>CM055892.1:9393253-10793253 GCA_029582165.1 Portulaca oleracea
TCCAGTGAATAGCACTTGACTTCCAGAGGAAGATCCAGCGAGGAAAGTGGCTTGCCCGTTATCAGATGTAGCTGGCTGCTGCTGGTACATTCTTTGCATTTGGTACAGTTGTTGCATTTGCATTTGCATTTGCCTCGATTGTGTCACCATGGCTTCTTCTGTTCGGCGCTGTTGTTCCTCTAATTTTCTCTGGAAATCTTCCTCCATTCTGCGTCGTTCTTCTTCGTTTTTTTGCCTTTCTCGCTCGAGTTAACGTTGAAACTCTCTGTTCATCTCCGTAACAGAGGCTCAGACGTCGAAACTATCGGAGTCATTACGACGTCGTGGCCGTCTCCTCGATGCGATGTGGGGGAACTGTGCTTTCATAGCTTCCCCCCACAATCCCCATGCCTACGACGTGTCCTCGGCTTTGTAGTTGTTTGTCAAGCCAGAACTCGTCTTCAGACATGATGGGAGTAACTGGTTGACCGTCTTCCCGCTGCTTTGCCGCCATCTCCCTTTTGTATGATTCATAATCGTTCTACATCGTCTCCTGGTGGATACATAGAAAGAGTAATTGGAATAAGCGAATTTATAGTTAATGTTTGTACGTACGTACGTATATAATACCTTAAATATTGAATGATGAAGGTACTTACCCCAAGCCGCCTGAACCTATCGTGTATCCACTGACCAGTACCCTGGTTCACATGGGTCGCTTCGAATTGCTCCCATAAGGTAGGGTCTTTTCTATCGTTATTTTCTTTCTGTACGTAAGTGCATATATATAGAAACGTTAAATTGTACGTTAAATCATATATATGAGCGACGTTGTATATAAATAAAGTCGTTATTAATTAACTTACCAATTTATGTTTGACGATGCCGAATGAAACTGGGCCCCTTGTGTGCGATGGTGGACCCTTATCTTCGTTCATCTTCCTTGCCCGTCTTATATTCTTGGATTTTTCACCGAATTTGGGATCTTGCCATAGAGCAATGAATTTGTCCCAAATTTCGTCGTCGACAATCCATTTTGGCTTGCTACTCTCTGCCAGCCAACGCTTTTTTGACTTGCCGATAATGTCGGCGTACTGTTTTCGAGCCCTCTTGATGAACCAATCACGTATATAGGCATCATGTTGAGATTCCCACCAAAATTTTTTGTATATTTAAATCATACATGAAAAATTAAATAGGTAAATAAAATAACATACATCATAACTTTTAATTAATAAACCATGAAAAAAATTCGGCATAGTTTCCCCTATAAATGGACACTTATCCCTCATTTTACATGCACCAATTCATATTAATATATCTCAACGGCCACACGCCGGATAATCATACACAAACATACATGCATTATACACAAACATACACCAATTCATATTAATATATCTCAACGGCCACATGCTAGATAACCATACACAAATTAAACATACACGCATTAAACACAAACATACACGTACCAATTCATATTAATTAAACAACGGCCACACGCCGGATAACCACACACAAACATACAAGCATTATACACAAACATACACGTACCAATTCATATTAATTAAACAACAGGCACGACTTAAACATGCAAATCGAACCATCACGACATAATTCATATTAATTAAGCATGAAAAAATGGGGCGGGTTTTACCTTGAACTCATCATATATCAGCTCACGCGTGTCCCTAGGCACTTTGCTCCACGTTGGCCAAAAGCCTCTGAAATTTTGCTTCACAATATCCATAATAGCCATGACTAAAATTTTCCTAGAGCACTATATAAACCTCGTGCAATTTCACTGCTGAGATTGCGCTATTTTCCGGGACCCAGACAAATAAAGGAGAGTCGGCACGACTCATGAAAGCCCCTTTCAGCCATAGATTATCAGGTCACAACACACACTCTCCTTGCACACTAATAGGATCCAAACTCGACCTCTTTTTATGACATATATATTCTCACTAAGATATTACAAATATAAATTATCCTACTAAAAACCCTAAACTACCATCATAAATAACCTATTCACGTACGAATTATGTACCTACTGGTTGTTGAGTACTTAAGTAAGTTTAAATGGATGTACGTGACATAATTTATGTCTTTATTTGGCGTTATGAGTAATTAAGTTAGCAATTAGGTTGGATTAGCAACCAATTTACGCTACCAACTTTAAAGGCTAACTCACTTACTAATAACAACCAAAATCATCCAAACTCAACATCCTTTTATGACAACTAATACATATATATAAACTACTCGGACTACTAAACCAACGTAATCCTCTATGCTAATTAACATACCAATTAGCCAATATTCTTGTTCCATGACGTAGTTTCAAATGCTTTTGAAGCATGCTAAACAACATTTCAAAAGTTGAGGATGATGATATTCCCCAACTTTTCAATTTGTTGATTGGCGTCAACGTACAATGAATTTCATGGAATATGTAATTGGTACATTACCCTAAGCCGGCCATACTAATTACCCTAACTCGTACGAATTACCCTAACCCTTATTGATCGATTGCCCTAACCCTAAACAAACTATATATTCATACTTAATTATGTACGTACATTACTAAACAAATTATTCATACTTAATTATCCACTACGTACGTATAAATTAATAATTGTTTATGTATAGTAATTTTTTTTATAGTTTTAACTTAATTATTAACTAAACAAGGTAACTTAAATTATAAATTCAAAAAATACAAATTAACCTAAATTTATTCATAATTGAAATTATTTTACGTACATAGACATTAACTAATTAATTAAATCGTTCATGCAATTCCTAAAAATCATCCTAAAATATAACACATTTGCTTTCAATCGAAACACATTATAATTTCACACATTATATAACATATTTAACACATACTAATTAACATACGAAATTCGTATACATATTAATATTTATCACAATTCTTTACTTAAACATATTTTATATGCATTGTTAGATATATTTTTTTTTTCACACTATATATAATTACTCATATTTAAATTTACCATGAAACATATAAAATTCAATATTGTGCTCAACCTAAACATAATTATAATTCTCAACATTATAAATTAAAATTAAAACTAAATCGATAACTAAAACCTAAACTAAAACATACATTCAATTAGTTAAACTACTATAAAACATAAAAACAATATTTAAATGGAACAAATCTACGTTACAAACCCTAATTTCACACTTAAAATTCTAATTCAACATCCAAAATATATTACAATTCATAGAAATTAACTAAAACAACTCAAAATTTTCAACTTATATGCATAAACTACAATTAAACTCAACAAAACCAAAACAAACATACTAATATTAATATAATTCATTTTTCATCAAATATAATTTATAATTTAATCACTTTTCACAATATTAATCATATTATAACAGATCTAAAACAAAATTAACTGAAAAATTACCTGTTTTACGTTGAAGAGGCGCCCACTTTTTCTTCAAACTCTCGGGTTCTCTCTTCCTCCTTCGACGACGACAATGGTGGAAGTGAAACTGTGATTTTTTTTACCAATTTAAACAAAAATGGCGTCTGTTGTAACCCTAAGCAGACGCTGATTGAGGGTAATTAATTACACAGCAGTCGAGGCGCAGAAAAAGCTGGGAAATCGTTTTATTTTTTTTATATATGCCAAGTTGGCGTCTGTTTAGGCGCCTAACAGACACCCAAATAAAAAGGCGTATGTTTAGGCGCCTAAACAGTTTAAAAAAAAGGGTTGAAAATAGCCGTTATCATATTAAGATTAAAATAATTTCACTGTCAGACAATTCGGCGTCTGTCACATGCAAACAGACGCCGATTTTGATTTTCCTTTTTTTTTAATTCTTAACCTACAATTTGGCGACTGACAATTTAACAGACGCCTCTTTTCAGACGCATTTCGACCCCAATTTTACCAGTGTTCACAACGAGATATTTTACCTTCGTGAGAGGTATGACCAGAAACTGCCTTTTATCTTTTGGTATTTTCATCCATTGTTTGCCTATTCATGACTTAGCTAGAGTTGAAATCAAAATATTTCTGATCCTGTTAAGGTGATTGTAGGGAAGTAGAAATGCAACAACTGAACAAAGCCACAAACTCGAAGATGGCAGTCTTCAGTTTCCTTTCTCTCATACTGTGCTTATCTTTGGCGGGATTGCAGCTGTGGCATCTCAAGGGATATTTCGAGAGGAAGAACTTACTCTAATAATCCAAGCTAGCTTTAGGGTCTTGTACGTAAAAGGTTTTTCCTAGTTTTGACGTTCCTTCCCCATCCTCCCTGCCCTGAAACAAGGTACAATGTTTTTTTTATCAACCTAAGATGCAAGTTTGTTGTATAAAATTTTCAGACAAAGTCACTGATTTTGAGACAGTATTCTAGCATGCACTTGAGCTGAGGTATAACAACAACAACAACAACCTCCCAAATGACACGTTTGAGCGCGGTGTGGGGGACCCTAATGTAGGCAGCCTTACCCCCATGAACAAAAATTCATGGAGAGACTGATTCCGACGGATCCGGAGCAAAAACAGAGGCAAAATATGTTAAGAGAAGAGAACACATACCAGAGTGTTGCCAACGCTAACGGAAGGGCTAACAGGTAGCTAAACAAGAAAACAAAATACAAGCCAAAAGACATAGAGCTAGCTCTAATAAAAAAACAACCTTTTTCACCCTACGACCTTAATACTAGCCCGCCAAGCCCCCCTATCTAGCGCCATGTCCTCCTCTAAACGTAGATGCCTTAGATCTTCTCTTAGCACCTCTCTCATAGATTTTTTTGGTCTCCCACGCCCATGACTATGCCATGCACTTGAGCTGAGGTAGGGGATTGCAAATGCATGTGCCCTTTCTCATACACCTATGCTCAGAATTATTATACCCAATCTGCTTATTTTTTGAGTATTAGATGTTTTAACTATATATATATATGTATATATGAATCGACGTCTTCTTCCTTCTGTCATAACTGAAGGTAGAAGGGCAGGATATATTGGAAGAAAACAAGCCAATTCATTCCCGAGAAAATAATCTCAACTTAATTCATTTGGGTTAGAGAGTGCATGATTTCAAGGTAGGGTGTGGGTGTGTTCTTTTTGAGGCAAGGTTAGGTTGAGTAATTTTAGCTAAAGTTTAGTTAGCTAAAGGTTGGAAAAACTTTGGCGAGCATGGAAAATTTTGAAATTTTAAACTATAACAAATTAATAATACTCATATTACACATTACCCAAATTATTCATCCTTTTCAAAATTTCCACATTCTCCTAAAACTTTCCCAACCAAAATTTATACAACTTACCATACAAAATTATAAATGCATTTTGATCCAGGCGATTAGATCCCTCAACGAATAACTGGAGCATAAGGCCATGGTGGTGGAGTAGTTGCGGATGGCCAAGATGATGATTGATTGAAGAATTTAAAGGGAGAGTTGAGAAACTTGTGAAAATGTTGAAGAAATCTGCAATCAATGGAGAACTTCAATCCAAATAAGCAACAAAACCCAAAAGACACCAAATGATATGAACATGGGATAAAGATGATCACCACCCAAGAGTTAGATTTCCCACCATTATTTGATAAAGAAGAATCACCACAAATCACCAAAGGAATGATATAAAACACCACCAAACCGTAGAAAATCTTGATAAAGTAATATCATTTTGGAGAGAGTATGAGTTGGTCTAAAAAGTACCTTTCATTAATCATCAAAGTTGTTATCTTTCTACCCAAAGTCTGGATTAGAAGGCTAAGGGGTTGGAGCCTTCCCAAGAAAGATACAACCAAAATCTAAGGGTTATAATCAACCCAAAACTTTACAATCAAAGGCTAAGATTCATCTAAAACAAATGACTAGCTTAGGGATATTCAACATTATATTAAGAGGGTACAACAATCACGACATGGCTAATTGAAAGAACCCAAAGAAAAAGAGAAAACAAGTAATCTCAATAGAACAATAAATGACATGATCTTGTCGCTGTCGAAATTCATCCCATATCACGTTCATTCCTTGGCTCCTGCAATGACTATGCCAGAGGACGACACGATGATGTCGTCGCCAAATTCCCCAAGCAACCTTCGCCCAACTTTGAACTGCACGATCGTGTCCACCCATGACACGATTGCGACCGACGTCGTGGAGAATTGGCCCTAAAAAACGTCTGGAAAAGGCGTCTGGAAAGGGGTTAAACGGACGCCAAAATCTTTAACGCCTTTTTTAAAAAGGCGTCTGGAATAGGTGTCTATTAAAATCAGACGCTTAAATAGTGGCGTCTGTTTTAAACAGATGCCTTTTCCAGACGTTTACTTTACTCAGAACGAGGCAAATGTCAGACGATATTGGCGTCTGTTTATCCCTAAACAGACGCCATACTACAGAGAAAATGGCGTCTTTTTATGCACAAACAGTCGCCTAATCACTAGCCAGAAATAAAAAAAACATGAATATTGAAAAAACCATTTAATAATTACAATATATAATATATTTTATGGGTTCTAATTATATTAATTGAGTGTAAAAATTTTTCTTTTTTATTTGGGAAAAAATTGTGTAATAAGAATTGTGGAAACATTAATAATGAAAAAAAATATTTTATATAATTATAAATTATATATATGTCAAAATTTATTGATGTACATTTTTCATATATAGAGACTTTCAATTTATATATATATATATATATATATATACACAATTTATAGAAATAATAAAAACAAAATGGTAATAAATATATATTTAATAGTGTTCATTTTTACACAACTTTAATACATTAAACAAGTTAAAAAAATATATCATACAACTTTATCAATGTTGATTTTTATAACTAATAGGAAAAAATAAAAACTAAATTACAAATATTATATATCTTCAATATTTTTCAATCTTCATTTTTCTTTCTTCAAAGTTCATTCTTGTATCTTCAATCTTCATTCTTCAATCTTCAACCTTAAATCTTCAATTGTAAAATTTCCATATCTTGAATGTTGCATGGATTGGATTTGTGGTGGTGTAGATGAGAGAAGATGAGAGGAGATGGGAGAATATATGAGAGAAATGAAATGGAGATGTGGGAGGGAAAAATGGGAGGGAATTTTGAGCTGGTGGGGTGTATATATAGAGCCAAAATGGCGTCTGTTAAGCTGCCAAACAGACGCCATTTATTAATGAGATTGGCGTCTGTTTGGCAGTTTAACAGACGCCATTTTTGGCTGTAAAAATTTGAATTTGGCGCAGCTATTATACATATATATTTAATAATTAATAATAATAATATTATTATTATTATTTTTATTATTATTATTATAATTTTTATTAACTCTATTATTATTATTATTCTTAATATTTATTATAACATTTAATTACTTATGTATGTATTCATATTTTAGTTATAGTTAATTAGTAATTATTATTGTTAATTCTAATTTTTTTAAGTGATAGGTATATATATATATATATATATATGTATATATATATATATATATATATATATATAGCTAAATAATTTAATTTAATTTAATCATATCTACGTACGTGTTATTATATATATGTTAATTAAGTTAATTAATTTGTACGTATATATGTGTGAAATTAAAACATAAAAAAAAAATATGTCGATCGATGTTTGGATTAAATGTACAAGCTAAGTACGTACGTACATATAATTAATAAATATATAGTTTAAATGTTCATATATATACTGAAAAATACTATCAAAATAATTAATGTTGAGCGGTATGGTCATCAGTTTGGCTTTCTTCCCCATCGTTGTCATCATCACCCTGATTGTGACCTTGCTGGGTCATCAATTCGTCGGTGGTGTGGAATAGGTATTGGCTCCCTGTGATACAACGACAATTTGGAACGGTATGAAATACATTCACTACTAAAAATATGTGTATTACCAACCACTTTTTTCCAACCAATTTAAAATGGTTGTAAAAACCAACTATTTTAGCAACCATTTGATATTCCAACTATTTTTCAAAAAAATTAGTGGGAAAAATGGTTGGAAATTCCGATCAATTTTGCTAAAATTGGTTGGAAAATTTTCCTCCCATCTTTTTTCCTACTATTTGAAATTGGTTGAAAAAATGGTTAGTAATCCAACCATTTTTCCAACCATCTTCAAATAGTAGGAAAAAGAGTGGTAGGAAAATTTTCCAACCATTTTAGCAAAATTGGTTGGAATTTCCAACCATTTTTCCCACTAAAGTTTTTGGAAAATAGTTGGAATATTAAATAGTAGCTAAAATGGTCGGTTTTTCCAACCATTTTAAATTGGTTGGAAAAAGTGGTTGGTAATACACATATTTTTAGTAGTGATTGAAAATGAAATAAGTAATTATTGGTACGTGTAAGTAGTTTAATGTTGTGATTATGGATAAAAATTGTTTACCTAGGAAAGCGAACAACGATTCCTCGGGAGTAATGGTGGCCTGAGGTTGTGGTGGTTGAGAGACGGGGGTCCGACGAGAAGTGCCGCGGCGGGGCAGCGGTGGAGGAGGCTGTCCAGTGAATGGCACTTGACTTCCAGAGGAAGATCCAGCGAGGAAAGTGGCTTGCCAGTTATCAGATGTAGTCTTTGCCGTACATTCTTTGCATTTGGTACAGTTGTTGCATTTGCATTTGCATTTGCCTCGATTGTGCCGCCATGGCTTCTTCTGTTCGGCGCTGTTGTTCCTCTAATTTTCTCTGGAAATCTTCCTCAATTCTACGTCGTTCTTCTTCGTTTTTTTGCCTTTCTCGCTCGAGTTAACGTTGAAGCTCTCTGTTCATCTCCATAACAGAGGCTCCGACGTCGAAACTATTGGAGTCATTACGACGTCGTGGCCGTCTCCTCGATGCGATGTGGGGGAACTGCGCTTTCATAGCTTCCCCCACAATCCCCATGCCTACGACGTGTCCTCGGCTTTGCAGTTGTTTGATAAGCCAGAATTCGTCTTCAGACATGATAGGAGTAACTGGTTGACCGTCCTCCCGCTGCTTTGCCGCCATCTCCCTTTTGTATGATTCATAATCGTTCTACATCGTCTCCTGGTGGATACATAGAAAGAGTAATTGGAATAAGCGAATTTATAGTTAATGTTCGTTCGTACGTACGTACGTATATAATACCTTAAATATTGAATGATGAAGGTACTTACCCCAAGCCGCCTGAACCTATCGTGTATCCACTGACCAGTACCCTGGTTCACATGGGTCGCTTCGAATTGCTCCCATAAGGTAGGGTCTTTTCTATCGTTATTTTCTTTCTGTACGTAAGTGCATATATATACAAACGTTAAATTGTACGTTAAATCATATATATGAGCGACGTTGTATATAAATAAAGTCGTAATTAATTAAGTTACCAATTTACGTTTGACGATGCCGAATGAAACTGAGCCCCATGTGTGCGATGGTGGACCCTTATCTTCGTTCATCTTCCTTGCACGTCTCATATTCTTGGATTTTTCAGCGAATTTGGGATCTTGCCATAGAGCAATGAATTTGTCCCAAATGTCGTCGTCGACAATCCATTTTGGCTTGCCACTCCCTGCCAGCCAACGCTTTTTTGACTTGCCGATAACGTCGGCGTACTGTTTTCGAGCCCTCTTGATGAACCAATCACGTATATAGGCATCATGTTGAGATTCCCACCAGAATTTTTTGTATATTTAAATCATACATGAAAAATTAAACAGGCAAATAAAACAACATACATCATAACTTTTAATTAATAAACCATGAAAAAAATTCGGCATAGTTTCCCCTATAAATAGACACTTATCCCTCATTTTACATGCACCAATTCATATTAATATATCTCAACGGCCACACGCCGGATTACCATACACAAACATACATGCATTATACACAAACATACACCAATTCATATTAATATATCTCAACGGCCACATGCCGGATAACCATACACAAATTAAACATACACGCATTAAACACAAACATACACGTACCAATTCATATTAATTAAACAACGGCCACACGCCGGATAACCACACACAAACATACACGCATTATACACAAACATACACGTACCAATTCATATTAATTAAACAGGCACGACTTAAACATGCAAATCGAACCATTACGACATAATTCATATTAATTAAGCATGAAAAAATGGGGCGGGTTTTACCTTGAACTCATCATATATCAGCTCACGCGTGTCCCTAGGCACTTTGCTCCACGTTGGCCCAAAGCCTTTGAAATTTTGCTTCACAATATCCATAATAGCCCTGACTGAAATTTTCCTAGAGCACTATATAAACCTCGTGCAATTTCACCGCTGAGATTGCGCTATTTTCTGGGACCCAAACAAATAAATGAGAGTCGACACGACTCATGAAAGCCCCTTTCAGCCATAGATTATCAGGTCATAACACACACTCTCCTTGCACACTAACAAGATCCAAACTCGACCTCTTTTTATGACATATATATTCTCACTAAGATATTACAAATATAAATTATCCTACTAAAAACCCTAAACTACCATCATAAATAACCTATTCACGTACGAATTATGTACCTACTGGTTGTTGAGTACTTAAGTAAGTTAAAATGGATGTACGTGACATAATTTATGTCTTTATTTGGCGTTATGTGTAATTAAGTTAGCAATTAGGTTGGATTAGCAACAAATTTACGCTACCAACTTTAAAGGCTAACTCACTTACTAATAACAACCAAAATCATCCAAACTCAACATCCTTTTATGACAACTAATACATATATATAAACTACTCGGACTACTAAACCAACGTAATCCTCTATGCTAATTAACATAGCAATTAACCAATATTCTTGTTCCATGACGTAGTTTCAAATGCTTTTGAAGCATGCTAAACAACATTTCAAAAGTTGAGGATGATGATATTCCCCAACTTTTCAATTTGTTGATTGGCGTCAACGTACAATGAATTTCATGGAATATGTAATTGGTACATTACCCTAAGCCGGCCATACTAATTACCCTAACTCGTACGAATTACCCTAACCCTTATTGATCGATTACCCTAACCCTAAACAAACTATATATTCATACTTAATTATATACGTACATTACTAAACAAACTATTCATACTTAATTATTCACTACGTACGTACGTATAAATTAATAATTGTTTATGTATAGTAATTTTTTTTATAGTTTTAACTTAATTATTAACTAAACAAGGTAACTTAAATTATAAATTCAAAAAATACAAATTAACCTAAATTTATTCATAATTGAAATTATTTTACGTACATAGACATTAACTAATTAATTAAATCGTTCATGCAATTCCTAAAAATCATCCTAAAATATAACACATTTGCTTTCAATCGAAACACATTATAATTTCACACATTATATAACATATTTAACACATACTAATTAACATACGAAATTCGTATTACATATTAATATTTATCACAATTCTTTACTTAAACATATTTTACATGCATTGTTACATATATTTTTTTTCATACTTTATATAATTACCCATATTTAAATTTACCACGAAACATATAAAATTCAATATTGTGCTCAACCTAAACATAATTATAATTCTCAACATTATAAATTAAAACTAAAACTAAATCGATAACTAAACCCTAAACTAAAACATACATGCAATTAGTTAAACTACTATAAAACATAAAAACAATATTTAAATTGAACAAATCTATATTACAAACCCTAATTTCACACTTAAAATTCTAATTCAATATCCAAAATATATTACAATTCATAGAAATTAACTAAAACAAATCAAATTTTTCAACTTATATGCATAAACTACAATTAAACTCAACAAAACCAAAACAAACATACAAATATTCATATAATTCATTTTTCATCAAATATAATTTATAATTTAATCACTTTTCACAATATTAATCATATTATAACAGATCTGAAACAAAATTAACTGAAAAATTACCTGATTTACGTTGAAGAGGCGCCCACTTTTTCTTCAAACTCTCGGTTTCTCTCTTCCTCCTTCGACGACGACAATGGTGGAAGTGAAACTGTGATTTTTTTTTACCAATTTAAACAAAAATGGCGTCTGTTATAACCCTAAACAAACGCCGATTGAGGGTAATTAATTACTCAGCAGTCGAGGCGCAGAAAAAGCTGGGAAATCGTTTTATTTTTTTTATATATGCCAAGTTGGCATCTGTTTAGGCGCCTAGCAAACGCCCAAATAAAAAGGCGTCTGTTTAGGCACCTAAACAGACGCCAATTTGACATTTTTTTTAAAAAAAAGGGTTGAAAATAGCCGTTATCATATTAAGATTAAAATAATTTCACTGTCAGACAATTCGGCGTCTGTCACATGCAAACAGACGCCAATTTTGATTATCCTTTTTTTTTTTTAATTCTTAACCTACAATTTGGCGACTGACATTTTAACAGACGCCTCTTTTCAGACGCATTTCGATCCCAATTCTACCAGTGTTCACAACGAGATATTTTACCTTCGTGAGAGGTATGACCAGAAACTGTCTTTTATCTTTTGGTATTTTCTGCCATTGTTTCCCTATTCATGACTTAGCTAGAGTTGAAATCAAAAGATTTCTGATCCCGTTGAGGTGATTGTAGGGAAGTAGAAATGCAACAACTGAACAAAGCCACAAACTCGAAGATGGCAGTCTTCAATTTCCTTTCTCTCATAATGTGCTTATCTGTGGCGGGATTGCAGCTGTGGCATCTCGAAACGGGCGTTACATGCCTTGGAAAGAAGGAAGGAACAAGAGGAAGGAAGTCAGAGGTTGGCCGAGTGAGACCGTGCCCACGGTCTCCCAGATCGTACCCACGGTGTTCTAGACCATGGCCACGGTCTCCCAGACCATACCCACGGTCTCTCGAAGGAAAAAAAATCGCCATACAGATTTCGCTGGACAGAATGAGACCGTGGCCACGGTCTCCCTATGTCCTGCGCGTGTTTTCGGCTTGAAGTGCTGCGTTTTGGCCAATGATTTTCGCTTGTATATATACTCCTTCTGGACGATTTCTAAGGGGGCATCTAGGGAGAGACTTAGACATTTTTCCAACCTTGTAATTAGTGGATTTTAGAGAGAGACTAGTGAGAGATTAATCTAGGGTTTTGGAGATTTGTGTTTGTTATTGAAGATTTGGAGATTCAAACAATTGAAAGATTGTTGGGTCATCTTTTTATTGCTTTCTCTTGTTCTTCTACAGCACTTTGATAAGTTTTCTCTTCCCTTAACTCCTTTATTAATTACTTTGGTAATTACTTTGCTTGTTCTTTAATTGTTCTTGCTTGTTATTTGATTATCTTGCTTATTTATGGTTGTTTGATGTTAGAAATCATGTTTAGGTTTGGTTTGGATGTTGTTAGCATAGTCAGTGTCATGATTAGTGGCTAGAAACCCTATGGGTTAGGGGTTAATTAAGGGTGTGAATGGGTGATTAGGTTTGGGTTAGCAATATTAGTGAGTAATTAGTTGGGAAATCAATTTCCCACTCCTTTCCTTCCCTCAAGTGGGATGTGTTTGGGTTCGAAAGTCCCCAAATACATCTAATGCTTGTGTTGGAAGGTTGGAATTGGGATAGTTAGTACTCTACTCACGAAAGTGAATAGAGGCTAACTAGGAAATTCCGTTTCATTAACCCTTCGGGTCTGTCGATGGACTTTGAGGAAGTTAATCCGGACTATCCTCGGAAGAGGAAGCTCGGTGGGTATCTTCTAACGGAGTTGCCACTTGATTCTCCTCCTTATTATTCCCTTGTTGCAAAACCCATTTCCTCATCCCCGTTTGCATCCCGAAAAGCCTCCGAAGCCCATTTTTCATTCCTTGACCGATCTTAGCTTTGTTTCTTGCGTTGTGATCTCTTCAAACCGATATCCTTACCTTAGCAATCTCATCCCGACCTTAGACCTAGTTTCTATGACCAAGGCCGTCAGCTCCCTGAGAAGAACGATAAAAACCGAGGTCCACAAAACCACGTTACACAAAATGGCGCCGTTGCCGGGGAGCCAGCGCCCCTAGTTTTAGTTTCTTGGTTTTTGGTTATTTGAGATTGCTTTCACGCTAGAAATTAGTTTGTGCTAATCCTAATGAATGTGATGCTTCTATTGGTTCTTCTTGGTGCATGTAGGTACGCCCTAATGTTCTATTGAGCATCGTAGGAGGCTTCAAGTCCTAATGGGTGAAGTCCAGGCTGATTCACCTCGTACCCTTCTATCATATGCCATTCCATCATTGGGTACGAGAGGCAACCCGATCATCTTACCACCATTACCACCCGACGCGGTATTTGAGTTCAAGCCGTGTCTTCTTGAAGTTTTTGAAAGCAGCCCGTTTCATGGAGATATTTCCGAGAGTCCTATTGCTCATATGGAGAGATTCGAGAAGCGCATTAGTTTCATGCATATACCTGGGATATCTTCGGAGTATCTAAAGTTGAAGTTCTTTCCTCTTACTTTGAAAGGGAAAGCTGAGATGTGGCTTGATATATGCCCAACTGGATTTTATTCTTTATGGGAGGCTCTCAAGAGAGATTTTCTTCAAAGATTCTTCCCGGCTGATAAAACATGTAAACTTCGGCAAGTTATTATGAGCTTCAAGCAAGAACCTGGAGAGACTCTGTTTGAAGCATGGGGAAGATTCAAAGGTCTCCAACGTCAGTGCCCGCACCACAACCTACCCAATTGGATGCTACTTCAACACTTTTATTGTGGACTTTTTGATTCTCTCAAAGAATCAATCGATATTGCATCCGGAGGGATGTTTTTGAAGAAAACTGCGGAGGAGGCCGACAAATTCCTTCCTGAGCTCGTTCAATATACCCCCGATTTGGGAGGTTACAAATCAAGAGGAGGAGATTCATCTCTGGAGCAACATTCCATTATCACACTTCTTTTAGCTTCTATTTATGAAATACAAAAAGAGAAGGCGAATGAGAAAGCTCCAAATCAATTGAGAGTGGCCCAAGGTGTGCAAACCCTTACATCTACTTCTGTTTCTAATATGCATACTTGTAAGTTGTGTTTGGGTCCACATCATGAGCATCAATGTGGGGAGTTTAATCAAGAAAAGCGTGTGAACGCTATCTATCCATCATATTTCAACCCACTTTTCTCCCATTCTTTTGGAGAGCATGCTTATGACTATACCACGTTCATCAATCCTACATTCAACCCCATTTCTCAACCTTATGACCACCACTCATTTGTCCAAGAAGAATTCTCCCATTCAACTCAACAGGACATTGTACCACCCCAAATTTCTCAAGCCACTCAACCTTCACCGACTCCAATGGAACAAGTAAATTCTGTCGATCTAGGGAGTGAGGAAGAGGTTGATGAGTTTTCTTGGGTAGAGGATAGTGTTTTAGAGGAAAAAGTAGAGAATGAGGTAGAGACGAATGTTGAAGAGGGAGTAGTTATGGTTGAGGAAGCTAAGGTTGAGGAAGAGAGGGTGTTGGATGAGGAAAAGATGGAAGAACAACCAAGAGAAGAGATCTTGGGAGGAAATATCCGTGAATGTTCCAAAGAGCAATTTGATCCACACCAAATGCGAATTCCACTCCACGAATGGTTGATACAACACTTGAAGGATGTAGAGCATATAGATCTAAGGCATGATGTTCCAATTGAGAAACCTTCTCTCATGCCACTTTTTGTTGAAGTCAATTCAATAACCACAGTTGTTCATGAGCATAGAGAGGAAGTTTATATTCTTGAAGTGGAACCCGACAATGGGAAGAACAACAATCATCCCGAGGCCTTATGTTCTGAACCCGAGGTAATTGAAGATGCGTCTCGTGATGATTCCCTCAAGATTGTTCCTTTGAGGAGGGAGATCTCATTAGATGAAGTTTATATTGAGGACATAGAGATTGAGAAGATTGTTCCCGTGTGTCTAAAACTTGGAGAACCACTTGAAGAAGAACTTGTGTTACTTCTTCATCCCCATCACCAAATCAAACCACCGGAGGAGACCCTTGTTCTATTTGCGGAGGTGATGAGGAGGTGTTGGAAAAGGAGGAGGAAGCGACATTGGAAGAAATCGAAGACATCATCACCTCTTCCCCGCTCATGGTCAACCAAACGACCGGAGGGACGACTCTACTTGAGGTTATCCAAAAATGGTAGGAGTTGGAGAGGAAGGAAGAAGAAGCGATTATGGTGGAAGAAGTTGAATATGTACCTCTCATGTGCACCACATCTCTCTAGAATTAAACGGGTAATTAGGTCAAGCTCGGGACCTTAAACAAGCGCTTTATGGGAGGCAACCCATACTTTTATTTCTTTCTTTTAAGTTATTTTCTTTTCTTAGTTGGTTTCTTTTTCATGTTTCTAATCTTGCATGCGAACACTCACACTTATTATGTTTTTCTTGTCTATTCCTAACCAAAGTGTGACGTTTTCTTGGATCGAGGATTGGGTTCGTTATTTATTTGAAGACCCTGAGGTAACCTCTTTCCGCACTCTTTGAATGTGTACATAATTTTGATCCTTGTTGCATGCTTGATTTTTCTTTTGGGTGGCGAGCCCCTTTGAGTGTTTGTGTTGGGATTATATTCTTTGTTGGAGGTAGTGTGGGCTCGGGTCGCCACCACTTTTATGTGCTAGTTGTTCTTGTTTGTTTGTTTTTGTAAGTTCTCTACCCTTTTCATGTGACACCTTCCCACAATGAGGACATTGTGGCGTTTTCAGTGTGTGGGGGGGGGGGGGGGGGGGGATATTCTGTTTCAAGGGTAGATCACCTAGTAGTTTTGATATTTTCTTTCGGTTTTCGTTTTCGCTTGTTTTGCTTTGTTTCTTGGATCTTGTTGTCGAAATTGAGAAGCCGTTCTTAAACTTCTTTAAAAGAAACCGGTCTGAGCATTTTTGACCCTGTCTCGGGTACTAGTCATGACTTACCTTCTCTAGATGACCTTCATCAAGTGCCTAGTGAAACCCCCGATTCCTTTCACGTTCTGGTTGAAATCGGGAGATTCTAGGGGTTTGTGGCCAAGCTTGTTTTGTTTCCCTTTTTAGCAAATGCAAAGTCAAAAAGAAAGAAAAAGAAAGAAAAGCTACAATAACCGGATTAAGTGGAGCGTGTCGCTGAATGACATCAACTACAATACACTTAGCCAACCTACACGGGCCCGGTATTAGCGGTACGACGCTATTACCCCTTAAGCTCCTCCCATATTGAATTGTCGGCGGAGGTGTGTATGGAAAAGACTGTGTTGGGAGGGTAAACCCCATATTTGGGCCGTCCAATTCCCGAAAGTAAGGCTAATACCGACATATAAAAAGAAAAAAAAAAGAGAAAAAGAAAAAGCAATTTCGCTAGGATTACCCAACCCCAAAAAGAAAAGTTTGAGCGTTAATAAAGTGTGGGGCCTCTCCTTGCATCACCTACGGTCCTCACCAAGCCAAGGGCGACCAAATGCGAGGAAGGGCAGCTCGTTCCTTGTTCGTTTCGTTGTTTTTGAGCTCGGGCATGAGTCCTTGGAGTCTTTTGGATTCGGTTGGAACCCACTAGCACTTACGCACATGGGGTTTTGCTTGACATTAGGTGTCGGACATCGAAAATCTCAAAGACTGACTTTTGCTTAGGATAGGTGTTTGTGACGCCATTCATGTGGTTCCTTTTGGAGGTTTAATAACGTTTCCTGATTTAGATTTCGAGATCTTTTGAAGCGAAGCTGTTGTTTTTCTTTTCCTTTGTTTTTCTTCGGTTTTGTTTTCACTTTCCCTCTCTCCTTTTTCTTTGGCTTTTCTGGGTATAGCCACTACAAACCCTCACGAGTCCATCTCGTCCACCCGGGCTGCTGGGGGGTTCAAAGGGCTTGGTGCATACGCTAAATGCACCTGTTTCTCTCCCACGACAGAGGAGTTAGTGTTAGTTTAGATAGTTTCTGTCTTGTTTTGCTCGGGACGAGCAAAAATTTAAGTGGGGGGGGTGTTTAGACCCAATTTTGTGTCTAAATACCGCCTTAATTCTTAGGCTTTTGACTTGTTTCGTGGTTTAATTTCGTATCTTTTAATACATTTTTGGTTATTTTGTAGATTTTGGAGTTTTTACTCAAAACGTAGCAAAAAGGGTTGTTTTAGAGCATTTTTGGTGATTTCCCGAGCTGAGCCGGACCAAAAGCCGAGGCGGAGTTGACTCGGGACCACTTTCCCCACCTTTGGTGCCAATTAGTAAGGTAACACCAATCATGATCCTCGAAACGGGCGTTACATGCCTTGGAAAGAAGGTAGGAACAAGAGGAAGGAAGTTAGAGGCTGGCCGAGTGAGACCGTGCCCACGGTCTCCCAGATCGTACCCACGGTGTTCTAGACCGTGGCAACGGTCTCCCAGACCATACACACGGTCTCTCGAAGGAAAAAAATCGCCATCTGATTTATTTGGGCCGAATGAATGAGACCGCACTCCGGTCTCTGACCGCCACGCGTCTCCTATGTCCTGCGCGTGTTTTCGGCTTGAAGTGCTGCGTTTTGGCCAATGATTTTCACTTGTATATATACTCCTTCTGGATGATTTCTAAGGGGGAATCTAGGGAGAGACTTAGACATTTTTCCAACCTTGTAATTAGTGGATTTTAGAGAGAGACTAGTGAGAGATTAATCTAGGGTTTTGGAGATTTGTGTTTGTTATTGAAGATTTGGAGATTCAAACAATTGAAAGATTGTTGGGTCATCTTTTTATTGCTTTCTCTTGTTCATCTACAACACTTTGATAAGTTTTCTCTTCCTTTAACTCCTTTATTAATTACTTTGGTAATTACTTTGCTTGTTCTTTAATTGTTCTTGCTTGTTATTTGATGTTTGATGTTAGAAATCATGTTTAGGTTTGGTTTGGATGTTGCTAGCATAGTTAGTGTCATGATTAGTGGCTAGAAACCCTATGGGTTAGGGGGTAATTAAGGGTGTGAATGGGTGATTAGGTTTGGTTAACAATATTAGTTAGTAATTAGTTGGGAAATCAATTTCCCACTCCTTTCCTTCCCTCAAGTGGGATGTATTTGGGTTCGAAAGTCCCCTAATACATCCAATGCTTGTGTTGGAAGGTTGGAATTGGGATAGTTAGTACTCTACTCACGAAAGTGAATAGAGGCTAACTAGGAAATTCTGTTTCATTAACCCTCCGGGTCTGTCGATGGACTTTGAGGAAGTTAATCCGGACTATCCTCGGAAGTGGAAGCTCGGTGGGTATCTTCTAACGGAATTGCCACTTGATTCTCCTCCTTGTTATTCCCTTGTTGCAAAACCCATTTCCTCATCCCCATTTGCATCCCGAAAAGCTTCCGAAGCCCATTTTTCATTCCTTGACCGACCTTAGCTTTGTTTCTTGCGTTGTGATCTCTTCAAACCGATATCCTTACCTTAGCAATCTCACCCCGACCTTAGACCTAGTTTCTATGACCAAGGCCGCCAGCTCCCTGAGAAGAACGATGAAAACCGAGGTCCACAAAACCACGTTACACTAAGGCCATGGTGGTGGAGTAGTTGCGGATGGCCAAGATGATGATTGATTGAAGAACTCAAAGGTAGAGTGGAGAAACTTGTGAAAATGTTGAAGAAACCTACGATCAATAGAGAACTTCAATCCAAATAAGCAACAAAACCCAAAAGACACCAAATGATATGAACATGGGATAAAGATGACCACCACCCAAGAGTTAGATATCCCACCATTATTTGATAAAGAAGAATCACCACAAATCACCAAAGGAATCATATAAAACACCACCAAACCGTAGAAAATCTTGATAAAGTAATAAGATTTTGGAGAGAGTATGAGTTGGTCTAAAAAGTACATTTCATTAATCATCAAAAGTTGTTATCTTTCTACCCAAAGTTTGGATTAAAAGGCTAAGGGGTTGGAGCCTTCCCAAGAAAGATACAACCAAAATCTAAGGGTTATAATCAACCCAAAACTTTACAATCAAAGGCTAGGATTCATCTAAAACAAATGACTAGCTTAGGGATATTCAACATTATATTAAGAGGGTACAACAATCACGACATGGCTAATTGAAAGAACCCAAAGAAAAAGAGAAAACAAGCAATCTCAATAGAACAATAAATGACATGATCGTGTCGCTGTCGAAATTCATCCCATATCACGTTCATTCCTTGGCTCCTGCAAAATGCATGACTATGCCAGAGGACGACACGATGATGTCGTCGCCAAATTCCCCAAGCAACCTTCGCCCAACTTTGAACTGCACGATCGTGCCCACCCATGACACGATTGCGACCGACGTCGTAGAGGGGTGACACGATCGTTTCGGGATAGAATTCTCATATTTGTTTCATAGTAATTAAAAAAAAGAGGGGAATGAGAATGAGAATGAGAATAGAAGGGGTCTATTCTCAACAATCTATTACCATGGAGGAGGTGGTAATAGACATTGGGAATTCGTTAAACACTATTAAATATCAAAACTACCCCTATTTATTAAACTCACATTTATTCATTCCTTTTCTTTTAATTATTCTCAATCTTGTTGCCTACCGCCACCAACATGTATTACTTTTGCTTATGATAATTAAATATTATTTTTAATTACGTTTCCTTCAGTTGAGAGATTTCTAATGCAGTTTAGGATTTAGACCTTTTCCTTTATATTAAGTAAATATAAATTATAATTAATATATTAGTAAACCCTCATGTATATATACTTGTTTTTAATTAATAATGAGTACTTATTTATTAAAATGTTGATTTACTGAATAATTCATACTTTGCCATTGATATAATTGTTTTTAATTTTTAATTTTTAATTTTAATTCATATTTGATGCTTAATTAATTTTTATTTGAATTTTTGTATACTTTTTTTTAAAAAAAAATTTCATATGACAATTGATTTTCTAGAAGTAAATGTGTGTTAATTATGACCTTCCATCCATTTCAATTTATTAAAACATTCATAAATTAATAAAAATGTATTTTAGTCAAGTGTGTGTTTATTCCCAATCCTATTCCCAATTCGACTTACCACATAACAAACAAGAAAGTTGGTAATTCATAAAGACATTTTATGCTCATTCCCATTATGAATTCTCATTCCGAGTCCCATTAGAGCATGGGTAATGGGGAGCACTTCAATGGAATTTTGTTATCTCTTCTCTCCTCCTATCTTTATCTCTCTCCTAATCATCACTCATTTTCACAAAAGAAGGATCCCTGCACCATTCCATCTCTCTTGTGAAAATGAATGATGATTAGAAGAGAGATAGAAATAGGAGGAGAGAGAAGATAACAAAATTCCATTGAAGTGTTCTCCATTGCACATGATCTAATTCCCATTGCATGCCAAACAAAAAAAAAAAATTTCTATTAAGTTTTCTATTATATATATATATATATATATATATATATATATATATATATATATATAAAATACATATGCATTTTATCATTATTTAATATTGTTTATTTTGTGTTGTAAGTAGTAACTCATCATTATCAAGTCATATATACTAAATGTTGTTGGAGTATTTCAAGAGTTAAGAGACGTAAAAGTGTAATCTATAAAGCATAAGGTTGACAGGGAGGTCGGGAAGCAAAACAAGCAAGATAGGCTCAACACGGATCGTGTCAGGTATGACACGACCCGTGTTGATGTCCAGAAAGTCAGGAAATCATGCACTGGTCCAACACGGACCGTGGTGGTACACCACGGATCGTGTTGAAGCCAGTTAGCGTGTTTATTTGAAATCCCTTGATTTCAGCTTCCGGATTGATTAATTAATATCAGATTTGGGGCAACTATTGACTGAGAAATCAGTCAATAGTCACCCCATTGATATCCATGGACAAATACCATGGATTATGCCTCTTGGTTTGGTAATTGTGACCAAGTTTGAATGCTCCTCAAACCTATAAATAGTGAGGTGTTTTGCTCATTCAAGTACACCATCACAACCTCTTCTTCCTTCTTCTAGAGAGCTTCAACATACTCCTAAGGTGTTGAACTGCAGCAACATACTTAAGAGTTTTTGATAGATCTTGTAACTTTGTTTACAAGAAGTTAGGTTTTACCCTTGAGTCTTTTAACGGTCAAGTGAATAAGTCTTAAGGGGAGACGAGATTGCCTCGACTCCTAGCCATCCAAGTGATCCCTCATCTTGTGTGTGACCGTGTTTCCCCATATTTCCAACAAAGGTCTTTTTTAAAAAGAAAAAAAAATAAATAAAAAAAAATAAATATGATCCATTGTTATTTTTCTAAAACGTCCTCAGTAAGATTGACATATTTCTATCCTTTCCCTTATTTATTTAGTGTTGTACTAGTAAATAGTAACTCAGTCATTATTAATTAACTACCTTTTGACTTTCCATGCAATGTACGATTTTTTTTTATTAATTTGGCTAATTTATTTTTAGGAGTAAATTATAACTTTATAATTAATATCTTGGAAAAAAATTTATAGTATTATAATATGATATATTTTCTTAATATAAATATTTCATTAAAACTAATTGTTTGAATGATGTAGTTGTAGTTTTTTTATGATATATTTTCTTTATATAAATATTTCTTTAATACTAATTGTTTGAATTATGTGGTTGTAAATTTCAAAATATACGTATATAGCTTGTAACATTGTTATTTTATAATAACCCATATGAGAAAAAAAAAACTAAGGTTCCGTTCTTTTATACGGTGCGGTGCAGTGTGGTAATGGTGCAGTGCGGTGCGGTGAAATTTGAAAAAGTGTGGTGGGCTGTGGTGAGACTTGTGATAGGGCGGGGAGGTGAGGAGATAAAATGTAAAGAGTAGAGGAGAAAAGTGAGGAGAGAGAAAAGTAAAGATATTTTGATAATGATTGTGCTAAAGTGTGGTAGAGTGTGGTGAATTGTGGTAGAATGTTGAGTAGTGCGGTGTGGTGCGGTACCGCGTAAAAGAACGAGGTCTAAAACAAACTTTTATTATGTAAATTTAGATTCAAGTTTAATATTTATTTATCTACATTATGTTCCATAGAACAATAACATAGATTTTTTTAATGGGAGTTATACACTTTAATATCTCTAAAATTTTACTTTAATATATATATTTTTTTATATTAGCAGTATTAATATATTTGATTAGTAATTTTTTTTATAGAAGAAAGACAAACTGATGAATATTATTTTAAGAAAAAACTAATGAATGTTGTAATTGTATATTAATATTTGTAACCTATATGTATGATTTTATTCTTTTATTTTTAAGTTGACAATTATTATATTAAAGATATGGTTGTAAAGTGCTAGTTACTGTCAAACAATGCGAAGAGTTGGGGTAGTGTTTAACACTCTGCTTGGAAGGAGAGTAAAAAAAGGAGAGTAGGAGTTCATAAGAGTAAAAGAGGGTGAGAGTATGGGAGAGTTCATAAGGGTAATTGTTTACCCTTGCTTGGGAGAACAATTTGGAGAATTCATAAGAGTAAAATGTTAATTGACATATTTACCCTTTTATCTAGAGAGAGAATGAACAGTGTTGCTGAAAAATTGAAATTAGGGCTAGGAGTATAATGGTTATTTTCTATGTTATGTATATTATATACTTGTTTACACCCCAAATTGGTGTGTTAAAAAAATAAGAGTAAAGAGGGGTAAATCGGGGTAAACCCCACTCCCTTTTACTAACCCCGCCTAACCAGGAAATTGGAAACGGATATTCGAAAGAAACCCTTTGACTTGTATACACACACAAAAAAGGAAGAGAGTCTTTAATTACTTCTGACTAGACCTGGCAATTCTCGACCCGACCCGGAAACCCGACCCAAACCGACCCGCAAAAAGTGGGTTTTGAACATGAAATTCCGACCCGGGACTCGAAAATGACCAGACCCAAAGAACCCCGTAAAAAACGGGTCAGGTCGGGTCAGGTTTGGGTCGACCCGTTGGGTCAGACACTTTAATTTTAAGTGTTTTGTCTACTTTGGCCTTGTGCAAAAAAATGGGTCAATTCCATGAAAATTAAGGCCCAAAAGTAAAATATTGGGTGGTTTTGGAAAGCTATGCGTAGAGAGAGATATACAAATGAAATAATCAAATAACAAATGACCAAAACAAAACCCTAACACTGTCACTCACTCACTCTTTCGAAAACCCTCAAACTCCTGCAGTCCCGCCTCTCTCCTCTCTTTCAGTAAAATAGTGTATTATTGTCAAAGGTCAAAGGTCAAAGTTCAATATATTATTGTCCAATACACCAAAAGCTTAGTGTATTAGCATCCCAAAACCCTATATATTTCATAAGTATTGTTATTCGTGATTGTTGACGTAAACCGCATAATACTTGTAGACTTGAATATTGTTAAATTTTGTCCATTAGGTGTATAATAGTATGTAAATACAACTATGACATATCATGGTGGTTGAACTTGTAATGGAATGATACATTAAATAGGCGTCTTTGACTAATTATAATCAATTTTATTAGTTGTAAGTGACTGAGAAAAAGGGCGGTCATGACCCGTAAACCCGACCAAAACCGCCCGAAACCGGAATACACCCGACCAGTATTTACCCGAACCCGAAATACACCCGACCCGTATTTACCCGAACCCGATATACGACCGACCCGTAACCCGCCCGCCCGTCCGTATTGACAGGTCTACTTCTGACTAAATTTACTAAAATAGGTCCTGTTAAATTTATGGGTAAATCTAATTTATCAAAATTTTTCAGTTTTTGCCTAAATTTATCAAAATTTACCAAACCTTATTGAAAAATACCAAATTTTAAAAAAATAATTAATTTTGATATATTGGTGTAAATTTGCCAAAAGTTGTCAGAATTTACCAAAAGTTACCAAAAATTACCAAAATTTAACTTTTACCCAACTATATTTTTTTTATCCATGAATTTGACGGGCCACATGAGAGGATGGTTTCAGTCATAGTTATTAAAATCCTGATCATGAATTATGATCCTACGATTTTATGGTCCAAAATCCTCGTTACGATTCTACAATTTACACACGATCCACGATCCTATATGGGCTAATTTCCGATCCTAACTTCCCCATAATTTCGAGTTAAGATCCCGATTTTAACACCGTTGGTTTCAGTATACACAAGTAATATATATTTCATTGCTTTTCTGAATGCATATCTACCGAAGAAAAAAAAACAATGATGATACTTTTCTGAGCTATTTACTTAGGATGCCGACGGTTTATTTGTGGTTAGTACACTCTCATCTAGGAGGGCTCGTTTTGAGAAGACTTGGATTGAATGTTTTAAGACAAATAATGACTTATAGGTACCTTCTATTTTATAGAAACTATTTTTTGGGGACAATGTTTTTAGAAATGATTTTCAAGTACCTTATATTTTTTGTAAACTATTTTTCAGTGACTAGATCGATTTTCTTTGGAAACTATTTTTAGATGATTTTATCTTTACAATTTGGTCCAAAATTTATAGGGAAGGGCCTTAAGCAGAGACCTTCTTGCAATAATATAATTTTTTGAGGTTTTATGCAAACAAGCTCAAATAAAAACTCTTAACTCAATATAATAACTTTAATGTTACTAATTATCACAATCTACTATTTGTACCTTAGATATCATATTTTCTATGATTATAGGTAGAGTTGGTAAAAGTTTGTCCGACTCGAATTGTCCGACCCGGAGAAAACCAGGTCAGGACATAGATTTTTCATCCGAATTTTGATATTGACCGAATATTCCGACATAAAATTTCTGTTTTTTCTACTGTTCGAACCCGATTTTAGCTTCGTCCGAATTGTTCGACCTGGTTCGACCCGAAATAACACCGGGTCTGGACATGAATTTCTCGTCCAAATTTTGGCATTGTCCGAATTTGTCCGACCCGAATTTATCCAAACCCGAATTTTGGCCAGCGCTAGTTGGTAAAATTAATTAAACCAATGAAAAAGAAATCTAAGCTAATTTTTTAAAACAAATATTAATGTAGGTGAAAATATAAATTGACAAGCTTTTATCAAAGTAGGGATATTTTGGCATTTTTAGGGATCTTGTAATAAATCTAAATTATAATTTGTCACCAGAAAATAGGTACTACAAAACACATGGTACCTATAAATAATTTTCAATAATATGGTCCCCTAAAAATAGATACTGCAAAATATAGGGTACCTTTCAGTAATTTATTGGTTTTAAGACTTATTTGTAATTTATTATATGTTCTCCGAACACGTGCTTTAAATATGATCATCATTTATTCGCAGCAGCATAATTATTTATTCATATCTACTGGTTGTTCACTCTCAAAAGCATAATTATTCATTCATACCTACCTGAAGAACATACTCTAAGTGTACATAATATGTATTGAGACTTATTTGAGTCTAAATTGACTTAGATCACATGCATCGGTGAACCAAATTGCTCAAGTGACAAGGAAGAAGGCGAGCGCCCCGAGAGTTGTTAACTTATTTACTAATTTGAATTAAATGAGTTTTTTTATTCATGTTGCTCAAAAAAGTAAATCATAAGAATATAATCAAATTAATCATATTAAGTAGGAAAATTGGAATCTAATAAACCAAATTTTATATCCATTTTGATCTAACAAACCAAACTTACCTTTTTGTTAATGACAAACTGTACTTAACATAATATTTTTCTTAGTGAACCTCCACCAATTTTCGGTTACCGGAAAAATGACATGGAGGATTTTTTGCAAATTGAAATGAACAATGTGTTGGAAAAAAGACTCGAACAACTGTTGTCTGAAGTGACAAGAATGAGAAATGAATTACAAAGAATGAGGGATGGGAGTCAGATCTTTGCGTCTGGATGAAGAAAATGTGAGGCTCAGAACCAAGCTTGACAAGGAGAAAAAGAAGAGGAAGTCATCTTCATTTTCCTTTTATTTTTTGCCTATAAAACACTCCACATCAGCAAAAAAACATCCATGTCAATTTTCCGGTAACCGGAAATTGGTGGAGGTTCACTAAGAAAAGTATTATGTTAAGTTCAGTTTGCCATTAACAAAAAGTTAAGTTTGATTTGTTAGATCAAAATGGACATGAAATTTTTTTTTTCTTGAAAAGTTGATGGCATTAGCCCAATTATTCATTCACCAAATTGTGCCCCCTTGAGCACATGCCCATGTACAATCCAATAGCAAAACTTGGGCTTTTGATGTTTTGGCCCAACAAAATTAGCACTCCTTCTGTTTCAAATTAATTGACATATTTCATAATTTTTGCATATACCAAGGTTTAACTAAAAAAATATCCCACATAATTTAACAACATTATTTTTCAAAATGATTTTTCACATACCAAGCTGTCGGTAGTGAGAGAATGTGACTAGAAATATATTTTATTGATTGAAAAAGTAAAATTTAACATAATTATTAAAGTTAATATAATTAAATTAGATATTGGGAAATGGAAAGTGACAATTATTTTGGAATAAACAAAAAGTTAGTTTCGTGTCAATTAATATTCTTCTGTTCCCCATCCTTGTCTACTCCAATTGGGCAGTGTCTTCCCTATCCTCCCATCCCTAAGCCAAAACCTATTCCTTGTTCTTGTTTAACTGAATTTTTTGGGAATTTCTCATTAGTTGTCATCGGAATATGGTATCTTCTAAGGATGGCAATGGGGCGGATCGGGGACGGGGGAGTATATCCCTGTCCCCATCCCCGCTCCCAAAACTCGTCCACATCCCTGTCCCCGGGGAATGATTCTTGCCCCATCCCCATCCCCATCCCTGCGGATTCCCCCCAACATGGATTTTTTTTAAAGCTATCCAAAATCAAACCAAATTTTAATTCGACCCGATTTTTAATCAAACCCAGTTTTTAACATCTTCAAAATACAACGTATTTAACTTGCTCAAGCAATAATACATCAAAATCAATGAATAATACATCAACAAGTGTTATTTAGAAAAAAATACAATAATACATCCTCCTCAAGTGTGAATTAGAATTAGAATTAGAATAAAGGTTATTTCATTTGGTTGCTATTAATATATATATATATTGAATTAGAATAAAGATTATTTAGTAATTATAAAGTTTTCAGGGACGGGGATTCGGGGACGGGGACGAGAAATTTCCCCAGCGAGGAAAATGGAGACGGGGATGGGGAAAATTTTGTCCCCATCCCCGCCCCGTCCTCGAGCGGATTTTGAAAAATTGTCCCCGTCCCAGCCCCATCTCCAATGGGGGTGGGATTTTCCCCAGAGCGGGGCGGGGCCCCAGTGGGTTCGGGGATTCCCCGCCCCCATTGCCATCTTTAGTATCTTCTCCTTCCATGATGTTGTCCACATTGTTACTCTTCTTTTGATGGAATTACTCACCATTTTTAGATCTAGATTTTCTTGTCAAAGACAACTTCATTCATGTGCTTCCATATAATGTCCAACTAGTGGCAAAGGAAGTGATTATACATATTTTCTTCTCGATTCTGCTTGAAATCCTTGTGTCTCTCCATTTCTTGAACTAAAGCTTGGAGTGGGATCCATACAATTTTTAAATTAATATGAGCCAAATTCATTCTAAACATTAGAGAGTAGGATAAATGGAGAGATAGACTTTGTCTCACTTGATGGGCGGCTAATACGCCACAAATGCACAGGTGTAGGTGTAGTATATATGTATCAAGATCGTTCCTATATGCACTTCACTCAACTACACACCAAACTAGTCTCCTATCTAATTGCTAACTCGGTCGGGTTTTTGGTTTTGATTAATATATACTACTTCTAATCACTTCTAATAGCAAAGAAAGCAACAATTCACGAGATAAATCAATAAAGAAACACGTTCAGGGGATAAACCTAAGTCACACTATTAACTAATCAAGTGGATTGAACTTGTATGTTGCTAATTTGATACATTTTAGGTCGATAATCATATAAATTCATTCGTAGCGAGCTTTTGGCAATGAAACAATTGCTTAGCAAAATCAATCACCTACTTTCGTGGTTATTTCAATTTTAACTAAGTTAACATCAAATTATCAATGAACCGTAGTTATAAAATCTTCTATATCTAGTTCATTTTACAATTAGTTTAATCCTAAGGTTTCCGATTATCAAATTTCTCCTTTTGGTACTTCACTCAATAATCTAAATCCATATCTTTGATGACCAATAAAAAACAATGACATACATAATCAAAGGTTAAATAAAATGCATTCAAACTAAATTAATACCCGTTCAATCCAACAAACATTAATTCATGAAAGCAACTAAAAATGGTTTATAACATAAATTACATAAAACTACTCACTATTCTTGATTAAACTACAAAACACATAGAAATCTAAACTAGAAAGCATAGAAAATCTGTAAGAATGAGAAATAAACCGAGTATGGAATTAATCCTTGTTTGAATGATAAACCGCGAGGACTTTTGCTCCTCCACTTCAATAGAAAACTTGGAATCGATCTTCAAAAACTCAAAAATATCTCTCAATTCTTGGTCTAACAATGACTATGGATGGAATATGGATGAAGATGAAGATGAATGAAGCAATCAATAGTGGTAATTAATTTCTAGGATGAATGATCAACAAAACAGCCGGAATCATCAATTATATAGCAATTATGGGATTTGAAACGACATTTGCAATAAATAGGGTTCAACACGGTCTGTGCCAGGTCAACACGGTCCGTGTTGAACCCAACACGACTCGTGTTTCCTGGCCACGGGTCGTGTTCCAATTAGGGAATCGTTTTTTGCTTCTCTGGACCCCAGCACGGTCTGAGTTGGGTGTTTTGCCACCCCTGTTGGGTACGGGGAACTTCCTTCACGCTTGGGGCATCATGTTTGGGACTTGGGATGGATTTGTTCTTCCCTTTGTGACCCATTTGGATTCAATCACTTGATTTTGAGTTTGATTTTCTTCATTTCTTCTCAAATTTCCTACAAAAACACACCAAATTCCGACCAAGCATAAAATGGGAATTTCGGGTATAAAATAATACAATCATATCAAAAATCACCCAAATTTACTCCAAATCATCCAAGTTCACATATATAAATTACACTCATCTGACCACTAAAAATTTTCTTGAGTCACAAATTAAAATGAGAATGTTTTAAAGCCATAAAAAAAGTACGCATATTAGGTCAACCAACTGGAGTAGATTTATAATTACCTAATAATCTACCCAAATAAAAGTTTGAATTTCCATATTTTTAAGGACTTTTGGAATTGAATAATCTAACCTTTGGGTCACTTTGGATACGATGAACTGATCATTAGAATTTGGACTCAATAAACTATACTGAACATCCTATTAGATTGAATGAACTTTCACTAATTTCAACTCGTCGGAAAGATGATTTACAGTGGTATCAAGTTGTTTTTTCTTTTCACCTTATAAATAGTTTATGTAAGCAATCACCTTTGTCACGTTACTTTTCGGACGAGTTGAAATCGGTGAAAGTTCATTTAATCTAATAGGATGTTAAGTATATTTCATCGATTCTAAGTTTCAAAGATTAGTTCGTTCCAAATTGCCCAAAAATTAAATTATTTAATTCCAAAAATCCTTTTCAACATGAAACCCGTTTTTTAAGTTCAGAAATCTAATGAGAAACCTTCACATAAGTACGAAGGGATTGTTAAAGGTACCTAATTTATGTAAACAGTATACAGGACCATCAAAATTGTCCCATAGTGGATAGTTGGTAAGTTTGTTAGATGAAAACCTGCACATTCACCCTTTATATTTATGACATTTACAAATCCAACACTAATATTTTTGATTTTTTTTGAACCGATTTCATTTAACTATTTTTTGATAAATTTACAATTTTTCCATTGGATTTATGATATGTGATAAAATTTGTTTGCAAATATTATCATTATTTCAGTAAGTAATTTTCATCATAATTCACACATTCCCTGAAAAAGTTACTGAATTCACCGTAAAAGTAGTTAAATAAAATTGGTTCAATAGTTTAGGGTGAGTAAGTAATAACTTAAAATTATCTAGGTTGAATTTACAAATATCACAAACAAAAAGGGTATATGCAAATTATCCTTTTTTAGCTAGAAAACAATAATGAATGGGTAAAAGCATTATAAATTAATTATGCGAGAGTATGATCATGATCATATGAAATGTCTAAATTATGAATAGCTGAGGGCCAGAAGAGAACACGAAAAGTTTGAATCATGTCGCAAAACGTCTATCTTATTGTGACAATATGACCGTAATTAGCAGGTCTTTATTAAAGCAATTACCTTAATGTCTAATTTTTAAGAGCTCGTGGAAACTGTAGGACCCCGGAAAAAGTGACCATTTTTCCCGTGATGCGCTACTTAAGTGATCGAGATCCGACTAAGATTGCTTAATCCTTAAATAAGGATATTTTTATTTTCGAAATTCGTTTTCGGGGTGATGAAACTTTATTTATTTATAATTCCGTTTTTTATTATCTAAACACTCAAAATTACACCGAAACATTTTAAGAAATAATTCAACATTGGCCCAAACACCAGACCCAGACCCAACAGAAGGCAAACGCGCCGCCATAGACTGTTAAAACCCGCAGGGGTTTTAACAGTCAATGGGCTGGACCTTGCATTTCCATGGGCTAGAGAAGATGGGGTGAAACTGATAAAACTCGCGGGGGTTTTATTAATTTCTGGCCCATTTTATCTCGGATTTAGCCTTGGATTAGTGAGAGGAAAATGTTAAACTATTTTTGTAACTATTTTGGTGTAAAATCCGTGTGTTTTAAACAATTAAACGGCTTATAAAAGAATTAAGAGTCGCCAGATAATTTAAGGAAATCGACAAACCATGAAAGTAACAAAAATGATTCCGGTCTACGAAACCCGATTCTAAGTCTGGGGGTAAAATTACAAATTCGAGAATTAAAATAATTTTAGAATTCGCCCGTTAGAAAACAGACTTTACTAGAATTGACATTGAAATGAAAAGAGCGGGGAGAGGTTTAATTAATTTCACGGAATTATATCCTCATCATGCAATATAAAATGAAGTTTTTGTTTACAAAATATGTACAAGTAAAGGAATTAATATACAAGTTACATGATTAAACAACGATAATGATAATGAAAGCGAACCTCTTTTGGTTTTGGAAGCCCGTTGACTTGGAGCTTTGGAATAATGAGTGTGAGGATGGTGAGAGGATAATATAAGAGTGGTGATTTTATGAGAGTATTAGAAATGGGGTTTTGAGAGAGTTTTGGTATGAAATGGGTGATGGTAGTTGATTATAATTTGGGTAGAGTAATGGTATTAGTTGATGGTGTGAAGGTAAAATGGAGGGGGTATTTATAGGTGAAGAGGTGAGGGATTTGGAGGGAAATGGAGGGAGGCACATCCCCATGATTATGCCATGTAATCCATGCAATCCCGAAACCCCCGCGGGTTTTGAAAGTCAAGGTCAGAAGTCAAAGCACATGGGGCTAATATCAAGGGGTGATGATCAAGATTTTGGTGCCAGCATTTGAAGAGAAAACCCCCGCGGGTTTTATATCCTTCACACTGATCGCTGACGTGGACTGATCAAAACGATGCGCCCTGGGCAAGAAAAAACCCTCGCAGGTTTTATAGTCGCCTGGGCCGGAAATTCTTCTGGGCCGCTTTTGTTCTGGGCCGCCTGTGATTAATTATAACCCCCGTGGGTTATATTGTATTTTTGTGGGCTTCTTTGCTTTGCCGGGCTTACTTTGTCAACTGCATGGGCCCAATGACACATTTTGGTATCTAGCCCAGCTGATTTGTCGAATTTTGATGGGTCGTGATTGTGTTAGTGCAAATCCCGGTGTCTATAGAGAGCCCCCACTTTGATCGAGTCCGAATAGGATGAAGGTCAAAGTAGCTTGAGATATCGTCTGCTTGATGTCTGACTCCAAGATGGATGCTGTCGGTGCTCCTTTATGTGGCAACCGGATGATGTCGTCGGAGGCCTTTGGGTGGCAACCGTTGAACGACTGATGCTGATGATAATGACGTCGTTGGAAACCTTTAGATGGCAACCGTTGGACGACTGTTGCTGATGGTGATGATGTCGTCAGAAACCTTTAGGTGGCAACCGTTGGACGACTGCTGCTGATGGTGTCGTTGGAGACCTTTAAATGGTAACCGTTGGACGACCGCTGCTGATGATGTCGTCGGAAACCTTTAGGTGGCAACTGTTGGACGACTGATGCTGATGATGTCGTTGGAGACCTTTAAGTGGCAACCGTTGTATGACTGCGGCTGATGATGTCGTCGGAAACCTTTAGGTGGCAACCGTTGGACGACTGCTGCTGATGGTGTCGTTGGAGACCTTTAAATGGCAACCGTTGTACGATTGCTGCTGATGATGTCGTCGGAGACCTTTAAGTGGCAACCGTTGGACGGCTGCTACTGATGATAGTGCTCTTTTATGTGGCAACTAGATGGTGTATTGGTCCCTTTTAGCGGTGACCTGAAACTCACAAAAAAAAAAAGTGTTAATTTTTTTCGGAAACGTAAACGGGTTCAGATTTTTACCTGAATTTTTGAAACCCTTGTGCCGCAGTCTTTGGGCCGTCAGTTTTGGGTTGCATGATACATTTCGACTGGGCTGAAGGGAGCTTGGGCCGCGGAATTGGGCCTTGGTCAAAATAAAACCCCCGCGGGTTCTATGACCTTTCTTGGGCTGATGACGGGTGATGGGCCGCGAAACTGGGCCATGGAGACCACAAAACCCTGCGGGTTTTCTTCTTTTTCTATTCTTTTTTTTCTTTCTTTCCTCGTGATGGGAATCAATGTGGGGCCCAACCTTTGTGTGGATGAGAGCATGCCACGTCGCCATGTCCTTCTTTTGGGTGACAAAGTGAGGACCTTTGGATTTTCGACCAATGAAATGCATTTGACATCTCGAGACGGGTCCTAGAAACGAGTGGCTCATATTCACTCAACATTTCTATAAATGCCATGCCTTTCATTCATTTCATTCATTCACATCTTCAACTCTTTTGCATCTCTCTAGCTTCTTCTTCTTTAGAAAAAAAAATTGCTCTTTGAAGAAAGTTCGGGTTTTTTAGAAAATGCATCCCCGAAGCCATAGGAATCCTCCTCTTCCTCATGCGGCGTCATGGCCCCATGAGATGTCTTCACGACGCAATCTCATTCCCGGTGTGGATGCTGACCCTTCGAATCTCACCATTCAATCTTGGAACCATGCTTGGTTCTACCGTTCTCATGGCAAGGTAATTTCCGAACCCTCTTTTTTATGCTTAGTTTAATGTAAAAATGAGAAAGCACGGATTTATTTTTCATGTCTTGTCGATTTTCACTATTTTAAGCATGCTTTAAATTGATGCATATTTATAGCTTCATGATGTTAAATGGCCCTTTTTATTTATGCTTCCCGACCAAGGACCCGACTTGCAAAATAGTCTGAACTGAAGAAATTCGGCTTATAGTTTTAGATGAAAACCCCTGCGGGTTTTATTTTATTTGGCCCATGCACTTTCTTCCCAGTTGACAAAGGAGGCGACCCGCTTGAAGAATAAAACCCCCGCAGGTCTTTGCTGCTCCATGGGCTGTCCCAAACTGCATTGGGCCGGAGGCGCGACCCATTTACCAAATAAAACCGCTGCGGGTTTTGTTTCTATTGGCCCGGGATGTTTGGGCCGTTTACCCAATTGTTTATCTCGTGGGCCGTGGCTGTGAGCCAGTGCTTGTGCTGGGTCCAGCTAGGGCCCAAAAGACTGTGCTTAGGTCCAAAGTATTAGATGAGCCCCCATTTTGAATAGCTTCCTGAAAATTTGTTTGCCTTAGGAGGATAATTTGAAGACTCCCGGTGCCTTAAAAGACCCTCTTAAAGTAGCTGAGTCGATTTCTGGACATTTTGTGAGCGACACATTGACCGCAGTGGGTCTTATGGCATTTTGGAAATGCTTGGTGGCCTGGAGGGGTCGAACATTCCGTATGATCGGTCGAGCTATTGCTGAAAGGTTTTGGGATTCTACCAATTTCTTTCACTTGCCCGTGGGTGAAATGACTGTTACCCCTACGGATTTCGTTATGATCACCGGTCTTCCTTAGGGTGGGCAAGACATAGTCTTTGATGCGGAGATTCCGCTGATGGTCTTGGATAGGTTAGGTCCGGTCTTAGCACGCTTGGGCCAAGGGCAAGGCCTTTCGTACCTTTCCTACACACATTTCAAAGCGGCCATCCGTGATGCAAGCTTCCAACATTTGCCTGGGGAGCAACGCCGCTTTATTTTCCTAGCATACATCATTTTTGCCACCTTTTTCGCCAACCGTGGGGATAACATCCCCCTGACATGGTTTTGAAATCTTCTGGATTTCAACAATGTTCGGAACCTGAATTGGGGCAAAACGGCCTATGTAAACTTCATTATCTAGCTTCACTGAGGTGTCAAACTTTCGCATGATGATGATTCGGTCTATCTCCATGCGGCTCAGATTCGTTACCAGTATGGCCCTGCTCTGTGGAAGGTGCTCGAGGTACATACCCGAGACTCTACTTTTTGTAATACTGATTATCTTTTCCTCTTTCTTTGACTTTACGCTTATGAAGTCATGGGTATATGAGTACATTCTGCCTCTGGGTATTCAATCAAAGAAGGATAAGACAATTCCGACTGCTGAACGCTGGACCGCTGAGGGCATTCGTGGGAAGAAATTCCAGCCAGGCAGCCTTGACCTCATTCGTCGTGTGCTGGATGACCTTGCATCGGTATTTCTTTATGCCTGACATCTTTCTTTCATTTTCCTCCATTCTTGAATAACTCTCTTCCTTTCGCAGAATCAAGTGAATTGGCGTCCTTGGGTTGAATTCAACGTGGAAGGATTGCCCACCCCCTTACACTTGGTGGAACATGACACTTGCCTCCGCCTTCTGATGGAGGGACCTTCACGCTTCGTGTGGTACCTGGGGGAAAGGGCTTCGAGGCAGATCCTGGGTGGGATATCCTGGCCTTATTCCCCGGGAACCTCCGGAGCATATGTTCGAGCCGTGGCGCGTTGGCCCGAGTGTTCTGAGGGATTTGATTCAGGGTCAGGATTTTGACAACTTCGTGCATGATGTTCTGCAGGAGTTATTCAATGAAGAGTTCCAGCGTTATCTTAGCTGTTTGGCTCCCCGAGTGGTATGTATCTTCTTCCTTTTATCCTCATTATGTTTTGGCTGATTTTTGACCATAGAATCTGCAGCTGGGGCCTTATGCCAAGGCTGCTGAGGTGGAGATTCCACCAGAGAGGAAAAAGATAAGCGACTTTTTGGACGTGGAGAACAGTAGCGAGTGTTCCACACTTCAAGCATTCGAACAAAAACTGGTAATCTTCATTTATGTCTCTTCTTTTGTTAATCCCTGCTTCACGATTTTACCTCTTTTTTTTCAGCCAAGGTGGGCCTTCCTTCGATAAATGACTAAGGAAAGGAGCACCATGAGAAAACATCTCGATAGGATGTTCACAGGCTCGGGGAAATACCAAGGCAACGTAGCTGGAAGGGCTGACATGGAGGCCGATGCGGAGTCTGTCCCTAGGGAACCGCCCGGACGTTCCACTGCTGGCGCTCCTCGCACAGAGCCCCCACGCCGTTCTTCGGTAGGGGAATATTCTTCTCGAGGCCGATCTCGAGAAGAAGTTGGTGGATCTTCTCATCCTCCTCTAGCAGCTGTACCGGAGGGTTGCGGCAAAGGCGTTCTGGTCGAGGGTCAACACTCATCCGGGTCTCATCGTAGCAGATCCGGCAGTAAAGGTCGTCGTCCTCCAAGTATGGAAGAGGATATAGCTCAGATGTCTTTGGAGGAGCCATTTGGCCAGGAAGGGTCGTATCACAGTGCTGGGTACGGTGGTGATACTCAGCCTCATTCATATTGGGTGGAGGATGCTTCAAAGTCAAGCGCCAGCTACCGACCCTCTCATTCTCGTCGTACTCCAGCTTCAGTGCGCTCTACTCGCCGTGGTCGGGAGATAGTGGTGAGAGACCGTGACTCAGGTGCATCCTTTGGGTATCCTGGCAGTCAGGCCCTAGCGGATGACGCTACTTCACGTCCTACACCCTATGCTGCTGCTTCCTTTAGTTTTGGTTCTGCAGGGTGGCCTGTCCTTGCTCCTAGGATGGGTCCGTCGTGGCCCATGGGTTCACAAGAGTGGTCTGCACCTCAGCACTCTTGGTTAGGAGGATCCGCCTCTTCTGGTTGGCCAGGCCCTGGTTATGGAACCTGTCCTGTATGGCTTACTCCATTTGTTGAGTGGCAGGTTCCCAATCATTCATGGTTAGCCACCGCACAGGAGCATTCCATGTCTTCACCGTCAAGTACGCATTCTTCGGGAGTGCCCCTGTCTGAACCATCGCCTCCTGTGCAGATTGCTCTTGGTCCAGATTACTATTCCTGGGACACCTATTTTGGCACGGCTGGTACTTCAAATGCCGGAACTTCACATGCTGGTAACGATCCGATTGAGGATAGCGGTGATTCGGGCTCTCTGTGTGACCACACTGATGCCAAGTAAGACTCTATGCACTTTAATGTATGCAAGACTATTTTGTACTTTTATTTTTATTTTAATGCAAGACTCTTTATGTATTTCATTTTTTTTTATGCAAGACTCGATGAATGCACAACTTCATGTTTTATTAATGTATGTTTGAATGATTTTCTACATGATGGGATTAATCCCAATTAATCCCGCTTCCCCAAAAAGAAAATAAAATAAAAGAAAACATAAAATTTAAGTGTCAGAGTAAATTCGAGCAAAAGTTTCTGAACCAAGCGTCATTGGGCCGACAACAAAACCCAAAACATAAAAGATACATGAACGGGCCGATTTAATTCACAAGAAGCAAGGCCCAAATAAATAAGAAGACAAACGGGCTGATCGTTGAAGGCGAGCCCAACTCTTGTTTAAAACCCCCGCGGGTTTTCTCTTTAGATGGCAGTGGGCCTGGGCCTAACCAGGTGCGCGTGTGGGTCTGGGAGAATCAAAACCCCCGCGGGTTTTGTTTTTTTTTTTCCTTTTTTTTTGCTAGCCGTTATTGATAGCATAAATCATGGGATTTGAGGGCAACGACTATATGATCACTTGCTGATTGTTTTGCTCCATTTTGATCATGGATAAAGGTGTATAAATACCCCACCCTATGCATATGATCAACATCCATCATCTCTTCTTGAAAGTCTCCATCAAGATTCTCCAAAAGTCACAAAAAAAGCTCTAAGTTCCCATGGCATTTGAGAAGAAGCTTGCTACTTGGATGAACACTTTATCCAAGGAAGAGAAGAAAGAGCTTGGGAGATACAAGTTGACGAGCTTGTTGAGCCTTCCACAAGTGAGGGTCAACCATGACTTTCTCCGAGTGGCAGAGACTTTTTGGGACCCGAAGATGCACATTTTTCGATTGACTTTGAAGGAGTTATGTCCGCTTCCGGAGGAGTGGTCCTCTATTCTCGGGACGAATCGTTTTGCGCGGCCGACATCACCTCCAACATGGACTGACATCACCAAACAGTACAAAGAACTGATGTGCCTTTCGTCTCGGGTCATCGGAAGTGCAATACTTGGTGAAAAGGTACACTTCCAAACTATAGTTGAATATTTCCAATCTCCTGATACTTTGAAATATGGTCCCGTGATACGAGTACGAGCGCTCGTATTATGTCTCCTTGGAGAGTTTTGTTTCTATCATGGTGGCTAAAGAATTGGACCGACAAATCTCATCCAAATTGTGGAAGACATGGCTCGGGGATCCAATCCGGTGCCATTAATGCTAGCGGAGACTATGATGGGCTTGAACGACCTGAATCCAGAACATGAATTTCGTGGAAGTCCTCTGCTACTTCAGATACTTCTTCCCTCTTCCCTTTTTTTTTCTTCTCTACTGTCTGTAAAACTCGCTGGGGTTTATATTTTTTTCTCTGTCTTTTTTTTCGTAAGTTTGGGATAATTGGCATGCAATTTTAACCCTGGCTAACTTTATGGACAAATATGGCTGATGGAGCATTTGGGTCTCATCGAGGAGCCTCGAACCTCTTCGGCATTGGCGAACTATTGTCAACGGAAGAGGAAGTATACCGATCTTTGCTCAATAACGGAATGATTGTATTCCTAAAGGAACCTCGCGACATTACATGGTGGATCGAGTGGTGGCACATTTCCGAGTACGTGACCCGTGATGCATGCAACGCCTATGTGTGCATTGCCGGCTTGACGCATATGACCTTTTATTTCCCGAGCGGGTACGACGACAAATGGGCCGTAAACAGAACATCCCTGAGCTGTTGTGTGAAGCCCCCGAGCAGGTCAAGGTTCGTGACTCTGTGATAGAGTCATGGTTAAAATATTAGGAAAGAAGACCAACTCTTTGGGCTCCATCAAAGGCGTATGTATCACAGTTTGCCGATGCCGGCTATCATGGATGGCTAATTGCGGCCGTCGAATCTCGCCGCGCTGGGGAGGCAAGAAGGAAACAGACATCCGTGAAGGAAAGATTGGGTCCTCGTTCATCGGTAAAGGACCGTCTTGGTGCAAGGGTTACGGTGAAAGACCGGCTTGGTCCGAGATTGGAGACACGAAAACCAAGTGGGCGGGTCTATAAACCCAAAGACAAAGAGGTAGACCCAAATGGGCCTAGAGACATGGAGATTGATCATGAGCCCACAGGCGAAGTGGATGAGGTGGAGCAAGATTAGAAGATGGACGGGAATAATGAAGGAACTGAACTGCTTTGCCAGAATAATCTTTTATTTAATTATGCCTTTTGAATTTTCTTATTTACATCAGCGTACTTGAATTATTAATTAATAAAAGAAGAAATATTATTCACAATTATTGTATTCTTGAAAACTTTATTTTTCTTATATACATGAGCATTTTTCGAATATACACCAAGTGTCTGAAAATTGGTTTTCCAGTTGCTTGGTTGTGTTAAGCACAATATCGCTTGAGTTGATCTAAATTCGTGGGCTGAATCACATCTTCCCCATCTATAGTGGCTAAACGAGCCGCTCCTCCTAGTAAAATATCTTTAATCATATAAGGACCCTTCCAATTGGGCGCAAATTTTCTTCTTGGATCTTGTATAGGTGCCCTCATTTCCTTAAGCACCAGATCACCTACTTGAAGTGAATGACTTTTCACCTTCTTATTAAAAGCACGAGTGATCCTACTTTGGTACACTTGCACATTATGCAACGCCCTTAATCGCCTTGCATCCATCAACATTAACTCCTCGAACTTTTCCCTGGCCCATTCAGCTTCTGGCAATTGACTTTCCGCTACTATTCGTAGCGAAGGAATTGCTAATTCAATTGGTAGGACTGCTTCCGTCCCATACACCAATTGTAGACGCTGAATTTTGTCGTAGTTCAACTTTGTAATTATGTAATTTATTTTGAACTTTTTATTTTAATTTAGGAAAATGCCAAGAATATTGAAATGCAAAAAATGATAAAGAAATGAAGGAAAACCCCCCCAAAAAAAACATTACAAAAAATCCCAACCTAAATAACCCAATCTGAACCCTGCACGTAGCCCAAGGCGCAGCTGCAGTGCAGGTCTGGGTACATCTGGCCTTCATATCTGGCAGTATGCAGGCTGGGTTGTACTTGACCCGAACTGCATCTGCACGCCTCGGGATGCATGCAGTCGGGCTTTTCCTAGGCCCAATATACCGACAGGTATTCTAGTGGGTCAGGCCCGACCCAGTTTGCCTCGGGAAGCGTGCAACTAGGATTTTCCCAAACCCAGCATACCGCCAGGTATATGGGTGGGTCAGGCCCGACCCGGTTTGCCTCGGGAAGCGTGCCGACCTCGAGAAGCGTGCAGTTGGACATTTCCCAGACCCAGCATACCGCCAGGTATATGGGTGGGTCAGACCCGACCCGATTTCCCTTGGGAAACGCGCTGACCTAGGGAAACGCGCCGCTGGACAGCCTCCAAAGCCCACCATGCCTGCAGGTATTGCGGCTGCTACCCTATTCTTTTAACCTAATTTCTACCCCGTTTTTTCACCTATAAATACCCCATCCCATTCCATTCATCCTTACACCGAAATCACCCTAGCGTATTGACACTAGGTGATTTTTTCTCTTCTCCCTCCATTTCATTCATTTGCATCAACTTGGCATTTTAATTTCTTCTTCTCTTCTTCTCTCTCTTCACGTTATTGTATTGAACATGATTAAATAATAAACTCGACCAATTCAGTGTTCAATGCTTGTAAATGTAAGTTGTACATATTCTTTATCTCGTTATTTATTTATTTATTTATCGCATTTAATATTGCATTTGTATGTTACTAAATAATATAAATTACACTAATAAATTCTCCATCTCTACTCTTCTTTCTTTTCTTCTTTAATTAATCGGTTTAGAAGAGTCCGTTCGTCGAACGGGCGAATTCGAGAATTTTTATTCTCGATTTCGTAACCTTACCCCCGGATCTGAATCTCATGGTTTGTGGAGTCACTAATTTCGAGTATATTAATTCTCTTGTAAAAATTAATTGGCGACTCTTTATTTTTTTATTTTTTAATTTTATTTCCAATCTCATAAATTTAATCGGCAAACAGAAAAGTTTGAGTTTTTTCCAAACTGTAATCCAGATTTTCCCCAGAAATCTCGAGGCCAAAACTGGCAGAATACCTGGCGGTATGCATGCCAGTTCTATGATTCTGATTCTGACTTCATGCCTCGGCAGTTGTACCTGAGCCCAGGACAGGCAGAATACCTGGCGGTATTCTGGCCAGTTCTATGGCTCGGATCATGACTCCCAGGTTCAGAAGTCATTCCCGGACCAGTGTCTAATAGAATACCGCCATGTATTCAGACAACCTCGGGTATGATTTTTACTTTTCCGGATTTATCATTTTCCTCGCATTCTTTTCCTATTTTCTGGATAAAATGTAGTTCAAAAGTTTTAATTAAAACCAAGATTTTTTGTTTGAAGTTATTAATTAATTAACGGGAAATTCAAGCAAATCCCCTCAAAGAAAAGACACCCCTTTCGACTCGCTGTACACCGCGAGGGATACCACGGGGATTTTCCCGGGTCCCACAAATGGCGACTCCACTGGGGATTTACTTTAAGAGGGTAAACCTTGAAAAACCGATTTTTGAATTTTTTTTGAGTAGAAAAGGAGAAATTAATTTTTGTAATTTTTATTATTTGGTTAGGCATCAAGCATAGGGACCTCCATCTTGATTTTTATAAAATCGGGATGAACCCAAAGGTACCGTCTAGGATTTAACCCAAATTTCCCTCTCGGGTAAAGTATTCTTCTGACTTCATAAAGGAATGAACTCCACATTTCAAGAAGATCGTAAGTTACTTTCCCACTCATGAAGCACTCCAAAACTTCGGGGACTATGAATTTACATTTTCCCTTTAATTTTGCGAGAAATACACGGGTCACATCACTATGAACTCCATAGAATTTGTGGCGCGTGAGAGACATGAGTATGATAGTTCTAGGTATCCGACTTTAATCCCTTAAATATAGAACCTTGGTTAGGTGCATTACCCATTTGTATGCTATGTGCATTCTTATTGTGCTATGTGTAAATTATATGCTATGTGTTTCATTTTTTTTCATTCTAAGAGTCGGTCTCATAATTCACTTTCCCCAAATGCCGCTTTAGTTTGGGCAATAGTCATGCAAAAGTTAAAGAGGGCCTAGAGGTCTCTCTTGGGCCTGAATCAAAGGGGTTTGATTAAAGCCCAAGATCTTAGCTTGACTTTGTCCAACTCTTAGTAGCGTTTAAGCTCGTAAAGTGTGTATCCGGCCGTTATTCGAATTTGAGTTCATTAAAATTTTAATGTTGACTCGATCTTATGACGGCCCGATGGACCTTCTCTTTTCCATGTACATAATTTCATATTAGGTTAGCGGTCTTCATGCAAGCCCAATGTTGGGTGAGTCCATACCAAAAAATAAAAATCATTCATCATATAGGCATTTGGTAGGTCAATGCCAAGGGTTAATTTTGAGGTTTTTGGTTTCCATACAGGCAAAATAGGACCTAAACAACAAAGAGTCAAGTCTTGGGCTAGAGTGGGATCTCAAAGGTTATCAAGTTTCTCACCAATCCTATTCACACCACCAACCGCAGGCTTGCCTGTCATCCTCGATACTGATTCCGACATTCCTTCTCAAACTTTCTTGACAACAAGCGATATTGTGTCCACCCCTTCCAACTTCATAGCTGAAGAAGAAGCTAGGGGCCAACCCATCACTGCTGCGGACCTTTCTGATGTGGTGTGGGAAATCCGTACTTTAATAGAAACACGATCCAACCAACAAGATCGTAGGATAGAAGGGGTCGTCCAGGCCATTCAGACAATCAATGACAGATTGGGCATAGGGCAAGACCCCGAGGATGATGATAGAAGTGTTCACACTGAAAAGACTGTACCTCGGGATGAGCAACTTGTGCCATTTCGGGACAACAGGATCGATAACCTACAGAACATGCTAAAGCAAATCCCTCAATTCAAAGAACATTTCTTGGACATTGGCTTACCAACTGCTCCTCAGGCCAAGCTTCCTGACAAATTCTCTTTGCCCGAGAAGAAATTTAAGGCCATGGAGAACCCCACTCATCATTGGGTAGCTTCACGCGCATGATGGCCTTAAAAGAAGTAGACCCTAGCTGTATGCTCATGTCTTCCCTTGGACTTTGAGTGATGAGGTCTTGAAGTGGTACTATACCCTTCCAGAAGATACCCAAGAGAATTGGGAGGCCACTTACAAAGCCTTCTTCCAACAATATGCAGCTAGTCAAGATGTTGATGTAACCATGAGTGACATGGCGGCAATCAAAAAAAGTGAAGGAGAGTCATTCATGAGTTACTTTAATCGGTGAAACGTTCAAAAGGCCTTGATGACTGATAAGGTAACCATAGACTATCAAATCCAGGTGTTTATACAAGGGCTTAGGCCAAAATATGCTAGCTTGATGGAATGCCAATTAATCCCAGACTTTTCAGCTTTAAAGAACTGGGGGTTAATGGTAGAGGCCAAGATAGATAAAACCCTGGTCTCATCTGGCTGGAGGAACCACACTCCTACCAAGAGGGTCAGCAGGGCACCAAGTAACCCACCAAAAGCCATTGAGGCTCATTCGGTTCAAAAGTTCACCACATATACTCCCATCGATACTACCTATACTGAAGCTCTGGATCGACTAATTAAGAAAGGGAAGAGCGAGTTGCCCACTATTCGAGCTGAACCTGATGTCAAAAGCAGAACTTGGGATTCTAACAAGTTCTGCAAATATCATAGAATGCGAGGTCATGACACCGAGAAGTGCAACATTCTCAAGAACAAGATAGAAGAAATGCTCCAATCCGGGACGCTGTCACTGCCAATCGTAGCATAGAAACCCCATTAGAATGTGGCCTATCACAGAGTCAAACAGGGTCTTACCAAAACCCCGAGCTGCAAAGATCGATTAGGCAATCCCTTCATGTTGCGTCTTTTCTATCCCAAGTAGATTTTTTTTTATGTATTCATCTTAGTTGCATTCAATAAAGATGAAACCTTTCATGATTATGACTTTTGTCTTCCCCGACCCTTCATTTGCTTCTAAACTGCTAAGGAAAGAATCTTGTGCTTACATTCTTGATTTGAATTGAAGAGCTCACTCACCCATATGACCATCCAAGTCTGACACATCCATCTTCTCACATCCTTCACACCATCTCACATCTCTATCACATTTTCTCTATGCCTTTATGCCCTACCCCGAGTCCAAGAATAATAGAGAGAAGAGAGGCTGACTTCACCGCCAAAGCGAACTTAGGCAAAAAGAGAGGCAAATGAGTGAAAATTAAGAAGAGAGAAGCTAACATGAACACCCATCCAACAAGTTAGGCAAAAGGAGAGAATTTAAAGTGACCAATAGTCTCTAAAAGTGAATCTCAATATCAAATAAATTATACAGCTTAAAAGGACATGCCTATGATAGAAGGTTTCCAGCCTCTACTACCTACATCATCACCACCTTCATTCTCACCTAGCCGCTTTACCTACATTATTACCTTCTCACACCATCTTCTTAACCACCAGCATGAACCCGGTCATTCATTTTATGACCATCTCATCCCTAAATCCATTCTAAGCCGACTAATGTGTTGCGAGTGACAAATATCATGGATAAGAGAAATATAGATTGAGGTTATCAAGTTCAAAAAAAAAAAAAGAAAAAAAGAGAAAGAAGAAAGCAAGAATAAGAGGCATAAAAGGCAATTGTCAGTTTACATTGGTCACTCGCACACATCCCAAAACCTTCCTGTCAAACCTTCACACCTATCCTTCCCATTAAACTTTCGACCCATCTCGAAGTCCTTCTTGAGGCATCAATCAAAGCTGCAACTGTTGAACTACGACTGGCCTGATTCCACATTGGATACGTAGGAGAACCTCTTTGAGGCCCGACCGCTACAATTCACTTTAGATAAAATTTATCATCAAATCATTTGGTCTTTGAGAGATAGAATAAAGAGTGGCTAGCTCGAAAACCTCACCAGGCGAGCTAGGCTAAAGGAGAGGAAACCTTGGTCTCTAAGGATAATGAAAAGTTGTTAGATTTCGTTCACTAAGCACACCCACCTTTTCCCATCAGACTTGGATCACCCTTCATACCTAAAGTCATCAAACCATAACCATTTGACCATCTCTTCCCTTATGAGATAAACCCACGAGACATGGTGCTCCATCTATAGATCGACCATTTAGTCCACCTCCACAGTTCGAACCTTTGTCCATTGAACTACTCATCCATTCACCATCTTATTCATCTAATCGCTACCCTCACCGAACCACTCATAACCTCATCTCGCCCTATATCGAGGTCTGACCTTTCACCACCTTTTCCATCATTCCCATATTTTCACCCCCATCACCTTGTGAGCTCTTATGATTTGATCATTAGTGCATGTATGAGATTCGTCAGTTAACCCTCGCTTCTAGAACACCTGAGTGAAGAACAACTCCTTTAACAGAACAAGAAGCCAACTGCATCAAAATAAGGGTTACTTGAACACAACACCCATCTTGGTCCCTCATTCTAACTCGCCTGAAGATATTTATTTATTTACTAGTACTGGGGGCTTGGTGCTTAGATGTTCCCGCCTAAACAAAAGAACCAAGAAGAATAGAGAAAAGGCAAGAAAAATCAAGATGGCTTACCACTTGATCGCTCTTAGTGTTGGGGGTTCCTAATTAATCATGTCATCAAGGTTAAGCATTCTAACAATTCTATCAAGAAGCATAAGCAGGTCGAGTCTTCCATTTATATCATGTTTTGCGGCATTTCAACTGGGGGCTCAATCATCACTCAACATCCACATCATGGCAACTTGCGAGACAATTCAAGAAGAGAACTCATCATTTTCCATTTTTCGTCTTGTCCTGAAACTCACTTCGAAATTGCCCTTGACATTTAGAGTTTTTGATTTACTTTTCCTTAATTTTTTTCTTTCCTCGGGAAAGTGGGGGTTGTTCATATCGCATATATGCAACAAATCAATGTGCATTTTTTAGTTTTTGCTTTTAGGTCATGTGCATTTTTCATTTTAAGTCACATTAGTTTGTATTTTGAGTTGCATTAATTCGTTTTTCATTTTCATTTTGAGTCATGTTAGTTTTTTTTAGTTTTTATTTATTTATTTATTTCTTTTTCTTCTCAAGTCAAATGAAAAAAAAGGGTCACATGCATTGCATAAATACAAAAAAAATACAGAAAAATAAAAAAAGTCACATCATGCATTAGAATTAGGACTGCATAAAATCATGCATAAAGAATCCTATAGTATATAATGCATAATAGAGTTGTGTATTGTATATATTTATTCTCATGTAATTCATGTAGCATATATGCATAAGACCGCATTTGCATTCTTCTGTCTCCCGCCCAAACCTCAAAAGAAATGCAACCATGGTGGCTAGAAATCAAGCGAGCTCACTTGAAGTCTTGATCGTCTTTGGAAGTATTGCTAGAAGCTCAAAGGACGTTGTTGACGAAGAAATAATTCGAGTTTTACGGGAATTAACTCATTTTTACGAGTTAAACTCCAAAATTCGGATAACAAATTTCTATGAGAATTAGTTTGGAAAATAATTTCTGAGTTAAACTCTAAAATTTAATTCACGATGTTTCACGAGAATTAGTTTGGAGATAACTCATTTCTGAATCAAACTGAGGAGATCCGAGCATACGGACAAACCCGACCCATACTGCCAAGAACAAGTCGTATCTGGGTCATTGCAATTAACCATCATATTGCCAGGTATGGCTCAGACCCAGACCCAGAGTTCCGAACAGGAAAAGACGCGGAAAACCCAGTACCATATCGCCAGGCATGGTCTGGACCCGGGTTCCACATACAAGACCACCAAAAAAATGGACCCGGTGCGAAAGCAAAATGCAAGATTTCACAGAGCAATACCTGGCAGTATGCTCGGCGGAGGGGACTCAAGGTTGGGCCATGCGAAGACAAAAAAAAAAAAAAACATTGGGCAGAGCGCCATGCCTGCAGGCATGGCAGCCTACCTAGGGTTCCATGCAATAAGTGAAATCCGGTTGACCGACCCTGGGCTGGACAAGCTGCATGCTTGGAGGCATGACAACCTGACTAGACCCCAAATCTGACTAGACAGTGCATAAAAACAAAGAAAGTTAGACAAAGTTGCATGCTTGGGGGCATGATAGCTTGACTAGACCCAAATCTAATGGGACTGTGTAGAAAAATAAAGAAAGTTGGACAGAGTTGCATGCTTGGAGGCATGACAACCTGACTAGGCCCGAATCCGGCAAAACTGTGCAAAAACAAAGAAAACTGGACAGAATTCAGCAGACAGAGCAGTATACCTGAAGGCATGCCAGCCTGCCCAAACTTAAATCTGTCCGGACTGTGCAGAAAAACTCGGGATAGAGCACCATACCTGCAGGCATGGTAGCCTGCCCAGAGTTCTGAACAACGAGAAAAAACTTACCGATCGACATCGACGGACAGGTGTATGCACTGAGGCATGACAACTCGATCTGTACAAAGAAAAAATGCCTGAAAAGTATGGAAAATCGATGAGTTGCATGCCTGGAGGCATGACAGCCTGACTAGGCCCGAATCTGGCAAGACCGTACAGAAAAATAAAGAGAAGCCGGACAAGGGAATACCTGGCGGTATAGAGCAGCTCAAACTAGATCTTGGAGTAGCAAACCATAAAAAATGGGAGCCCAACCACCAAAACACCTGGCGGTATGGTGCTCAGGTGGCAGGAAGGGTACCCGGTTTCTTTTAGACGAGTGTGAGGAAAATGATAAAGATGGCACTATGAGCAAGTAAGGATACCCCTTTTTTTAAAGAAGACCTCTTCAACCTCTCACCTACCCGATTTCAATTCTAAAATAAATGAGTGTACTGGTGTAACATGCATTGACCGGGAAGTTATTATGAGGAGAATTTGAAACCTTTCGTTTTAATACTCCAAAAATAGGAAGTTGGCCTTTAAGAAAAAAATTAAATTATTTTCAAGAGAATTATAAATTATTCATATACTCAGAAAATAATGTGAATTGGATACGCGTTTTTGATCGCTTCCCCCAGTTTGTACACTAGGGGGGCTAACGTAGTGATTTTCAGCCGGTCATTGGGCGTTAATAATACGATGTCAATTCAGCTGGACGTCGGGCGTTAATAGTACGATGTCAATTCAGCCGGACGTTGGGCGTTAATAGTACGATGTCAATCCAGCCGGTCATCGGTCGTTTATAGTATTATGTCAATTCAGCCGGATCTCGAGACTTCGCTTCTGGGGCATATCATTTTCAGCGTCTTCAAACTATTTTGATCAGCGCCCTACTTGGACTTGATCAAACTTGGGGCTAACTTTAGACGCTGAATTTTGTCATAGTTCAGCTTTGTAATAATGTAATTTATTTTGAACTTTTTATTTTAATTTTGGAAAATGCCAAGAATTTTGAAATGCAAAAAATGATAAAGAAATGAAGGAAAAACCTAAAAAAAACATCACAAAAAAGCCCAACTTAAATAACCCAATCTGAACCCTGCATGCAGCCCAAGGCGCAGCTGCAATGTAGGTCTGGGTACATCTGGCCTTCATACCTGGCGGTATCCAAGCTGGGTTGTATCCGACCCGAATTACATTTGCACGCCTCGGGATGCGTGCTGACCTCGGGATGCGTGCAGTCGGGCTTTTCCTAGGCCCAACATACCGGTAGATATTCTAGTGGGTCAGGCCCGACCCAGTTTGCATCGGGAAAAGTGCCGACCTTGGGAAGCGTGCAATTGGACTTTTCCCAGGCCCAGCATACTGTAGGTATATGGGTGGGTTAGGCCCGACCCGGTTTGCCTTGGGAAACGCGCAGCTGGACAGCCTCCAAAGCCCACCATGCCAGCAGGTATTGCGGTTGCTACCCTATTCTTTTAACCTAATTTCTACCCCGTTTTTTCACCTATAAATACCCCATCCCCTTCCATTCATCTTTACATCGAAATCACCATAGCGTATTGACACTAGGAGATTTTATCTCTTCTCCCTCCTTCATTTCATTCATTTGCATCAACTTACTAACATTTTAATTTCTTCTTCTCTTCTTCTCTCTCTTCACGTTATTGTATTGAACATGATTTAAATGATAAACTCGACCAATTGAACGTTCAATGCTTGTAAATGTAAGTTGTACATATTCTTTATCTCGTTATTTATTTATTTATTTATTTATTTATTTATTTATTTATTTATTTATTTATTTATTTATTTATCGCATTTAATATTGCATTTGTATGTTACTAAATACTATAAATTACACTAATAAATTCTCCATCTCTACTCTTCTTTTCTTCTTTAATTAACCGGTTTAGTAGAATCCGTTCGTTGAACGGGCGAATTTTTAGAATTTTTATTCTCGATTTCATAACCTTACCTCCGGATCCGAATTTCATGGTTCGTCGTTTGTGGAGTCACTAATTTCGAGTTTATTAATTCTCTTGTAAAAATTAATTGGCGACTCTTTATTTCTTTCTTTTTGTTTATTTTTTTGAATTTATTTCGAATCTCGTAAATTTAATCTGCAAACAGAAAAGTTTGAGTTTTTTTCCAAACTGTAATCCAGATTTTCCCCAGAAAACTTCGAGGCGAATCGCGAGAATACAGCGGTATGCATGCCGATTCTGATTTCGATCGACTTCACGCCTCGAGTCGTACTCGTGCCAGTGAGCGAATCGGATCGACTCGAGTTGGAAGTCATTCCCGGACCATTGTCTAACAGAATACCGCCATGTATTCAGACAACCTCGGGTCTGATTTCGACTTTTCCGGATTTATCATCTTCCTCGCATTCTTTTCCTATTTTTTGGATAAAATGTAGTTCAAAAGTTTTAATTAAAACCAAGATTTTTTTGTTTGAAGTTAATAATTAATTAACGGGAAATTCAAGAAAATCCCCTCAAAGAAAAGACACCCCTTTCGACTTGCCGAACACCGCGAGGGATACCACGGGGATTTTCCTGGGTCCCACACCGGTGAATATGGTGTTGCACCCGTAGCAGTTCGTATAGAGATTCGGTATCCCCACAAGGCAAATGCTAATTTGACGGGCCAATCCTTGTACGTAACAACCATCTTCTTAATGATTCCCGCTACTGTTTTATTGACCGCTTCTACAACTCCGTTCGCTTGAGGTCGATAAGGTGAAGACCTATGGTGCTGAATATTGTAAGTGGTGAGCAAAGTCTCCACTTCTTTCCGAAAATGGCTTCTGTTATCACTGATGATCTCATGAGGCACTCCATGTCGACATATAATGTTTTGGAGGATAACCTTGGCCACTTGCTTAGATGTGAGCTTGGCATAAGAGGCTGTCTCTACCCACTTAGTGAAGTAATCGATGGCGACCAAGATGTACTAATATCCTCCAGTTCCTGTTGGGTGTATCTTGCCAATGATGTCAATACCCCATACTGAAAATGGCCATGGAGATGTTAAAGTGGTCAGATATGAGGGAGGTTGATGCTGCAAATTGGCATACTCCTGGCATTTGTGACATCTTCGAACAAAATCTAGGCAATCCGCCTCCATAGTGGACCAATAGTAACCAGCCCTCTGAATTTTCTTTACTAGCATGCGCCTATTCATGTGAGGCCCACACTCTCCTCCATGCACTGTAGCCATGATCTCCTTTGCACTTTTAGCATCAATGCATAACAAATTTATACCCGTAGGTGATTTCTTGTAAAGGCGATCTTGGATCAGCAGTATTGTGCTGCTAAGGATCTGATTGCCCATTGTCCTCGAGCATCTAACTCAGCTGGATATTCTCCTTTCCGAAGAAAATTATATATGTCTTGAAACCATTCCTCAGTTTCTTCTTCTTGTGTCTCCATATTGCAGACGTATGCTGGTTCAGACTGTCGCTCTACTACTACTGGTAGGTGGAGCGTGCCTGATGGGATTGATATCATTGAAGATAAATTGGCTAGAGCATAAGCCAGTTCATTGTGATCCCTAGAAAGGTATTGGAAGCTAATTTGCTCAAATTGGTCAGCAAGTCCCAAGAGCTTCTGCTGATATGCCATAAGGCATTCATTTCGAACTTTCTACACATTCTTAGCCTGATTGATGATGAGGCTAGAATCTCCAAAGACCTTTATATGGCGTATACCTAAGGTCAACGCAGCTTGTAAACCCTTGATGCATGCTTCATATTCGGCAGCATTGTTAGTAGCATCAAAATCTAGCTTTACAGATACAGGGACATGTGCCTCTTCCGGAGAGATTAATAAGACTCCAACTCCACAACCCATTTGGTTAGAAGCTCCGTCGAAATACATTTCCCATGTAATTTCATCAGTGAAGAATACATCTTCGTCTGGGAATTCAAAGTGAGTGCTTGGAGGTTCCTATGATGGTGAAGCAGCCAAGAAATCTAAAACAACTCGTCCTTTGATGGATTTCTAGGGTAGGTACTGAAGATTAAACTCTAAAAGCATGACTACCCATCGAATGATGCGGTTGTTGATTGTAGGTTGCTCTATAATGAATTTGATGGGATTATTCTCAGCTGTGACATATACAATATGTGAAAGCATGTAATACCTTAACTTTTTAGTGTCCCATACTAATGCAACAACCATTTTCTCTATATCCGCGTATCGACTTTCATAATCCCTTACCTTTTACCTTTTGAGCTAGCATAGCCCCCATTGCGCAGCTGATCACTGTAAGGTAAAGGAGTAGAGGCTCATTTGGTACTGGCGGCATGAGGACCGGAGGATGCTGTAAATATTCCTTGATTTTATCAAAAGCTGCTTGGCACTGATCGTCCCATTCTATTTTACTTCCCTTCTTCAACTTCTTGAGCAAAGGTTCAATGGTCATGGTGAGCTTTGAGATGAATCTATTGATATATTGGACTCGCCCTAGGAAACCTCTTATCTCTTTTTCTGTCCTGGGCGGTTGCAACTGTTGGATAGCCTTTATTTTTGAAGGGTCAACTTCAATACCCCATTGGCTAACTACATAGCCTAGCAGCTTTCCAGAGGTAACACCAAAGGTGCACTTTGTTGGATTAAAGCCGCATCTTGTATTTGCGAAGTCGTAGGAAGAACTTGCAGAGGTTAGAAATATGCTCCCCCCTTGTCTTAGACTTAACAATCATGTCATCCACATAAACTTCTACTTCTATGTGCATCATGTCATGAAGTAGAGTGTTTGCAGTCCTTTGATATTTTGCTCCGGCATTTTTTAGACCGAAAGGCATAACTACATAACAATACATTCCCCATGGTATGGTGAAGGAGGTTTTCTCCATATCTTCTTCTTCCATTTTTATTTGATTGTAACCAGCATATCCGTCCATGAAAGACAAGAGCTCATGTCCGCAAGTGTTATCCACCAATACATCAATGTGAGGTAATGGGAAACTATCCTTGGGACTGGCTTTATTGAGATCTCGAAAGTCTACTCACATGCGCATTTTTCCATCTTTCTTGGGTACTGGGACAATATTAGCAATCCATTCGGGATATTGAACTGCATTGATAAATTTAGCATTAAGTTGTTTGATCACATCCTCTTCGATCTTCTTAGCCCATTCAGGTTTGATCCTCCTAGCCTTTTGTCGAACCGGCTGTGCATTAGGAAGCAAAGGTATGGTGTGCTCCGCAATCTCCCTGTCAATCCCCGACATGTCCTCGTAAGACCATGCGAATACATCCACAAATTCCTTGAGAAGCTCTGTAAATGCTACTCGTGCTTCTGCTGTGAGCGAACTACCTAACTTACAACTCCCGAGGTTGCTCTTCTGTGCCCATATTTATAGTGATGGTGTCTTCCAACACCGCCATTTTATGCTCATGTTCATTAGAAAATTCTTTTAAGGGTTCATTAAATTCTAGATTATTATTGGCGCAGCAGTTCAGGGAAGAGGGGAAAGAAGAATCAGAGTAAGCAGAAAGGTTCATCTTATTGAATGCGGAAAAGAATACATTGCCAGCAGACTCAAGGCCAGACTCGTCAGACTCCAGACTCTTAGGACCTGACTGTATGCACTTAGGAACCGACTCTCCCACAGATAAAATAAATCTATTCTCCTCAGCATCGACCCACAAGACCGCTTTAACTCCTTCGTCTTCGGTAAACACAGAAGGAATCTTGTTTTTCGGGTTCTTCCCCAACGACATTCCAGGGAAGTGACCTTGTCTTTTGAGTATAGCGTGCACCTTGGGATTTGAATTAGGATCAAAATCGAAAGGAACTTAACCTCTATTCAACATCGCCACAATTTCAAAGTTGTGGAGTTCTTCATCCATTGAACTATGCTTCACTTCAAGAGTTGTTTGCTTGAGAGTGAAAACAACATTGATAGATTCTCCTGAGATGGTGATTACCTGGCCTTAAACCAGCATTTTCACCTTTTGATGCAAGGTGGACGCTATAGTATTACACTCATGAAGTCATGGCCTCCCTAGCAGCATATTGAAGGAGGCTGGAATGTCTAGCACCACAAACTCCACATTCCGAGTGATATTGCCAGTGGTGATGGGCAATATTATGGATCCTACTGATCTCTGAGGTGAATTGTCATAGGCCCTGAGTTGTACACAATTTTGAGCCAAATGTTGTTGTTGAACTCCCAACTTTTGTGTCGTCCTCCAAGGGCACACGTTTACAGCTGAACTATTGTCGACTAGAACCAGCGGAATAGTCTTGTTAGAGCATTGCACTATAAGGTACAAGGCTTTGTTTTGCGATGCTCCTCCTTGAGGTAGATCCTCGATCCTGAAAGTAATCATCTCTTGGTGGGTGGTCACATGAGCAACCAAAGATTCATGAGTCGTCGTAGGAGGTACTGTAAGTGCCGTGAGGGCATCCAACATCTTTTGTCTGTGAGCATGCGACGCGCATATGAGCTGCCACAAGGTGACCTCTGCTCTGGTCTTTTTGAGTTGAGCAAGAAGAGGATCTTCTGGAGGAACTTGATTGTCATTGCCTACTATTGGCTCAGGGTTAGTGACGACCACTGGGGTGGTGGTGTTCTTGTTATTGTGGCGGCCGGACCGAGTGAGAAATTCAACATCATCTGGTGTTGGTTCATCCACATCCATCCACTCTCTCTTAGAGTGCTCATGCTCGTCATCCTCATCACTATCCGAAATACCATGGATGGATAGTCCTTCATGAAACCCAAATATTTCTGGTATAGGTAGGCCTACTTCCACAATCAGAGTGGAAGGGTCAAAGTTGAAACGTCCACAGAAAATGGCTTTTGTATGCTCAGGCATTGGGTTACTTTGATTGTTTGGTTTCTTGGCAGCTTTTGGCATTGGCAGCGTCCTTGCCCTTATCATATCTTTTATCTTGTTCCTGAGATCCAACATTTCTCAATGTCATGCCCTCGGCATCGGTGATAGCGGCAAAATTGGTTGGCATCCCAATTTCTGCCTTTGATTTCTGGCTCCTCTTTTGGTAAGGGCAAGACCAAGATGCCCTTCTTGACTAGACGGTCGAGAGCCTGATAGTAAGAAACGTCCAGTAGCGTATAGGTCTCGTATTTTGGTACATAAGGCCCTTTGCGCTGGATAGAGTTAGTCTCCATAATCTTAGGAGGGTGGCTAGCCGCACTAGTGGCCCTCCTGTTGGAGCTGGACCCCTTCCATCCATGCGAAGTGGTCTTATCATTATGCATTGCCTCCAGTTGGATACAAATGTCCTTCAAGTAATCGAAGTCTTTGACAACATGGTACCCCAAGTGCTTGGACAGACTGCTCTTGAGCCTTTGCTTAAAGGTAGATAGTTGTAGACGGAGAGGGATTGTCTCATTGATGTGAGACAAGTTGGTGTACCATCTTTCGAAGTAATCCAGGAAGGATTCGTCGTCCCTTGCTTCATGGTGGTTAGGTCATCCACCGTAGCTTGCTTCTTCTGGGTGCGACTGTAATGGTTAATGAAAGCTTTGAATAACTCATTCCAGTCGGCTTTGATTTGGGGCGACAACACATGATACCATACCTTTGCTTCACCATCCAGAGTGGATGGGAAGACCGTGGAGTATAACCCGACATCAATCCGATTCAAGGGCGCCAATCTCATGAATTCTTCAATGTGGTGAACATGATTCTCAGAGGGTTTGAACCTGATGTTTGGTACCTCAACTTTGTCAACTATCTTCAGAATTGGCTGAACAGGCAACGACACCTCCAGGTACTTGTCAGCAAAGGCCGACACGGTGCTCATTGCTTTGGTGAGGCTTTCCAGCTTCTATACAAGGGCCTTAATAGCGGGGTCCTTTGTCGATTTTGATACTTCAAGAGTATTAACTTTTGTTTTGGATATCTCTATTCCTCCAGAATCTAATGATGTCTTAATGATCTCAGGTTCAGATTCGTATTCATGCATCTCTTCATCATCCTCCTCAGTATTCATCCCTAACTTGGTATTGATTTTCATGATGACTTGCAGGATACCATCCATCACTTGTTGCTGTTCATTCAGTCTTTTTCCCATTTTCTGCTCTTGTTCTAAAGTGCTGGCGAGCACAGGACCTTGCATTTTGGTGTAGAGCTCATCCAAATGCTTCGTGATGATGGCTTCGGTGTTTTGGACCAGGATCTGTTGGAATCGCTCTCCAGACATGATGTAGTCACTAGTTGCAGATGGATCGTAATGTGGATTTGGAATCAAACAACCGGTACGTGGATCTCGAATGCGGGCTTAGAGTCGATCACCAATGATGCCTGCATGGAAATTCAAAGTTATCGATGACATACTCCGACACATGCTACTCGATGCATGCATGCTCTAAGGGGCCTATATGATCCTAACAGACTCGATGCATATATGCTGACGCAAAGGACTCACCCACTTTTTGGGAGTACATGACCTAACTCTATATGGACTTAACAACAGAACATCAATAAAAGGCCGAATAAAGTCAAATATAGCGAGCAGATCATAAGTTAGGAGGATACAAGTCAGTGTTTCTCAATTCGGATGGGCCCAATCCACAGGCCGACCGTTTTAAGGAGAATCCGTAACTTGGTCCAACAACTCAGACCACTCAAGCTAAGTTGGCTATTATGCGGACTAAAATAATGTTCTACAACAATGATGACCCACCTTTTTTTTATATATACTTTCATCTTTTATCTCAAGGGAAGTGAATATTGTAAAGGAATGAATAAAGTCAACAATAAGCGAGTTGTAATTAGTTTATGGGCTTAATTAACAAATCCAATATGGTTGGGCCTAACAACGGGCCAACCATAAATATGACGGATTTATTAATTAAATCGATAAATTAACTTACTAAAGCCTAGTGACTATTATACAGTCTAAGACGCTATCCATTAACTTTGTTGGACTTTTTAATTAATTTTTGGACCTTTATTAAGAGAATTTCGTAAAGGGCCATATAATATCATCAAAGGCGAGTCGATTTTTATTTATTACTTAACATAAACAACTTTCAAACATAAATGGGCCCTTCCACTTGGGCTAACCATAATGTCTTTGAGTTAATCATATTAATTAATAAATAATCATTTTCTCAACCCAATGAATTTTATATGGACTAACACAAAACCTCCAAACTAGGGTCGACTTTTTACAAAAAGAAAAAAAAAGGGAAGGGGTACACATAGCACATAGCATACAACATGAAGGGTTACCCTAAACCAAGGTTCTATATTCATGGATTTCTATGGTTGGGTTACATGGCCTACTGCACGTTCTCGACTCGGTTCACCGTACCCTTAAAATTGTGGGCAAGGAGTGTGAGGTGTTGCTTAACGAACTTCAAGGAAGCCCTTTGAGTATAACATGGGGAGAGGAGAGACCAAATTCTTGGCGATGTAGGGTGCAGCACACAAGTAGTGGCTGCCCGCTCTCGGGGGAGAATCCTAGTTATTACCTAAAACGTCACCTTTGTGCTAACGTGTCAAAAGACCCGATTAGTGGCCCGGTATGCAAAGGATGCCTAAAAAGAATAATAAAATCGCGAAATAAATCAACTTCTCCCTTTTACAATTTCAAATCAATTCGATTTTTTCAAGTTTTACCCTCTTTTTAAGTTTAAGTCCCCAGTGGGTCGCCAATCTGTAGGACCCCGCAAAAAGTGACCATTTTTCTCGTGATGCGCTACTTAAGTGATCGGGAGCCGACTAAGGTTGCTTAATCCTTAAATAAGGATATTTTTATTTCCGAAATTTGTTTTCGGGGTGATGAAACTTTATTTATTTATAATTCCGTTTTTTATTATTTAAACACTCGAAATTACACCGAAACTTTTTAAGAAATAATTCAACATTGGCCCAAACACGGACCAGTGCCCAACAGAAGGCAAGCGGGCAGAAGCTATTAAAACTTCGGGGTTTTAACGGTCCATAACGAAGAAGATGTGGTGAAACTGATAAAACCTGCGGGGGTTTTAACAGTCCATGGGCCAGAGAAGATGGGCTGAAACTAATAAAACCCGCGGGGTTTTTATAAATTTCTAGCCCATTTTCTCTCGGTTTTAGCCTTGGATTAGTGAGAGGAAAATGTTAAACTATTTTTTTTTAACTATTTTGGTGTAAAATCTGTGTGTTTTAAACAATTAAACGGGTTATAAAAGAATTAAGTGTCGCCAGCCGATTTAAGAAAATTGACAAACCATGAAAGTAACAAAAATGACTCTGGTCTACGAAACCCGATTCTAAGTCCGGGAGTAAGGTTACGAATTTGAGAATTAAAATAATTCTAGAATTCGCCTGTTAGAAAACAGACTTTTCTAGAATCGACATTGAAATGAAAAGAGCGGGGAGAGGTTTAATTAATTTCGCGGAATTATATCCTCATCATGCAATATAAAATGAAGTTTTTGTTTACAAAATATGTACAAGTAAAGGAATTAATATACAAATTACATGATTAAACAACAATAATGATAATGAAAGCGAACCTCTTTTGGTTTTGGAAGCCCGAATGCACTGGTCGAATTTCTTGACTTTGCCTAGACTTGGAGGTTTGGATGAGTGTAAGGATGGTGGGAGGATAATATAAGAGTGGTGATTTTATGAGAGTATTAGAAATGGGGTTTTGAGAGAGTTTTGGTATGAAATGGGTGATGGTAGTTGATGATAATTTGGGTAGAGTAATGGTATTAGTTGATGGTGTGCAAGTGAAATGGAGGGGGTATTTGTAGGTGAAAAGGTAAGGGATTTGGAGGGAAAGGGAGGGAAGCATATCCCCATGATTATGTCATGTAATCCATGCAATCCCAAACCCCCTGCAGGTTTTGAAAGTCAAGGTCAGAAGTCAAAGCACATGGGGCTAATATCAAGGGGTGATGATCAAGATTTTGGCGCTAGCATTTGAAGAGAAAACCCCCGCGGGTTTTATATCCTTCACACGGATCGCTAACGTGGACTGATCAAAACGATGACCCTCGGCAAGAGAAAACCCTCGCGGGTTTTGTAGTCGCCTGGACCGGAAATTCTCCTGGGCCGCTTTTGTTCTGGGCCGCCTGTGATTAATTATAACCCCCGCGGGTTATATTGTATTTTTGTGGGCTGCTTTGCTTTGCCGGGCTTACTTTGTCAACTGCATGGGCCCAATGACACATTTTGGTATCCAACCTAGTGGATTTATCGAATTTTGACGGGTCAGGATTGTGTTAGTGCAAATCCCGGTGTCTACAGAAACCGAAATTATTGCATATCCCCGCTGGACTATACCCGTTTTTTGTTCACCGTCCCTAAATTACTAGCGTCGCCCAATTTTATACATAATATTTTCTAGACTACCTCTCCACTCCCTCACTTACTCCCTCTCTCACTAACATCTCTCATCTCTCAGCCCCTCCCCCCCCCCCCGCCACCTTGCCTTCGCCACCCCAACCACCGACTACCATCATCGCTGCTCACAAACGCCCAGGCCTGACCGCCGCTCACGGGCGCCCAACCCTCACCACCGCTCACGGACGCCCAGCCCCACCCCAACCACCGAGCCTCCCCATCTCCCTCAATCTCAATTATGTTGAACCCCCTCCCTAAGGCAACCACCTGCTGCCTTGCCGCACCTGCCGAAAGTCGAAGGACACTAGGCCGAACCACCGGGACGAAGAAGCACCGACCTCCGTCCAAGACGCCGCCGGATAACAATGGCCGGAAAAGGTAATTTTTTTGTTATCCTTGAATGATTTTGAATTTCTTAGTTGTAAAACTCGAATTAGTAGGTTTTGATTGTTTTTATTTTGAATGGGGATAAGATTTGGGGGGTAAATTTAGGAAGAGTTATCGGAAAAGTCATGGCCGACACCCTGACGCCGAGAGATGGCACCTCGGCCAAGGTCGTGACGCAACCGGAGGACGTCACGGCCAAGGCCTAGACGCCATCTAGTGGCATGGCCGAGACGTCCTCCGGTGGCGTCACGGCCTTGGCCGATTGGCTGAGACGCCACCAGATGACGTCTGGGCCTTGGCTGGGACGTCCTCCGGTGGCGTCATGGCCTTGGCTGAGGCGCCCTCTCTCGGCGTCTGGGTGTCCTTGGCCTCATAAATTATTTTTGTTGAAGTTATTAAAAATAATTTGAATAATATTAATATTTATTGTTTTAAAACAATCAAAAAAATAATTTAATTAATATAAATGATATTATTTATATGAAAAATAATAATGTTTTATTCATGTTAGTATTAAAACAGAAAAAATAATAATATTAAAACTGTAAAATTAGAAATTTAATTAAAATAATTATAATATGAATAATAATGATTAATATTGATGTTATTATTAGGGAAATGAAAATATGAAAAATTAAAGTTAATAATAATGTGAATAATAATTAAATCTGAAAAATTTAAATTTGAATTAATTTAATAATAACATGAATAATAATTAATATTGATGTTAGTATTCTAATATATTGCTATTAATATTGTTTTAAATATATTGCTATTAATATTATTATTAATATTATTGTTGATGTTAATTGTTAGGTTTAGTAGTGACTAAGGCGTATGGTTTCTGTACGAGATGGACATGGGTGGTCATATACCAGTGGAGGTGCATAATGTCGTGCTCGACCTAATGGACCAGTGCTTTCATTGTTTTATGGTGTTTGTTGGACAATTTTAATATGCCGATGACTTAATGTAATGTTTGTAATTTTGGGTTTAGGGTTTATGTACTGGATATGTATTTACGGTATTTAGGTATTACGACCAACTGTTCACTTATGGCTATGTTCACGTTAATTTTTATTATATGTCATAATTAGCAGATAAAAAAACACAATTTAAAAAAAACACAATTAAATTTATCAGAATAATCAACACCGTCTCCCCAAAATTCCTCAAGTAAAACCTACATTCAGATTTTTCAAAAAATAAACCCGAAATTTCTCATCATAACACAATATTAATCAAATATAAACTTATTATTTTTAAACTAGGCTAATAATTAAACAATGAAAATAAAATTAAATAATTTACGCAAATAAGTATGGTAATTTGAAAAACATTTAAACGCCTGAGAAAAGCGTCTAACCATGGACGAAACGCTCACAAAAAGCGCCTGAACCATGGCCCAAACACCCTAGGAAGGCATCTGGACCAAGGTTCAAACGCATTCTGGAGGCGTCTGGACCTTGGTTCAAACGCCACCAAAAGCGTTCGAACCTTGGTCCAGGCGCCTTCCTAGGGCGTTCCTGCCATGGTTCGAGCGTTTTTTTAAGCGCTTCTGTACTCGTGTTTCATACTTTGAATTCAAAAATTTAAGCAACAAATAAATAATAAAATTTACATATTCTTTGTCAAACGATCTTCCATTACTCATTTTAAAGAGATTAGTGAGTGAGATTGAGATAATTTTAGAGAGAATGATAGAGAATTTAGAGAGAGAAAGAGTGATGGAAGTTGAGAGAAAATGTGAGGAAGGTAAGGGGCAGAGTGGGAATTTTGTGGCAAAAATGGGGCGACGCCCGTGAAATTGAAGGAGACAAATAGCAATGGCCGGACTATACTTGTCCCCCTACTCCCGTGATGTGTCAGCATGCGTCAACGGTGTTTTTTTTCCCTAAACCGAATAAACATTTTATAGACGTGCTGCAAAGTGAAGGTGGAATTAGTTTTTTTTTTTTTTTTTTTTTTTTGCCACACCGACAGGGGACACAAACACAAAGAGAAACATAGAAGAGCAAACACGAAAAGAGTAAATAAACAATCACAAACCCCCCAGCGGGGATCTAGTCGCCTGCTTAGCCAAATGATGAGCTGCACGAATAGTTTCCCGATCAGCCTTGATGATCCTTCCAGCTTGAAACCGCTCCATTAGGTCCCAACAGTAGATTGCCAAACCACAACATTCCCACGGCACGGTCTTCGGGTTCTTAATTCCTTGAATAATATTCCTGCAATCCGTTGCAATACTGACCGCTACCATCCCCCTACTATATGCATTCCATAAAGCGCCCGCTAGGGCCATGAATTCCGCCTATAAAGGTGATGAGGCCCATGAAGCTTCCATTCCCCACCATACTTTATTCCCACCATCCAGCATAACCCAAGCAGCAGCCGACCTTCTATTAGCCTTCCTCCAGGCCCCATCAATTACCAGCAATCTACCTTCATCTAATGTTCCACTACCACCCCATTGGATCACATCCACATTCACGGCAGCAGGCTGACCCCCATTTGGCCCAAACATTGATGTACTATCATGCCTTCGAGCCACACACCACCGAGCTTCCTCAGTAGCAACAGTTTCTAACATCCTTTCCATGAGTTCGACGCTGACGGACTCCCCTCCCAAGCATACAGAGTTTCTCGTCAGCCACACAGCCCACAACCCAGAAACAAACAGCTGAACACCATCATACTCATCGCTCTTCCTCTTGTGCAAAAATAGGTTCCATGCCTTTAACCAATCAAACCACATAACATTACCATTAACCGAAGGATCTACCCCCAGAGGAGACCCCCTCCACATCCTCTTAGCCACATCACAGAAGCGGAACATGTGATCAATCGTTTCAATCGCATGCCCACAGTGGCATTCCCCATTACCAGGGCATTTACGCTTCAACCTATTTTGTCCTGTTGGAAGTGCATCATGAGCACATCTCCACAAGAACATCTTCCATTTGGGTGACATATTCGAATGCCAAAGAACCCTCCAGAATCTCGTGTGGTCATCAGTAGGAATATCACTCCCGAACTTCAACCGATAAAAGAAAAAATATCCATCTTTTACCGATACTTAGAAGTTGAAGTACCCGGCCACACCAACTCATCCCTTAGCCCACTATCAGAGCCAAGAGGTGGGAAGAGTCTCAAAATATATGATACCGATCTCGGCGCAAAAACCTCTCTCAACGTATTTCTGTTCCACTTGGGAAGAGATCCCCCTTGCATAATAAAAGAGTCCAATTTCGTCCCTTGCAGCGCCTCTTGCTGAACACCCACCCTCCACTCCAGGTGACCAGGCGGCAGCCACCTAGCATCCGTAACATCAATCATTTTCCCATTCCCAATGCTCCATCTGATGTGATGCCACGCTTTATGCACCACCCCCGTCATCGCCTTCCAGGTAGGAGATAAAGTGGATGGTGCCTTATAATCTGATGGAATGTTAATCGGCGATTCCTTTTCATACTTAGCTTTCCAAACTCTTGCAACAAGAGAGTTTGGGGAGCCGTGTACCCGCAAAGCTTGCTTAAGGAGCAACGCCTGATTCAGACAACTGACGTTCCTAATCCTTAACCCCCCTGCACCTTTCGGGGCAAAAACAGTGGCTTGATTTTTCCAGTGGATACACTTAGACCCATCACATTTTCCCCAGTAAAAATTTAAGACCAACGAGTTTATCTTATCAACAACGTTTTGCGGCACCAAGTAGATACTGAAAATGTGCTGGTGAAGCGAGATTAGCATGGCATTTATTAATATGATTCTCCCAGCTGGAGACAACAATTTAGCCTTCCAACCCTGCAACCTCCTCTGGATATCCTCAATCAAAAACCCAAAGAAGTCCACTCGTCGCCTTGGGATTAAGGTGGAAACCCCCAAATACGTTTGGAAGAACCCTCCCTCCGGATACCCAAAGATAATCTTCAACCCCTGTTTGTCATCCTCCGTAGCCCCTTTGGAGAAGCAAACAACTGACTTTTGCACATTTACCACCTGGCCCGAGACCTGATTATATTTATCAATCACATTTTTCAGTGCCATACAGGACATTGCCTCCAATTCTGTGAAAAACAACGAATCGTCCGCAAAAAATAAATGAGATATTCGCGGGGCCACTCTGGCGACCTGAACACCCTTGATCTCCCCCCTTTCCACTCCACTTCTAATTAGGGCCGACAGAGCTTCCATACAAATAATGAACAAGTAAGGTGACAGAGAATCACCTTGCCTTAGCCCAGCTGTTGGGATGATTTCTTCGGATGGTGCACCATTGATCAAAATGTTATATCGGACTGTCGAAACACATCTCATAATCAATTGAATCCACCTATTGGGGAAGTTCATACGCGTTAAGATGGCTTCAATAAAGTCCCAGCGCACTCTATAGTACGCTTTACTCATATCCACCTTTAAAGCCGCATATTGTTTCCCTTTACGTTTTATCCTCATCATCTGGAGAATCTCTTGTACAACCAAGATATTATCTTCTTTTAAACGCCCTGGAACAAAAGCAGCCTGAGATTCGGAGATTAAGGAACCCATCATTGGTCTCAGCCATTCCACCAGGCATTTGGCTACTATTCTGTACAACACATTACACAGACTGATCGGACGGAAGTCCCCCACTTTTTGTGCATCAGGCTTCTTCTTAAGCAGAACTATATGGGTATTGTTGACCTCCCCAATTAAGTGGCCTTCATTGACAGCCTGTAACACCGCATCAATCACCCCATCACCGACTATTCCCCAACAAGACTTGAAGAACTCCGGCGGAATTCCATCCGGCCTAGGGCTTTTGCTTCCTCGCATTGCTTTAACCACAGACTTGACCTCCAACCTAGAAAATGGCGTTAGCAAATTGCCCTGCTGTTCGGTAGTAAGCCCCACCGTGATAGCCCCAAGCACGTCTTCCATATACCTCATCCGTAGGGCTGGAAGAGGCGTTGTGGGCCTATAAATCCTTGAAAATTCACCAACAAATTCCGCGTGAAAATCCCTTTCATCAAAGGTAGTCCTGCCCGATGCAAGCAGCATGCTATTTATCTTATTGAAAGCTTGCCTCCTTTTGAAGTGATTGAAAAAGAAGGTCGTGCTCTGGTCCCCCAGACCAGCCCACATCAGCTTACTCTTATGGACCCAGAATTGGTGGACTTCCTTTAACATTTCCTCGATCTGTTCTCCTTTCCTAGCTACCCGCGCCAAAGCCGAGTTCTGCATATGAAAATCCTCAATTTGATTTTGCAATACATGCAGCTCCTCCATCACCTCCGAGACTTCTTTTTCCTTCTGTTTTTTCCACTCCAGCAGCAGTTGTCTTCCCCATTGTCTAACCAGCCCAAGCCACTTAATACATCTTAACATAGGAGTACCTTGTATCTGATTCTTTTGCACAATCTCCTGCACCCCATGTTTGAAGTCCTCTCTCCTGGTGATCCAAGGATCAAGCCGAAACGGCTTCCTTTTAGGAGGACCAGGCTTTGTGATATGAAGGGTGAGCAGCGAATGATCCGAAAACACTATTGGGTAGTTATGGACAAATGAATATGGGAAACACCCCATCCATGACTGGGATGCATACGCCCTGTCTAACCTCTCAAAAATCAACTGCTCCTCAGTCCTCATATTCGACCATGTAAACTTATTCCCCGTATAAGGCAGCTCCAGCAACTCCAAGTTCTCCTTCCATTGTAGAAACTCCTCCCTGCCCCTCACCCTTTGGGACCCTCCAAATTTTTGAGATAGGTCCTCTACTTGATTGAAATCCCCTATTAGAACAAAGGGAGCATCCAACTATCGTAGGACCTCATTTAGTTTATTCCACACACCCTGTCTCCGATTGTGACAGGGGTCACCATACACAAAAACAATATACCACAAACCCACATTAAGTTCGTTGCATTCAACCATTACAAAGTTTTGGTCCAAAACAACAGGACAAATAGAGACCCCATCCCTCCACCCCATAATAAAACCCCCAGAACGACCTACTGAGTCTACCCCAGCCACATTTGGAAACCCCATTCTCCTAATACATACCGAAGCCTCGCTAACCAAGTGCTTGGTTTCAAACAAACACACAACATTCAGCCTAACCACACTAGCAACCCAGCGGATATAAGGAACTGCAGACAGGTCCGCTTGCCCGATTCCTCTGCAGTTCCATGCCGCAACGATCATGGATAAAGAGAAGGCATTTTCGAGGCTGCCTCCGCCACCTTGTCATTGAGGAACGTCACCCATTCCTTGCCCCTCTTGTATTAAATGTCTAGGGTTTGAATTTTCACAACTTCTAATGACCTCTTTGATTTAATTGCTGCTTGTAAGTTTATGCTTTTGTTTCTTTTTTTTTCAGGTTTTTGAATTTTTCATAGTTGGTCCATTTTATTTTGATTTCCTTTATTTTTTCCCTCTTTTATTTTCCTGTACTTTCACTTTTGATTCTTTTTAGTTTATTTTTGTTAGCATTTTCTCAATTTTATTGTTCTATATAATAGTAATATTGCTCATTAAATATAATTTTATATATTATACATTCAAGATATGTATGTTACTTTATACATTATGACGGTTGTCATGGTTGACAACCATTATAAGGTTTTTTCCCACTACAATATAATCTATAAGCACACTAAAAAAATATCATAAACACATTAAAATTGTACATACAAAACACATTACTACTTTGCACACTAATACAGTAATACAGACCCATTTGCACACTAGCGAGACCCTTTGTACATAAATACATACGCCTTTGCACACTATCATAAATAAATACATTTGCACACTAATTTTTATGGAAGCTTCCAGAAATTATTTCTATCCATATGTGGTGTGAACAATATAAATTCAATTAGATTAATTAAAATAATTAAAATAAAAACAACTACCAAATTATTTTTAAATTGAGAAAAGTCGTATATTGAGGCCAAATAAATTCAAAAATTTGAAAGAGAAATAAAAAAAGCATATTATTTGTAAATTGAGAAAACCATATAAGTATATATAACAGTGCTAAGAGTGAAAATAATCATATCAATAACAATATCAAACATTTGCACACTAACACAAACTCATTTGCACACTAAATAAATTCTTTTGCACTCTAACATAAACTCATTTGTTCACTAGTATAGCCATTTTTTCACACTAACACAAACACTTTTGCTTGCACACTATCATAAGTTTTTTTGCAAACTATTTTTTTCGTGAGATACTTCTAGACATTATTTATATCAAAATCAGGGTTCCCACTTTATATTATTATCATTTTCATTTATCTTTATTATGTAATCCATCGTATACTATTATAAGCTCTTGTAAACTAACATAAATTCATTTACACACTAGCATAAACTGATTTGCACACCAACACGTACCCCTTTATTTGCACACCATTACATACTCTTTCGCACATCAACATAGAAGTGTTGCACAATATCATAGACTCATTTGCACAAAAACATATACTTTTTACACACTAATTTTTTTGTAGGAGGCTTATAGTCATTATATTATTACACATTAAATAAAATACCTGTGAACACTATTGATTATATTATTGTTCGGTTGTAATTTTTTACGGTTTTATAAGTTAGGGTTGTCGGTCCACAGGGATGGGTGTTAGGCTTGATTGAGGTAATCGGTTTGTATTTGGGTTTCTCACAAGTGCGGAAAGTGATAAATTATGTAAATAAAACAATTAAATCTAACCTAGGCATGAATGAAAAACTAGCATGAACAATGAAATTGGGCAAGAATTTATACCTTTGATGAACAAACTTCAATAAATCTTCAATCTACACTTGAATTTCCCCCGAACAAATAAGAAATTGTGGTTTGGATTACCAAGGATCCTCCAAATTCTCATTAGTAAGTAGAATTGGAATTCCTTGACCCTCCTCCCCACTAAAAGTGGATTTGATGTGGCTAACCCTAGAAAGCTTTGAAATCAACATCAATGGAGAATAGAGAGAGAGAGAGAGAGAGAGAGAGAGAAAGCTTGTAAAACTTCAATAAGAATGCTTGAAAGAAGAGTTTAATAACTATTGCAAGAAAACTTGAAGAAAGCTTGAAGAGCAATGGAGAAAACTTGAAGAACAATTAAAGAAAGCAATTAAATCTAATCTAATTCTACTCCTAAACTACCTAGCCTAATTGTTATTTTTAGGTCTGAATTACATTGGGTATTTATAGAAGAAGGAGAACAAAACCCAAAACCCTAAAACTAACTCAGCAAAACGCGCATCAGCTTCGCAGATTTCCGCAGAACTTCGGGTGACTCGGGCGAGTCAGTGTTCTGTTCCGCTCCCTTGGCCTATGTCTTTGTTGCCCCAGAAGCCTGACTCGGGCAAGTCAGCAGAAGACTCGGACGAGTCACTGTTCTGGGTAGCTTTTCCCTACCGACTTCAAACGCGCATAACTTCTTCATCCGAACTCCGCTTTAGACCCATAAGATATCGATCGAAAGCTCTCGGTGTGTACTTTAAGCTCCCAAAATTTCAGACCAATCGGAGTTGTAACGAAGGAGTTATGACCCAAAGAGTGAAGACACACATATTTCAAACCTTTGAGTATGTACCGTTCCCCTGTTTTGCGCCAATCTTGACAAGGAATTTCCGGCTTCGGTTTTGCCTCGGCTCTCGGCTCGGGTTGACTTAGTTCTCGGCTCGGGTTGACTTGGTTTGACTCGGGAAATCGCTCGGGATTCCCTAAAAACCTTCAATTAAGCCCAAACTTCTTCTAACTTCTTATTTTCCTACCAAACACCAAATCACTATATCTAATATATACAAAGGGCTAAAATAAATACAAACACCCTATAAAGGAGATAAAATTCGGCTCGAAACGAGATCAAACACCACTCCAACACAAGGGTTTGCTCGCCCCGAGCAAACTAGAAACAAAGAAAAAGACTAGAAAAAGAAAACTAAAACCCTAACTCACATTCGCAGGAATTGTGGATGCATTTGGCACATGCATCAAGCCCTTTAAACCCCCCGGTAGCCCGGGCAGACGAGGTAGGTCTCGTGAGGGTTTATAGCAACTATACCTACAAAAGCCCAAGAAAAAGGAGAGAGGGAAAATGAAAAACAAAACAAGTTTGAAAAGAAAGAAAGGAAAAGCCGCTCTTTTCAAGAATCAAGTTGTTTCAATCAAGAAAATGATGTTAATCCTCCAAAAGGAACCGTTATGAGCATCTCACATACACCTAACCCAAACAACTGCTAATCTTAGGGGTTTCCGATCCCTTATACCTTATGTAAAGTTAAATCCCACTTGCGTAAAAGTTTAGAAAGTTCTAACTGAATCCGAACGACCCCAAAGACTCACGCCCGAGCTTAAAAACAAACGAAACGAACAAGGAAAGAAAAGAGTTGCCCTTCCCCGCATTTGGTCACCCTTGGCTTGGTGAGGGCCGTAGGTGATGCAAGGAGAGGCCCCACACTTTATTAACACTTAAACCTTTTTTCTTCTTTTTTGGGTTGGGTATTCCCAACAAATTTTCTTTCTCTTTTTTTTTTTTTACTTTTTAATGGTCGGTATTAGCCATACTTTCGGGAATTGGACGACCTAAAATGGGGTTTACCCTCCCAACACAGTATTTTCCATTCACCTCTTCGTCGCGAACGATATAGAAGGAGGTTTAAGGGGTAATAGCGCCGTACCGCTAATACCGAGCTCGTGTAGGTTGGCTAAGTGTATGGTGGTTGATGTCATAAAGCCGATACGCCCCACTTAATCAATTTATTTAACTTTACTTCCTTTTTCCTTTCTTTATTTTTGCTTTTGCTTTTGCTATTTAGAAAAAAAAAACAAGCTCGGATATGAATTCCTAGAATCTCCCAGTTTCAACCAGAACATAAAAAGAAAGAAATGGGATCTCACTAGACACTCAATGAAAAAAATCTAATTAAGTAAGTCATGACAATCGCTCGAGATAGGGTCAAAAATGCTCAAACCGGTTTATTTTAAACAGGATTAAGATCGGCTTCCCAACTTTTACAACGAAATCCAAGAAACGAAACAAAAACAAAACAAAACGAAAAACGAAAGCTTTTAAGGTTTTTCACTCCATTTTTCTCCTTTTAAGCACAAACATTTTTAGATTTTAGGACACAAACTATGAAAAACAAAACTAAAAGACTCAAAACTAGATTGTCTACCCATGAACAATGAAAAATAGCACCCCAACTCCAACACAAGACATCACAATGTCTCCATCATGAGAAGGGTGTCTCAAGTAAGGTAGAAGTCCTAAAAACAAACAAACAAACACATACCAAACAAAATGGTGACGACCCGAGCCCACACGGCTCCAACAACCATATATATCCAACATTCATACTCAAGGGGTTCGCCACCCAAAAAGAAAAGCAAGCATGCATCATGGATCAATGATATATTCACATAAAGAGGGTGGAAAAAGGTTACCTCAGAATCTTCAATAAAAACAACTCGATCCACGATCCAAAGAACATCACACAATAGGTTAGAGATAAACAAGAAAATCATACTATGTGTGAATGGTTCACATGCAAGATCAAGAAGAAAAACAACTATACAAGACTCTAAGGACTAAAGAACTAAGAAAACAAACTAAAATATTTATAAAACGATTCCCACTCTTTTTTTTTTCTCTTTTCTTAGACTTGAAAACCGAAATACACACTACCCTCCCACTCCTACACAAAGAGGTTGTCGTGTCCTCAAATGGAAACATAAGTAAGGTACGCAAGCACTCCAAAAAGGAAAGAAACAGACACATTCAAAAAGAAAATAAATGAACAAAAGAAAGGAACTCACTAATTATACAAGAAAGGTGAGGAAGGATATTACCTGGAAGGCATCTTATCAAGAAATTCACTCCTTCTCACCTCAAGATATCGGGCACCAAGTCAGAACCATTCAATGCCCGGAGTAACAAATCATGCATCTACTCATGCATCTCAGAATGGTGGTGGTAAGAGCACACACGCAAAATTACATCAACAAACATTAGTGCTCTTAACAGTTTATCGAATGCCTTAGAAAAGTCAAAGAAATGATGAAATACAAGAATGTACAAGACTTTCCTAGGCATAGTGAAAGAAGACATGACAAATAGATCCTCCCAATGATTCGTAAATGGCGATTGGGTATACAAATCAACGGGAGGGGGCAATACAACACATTCCTTAACCTCTTCATGCAACGACTTGGATGCAAACAAGGACCCATAAAGCATATCACCATCAAAAATATCATTGTCACAAACCAAGTTCAAACACTTAGGATCAATCCCCATAGACTCAAGTTCATCATCACAAGTATGCACATCAATGGATTCACAAGAAAAGGTAGCTAATGCCTTACTTATGCAGTGATTCTCAATGAAAGTGAATAAGTCAGTATCTAGCACATATTCAATCACAAAGGATTCAACTTCACTCTCAACAAGATCATGTTCAAATTCATCACAAGCATCATGGCATTCAATAAACTCAACCTTTTCTTCACACAAAGGTATGGACAATGGTGTGGACAATGGTTCATCATCAAACATGTATTCATCAAGTTCTACATAATCACACATAGAATCAACAATGTTCTCATGCTCACTAGGTGGAGCTAGAGCTAAGGACTCGCTAATCCTCCATACAAAACTATGTCCATTACAGTAGTCATCATCATAATCATAATCATAAATAGAAGAATCATCATGCATTTCAGGACTCAAAGACGATGAATGACCTACTTCAACATTCGAATCAACCAATTGTGCAAGATAAGTTTCTACCCTAGGTTTAAGCACGTGTTCAAATTCTTACATGCATTCATTCATCCTATCTTGTAAACCATTTAATTCAACACCAAGTTTATCTAGTCTAATGTCCATACTAGATTCGGAAGCATGAGACGGAGATTTACAATGCACACACAAATGACTAGACTCAACAACATCACATGGAGAAAGATCATAACGTTTCTCATAGTGCAATTGAGCATGAAGAGCACACGGATTATCAAAACAAGAACTCGATGAATAAAAATTCTCCCCAAATTGACCAGTATCCGTGTACAACCAATCAAATAATTCCCAAGCCCGATACTCATTTTCAACATTGAAATCAACGTAATTCAGAAGAGAACGGGTCTCAAAGTTCAATCCCTCATTAATAACATCTAACACTTCCCAATTAGAATAAATATAACCATGAGGGGCCCAATAAGCAAGATAATCATTTAATCTATCACGATAATCACAAAATAATTCTTGCTCATTTTAAGGGAAGCTAAAACATGCCATCTCTTTTTTCTATTTTTTTAATATATTTTTTTCTCTTTTTTTTCGATATTCAATTTTTTTTTACTACATTTTTCTAGCTTAATCAAGAAAGCAATTAAATTATTTACACACAAACCAATTACCTAATCTACCAAATAACGCAATCCCTGGCAACAGCGCCATTGTTCGGTTGTAATTTTTGCGGTTTTATAAGTTATGGTTGTCGGTCCATAGGGATGGGTGTTAGGCTTGATTGAGGTAATCGGTTTGTGTTTGGGTTTCTCACAAGTACGGAAAGCGGTAAATTATGTAAATAAAGCAATTAAATCAAACCTAGGCATGAATCAAGAAAGCAATAAAAAGCATGAAATCAAGTAAGCATGAAATTAAGAAAGCACTTAAAAGCTTGAATGAGGAACTAGCATGAACAATGAAATTGGGCAAGAATTTATACCTTTGATGAACAAACTTCAATAAATCTTCAATCTACACTTGAATTTCCCCCGAACAAACAAGAAATTGTGGTTTGGATTACCAAGGATCCCCCAAATTCTCACTAGTAAGTAGAATTGGAATTCTTTGACCCTCCTCCCCACTAAAAGTGGATTTGATGTGGCTAACCCTAGAAAGCTTTGAAATCAACATCAATGGAGAATAGAGAGAGAGAGAGAGAGACAGAGAAAGAGAGAGAGAAAGAGAGAGAAAGAGAAAGAAAGCTTGTAAAACTTCAATAAGAATGCTTGAAAGAAGAGTTTAATAACAATTGCAAGAAAACTTGAAGAAAGCTTGAAGAACAATGGAGAAAACTTGAAGAACAATTAAAGAAAGCAATTAAAGAAAATAATTAAATCTAATCTACTTCTACTCTAAACTACCTAGGCTAATTATTATTTTTAGGTCTGAATTACATTGGGTATTTATAGAAGAAGGAGAACGAAACCCAAAACCCTAAAACTAACTCAGCAAAACGCGCATCAGCTTTGCAGATTTCCGCAGAACTTCGGGTGACTCGGGTGAGTCAATAAGTGACTCAGGCGAGTCAGTGTTCTGTCCCGCTTCCTTGGCCTATATCTTTGTTGCCCCAGAAGCCTGACTCGGGCGAGTCAGTAGATGACTCGAGCAAGTCACTGTTTTGGGCAGCTTTTCCCTGCTGACTTCAAACGCGTATAACTTTTTCATTCGAACTCCGTTTTAGACCTGTAAGATATCGATGGAAAGCTCTCAGTGTGTACTTTAAGCTCCCAAAATTTCAGACCAATCGGAGTTGTAACGAAAGAGTTATGACCCAAAGAGTGAAGGCACACGTATTTCAAACCTTTGAGTCTTTACCGTTGCCCTATTTTGTGTCAATCTTGACATGGAATTTCCGGCTTCGGTTTCGCCTCGGCTCTCGGCTCGGGTTGACTTAGTTCTCGGCTCGGGTTGACTTGGTTTGACTTGGGAAATCGCTCGGGGATTCCCTAAAAACCTTCAATTAAGCCCAAACTTCTTCTAACTCCTTATTTTCCTACAAAACACCAAATCACTATCTAATTTATACAAAGGGCTAAAATAAACACAAACACCTTATAAAGGAGATAAAATTCGGCTTGGAACGAGACGGAACAATTATCACACACTAAACATATTAATACTGTTTCACTGCAATTATGATACTATTATTCACTAAATATAATACTTTTATATACTAATTATTATACTATTACACACTAATTAATTGACACGCCAAACATGATATGTACATAAAAATGATAATACCCATGCATATAAAAAATAATAGTGACTATCAACAATATACACCAAGTATCATATTATTACACACTAACTAAGATATATTATTGGGGAGGTCCAACGTGGGAGCCTACTTCATCCAAAGCCCATGGTACAGAAGTTAAGTGATGTTTCTTTTTAAAACTAATTGGTGTTAAGAAGAGTAGCCCACTTGACTTATATACCATGTCCTTTCTCTTTACTTTTCCGATATGGGACATTTTTACTCATGGGTGAATTCCAACAACCTCCCCTTTTACACATGAGTCTCTTCCCCTTGATCGGAAGCCTCTTTTTGCCAAGGTTTCAAGTCATCATCGATCAGGAACCCATCATAACCGCGCCTTGCTCTACAAAGCCGCACCTACTCCACCCGAGTCTTATGCCACCAGTCTGCCTCAAGAGTCCCAGCCGGATTTTACTCCATAGAGCCACACCCTACTCCACCTGAATCTCATGTCACCACTCTACGCATTCAAGAGACCTAGCTGCGCATGTGCCATTGTCCCTACTCCTGTCCATGGTGATTTTAACGGTACCACCTTCCCGCACCTTGCGCCCAGCCGAACAACCATCGACTCTGATACACTTATTGGAGAGATCCAAGGCGGGAGCCCACTTCATCCAATGCCCATGGTACACAAGTTAAGTGAGGTTCCATCTTAAAACTAATAGGTGTTAAGAGGAATAACCCACTTGACTTATATGCTATGTCCTTTCTCTTTATTTTTCTGATGTAGGACATTTTTACTCATGGGTGAATCCCAACATATTTATTTTAGAAAAAAATTATTAAAATAATGTGATTTGCAAAAGAAAGAGAGAACACTAGCAGGCAATTTTTTTATTAAATTTAAAATGTATGTAAAGAGAAATATTTTGCAGAAGAGGGAAGAGAAATAATAATTCAAAGAAGATCGAAAGAATAAAAAAGTATTAAAGCAAAACATGTGTAACTAGTTTCGAACCCGAGACACACATGGCAAAGTTGCTGCCCAACCACTAACACAATGGTGCCGTGCTAAATGGTTTCGCATGAGCAACTATAACACAACGACTTATACTCCTGCCAGAGCACAATCTAAGGTCTGCATGAAAACTTATTAGACAAGGTCTCGTTTCGCAACATTGTTTAAATTAACATTCTACATTTTCATCGATCAAAATGTTATTTTATCAAACTTTTCAGTGTTTGGTAAATTAATTTCTTGCATTAGTGTATGTCGTGAAATGGTGCGTTTGACGCTATCTTCCTTGACATCGATGTTCCTAATGTCAAGAAGATTGAGTCAGTTCTTGGTATTTTACATTTAATATACACCATGCCTTTTCCTTACTTTACTTACAATCGTGTCATCGTTAAATTACAAACGCATGTAATAAACCCTCATTACAATCATGCCTTTTCAGCAAGCTAATATTATTCTTTGATTTACTCCGCCGGTTTCATATTAATTGTTGTTTTTGAAAGTTGTGCAATTAAGTTATAAAAATTTTGACTAAAAATTGATCCATATGTACATGATGACTTGTTATATAAAATTATTACCATTAGATTCATACATAACAAACAAATACTATTATAAATTAAAATATAATGTTGCAATTATTAATAAAACGTTATATAAAAAATTATCAATCAAAGTGTGATATTGAAGATCGTGACAGTCAACTAAGTGTCAATTAATATAGGATGAAGGGAGTAATTCTTTTAAAAGTTGTTTGTTATGAATTTATTATAGTGAAATCTTATTAATTCATTGATCACTAGTGGATGTGCTATCAATATAATTAAGGTAGTAGAATACTACTACTAACTACAACTACTAATCTATATATTATAATAGAAATCATCGTGCATCTCACCAAATAGAGCAACGGGAGTGACTGTATGAGAATTGACCAATCACAACGAAGAAATTTTTTTTTTCTATTTACAATCCGAATTTTATTTAAAATAAATAAAACAAAAAAGTATCATTAGTTCCTGACTACTTTGGACTCTGACTAAGTTTACAACTCTTCCATAACAAACGTAACTAATCCCTGACTGCTTTGGACTCCGACTAAGTTTACAACTCTTCCATTACCAACGTATTCGGCTAGGTCAATTACATTCGTAACTTTTTGAAAACATATAAATACAATACATCTGTTAGGGATTAATCTCTTTTCATCTACTATTCCGACCAATCAACATCATAATTGTCGCACTTCAACATATTCGCCATAATTGAGTACCATTCGCAGTTCATACACTCAAGTTATCTTCGATAAGGCAAGTCACAAGTCACTATTATATAGATTTTCAGACCTGTTTAGGTCTTCTTCGATTGCATTCACTGTTGTTGATATATTCAAAAACTTTGAACTCTGCAGATTCAATTTACATCATCATATTTGACATAATTGATTACCATTCACACTTCATACTCTCAAGTTATCATCTTTAAGGTAAGTCACATGTCACTATTATATGGATTTAAAAACCAGTTTAAGTCTACTTTGATTGCATTCATTGTATTTAACTATTCAATCACTTTGAATTATGCAGATTCACTTAATAAGTGACATTACACCAAATCAAATAAGGTACATACTATTATACCCTGATAAGTTTGTTGTTTAATCTGAATCTTTTCATTCTCCTTTATTTATTTAATTTTTAATCTCCACTTTTTATTTTCGTTTGTTTATATCATTGCTTTGCACCCTCCCAAGTAAATTAGATAGAAATACTTACCTTGGCAGTTGAGTTACCTTTCTGATGTAGCTCCAATTTGAAGTCATTGGCAGATTGCTTGAGCCATCACCGCAGATCCCATAAGGTCCTCCCCCCAAACCGTAATGTCCTTACTTCCCACACCATTATTCACCAGTCCACACCCAATATTACAATAGATTTACAAAAGAAAATACATACATCACTGAAATAACCCTAGAAGGGGGGTGAATAGGGTTGTATAAAAATTCTGCACTTAATCAACACAAGAACGTTAATAGCACTTATATATCTGAATAATACTTCTTTATTGAGAAACTTAAAGTGCTAGAAAATAGAGGAGGTTACAAACTCGGTACTGTCAAGGACTGTGAGGTCCTCAACAGATGCTTACGAGGGCAGAAGATTCAGGATGAACTTCTGCAGCAGTGGCCTCACAATTGAGGCAGGAAGAATGACTTGAACTCACTAAAGTGAGGTCACTTCACTTTAGTTACACGACTCTGAGGTCCTCACCAGAACACACCTTCTGGTTACACAACTCACTACTCACAACCAAGTAGCTACACTCGGAATTTTCTATCACAAAATTCCTACACACGATTTATCTTGCTTGGAATCGTTGATTACAAAAGGGAGGCAACCGTTCTTTATATAGATGCTTGGCTTTCAATGCAACGGCTAGTCTTGGTGTTTCCTTAGTTGAAGATTCTTTCTAGATTTTGTTTGATCTCCAATCTTCACAAGATATCTTGATCCCTTATATTTGATATCTTGTATTTGACAGCAACCTCACAATGTATCTTAATCCAATCTTTTTGATCTCCAATCCAAGATATCTTAATCCAATCTTCTTGATCTCCAATCTTCAATATCTTAGGAGATTTGTTCCAATCCATTGAGTATCTACAAGATAGGATCACTTGTCATAATAGGAACATATAGTATTAAGGAAACAAGAATAAGAATGTATAGTCAACTTCCCTGATTTAATCTTGATTTTGGTCTTTCAAACAAAACTTTAGCGCTTAGATTACTGCTGCTGCTGGAGGTCCTCTATGACGAATAGGTGGAGGTCCTCATGGCAGTGGTGGGTTTCTTCAATCTCCCTCTTTTAGTTTGAAAGACAAAACTTGCAAGTACAACATATATGTATATTGACAGCATGATAGATCAAAGTAGCAATCTTAGTAGCAAAGTATTTTAGTTACAGACGAGAGCATTACAAAATTCTCCCCCCTTTTTGTCTTTCAGACAAGAAGGAAGCAAGAGAGTACAAACACTAAATTATGTGGCCAAAAAGAAGAGAGAAAGAGAGAGGGAGGAGAGGAGGAAGGTAAAAGGTAAGAATCTGAGTTACCAATGGGAGAGGTAGTCAGACGACTTTGATCGGACCCATTTTGAATTGTGAGTTGCTTGAGAGGACATACTGATGGAGGCATCAGAGGTCCAGACATGCAGAGAGTTGACGTACCTGGGAGGAGGAAAGGGACCACATGTAAGGAGAAGGGATGATAGGACTCCCCCTCAATTTGACAGCTTGTGCATAGGTTGAGGTCCTCATGATAGAAGGCTCCCCCTCGAATGATGAGGGTGGTGTTGTTTTGCGACCTTCCCAGTGTCTAGGATCTTGTTTTGGCTTTTGTCTCTAAATTTCACACTTCCAATCTTGTTGATTTTCAGTTTGCGGAACTTGGTTGGATCTCTGGTAATGTGTTTGAGACATACCTGCAGTAGAGGACACTATACGTTTCTTGGTCTCTGACCAAGGATGAGATCGTTGCAATGAGGTCTTTGGGACCTAAATTTTTGTAATGCACGGATGTCTAGTTCCTTTAGACAAGGGAGTTGGTGAGGTCCTTATTTTATTTGCTGCTGGAGGTCCTCTATGATAGTTTTCCCTGAGAGGTGGAATATTTGGGGTAGGAAGTAGAAGTCCTTTGTTGGTATGGAAGGGAAGACTTTTGGACCGATAGTTTTTGAGAGGTGGTGAATTGGGTGTGGGAAGAAGAGGTCCTCTGGGAGGATGATTTGTAGGAACTTTGGTCCGAGGTTGAGAAGAGGGTTATGGAGATTGGTTTGCTTTGGTAAGGATGGGAATTAGTGACTGCTCATTGGATAATTGAGTGATGGTTTTATGATAGTCTTTGACCTCAAGAGATTGTCTATTGCTTTCTGTGAACAGGAGGTCATTTTGAGAGTTCATGCTTTCTATGGCCTCACTGAGACTTTGAACATGGTTGGTAAGGTGCTTGATTCTTTCTATCAAGGACTTGGAGTATTTAAAAAGATGCATACATTTATGAGCAAGATGTAATGGTGAAAGATTAAGGAGGTCATTAATGTTTACCTCGTCTTGAGATGAGGTTGGATCTTGATCCTCATTTGTGTTTGCCATCAGACATACATTTGTTATTTCTTCTACCTCACTATGGCCTTCGCTGGAATGATCACCATCACTCCATGTTTCCATCATTGCCTTACGGTTTTGCCGTTGAGGTTGACTGTTTCTCTTGTCTTTGTTTCTTCTGGCGTGAGGGCAGTCCTTCATAAAGTGTTTTGAGCTGCTACAAACAAAACAAGTAAATGGGTCAACATCTTTTCTTAATGAGGACTTACCTTTTGAGGTTGCTTTTCTGTTTTGTCCATCCTTGATGTAGCCTCTAAAGGTTGGATTTTTCTTATATAACTTTCTGAACCCCCTTGCTAGCATAGCCATTGTTTCTTCCTCATCTTCATTTGGTTCACTATCAGATTCACGTGTTGCTTTGAGGGCAATTCCTTTGGGTTCTGAGAGGTCATTCAATTGGATCTCATAGGCCAATAGTTTTCCAATGAGTTCCTCCAATTTGAGGGCCTTGAGATCTTGAGCTTCTTCAATAGCTGTGACTTTTGGACCCCATTTTCTTCTAGGCTGGTATCGGAGGACCTTTCTAACTTGTTCTTCATTTGGGTAGTTTTTTCCAAAAGATATGAGGTGATTGGTGATGCTGCTGAATCTTTTGAACATCTCTTCAATAGTCTCATTTTCCTCCATTCTGAAGGCCTCATACTTTTGGACAAGGATATTTGCTTTGGTTTCCTTGACTTGACTTGTGCCTTCATACGAGGTTGTCAAGTAATCCCAAACTTGTTTCGCAATTTCACAATTAGATACACGTTCAAAATCATTCGAATTTAAACTGCAATAAATCAAGTTTAGGGCATGTGTATTTTTTCTCAATGGCTCCAACTCTTTTTTGGTCATTTCAGATCTTTTCTTTGGGACATCTTGACCATCACTGTTCTTCTTCGTGGGAGTGGGATAATCTCCCTCGGTAACCACAGTCCAGAGGTCCTCATCTTGGTCCTTGAGGTAGACCTCCATTTTTCTTTTCCACGACCTGTAGTTTTCTCCAGTAAGTAGTGGAGCTATTGTCCATGAGCGTCCTTGAGGAGCTTCATTTGTGTTGATAGCGGTCATGATCTTTTCCACGAGTGGTTAAACTCTTGAATTTGTGGACCTGCTCTGATACCAATTGAAATAACCCTAGAAGGGGGAGGGGTGAATAGGGTTGTATAAAAATTTTGCACTTAATCAACACAAGAACGTTAATAACACTTATATATCTGAATAATACTTTTTTATTGATAAACTTAAAGTGCTAGAAAATAGAGGAGGTTACAAACTCGGCACTGTCAAGGACTGTGAGGTCCTCAACAGATGCTTACGAGGGCTGAAGATTAGGATGAACTTCTGCAGCAGTGGCCTCACAATTGAGGCAGGAAGAATGACTTGAACTCACTAAAGTGAGGTCACTTCACTTTAGTTACACGACTCTGAGGTCCTCACCAGAACACACCTTCTGGTTACACAACTCACTACTCACAACCAAGTAGCTACACTCGGAATTTTCTATCACAAAATTCCTACACACGATTTATCTTGCTTGGAATCGTTGATTACAAAAGGGAGGCAACCATTAATAGATGCTTGACTTTCAATGCGACGGCTAGTCTTGGTGTTTCCTTAGTTGAAGACTCTTTCTAGATTTTGTTTGATCTCCAATCTTCACAAGATATCTTGATCCCTTATATTCGATATCTTGTATTTGACAGCAACCTCACAAGATATCTTAATCCAATCTTCTTGATCTCCAATCCAAAATATCTTAATCCAATCTTCTTGACCTCCAATCTTCAATATATTGGGAGATTTGTTCCAATCCGTTGAGTATCTACAAGATAGGATCACTTGTCATAATAGGAACATATGGTATTAAGGAAACAAGAATAATAATGTATAGTCAACTTCCCTGATTTAATCTTGATTTTGGTCTTTCAAACAAAACTTTAGCGCTTAGATTACTGCTGCTACTGGAGGTCCTCTATGACGAATAGGCGGAGGTCCTCATGGCAGTGGTGTGTTTCTTCAGATTTACAAAAAAAAAAAAAATACATACATCACAATTGTTACATCATTAAAATTACATACACAAACAAACCAAACTGCCTAATTCTCTATCGCGTCAACTAACTTGATAGCCTACAAAACAGAAATCATTGAATCCAAAAAATATGCATATTCAGAAATAACTTGATAGCCTAAAAGAAGAGAATAATTAAAGAAATAGATTTTCAAAAAATATGCATATTCAGAAATATTTATTGACCGACTTTTAGGGATTTATTGGCCGATTTTACGGGTTTAGGGATATTAATTAAATTTTAGATACATCTATGTAAATAACACTTTCTAAGGAAAAAAAACCCCTCTAAAGGTTCAACAGACTAGAACCAAAACAGACCAAATCAAAACCTAGCAATTTCAAATAAGCAACCAAAATTTTAATTATAAACTTAACAGATCCATATCATAAACCCTAACAATGACTTCTGAAAAAATAAATATATTCTAAAAGATTCATTGATGGGTTTGTAGGGTTTAGGAATATTTCATATATTTTAAATAAGAACTCTATGTAAATTACATTTTTTAGCAACAAATTTTGAATAATTAAAAAACAGATTTTCAAAAAATATGCATATTCTAAAATATTTATTGATCAGTTTTTAGGGTTTAGGGATATTAATTAAAATTTAGACATATATGTAAATTACAATTTCTAAGAAAAAGATAAGAGAAAAATCTCTAAAGGATCTACATCAAGAATCAAATTAGACCATGTTTGTAAATTATAATAACAAAGTCAGAATAGGATAAAAATATAGTCACATGCCACTTATATTACAATAAGGACACATCATCATAGATAAACATAAGAAAAATTACATAGATTTTAGATAACTCTATGTAAATAACACTTCCTAGCATGCAAATTTTGAATTATTAAAAAATTGATTTTCAAAAAATGTAAATACTCTGAAATATTTATTGACCGGTTTTCATGGTTTGAGGATATTAATTAATTTTTAGATACATCTACGTAAATAACAATTTCTAAGAAAAAGATAAGAAACCATTAAATCCAAAAATAAATCTATCTATATAATATTAATAGTAAAGTTTATGGGTATCGCTGAATAGAGAAATGAGATTAATTTTAGGGATTTCGACCAATAAAAAAAGTAGATAATTGCTGAATTAAATTATTTTGGTACAACTATCAGTAATTATAATTATTTTGAAATAATAATAATAATAATAATAATAATAATAATAATAATAATAATTGGATGCTTATGTTGCACAAGTTATAGCATGAATTACAATTCTTATAGAACTTTAACACCCGTCCCTGTTAATAATTACTTAATTTGTTTACTTTTCTTCCGTATAGCCCGAACCAGATCTAACAATAGCGGCTTATATAGATTTCCACCAGAAACATCACAACAAGCCATGATGGTTCATTATATATCTTCTAGCTAGGTTCTGATGGGAGGGTCACGATTGATATGTCGCGTACTCCATTTCGACTTATCGTCCCATGTTCTGAGGATTAGGATGAAGAACTTATTCACATGCGCAATACCTCCCGGTACAAAAGGTACACACTTTTCACACTTGCACTTTCGCATTCATATGTATAGTTTGTTTCATAAAATTTTACCACTACTTATACGATAATTTAAAATTGCAGGTCAACGTAAGGAAGGATGATGCATCATGCAAATCGCCGTGGTCGACGTTCGTTGTAATTTTAGGAAATTTTCTATTGCTAAATTACATGTTTTGTCGGAACAATTTATCATGATGTTTTCCTTGCACCAATTTCATTAATATTTCGTTTGATTTATTTGTATGGACAGTTACTTATCCATCACTTTTATAAAGTTTCAAAATTAAATAATTGAGTTAACTCCGTGCATCGCACAGGTTGAGGCCTAGTAATAATAATATAATAATAATAATACTAATAACAATAATAATAACAATTATGACATTTTTCGGTTATTTCACATTCATCAACTGCTTCAACCTTTAGTTTTACTGAACAAACCCTTTATAAATTGTTATTTTAAACTCTATGAACTAATCGCTAATATAAACAGTCATCCGCCACACAAACAGTTGTCCATTGTTCAATCTACTCTTTTTACCGAGCACCGCCTTGCTTGACCAGCTAGAAAACCTAAATATAGTTTACAAGTAGCTTTGCTGATCAAGGTTCTCGCGTTGGCTATACTTCCGTAATATGCTAATACTGGGTCGTAAAATGATTTTTTAAAAATTTATTTCTTTAAAGTTGAACGGGAGAGAGGTTACATCTTCATCTTCAATTAAAGAAAAAGCAAAAGCAATATTACGAAATTAAAGCTAGCATTGTCCAAGGATTAGGTGAAAAGAGAGCCCCTCTTTTGAAAGGTAAATTAATTAGGAAGTTACATCAAGGGGGAAAAAGGAGGCGCACCTGAAGAAACTATAGCATTCGAGGGAAATTATCAAACTTTAGCCAAATTAGTCCTCTTACGGGTTTGATTATTAGACTTGTTGTTAATGCCATGGGAAGTGGCAGCAAATGCACGTTAGTACGTGTAAAAAGACGTCAATAACGACTATTGCTCTCTCTTTCTCTCATTTTAATGAGGGAAATTCACCGTTCACAACGGCGAATTTGAGAGTGAAATATTGTTGATGTGGGATGAGTAAGGACGAGAAAGACAATGCAGCGGTAAGGACGAGTGTCGGCGGTGAGAAAAACTCGAACTTCTGCTCACCGTGAGAGTATGAACATGAGATTCTCGACATCTTTTTCTCCTTTTTTCTAAAATTTGAATGTACTGTATGTAAATGATTACATATGCTAATGTGGGTTTGCACCTTTTTCTAAAAATATTTAAATCAAATTCGCGCTCATGGTTGGAAACCAAGTTAATATGAAGAGTCTGACTCTAACTCTTCGGGTGAGCCATATTGCTTCCACCTCATCCATTGAATATAACTCATACTCACCATTGCGGGTGCTAAATTCTAATAATCCAAGTCTCAGCAAAGCAAAGATCGTATCCTTTAATTTTCGATATTTTTACTTTATGTAAATAAAATTAAACCTCTCATATCTATTAATTCTCTTTTCTTTTACCTTGTTAATTTTTTTTTATTTCATAGTTTATTGTTTTTATATTGTCATATTGTCATTATTTATTTCACATATTTTTTTTTCAACCCTCTTCGTACAATAACACTGTACAGTTTATTATTTCATCATACATTATAATCAATAGTTCAACACAAACTATGCTAAGAATGATAACGTATTTAATTATTTGTCATAGATTTTAAGGTAATATTAGTTATATTGTTTCATGTACTTTGTTGTTTGTGAAAGTTGCCAGCGAGATTTACAGGGGGCGAGAATATTCAAGGAATCCCGGTTCCTTCCCACTTCCAGTGAACTTCTGTCTCAAACTCTGGCTCCCACTGGAATTGGGAATGGGGCCATAACTAACAATAAAGTTTTGGTCAACACTTAGAGTGAGACTTAATTTCATCTCCTGGCCACGATTGCGATATTTATTCGATTATATATATATTATGGAGGGGCAAGACCCTAATTATTCAAAACTGAAACAAACATTACATGATGTAAATTCCACCGACCCTCTTACGATCCGCGTGTAGCAAATATTGAACCTCAGCAGATGGTTCATCAAAGTACTTAACATTAGTATTATTTCTTTCTATTGCTATTTTAGCGAGTTTATCAGCGACCTGATGTGCTTCATGGCAGCTGGTAACAACATCGACCTTCCAGTATGTCATTTTGAGTAAGCACTTGCATTACGATATTAGGTTGTTCAGTCTAACATGTGCATAACATCCCTTGCCCGTGAACATGTGGTGGACCGTTATGGAGTCTATCTTCAGTTCGAGCAGCTTGAAACCCATTCCCTTTGCCAATTTAAGACCTTCAAGAATAGCATGTAGTTTCGCAATTAGGGGTGGTTGTATTCCAAGACACTTGAAAAAACCACCCACCCAGTTACCTCCTACACCTTGGATAACACTGCTAGCCCCCTTATTTTTGGTTCTCGTCGTGCCGAGCTGTCTGTGCACTGTTGAAACTCACCTAGTCTCGGTCCAACCCAATGCAGGTGGTTCTCATTAGGGTCCCGGATGTAGTAACCTTGAGCCTTAGTCGCAGGTACTCTATCATGAAGGCTTCTCGAACCTGAGCAACTTCATCCAGAAGCCATTTTCCCTGGTCGTGTGGGATGTCAGCAGGCCGACCGAAGGTCTGTCGGTTGTGTCATAGCTTCCAGAGTATGATAGCGAACTCCATTGGCCCTTGATCAGCTCGAGACGTCGGCGTTATGTTCTCCAAAAGCCATCCTTTGAGAGGCTGGTTGAAACCCTGTCCGCCATAACCCACCGCCGCTACTTCTGTCCACACTAGCCTTGCTTTTGGGCATTGCCGGACCAAATGGTCCTGGGGTTCTATGGTGCCACCGCACTCTGTTCATGTCCTGCTGTCCGTCATGTTTCTTTTGATTCAGTTTTTCTGCGTTAAAAGCTTATCATGCCAAAGCAGCCAGAGAAAAGCCTTTACCTTTTGTAGTTTTGTAGAACATGAAGTTTCCAAATTCGACTCCACTCCGCCGCTCCTCAACGGCAATGAGGTCCCCGGCCATGAGTCAGCCCAAATGAAGTTATTTGCCACACCCTCCTCTGCAAGCTCAAGTCATGTAATCATTTGGAGAGCCGAATTGGGCAGCTTAGCTGCGAAGTCTACCCATTTCCAGCCGGTGTTTTTGTCCCTGTAATTAAATCATCATTGGGATGCGCTTTAAGTGTTTTGTTGACTTTTTAAGCTATTTTGGAGTTTCCATCGCGAAGGGATTTTATGGTGAAAATTGACTATCTATTTTTGGATGTTGAGTTACGTTTTTTCTGAGTTGGTTAACTGTGGACGGTCCTTTATGAGTTGTTTTACTGTATTTTGGAAAATTAGGGTTGGTTGGGTGAGACTTGAAACGCATGTGAAGTATTAAATTTGACTAATAATCCAAACATGACTAAATGCCGGTTCAAGCAACGTCCCCAAAGATCAGAATGTGGTATTCTGCAGGAGAGTTGTCAAGAGATCAGGGATGTCTGATAAGTGGGCGGTGACAATGTGCAGTGGCAGACAGAAAGGCCATCATGGGACTCGACCACGCCAGACATTGGGGGAGAGGGGCACACGACAGCCATGGACACCGTGGAGGGTGAGCTCCAGAACCAGTCATTGCTGATCCAAGGAACAAATTCCTATTCTTCTGTTCTCCTTCGCAATAACCTGCATCTAGATTTTACTATTAGACATAATGATATGTGGACTACTGAGATTGAGGACATCTATTTGGATGATGATGAAATTCCTGAGAAGGAGGACCCGTTGTGTCCAGTGATCACTCTAACTTCAGAAGAGAAGAGAGTGATAAGAGCCCCATGGAAAGATGCCTTCATTGTCAAGCTCTTTGATAACGGAATAGGTTACAGTCACCTAAAGAACATACTTTGAACCATATAGGCATTGAGGGGAGATTTTTCCTTTATAGATATCGAAAATGATTACTATGTTGCCCGGTTTTCATGCATGGAGGACTATGATCATGTACTGGTGGGGGGACCCTGGATGATATGTGACAACTACTTAGTTATCCGTAGGTGGGTACCGAACTTCTCTCCTGAGGGAGATACTATTAATACTCTGGCAGTTTGGGTAAGGGTCCCGAACCTTAGCGTCAAATATTTCCACAAAGATTTCTTGATGCAAAAGATAGAGGCAATAATTGGCAAGGTAGTTAGGTTGGATGAAACCGAAGCTAATATAGAGAGGGGAAAATTCACAAGATTTTATGTGGAGGTCGATTTAACCAAGCTGCTCCTGTCTAAGTTCCGTCTATATGGACGGATGTTGTAACACCCCAACACCCTTAATCACAAGATTAACATAAAACACACACACCAAGCCTGTGATTAGCGCAGCGGAATACCTAGGGTGGAGGTATTACCGTCGTCCCCACTTAGGACAAGGCAACAAACCAAAACACCAATCAAGAACACAAAAGCCACAACCAAACTTTGAACAAACACTTCATACTAAAGCCCACCAAAACATAAATACTTCAACTTATACAACCATTAGGGAAAAACTACATCCCAAAATTTCATAACCAAGGGGGATCCTTTAATCGTAAGGAATGCACTGGAATCGGTCAAACTTCCATTCGAGACTACCTTGCTTGAGTATGCGCCTACTTCTGCTTATCCTTTCCCTTAACCAGGGAGCTTGGACCGCCTAAAACAAAACAGTGAAAACATACGCAAAAGTGAGTGGGGAAACACTCAGTACATGAAACTCCAACACGTCAAACCGTTCGAAAACGGTTTTAGTGCCGGCATTTAAAATCATTTAGAAGACAGGGAACGGGATAACAAGCATAACAAAAAATAGCTTGAATTCGACGATATAAAAGATAAGGTATATGAAAGGTAAGATAGATACTAAACATAAGAATTTGGTCCCCTACGATCGATGCAATGCATCTCACACACGCGTATGCCCAAACCGATCGAAGTTTAGAATGGGTGACTGTCGAACAGTCGACTCTGGCCAGGTCCGGATACTCTGATCAGGAGTATCATACATAAAAAGAGAGCTAGCACTAAGAGTAACTAGCACAAAGAATACATAAAATGGGACCCTTCAAAAACGTAAAATAAACATTAAAGAACAACTTAACATGATCATGAAAACATTACAAGATAAAAGGAGCGAAAAGTTGGATAATTCGCGTACCTTGGGTAGTAGAAAAGTCTAGCGACGTGCCTCGAGCTTGGAACGGTTTGGGCGACTTGGAAACTATAATAAGAGCATAAGAAAATTGAGAATTTAAATAAAGTCCTTGCATTTACCAGCTACGATGAAAGTACTTAAAACTTGATAACTTAAAAGGAAATGAGAAAATAGAAATTCCAGTTTTTGGATAAATCGATGATTTGATGATAACTTGAGCTAGAAAATTCGGATTTTTGCAAACAAGTACTTTTCGGAAAGGGAAAATCACGCCCTACAACTTTTTCAACTGACCCGAAGGCTAAAAATGAAGTGAAGGGCTCGGAAAATAGCACGGACAGAAGCAGAATGCTTAGAAGGAAAAAGGGGGTTCGGAACTTTAGTGTGAAACTCCTATTGAAACTTGAATGGGATCGATGGAAAGGTTATGAGTCATCGAGCAACCTTAGCAATTAGTTTGAACGGGAAAGGAACCATGGAAGGCTTACTTAAGAGGAAAGATATGGTCCTTGTATATGAAAAAGGAACGTCGGCAAGCGACGAGAAAGATTATCGAATGATCATTGGTTTTGCTAAAAAAATTGAGTAACCTTTGGGAACTAAACTCCAACCACTAAAATGCCTTAAATCATTTTAGCATATCTATCCAACCCATTCAACAATATCATAATGGCTACCATCTTAGGAGAGCTCTCTAGGCATCACCTTGCACCCTTAAAGATAGAAATTAATTAATAAAATTCTGGGCAGAAACTTTATCGACGTCCTACACTTACGACCCCATATCTCACTCTCCCGATATCGTATGGATGCAAACCTTATGTTTCTGGAAAGCTCGAAGAGGAGACCTAAAACTTTTATGTTTTCCACTAAAGCCAATAAAGTCTCCAAATTGATGAAAATTTAGCAAGAAGTTACTAACTCAGAAAACGTATATAAAAACACACCTTCACGATTTTGGTCCTATCCCGGGCTATACATATCGGAATCCCGAAATTCAAAAGCCGAGGGTTAGCTAACAACATTGGCTATCTTTTAATGTAGGAACCAGAGCTAAACTCATATTTTAAGTCCCCCGGAATTTTCAGATTACAACCAGCAGCAAACCAAGTCTGGATTTCTCCTTAAATGCATCTTTTTGGCCATTAAACCTATACTAATCCAAACCTAAAGTCCAAATTGAACATTACTCATGATTTTCCAGAATATAAACCCAGAAAATACCCATTTTCTTCCATAAAAATTCACATGCAACCATAGGTAACATAAGTAATTCAAATGACACTTGAATTAACACTCTTTCACCCATTTCCACACTAAAATCATATCATCCGTGTATATAATAACTTAATTAACATAAAAAACATCCCAAATCAGTCCCTTAATCATCATATCTCTCATCCAAAAACCACATGCAAGCAAGAATTTCACCATTCACCAAGAACTTAGCAAGAACTCATCCAAAAATCCAATCAAACTATATATGCATCCTTCTCCAACTCAAACCCTAATTAACCCAACTTAACCACAACTTAAATTCATGCTTAGAAATCATAAAGGAGATAGAGAACAACAAGAATAACACAAATTAGAAGTGAAAATCAGATTTGAAACATAAAGAGTAGAGTTAGGGTTTGAGAATTATACCACTTGGAGAAGAAGTTGAAGGAGAAAAACAAGAGAGAGGTGGAAGGGGTGCACGGCCACCGCCTGGTGGTCGCCGGCGTGACCTCCGGCCGCCGGAAACTTGCCAGAAAAGAAGGGGGCACGACTGGGCTGGCTGAGCAGAAAAGAGGGAGAGAGAGGGGAGTGTAGAGTGAAGAGTGTTGGTAAATATTCTGAAATGAATTAACACTATAGCCTTAGTACTCTCCCCTTCTTTATAAAACTCTCTTTAATTAACTTAGACAATTAGTAATATAAACTAACTAGGTAAAATAATTAGTATTGACTAGATAAAATTGATGAACATAAACTTGGTAAAATAATTTAGTATACGATTAAATAAAATTACTTGGAAATAAACTGGGTAAAATTTACTTGTATTGAACCAAATAAAACAAATTAATAGGATAACACCTATTAAAATAAATTGGACCATAAATGTAATTAGGAAGGTTGGATAACATAAATCGTAATTGAAATGAGAATTAAAATTAATATAACCTTCTTCGGTTACAAGCGTAAAATTGAGAATGGTAAAAATAAATTACATAACTTATCGGAAAAGTATTTATAAACTTGTAATAATAATTATAACTTTTAAATTCGAGATAACATAAAATCAACACGTTTAACCATCGCCTTGCTCGAGACCTGCCGCGCATAAAAATAAATAATAATAATAACAGTAATAACCATATTAACGTAAACAAAAGAAAAATTTTTAACAGCGTAATTTAGTTAAACACCGTGATTACCGCCTTAATTAATAATTATCGATATTAAGGCCTTAATTAATACGGGTTTAGGGCGGGTCGTTACATCCTCCCCCCCTAAAAGGAAGTTTCGTCCCCGAAACTCGTTGCTGGACTAATCGTAAACGAAATACCTTAAAAGAGGTGAGGATAGCTTTTCTTCATGTCTTCCTCGGTTTCTCATGTGGCTTCCGAGATATCTTGGTTCGCCCATAGCACTTTGACCAAGGGGATTTCCTTAGAACGAATTCGCTTGCTCCTACGATCCAGGATTTGGATCGGTTGTTGCTGAAAAGTTAGATTTTCTGACAACAGAGGTGGTTCTTCTTCTAAAACATGCGTCGAATCCGGCACATACTTCCGTAGTTGCGAGACATGAAAAACATCGTGTATTTGCCCTAGGTTAGAGGGTAAATTTAAACGATATGCTACCGGATTTATCTTTTGTACAACTTAATAAGGCCCGATATAGCGTGGGCTCAACTTTCCTCTAACATTGAATCTCCGAATTCCTTTAGTTGGAGAAACTTTAAGAAAAACACGATCTCCAACTTGAAACTCGAGCGGCTTCCGCCTGCGATCAGCATAACTCTTCTGTCTACTCTGGGCAGTCTTAATATGTTGCCGGATGATTCTAATCTTATCCGTGGTGTCCTGAATCAGATCCGGACCTAGGATTAATGCTTCATCCAGTTCTCCCCAACACAATGGGGTCCGACACTTCCTTCCATAAAGTGCTTCAAAAGGAGCCATCTGAATGGTAGACTGGCAGCTATTATTGTAGGAAAACTCTATAAGTGGAAGGAATTGATCCCAATTTCCTTGGAAATCCAAACGCAAGCCAAGCATATCCTCTACAATTTGATTAACTCTTTCGGTCTGGCCATCACTCTCTGGATGGTAGGAACTACTGAAATTAAGCTTAGTACCGAAAGCTCTTTGCAGCGCACTCCAAAATCGCGATTGAAACCTTGTATCTCGATCGGATACTATATCCTTCGGTATTCCGTGCAATCGAACGATCTTGCGAATATAGATGTCTGCCAACTTATCTATCTTCCATCCTTCATGAATAGGAACAAAATGTGCTGACTTAGTTAGGCGATCCACAATTACCCAAATGGCATTTTTCCTAGAAGCTGTGAGGGGTAATCCCATAATAAAATCCATAGAAATTGATTCCCATTTCCACGTGGGAATTTCCAAAGGCCTCAGTTCTCCTGATGGTCGTTGATGTTCTGCTTTGACCTTTTGACAAGTTAAGCACTTATCTACATAACTAGCTATGTCCTTCTTCATATTAGGCCACCAAAAATGCTCTCTTAAGTCTCTATACCTTTTCGTGCCTCCTGGATGTACAGAGTACATTGAACTCTGGCCTTCCTCCAAAAGCTTAAGCCTTAAATTTCCTTGGTTAGGTACACATAGCCTATTCTGGAACCTCAAGATCCCATCCTCGTGAACTAGAAACCCTGGCATTCCTTTAGTAACGAGGTTATCCACAATCCTCTTGATTTCGGGATCATTTATTTGTTCGGCCTTGATTTCTTCAATGATAGATGGCTGAACGGTTAACGTAGCCAATCTCTTAGCTGTCTCACCCTGCTTCACTATTTCGATGTTTTCCTTATTCAGTTCCTGCGATATCTTTGGATGAATATCGAGACGATTCAAAGTCCCATGCTGGGTCTTTCTGCTTAAGGCATCTGCCACTGAGTTAGCTTTCCCGGAATGGTATTGGATACTCAGATCGTAATCTTTGATAAGTTCTAACCATCTTCGCTGCCTTAAATTCAACTCTCTTTGAGTGAAAATGTACTTGAGGCTCTTATGATCCGTGAAGATAGTAGTAGGGACTCCATAAAGATAATGCCTCCAAATTTTTAGGGCAAAAACTACTGCCGCTAGCTCTAAGTCATGCGTCCGGGTAATTCTTTTCATACGGCTTTAGCTGTCGTGAAGCATAAGCTATCACTTTATCGTTTTGCATCAAGACGCTTTGACCCTTGATGTGACGCATCACTGTACACTACATACTCCTTTCCTTCCTCAGGTAGGGACAACACTGGGGCGGTTGTGAGCTTCTCCCTAAGTGCTTGAAAAGCCTCTTCACACTCGTCGGTCCATTCAAATCGGGTTGTCTTCTTGAGGAGATTGGTTAAGGGGAGAGCTATTTTAGAAAAGTTCGGGATGAACCTCCTATAGTATCCGGCCATACCCAAAAAGCTTCGGACTTCTGTACCGTAGTGGGTCTCACCCAATCCTTAACAGCGGATACTTTGCTAGGATCCACTCGGATCCCTTCACTGGTGACTATATGCCCTAAAAATCTGACTTCCTGGAGCCAAAACTCACACTTTGAAAACTTAGCATATAACCGATGCCCCCTTAGCGTCTGGAGCACCATCCTTAAATGATTTTCATGTTCCTCTCTACTCTTTGAGTACACCAATATATCATCAATGAAAACTACCACAAACTTATCCAGATAAGGCTTGAACAATCGGTTCATTAAATCCATAAACACTGCTGGAGCGTTCGTAAGTCCAAAAGGCATCACAGTGAATTCATAGTGCCCATATCTTGTCCTAAAGGCGGTTTTAGAGATGTCCTCATCCTTAACCCTAAGTTGGTGGTATCCTGACCTTAAATCAATCTTACAAAATACTCCTGCCCCTGGGAGTTGGTCAAATAGATCATCAATTCTAGGAAGAGGGTACTTGTTCTTGATCGTGACTTTGTTCAACTCTCAGTAGTCGATGTATAATCTCAGACTTCCATCCTTCTTCTGTACAAACAACACTGGAGCTCCCCAGGGCGACGTACTAGGTCTAATAAAACCTTTGCTTAATAAGTCTTCCAACTGCACCTTTAACTCCTTAAGCTCAGCCGGTGCCATTCGATAGGGCGCCTTGGATATAGGCCGAGTTCCAGGAACTAGCTCTATTTCGAAGTCAATTTCCCTCCTTGGGGGTAACTCCGTAACTGCCTCAGGGAAAACATCTCGAAACTCTTGCACCACTGGAATTTCTTCCATCTTGGGCGAATCCTTAGAATCTTCACTAATCAAACACAGGTAACCCTTGCACCCATGATTCAGCAACTTTCGAGCCTTTACATATGTTATGATAGGACACGGATTTACTCCTAAGTCCCCAATAAAACAAATTTCAACTCCCGAGGCATTCTTAAGGACAACTGTCCCTTCACCACATCGGATTTGAGCTTGCGTTACATTCAACCAATCCATACCCAAAATGATGTCAAATTCTTCTAAATCCAACTGAATGAGATTAGCTGGGAAGGTTTCTTTATTTAAAACAAGTGGAACTCCCACAAAACATTTTTCACAAGCTATGGTTTGACCATTGGGTAAGCTGATTAAATAATTTACCTCACATGCTAGATTTCTTAAATTCAACCCTGACGCAACTTTAGATGAAATAAACGAATGCGTGGCTCCAGAATCAAATAATGCAATTAAAGGCTTAGCATGTATATAAGCGATTCGACCATACGGACTTTGTTGCCTCCTTTTTGCCCATAACGTAGGCTTACCCCACGCTTCCCTGCTGCGGTGCCGTCCTTGAGGGTGGTGCTGGTCGCGTCGTTCCAGGTTCTGGTCTCTTGGACCTTTTGGGGCACTCGGCCGCCCTATGATCAGCTCCACCGCACCATAAACAACTGTTGGTGCCTACAGACCGCGCGGTTGAGTGATTCGTTCTTCGCATTTCTTACATGGTTCCTGGTGGTAGGCGGGTTAGGTTGGCTCTAGGATTTGAGGGCATCGGCCTCTTGGGCTGTTGGTTTCCACAAGAGTGAAGGAAACATTCCTTTTTCATTCCACTTTCTCTTACTACTCCCTTGACTTCCTTGACTTAAAGCTTTCAACTCCTTCCTGACTCTTTCTACCTCCGCAGCCCTTTCATACATTTCTTGCATAGTCGAGAAGTGATGTGAAGATAGTTGGCTGCGTATATATGGTGCTAGACCTCCCTCATATCTAAATATCTACATGTTTTCAGACGCAACATACTCCGGGGCGTAGCGGGACAATTCATTGAACTTGGAGGTGTACTGTAGCACCGAAATATCTCTGTTCACCATGCTCCAGTCTAGGAACTCCTTCTCTTTTTGCCGTCGAAGGGTTAGGGGATAGAACTGTGCTCTAAGATCATTTAAGAAATCGTTCCATGTCTTGGTCGTCCCTTGATATCTTTCCCAGACGGTCCTCCACCAAATGTCGGCTTCTCCCTTTAGGTAAAAAGTCCCTATTGTTAGTTTCTTTTCTTCAGGCACCCCTACTACTTCGAAGATCTTTTCCAGATCCCTAATCCAATCTTCCAAAACTACGGGGTCATACCCTCCCGCATAGGTGGTGGGGTTACGCTTTGCCACCCTATCAGCGTAATTTTCCTCCTTAGTATTACTTGGTTGGGCCATAGATGGGACAGGTATCCGTCTTAGCAACTCCTGGACCAAAAACCCAAAATGGTCGGGGTATAGTGGTGGATTAGGAGGGACTGATCCTAAAGATGACTCCGGTTGGGATACTATTCCTGGGGTAAGCTGGGGTCCCTGCAACTCTAGTTGGTTCCCCGCTGCTTCATGCACCGGACCTTCTTATGGTGAATTCCCCGATGTTTGAGACATGCTACACATTTTATAAAGAATAATTCAATAATCAACACAATTCATAGCCATTAACCTCGTGCAACAGGTTTTGTTTTATTCATGCATACAGTCCCAATGATTTTATTGTCACAAAAACCCCAACATACATTTTCGCACATGCACATGCTCATATAAACAAAGATAACATCGCTTCACAAGACTTCCCAAATACTTAGGGCCTCAAACCTTAAACAATAATACTAGCATACCCATTGATAAACATTGAAGAAAATTTGGATCCCTTTTCTTTCTTCACGGGTATCCCTGTTACAATCATTATCGAAATATGTCCCAACAAGTACGCAAATTAACAATTCAAAATACATACACTACCTCCCTTCGCCCAATAACATAGGGAGGGTCCCAAAAATTAGCATAGTTTGACTAAGAACACTTGATGACCTTAAGACAAAAGATATGGCCAATCACCACTAATTTTGTCAACTAGCTAAAATAAGGTTAGCTTCCTAGCTATCCCTGCACAAAAAAAAAAAAAAATCGGTTAGTATTTCTTCAAACACGGGAGTTAGACCCCTCCTGCTCTCCTCTACGTGACATAGCCTCAAAGGGCGAGTACTCTTGCGCTTTGTTCGGCGGATTCTGGGCCCCGAACTTGCCCTCTCAAGGTTCCTCGCTATTGGAACCACATGGGAAGGTGTCTCCCTGCCGCGGTCTCTATCATGATCAGGCCCTTGGCCCATCTCCTCCTCATCCAGGTCCATACTTGGGTCTTCTTCTTCCTCGGGCTCTTGTTTCGAGGGCGTAGACTCATGGCGGGATGGCGAAATCGGCACGATAGGACGTCCCGTGATAAGAGGCGTAAAGTGGAGTCGTACTTCGTCCGCCGGTGGAGAGAAAACGTGAGGTGGAGTTATTCCCGCGTTAGGGGGAGCGGGCAATGCGAGCATCTCATGTAAGAACGGCTCTAGCTTGCTGACGTGTAAACTCAAAGATTGAGCGGTTTGCGTGATGACCGCTTCCATAGCAATTTGGTTCCAGGCCCCGACATAATTGAGGCACCAGGCGTGACGACCGGGTTCACCTCGGAGAATGGCAGCGGTATCTATCCCTAATGTCGTCCCACGGACTCTCGTGAGGAAGAGTAGCTAGCAAGCATCGAGCTCGGCATATGTCATCATGATATTCCGATTTTGAATTAGCAGTACAATGAGCATCAAAGGCATCTTGCAACGCCTGGAGGTGAGCTTGAATATTCGTCGAAGGTTCCATGAACATTGCGAAAGGATTGGGAAGGGGATTACCATCAGCATCCATCTACATTATACACATAACATAAAAGCAAAGTTTTAAAGGACTTAACAAATTGTAAGCTTGTTAAAGTAAATAAAAGAAAGCAAGGCAAGGTCCAAGACTCCACCGACTTAAACCTCATTTAGGGACTAACTCAACAAGCTCCACATATTCCATAAACACTTATCGTACTTCACTTGCACCAAACCTTTAGTTTATTCCCCATTTGCACTTAAGCTTTCTTAAACTTGCTACTAAACTTTCTAATTTCTAGGGAAATTTCGGCAGCACTTCCCCTATAAACTGGACTATCCCAAATTTTACATAACTTCAAACCTGCAAGAAAACGTATACACTTCATATATTCACTTCGAGCTTCATCCTCAACACCTAACCAGCCAATTCACACGTTCCCAATTTCCACCCATAAAGCACACACATACAACACATTTACACCTAAACTTTACACATACATATCATACTCCCTAAGAGATGCTAATTCCTCAAACTCTTCTTATAACTCTGCTCTGATACCACAACTGTAACACCCCAACACCCTTAATCACAAGATTAACATAAAACACACACACCAAGCCTGTAATTAGCGCAGCGGAACACCTAGGGTGGAGGTATTACCGCCGTCCCCACTCGGGACAAGGCAACAAACCAAAACACCAATCAAGAACACAAAAGCCACAACCAAACTTTGAACAAACACTTCATACTAAAGCCCACCAAAACATAAATACTTCAACTTATACAACCATTAGGGCAAAACTACATCCCAAAATTTCATACCAAGGGGGATCCTTTAATCGTAAGGAATGCACCGGAATCGGCCAAACATCCATTCGAGACTACCTTGCTTGAGTATGCGCCTACTTCTGCTTATCCTTGCCCTTAACCTGGGAGCTCGGACCTCCTAAAACAAAACACTGAAAACATACGCAAAAGTGAGTGGGGAAACACTCAGTACATGAACCTCCAACACGTCAAACCGTTCGAAAACGGTTTTAGTGCCGGCATTTAAAATCATTTAGAAGACAGGGAACGGGATAACAAGCATAACAAAAAATAGCTTGAATTCGACGATATAAAAGATAAAGTATATGAAAGGTAAGATAGATACTAAACATAAGAATTTGGTCCTCTACGATCGATGCAATGCATCTCACACACGCGTATGCCCAAACTGATCGAAGTTTGGAATGGGTGACTGTCGATCAGTCGACTCTGGCCAGGTCCGGACACTCTGATCAGGAGTATCATACATAAAAAGAGAGCTAGCACCTAAGAGTAACTAGCACAAAGAATACATAAAATGGGACCCTTCAAAAACGTAAAATAAACATTAAAGAACAACTTAACATGATCATGAAAACATTACAAGATAAAAGGAGCGAAAAGTTGGACAATTCGCGTACCTTAGGTAGTAGAAAAGTCTAGCGACGTGCCTCGAGCTTGGGACGGTTTGGGCGACTTGGAAACTATAATAAGAGCATAAGAAAATTGAGAATTTAAATAAAGTGCTTGCATTTACAAGCTACGATGAAAGTACTTAAAACTTGATAACTTAAAAGGAAATGAGAAAATAGAAATTCCAGTTTTTGGATAAATCGATGATTTGATGATAACTTGAGCTAGAAAATTCGGATTTTTGCAAACAAGTACTTTTCGGAAAGGGAAAATCACGCCCTACAACTTTGTCAACTGACCCGAAGGCTAAAAATGAAGGGAAGGGCTCGGAAAATAGCCCGGACAGAAGCAGAATGCTTAGAAGGAAAAAGAGGGTTCGGAACTTTAGTGCGAAACTCCTATTGAAACTTGAATGGGATCGATGGAAAGGTTATGAGTCATCAAGCAACCTTAGCAATTAGTTTGAACGGGAAAGGAACCATGGAAGGCTTACTTAAGAGGAAAGATATGGTCCTTGTATATGAAAAGGGAACGTCGGCAAGCGACGAGAAAGATTATCGAATGATCATTGGCTTTGCTAAAAAAATTGAGTAACCTTTGGGAACTAAACTCCAACTACTAAAATGCCTTAAATCATTTTAGCATATCTATCCAACCCATTCAACAATATCATAATGGCTACCATCTTAGGAGAGCTCTCTAGGCATCACCTTGCACCCTTAAAGATAGAAATTAATTAATAAAATTCTGGGCAGAAACTTTATCGACGTCCTACACTTACGACCCCATATCTCACTCTCCCGATATCGTATGGATGCAAACCTTATGTTTCAGGAAAGCTCGAAGAGCGACCTAAAACTTTTATGTTTACCACTAAAGCCAATAAAGTCTCCAAATTGATGAAAACTTAGCAAAAAGTTACTGACTCAGAAAACGTATATAAAAACACACCTTCACGGTTTTGGTCCTATCCCGGGCTATACATATCGGAATCCCGAAATTCAAAAACCGAGGGTTAGCTAACAACATTGGCTATCTTTTAAAGTAGGAACCAGAGCTAAACTCATATTTTAAGTCCCCCGGAATTTTCAGATTACAACCAGCAGCAAACCAACTCTGGATTTCTCCTTAAATGCATCTTTTTGGCCATTAAACCTATACTAATCAAAACCTAAAGTCCAAATTGAACATTACTCATGATTTTCCAGAATATAAACCCAGAAAATACCCATTTTCTTCCATAAAAATTCACATGCAACCATAGGTAACATAAGTAATTCAAATGACACTTGAATTAACACTCTTTCACCCATTTCCACACTAAAATCATATCATCCATGTATATAATAACTTAATTAACATAATAAACAACCCAAATCATCCCTTAATCATCATATCTCTCATCCAAAAACCACATGTAAGCAAGAATTTCAACATTCACCAAGAACTTAGCAAGAACTCATCCAAAAATCCAATCAAATGCATCCTACACCAACTCAAACCCTAATTAACCCAACTTAACCACAACTTAAATTCATGCTTAGAAATCATAAAGGAGATAGAGAACAACAAGGATAACACAAATTAGAAGTGAAAATCAGATTTGAAACATAAAGAGTAGAGTTAGGGTTTGAGAATTATACCACTTGGAGAAGAAGTTGAAGGAGAAAAACAAGAGAGAGGTGGAAGGGGTGCACGGCCACCGCCTGGTGGTCGCCAGCGTGACCTCCGGCCGCCGGAAACTGGCCGGAAAAGAAGGGGGCACGGCTGGGCTGGCTGGGTAGAGAAGAGGGAGAGAGAGGGGAGTGTAGAGTGAAGAGTGTTGGTAAATATTATGAAATGAATTAACACTATAGCCTTAGTACTCTCCCCTCCTTTATAAAACTCTCTTTAATTAACTTAGACAATTAGTAATATAAACTAACTAGGTAAAATAATTAGTATTGACTAGATAAAATTGATGAACATAAACTTGGTAAAATAATTTAGTATACGATTAAATAAAATTACTTGGAAATAAACTGGATAAAATTTACTAGTATTGAACCAAATAAAACAAATTAATAGGATAACACCTATTAAAATAAATTGGACCATAAATGTAATTAGGAAGGTTGGATAACATAAATCGTAATTGAAATGAGAATTAAAATTAATATAACCTTCTTCGGTTACAAGCATAAAATTGAGAATGGTAAAAATAAATTACATAACTTATCGGAAAAGTATTTATAAACTTGTAATAATAATTATAAATTTTAAATTCGAGATAACATAAAATCAACCCGTTTAACCATCGCCTTGCTCGAGACCTGCCGCGCATAAAAATAAATAATAATAATAACAGTAATAACCATATTAACGTAAACGAAAGAAAAATTTTTAACAGCGTAATTTAGTTAAACACCGTGATTACCGCCTTAATTAATAATTATCGATATTAAGGCCTTAATTAATACGGGTTTAGGGCGGGTCGTTACAGATGTGTAGAATACAATATGAGGTTTAAAGTTGATATGTTTCCACTACGGCAAGCAGGGGCATAAGGAGGAGATGTTTTCGCTGAAAAACCCACTAACCGAAGAGGGAACCCCAGAGGGATCCTATGCAAAACCTCCGGAAGAAACATAGCTGTATGAGGGGTGGATAAGAATTAAATAATCCACCAGGTAAAAACCAACCCAAAATTCCGCCTCTAGAGGGATTAGCAAAAATCATGAGACCTCTGTGGGGGTGAAGGAGGGGAGAAATGTAGCCCCCGTGACCAAAAACACTAGACCTGATAGAAGAGTGGTCAGTGGAGATACCATAGTGCAACATAGGGCTCCCACTTCCAACCCCAACTTAGGGTCGCGCTTTGACATCTTATATGACATGGAAGATGAAGATGAGTATGGAGACGACCAATGATTAATAGATAGTCACCCAATGGAAGAGGGGGACGCAACTGAATGGGAAGGAGAGATGGAGGAGCACCTCTTGAGCCAAGAGCGAGGTATAGAAATCTTACATGATGTCGTCATCACTGACACTGGTAAAGAGTGTTAGGTTTTAGGTTATCTATTTCCTAAACAGATACAGATTAATTGGCGGAATATTCATAACGATTATAAAATAATTAATCACAACAATTGCAGAGGCTTTAGTAGTTATACCTGATCACTAATCCGGCTGATGAAGAGGTTGACCTTTGAGATTCCATTGCTGAAATCCTCTACTGAAATGTCCACGTAGCACTCCGGGAACCCGACTGCTAGATCGACCCGATCGAGACGAATCTCAATCTAAGATGTATGTATTTGGTATAAGAGAATGTTTCAGGAAACAAGAACTGCAAACTAAAAGAGAGAGGAACTCATGAAATCACCCTGATATCTCTCTAAGAGTCTCAGGAAGTTGGTGTAGAATAATCTCTCACAGAGACCCCTTTATATAGTACTTAGATAACCTAGGAAGAGGGCAAAAACCCTAATGGTCGACTTAACGCAACGACGCATTTCTCAGGCCCAACAGGGTCCGTGTTGAGGTAACACGGTCCGTGTTGGCCTCTAGAATGTCCATTAAATCGGCCCATGGAAACCACGGACAGTGGTGTCCCAACACGGACAGTGGTGTCCCAACACGGACCGTGTTGGATCAACACGGTCCATGTTGAACACAATTCGGTCCGAGCTGAGCTAATTTCTCATAGAAATCAGCTCCCAACATTTCTAAACATAATACAATATTACTTAGGTTACATACATTGTTCCAGGGCACTGACTTGTGTGACCTAGTAGTACCAAATAATATAGTTGTAATTAAACACATTCAATTACCAATTATAGAGGTCTCTAGCAAGACATATAATTACTATATTACTTTGGTTTAATCTCCATGTATATCGAACATTGTCGGGACATTCCCAACAAAGAGAACATCCCAACTAATGGTGTAAGCCATACGAACAAATTCCCCATGAATAAAGGAACTAAGAAATCAAGCCCTCAAGGGAAAGGTCGAGCACAACGGGGTCAGGGTACCCATGAAACCGAGAAATGAAATCAGCCTTGCCTCCAATTTTAGCCTATCTCAAGAGCACTTCTATTAGATAAACAGTCACACCTTTGTCAACATGGGACGGGGTGGCAGAGGAGTGCAACCCCTTTTGCATTCTTCAAAAGGTGACATGGAAGTAAACCCCCCACAAGAAGAAGCCAATGGCCCTGACTCGGGAGATAGGGGAACAAAAATTCCAAGGGATCCCAAGTTCACTCTAGCACCAACAGATAGGCTTGAGCTAAGCCATGAGAGGAATGGTCAATGAGCCATGGAAATCTAACAATCCGGATGCCGGAGCTCTATAGCTTAGTAGTATGGATATGTCTCTACCAAAATAATAGCAATCACAGATAGAGTAGAAGGTCTTCCATGACCTGCGTGTTTTAGTTTGGAATGTTCGAGGAATGGGAAGCAAGGAATTTCTCCTTACGATTAAAGACCACTTGAAAACCCACAAACCAAATCTTGTAGCAATCATGGAAACCCATATTCGAGGAATTCGAGATGATGCGGTATGTCGGAGAATCAGGTATAAGAAATGGTTTCGAATTGAGGCGTATGGGTTCCAAGGAGGAATCTGGCTCCTCTGGAATGAAGCTTCCCTTACCATTACCATTCTTGAAGACCATTCTTGAAGTTTCGAATCAATACATAATGGTCCTAATGCACCAAAATGATATTGATGACTGGATTCTAACTGTGGTCTATGCAAGCCCACAGGAACACTTAAGATGGGACATGAGGAGGGCTCTTGAAATGTTTGCCTCCTCCATCTCTACCCCGTGGCTTGTTATAGGCAATTTTAACGAGTATTAGTCACTAGAGGAATAAAATCATGGTGACTATGGCATGGCCTGAAGATTCAGAAATTTCTCCAACTGGGTTAATGCAACTTGGCTTATTGACCTGGGATTCCTGGGACCACGATTCACTTGGTTTAGAGGAAGCAATACTAGCACTAGAAAGTATGCGCGTCTGGATCGAGCTCTCAGTAAATCCTTGTGGCAAAATGCTTTCCCGGAGGGAACCGTACAACACTTGCCTTTCAAATACTCGGACCATGTTCCCTTCCTTTTGAACTTCATGGTGCCGCAGCCCGGGAAGGGCCTAAACCGTTTAAATTTCAGGCGACTTGGCTTCAACACAAGAAGTTCAGAGAATTCATTGAGGTGAGCTGGAACCCAGAACAACCATGTGTAGAAGCTCTCAAGGACCTTTCCGTGCGTCTTGAGAAGTGGAATAAAGAGGGTTTTGGCAACCTTTTCAGACGAAAGAATTGAATCAGGGCTAGACTTCATGGGATTCAAAAGAAGATGCAACAAGGGGGCCATTACCGTCTCAAAAGATTAGAAAGGAGTCTTAAGCTGGAGCTCAATGAGATTTTAGATCAGATTGACACCTTCTAGTTCCAAAAGTCAAGAATGGAAGCCATTAGAGATGGGGATAAGAACACCAAATTTTTCAATCTCAGCACTATCATTAGAATAAAATAAAATAGGATCGACGTGCTACTAGATGAGCAGGATGAGTTAATTTCTGAACGCTCCCAAATCAAAAACCATGTGAAAAAGGTTCTTTGAGGATCTTTATACTGAAGAGACTACCTCTCTTGGGAGACTACCATCTGAGGGGACGTTTCCAGGGCTCACTGAAGAGAAGAAAGCGGACTTGCATCACAATTACTCAAGAGAGGAGATCCGGAAAGCCCTCTTTGCCATTCACCCAAATAAAGCGCCCGAGCCGGATGGTTTTCACGCCTTATTCTTTGAAAGATTTTGGACGAATGTAGGGGAATCAGTCACTCAACTAGTTCTACACGTTTTGGAGGGGAAAGAAATCCCTAACAATTTGAATCATACCTTTCTGGCTTTGATACCCAAAGTTGCTCACCCTCAAACGGTCAAGCAATTGAGGTCGATTGGATTATGCAATGTGGTTTATAAGGTGATTATGAAGTGCATAGTGAATCAACTCAAACACATGCTCCTCGATCTCATTTCCCCCACTTAATTTAGTTTTATGTTGGGACGGCAGATAAGTGATAACATTATTGTTCTAGAAGAAGTTATCCACTTCATGAGAACTAAGGTATGAAAGGTGGGTTGGATGGCGATTAAGCTAGACCTAGAGAATGCTTATGATAGGGTAAACTGGAATTTTTTATGAGACACCTTGATTGATATGTGTTTACCAAGGATAATGATGGAGGTGGTCATGAACTGCGTGTGTACTTGCACAATGAGCATCCTTTGGAACGGGGAAGCAACCGATAACTTTCGGCCTACAAGAGGTATCCGACAAGGTGACCCCCTTTCACCCTACCTTTTTGTGGCGTGCATGGAACGCTTAGCGCAAATTATAAATATTGAAGTGGCAAGAGGAGCTTGGAAAGCTTTCCCAACAAGCAGACGAGGTCCCAAAGTTTCAAACTTGTTTTTTGCGGACGATGTCATGCTGTTTGCAGAAGCTTCAAGTGAGCAAGCAATGGTTATTAAAGATTGTCTTGACCTTTTTTGTGAAATTTCGGGACAAAAGATTAACTTGCAAAAAATCCAACATTTTCTTCTCTCCTAATACTTTGCAAGAGGTGCAAGCAAGTGTGTGCGACATGCTAGGATTCAGTCCTACGGAGGACTTGGGAAAATATCTTGGAGTCCCGAACTTGCATAAATGGGTCATTAGGGCCACTTATTAAGGTGTGCTGGATAGAATTGATGGTCGACTAACAGGATGGAAACCGAGGCATCTCTCCTTAGCGGGCCGAATAACATTAATCAAATCAACCATCAATGCGATACCGGCCTATGTGATGTAAATGGCTAGATTTCCAAGATCCGTTTACGATGAAATTGACAGAAAAATTAGGAATTTTTTTTGGGGAGGATTGAATGGTGATCGAAAAACCCATCTTGCTAATTGGAAGCTTGTGACCACGAGTAGAGAATGTTGGGAAAATGATGTTTGACCGGCTTGAATCTTCATCATCTTCACTTAACTTGGGTTCTTGATCTTCTTGCGGTATTTATGACAAGATGGAGATATGACTTAATAACCAATGGTAAACTTGTTTGGATATCGCTAAGAGTCATGGTTTCGAACTCATTTTCCTTAAGAACTATTTACTATACCGTAAATGTTCCGAGGGATAAAACTTAGCTCTTGTTGCACTCAAGACATAGGTTTCTCACTTGATACTCTCAAGTATAGCTGCAGTCTATACTTGAGAGTATGTGATTATAGAATGAAAGAATTGATACTTGTGCTGCTCTCAAATGGCTTGGAATGTCTCCTATTTATAGGAGACCTTCTCACCTAATCCACCCCTAATTACACCCCTTAGTCAAAGGCATAATTAAGGTCCTTAATGATGGATTATTACCTTGACTTGGTCAACTAATATAGCTGTTGGAATACATATAATATCAGCCTTAATATTGATATCATACACTTAATACATAATATTATATAGCCGTTAGCCATTAAAACATATCATGGGTTCCAACATAGTCCGGGTTGGATCAACACGGTCCGTATTGATGCAACACGGCCCGTATTGATGCAACACGGTCCGTGTTGCCTCAACACAACCCGTGTTGAGCCCATGACCGTTTTTCTTGCTTTCTGAAGACCTACAGGATCCGTGTTGGTCTCAAACTCATCCGTGTTGATCTTATTCTTGATTTTTGTCTTATATATGATCCTTATACTTGTACCACATGATTCCTCATGCTATATAATCTTCTTATACTCTTGAAATAATTCCAACAATCCCCCGCCATTTCAAGAGTATGTAAAAACCCTTGAAATGATCTAACCTAAGGAGTTAACACCCCCGTTATTTGAGATATACCTAAACTTGTAATCACCCGAGAAACCCACAAACATATGCATAATGAAAAGTAGATTGCTCTTTGAACTTTTCACTTAGTATATACAAGCCAAAATTGAATCCAAATCACAAAATAGACATGTCTTTGAACTTTGAATTTATATTGATCAACTATACTCGTAATACACATACATTTGTTTTTAAATCTTAGTGCTAATACTTTGACACTATTATCCGGCCTTATGTCCTTATCCTTAGTAAGTGTTTCAGAACTCTAGCCCTAAGTTGTTTTTAGCGGCCACACATCACACTTACATAGGTTGTCTTTGGAATTTACCACCCCTGTAATTAGGCTCCCCAAAGTCTATTAAGAGTGTCACCACTCAAGCTCTTGTCATTACAGATATTAAGCATCACTTAGCCTGAGATGTACAAAATCGATGTTTCCTACTACTTTAGACAACTCAGTACTCATTTGAACTTTAGAAATTGGTGGTATTCCAATTCGTAAAGTTGAGTAATTGTTGTCAAGTAGTAGATATTTACGCTACTTAACCCATCTCTAACAACAAGGTCCACTAGATATATAATTATATCTTTACCATGGCCTTAATAAGAATATCTTCACCATAATATGAATAAACCATCATATTATTTTTGGATATAATCACACTATACCATTTGTAATCTTGATATGGATCCTCTTATATGCTTATCATCCAAAGAACTATGGATACAAACTTGTGAACAAAATAACCTTGTACTTAATAAACCACTTAACTTTTGATTCATTATGGAAATCGAATTTCCAACTTATATGTAATTAACCATTACATCTCAATCCTTTGCTACATACTTGAACTTATAACTTTAACTCATTGAATAAACAGTGGTTCATAATCATGAATGATTATCTTGTAGAGTTGTAGAATATACTACCAAGTGTATGATTAAACTATCACATTACCTTGGTTGTATTCTCTCCTTTTGTATTTAAATCTACCCTTCAAAGCATATAGCTATGAAGACTTAAAACATAATACTTTGTCATTACCAAATCCATTGATATAAATATATCATCATGAATTTAGAATAATCAAAAGTATAAAAACTATATACTTCTTATGCAGCAAATAAACTTGATATATGCATACTCAACTTATGCAAACAACATAGACCATTCTCAATCATGATTATCCGGAAACCTCATAAATTAAACTTTATGAACTTGTAAAACCTCAAAGAATAACCATTTCCATAATCATGAATTATAGTCTATCACAAGTATGCATAATTCCTTATGAAAAAACTTCCTTATATCTTACTACATGCTCTTATAAACTTGAAAAATTTAACAAGGACAAACATGTATTCAACTTATATTTATGAATACATTAAAACACACGAGTAATCATGTTCAATCTTATACTTATCTAATCATGTTTTGATGTTTTATATGTCATTACTCATTGAATACATATATGTAAACATACACATATTGGCACATAAACCATACAAAAGTATGAAACCTTCTCATATATCTTATGCAATTCATTCACTTATTTCATAAAGAAATTTATCTTATAGTGAACTTGCATAAATCTTAATAAACTCTTATCATACTAAAATATGATTGAAGAACATGAGAAGCTTGCAACAATCAAACATACAGATAAACTTATGTCCATGTCACTTATGAATAACTTGCATTACTTGAGAACATAGTTGCAAGTACATGACTTACAACTACTTAACATGTAGTAAAATAGGCAATACTTAAGCTTACTAGCATGATCAAACTTATAGGCATAATATTAGGTGAATAAACCTCCACCCACATTTCCTTGTCAAGATTAAAGCATGTTCTTATCTACTTATATTTTCATGAATAAAAGGAAATTAACAACTTATGATTCTATATACTCATATAATCACATAAATCAATTTTGCACTTAGAAAAACAAGCAAAATTGCCTTAAACACTTATAGGGTCAAGTGATTATTATTAAACTTATCATGTCATAAACAACATAGAGTCAAATACTTATTTTAATCAAACAAACCAAAACTCAAGTCCTCTTGGAATGCTTGAATAAATCATAAAACTCTATAAACATTCATAAACATGAATCACATGACAAGATACTTGTAAAGATGCATAAATTTCATACATGACTTGAACTTAGTACAAATACTCAATAAAAAACATATGAAATTTCCTTTGCATAATTAGCTAAGAAAATTAGTCAAATAATCTTGTAGGTTCAACTTGTTAGAAATAATCATGAGTCCTTACTTATGCTACACCGACCTTATACTTTTGCAACATCTTGTAAGCATAGAATGCTTTCTTGTCAAATTTATATATATTATGAATTCCCATACTTGCATCCATATTATGTATACTTAATAATATTTTGAAATAGCCAAGACAAATTGTGTGTATGTACCTTAAACTTATACATACCATTAATCATATAAACATGATTCTTTGTCTTTCTTATTAACTTATGTACACTTATATTTCCAATAGGAAATTATATTAGTCATTTATAAACTTGTACAAAATAAATCACATATGATTTCTCATATATAATTTACTTATATGGCGTCTTGTACACAAACTTACTATTTCTTCTTAATAACACATAATGTTGCCAAATACCTTACCAACATATATAATCACATATATATGTACTTGTAAAATAATTATTATTATTATACTTTTCTTATTACAATACTTATAAGCATAATAAAAATATACTCATGATAATAATAGAAATTTGAACCTTGATGCACACATAACTTATAGTGGATTTCTTCAACCAATAAACAAGCCACTTGTATGCATTCAAATAATTCTCATAAAAATTATACTCATATGCAAAGCTTATCTTAATTCATATTTGACTTTCAATTGCATAAACTTATTTCAATAAACAAGAATAGAATCATAGACTTGAGATAACCAAATAGAATTTCATTGCAACTTATAACTTATTAATTAGAAACATAATACTTTTGCCAATACTTATATTCTATTTTCATGCTTCAAACTTAATCATAAAATTAACTTAAAAATCATGCTATTAAACAACACTTGAACAACAATAGGTAAAACTTAAATCATGAAAACACTCATACCTATCACTTATAAACATGGAAGAAGATTTCCAAACATGATATTAATAAAAGGTCTAATCAACTTGCATGTATCCATCCTTCATACTAATATCAAAACAATAGGCGGAATAAATTTAATGATACTTGAACATGTGAATAAACATAGAAAAATTCAGCTTATAAGAAGGAAAATATAATCTTGCTACAATGAATTTTCACTGCACATTAATCACCTTAAAGACTTGTAACTTGAAACATCCAACCAAGGAATATTTTAATGACAATAAAACCATTCTTATTACTAGTATGAAACTTCCATGTAACTTAATGTCATAGTCAACTTAAAACATATGGCTAAATAAACTTGTAACTTATGTAGGTGTTCAATGGTGCACTTAATAATATACAAATAAATAAATAAATATTTATTTTGATTTTTTCTTGCACCATCCTCCAACAACTACCTTATCATGGAATTTCAATACTCTTATCCTTAATGGCAATTCTTATAAACCAAGTAAACATGTCAAAGGTAATAAAACATATTCATTGGTATTAACTTGATAATATTAAGAGGCAACTTAAACATGGTCAATGCACATGCATATGACCCCCAAATAAACAACAACTTAATTACCTTTGACCTCCTTGTAAATGCCTTTGTTGTTACCTTGCCCTTAATCCATGTAAACCTCATTACATAACCAAGCAACAATTCCCATCATGAACATCAAGTTCTTGTACTTGTATTGCCACTCTTATGTATCAATTTCTCATCTATACAAAATACATATAGATAAACAAATGATTAATAAACTTTTAACCATTAAACTTACTCAATAACACTTAATTAACTTGTATGAAAAATTGATATTAATAAACTTGTAAAATATAAACTTATCTTTGTAATCCCTCCTTATGAATCTTGGATGTCCAACTCTTAGCCTTCTCCAATCTTGTCTCGTAAAATAGTTCTTAAGATTGTTGGAAAAATGATGTTTGACTGGCTTGAATCTTCATCATCTTCACTTAACTTGGCTTCTTGATCTTCTTGCGGTATGTATGACAAGATGGACATATGACTTAATAACCAATGGTAAACTTGTTTGGATATCGCTAAGAGTCATGGTTTCGAACTCATTTTCCTTAAGAACTATTTACTATACCGTAAATGTTCCGAGGGATAAAACTTAGCTCTTGTTGCACTCAAGACATAGGTTTCTCACTTGATACTCTCAAGTATAGCTACAGTCTATACTTGAGAGGATGTGATTATAGAATGAAAGAATTGATACTTGTGATGCTCTCAAATGGCTTGGAATGTCTCCTATTTATAGGAGACTTCCTCACCTAATCCAACCCTAATTATACCCCTTAGTCAAAGTCATAATTAAGGTCCTTAATGATGGATTATGACCTTGACTTGATCAACTAATATAGCTGTTGGAATACATATAATATCAGCCTTAATATTGATATCATACACTTAATACATAAGATTATATAGTCGTTAGCCATTAAAACATATCCTGGGTTCCAACACGGTCCGTGTTGATGCAACACGGTCCGTGTTGATGCAACACGGTCCGTGTTGCCTCAACACGGTCCGTGTCGCCTCAACACGACCCGTGTTGAGCCCAGTACCGTTTTTCTTGCTTTCTGGATACCTACACGATCCGTGTTGGTTTCAAACTCATCCGTGCTGATCATATTCTTGATGTTTATCTTATATGTGATCCTTATACTTGTACCACATGATTCCTCATGCTATATAATCTTCTTATACTCTTGAAATAATTCTAACAGAGAAGGGGGGTCTTAGATTAACTGCCAAGCGAAACTTAAATGATGATTTTTAGGAAAGCTTGGATGGAGATTCTTAACTAATGAAGGGGATCTTTGGGCAAGAGTCTTACAAGGAAAATATTGCCATAATCAATCAACTTTGGAAATCAATGATCTAACATCCCACTATAAAGCTTCAAACAGCTGGCGTAGAATAGCAAGCTCCGCAAACTCTTTCTCAAAGGCACCATGGTTTCTCTTGGAGATGGCAAACAACTAAGTTCTAACTTGACAAATGGGCGGACACCGAGCCTCTTATTGACCTGGTAATCTCTCTGATTACGGAAGAGGAGAGTCGAAGGTGGTGCAAGATTATAATCATAACATATTTTAAATTTACAACAACAACAAAGAAGATCTAAAACACCCTTTTTAAGAATTATAGTGTAATAATAAGTATAAAATAAGGTTTTAACTCAAAATTCTCAAAATTAACCAAAATTTCAAAGTGTAACCTACAAATGTAAAATTGATTAAGAATTAAAATAAAACTCTATTTAAAACATAACCCAATGCACCATTACTCAATTGTAAACACATGAAATCAAATTTGATATTTTAACCTAATTCTAATCCATGCGTAACTTAACATTAATACAAACCCTAAACATAATCTTACAAAAAAAACACCATATTATTCATTTATATTAACAAAGTAATAAATAAACCTACGACAATACTAATTCTAATACAACTATAATTGAAACTCCTAAGATTTACAAATATCTCAATTAAATTTGCATAAAATAACTCTTATCAAAACACTAAAAATGATTTGCATATAATACTCAATCTAAATTACATATTAGCAAACATTAAAAATAAAAAAGTTCAACAAAGAAACACCTACATTACAAACAAAATTCAGAAACATGGTACTTAACATATTTCAATCAAATTACATGACATAATATGATTAATATTGATAATAGTAATAATAATAGTAAAACAAAAACAAAACTAAGAGGGTAAAATTAGGGTTTATACTAGAGAAAGGTGGCGTTGGGGAGGTTTGGCGGCGGTGCAGGCGGCGGAGGTCGTGGCGGCGTGACACAATGGTGGTCGTCGGACGTGAAGGGGCAGGGCACTGTGTCGGCAGCGGCAGGCTCGAACAACGACAACAACAACGTTCTCCAACAACTCCAGGGTAACGTGTTGGGTCGTATATAACCCTTCTCCAACAATTTGTCTGGCTCTTTCTTGAGTTCTTTGAGTTCAGCGGGTGCCATTCGGTATGTTGCCTTCGAGATAGGGGTTGCTCTGGGCTCCAGATCTTTGCTAAAGTTCACCTCTCTCGGTAGAGGCATTCCTGGAATCTCTTCGGGAAACACATCTGAAAAATCTCATACAGCCGAGATGTTCTCAATCATTGGCTCCTCCCACTGGGCGTTCACCATGTTACACAAAAACCCTTTACATTCCTTGACTTAACAACTTCTGGGCCTTGAGGGTAGAGATGATCCTCACCCTTTGGAGATGTCCGTCGCTTCAATGCACCACTCTTCTTCCATTTGGTCCGGTTAGCGCTACCTTATGCTAGAAAAAATCTATTTGGGCCTTGTACTTCGATAACCAGTTCATTCCCAAAATGATATCGAACTCTATCAAGTCGAATTGGTATAGGTCGACATTAAACTCTTGATCTGCTATAACTATCGGACACTCCCTAAATAGCTCCTCACATCTAACCAAGGTTCTTGTGGGTAAAGCTATGGACATATGTATACTATCTGTCGATGGCTTCATCTTGGCCTTTTCCACAATTCTCAGGGAAATAAAGAATGACTAGCACCCGAATCAAATAAAACATAGACATTATACTTATAAAGAGAGAAAGTACCCGTCAAGACGTCGACCTTGTTCTCCGCTTCGTTTTTCCTCATCACCCCTTTCACCCTGGTTAAGCGATGGCTACTGTTGCTGACGAGGTGGGGGTGGGTTGGATGCTCACCCCTGGTTTTCCTGGTTTCCTCCAGGGCCACCCTGGTTCTGGTAACGCTGTCCGGAGTTTCCCTAGTGTCCACCCCAGTCGGGTTGTTGTCGGCCCGAGTTTCCTTGGTATCCACCTTGGTTCTGCTGACCAAAATTTCCATTGTATCCTCCTCGGTTTTGATTCGCGTAATGCGGTTGTCCCCTATTTCCCCCATTTCCGTTGTTGAAACCTCCTTGCGCCTAGCGGGGGAAGTCTCTTGCCTGATGTCGTGGGTTGCCGCATCGAAAGCATCCCCTTCTTAAAGCCAACCTACAATCTCAGGCAAAGTGTCTTGGCCTTCCACATGCCTTGTATGTTGGGAAGTAAGAGGGTCCACATCCCTGGTTTCCTAACCAGTTGCTCGGACAAGGTCACTTATCTTGGTAAGGTGGGCAGGGTTGAAGCAGGGAGGGTCCGTCCTCTTGAGACCCCGCTTATTTGGATGTGCCTCCCGAGAAGTGGCCACTCTCTTAATGTTAATGGCCACATCTAGCATCTCCTAGTATGATGAGAACGACCGTGCAGACATATGATCCTGGATATCAAAGTTTAGCAGACTCTAAAAACAGTTCCTCTTTAGGACTTCGTCGGTCATATATGCGGATGCGAAGTGGGACAACTGCATGAACTTTGCAGCGTATTCCAGCACGTTGTTCCTTCCTTGCTCCAACTCCAAAAACTCTTTCTCCTTAGCCTTCTGAAGTGACATGGAATAAAAGCTTTTCTTCAACATCTCCTTGAACCAGTTCCAACTGAACCTTGGTTCATTCTGTCGTTCTTCGAAAATCTCCTTCAACATCTCTTTTCAGGTGGCAGGTGACAAATCCAACTTTCCGCTCCTCAGGAAAGGGAAGTGCATCAAAAATTTTCTCGATGCCACATATCCATTCTTCGAACACCTTAGGTCAGCTACCCCGGTGTAGGTGGGAGGGTTGAGACTGTTGAACTGCTGGAACAGTGAGGCATCACTGTCCCTCCTCGGTTCGCCTCTTTGCTCTGACATTCGCTGGAAGTGCTCGGTTATCGAGCCATCATCTCCAGCATTATTAGTTATGCCAGATCGGGGATCGCTGGCGAGGGGTCCCTTCCGTTGGTGGCGGAGAGTACAGTCTGGGCTACCCGTGTAGTTCTTGTATCCTACAGGTCTACAAACCATTGTCTCAGCTCAACGAGGGTTGGTACAGGCCTGCCAAAAGGCTCATTGGGTCCATGTCCGTCTTCTTGAGTCATCCTGGAGTAAAAAAGCTTAAGGGTTACTATATATCCTACTCTTCCTACCTCGATTATACTACTAACGCACATGGGCCACACATTTTTATAAACATAACATTACAGATTTATACCAAGAAAAAGGTTAGTTAAAACCACAATTACAACAATATATAAGCGCTAACGTCTCAAATAATCGTTACTTTTCAAAACACATCACACCACCACCTACCACGACGTGAATTCATGAATAAAACTAAAAAACCCTCAATTATTTCATTCCACTAAAAGAATTCATACATGCAATCCAATTTATACCCCCCGACAGAGTTTACACATGCTAAAAACAAACCAAAAGCAATGAAACACACCTAGAACTGATTGCAACTCAATTACTGGGATCTGGTCCCACTAACCATTATGCAACTACCCCTACACGATACTCTAGCACCTTGGGTTATTGAGGGCTGCCTCCAGGTTCCAGCACAGGTAATCTGACTCATCCCCGAAGTCTTCCTCGGACTCCTCAGGGTCCTCAGACGGGGTTGAGTCGTCCTCTAGCTCGTAACCCACCTCGGGGTCGTCCTTGGGCTCAACGCCCTCATCGACTCCCTTCTCTAGATTAGCTTCACAGTCAGAGGTGGGGTCCTCTTCATGGTTCTCCCCCAGTCTTCATCCACCTCCAGATCCTCTTCAGGATCCTCTTCCAGGTCTTTTTTGTTCTCGGGATCCTCTTTAGGATCCTCCTCGGGGTCCACAACAGGTTAAGGAACCCCTTTTGGATCCTTGTCGAGACAATCTACGCAGATCAAGTTTTCTTCATCATCACCATTAAGGGTGGGTGGTGGGTACTCCTCATCTCTCTCCACATCCATCACGTCCATTAGAGTCAACTTCCCCATCTGAGTCACCAAAAACGGCTCATCAAACCCTACCTAGACTCTCCCACACCAACAATACACTTGATCATTGTGCTCGTCGAGATCAGGATCAGGGTTAGGTTGGGCTAACAGTGGTAGTAGTTGGGTAGCCCGGTATCCCTACATTGGGTCTCCCCTCAAGGAAATCAGGAAGAGACAACTGAGGCCTCCTCAGTCCTCAGACAAGTATCCTCCATATCCCTATCAGCCTGGTCCTCCACCTCCTGGTACAATCTAGACATAAACTCCCTTAAGGACTCACCGACGTTCCTCCCAAATTACTGATGGAGGTTGGATATCCTGAGATCGCGACAACGCCGAAGGTTAGGTTCATACTACGCAGCCGAAAAAACAAACACGTAAGCATGCACTTTATTAGCCAGAACAGAGCACATAAAAATAGCCCTTTTCCCATCCTACACTCCACACTCCGAAATTAGCTACTTAAGCCCTATGCTAGACACTTAGGTAGCGTTAGAAGCTAATACTTCGCAATCCAGAGCTCTGATACCTATTTGTAACGCCCTGAAAATTCAATTATCTAACGGTCAAAGTTAAACAAACTGTTAACAGCGGAAAGGTAAAAAATTAACGGGTATTACTGTCGTACCTCCGAAAAGATACAAGGCAAGAATAAAGATTAACAAAACAAACTACTGACTTCAATTTAATAATTAAAACAACATCCTTGGTTCGGCAACATAAGGAAAACTAATAACAAATTCCAGTTTGATCATAATAAACTATACTTTTTATTCAAAGCAAAACTCCAAAAGTATTTGAATATATTAAAAACATGGGGATGACTTAATAATATCTACCCTTAATTGTCAAAACAGGTTAAAAATTCATTTCAATTCATTTAGGGGAAGAAGTAAACAAGTCAAATCATTTTACAAACTGATTTCCCAACCAACCATAGCCGTCTTTCGCAGATTTATTAAGTGGGTGGAGCTTGGTTATTTACCCCTCGAAGTCCAAGATCAATCACACGCAGGCCTGACAAATTCTAACTCGACCCGATAACCTTACCCGAACTCGCCCAAAATTTTTGGGTCTCGAACACGATTTTTTCGACTAAACCCGAAATACACCAAACCGAAAATTAGCGGGTCAAACCCAACCCGCCTGTTTGACCCTAAAAATTAACTTTTTAAGTTCAGCTTTATTAAAATTTGTGACTTTTCGTGGAAATTTTTAATTATTAAACTATAAGCGCAACTCACTTATTTGTTATTTCTCTAGTTTAAGTTAAAATAGTTATAATAATCTATTGTTACTAGAATATAATCATATTTTATTATGTATATTGTACAAAAGTAGTATTTATAGACCATCTTTAAAAAGGAAAAACAGCAAAAGGTCGCAATCATAACCCATTGGGTTGACCCGAAATCGAAATACATCGCCCGTATTTAGCCAAACCCGAAAAACACCCAACCCTTATTTACCCAAACCTGATATACGACCGACCCAAAACCCACCCGCCTGACCTAATTGACAGGTCTAATCACACGGATGACCATCCATATCACACACGTGCACACACTTAACCCCAGGGAAGTAGCATTTAGCCACGTATCAGGCATCCCTGATCTCTTGACAACTCCCCTGTAGAACACAACATTGTGATCTTTGGGGACATTGCTTGAACCTGCATTTAGTCCCGTTTGGATTATTAGTCAAATTTAATACTTCACATACGTTTCCAGTCTCACCCAACCAACCCCAATTTTCCAAAATACAGTTAACCATTCATAAAGGATCGTCCACAGTTAACCAACTCAGAAAAAACATAACTCAACATCCAAAAATAGACAATCAATTTCCACCATAAAATCCCTTCGGGATGCAAATTCCAAAATAGCTTAAAAAACAACAGAAGACTTAAAGTGCATCCCAATGAGGATTTATGACATATACATTACCTGAAAATCTTCTTTTCACTTCCACGAATATATTTGAGCTCACTAAAACGGAGTGTCTAGATCGTGCCTAAAATAGAATAGTTTCTATAATTAATACATACCCTTTGGAGTTAGCATGAGCTACCTGCTACCTAACCCTACCCTAGGGACACTATAGGGTTCCCGTCATTCGTGAATTATTGATCGAAACAACTCAACTCATTTCAAATAAACAACACATTTCAATTAAACAACATATTTCAAACAACAACACATTTAACATAATTAAAAACTGGGCAGCGAAGGTCATAACTTGACTTCCTGACACCCTATAGATCTGGTTTTGGACTTTTTGGAACCCACGGGATGTCTCTTAAAACTCTCAATGACCTCGAGTCCTAAGACACACTCTAAGGGTCCCAAATACAGCCAACAATCAAACTGGTCCAGTTCTGACGTAGGTATAGTACGTAATTGGGTCATAACTCGAATTATACAACTAAAAAGCCTAATTCATAAAATTCCTATGAACGCTAACATCCTTAGGAACTCCTAGACCGAACGGTTAGGTTAAAACTTGACTACACAATTTATGGTGGATTTTCTATTATGACCTAGCAAATCTGTCCCGTTACTTATGTATGTTTATTTGTTATTTTCGACCGTAACTCTAACCAATCGATCTCGAGATTCTAAAACAGTTGACTAAGGTGAAAGACACCCTACCCTTCACTCTCCTAATGCAACCAAGACCGACCCTAACTTCAACTAACACAAATTCTTAAATTAAACAATTTAACTCTCTAATTAAACATTTTGTTTAAATCCAAAACTTAACAATCAAAATAAACTTATACATTTGACATTGAAACCTTATAAAAAGCATCATACAAGGGCAGCAAATCGTCAATCATAACAAAAACAATTTTTTGCATAGAGTAACAAGTAATTTGTTAGAGGTGGCTCAAAACTTTCTTTAACATGTTGATATCATTATTTAATATAATGACCTAGTGATTTGTTTCTTCACTGTGTTAAAAAATTATTTACGATTCTATATTTAGTATCTATCGCCTCCGCTAATCTGCAGTTTGGGGAATATTGGTTTCCCTACATAATACACATATAAATACTTACTAATACTTAGACCTATGCGCTGCACCAGACAAAGTTAAAGTACATATATTTTCAGCATAAAGTTAAACACATTCGTAATATCATCCATAACTTTGGTACAAACACGCTTTTTATAAAATATATTTTTAATTATAACAACGAAATTCCAACCAACACCATAGAAGTCAACATTTAACTAAAAGTAAGAAAGTAAGAAAGATGAGTTGAAATAAGACAAAAATATTAAAAATCTTCAATCTTTTCATATCCATAAAACTAATATACGAGTATTATAAATCCAAAACATTAAACACAAATGTATTTAATAATAAATCATTAAAAATTGTAAAAGTTTAATATTGGTAACCTTTATGAATGAATAGCAATAAATAATAAGTTAATTGCATAAATGACATATTAGTGTACACACATTAATATTATAAGTTATTTTAAAAATATAAATATAATCATTTAAAAATTTCTTAAAATGCCCTTGTTAACCCTCGCTATTGGTATCCATATATATATATATATATATATATATATATATATATATATATATATATATATATATATATATATAAAAGAAAATTAAATTCTAATAATCCCTACTTTCACCAATTGTTAGGGGTGTTCATAAATAACCGCTCCGAAAAATCCGATCCGGAAACCCGCTACCCACTCATTAATTTTAGGTACCCGCACCGAAAAATCAATTTTAATCGGGTCGGGTACCCGCCCCAGAATATTTTCAATTAATCGGATCGGTTACGGATCGGCCCCTAGACGCTTTCGGATACCCGAATTACCCGGAATTAAATTTAACATTTAGGTCCAGATTTAATTTTTGCCTATCTTTTTCCAATCTCCAGTCCACTGTCCAGGCCCAAATTTTAATCTGGAAAAAACCCTAATTTATTTTAATGTTGGCGCTCAGTGCTCCAATTCCAAATCCTCCAAAAAATTAAAACGTATGAAAACTTAGTGCTAGTGGTCTTGCTGGCCCAGTTTCAGAACATTTTTGAAACATTTTTTGCTACTGGAGTGTTAATTAATAGTTAAAAATTAAAAATAAAAATTGGAAACTCTTATGATTATAATTAATCGCGTTTTTTGGTTAACCGGTATCCGCCCCAAAACTTTTGGGTACCCGGTTTTCGGATACTCGGTAGTTTCGGTTACGGTTACGGTTCGAGGGTTTGACCGCCCCGAATTTTCGGGTACCCAGAAAAATTATCCAATCGGTTCAAGTACCCGCCCCGTGAACACCCCCTACCAATTGTATAGTTATAAACCCTACTTTCATTTTTGCTTTTAGTTGTCCCCAAAAAAAATTAAATTGGATTGTAATGGTACTAAATCCACCTCTACATTCTTTTTGTTTTTTCATTCCTACCTTATATTAATTTTATTTTTTTCATTTCTGTCCCCAGAAAGGTAATCAATTATAGTTACTAAAATAAATTTTAAATTACTTTTTGAGAATTCGAGCAATTATTATAATTTTTCAAAAGAATAAAAGTGAAAAACTCATAAAAATTTGAAAAAAAAATAAAAAAGGGAGAAACGCCGTAAATTTTTTAAAAATCATTGTACAGTGTTATGCAAAGTTTTGAATCAAATGCAACTACCAAAATCTATGATACTTAGGGTATACTCTCGGAGGTGTTTCACAAGAATCTAATTTTTTTTTTGGACCACCTGAACCCAAAATGAAAGTAGGGATTATTATTATACAATTGGTGAAAGCAGAGATTATTAGAATCCAATTTTCATATATATATATATATATATATATATATATATATAGGAAAAGTAATAAAAATTGTATTCCAATGGTACGAAATCTACTTTCACATTCTTTTATTCTTTTCATTTTTGCCCCATATTATTTTTATTTTTTCATTTATGTCCCCGAAAAGTTATAAAGTGTAGTTGCTTAAAGAATTTAAATTTTTTTTTGAGAATCCGAGCAATTATTATAATTTTCTTTACATAAATAAAAGTGAAAAATCGAAAAAAATTCGGGACAAACTTCGTAAATTCATTAAAATTGTGGGAAGTCTTGTATTAAGTTTTGAATAAAATACAATTTAAAATCTATAATGTTTAAGGCAAAAAATTACTCGGAGGTACCATAACGTTTGGTGAAATATTTTTCAGGTACCCCACCTTTTCAGAACTCATTTTGGAGTAACCTTAGTTTTTTGGTTAGTAATTATTAGGTGTTTTTCCGATCATTAATTGAGTTAAGTGACCGAAATACCTTTGTTCTTTCATTTTTTAAGAAATACCCTTGAAGAAGAAAAATAAGGGTATTTTGGTCACTTAATAAAATTGATAGCCTGGAAAGCACCAGATAATTACTAACCTAAAAATTAAGGGTACCTCAAAATTAGTTTTGAAAAGTTAGGGTACCGAAAAATAGTTTCCTCAAATATTAGGGTACCTCAGAGTAATTTTTTGAACCTTTCCGGGACATGAATGAAAAGATAAAAATAATATGGGACAAAAATAAAAAGAATAAAAAAAATGTGAAAGTAGATTTTGTACCATTGGAAATACATTTTTTATTATTTTTGTACCATCTGAATACAAAAACAAAAGCTTAAAGTGGGATATCACCTACTACTATATACCTTAAATACAAAAAATTACCCGGAAAGGTTACAAAGTGTAGTTGCTAAAAGAAATTTAATTTTTTTTTTTGAGAATCTGAGCAATTATTATGATTTTCTTTACATAAATAAAAGTGAAAATCGAAAAAATTCGGGACAAACTTTGTAAATTAATTAAAATTGGGGGGAAGTGTTGTGTTAAGTTTTGAATAAAATACAAGTCAAAATCTATAATATTTAAAGCAAAAAATTACTCGGAAGTACCCTAACTTTTGATGAAATATTTTTCAGGTACCCCAACATTTCAAAACTCATTTTGGGGTACCCTTAGTTTTTGGGTTAGTAATTATTAGGTTTTTTCCCGGTCATCAATTTAGTTAATTGACCGAAATACCCTTGTTCTTTCATTTTTGAAGAAATACCCTTGAAGAAGAAAAATAAGGGTATTTTGGTCACTTAATAAAATTGATGGCCGGGAAAACACCAGATAAGTATTAACCTAAAAATTAAGGATATCTAAAATTAGTTTTGAAAAGTTAGGGTACTGAAAAATAGTTTCTCCAAATATTGGGGTACCTCCGAGTAATTTTTTGTATTTAAGGTATATAGTAGTAGGTGATGTCCCAAAAAAAAAAATACAGTTTTTATTTTATCTCGTCTTCCATTAGATGGAGGGGACGGGGGATTATGCTAGCAATTATTGATACTTTGACTTTTTGCCTTTCCAGTTTCTTCGTTCAACTCTATGTATGGGGACCAATCTTACACAACCCCAGCACAAACATGGAAATCTTATACTTCAGTTTTATAACCCTACTGAAAAAGAAAACTAACTAATCAAGCTGCACACTTATTTGACGATAGCCCATACTGAAAATTAATCTATAAAACATGTTGAAGCGGAATATAGGTTTAGGGATAGTGTACGTACAAGGCAACTTCAATGAGGTTGCGGTGAAAACAGTGACATATATATACTACATAGCAAAATTATAAGGCCAATTACCCACCTTCTATCCATGTCGTTGAAAGTTTGAATCTTGGAGGATTATTTTTCTCTTATCATTGTCGGAGAATGTTATGGATAGAAATGGGGCTCAATTTTGGGCCATTGGTAACTCTATTCTCCGTCCACTACAAGCTTGTTGGGTTATTCCCTGATATAAGGGTCCAATAGGTTAGGTCAGAAACGTAGTCAAGGTAGGCAAAATCAACTATTTCTTTTTTATTTTTAAATAAATTCTATGACTTAATTAAAAAATTTAAAAATAAATTATCTAAAAGTAAGTGTTGTTCTTTTGGATGGTAATGTAAGGTAAGGTTAGGTTAGGTTAAGTTAGGCAAAGATAATCCTACCAAGCTAGAAAGCATGGTTTAAGTAAATAAGGAAATATATAGGGATCTTCAATTAATTAAATAAAATTATAGTGACCTTCAAATCTCATAAATGTAAACGAAAATATTTAATATTTAAAAAAATATGAATTATAATTTAACAAATAAATAGTAAAAATAAGTAAAATGATATTTTTTTTACATATAATTAATATAAAAATTAAAAATGTATGTTTCATTACTTTGAGGGTTATTACAACTTATAAATTATATAAAATAATTATTTAACTATATTTTTTTTATAAATATAAAATTATGTATAAAAATGTATTCTTTACTAAGATTGATAAAATTAGGCTATCATTTATATTATTTAACATAGCTAATAATTGTTATGCTCTCTTCTTATCCTGATCAAATTGAACTTGGAACAGTCATAACTTTAAAGAGAAATAATCTAAGAACAACTACCGATTCTTGAACAGAAAGGTTCACGAAATAACCGCGTTGCTTGAGCAACAAACCATAGTGATATATAATTACCGAAATAAATAATATTAATTAAAATTACAACAAATTGAATTATGAACGATTTAAAATAGTTATTAATGATCTTGATTCAAGACACATATCATTGTTCTACTGCATATACCCCTATAAACAAATGACAGTAATTAATTAAGGATGTAATCATGCACACTATACAAACTAACAACATTTACAATGTTAAAACATATGTGAGTTGCTTAATGTTTTGTATTAATATAATAAATATTAAATCTTACCATTATGAAATTCATTTGAATAATGGTGGTGTTTAACCTAATATATTATAAAGTTGTTATTCATAAATAAAAGTGTCATACAGATCATATTATTCTAACATTTCCTTATATTACTTCTATTTTGTGTTTTTATTTTTCTATAAGTGCCAAAAATTTTAATACATATAAATGGGCCCCACTTCTAAGATGCAAAGATAAATTAGATTTTTGGCAGCCCATACTTTCAACTTTTGTATGTTAGTAGTCCCAACATTTTTTTTTGTGGTCCCAAAAACATAAAATTTATATTATGGTGGGACACCCCAAATCAAGGGACGACGACTAGGTGAAAATTTAACATGGACCGGTGGAACACCCTTCTCTCTCTTCTCCATATTAGATAGATTTTAAAAGAATTTAACAAAATTATTATCTCTAAATGTTCTCTTAAATCCTCTTTTGTAATACATCCGTCCCAAATTATTTGTCCTTTTACCTAACTTGTTCACTACAACATATTAGGTATTTGGTGGCATTTATCTAGCAGCATTTGTGATGAATGCTGTTAATATGTAAAATAAAATTATTTGTAAATACCCCTTTAATAGCAATTATCAACCATTGCTGACGTAGGTGGAGTTACACTAGTAAAAAAAAAAATTGAAGAATTACATGACAAATAAAAACTAAAGTCGCGCGTGTATTCATTTCTCCCTCCCATATTTCTTTCCATTCACTCACTCTCCCTAAATCCAGAATGGACAAACCCTAAATCCGTCGCCACCGTTCGTCATCGTCGCCGCCACCGTTCGCCCCCATCGCCGCCACCGTCACCGCCGCTCTCTCTCCTCAGTCTCGCCGTTGTTGGTTGCTCTTCTCTCTCGTTCTGGTTCGTTCCAATTTGAACCATAAACACTAGTTTTCTTCTTCCTAGATTCATAGTCAGAAATCACTGATTACGATATTGATCTCAAGATGAGAGGCAACTTGTTTGATCATTTGATGTTTGATTCTGAATTTCGGTGATTTGGCCATAATTGTTGCCATCGATCTCTTAAACGAAGTTTGAATTCTAGAACATTTCATTGCATTTGCGATTCGTGAATAGTTTTAGTGTTCATTTCGTTTTTCAATTACAGCATGAAAAGCGAAACTAGTTCAAGTTGAAATCCCTACTTTCAGATTATCGATCCTCATTATTTGAAATTTTACTTTGTGCTTTGAATTGTGACAAGTGGTCTAAACTCGTAAGCTATTATTTCAGAAACATAATTGAAAAATTATAGAATTACTCAAATATGTCAGCGATGCGTGGACTACAAATCATTGAGACAAGGGCTGAGATTGTGGAGCTCATCACTCAGCTTGAGGCTAAGAATCCAATTCCTGCTCCTACTGAAGCTCTCTCTGTTCTTAGTGGCAAGTGGATCTTAGCGTGAGTCATCACTCCCTCTCTTTCTCTTCATTGTTTCTCTTGTTTCATGGATGATTATCATTGCATTTGTTTAATCTCTTTTGTTGTTTAGGTTTGTGTTGGGTTTTCGCTACAGTGATTCTTGTTTTTTTTTTTTTTTTTTTTGGTGTGACTAACAAGGACTTGTTGGATTGGAATGTATTTCTACTGTAATTCTTGTTTATCTATTATGGTCTGCTCAGTTTCTACTATATTGATGTTGCTGGTGAATGTTTATGTTGTCTTTCCTACAGAGCACAGACTGCTGCTGTTTCATTTTACTGAGAATCACATTAAGCCTTGTCCAGGAACCAAGGCAGAAGTTAGGCTCAAAGCAAAGAGTAGAAAGAAAGAGAGAAAGAAAGAAGATGAGCCGGAGTTTTGGAAGAGCTATGTTGATTGGTTTCATTTCCTTCACCTAAGCTCCTTTCTATGCATATCAAAATCGGTCCATGTTTATTTTTGAAATTTTTGTTGGATTTTCCATTTAACTGACCAGTTAATGTCTCTTGATGAAGTTGATTTTGATGCAAATTGAATTGGGTGCTCAATGTGATATTTACTTGAGAGGGAATAGGATGGAGAGAGGTACCAAAGACTTGAAGCAAATAGAAGTTATCTTTCTCTCTATTTCAAAAATAAGGAAATGGGCAACTGACTGAGAACCCTACTGCACCATCCAATGTGAATCCTGCTGAGGCATGGCCAACTCTTTCACTTGTAGTTATCCAGGTACATTCCTGATTAACTGAAGTGGTAACGGTTCTATTGGAAGATATGACATAAACTTACTTTCTTTGCATTCCAGTCTTTTCATGTTGGAAGAAAGATAGCTTCTGAGCTTGCTACTCCATTTGACAGCAGCAAGAGTCATTTCTACTTAAAAGATGACTAGTTCTGATCCCTTTCTAGCATTCAGAATTCTGATCCCTTTCGATTTGTTGTTGCTCCCATTCTTAGCATTTCTACTTAAAAGATAGCTAGTTTATACGAGTATATGAGTATTTCTTTTGAGATGACTTGTTTATATAGATGTTTGTTCTGCATCTATCAATTTTGATTGATGATCTAGTTGTTCTCTCTTTCAGTGCTCATCACTGCTTCGCTCACTTCTCGCCCATCTCATCTTGATTCTTGATTTGTCTTCCAAGGTAAATACAAAAAATTTGTATTCTGTAACATTTGGCTCTTGATCTGTCTTGATTTTTGATGTTTGTAGAACCTACAGCGTGCTGTCTAACTGGTGTCTATTTTCCCTTTTGGTTTATTATGGACAGATAGAGAGCTTCTTGGATGGTTTTTTGCTTGTGCCAAATGAATAAAAAAGCACAAGTTATTAAGAGTTTGCTTTTGTTCCACTTCTTTACTGTACATGCATTACAAAAAGCAGATGCTCGGTACATAAATCACTTGTAGCAATATGAAAGTTAGTATTATTCAATTTGGCTTAACGTTTCTTGATTTATTCATCTGTGGTATTGTTGCAATTCTACCTGTAATCCACAACACTATCCAAATTCGACACATTTTCATATTACACTATTGATGATTTATAGTATGAGTAGACTCCCTTGTATTTGAACCCTTTTCTCTTATGGTTGCAAGCCTTAGTTGGATGGAGCACGTAGAGGTCAAAAGTTTGTCAGGGAGAGGAATTCAGGTTGGTCTTCCTTCATTTAGAACCGAGAAAACTGTTATGAAGTGGCCAGCATGCCCAATGGAGATATCCAAGTTCCTACGAAATGCCCAAGTGTGTATACATTACTTGCGGCAAGATCAATATTTACAGTCCTGTTAACTTGACACAAGTATTAGATCCATGATTACATTGCCTGTTGGACTAGGGGTATAATGAACTAAGTGAAACTATACTTCTAAATGAGCTCTATCGGAATTTAAGTCTAGACATAGTTCTATATTCCCTTACTGTTATTTTCTCCTACTGTAGAGGGACAATTTTGTTTTCTGATGTATAATGGGATCAAGGATGATCACATTACACAACAATATAAGGATCTTTAAACTTGGGGTTGGATAGATTGATTCTTGATCACAAGAATGAATGAATAAAGATGGAAATGGAGTGTAAATGAATGAATAATGGATGATGGATGAATGTATGAATGGATGAACGGATGAATGGGGATGTATTCTGGTTGGTATGGAAAAGAATGGAATGAAAATGCAATGGAAATCAAAAGATTCAAAAGAATAGATTGAAACTTACAACAAGAATGAATCGTTTGATCGAATGATAAACGGCTTGGGATCTTTTAAGGAGATACAGATTCACCACTCCTAGAATCCTCCAACTCTTCCTATCACCATCTAAGATAGCCAATCTTAGAATAGAAGAAGAGATTCAAAAGACTCTCCCTCAAGAGAACCAATTCTCGCACACAAGCTAGAGAGAAAACACAATGTGTTTAAATTTGATTTGTATTTGATATGAGATGTAATGAATGAATACAATGGCACCCTAGTGGGTCTATTTATACTACTCTTAGGAGCCCTTGGACGTGTACCTAGGGTTCAAGAAATCAAGAATCAACTATTACATCAGATATCCTATTTATGACATCATAAACTCTAAAATACAACTCTAGAAAGAAATTGTTATAACTCCTTCAATACTTGTCCGTTTTCAATAATTCAAAAACCATTGGAAAGCTTATTGAAAGAGCTCCAATCTGTCTTCTGATAATTTCCTCAATAGACGTATGGATCTAGAGTTATAGAGCAAAATATCGAACTGTACTTGATGGAATCCTTTGCTGCCGTGAGAGATGTCTTCTCAATAAGGACTTGAGAGTTATTTATGCTCATTAATATCCTCCAAATGTGAGAGTAAGTCCTTGTAAGCTAGAATACCATCAAGGTCCTTCATGCTTTCTTCCTTGAGCTAATAAACCATTGTAGTTGTTGATACCCAAGGCGACATTTGTTGCTTCTAGCTGGATTGAGGTTCTTTAGCTAGGCCTTGATGTATATAGCTAGGCAAATATACATCATTCTCCCCCGGTTGAAAAAGTTTGTCCTCAAACTTAGACAAAACTTCTTCTTCCTTGTTTTCCTTTCTTCTTTATAAGATGTCTTCCCATATGTATTATTGACATCACTTCTCTTGTTCCTTGTTATGAGTTTACAACTTCTCTTCTTGAATGCCTTGAAATCATCATAGATTCCTTTGATGCTTGACTTGAACTTCCACTTTCTTCCAAGTCTTCTCATGAATAAGCCAATGGCATCATGGTGCTCAAATATGGATGTAAGTATGGACCCTTCTTGAATAGTTCCTTCTTTCCTTTTGTCCACTTGAATTACTCCATTTGATGAGGTATGTTGAGATAGCTCATTCTTGGACGAGAGGTAAGGACAATTCTCTAAGTACTTCTCCAATTCTCCATGTGGCTCCTCATGCTTCGTTCAAGACTAACTCCAAAGGATTTACATACTCCTTTCTACTTCTACTACATACAAAAATGTTATCAAAGTATACACATACATTCTCTTTACATTGCAATGGTACATACTCTTTCGAAATATGTTGTATACTATGAGAATCAAAGCCGTTGATGTAGTTATCCATGAATTGCGCTTGATCCTTTGCATAGACCATTCGGTGATGAATCATAGGATTTGGTGGCAGCCTTTGATGCATGATAATACTCATGGAAGAGAAACGTACCCAAAGAGATAAGCGAGAGAGATCACTTGTTGATGGTTCTTGTCTTTCATCCAAATATTCACAAATGAGAACAAGTGATGGCATAGGATCTTGATCCTTTATAGGCTCACGGTTTCCAACCTTCATTGGTGTAAGAATGAGACTCCTTGGTTCTTCAAATTCATGATACTTATTCTCCATAAGTGTCATAAGAGTACTTTGATCCTCCTTGAGTCGTGAGACACAAGGTGGTAATAAGGACGCCTCTTGGAGCATCATACTCCTATCATACATTTTTGATTCTTCCAACAAAGTATAACTAGAATCCATAGAAGTAATATTACAATATAATGAATTTTTGCAAATCTTGTAAAAAGCAAGACTTACTAAACTTCTTGGATCCATATGAAGATCATTGCCATGGTGTGAATAGCTCTTCATTTGCAATTCTTGGACATTTGTTGTAGCGAGGCTAATATCTTGGTCAAGATCAATGTCAACGTCAATGATGGCACAACTTTCTTCTTCTTGGATTAATGAACACATTTCATCACGTAGCTCTTCTCCATTCAATTCTTCTACTTCCTCTACTTCAAGATCCTCCTCTATGTGTACCTCATTTACTTCTTTAGCCATGCTACTACATACTTCTTGAACTTACTCATTTTCAATAAAAACATCACATTCGGCAAATTCAACTTCTTCATTCACGCCTTCCTCCTCATATAATGGGTTGTCATATACTCGAAACTCATCATTATTCTCCTCATACAATGGATTGTCATACACTTTAAACTCATCTTTAGGCACGCTACATACTACATTAACTTCCTCATTCGTGCCAAGGTTATCACATACTTCATGAACATCCTCATACACGTCAAATACATCAAATGATTCACTTTCAGTTTGCTCATAGGATGACGTTTGACATACACTTTCAACATGATCAAAACTTTGGCAAGATAGACTTGTACTTTGGTCAATGATTTCCTCGTCTTGGACAATAGGAATGGGGAGGTTTATGGGCTGATTTGAGGTGCTTTGGATAGTAGGTGTGAGGTGGTTTAGAATTTGTTTGTAGGTCTTTGTTGTGTACGGGTTTTGTCCAAGAGTTCTTTACTCTTTACTTGAATTTCAACATCAAGAGCTAAAGAACTTAACTCTTTCAAGTTTGCGTAAGATTGATGTACAACAACACACCAAATGTAATCATTAAGACCAAGAGTGTAACATACCAAAACGTGTGGATCATCCTCCTTAAGGCCATACTTCCGTAGTTGCCGTCTGAATTCGATGGTATATTCAACCACGTCCTTGCTCCCTTGCTCCATTATTTCAAGCTTGTTGATGTAATCTCCTTTGTATTTGTATGGCAAGAATTCTTCTTGAACATTATATCCATTCTTCTTGCTTGAACATTTACCCCATTCATAAGATGCCTCATATTCAACTTCATAGGGGTAAACCTTACGTGAACAAGCGCTTCTTGATCCTCCCTTTTGAAGGATCCCAAATACTTCCATTTGTTTGGTAAGATCATCAATTTGTTGCTCCAAGCATTTCAATTCACTTGGTGAATTCATGAAGAGATCTTTTGCAAGCCATAGAATATGAATCTTGATGAAGAAAGACTTCAAGCAAGACTCACGGTTTAGTGGGGAATGTAGGGGACGAAATGGGGAATGTGTTTAGGCTAGGTTTGAGTTTGGTTTAAGGTTTTTTGTGGAGTTTATGGTTCTTTATGAGTTCTTGATGAGTTCTTGGAAGAACTTATGGGTGGCGTGGGAATGGTGGGATGGTGGGGGATGGATTTGTGGTGGAAAGATTGTAAAAGATGATATCAAGAACCACAAGAATCAATCTCCTAGGCTCTGATACCAATTTTGATATATAATGGGATCAAGGATGATCACATTACACAACAATATAAGGATCTTTAAACTTGGGGTTGGATAGATTGATTCTTGATCACAAGAATGAATGAATAAAGATGGAAATGGAGTGTAAATGAATGAATAATGGATGATGGATGAATGTATGGATGGATGAACGAATGAATGGGGATGTATTCTGGTTGGTATGGAAAAGAATGGAATGAAAATGCAATGGAAATCAAAAGATTCAAAAGAATAGATTGAAACTTACAACAAGAATGAATCGTTTGATCGAATGATAAACGGCTTGGGATCTTCTAAGGAGATACAGATTCACCACTCCTAGAATCCTCCAACTCTTCCTATCACCATCTAAGATAGCCAATCTTAGAATAGAAGAAGAGATTCAAAAGACTCTCCCTCAAGAGAACCAATTCTAGCACACAAGCTAGAGAGAAAACACAATATGTTTAAATTTGAGTTGTATTTGATATGAGATGTAATGAATGAATACAATGGCACCCTAGGGGGTCTATTTATACTACTCTTAGGACCCCTCGGACGGGTACCTAGGGTTCAAGAAACCAAGAATCAACTATTACATCAGATATCCTATTTATGACATCATAAACTCTAAAATACAACTCTAGAAAGAAATTGCTATAACTCCTTCAATACTTGTCCGTTTTCAATGATTCAAAAACCATTGCAAAGCTTATCGAAAGAGCTCCAATCTGTCTTTTGATGATTTCCTCAATAGATGTATGGATCTAGAGTTATAGAGCAAAATATCGAACTGTACTTGATGGAGTCCTTTGCTGCCGTGAGAGATGACTTCTCAATAAGGACTTGAGAGTTATTTATGCTCATTGATGTCCTTCAAATGTGAGAGTAACTCCATGGAAGCTAGAATACCATCAAGGTCCTTCATGCTTTCTTCCTTGAGCTAATAAACCCTTGTAGTTGTTGATACCCAAGGCGACATTTGTAGCTTCTAGCTGGATTGAGGTTCTTTAGCTAGGCCTTGATGTATATAGCTAGGCAAATATACATCATTTTCCCATTTGTGATGGCAGTGATTGAATCACAATAATCTGAGCAAATTGGGGAAGAATCCGCACTTTGGTGAGTCTTTTCATATTACTTCAAGGGAAAACTTGCTAATTATCCCAGTACATTTTCCCCTACAATTAAAATTATTATTTTAACATAACTATGTTTACACAGGTCTCAAAAAAATTTAATCATGGGATGTAGGAAACATAGAAGAAAAGCCTGAAGAAGAAGAAGAAGAAGAAGAAGAAGAAGAAGAAGAAGAAGAAGAAGAAGAAGATATTTTGGATTTTAGGATTTTGTATTTCTTTTGTTGTATCCAATACAATACTATGTAAATTCAATTTTATGGGAAATTATAAGTTATTTTGGAGAAATTTTCATTCTCTATTTTCTAGGTTTTGCTTAGTTTTGAATTTATATTAATTATATTGGATAAATAAAAATCATTTAAGAAATATAATTAAAATGTGGATAATTAATGTTGTTGAAACAAAGGGTATTTAGCGGCATTTAATTAGGCCTACCCCAGCAAATACAATAAATGTTGTCCAAGGCTATCGCGACACTGCCTCTAGCGACATTTGTTTATTTGCTGGGGTAGGCTATAAATGCCGCTAAAGACAAAAATAAATGCCACTAAAGCCTTGTTTTGTTGTAGTGATTTGTCCCAAAATATTTGTCTCATTTACAATTCCAACAACTGTAATTCATTTTCTACCCCTAATTAATAAATTCACTTATCACTTTTTACGATTCAAACAACTTTTATCTTCAATTAAAGTAGGGGTAATTTGGGTTTACAAACTTTTTTACCTCAATTCCCAATATGCATTAGTCTTCTCAAATTAGGTAAATGGACAAATATAATGGGATGGAGATAACAAATGTTTTTAAGGGTGCGTTTGGTTGGTCAAAAACCTCGGGGAAATAGTCAATTTTTCCGGGTTGACTTAATTTCTCCATGTTTGGAAATAGGTTGACTATGGGAAAAATTTTACGGCGGGCCCACCATTTCATACAATTTCCTAGGGAAAATTTGCCTTAGGGGGGCCTAAGGGAAATATTTCCCGGGGAAATCTTTCCCATGGAAGACTTCCCATGAGAAATTTTCCCCGGGAAAAATTTCCCTAGGGTTTCTACGAAACGCTCTCTAAGATATATGATTTGCGGAAATCAGATAGCTAGGCAGTGAAATGACGATAAAGCCCTTGCTTGAATACTTGGAGTCCTCAAAGTTATGAACAATGCAGTAAAAAATTGGGGGAGTAAATGAAGGGAATATACCCTCCCTCCACACAAAAACCCCAAATAAACCCAAATAAGTAGGAGGAGCACTATTTGTGGAGTTAACAAGGGTAATGCTGGCATGAATGCATGATTGTTTGTAAGCGGATGTAAAGCTGACTAACATTTATTTCAAAATTATCTCCCCATCTCTATATTACCCTGATCATCCTTCCTCATAAAACCCCTCTGCCCCATCTCCTTTATTTCTCATTACCTCCCACCTTTTTCCTTTTTCAAAAAAAACAAGAAATTCGAGTGGGGGTGGAGGGTATTAGGGTTTGATTATAAAGCACGAGAGTACTTAGCAACAACTTCTTTTTTTCCCTAAAACAGAAGAATGGGAAGGTCACCTTGCTGTGACAAGCAAGGCTTGAAGAAGGGGCCATGGACCCCTGAAGAGGATCAAAAGCTCCTTGCCTATATTGAAGAGCATGGCCATGGAAACTGGCGTGCCCTACCTCCGAAAGCCGGTAAATCTTCACTCTCTAGTTTATCGATTACGGAAAGCTCAATGATTTACATTTCTTTCATTTTGTTCCATGTGTTGAGTTGATTGACCTATATGGTTCGTGGTGTTACTATGGTTCATGTATAGGTCTTCAAAGATGTGGCAAAAGTTGTAGGCTTAGATGGACTAATTATCTTCGCCCTGACATCAAGCGCGGAAAGTTCAGCTTACAAGAAGAGCAAACAATCATACAGCTCCATGCTCTTTTAGGCAACAGGTGTACTTTTTTTTTGATATACAAAATACTTTTCAAGAACCATTTCAATTACTATACAATTTGCACAACTTTTAGGAGTGTATTTAATGTGTAGCTTATTTCTATGTGTATGGTAGGTGGTCGGCCATAGCGACGCACCTACCTAAGAGGACAGACAACGAGATCAAAAACTACTGGAACACACACCTGAAGAAGAGACTGGCGAAGATGGGGATTGACCCAGTGACTCATAAGCCCAAGAATGACGCCCTACTGTCAACAGAGGATGGAGGCCAGCAGTCGAAGAATGCGGCCAAGCTGAGCCACATGGCTCAGTGGGAGAGTGCCCGGCTGGAGGCCGAGGCTCGCCTTGCTAGGCAATCTAAGCTACGGTCCAATTCCTTAGCCCACCAAACATTGATGGCCCCACATTCTCCCTCAGGCTCGGACCACAACCTACCACTGCTACTACCGGGTTCGAGCGTGGTGAAGGCATGGCATAGCATATGGCCTAGTACAAATGCGCCCAGTGCTACTACTACTACTACTACTACAACTACTAGTAGTGCATTGAATGGCCCTGAGGTTGGAGTCCATGGGGTTGGGTCACCCACATCGACCCTAAGCTTCTCGGAGAACAACGGGCCACCTCCGGGCCATGTGGTCGGCCCTAGTAGTGGGTCGTCCGTGATCGAGTTCATGGGGCATGCCAACACCAACACCAACACCAACGAGGGCGACAACAAGTCCTCATTAGGCTCCTCTGCTCACTTAATTGTCAAGGAAGAAGGTGATCATCCTAATGAATGGAAAAGATCCTTTGATAATTCCTTGTCATTTGGGTTTTCCCATGGTGTAGGAGGAGGAGGAGGAGGAGGAGGAGGAGGAGCAGAAGAAGAAGAAGAAGAAGGTGATGAAGATGATGAACATCATAACAACCACAGTTTCATGGACGGCTTTACCGAGCTTTTACTCAGTAACACTACTACCGCAACAGCAACAACAATTAATATTACTACTGCCAGTACTACTACGACTATGACATGTTGTGAGAAAAGTCAAGGAGATGAGGCAGGGGCAGACACAGATAATGATGATCCCAATAATAATAATAACAATAAAAGTAGTAGTAGTAATGGCAGAGGTGATTACTATGAAGATAACAAGAACTACTGGAATAGCATCCTCAATCTTGTCAATTCTTCCCCTCCCCATTCTCCTATGTTCTAACAATTAATATTCTTCCAAATAAATTACATTTCTCTCTATGTCTTGTTTGATTGCAGTTTACAAATTACCTGCATTATTTGGTATGTCAGCTTTTATTCCAATTCTAATTTAACATATCATAGTCAATTTTTAATTTCCTTCTCCCTATGCTGCAATGTTGTTATCCAGTTTTAGGATACCCAAATGGACCAACTGATCACTATCAGGTTATTTTAGGATCAAGGTTGGAATTACTTCATACCAATGCAATGCAATACCTAGATGAATCGATCGTGTGTTGCCATACTGTTTAGCTTTAATTTACTTCAGTTTTTCGTAATGAAAAATAAAATGGAAATTTGTTTCTATTATTAAATGCTCCGATGCTTTATCTGGCAATCACAGGTTAAAGTTGTAAATATTTTCTGTATATTTCATCATCGACGGATGGACGTCACATATGAGATTTTTTGATGATGGAATATAATGGTCATGGTGTTAGCATTTGTTTACACAAAGACTCGGATTAATTATTATCTTGGGTGCAACATTAGTGATGGTAACAACTAACTCTTGGATGTCGAATCCAATTTTGTTCAAGGATTGAAGAAAACGCTAAATTATAAGCCCTATTCGAACATGTTAGAGTATAAAATTATTGTTGGACCTTCAATTATTAGATTAAGTTTTTTATTAACATAGTTCAACATAATTACAGAGCCAGATTAATGAACAGTTATTAGTTTAAGTCTTTGCGACAACCACGCTTCAAATCGATAGGACAATCAAGTGAAACAACGTATTAGAATATAAAATTATATGTACCTTTTCTCGTGAAATGTTCTATCTACTTCACATCTAAAGCATGGTTATCAAAGTATAAGCTGAACGTTATTCAAAGCAAAATACGCATATGAAAAGGGTTCAACATGTCTATATCTAGTCTCGATTATATATGTATAGTACGTACCTGAATAGAGATAGGATCATGTGTTAACTACAGAGTCAAAATATGCGTCGGTGAGAAGAAAAGTCATTATATCAAATATATATTTAAAAACAAAATGAGCACATTAAAAGACTTTTCAATACCAAAACTTATGCCAGGTACTTGAATTTTTAATGTTATCATAAATCTCACCTTTATAAAATCCATTTGTACAATAGTGATGTTTAAGTTATCTTACATGGGTTTTTTTGCATTTTGGACTTTGAAGTATAGGGGTATTTATTTTTTAGACCCTTGATTTTCATATTTATTTTTAGGACCCTAAGGTTCGGTTGAATAAAAAATGACCTTAAAGTTTGTAGGTTGAAAAGAAGACATGTGTACTGTTTTTCTTTTTCATTCCATGCTTGAATTTATCTCGCGATCAACACCAAACTTCACGAATAAGGTTAAAACTGATATTGAAGTTATAATACACCTCTGTTATTCATGTTGGAACTAATTAGACCCTAAAGGACCTAGGTCTAAGTAATTTCACCATGAATAAGAGAGGTATATTACAACTTTAATATTTGTTAACCTTACTCCTGAAATTTGGCGCTAATCGGGAAATAAATTCAAATATGGGAAGAAAAAGAAAAATAGTACACATACCTTTTTTTTTAACCTACAAACTTTAAAGTCCTTTTTTATTCAATCCATAAACTTTAGGGTCCCAAAAATAAATATGAAAATTAAGGGTCCAAAAAATAAATACCCCTATACATCAGGGTCCAAAATGCAAAAAACCCTATCTCACATACCATATTATTGTCATATTTCCTTATATTGCTTAAATTCTAATTCGTATTAACTTTTCTATAATTGTCAAAAATATAATACATATAAGTGGCTCCCGCATCTAAGATGCAGATCATAAGTGTTCTGATTTTTAGGAACTATACCAAAATACATACTATGTACCTCCGTCCCAAAATGTTTGTCATTTGACAAAATTTTAACCGTTGATTATTCTCAAATTACAATATGAAATTACTACCTTTGTAATTTTTATTAAGGTATCTTTCTAATGACAGAAATTTTATATCGTAACTCATTGTAATTAATTTGTGAGTAATCTAGTTAAAAGACAAACATTTTGAGATTGAGGTAATAGATTTTAAGTCTTTTATCAATAAAAAATAATATATTTTAATGGAATTAACAAAGTTATTATCTCTAAATATTCTCTTAAAGTCTACATAATTATAAGTGCTTTAAATTGATAACAAATGTGGCTCATTATGAGTAGGGATGGCAATGGGTCTTGGATCCACCCCAGACCCGCTCGGACCTGCCCCATTTAAGGGGGTCTGGATGCAAAAAAAATGGACCCATCGGGTCTTGGGGCGGGTCTGGGTCCAATAAAAATTTGACGGGTCCGGGTCCGGGTCTAGGCACGGACCCGTAGGCCCTACCCATGGACCCGTCAAATTTTATATATATATATATATATATATATATATTAAATGAAAACCTTAGTGTATTTGTATTCTTTGAGTTGTACAGTGTTATAATCATGAACTTCGTGATTTTTTTTTTATTTTGTGCATTTTAAGTTGTATAGTTGCATTGTTAGAGTTGATGTGTGGATGATTTTTGTAATGTTTTTACATTGAATTTTGTTCATTGCCTTGTACAATGAACTAGATGTTTATATTATATTGAAAATTTGTGTATTTTAATAGAATAGTCATTATTATTACGTATAAAATTAACTCGAAAAATTGATAAATTCAGTAAAAAAATACATAATGGTGTTGGACCCATTAAGGACCCGCTAAGGACCCGTGGACCCACGGATCCAGCGAGTCCGGGTTTGGATCCAACTTTTTGGGACTCATCGGGTCTCGGGGCGAGTCTGGGTCCAAAAAAAATTGGCGGGTCCGGATCCAGCTGGACGCGCCCCAGACCCTTCCCATTGCCATCCCAAATTATGAGGCTGCGACTTTAAATTTTACTGATATTGGTTACAGAGTTTGTTGGTAAATAATTTCTAATAATCCGTTTAGGTGTACGTTCTCATACCATAAAAGTATACCATGCCCACTATGCGAGTCTTCCAATCCAACTCACATAGCTTTTTCTTGAATATTCAAAAACAAAATGTTAAAATTAGATGTGATTTTGATTATGTAAAAATAGAAAGGAATACAAAAACAGCCGATAAAGAAATAAAACAAGTTTTCCACACAATAGGCAGCAAAACAAACAAACCACTCGAGAGACAAAGTCAAACAATTTGTATTTTTTTTCTTTATAACATTCCTCTTTAAGTGATTTCCTGGTGTATCCTAATAATCAATGGCCTTCAAATCACAAACTTTCGTCATTAGTATCCTCCTACAAGCAAGTTCTGCATCAATATCGATCCTTAAAGTCGAGCCTCTTGACATCTTTATTTGATGTAGGTTTAGCCTTATGATTTTCTTTCATTACCTTCCTTCAATAGATTTCAAATAGGCCTTCTTTTTTTCTTTTCCTTTTAGCATCAACTTTCAAGTCTTCCAAGATGGAATTTTTGAATCAAGGAGAAATAGCCAAATCATATAACTTGAAAGTATTTTAAAAAAGATATGATAGTTAATCCATCTTAGAGTAGTTTGGAGTTTTCTAGGATTTTATTTAGGGGTGATTTCTCTCATCTTACTGTTTATCTGTTGCTACTTCACCATTATTTTATTGATATTGTAACCTAATGCAATTTTTTTGGGAAATTGAATTTAAATAATCTGAACTTTGGGTCATAGTAAACTTAATAATGTGAAATTTAGATTTGATTCTGAATAATCTGAACTTTGGGCCCCTTAAATTCTAGTAGCACGCCACCAAGTTAAGTTTAATTTAACTTGGTGGCGGGATGACGTGGTGGCGGCGGCGGCATGACATACCTAAAATGCCCAGGCATATACCATCATCGTCACGTCGTCCCGCCACCGAGTTAAATTGAATTTAACTCGGTGGCGTGCTACTAGAATCCAAGGGGCCCAAAGTTAAGATTATTCATAACTAAATCTAAAGTTCAGATTATTAAGTTTACTATGACCCAAATTAAAGTTCAAATTATTTAAATCCAATTTCCCTTAGTTTAACCTGATGCAATTTTTTTTTGGTATATTAGAGTTTGAATAATTAAAAGAATAAGAAGAAAAACAGTGGTGGTACTGAAGACATAGTATTTGATTAGGAAAGAGTGATTATGAGCTTAGTTGTCAATGATAAAAGTTGTATAAATGAAATGGTCCAGTTCAATAGGGAAGAAATTAAAAATGAATGGGAAAATAAGCATGATGTGTATAATCAATAGGGTGAGGTATAAATAAGTGGCCTTTTGCAATAAAAGTGCTTGTATATAATTGGAGGGCGTCTAATAAAGAGCTGCATTTAATGGACGACTTTATTGCTGTTGGTTTCATGTCACGTTCAACTCTCAAACCCAAGGATTCAATTCTCTGTCTTTTTCTTTGAATTAGCTTAGCTTACAATATAATTAGCCCATCTCTCTCATTTCCCTTCTCTTTCTCTTGGACGTAACAATTATGCACTTCTCCTTCGGTTTTTATATGTTGGTTAATTTCAAATTTTATTACTCATATTTTACTAGAATTTTCAAATCTCGATAAGGATCAAAATTGTGGTATATATCGCGATAAATGTTATCAGATACAAATAATTCAAGCTAAAATTTATATTTGAGATTTTTTAATCAATTCTACCGTATTACAAAATTTCAAGCCAAATCGTTGAAGTTGAGTTTCACCCTGAAATTTCAGTTAGAGTTAGTAGTGAAAATTAATCCAACAGTCAAGGGTGGAAAGTATTTTTTCTTAGTTGAACAAATGAAGTCAATTTCCTTCCTTTAAAGGAAAATGATTTGCTTTGAAAATGATTTTTCAAATCCTTTTTGCACCAAACACTAGAAAATTGAGAAAACATTTTCCCCCTGCCAAACACGGACAATGATACACTGACTAAGTGGGTCATTGACCCACCCCAGGTGGCATATGACATGGACGGCTGATGTGGCAATTGGTTACCTCTCTCCTCTTTTTTCTGCTCCCATCTCTCTCTAGGCGTGGCATTGGACTCTCCCCCCAAAAAATCACTTCCCAAAAAATGAAAACCCCAATTCTCGATTTCTTTCTCTTTCTCTGATAAATGATAACATTAATTTCTCTGCTCTCCATTTCTCTATTTTCTTCTTTCTCAGATTATTTTTTCTTTTATTCTTCTTTCTCCGTTCTTCGTCTTCTATTTCTCCTTCTCTGATACATCACCCGCAACATCTCAGCCTGAATTAGAGCGATTAGGATAAAGGAGCAAGTGAAATCAAGCAGATGTTTAGACCCAATTCTGTGGCTAAATACCGCCTAAATTCTTAGGCTGTTAACTCGTTTCGTGATTTAACTTCATAGTTTTTAATGCGTTTTTGGTTATTTTGTAGATTTTGGAGTTTTCACCGAAAACGTAGCAAAACGGGTCTTTTTATAGCATTCTTGGTGATTTCCCGAGCTGAGCCGGACCAAAAGACGAGGCGGAGTTGACACGGGACCACTTTCCCCACCTTTGGTGCCAATTAGTAAGGTAACACCCGTCACAATCCTCGAAACGGGCGTTACATGTCTTGGAAAGGAGGAAGGAACAAGAGGAAGGAAGTCAGAGGGTGGCCGAGTGAGACGTGCCCACGGTCTCCTAGACCGTACCCACGATGTTCTAGACCGTGGCCACGGTCTCCCAGACCGTACCCACGGTCTCTCGAAGGAAAAAATCGCCATACAGTTTTCGCTGGACAGATTGAGACCGTGGCCACGGTCTCCTAGACCGTGACCACGGTCCCCCTATGTTCTGCGCGTGTTTTCGGCCTGAAGTGCTGCGTTTTGCCAACCAATTTTCACTTGTATATATATATCTCTTTCACGATTTCTTAGGGGGATAGGGGAGATAGACTTGGACATTTTCCAACCTTGTAATTAGGGATTTTAGAGAGAGATTAGTGAGAGATTAATCTAGGGTTTTGGAGATTTGTGTTTGTTATTGAAGATTTGGAGATTCAAACAATTGAAAGATTGTTGGGTCATCTTTTTATTGCTTTCTCTTGTTCATCTACAGCACTTTGATAAGTTTTCTCTTCCCTTAACTCCTTTATTAATTACTTTGCTAATTACTTTGCTTGTTCTCTAATTGTTCTTGCTTGTTTATGGTTGTTTGATGTTAGAAATCATGTTTAGGTTTGGTTTGGATGTTGTTAGCATAGTTAGTGTCATGATTAGTGGCTAGAAACCCTATGGGTTAGGGGATAATTAAGGGTGTGAATGGGTGATTAGGTTTGGGTTAGCAATATTAGTGACTAATTAGTTGGGAAATCAATTTCCCAATCCTATCCTTTCCTCAAGTGAGATGTATCTAGGTGCGAAAGTATCCCGATTACATCCAACGCTTGTTGGAAGGTTGGAATTAGGATAGTTAGTATTCTAGTTCGCGAAAGCGAATAGAAACTAACTAGGAAATTACGTTCCATTAACTCCCCCGGGTCTGTCGATGGACTTTGGGGAAGTTAATCCGGACTATCCTTGAAAGAGGAAGCCCGGTGGGTATTTTCTAACGGAGTTACCATTTGATTTCCCTTTCTCGTTACTCTCTTGTTACAAAACCCATTTCCTCATCCCCGTTTGCATCCCGAAAACCTCCGAAGCCCATTTTCCATTCCTTGACCGACCTTAGCTTTGTTTCTTGCGTTGTGATCCCTTCAAACCGATATCCTTACCTTAGCAATCTCATCCCGACCATTGACTTAGTTTCTATGACCAAGGCCGCCAGCTCCCTGAGAGAGAACGACAAAACCGAGGTCTTACAAACCACGCTGTACACAAAATGGCGCCGTTGATAGTTAGTTTCTTGTTCTGTTTTGCTCGGGACGAGCAAAGGTTTAAGTGTGGGGGGGGGGTGTTTAGACCGGATTTCGTGTCTAAATACCGTCTAAATCCTTAGGCTTTTGACTTGTTTCGTAGCTTGTTTTAATAACTTTTAATGCGTTTTGGTTACTTTTGTAGTTTCCGAAGTTTTTACTCAAAACGATTCTAAATGGGCCAATTTTGCACCAATCTTGGGAATCCCAAGATTCCCTAAGATTCCCCGAGCCCTGATCGTGTCAAAGGCCGCGGATTAGAAGGGTCGGTCATGTCGAAAGGAAGCGGAAGCAGAAGCAACGGTTGAAGAGCACCCTGAAGATTACTGTGGCCGAGAGAGACCGTGGCCACGGTCATATTGTCCGTACCCACGGTGTGACCAAGCAAACGCCTAAGGAATAGAAAATGCCACCCGAGATAGACCGTGGTCACGGTCACTCTACCGTAGCCACGGTGGGATCACTACCTTGCCCAAGGAAGAATCTGGCCGAACAGGACCGTGGCCACGGTCTCCCATGACCGTAGCCACGGCGGTGCGAAAGACCGAAAAGTTGTCAGCCCTAATCGCCTAGACCGTGCCCACGGTGCATGGGAACCGTTCCCATGGTGATGCGAAGCAAAGAGAAGAATCGCTTGCCTTACGCAGGACCGTGGCCACGGTCACCTTGACCGTGCCCACGGTCCCCTGCGGGACAGTTTTGTCTGTTGTGTAAAATGATGAGTTTTGAGTAACAACCTTGATTACTATTTAATGTATTTAGGTCATTTTAGCTAAATATCATCTAGGCAGCAACTTTTATCTATCTTTTATGATACTTTAGCACACTTTATCACATTTTAAGCTTTAGATTAGAGTGATTAGTGAAGATCCCTGCTGAGATTGTTGGTTCTTGTATTGGATTCTCTTGATTTTTATTGGAAGCTTGAAGATTATTCTCAACTTTGGAGCATTGGAGCTTAATTATTCTGAAGTTTTCTCCCTTGTCATCACAATCAATGAGCATTTCTAAACCTTTCTTTCTAATTTATTGCTTATTTATTAATCTCTGTTTTTGTTATTATTGGTATTGTTGAATGTTTATTGTCATTTTGTCTACTCTTTTAAGCATGAATGAAGTTGTTGATGTTATTATCATGATAGTTAGGATGATTAGTGACTAGAAATCCTATGGGTTAGGGGGTAATTAACGGTGTGAATGGGTGATTAGGTTTGGGTTAGCAATATTAGTGAGTAATTAGTTGAGAAATCAATTTCCCAATCCTATCCTTCCCTCAAGTGGGATGTTTTTGGGTGCGAAAGCATCCCGAATACATCTAACGCTTGTTGGAAGGAAGGAATTAGGATAGTTAGTATTCTAGTTCGCGAAAGCGAATAGAAACTAACTAGAAAATTTCGTTCCATTAACTCCCCCGGGTCTGTCGATGGATTTTGGGGAAGTTAATCCGGACTATCCTTGAAAGAGGAAGCCCGGTGGGTATTTTCTAACGGAGTTACCATTTGATTTACCTTTCTCGCTACTCTCTTGTTGCAAAACCCATTTCTTCATCCTCGTTTGCATCCCGAAAACCTCAGAAGCCCATTTTCCATTCCTTGACCGACCTTAGCTTTGTTTCTTGCGTTGTGATCCCTTCAAACCGATATCCTTACCTTAGCAATCTCATCCCGACCATTGACTTAGTTTCTATGACCAAGGCCGCCAGCTCCCTGAGAGAGAACGACAAAACCGAGGTCTTACAAACCACGCTGTACAGCAGATCAGATAGATAAAATTTAGAAAAAGGTATGCACCGATTTCGAATCTTCATTCTTTGTTTTTCCGAAAAATAAAATTTAATCTCCATTGTTTGTAGTGTTGATACTGTTTACCAGTTTTTAGGGTTTGGTTATGGTATTTTAAGTTTTGTATCTGGGTTTGGGTGTGGTTTTTTAAACATTGGAACATAAGAATTGATTTGAGGATTCAATTTTCAGAACTGGAAATTGATTATTTTAAGTTTTTAGGGTTTGGGTGTGGTTTTTGAAGTTCTGTATCTGGGTTTGGGTGTTTAGGGTTTTTAAACATTGGAACATAAGAATTGATTTGAGGATTCATTTTTCAGAACTGGAAATTGGTTATTTTTCAGATCCATCCCTTCAAATTTTGCTATGGTTATGACTGACGAGAGAAAGTTGATTTGAAGATAGTGCCGGAATTTTTATTTGGCTTTGGTAAAGATACGAATTTTTGGGGTTCTTTTGGGGGGATTAGTGACAAGTTTTCTAAATTATTGTATGATTTGTCTAAAGTTGGCTATGAGGATTATTCGTATGATTAGTCAAAAATGTTGTTGATGACTGCCATGGGTGATGATTGCAATTGAGTATGCTATGGTGATATGGTAATGATTGACATTGACTAGTCTAAATTGTGGTTATTAATTGTTCATATGTTTACTGACTCGATCTTGAACATGAAGGAACTCGAGCTTGTTGATACTTGTAAGATATGGCAACGTCATCAAGGAACTCGAGCTTGAACATGAAGGATCGATTATGTATAAAGTATCGATATTGTTGTGGTCGGAAAGCTGATTTGAAGATTTCATCATAAAAAAACAACCCTAACTCACTGCACCTCAAATGCGACGTTTGTAATAGTTTTGTTGAATGGGTTACCTCAAGGGATGTGATTGACGATGGTTACTCTGGTGCAAATTCTCGTCTTGATGATGGTTACTGTGGTGCAAATTCTCGTGTTGATATTATTGATGAAGTAAAGGAGTTTGTTGTAGTTGTAAAAGATTTGCATAAACAGTTGTATAATTTTTTTTTTGTTTTTGGTTAAGTTTGGTGGGATGTTGTATTTAGTATTATTTGTGGTGGTGTTGTTTAAATAGGGACAAATTATCCATAACTAATGTATTGGTATTGAGATTAATGTATTGTTGTTTATTAAACTAATGTATTGTTGGTTTATATTCACTTGGTAATGACACATTCTGATATGATATTTGGTTTTTCATTCACTTGCATTTTCATCCAAATCTGTCATACAGTACCAAAACAAAAAAAAAGCAAACGATGGTCCTTAATTATTAAACTATGATATCTTGAAGTGAATCAAGTGATGCCCTGAATTGTGACTCTAAATTTGGGGCCACCAATGAAGATTTAAATGTTCACAGATCAATGAACACAATGTCAGATTGGATAAAATTGCCCCGGAATTGAAAAATAAAACCAAAAAATGCCCTTTAACTAATAAATTATTCAATAACACCATGGAAGTTTACATAAGAATTAAAAATGCCCCTGAGTGGTATGTTAACCGGTAACGACCGATAACCAAGTTCAGTACTTATTTTTTGAAATAATTTGAAAAAATAATAAGAAATTGGAGAAAAGGAAAAAAATTGTATAACTTCTTCCTACCTTCCCTCCATTATTGTCTTGTCTAACCACACTCCATCCTTTCGTCTTCATAGTTCATACACACAACCATATTGAAAGAACAAACTGTAAAACCCAAACCCTAAACCATAAAACCTAAAACCTAAAACCTAAAACCTAAAACCCAAAACCTTTATACTGGCGTAGTCAATAACGGCCGAAGTGAAGGAAGGTTGACTGGTGGTCGGAATTGGTTCAGGTCGATGATGCTGATGTTGCTGTTATCGATCAAAGCTTGTGACGAAACAGTGCAATTTCGAATAAGATAACATAAATTTGTATGGAGGTCTGATTTGTTGGAAAAATTGTAAATGTTTTGTTTGTATTGGTTTGTGTTTTGCTAAAATTGAAATTGTTGAGAATGAATTTGATGAGAAGTGGTTGTGTTTGATGTTTGAACATAGTGAATGCAATTTGATTAGAGTGTTTTATTGCAGAACCCAGAATATAATGGAATTGAAAATATTGTTGTTCCATGGGGGTGAATTTGTTAGGGCTCCCCATTTAGTTTACAGTGAAGGAGAGTGCAGTGAAGTGGTATGTGACACAGATTATATTAGTCTTGATTATCTAAAGGAGATGGTTGAGAAGAGAGGTTATCGAGGGCGCAATATTAAAAAAATGCAGTATGTTAAACCTAGTTGTGAATTAGAGGGTGGTTTAGTGGCTATTGATGGAGACAATGAGATAAAGGATCTTAAGGAATTGCTGGTTCGTAATGAGTCTGTTTCTGTATATGTGGAGCATGAAGAATCTAAGTAAGGGGGTGAATGACATAGATTGTCATCAGGAGGTGGACAGGGAGGGTGGTGGTGATGATGATGATGATAATGATGATGATGATGATGAATATTTTCCTAAAGAAGATGGAGAGGAGTATACATATTGGGATTTTTCATGTGATAGTGGTTCTGATGTTGATGATGAAGAGGAATTAGAGGCTAGGAATATGACTATTCAATTAAAAGAGGCAGTTGAAGCTGAGAGTGAAGCAATTGCAGAAGAGAATATTGGGGAAGTTGATGGTGAAAAGGTAGAGGGTCATTACCATGATTCAGATAATACAAATATTGATGTTGGAGTTGTTCTAAAAGATTTGGTTAGAAACAAAGGTGACAAGGATATGATTAGGATTGATAAACTTAATAAAAAGATGAAGAAGAGGGTTAGGTCTGGAATGTACCGTCATGGATTGAAAATGTTAAAGACTGGCATGGTCTTTCCTGACAAGAGATCATTCAAGAAGGCAGTTGATGATTAGAAGATTGAAGGGGGGTACAAATTGAGGGTGACCAAGAGTGACAAGGGGAGACTCCAATTGAAATGTTTGGGTGAGGGATGTGAATGGAGAATTTATGTTGCCAAACTGAAAAATGTGTTGTCTTTTGAAGTGAAGACACTAGATAAGCCACACACATGCACACCCTTCAGTTTCTAGGTAGGGAAGAGGACCTTTTCAACTAAGTGGTTGGCAGAGAAATATGTTGGTCTTTTTAGACTACAACCTTCATTTAGAGGAAGGGATTTACAGGCTAAAATATTGAAAGACTTGAAGTTCAATGCAACACTTTGCATGTGTGTTAGAGCAAGGAGGATGGCTTTGTCAACAATATTAGGTGACTATAGGACACAATTTGAATAACTCAGGGACTACTTATCTGCGGTGTGTAATAAGAACCCAGACACGACAGTGAAGCTGATGACAACCCTGAATGACGAACATAAGCATGTATTTAAGTTTCTGTACATATGTCCTGCCCCTTTAAAGCAAGGGTTTTTACAAGGATGTAGGAGAGTAGTTTCTTTGGATGCATGTTTTTTGAAAAGGACCGTGGGATGGTCAAGTGTTTGTCGATGTTGGTAGAGATGCCAAAGATCAAATATACCCTGTTGCATGGGGGGTCGGGGAAAGTGAAAGCAATGATAGTTGGCGTTGTTTCTTGGAGGAATTACAAAGGGATTTGAACATCGGTGATGGTTTCCAATGGACTTACATTTTAGATCAGCAGAAGGTAATTGACCTTATATCATTGTAATCGTTGAAATTCTTTAATTTTAAATTTTTGGTTGATTGATTTAGTGATTACTGTGTTTTTCTTCTTTTGCAATTAGGGATTAGACTCTATAATCAAGGTGACTTTCCCTTGAGCTAAGCATAGAATTTGTGCAAGGCATGTTTATGCCAATTTTAGAGAGAGTTGGAGAGGTGAAGCATTTAGAAATGTTTTTTGGAGGATAACAAAGGCAACAAATGATTATCAATTGGAGAGGTATGTGAATGATATGAAGGGTCTAGATCCCAATGCTTTTAAATTTCTAAAAAATAAAGGTCTTGATCATTTCAGTAGAAGGTACTTTGGGACTAATGCTCAATGTGATTATGTTGACAATAAAATGGCTGAGATTTTCAATGCATTTATCAATGAGGCTGTGTACCAACCAATATTATCCATGCTTAGAACTATTTTGAAGCTTGTGATGAAGACAATTGGTCAGAAGTAAGTATGGGCAGATGGACTTGAGGGTCCAATAGCACCTAGGATAAGAAAGAAATTGGACAAAAGAATTGACCATGCAAGATATTGGGAGGCTGTGAGGGCAGGGGGGATTGTATAGTGCCATTCATGGAAGAGATGAGTTTGTTGTCGATCTTAACAACAGAACATGCACACGTAGGTCTTGGGAGTTGAGTGGCATCCCTTCTATTCATGCAGTTGCTGTTTTTAGGGAAGAGAGACTGAAACCAGAGGTTTATGTGCATGAGTTATACTTGTTTGTCCCACAGGGGAGACCACCACAAATTGTGTGCTTTTGTGAAGTTAATTTGACTTTTACACAATTTGTAATTCAATGATACTTGTTTGTCCCACAGGGAAGACAACCACAACCTCAGTCACCACCACAAGAACAACCACAACCTCAGTCACCACCACAAGAACAACCACTAGAACAACCACAACCATAACAACCTGAGTCACCGCCACCACAACCTGAGTCACAACCACCACAACCTGAGTCACCACCAACGCAACCTGAGTCACCACCACCACCACAGCATGAGTCATAACCACCACAACCTCAGCCACCACCACCACCACAACCCGAGTCACAACCACCACAACCGGAGTCACCACCACCACAACCTGAGTCACAACCACCACAACCTCAGTCACCACCACCACAACTTGAGTCACAACCACTACAACCTCAATCACCACCACCACAACCTCAATCACCACCACACCATTCTCCTGTACCACCACCACCACCCCCTCCACCAGTAAGCCAACCAACACTACCTGTAACGCCCTGGAAATTTAATTCTAAACTTAACCGTCAAGGTCAAACGTTGACTAACAATAACAGCGGAAGTCCCATTTTTTTTTCTTTTTAATTGGGCGTTACTGCCGTATCCCCGAAGGAATACAAGGCAAGAAAGGGAAAAACTAACAACTAAAAATTATTTACTTCAATTTAATAACAAAAGAACTTTCAAATTCTAAAACAACATAAACAGACAATTACCAACTTCAAGTCTAAAACATAAACTAAACTTATTCATAGAACTTCTAACTTTGATCTATCGTCCTCACTTCTAGTTCTCGTTTTCATCACATAACTCTTCACCTGAAAACAAAACATTTTTAAACATGAGGAGGACTCAATAATGTGTACCCCTAACCGTTAAAACAATTTAAAAATCCATTTCAATTCATTTTTGGGGGAGGAGTGAACGAGTCAAATCTTTTCACAAAACTGTTTTCTTTCCGAACCAACCATAACCATCTTTCAGAATTATTAAGCGGGCGGACCTTGCTTATTTGGCCCTCGAAGTCCAATGACTTCGCTATAATCATATCACAATCTCGTCACAATCTCAATCTCAATACCAATCTCAATCATTCACAATCACAATCATACGGATGGCCATCCATTTCACACGCGTGGATAAAACTAACCCCGGGGAAGTACCACTTATCAGGCATCCCTGATCTCTTGACAACCCCCCTACAGGATGCCCAGAACCTGGTCTTCGGGGGGTGTTGCCCGAACCCGCATTTACGTCACGTTTGATTTATTAATCAGGATTAATATCACACCATTCCGAACTCAAACAATCCAATCCAATCCAATCCCAAATTTCTAAAACCATTTTCAAATCACACATAAACGACGGTCCACATTTTACCAACTCAAGAACATAATTAACATCCAAAATAGACTGTCAAATTTCACAATAAAATCCCTTTGGGGATGCAAATTCTTAAAACATAATAAAAAACCATAAAACATATGAAGTGCATCCCAGTAGGGATTAGGACATAGACATTTCCTGAAAATTGTTCTCCTTACTTTAGAACACACTTGAGCTCACTAGATTGAACGGCTTAGAACGTGCCTAAAAAATAACGAAATTTCTAAAATTAAAACGTGTCGTACGGAATTAACGCAATCTGTTTTCCACCTAGCCCACCCCTAGGAACACTATAAAGTTCCCATCATTCATAAATTAACATTTTAAACATATCTCACATCATCTAACTATCGCATATCACAAATACTCCCATATTACAATCCATTCAATAATTTACACATAACAACACATTAATTCAAAAGAGTAAACTGGACAGAATTCAATACTCTAACAAAATGAACTATAACTTGACTTCCCGAGTTCATATGGGTATGGTTTTAGACTTTCTGGAAACCTCGGGGTGTCTACTAAAACTCTTATGTTGATCCCCAGACCTACAACACCCTCTAAAGTCCTCAAAAACAGCCATATACATAACCTGTCCAGTTCTGACCTAGGTGTGCTATTTAGGTTGTAACTCAGAATATACACCTCAAATCCCGATCCGCAAAATTCCTATGAAAGCTAATGTCCTAAGGTATTTCCAGACCAAAATGTATGGCTAAATATTAACTATACAATAAATGGTGACCGATATCGTACGACTCATAAAATCTGTCCCAACTGACCGGGTTTTTATTTCGGGATTTTCGATCCTAGTTCTAACCATACTACCCCGAGACTCCAAATTGAGGTTCTAAACAGTCTACTAAGGTCCACTACTTGCCCTTTCTCCCCCCATAGCACAACTAAGGTCGATTTATACATATAGTAACATAAATTGCTACAATAACATATTAATTCTCAGTCAAACACATAAACTTAAAATTTACACTAATAATTGGAAATAAAAGGAACGAAGCATGGACCCCTAAACTTCGAAACACACAAGAACCAAGGTACTATTTTACCAAAATATAAATAAAGTAAAAATTACTCAGAGGTACCCCAATATTTGGGAAAACTATTTTTCGGTACCCCAACTTTTCAAAACTAATTTTGAGGTACCCTTACTTTTCAAAAAATTGCTCCGGAGTGCCATACATTCCCCAAAAGTGACTATTTGGGGACCACATTATTTTTTTTTACTCGTTGGGGACCAGATTGTTGTCAAAATATGCTGGTTGCGTATTTTCCGACCAAAATAGCCGGAAACAATGAAAAGACGTAAATACCCCTTGACTTAAGTGTGAAAAGTCCAGTTTGCCCCTTTTATTTGCCCGCTCAAATCTACTAAGGCCCTGTTCAATTAACAAATAAATATTTTAAAATTATAAAATTTTATTTTTTTGTTATTTATATTTTATTAATTATTGGAAATTAGGAAAATGTTAATTTTATGTTTAGGATTATTGCTAACCCAGATTAAATAAGTGTGTTTGGCTTCTCATAGAAGCTTGAGGGGGTTCATGCGTCTTCCTTCTTCACGAATAGGGCAAACGAGAGTTAGGGTTTAGGGTAGTTGGTTCACCTTCTGAAATAAGGTTCCCTTTTCTGCGATTTCGATTTTCTTCCATTGTCACTTAAGTGGGTGTGTTGTCGTCGGCGGGTCACTGTTACCGGCGATTTCGATTGTTGCAGGCGTCGTTCACCTTCACTATTTAGATCTTTTCCCTACTTTTGGGCACTAAAATTTTGGGCACTGCTAATCTTGTTATTGATAATTTCCCTGCTTTGCAGCATCCCTCTAATGTAACTGTGATGGGTGTGGAGGGTTCTGAAAATCGCACACCAGGTGTTTGTGAAAATGCCCAAGAGAGAATCAATGAATCTGTTTTCAGAGATGCCCAGGTGGGAAAGTTTTCTAGAAATTGCACACAAAGTGTTTGTGGAAATGCCCAAGAGATGGGAAAGTTTTCTGGGGATGGAAGTGATGTTAGTGAGAGTTCTGAGCTATTCGTTGCTGACTAGGGCTCTTTGTAAAAGAGGGAAAGTAGAAGAGGCTCTAGCCCTAGCTCCTCCTCAATCTCCAGCTTCCTCTCTCTCAAATTTTCCTCTCTAATGGCCGACTGAATTTGTAGTTGGGAGGGAAGAGGAGTTATTGCAGTTTTAAAGCCAAATATTGGGCCAAACAAAGGGTATTTTTGTCACTCCAGCAAGCTAAATCAATTTTGTGTTGACTACGGCTGCCTTCACCGGATTTTCATAACTTTTGGTCGGAAAATACCCAACCAGCATATTTTGACAACAATCTAGTCCCCAACGAGTAAAAAAAAATAATGTGGTCCCCAAATAGTCACTTTTGGGGAATGTATGGCACCCCTGAGCAATTTTTTGCTTACTTTTTGGGTTAATAATTATTTGATGCTTTTCCGGTCATTAATTTTATTAAGTGACCGAAATACCCTCATTCTTCTTCTTTAAGGGTATTTCTTCAAGAAGGGAAGAACAAGGGCATTTTGGTCACTTAATAAAATTAATAGCCGGAAAAGCACCAAATAATTACTAACCCAAAAAGTAAGGGTACCTCAAAATTAGTTTTGAAAAGTTGGGGTACCAGAAAAACATTTCACCAAAAGTTAGGGTACCTCAGAGTAATTTTTTGATAAATAAATTAAACACTTTTAATAAATAAGGAATTCGGTAAACCTCCTTAATAACGACATGACACACGATAACAAATTTAAAATAATACGATTACTACGAAAAGCAAAACTTTATTTATCCTAGCGTAATTTAATTTTCTAAAACAATTAAGAAGATTTAGGAGACACCCTTTGTAAAAGTATAATTAATAATAATCATAAACTAATGTTTTTAACTCCGAACTCTCAAAATTTACTCACACTTTGTAAAATAATTTGAGAAATACAACACAAGTATATGTAACACCCTACTATATGCAATAACTAAATTTATAATCATGCATAAACAATTCTAACACACATCACTTGCAACTTATCACAGTTACTGTACACTTCCATAAACTAAACTTACTTACAACAGCATTGTGCTTCACATGTAATAGCTAGCCATTATTAACATTATAATGTGCAAATACTTTAAACACTTGATAACCCAGACCTTATAACCCCACCTCACCTACTAATCTCACCTTTCATGCAACTTAATTTAATAATAACAATAGGAACAGTTAACAAAATACTAATCAGATCATCATGAAAATAAAGTATGAGTACTAATAAACCAACGACAGTGAGCAAGTAAGGCAATAGAATTGGATTTAGAGTTACGAAAAAGGGCTGGGCAGAGCAGGCCATGGTTAGGAGCGGGGTCGACGGCGGCGCGGGCATCGGAGGGTGGTTGTTGGACGGTGGTGGTTGGCGTTGGGACAGCCCAGCAGCGACAGCAGTACCGTCAACGGCCAGCGGTAGCAACAGCAGCCTCCTTTGCATCTGGGCACGTACAGTGGCTTCCGGTGATTGCGGGAGCGGTGCTCAGTGGTCGTCTGGTGGTCGTGGATTGGCGGCGACGACGACGACGGTGATATTGTCCACAGTGGCGGGTGCGCGGCGACCAGAACGAGAAGGATGGAGAGAGCGAGAGCGAGGGACGAGAAAGTAACGGAGGGAGGTTGCAGCGGTGGTTTGCGGTGGTCACGGCGGTTGCGAGGGTGGTGCTCCGGCGGCGGCAGCTGTGGTTGGTGGAGCAGTGGCAGCAACGGCAGTTATGCAGCAGCACGTAGAGGAGAGGGGAAGTGGAAGAGATTAGGGTTGAGGTAATTATGGTTTAGGCTATATTAGAATTGTATTAGCTAATATATATTACCTAATTATAATTAACAAAATAATCAGTAAAATAACAGTAGCTATTAATAGTAATAGGGAAAAATATAATTTCTATTTTTCTGAAAATTAGTAATGATAATACTAAACCACATAATAATTAAAATAAAACTAAAACATATTCATCAAATATTAACACATGAAATTACTAAAATATCCATGCTCCCATGCATGTAGAAAATTACTAAAATACTTTTATTAGTCTTTTAACGGTCCTACGAGCTCAAGTGTTAGCAACAATAATCGCCAATAAAATTTCAAAATTTAACGGAGTCAACTTAAACAACTAGCGACGTAACAGTCAACACCTTCGAATTTTTTCGGGGTTTTACATCATTACCCCCTTAAAAGAAGTTTCATCCTCGAAACTTAAACTCAACACCAACGATCTTTCTAACATAATTAAGGGTGGTCTTAACCAAAATTCAGGGTTATACACAACCCACACCCCCATGACTACCAGAAAGACGTGCTAAGTTTAAGGTACTATATCTGTTTGTAATATTTATTTTTTAATTTGTTTAATTTATTTATTATATTCATAATAATATTGGAATTCACATCATGTCAAGGTTGTTGGTGGGAAAAATTCACATCATGCCAAGAAGCCACATATGACAATGACACCATCAGGGACAAGGATCATCCTTCCCTGCAGCTGCAAGCCAACAACTAACAAGAATGCATCCGAAATTGCTTGTGGCCCTTCTGCTGATGTTGCTCCTGCTGATGCTGCCCCAAAGATTGGCAATACCTCAGTTTTGTCTTGGTTTAACTGTTCTTCATCTTCAGCCAATGTCTCAGCTGCTGCAAACGATGCAACCTCAAACACTCCTCCCAAACCAAAACCACCACCAAGGAGATTTGGAAGGCTGAAGACATTGAAATATCCTAAAAAGACTTACATTACCATAGACAAGTGATGTTTTTATTGGAGTTATGTACTTTGGAGGAGTTTTTAATTTTTTTAAAATTCAATTTTTGTTCAATTAGTAGTGAACACAGTAAAATATTTAAAGTCAATTTCTGTTCAATTCTCAAAATGCATTAGCAAGGAGATATTGAAGGATATGAGTTGTGATAATCAATTTAGCCATTTATAATAGAAAGACAAAAACTGAAAAGTTAAAAAAAATTAAGATTAAGATGTATCCATTTAGCCATTTATAACAAAAATATTAAAATGAGAAAGTAAATGGGAGAAGATGATTGAAACATAGCAGGATAAAAAAGAAGAAGATTAAGATGTTGTTGATGATGATGATGATGATGATGATGAAGGTGATGAATAAAAATAGATGAAACCAAAAAATAACTAATATGTACGGGATTTAAACCATCGACTTTCTTGTTATCTCAATACAAATTTTGTCAATGTGCTAGTACCAAGGTGTAGTATTATTTGGAAACAGTCAGTATTTATTACTAGTTTTTACCCCAGTGAGTGAAAAGAAATGCAAGTATATGTTGAATTTTTCATATCATTTCCTCTGTTTTTTGTTCACCAGTTAAGTTTAGGGTCCGATCCATTTTCATTCACATTGAATTCATTCTCTGTTTTCTCTGCAAATCTTCATAATAATGATGTCCAAATTTTATTATCCACAATAATTCTTTCTAAATACGTACATTGGTGTGCCCCATAGCAAATCCACATATGTAGGCCAAAAACACCAATAGGGCAACAATAATCATCGACTGTTTCTTCTTGGCCTCCTCAAATGCCTTAAGCTTGTTGCTTAATTCTGCCTCCCTCTGCTCAGCTTTTTTAAGCTCGTCTTCCGTCGTTTTCTTGTTCACCAGGACCTCCTCCAAGACTAACTTCAGAGCATTGAAGAATGTTGGATTGACAGAGCTCTGATCGAAGTTGAATGACATTTTTTTTAAGATTAGAGGATGAAGGAACTGGATGACGATGAAGAGTAATAAGTTAGTGATGTTGAAGGTAGTTCATGGGCAGTGCTTACAATCTACATGGGCATGTGCTGCTTATAAAGAAAAAAAAATTGATATGATGGTGAACAGTTTTGTGAATGACAAACGTTGAAAATGGCAACCCCTCACTGACATGACTGACGGAGTTGGAATAGGAAGAAACCTCCCCCATGAAAAACCGATGCTTCTCTAGTAAGCATACGTTTTTTTTTTTTTTTTGTTTTAGTAACCTGATGAAACTGTTGGGTTACCTGTGATAACAGGTAAAAAATTTTGGGTTACGTGCAAGGTTCCAGGTTGAATAGAGAAGAGAGACAATGAAACTGGTTGTCAAAGAGATGTACATTTTTTTATTATTAAAAAAACTGAACTGGTATTATTGATCCGGTGAATAGTGTTGGGGCGTTTTATAAAAACTTAACTGGTAACTTCAAGAGTAGATTAATATCAACATTAAATCTATATAACTGTTGATAATCTAACAACGAAACTGGATGGATGTTTTTCTAATTTTTCGAAAACTGAAGGGTCGTTTTACAAATATTTTGAAACTGAAGTCGGCTAACTATTAATGACGTTTTCTTCCTCGGTAACCCCATAACTGGTTAGACAACTGCATGGGGAGTTGATGATTATTTCTTACATCAGATCTTATTATTCTTATCCCCCAAGTCACCACCATCAGGATCATTCATCTTCTTCATCCTTCTCGACCATCCCTATGTTCTTCACCCTCCATCCACCCATTACAATTTCCTTCCCTTCTGTCTCAATTTTCCAGAAATGGATGGCCAACAACCCACAAACAATGATGCACAGAGGGCATGTAAAAGATGTCATTGCTTGACCAATGACATACCTTATGAAATCCTCAAAGATGTCATTGCTCGTGTTGCTGCCTCCGACATTGTTGATCTATGTCGTTGTAAACAAAGGTTTAAAAAAAACTATTATCTACATATATGTATATACTTCCATTGTTTACTTTTAAGTTTTGTTTTGAATATTAACTGATTTTTTTCTACAAATTGTTTGCATGTTATATACTTCCATTGTTTACTTTTAAGTTGTGTTTTGAAGATTAATATTTGTTTTTTCTGCAAATTGTTTACATGTTATATACTTCCGTTGTTTACTTTTAAGTTTTGTTTCGAATATTATCTGATTTTGTTCTGTAAATCTGATTTTTTTCTGTAAATTGTTTCCATGTTGTATACTTCCATTGTGTAAGTTTAAGTTTTGTTTTGAATATTATCTGATTTTTTCTGTAAATTGTTTGCATGGGCATAGATTATGAAGTTGTAAAATATTTAATCAAATCGGAAAAGAGAGTTTTGTACAGCAACAAGCTTCTTTAGAGAACTTTTCCCAACATCTATGGCGTTACCCGGTGGAGGCTCAATAGTTCAAAGAGAATTGTCAGGAGAGCGGCAATTGTGAAGCCCTTTTTCAGATCGGAATCGTATCTTCTTGATTCGTTTCGTTTCGTTCCTTCGATATTTCTGCATGAATTAAATAGCGTAAATACTGTCATAAATTTATGTTTAATGCATACATACTTTGATACCAACATATTGAAACTATTGTTCAGGAAAAATACTTCACCAAAATAGAGGAGGAAGAAGGGATCACAAACCTAGATGAGGCAGCAAAACAAGGACACAAGGCATCTGCTTATGTTCTGGGCATAATTTTCTTGTGTGGTGACGATCACAATCGCAGGAAAATCGGGGTTTCGCTTGTCATGGAGGTGTTCAAGGCACGAGCCATCGTTGAGTGCAGGAATAAAGTAACCCACACGATGAACCACATTTGGATGAACAATGATCGAATCCTGCAAAACAAGCCCCATTTTGAGTGGCAGATGTATGAAGAACATAATGCATGGTGGAAAGGATTGCATCACGAGTGTTACGATGACGAAGATTTGGAGCAGAATCTTATGTGTGACACTTGCAGATGTGGTCGTGAAATTAGCTTCTTCTTCAAACTATTGTAAAAACTGAACTTTGGTGTTGGTGGTGGTTCAATCTTTTTTTGTTTTTTGAATTGTAGTAAAGATGATGGAGAGGAGGATGTTTATTTAGTCACCCTAAATTCAAATACAAAGCTGATGAACATAAGGATGATGAAGATGATTAAGATAAATTTCCCTAAATTTAATTTCATTTATCTTTTACCTTTGATTTTTTGGCTTATTGAAGGATATTATTTCCTATCCTTTTTCAATAAAATTCAACAACATAACAAAACAGAACTAAACCTAAACCAACTCTAATCCAAAAGATTCTCATGCCCAAGGAAGGTAATTCATTAATTCATATGTGATCAATCACCATCATTTACATTAATTGCAACAAATATAAAACCTTCAAAACTAAACATAAACCTAAATTAAACTAAAACATAAAGGCAAATGAAAACAGAGTACCCTAAAAAACTAAACATAACCCTTAACAACTGGGAAAAAGACGACAAATTCTTCACCACATATTCTTCATCGTCCTACTGCTTCTACTTCATCATGACCCCCACGAGGACCACTAGGACCGCCATGAACACACTGATCAACACAAGAAGCCTCTTTCGAGACTTGTTGAGTACCCTAACTTTGTACTCTGCCTCAATCATTTGCCCATATGTCTCCTCGTGTGCTCTCCTCAAATGACAGAGTTGATTGGTTGAACTTGACAATTGAGCAGACAATGAGGTGATTCTACCGATGGTGGCGACGACTGGTTCACTGAGTGTAGGACAAATGGGGTCTTCCACCCATTGTTCATATCTGCACCCTCGGGGGGTCCCAGCATATCTGCACCGGGCGAACCTCCGTAATGGGTCCGTCTCTGTCGTGGACACAATAACCTCACAGGGAAGGCCGCAGAAACAGGTTTGATCAATGTTAGAGTTACACGGACAGGATCTGCAGGCCAATGTATCGGCATGGTCTAAGTATCCGTCTGCCATTTTTGTGTTGAGGGAGGGGAAAGGTTGAAACTTGCAGAGAAGAAAGAAGAAGGAGAGGAAACCCTAACTAAAATTAGGAGAGGGAAGGAAGAAGGAGAAGAGTAAAAGACGAAAAGCACGAAGATGACGTTTGACAGGGGGGCAAGGTTTTTAAAGTGCAATGTACCGTAATATTTTTGACTGTTTGGTTTTTAATCAGAGTTAATGTAGTATTTTTCAAATTGTGTACTGAATAGTCATCTAGAAAAAAAATTTTGTTAATAAAATACCCTTAAACCGAGTAAAATTGTATCAAAATGCCCTTTCAGTGACTTTTTCCCGGGAAATACGTAATTAACTGTGATTGGACATGTGAGTAGACCACCCTTTAAACTTCAGACGAATTTGCTATAATAACCCTTCCTCCCCTGTCAAACTTCATGTTCATCCACTTCTCTCTTAGGGTTTGCTCTCCTTCATCCTCTGCAAGTTTCAACCTTTCCCCTCCATAAACACAAAAAATGGATAACGACATTGACCATGCCCAGATCATTGCATGCAAATCGTGTCCGTGTTACTCATACACGGATCAGACCTGTGAATGCGGCGTTCCTTGTGTTGTTAGACTATCAATGACACCGACGGAACCATTTCAAAGGTTTGTCCGATGCAGGTTTGCCGGGACCCCCTGATAAGTGCTTCTTGTATATATGAGAACTTGGTTATTTTGATGAGAATTTAGGGAATATTTGATTTGATTATGTTATTTTATACCCGAATTTCCCATATTACACTTGGTTTGGAGTTTGGTGAGTTTTGTAGGGAATTTGTGAAGAATCGATGTAAACCGAGCCCAAAAAGCAAGTGTAGATCCAAGTTATGAGCTTAAAGGACAAAGAAGTGAGGTGTTGGATCACCCAAGGCCCAAACAATGGCCCAAAGTACTCCTAGGCTCGAAAAAGCGATGTGCAGGTGCCCCCAGGAAGAGCACGGGTCGTGTCTATGGCCAGAGAGTGAGAAAATTCAAGAAGGAAGCTGACACGGTCCGTGTCACAGGGAGCACGGTCCATGTCGCATGGGGCACGGTCCGTGCCTACTGCGCGGTCGATGTCTCTCTGTCTTTTCATTTTAGCGGTTTTGAGTTGATATTTGCCTATATTATGCTGATTTTCGGCCGAGTAGAAAGGAGATCATCATCCACCATCATCCATTTCATGCCCTAATCATATCATTCATCATCCATATTCCATTCCATGATTGAAGATTGAGAGAAGATTGAAGATTGAAGAGCAACTCGAACATACTTTGAAGTGGAGGAGCAAAAGTCCTCCATTGTTGATCCCTAACAAGTTTGTTCTTCACTTGGGTTTATTTTCTCATTCTCTCATAGATTTTCATATGCTTTCTAGAATAGATTTCAATTGCTTTGTAGTTTTAAATATGAATTGTGAGTAGTTCTTTTAGTTTAGGGGATGAACCTTTGAAGTTGCTTGATGAATTAACTTTGTTGGATTGAATTATCATGAATTTAGTTTGTTTCAATCTATTTGGTCTTTGAATTGAATTGTTATTGCTTTTGCTTGATCACCAATTGCATGTTAATAGGTTGTTGAATGAAGTACCGAAAGGAGAAGTTGGATTACCCGAAAACCTAGATTGAACTAGTTAAAATTATCTAGATATAGAAGTTTTAACTAGGGTTCTTGAGATAATTAGATCTTTAACCTTGACTAAATCGAAATAACCACGAAAGTAGGTGCTTGGTTAGTCTTGGCAATTCGCTCTAGTGGCAAAATCTCATTGCGAAATATTCTATGCGATTATCGAACCTTGATTGTGCAAATTAATGAAATGAGAGTTCAATCCACATTGTTGATTCGTTATTTGACTTAGGTTTCATCCCCTGAACGCCTTTTTACCTTGATTAAATTCGATAAGTTTGTGTGAATAACCTTTTGTTTAGTTCTTGATTGTGATTAGATTTAGAATTAGTTATTTCAAACCAAAAACGGATCGACTTAGCGATCAATTAGGAGGCTAGTTCAGTGCGTTGAAAGGAAAAGTCCCTGTGGGAACGACCTTGATTTATGCTACAATTTCACCCGTGCACTTGCGGCCTATCAAGTTTTTGGCGCCGTTGCCGAGGACTTTGTCCCTAGCCAGCCACTGAACGAATACCTTAAGGTTGCCTAAGTCATTTATTTTCTGTTTTGATTTTCCTTGGTGTTTTGATTTTTGTCTTGCCAGGTTTACTCTACGTGCATGCAAAAGGCTCCACTCTTTGAGCTTGATCCTGAAATCGAAAGAACCTTTCGCTCCCGGCGAAAGAAGCAAAAGTTAGAGCACGCCCGGAGAAGACAAGAAGAGAACTCCAAGCGAAAGGACACCATGTCCGGTGGAGGCGGCGATGGAGGGCCTAGAATCACGCTTGGCTCCTATGTGATGCCAAATGTCACAAATCAACCCTCCGCCATTAATCCTCCAAGAGTGGCCTCTGACGATTTCGAGCTGAGGAGTTCACTCATCAATTTGGTGAAGGCCAACCCATTCCATGGCCTCCCCAATGAAGATCCCAACCGGCACCTTCGCCTATTCAACCAAGCATGTGAGACCTTTAAGGCAAATGGTGCAACGCCCGATGCAATCAAGCTGCAATTGTTTCCCTTCTCACTTGAAGGGAAGGCTTGGGAGTGGTTGGACGCTCTTCCATCAAGCTCTGCCATCACCACTTTTGACCAACTTGCTAGCCTATTCTTGGCGAAGTACTTTCCTCCTAGCAAGTTGACGAGCCTCCGGAATCAAATCTCAACATTTGTCCAAGAGCCGGATGAGTCCCTCTATGAAGCATGGGAGAGGTTCAAGGACCTCTTACGTCAATGCCCCCACCATGGTTTAGAACCATGGGTCCCGATACAAGCCTTCTACAACTGGGTGGATGACAACTTGAGGGCCAACATCTTGGCGGCGGCGGGAGGCAACATCATGTCCAAGACAGTGGCGGAACTCCAAACTTTGATTGAGGAGATGGCGATCAATAGCTACTAGTGGTCAAAGCCCCGTTCCAAGAGGACGGGAGGTAAGTATGAAGTTGATGCTATTTCTATGTTGAATGCTAAGTTGGATGCCATGACTAAGAAGATGGATTTGTTGAATGTGAATGCTCCCCCTCCCCAACCATGTGCGTCGTGTCAATCATATGAGCATGAGACCTTGAATTTTCCTAGTGGGTTGGTTAGCAATGAATCGACCGAAGTGGTTAACTATGTTGGTAACCCTTCTAATAGGCCAAACTTTGACCCTTTTTCCAATACTTACAATCCCGGTTTTAGGTTCCACCCTAACTTTTCTTACCGGAATAATAACCAAATGGGTCAACCCCAAGGACAAAGACAACCCCAAGCACCTCCACCACAAGCTCCCCAAAAGCCTAACCTAGAGGCTATAATACAAGCTTTGATGTTGTCTCAACAACATCATCAACAACGGCAACTTGAGCATCAACAGAGACAAGATGAGGTGATTAAGGCCTTAGCTACTAAAGTTAACCTTATGAGCACCCACACTCAAATGCTTGAGAATCAAATTGCTATACAAGCTGGTACCTCCACTACCCCTCCGGGGATGCTTCCCGGAAAGCCCGAACCTAACCCTAAGGAACAATGTAATGCCATTATTTTGAGGAGTGGGACACAATATGAGGGACCTAGCGTGCCAAATGCCAAGCATGGGGGAGTTGTGGTTGAGAAAGAGGTTGAGAGGCCTAGTGAGAATGTTGTTAGTTTTGAAAGAGAGAAAGACCTTGAGAGTGAGCATTCAAAAGAGAACACCGAAACCCGACCTTCATCTCCACCTAGAGTTTACAAACCACCGTTACTGTTTCCTCAAAGATATGCTAAGGCTAAATTTGATGCAAAATTCGGCAAGTTCTTTAATATGTTAAAGCAATTGAATGTGAATGTGCCGTTTTTGGATGTTTTATCTCAAATGCCTTTGTATGCAAAGTTTTTGAAAGAAATCCTCTCTAAAAAGAGGAAAATTGATGAAATTGAGGAAGTTGCTTTGACTGAAGAATGTAGATCTATGGTTCTTAACAAGCTTACTCCTAAGCTTAAGGACCCGGGAAGCTTTAGTATTCCATGTGGCCTAGGTAGCTTAACCGTTGACTGAGCTTTGTGTGATGTGGGTTCTAGTGTAAGCTTAATGCCCTATTCTTTGTATGAACGGTTGAACCTAGGAGAGTTGAGACCAACTACCATGTCATTGCAAATGGCGGATCGTTCTATCAAGTACCCTAAGGGTATTTTGGAGGATTTTCCCCTTAAGGTGGGTGATTGCTATGTGCCGATTGATTTTGTCATCCTTGATATGCCCGAAGATTCCCGTACCCAAATCATTTTGGGGAGACCTTTTCTTGCTACCGTAGGGTGTGTCATAGATGTACAATGTGGAAAGATGAAGTTTAGGATAGGGGAACATGAACTTGAGTTTGATTTATTCCGTGATGTTTTGTCACGTGGCGTTTCCCCTTGCTTTGGTGTTGATGTGTTTGGTGAGAAGGATAAGAATGTTGATGGTTTGATTTGTGAAAAGAAAGATGATGGTGTGCATGTATTGGAGAGTGAAAAGCTTGAGAAATCTCGTGACCATTTTGTTGAAAATTCTTGTGGTTTATTTATTGATAAAGGCCATGAACTTGGCGATGCAAGAGTGGGAATAAAAGAAATTTTGCTCCCACCTAACATCATCAAGAACGTGCCTTATGCTATTAACAAGGGTACGTTGGATGAGATTTTCAGGTTTGATGATGGTGATCCCTCCATTTTTGAAGGAGGTGATGAGTTTGACCCAAGCTGTGGGGTCAATTTGAATATATTTGGAGGTACTGTGCAATGTGAAGCTCCAAAAGCCCTTGGCTATGGAGTTATGGACTATTCACCGGGTTGAGAGGTACCTTGTCCAGCTTAGGACATTAAACAAGGCGCTTCTTGGGAGGCAACCCAAGCTTTTTCGATTTTATTTTTTTTTTTTAGGATTTTCTAAAATTTTTCCTTATTTTTCTTCTTTTTATTTTTGATTTTTCTAGATTTGAGTTTTCTTCCTTTGCTTCTCGGGTGATGTTTCGCATTGCGGACAATGCTCGGTTCAAGCATGGGGGGATTTGTGTAAACTTTTTGTGGATATGTGTGTTTTGAGTCTTTTTCTTTTGTTTTGTTTTTATTTTCTTTGTTTTCTAGATTTGCTTGTAGTTTTAATTTCCTCTTTTCGTAGTCCGTTTTCGTTTTCTTATTTTCTTATTTTCATTTTGAGGCTTGTAAAAAGTTTTTAAACAAAATTGAAAAAAAATCAGAAAATTTAAAAAAAAAACTGATTGATATAAGATTTGGCGTGATAGTTTTCTTTTGACCTTATTTGATCTTGTATAGCCCGTTTGTGAAAGACTGTGAATTGACATGAGTTGTGAAGCTAATTGTTGTGAGAATTGTGCTAGGATAGTAAGACCGATTGCCTTTGTTTCTATTGTAAGAGTGAGTTGTGCATATGCATATCTTTTTAAACTAGGTAATGATTGTTGAGCGCTACCCGTGAGTCCACATAAGCTTAAAAGGAAAGACTAATCATCTTTATTAGTCTATTTCCATGAGTGACTCACCATTGTTGCATCCTCCTTCATTTGCTTTGCATCTCCTTGAAATTGCTATGCGTTGTACATTGACAAGATGATAGAGGCATTAGGATTTGAACCCGCAAGCCTTGACCACCCGTTTACATCAGAAATCCGTAGTTAGCCCCTTTCTTGCCTTGACTTTTTCTTTTCTTGAACCCATATTATGAGCCTTGGCCGATTATATATTTCCTACCCTTAAGCCATTGCTTGAAATGTGTTGAGTATGAAGTTGGGTTGATTATGGTTACTTTGGTGGTTTGGTTTGTGATGGGGATTTGGTTGAGTTGTAAATATTGATTTGATTCCCCAAATTATATACATTGAAGTGGTTGGGTAGAGTTGGAACTTGCCTAGTGAGTTGTATATAAGTGTGAGTTTGTTTGTTTGTGTGTATGTTTCATTCAAGAAGAAAGAAAGGAAAAAAGAGAAGAAAAAAAAAATATAGAAAAAGTGTGAAAAGAAAAAGAAAAAAATCGGAGAATTCCGGAAAAAAGAAGAAAAAGAGAATAAAGTGTTTGACATTGTGTTTCTTTTGTTTTGAGGCAAGTTTCCAATTGTTTGTGGGGTTGAATTGGATTGATTTTAAGTGGTGAGAGTGTATGTATGTCGAATTGGTGCAACATAATTTCAAGCTTTGGCTTCTAGCTCCACAATTCCCAAATATTATCCACTCCTTACCCTTAACCCTAGCCCCGTTACAACCCTTGAAAGTCCTCTTGATTGTCATTGTTGCTTTGCAAATTGCGGTGGAGAGTTGAGATTCTTAGCAAGTACGTGGTTGGTTGTGACCTTGGTTTGAGTATTTGAGCGAACTTTCAATGATTTTTCATATTTAAACACATGAGAGGAGTGTTTCCACATTTCCAGAAAGTGAGTTTGCTCTTCATTCTTACCTAGTTTCATGCTTAACATGTGTCTTCTTATCTCATTCGGTGATTAAGGGTGATTGGTTGAACTTGATGAGTACCATTCTTGAATAATTTGTCTTCATTTACTTGTGTAAATTGGCTTTTCTTTTTCACTCTCGGGCTGTACTTTAGATTGGATTGGGTTGATTGAATGTTGTATCTTTGCCATCCTTAAGAGTTGTAATTATATAAATAAAAAAAAAAATTTGTTTTCGTTAATTTTTACTTTTGAGTCTTTTTACTTTTGCTTTGACTTCTTTGAGTCTTTTTGTCCCGTTTTCTTTTATTTTCTTTCATTTTCTTTCTTTACCTTTTCTTTTGAGTTTGGACTTGCTTAGGGACAAGCAAGGACTAAGCATGGGGGATTTTGATAAGTGCTTCTTGTATAGATGAGAACTTGGTTGTTTTGATGAGAATTTGGGGAATATTTGATTTGATTATGTTATTTTATACTCGAATTTCCCATATTACACTTGGTTTGGAGTTTGGTGAGTTTTGTAGGGAATTTGTGAAGAATCGATGTAAACCGAGCCCAAAAAGCAAGTGTAGATCCAAGTTATGAGATTAAAGGACCAAGAAGTGAGGTGTTGGATCACCCAAGGCCCAAACAATGGCCCAAAGTACTCCTAGGCTCGAAAAAAGCAGTGACACGGGTGCCCCCAGGAAGAGCACGGGTCGTGTCTATGGCCAGAGAGTGAGAAAATTCAAGAAGGAAGCTGACACGGTCCGTGTCACAGGGAGCACAGTCCGTGTCGCATGGGCCCGCGTCAGGTGCTACCCTGGCACGGTCAGTGTCTCTCCTGTCTTTTCATTTTCGGCGGTTTTGAGTTGATATTTGCCTATATTATGCTGATTTTCGGCCGAGTAGAAAGGAGATCATCATCCACCATCATCCATTTCATGCCCTAATCATCATCCACCATCATCCATTTCATGCCCTAATCATATCATTCATCATCCATATTCCATTCCATGATTGAAGATTGAGAGAAGATTGAAGATTGAAGAGCAACTCGAACATACTTTGAAGTGGAGGAGCAAAAGTCCTCCATTGTTGATCCCTAGCAAGTTTGTTCTTCACTTGGGTTTATTTTCTCATTCTCTCATAGATTTTCATATGCTTTCTAGAATAGATTTCAATTGCTTTGTAGTTTTAAACATGAATTGTGAGTAGTTCTTTTAGTTTAGGGGATGAACCTTTGAAGTTGCTTGATGAATTAACTTTGTTGGATTGAATTATCATGAATTTAGTTTGTTTCAATCTATTTGGTCTTTGAATTGAATTGTTATTGCTTTTGCTTGATCACCAATTGCATGTTAATAGGTTGTTGAATGAAGTACCGAAAGGAGAAGTTTGATTACCCGAAAACCTAGATTGAACTAGTTAAAATTATCTAGACATAGAAGTTTTAACTAGGGTTCTTGAGATAATTAGATCTTTAACCTTGACTAAATCGAAATAACCACGAAAGTAGGTGCTTGGTTAGTCTTGGTAATTCGTTCTAGTGGCAAAATCTCATTGCGAAGTATTCTATGCGATTATCGAACCTTGATTGTGCAAATTAATGAAATGAGAGTTCAATCCACATCGTTGATTCGTTATTTGACTTAGGTTTCATCCCCTGAACGCCTTTTTACCTTGATTAAATTCGATAAGTTTGTGTGAATAACCTTTTGTTTAGTTCTTGATTGTGATTAGATTTAGAATTAGTTATTTCAAACCAAAAACGGATCGACTTAGCGATCAATTAGGAGGCTAGTTCAGTGCGTTGAAAGGAAAAGTCCCTGTGGGAACGACCTTGATTTATGCTACAATTTCACCCGTGCACTTGCGGCCTATTACCCCCTAAACGTGTGGCTTTAAAGACTGGGTGTACGACCTCATTTGCCATACACTCAGGGAACCCGCCGTATCCGTCATCCAGAAAAGCACCTCTTTGGCTGCTCAATTAGTTAGGACAAATAGGAAACTCTCTGACCTGAGGAGAGAACATGTGGAGATGATTCGACAATTGATCGAAGCAAGGAACCAAGGTAGGACTGAAGAAGACTCGAAATAGGCTTCTTGTGTTGAGCGGTGTTTTCATGTCGGTCATGGCGGTCATGGTGGGGGTCATAATTCAGAAAGCCTAGTTTGGTGGTGGGAGGAAGAAGGTTCTAGAAAGATGAAGCAACAACAACAGCAGGATGAACAAATTGTTGTTTTTTTTTTGTTTTAATTTGGTGGTGGTTTGTATGATGGTTTGCATGGCATATTCTGTTCTAATATGCCTTTTAGTTTTAGTCTAATTTGGGGATAAGTTTAGTTATGTATGTGTTTAATTTGATGTTTACGGGTTTTTTATGGTGGTTTGTATGGTGGTGTTGAATGGAATGTAACGCATTATCAATTGTTATTTACCCATCTCTTTGAACGTGTTTCAATATGTTGATAAAACCCTTCTCTTTGACAACAGAGAACAACAAAACAAATCAAACCTAACTTCATAGTCTAGCATGGTATTTTGTTGAATGAATGTTCTAATTTGGGAACCGGAAACTATTTCCATCATCAGTATCTCCATCATCATCCTCATATTCTTCCTCATGTTCTGATTTGGGCACCATAAACTTTGAAAACATCCACATGATCTTCGGCGTTTTTTTTTTTTTAAAAAACACTTTTGACTGCATAAATTTATTAATAAATACAAATTGTTTCCAATTAATGCTACACCTTGGTACACTAGCACATTGGCAATATTGGTATTGTGATAATAAGAAGGTTGCGGGTTCAAATCCAATACATTGGATATTGTTTTTATCATTTTCTTCATCATCTTCAACTTCTTCTTTTATCCTGCTATCTTTCATCTTCACCCTATTTTTTGTTTTGTTTTTAAATTTCTTTTTTAAAATGGCTAAATGCACAATTGTTAATTGTTAATAGTTTGATTAAATTCTTTTACAACCATCTGTCTAGAGCGGGAAAAAAATAAAAAATAAAGTCACAATCTTGTCAAATCAGAACTTTTTGTCAGCAAGCTCTTCATCTTCCAAAATTCATTTTCTATTTTCTTCTTTTTCTCTGTAAAATAAACCATTTCTAGCCTTCATTCTTCAATTATTGAAGCCACAGTTTAAAATTTTAGATCTGAATTGAATTAACAAACAGATTGGGAGAGAAGCAGATACAGATAGGGAGAGAAACAGATAACAATTGAACTAAAACTGATTCATTCATTGATGATATTCATTCAAAAACCAAAAACAGACAAAAGCAAGAAAGGAAACAACATTAACAACACTGAACCCATTGAGCAAAAAAAAAAAAAAAAAAACCACTGAATCTTAAGGCTTCACACTATTCTTGGGGGGAGGGGGCATCGTTCACCGCTGGGACTGGAGGAGGCACTAGAGGATTAACAAGAAGTCCAGCCCTGCGAACTATGTCCTTGAGGGCATGGGAGAGAGTCTTGTTGATCATTACAGTGCCTTGAAGAGCGCGTTGCGTATCCTGAAGAGTCTTCACTTCTTCTTTCAGAATTCGGACTTCGTTCTTCATCATATCAATGTGAGCCTCAATGTAACTGAACACTTGCTTGGTTAGAACCACAGAATCGGAGGAGGAGTTTGTGGATGCTGTGTCGGCTTTGCAAGGTTCTTTGCCTTTGCTGCTCAAGTGTGGGCGTTTGCCTACGCTCGGGGGGGGGGGGGGATGATTCACGGTTAAAGCGTTTTCTCATGGTGAAACTGAAAGTGAGAGTGAAAGTGAGAGTGTGAAAACCTAAACAGATAATGGTTGTAAAAGAGAAGAGTGTGGGGACCGACTTAAATAGGGAAGAGAAGAGCAAGAGACGGGGAAGTTGGGGAGACGGAGAGAGATGTGCATTATTTCTGATAAACATGCCTTCGGGAAATATTTTTTGTCATTAATATACACTGAAACTGGGAAAACCGTGAAAAACTTGCCTTTGGGAAAAAAAAATTTTGTCATTAATATACACTTACACTAGGAAAACTGTATAAAAACTGCCTTTGAGAAATATTTTTTGTCATTCATATACACTTTAACTGGGAAAACTGTGTAAAAAATGTCCTTTCATCTCTCTGGATAATGTCAGGGGTGGTAAATATGATCTTTCAACTTTCTCCATTTTTATAGTTTCAAACGGTTTTACCTAGTTTAAGGGTATTTTATTGACAAAAAATTATTCTAAGGCCAATTTTTTATGGTTTTCGAAGTTCAAGGGCATTTAAATGACTACAACTTCTCATTTTACATAGTATTTTCAAATTAATTTTTATAATATCTTGGGCAAAAACTTTTTCAAATTATTAAAACTTAAAATATTTTTTGTCAACTTAACTAACTATTTTTTATTACATAATATTTTTTCGTTTTGGAATTCAAAATTTTCAATTACATAATTACTAGTTTACCAATTTTCAATTAATTATTTTCAACCCTCACTCACCATTGTAATATAACAAAAAATTCAATAGAAGATGTCACTTAACATTAATAAAATATTTATAGAAATTAAGATGGGAAACAAAATCCATACCATAATTAAAAAGAAAATTACTAATATTTGTCACCAAACAAATACATAGCATGATTATCGTTAATTAATTAATATTATTAAATACAATTTTTGGGTTTTTCTCCCTCTTCTTACAGAGCATCTTCTTCTTATTCTTCTGCTTCTTCTGCATATACTTCTTCTTCTTCTTCTTCTTCTTCTTCTTCTTCTTCTTCTTCTTCTTCTTCTTCTTCTTTTGCATCTTCTTCTTCCATGAATCATACAATTTAAGATGAAAAAAAACCACAGTTACATAATTTCATATACAAAACCAATACGGCAGTTAACCTACATCAATAACAGAACAATAAGAAGCATCTGATGCTTTTCTTCAAATCCAATAAAATGATAACGATTGTCTTGAAAAACTACATGAATCATTACTCTATTTTACCGTTAGAAATCTAACTATTAGAAATTCTTCAAACAGATAAATACCAACGTTCTGACAATTTAAGATGAAACAAAATCCAATCCACAGTTACATCAACAAAATACACAGCTAGATATCCACACTGACATTCAAATAAAGTAGAAGGGAAAAAAAAAATCCAAAATTCATCATCCACAGATAAATACCAAGGTTCTGTGCAAGAGAAGAAGAGGGAAATCAGATGATCAGAATATAATCCAAATTAAATACGGTAATCCACACTGACCTCCATTTTCAATTTTTTTTACATAATTGCCACATATTGTCAAAACCCATAAACCAAACATTTACCTTTTAGAATATATGGAAGATGGAAACCAGATAGTCCGCAAATATTGTAGATGGAAACCAGGAAATAGGATACCCATGGAATAGAATACTCTAAACCTAGATGGAAACCAAAGAATTCGCACAAATTGTAATGGAAACCAAATTCGATTTAAGGGGTTGAGGAAATGGGGTTTCGGTTTAGATGTCATAGATACATAGAGAGAGAGAGAGAGAGAGAGAGAGAGAGAGAGAGAGAGAGATAGCGAGAGGGGGAGAGAGAAAGAGAGAGACAGAGAGAGAAAGATTGGGGAAAGAACGACTATGGTTTTGGGGAAAGAAGATGAAAAGTGGGCGGGAATGTGGGTAGGGGTTTTGGGGAAGTTGGCGGGAATGGGGTAGACGATCTTGGCCATTAAATTTTATTCAATCCGACGGTCAATATTGATGATCATTTGACCTGTCAGCAATCCTTGTCTCAAATCTTTGACCAATCAATATAAAATACAAGGATTGTTATATTTTATTGATTTATATACATCATATAAATTACAAGGATGGTTTTACTAATTATAATAAATTAATGACATAAAATTTATTAATTTGATACAATTGTTTCTTGGTTGTGAAATTTTATTAATTTCATTCAATTGATTTGTTAATTTTATTAAATTAATCCCTAATCCCTATTTTTATTAAATTTCAATATTTTTTTAATGACTAATGTATTTGTTTATTAATTCTATTGTCCCCATCTCTAATTTGTAGATTTTAATCGCTACAATCATGGGATCCTGACAAATAGATTTGAACGAGGATTGTGACAGTGATTCCGAGTATGATCCATTAGAGGAGTTGTTGAAAGATGATGACAGACCGACTGGTGACGGTAACTGTGACGACTTATTTCTGATTTATTCGGAGATGAACACGATGTTGGTATACCTGACTTTGAGGCGGATGATGGGTTGGGTGGCGGTTTCATGCACGTAGATGATGTGGATGACACGACTATTCTCGATATTGGTGATATCACTGCCCCTTTTTTGGGGATGGAGTTTGATTCGGTCGCGGAATTTGAAATCCACATGCATGAGTACGGTCGTGCCAATGGGTTCCAAGTACGTATTAGGAGCTCCCAAAAATTACCTACACAACATACCACAGACAATGAACCAGTCTACGAGAGGCTAAAGATGGTTTGCACAAAACATGGCATGTTTAAGTCAAACTGTTCACATCCAAACCGATCATCTAGCACTTCTATCACCGGGTGTGGTTTCAAAGTCACCGCCACATTCCAACAACAAAGCGGCAAATACAAGTTGACTACAGTCGACACAAACCACAACCACGAGTGTAATCCTGCAGACACGAAATACATGAGAAACTACAAGTTCATAAGTTTCGGGCATCGGAGGAGGATGGTAAATAACGACACGACCGACATGCTGATCTCCAAGAACTTCAACTCAATTGCGGTACAATACGTGGGCATGATCAAGTTCCTTTCGACGAAAGAGATTGCTCCAACGTTATCAGCAAGGTAAGGAAACTCGCATTGCAAGACGGAGACTTCAAGGCGATGAGGGAACATTTATAGGAGATGATGTCGAGTAACTCCAACTTTTTCTTCATGTATGACACCGGCGACGTCGGAACTCTAAGGAACGTATTTTGGGAGGATGGAAGGAGCAGAGCAGCTTGCGAGGACTTCGAGGACATTGTGTCGTTCGACGCGACTTATGTGTCCAACCGGTATAAGATGCCATTCGCTCCTTTCATTGGAGTTAACAATCACAGACAGTCCATCTTGCTCGGCTGTGCGTTGTTGGCTGGAGAGGAAGCCGATAACTTCATATGGTTGTTTGATATGTGGTTGAAGTGCATGTCGGGGAAAGCACCAACCGCGATCGTAACAGATCAATGCCAATCCATAAGTCATATTTAATAATTCTATTCTATTTTTTTTATATGCACTTAAGTTTCCACGTGATTGACATTTTGTAATAAGTTAAATGTTTGACGTGCAAGCAAGGCTATCGCAACGGTATTTCCAAATGCGCGACACAGATGGTGCATATGGCATGTGATGAAGAATGCAAAGAAACATCTATACAACAAACCAGAGGGGAATGATATTCTTCGAGGGCTCAGAGATACTCTTTACGATTCTATTGATGTCGAGGAATTCGAAGAAAAATGAAAACAATGGGTTGACACGTACGACCGACACAACTCCAACTGGTGCAATGACATGTATGATAAAAGGCATAGATGGGTGCCCGTATACTTCAAGGACGAGTTTTGGGCAGGAATGTCAAGCACTCAAAGAAGTGAGGGAATGAACTACTTCTTCAAAGGATTCGTGAATGTCAACACCACACTCAAACAATTTGTTGATCAATTCGTATTCGCTCTAGCAAAGAGAGTCAGAGAAGAGGACAAAGAAACGTTCCGTTCAAAGGATAAACCAGTCCAATGTACATCGGACTTTTTTTATGAGCATGTATTCCAGCAGCGATAAACTTCAAACAAGTTTGTTGAGCTTTAAAACGAGGTGAAAAGTTTGATTTATGTTGTGAACGCCGAGAAGACACATGACGACGAGAGGACATGCACTTATGAGGTGATTCTTACGAGGCCACCGTCGAAAGAAATCACAATTCGACGTTCCAGGTTTACCATCAGAGTTGATAGGGAGACCCTAGAAATGAAGTGTGACTGCAAGAAGTTTGAGTTCAAGGGAATATTATGCTGCCACATACTGCGTGTTTTTGGCAAGGAGGGACTAGATTATGTTCCGGAAAGGTACATTCTCGACCGGTGGAGGAAGGACTTGCCGAGCAAACATCTAATAATTAATGTTCCGTACTACGAACTGCACCGGTCCAAAACAAAAGAGGTTATCCGATTTGAAAAACTGCAAAGTGCATTCGAGCCTGTTTCGACGCGGCCAATGATGGACGAGAAAGTGTTCAAACAGACGATCACGAATCTTTTAGAGTTGACTAAGAAGGCCCCATCCATTATGGGGGACCGTAATGGGATCGTGTCCCGGTGCGTAAACAAGATCGGCAGAGCATACGGTAGGAGGCCTACCGAGGAGGGAACTTCTCGAATGGGTGCCAATGACAACACCAACGACTCTATCCATGTGAACGACCCCGTCGATAAAAGGGAAAGAGGTAGGAGATAGTCAAGGAGAGCAGGTTATCACAATGAACAGCGCTGTAGCAGAAGGAGAACACAACAAACGCCTCCGACCTCCAGTGTTCCACAAGGCTTCCAAATGCCACCTGGGGCCATTGTTCACCCAGGATTCCAAATGACACCTGGCTTTCCGTATCAAATGCCGCAAGGATCTAACGCTCCAGCTCCAAATGGGTTCCAAATGTACCCCCAGGTAATGTAATAGAACCCTTTTATTTTACAAAGTAATGATTATCAAAAAATTTACATTACAAATAATTTTTCACCTATAAATATGCAGGTCAACCACCGGCAGCATGTCTTGCTCAACAACCCTGTAACTATTCCTCTTACACATTTTACGCCGGTAAGATTATTATTTGACATAACCGCATTCTGTCAATGATGTATGTCAAGTGCATTAAACCTAACAATATTTATACACGCAGGGTCAGGGTCAAACACATCATTCCAAACAAACAAGATGAACATGAAGATGATGAAGATGAAGATGATGGGCTTAGTTTGTAGATTAGGGAAATGGGTTTATTTATGGTAATAATTTTTGTACTTCATTATGAAAGTCATGTAACATATGGATTTATGCAACAATTTATTTTTAGGTTCTTGGCTCAAAATAATCCAAAGTCGGAGGTCATTGGCTGAGAATAATCCAAACTCACTTTTTGGCTGAAAATAATCAAAACTTTTAACCTATTTACTCGGACTAAACCGAAATCGATTTTTGGCGTCGGAATTTTGACTGGTCAGCTTATGTAGACCTCAGTCAACATAAAATCAAAACCAAAATCAATTAAGGAAACATGTGCTCAGGCTTCCCAGTTAGAATTCCGACACCGGAAATCGATTTCGGTTTAGTCCAAGTAAATAGGTTAAAAGTTTGGATTATTTTCAGCCAAAACGTCAGTTTGGATTATTTTCAGCCAATGACCTTCGACTTCGGATTATTTTGAGCCTAAAACCCTTTATTTTTTATATCAATTTCATTTTAAATCAATGGAAAGGATGAATCCATGCTGAGCATACTACTTATATTTAACAATATTCTACTATTGACAAATAAATAAATGTTAATAAGAATACAAATTGAATAATATACCAGTGCGTTGAAATATCAATGACTTTAAATGTTAGTAAGAATACGAATTGGGAAAAAAAAATAAAATTGTTACTAAGAATACAGATTTGGACAAAAAAAAATGTCAGAAATTTTAGTAACAATAGAGATTGCGAGATTGAGACAAAAATAAATACAAATTGATTGAATAATAGTCTTTTCATGAATAATTAAACAAAACACAACCTAATCCATGAACTTCATCCTTCAAGCATACAGGTTCGAACTACGATTACAACCTGCTTCTTTCCAGCATACAGATTTTATGAAAAGCTGTACATTTCAATTATACATATATAAGTAATACTAGCTAGAAAAAACTCCATATATCTGTGCCTTACGGCCTTCAATCCATGGATTCTCCAGCTCAAATTAGGCATCACACCAATCAGACAACTCCACTGCAAGGTGTTGAACACACAACAAAAAACTAGTAAAGCCTATCATTTGCTAAACAGATTTGCATCCAAATATTAGATTTGCTAAACAGATTTGAAAAATATACATTAACTCTATCTACTTTATTTACTATACAGATTTGCATCCAAATAGCTAAACTAATTATTTCATTTTGAACCTTTATTTTCCTGACTATTGTAAAAGGCGACCATATACCCAGAATCAACAAGATTTCAAGGATTAAAATAGCCATAGTCTATCTTAAAATTTCAAAAATAACATCACAAACAATTTTTTAACAAAACATAACACCAAAGTTTGTAATGAAATATCGAAAATGCGTGTTCAAATCCCTCTAACACCCTCCCAACTTAACCTTAAAAAATGATAAAACATGCAAATTCAGACATGACCCTTCGTTAACCACAACAAAATCAATTATGCCTTAATTACTTTTCACCATGCAAATTTATGATCAAAATTCAAATCAAAGAAATCCCATTATAAATACTACTACCTCTTCTACATTTACCATCTCATACAAACGCATCTCTTCTTCCATTATCTTTCAAACACATTCTTTTGCCCAAATCAAATGGATTCTCGTAACTCAACCATGAAACTTCCTGCCACCCAAACCACCGAAAAATGACAATTTAACTCTAACACCTCCTCCGTCTATATCTACAGTAAAACAAGAAATACCAGATCCATCCCCATACCCATCGCCCAAACCGTCTCCTAGCACATCCAAAACAGCTAGGAGAAAACTTACCCTAAGAACTCCAAATACAGAGGCCCAACCATACGAAGTCAAATACGAAAGTCTTAAGGATGAAATTCAAGAGCTTTTCGCAAGATTAGCTCAAAATGACTACGAGGTGACGCTCAAGAAGTTCATTTGGAGTGGGAAGGGATTGGTTGAACTAGACATTATACTGAAAGCATCCCAGTCAAGTCCTGGGAGGTGAGACATTGCAAAGCAACTCCACCCGTTTAATTCCCAGGAAGTAATCTCGGCAGAAAGCGAAGACCCCTGAAGCATCCTCCCCAATTCCAGAAGGAACTCCCATAATCGACATTGGTTAGTCCCCCCATCAAATGTTTCTGTTGGTTTAGCTTGTTGAAACTTCGGCAGTGTTTTTTTCTTTTTATTTATTTTTATTTTTTAGTGTTTATGTTGCAGTTTTTTTCACCTTTCTTTTGTTACTTTTTCAATTCCGCAGTTTAAATCAATGAAGTTATTTGAGTTGCTAAATCAATGGAGTTTAGTTACTATTTTTTAATTACTTTCATTGCCTTTAGTTGCTTTCATTCAGCTATATCCAAAAAAATTCTGAACCAAGAAAATAAAAGGAAAACCCCAAATCAACGCAAGAAACCGTAAAAATTTAACAAAAACGAATGAATCTGAACCAAGAAAAGAGTAGGGAAAAAAACAAGATTAAAACCCTAAACAATTGAAGAGAAACGAATTAACTTATCTGGATCGTTGAATAAAATTGCCGTCGTCATTGATGGCGGTGAAGGAATGTATCGTCGGATCCGCCGTCTTCTACATCTCCACCGTCTATGGTTTCGCTGTCATCTACATCTTCGACTTCTTTTTATGGTACAGGTGGGTGGTGGTGAGTGGCTAGGGTCTCGATGGGCTGGGGAGATTGGGAGCCGTCGTTAACATCTCCGACGTCTACGGTTTCGTCGCCGTCGATGGATGTGGTGGGAGAGGAGGTTTCTTTTGGCTACGGAGATGGAAAAGGAAGGAGAATGATGAGGGAGCTACATGCGGGTTTTGGGAAATTTGGGCGGCGGTCTGGGAAATAGGAGAGAGGGACAGTATTTATGAGGAGGGAGGTATAATGATATATATGGCCAGTATGGAGTTTTAGCTTGTAATGCCATGTCATACTATTTTATGACATGGCAGGTGAGTTTTTGACCCACTGGGTTAGTTAAACTTTTTCCGCCAAATACACCCTAAATCTGGTACGTGAATGACTTTGTTTCACTATGATGTCTATTAGGCATAGAAAAACGATAGGTGTGCGCCGAACATCATGCATCATTTTTTTTTCTTTTTTCTGTTTGTGGTACAATATATTCTTCTATTTTTTTTATTTGTCACTTAACTAATTTTTCGTCCCATTTATATTTTCAATAATAATTTTACTACTTTAGTTTTATCTTTACTAAATTATTCTGGAACCTATAACTTAAGTAACTATAATTGAGGGCACTTTTGTGATTTTGATTTATTTCAACCAAACTTTTATGTTGCGTTGGCTTCCCACTTTTCTCTAAAGTGACAAAAAAAAAAACAAACAGAGGAAGTATGTATTTTAGCCACTATTTTAAATTTTTTTCTTAAGTGCCACAGGTGCCTTTAATTCACAACATTCATTTAAAAAAATTATTAACATTGTGGTATATCTTTCTGAAAATTTATCTACTAATTTAATTTATGAATATTCGTGTTTGTCGGGGAGATTCAAGGCGGGAGTCCACTTCAACCAAGACCCATAGTACACAAGTTAAATGAGGTTCCATCTTAGAACCAATTGGTGTTAAGAGGAGTAGCCCACTTGACTTATATACCATGTCCTCTCGATCTCTTTACTTTTTCAGATGTGGGACATTTTTATGGGTGAATCCCAACAATCTCCCCCTTCACACATGAGTCTCTCCCCTTTGATTGGAAGCCTCATTTTGCCAAGGTTTCAAGTCACCATTAGGAGCCCATCATAGCCGCACCTTACTGTAAAAAGTTGCACCCTACTCCACCTGAGTTTCATGCCACCACTCTGCCCCAAGAGTCCCAGCCGTACCTTACTCCACAAAGTCGCACCCTACTCTACCTGAGTCTCATGCCACAACTCTGCGCATTCAAGAGACCCAACCGTGCACGCGCCATGGTCCTGCTCCTGTCCATGGTGATTTTTACGGGAACTCCCATCGAATCTGATATGCCACTTATTGGGGAGAGTCAAGACGGGAGCCCACTTCAACCAAGGCCCATGGTACACAAGTTAAGTTAGGTTCCATCTCAAAACCAATTGGTGTTAAAAGGAGTAGCCTACTTGACCTATATACCATGTCGTCTCTCTTTACTTTTTTCGATGTGGGACATTTTTATTCATGGATGAATCCCAGCAGTGTTGAAGGTTATGAACATTCATCTACTAGCCTATGAGCATTCATATACTGGTTTATGAACATTGTACTTTAAGTTTATGAGCAATCATATACTAGCTTATGAGTATTAGGGTTTAGGCGTTATGGTAAAAGTTTGTGAGCATTCTTGTATAGAGATTTATGAGCATTTACATTATAAATTATGAACATTGTACAAGATATGCTATGAGCAAATCTCTTATAGTTTATGAGCATTCTATTCATATGCTTGTGAGCATTTTTGTATAGATTTATGAGCAAGACTGTTATCGTTTACGAACATTCTTCGATTAGTTTATGAGCATTTATATATATGCTAGTTGATGAACATTGTAATATAAATTTATGGGCATTTATCTACTAATTTATGAACATTTTAGTACCAAAAAGGAGAGTCAGATGCACGGGAGCACAATACTCCCGGGCTCACCATCCAAGGGTTCCTCTTACAACTTTACACATCCATGTTTATCTTGTACACCTACCTTTTTTTTTATCGTTTCCACGAGGAGCTGAGGGGCCTAACTGTATGAATCAGACTTGAAGGACGTTTAAACTACAAGGAAAACCACAAGGATTGATTGAATTACTAAACTACTAGAGGCACGAACAAACAAACGGGATTTGATTCAAATAGCAAAAAGAGGGTTTCGGGAGTTTTAGGAAACTAGAAGGATCATAATCACGGGTTTCGTGATTAGAAAGTAAAAAGACAAAAGAAATCCGATGAGACCTTTGCTAGAATAAGCTTACCGATCTCCCTTTCTCAAGGGATGCCCGGGTTGACTACCCCGATATCCATCATGGATCCCGAGAGTTAATCATGCAAAGTTCTTTAGTTAACCCCATTCTCATTCTCATGGGAATGGGATTAACTATCCCATCTTTATCGTTCCTGGCAAGTGATTAGCGAATTAAGGAGCTCTTGGTCGTTAACTCACCCCACTTGAAGGAAAGAATAAGGTGGGAATTAGATTTCTTCACTAATTACTCCCTAATTAACTAACCTGGTACTAATCACCTATTAGAACCCTTAATCAAACCTAACCCACAAGGAACTTAGCCACTAATCATGTTCAAACCAAACCTAGACATGATTTTATCACAAACAAGTGAAAATCACTAACAAAACAAGTTAAGAGATGATCAACACTAATCAAGCAAAATCAACCAATCAACAACAGTAAAATAAAGAAAAAGAGAGTAGATATCACCTATAGATGGAAGGAATAAATAACAATGGCCAATAGTGATAGTAGAATCTTCAATCTCAATTGATTCATCCAAAATCATCCAATACAACCAAATTAATCCAATAGAGATGGATTTATACTAACCCTTAAGTTAATCTCTCTCCCAATCTCTTAAAACCTAAGAAAGCTCATAAAAGGATGCTCCAAAGTAAATAAAATGGAAATTGAAACCTAATAAACCAACCTTTGGGGGTGCTTTGATATAACGAACCAATCTTGAACTTTAATATTAGACAAACTGGCCTTAACACTTTATTTTTTTCTAACGAACCGCCACCGAGTCTAACTCGTCGGAAGTGTGACGTGGTGGTGGCGGTGGCTTATGTGGCGGTGTTTAAGCAAAAATAAAAAGAAAACAAAAATGAGCCATATTTTTATCTGAGTTGGATTAAAATAATCAACATTTTTCATTTTTTTAAAATCCACCTCAGCACCCCCCTCTCTCCCACTCCCCCTTTCTCTCCACTCTCCAGCCCGACCCCCATCCTCCCCAGCCTCTCTCTCTCTCTCTCTCTCAACCCCCAGCCCATCTCCCCAGCCTCTCACTTTCTCAGTCAACTCCACCCCACCATCACCCTTCATCACCACTGCCATCACCACCTTCACTGCCGCCATCTCCACCGCCATCACCACCACCTTACCCCCGAAAAACTAACATAATTACTAAAAATCAATTTAATGCCACTATTATATAATACAGACTACACACAACGTAGCAGAAATAAATACGACTCAATCCAACCAAAAATAAATTAAAAATTAACATAATTACCAAAAATCAAACTAAGAGAAGATATAAGTAATACAATCCCTAATGAGCAAACCCATTTCATCGGAAAAGTGAGCGATGACACTTTCTTCCGAAAAAACCATCCAACCTAGTTGAAATGCGGTACAATTAACATAATTGAATTAAGTGAGGAAGAAAAGCATACAATCCAAGTGAGCTAATTCAGAACGAGGCATTTCCATCTGAAAATGTGACCAGTTCTTCAATTTCTGATATCCTCCGATCATGCAGAATGCGATCACGCGCTGCTAAATCGGCGTAATACTCAAACGAGCCTTTCTCCGGCCAATGTTGCTAGGAGTTAGTTGAGTTTTGATCTTGACCAAATCATGACTTCCTCCGAGTAGCGGTGGTGCATTTCGAAGGTGAGACGTCACGACCATGGCAGAAGCTGAACTGGGAGTTCAGAAAAGAGAAAAGGACGAAGAAGAAAAAGAAGGATACGGTAGAGAGAGAATCCAGAAGCATTGCAAATTCTAACCCGTTTGAATTTCTGGAATCACAGAGCAATGGAATCGAATTGAAAACCTAGAAACTGCAGCATTTGATTTGGGAACCCTAGATTGAGATTGCAAAGATTGAATGAATGGATCTTGAAATCGAAGATGAAGAAGAAATCATCAAATCAGTGTTTGAGTGAGAGAGAGAGAGAGAGAGAGAAAGTGTTATTTTAAAAAAAAAAGAAAAATGTTGATTATTTTAATCCAACTCAAATAAAAATATGGCCCATTTTTGTTTTCTTTTTTTTTTTTTTTGGCTTAAACGCCGCCACATAAGCCGCCGCCACCACCACGGCACACTTCCGACGAGTTGGACTCGGTGGCGGTTTGTTAGAAAAAATAAAATGTTAAGGTCAGTTCGTCTAATATTAAAGTTCAAGGTTGGTTCGTTAAATCAAAGCAACCCCAAAGGTTGGTTTATTAGATTCTAATTTCCCTAAATAAAAGATGCTGAGAAATTATGACAACAAATTATTTATACAAGGATAATAAAACCCCTATAGCGCAACCGTTTCAAGCCGACAAATACAATAAAACAGTGTCGTCGCGGGCGGGACAACCACGGTCATGCGCGCTACAATTCTTGGAACGAAGAAGCGATTCCATTTTAGCGCGTGATCGCAGGTGCGACGGGATGGTCGCAGGCGCGACCATGCTGGACCCAACCTCCTTCTAACTTTCTTCCTTGGAAATCGTTATGAGTGTCACCCCTTCTAACGTGGGTGGCACGGCCTTCTGCCTCCTCTTCCATCTTTTCTTCTTTGAGCGTAGCACCCGCCACAAGAAGGGCTACTAAATTGGGCAGGGGAAGTTGTCTCGTCGCGCCCGCTACAAGGCCTGTGGCGGGTGCGATGACCCTGACCTTGCTCCTCCATGAAGAATTCGCCGTCCCACCCGACTTCTCTTCATTTCTCAGCCTAACTTGGCTCGGGAATCCTCTCGGGACCCTCTATTTAGCCTGAATTTGCTTCTTTCCCTTGCTTTATTTCTCAAACTTTAAGTTCCTATAAAACAACTAAAACAACATATTAAAAAATGAAAATAACACGGGATTAAGCGAAAACTACAAGGGTGGGAGTGTAATTTAGGCCTTAATAGTTAAAACGGGCCTAAACACCCCCCACACTTGAGCTTTTGCTCATCCCGAGCAAAACAAAACAAAACAAACTGCCTAAAACAGCTACTCCACTTTCTTGGGAAGAAATAGATGCACTTAGAATATGCATCAAGCCCTTTAAACCCCCCGACAACCCGAGTGGATGAGGTGGGTCTCGTGAGTGTTTATAGCTAGCGACTATACCTAAAAAGCCATGAAAAGAAAAAAGGGTAAAAGAGAGATGAAAATGACACTGTTTACAAAAAGGGAAGAAAATGCTCATATAAATAATCCTGCAATCAATTACTCAAATGACGACGTTAATAAAATCAAAAGAAGCGAATAGGTACACATTAAGGACACCTAACCCAAAATGTTGCCAATCTTCAGGATTTTCAACTCCAAACACCTCCTGCTAACATGGACCTTGTGCACAAGTGCAAACATACTCTATTTGGTCACGATCATCTCATAGCGAAAACCTACACATGAGCTCGTTTCAAAAGAGAAAAACCAGCAATGCGTTGCTCTCTACCCACTTGTGTCACCCTTGGCTTGGTGAGGATCGCATGTTACGTACGGGAAGCCCCACATCTTATACAACCCCACTTCAATCTTTTCATTTTTTTCTTCCATTTTTCTTTTCTGTTGGCATGGTTCGAGCTTAGTTTGCGGCCCGTGAGGGTCTATTCTCCCTGCGTGGTTTTTCTCCATTCATACAATTGTACTTAAGGAGCGAGGGGCCGTGTAGGACCCCGGGAAAAGTGGTGACCACTTTTCTCCGTGATGCGCTACTTAAACGATCGGGAGCCGACTAAGGTTGCTTAATCCTTAAAGAAGGATATTTTTATTTTCGAAATTCATTTTAAGGGTGGTGAAAATTTTTATTTATTTTACAAATCCGGTTTTATTATTTAAATATTTGAAATTACACCAAAATATATTAATAATAACTTAAAATCGGCCCACACCAAATTCAGGCCCAAAAAGAAGCAGGCGAGCCGCTAGAACTGTCAAAACGGGCACGAGTTTTGACAATTCTTGGGTCGGACCGCCTATTTCTCTTGGGCCAGAGAACATGGATTGGAACTGATAAAGCCCGTGCGGGTTTTATTAAATCCAAAACATTTTCTCTCGGTTTTCACTTTAAATTGGGTGAGAGGAAGATATTAAATTATTTCTTAATCATTTTAGTGCAAATCTCAAGATTAAATAATTAAACGGATTATAAAAAAAATAAAAGAGTCGCCAGCCGATTTAAAAAAACCGACAAATCATAAAAAAATAATTAAAATAACTCCGGTCTATGAAACTTGATTCTATGGTCGGGGGTAAGGCTACGAATTCGAGAATTATAAGAATTCTCGAATTCTCCTGTTAGAAAACAGATTCTACTAAAATCGACATTAAAATGAAAAAGAGCGGGGAGAATTTCGCAAGTTTAAATTCTTAATCATGCAATATAAAGAATGGGGTTTTTTGGTTTACAAAACATGCACATATAATGTAAAATGAAGTACAAATTACATGATTAAATAATAACGATGAAAGAAACGTAAAAGCGAACCTCTTTCATTTAGGAGCCCGAATACGCCGTCCGAAAAATCTTAATCTTGCCTTGACTTGATGGATGGGAAAATGAATGTGAGGATGATAGTAGGATATATTTAAGTGATGATTTTGGTAGAGTAAGGGGAAGATAATAAGAGAATGGATAAGAGAGAGTTTTCAGAGAGTGTCAATATGATTATCATCATAGTTGGTCAAAATGAATGGAGTGGAGGGGGGTATTTATAGTTGGAGGAGGTGAGGTTTAGGAGGGAAAATCATGGTGTACACATCCCCATGATCATGCCATGCAATCACGTAGCACCCAAGTCAAGGGAAAAGGTCAAAGCACATGGGGCTAATATCAAGGGAGGGTGATCAAGATGATTTTGGCGCCGGATTCTGGAAATTAAACCCCGCGCGGGTTTTAAAATACCCACACACGGATCGCTGACGTGGACGCTGAACGACGTGTTTTGGCTATATGATAACCCGCGCGGGTTTTGAAGTCTGGGCCGGGGCGCGCCTTGGGTCTGTCCTGGTTCTGGGCCGCTTTCTTGGTTTTAAACCCCGTGCGGGTTTTGTTGCTGGAAGTGGGCCGACTTGTTTTGATTTATTTGCATTGCTTGCTACATTGGCCCAATGATGTATCCAGCCTTTGATGTTTTATTCACACTTTCGATAAGTCGGGATTATATTGGTAAAGATACCGGTATCTACAGAGAACCCACTTTGATCGAGTTCGAATAGGACGAAGGTCAAAGTAGCCTTGATGTTTGTATTGATGCTGGCGGTGCTCTTTTACATGGCGACCGGCTGATGTTGCTGATGATGATGTCATTGGTAACCTTTAGATGGCAACCGTTGGGTGACTGGTGCTGGAGGTGTCATTGGAGACCTTTAAGTGGAATCCGCTGCATGACTGACATTGATGAAGAGGTCGTCGGTAACCTTTAGATGGTGATCGTTGGAGAACTGATGCTGAGAATGTCGTTGGAGACCTTTATGTGGAACCCGCTGCACGACTGACGCTTTTGAAGAGGTTGTCGGTAACCTTTAGATGGTGACCGTTGGACGACCGATGCTGAGAATGTCGTAGGAGACCTTTATAGGGAACCCGCTTGGACAACTGTTGCTGACGACATCGTTGGAGGCCTTTAGGTGGCGACCATTGGACGACTGTCATTGACGACATCGTTGGAGGCCTTTAGGTAGCGACCGTTTGACGACTGTCGCTGATGGTGCTCTTTTATGTGGCAACCTAAAAAATCATCAAAAAGTAAGTATTAGTTTTCGCAAAAATGCAAATGGGTTCAGATTTTTACCTGAATGTTGGGAATCCTTGGGCTAGTGAAAGATGTTGGGCCGTAGGATCCTGGGCCACTGATTTTGGTTTTTGTTGGTATAAAACCCGTGCGGGTTTTATAAGATTTATTGGGCCATTGAAAGGCGTTGGGCCGTGAGAACGGGCCAGCAGGATGCTCAAAACCCGCGCGGGTTTTGGCCCCCCCTTTTTTTTTCTTTTCTTTCCTCCTTGTGAAGGGAATCGACGGTGGGTCTGGGCTTTGGGTGGACGAGAGAGAGCCATGCAGCCATGTCTCTTCTTTGGGTGGCAAAGGGATGACCTTTGGATTTTCGGCCAATGAAACGCATTTGGCATCTCGAGGCGGGTCCTAGAAACGAGCGGTTCATATTCACTCAACATTTCTATAAATGCCAAGCTTCATTCATCTCATTCATTCACATCTTCAACTTCTTCTCATCTCTCTAGCTCATTTTCTCTCTCTAGAAAATTTTTCTTTGAAGGTAACTTCGTTTTTTTTTTTTGGAAAATGCATCCTAGAGGTCGTAGGAATCCTCCTCTTCCGCATGCGGCGGCATGGCCCAATGAGATGTCTTCAAGGCGCAACTTTATTCCAGGTGCAAATGCCGACCCTTCGGACCTTACCATTCATTCTTGGAAGCATGCTTGGTTCTACCGCTCCCATGGCAAGGTAATTTTCGTAACCCCTCTTTTTAATGCTTAGTTTAATAATAAAAAATGAGCAAGCACGAATTTATTATTTTTTTCATGTCTTGTCGATTTTTATTATAAGCATGCCTTAAATTGATGCGTAAATATATCTTCATGATGTCTCATTATTCATTCACAACGATAACTCACTTTAAGAGAAGGACCAAACTTGACCCAAAGTAAACAGAATGGGTTTTATGCGTGCTCGGCCCAAAAGAAACAAGGAAAACGGCCCACTAGAACAGAGAAAAACCCGCGCAGGTTTTCTGGCCCATAGACCACCCAAAAAGAAACCGGGCCTGGATATGCGGCCCATCAAAGAGCCAAAACCCGTGCGGGTTTTAGTTTTGCTGGACCGCCTATTTGGGCCAGCAACTTCTTTTTTTTTTGTCTCTCTTCTTTTCTTTTTACTTTTGTAATTTATTTATCTCTTGGGCCATGGCTGTGAGCCTAGTGTTGGTGTTGGGTCCAACTAGGGCCCGAAAGAATACGCCTTGGTCCATTAGATGAGCCCCCCGACTTTAACTTTGCCTCTCCTGCTTTGTCACTAGGAGGATAACTTGAAAACTCCTGGCGTCCTAAATGACCTCTTTAAGGTAGCCGACTCGATTCCCGGGGATTTCGTTGACAACACCTTGACTGCAGCGGGACTTATGTTGTTCTGGAAATGTCTGGTGGCCTAGAAAGGCCGTACGTTCCGTGTTATAGGTCGTGCTATAGCGGAAAGGTTTTGGGACACGACCAACTCCTTCAATCTGTCCGTGGGTGAGATGACGGTTACCCCCACGGATTTTGTTATGATCACCGGTCTTCCTTGGGGCGGGCGTGATGTAGTTTTCAACGCCGAGATTCCACCAATGGTCTTGGATTTGCTGGGTCTTGTGTTAGCGCGTTTAGGCCAAGGACAGGGCCTATCCAACCTTGCCTATGCGCACTTCGAGGCGGCCATCCGCGACGCCAACTTTCAAAATTTGCCCAGGGATCAACGCCGCTTCATCTTCTTGGCGTACGTCATCTCTGCCACTCTTTTCGCCAATCGGGGAGATAACATTACTTTGACCTGGTTCCGAAATCTCCTGGACCTGAACGAGGTCCGGAACTTGAATTGGGGCAAAGCTGCGTATGCGAACTTCCTCCTCTGGCTTTGTCGCGGTGTCAGATTGTCGCTGGATGATGATCCAGTTTACCTCCACGAGTCTCACACTAGCTACCAGTATGGTCCTTCTTTATGGAAAGTGCTCGAGGTATGTACCTGAGACTCTTCTCTTTGTAGTTTTGCTACTCTTTTGCTATTTCTTTGACTTTATATTCATGCAGTCATGGGCATATGAGTATATCCTGTCCTTGGGCATTGGCTCCAAGAAAAATAAGACAGTCCCAGCTGCTAAACACTGGACTACTGAGGGCGTTCGAGGGAAGAAATTCCAGTCAGGTAGTCTTGACCGTATCCGTCGTGCGCTGGATGACCTCACCCTGGTATTTCTTTATGCCTGACATCTTTATCTTATTTTTACCCCCATTCTTGAAATGACTATCTTTCTTTCACAGAACCAAGTGAATTGGCATCCATGGGCGGAGTTTGATTTGAGTGCATTGCCCACCCTTTGCAACAAGTGGAGCATGATACTCGCCTCCGCATCCTGATGGAGGGACCCTCGGGCATATGGTACCTGGGGGAAAGAGCTACGAGGCAAATCCTAGGGGGATATCCCGGCCTTATACCCTAGGATCCTCCAGAGCACATGTTCGAGCCATGGCGCGTTGTTCCAGATGCCTTGGGAGATTGGATTCACGGTCAAGATTTTGGCAACTTTGTGCATGACGTCCCACAAGAGAAATTTAATGAGGAATTCCAACGCTACTTGAGCGGTTTAGCGCCCCGAGTGGTAGGTGATAAGTGCTTCTGGTATATATGAAAACTTGGTTCTTATGATGAGAAATTTGGGGAATATTTGATTTGATTATGTTATTTTATACCCGAATTTCCCATATTACGCTTGGTTTGGAGTTTGGTGAGTTTTGTAGGGAATTTGTGAAGAATCGATATAAACCGAGCCCAAAAAGCAAGTGTAGATCCAAGTTATGAGCTTAAAGGACCAAGAAGTGAGATGTTGGATCACCCAAGGCCCAAACAATGGCCCAAAGGACTCCTAGGCCTGAAAAAGCAGCGGCACGGGTGGTGCCAGAGGAGGCACGGGTAGTGCCTATGACCAGAACATGAGAAAAATTGAAGCAGTGCACTGACACGGGTAGTGCCTAGGAGGCACGGTCCGTGTCACCTGTGTCTCTTCATTTTCGGCGGTTTTGAGTTGCTATTTGCCTATATTATGCTTGTTTCCGGTTGTTCATAGGCAAGGATGATTCTACCATCTTCCATTCCATAACCTAACCCTAATCCATATCCTTCCATACCATCCATCTCCATCTCTACCATCATCCATCCCTTCCTCCACACATCCATCCACATCCATCCTTAGTTGAAGATTGAGTGTTTATTGGAGTTTGAAGATCGATTCTCAAGAAATCCATTGAAGTGGAGGAGCAAAAGTCCCCACCGATCATCATTCAGCGAGGAACGATTTCCATCTCGGTTTACTTCTCTTTCTTTTAGATTTAATGCTTTCTAGAATAGATTTTGATATGTTTTGTGTTTTGAACATGAGTAGTGAGTAGTTTATTTTAGTTTGGGGGATAAACTCTAATTAGTTGCTTCCATGGATTGAATTTTGTTGGATTGAACAAGTTGTTATCTAGTTTGAATGCATTTCATTTATCCTTTGATTATGTATGTCATTGTTTTTTACTGGCCATCAAGAATATGGAATTAGATTGTTGAATGAAGTACCGAACGGAGAAATTCGATAATCGGAACCCTTAGGATTAAACTAGTTATGAAGTGAACTAGACATAGAAGACTTTATAATTAAGGGTCATTGGATAATTTGATCTTTAACTTAATTAAAATTGAAATAACCACGACAGTAGGTGATTGATTTTGCTAAGCAATCCGTTTCATTGCCAAAAGCTCGCTACGGAATAATTTATGCGATTATCGACCCTAAAATGTACCAAACTGGTGACATACATATTCTATCCACTTATTTGATTCATAGAGTTACTTAGGTTTTATCCCCTGAACGTCTTTTTCCTATTGATTGGATCTTGTGATTTGTGTCAATATTAGTTAGATTTGCTATTTGTTAGTGAATAGAATTAGTTATAGATTGATCTCATTCAAAACCCGACTGATTTAGCAATCACATAGGAAGCTAGTTTGGTGTGTAGTTAGCAAAGTCCCTGTGGGCTCGACCTTGATATTTGCTACACGTACACCCGTGCACTTGCGGCTTATCAGTAGGTATCTCCTTCTTTTTTCTAGTTGTACTTTTGACTGATACCTAACCATAAAGTCTGCAGCTGGGGCCCTATGCTAGGGCTGCTGAGGTGGAGGCTCCACTAGCGAGGAGAAGGATCGGCGGTTTCTTGGATGTTGAGACAAGCAGTCAATGTTCTACACTCCAAGAATTCGATCAGAAACCGGTAATTCTTCATTTTTCGTTGCTTCCTTTATCTCATATGTCGCTTATATATGTATAACCTTCATTCTCATTATCTTTCAGCCAAGATGGGCTTCCTTCAGATAAATGACCTAAGAGTGGAGTACTATGTTGAAGCACATCAACCGATCATTCACTAGCTCAGGCAGGTATCGCGGGAACACTGCCGGAAGGGCTGACATGGAGGCTGACGCGGAGTTTGTTCCTTGGGAACCACCTTGAAGTTCTACTGCGGGAGTTCCTCGTACCGAGCCCCCACGTCGTTCTTCAGCAGGGGAGTATTCTTCCCGGGGCCGATCTCGGGAAGAGGTTGGTGGGTCCTCTCGTCCTCCCCTAGCAGTTGTGTCAGAGGGTCATTGTAAAGGCATCATGGTTGAGGGTCATCATTTAACTGAGTCTCATCGTAGCGGATCTGGTAGCAGAGGTCGTCGCCCTATGGACGAGGACATGGCTCAGATGTCGTTAGAGAAACAAACTGGCCAGGAGGGATCACATCACAGTGTTGGGTACAGTGGTGATACTCAACCTCGTTCCTATTGGATGGAAGATGCTTCATAGTCGAGTGCTACCAATCGACCTTCTCATTCTCGTCGCACTCCAGCTTCAGTGCGCTCTACACGCCATGGTCGGGAGATTGTGGTGAGGGACCGTGATTCAGGTGCATCCGTAGGGTATCCTGGCGGTCAGGCCCTAACGGATGACGCTATCTCACGTCCTGCACCATACGACGCCTCCTCTTTTTGCTCTGGATCTTATTCTACTGGACGGCCAGTCCTAGCTCCCGGAACGGGTCCTTTATGGCCTGCGGGTACGCAAGAGTGGTCTGCAGCTTAACACTCTTGGCTAGGAGGATCTACCTCTTCTGATTGGCCAGCCCCCGGTTACGGGACTGGTCCTGTGTGGCCTACCCCTTCTGTTGTGTGGCGTGTTCCTAACTATTCATGGCTAGCTGGTTCACAGGAGCAACCCATATCGTCACCGTCGAGCGTGCATCCTTCTGAAGTTCCGTTGTCTGGGCCACTGCAGACGGCTCCTGGTTCTGAATACTTCTCCTGGGACACCTATTTCGGTACGGCAGGTGCCTCTAATACTGGAACTTCTCATGCTGGTGCCGATCTGGTTGAAGATAGCGACGATTCGGGCTCCCTGTGGTGATCAAACTAATGACAAGCAAGACTCTATGCATTTTTAGACTATTGTTATACAGGACTAAATTGAGCTACTCTTTTTTTTATATATATTTTTTTTATTTTTATGCAAGACTCTAATGAATTTTATTTCTCATTTTATATGCAAGACTTGGTGAATGCACAATTTTATTTTATTAATGCATTTCTGAACGACTCTCTACATGACGGGATTAATCCCAACTTAATCCCGCTTCCCCAAAAAGAAAAGAAAAGAAAAGAAAACGAAAACTTACGTGTCAGAGCAAATTCGAACAAAAATTTAAGAACCGAGCATCATTGGGTGAGGATCCAAAACATCAAAAATACACAACCGGGCCAATCTGATTCCATGGCCCAAATACAATCAGAAGCTTGTGGGTTGAGCGGAGGAGAGGCGGCCAATGTCGCATATAGCCCGCGCGGGTTTTCTCTTCAGCAGACATTAGGCCTGGGCTTGAGCAGGCGCGCGCGTGGACCTTGACACATCAAAACCCGCGTGGGTTTTGATTTTTTTGTCTTTTTTTTTTTGCTAGCCGTTGCAGATGAACTGAAATCATGGGATATGAAGGGCAACGGCTATGTGATCGTTGCTGGTTGTCTTCTCCATTTTTTATCATGCCTGAAGGTGTATAAATATCTCATATAATCACTACCCCTTATCATCACTTCAAAGTCTTCTTCACATATTCTCTTAAAAACACAAAGAGCATTTCCCCGATTCTCATGGCTTTCGAGAAGAAACTTGCAACTTGGATGAGCACTTTGTCCTAGGAAGAAATGAAAGAGCTCGGGAGATACAAACTGACGAGCTTGTTGAGTCTCCGTGCGGCGGAGACTTTTTGGGATTCAAAAATGCATGTCTTCCGATTCACTTGGAAAGAGCTATGTCCGCTTCCGGAAGAACGGTCTTCAAACCTAGGGACGAATCACTTTGCTCGGCCGACGTCGCCTCCAATGCCAGCGGACATCCCCAAGCAATACAAGGAGCTCTTATGCCTTCCGTCTCGGGTCATCGGGAGCTCAATATTTGGTGAAAAGGTACACTTTCAAACCATTGTTGAATTTTTTCAATCGCCCGATACCTTGGAATACCGTCCCGTGATACGAGTGCGAGCGCTCATATTATGCCTTCTCGGCGAGTTCTGTTTCTATCATGGCGGCAAAAGAAATGGAACGGCGAATTTGATCCAAATCGTCGAAGACATGTCCCGAGGCTACAATCCTGTGCCTCTAATGTTAGCGGAAACCATGATGGGCTTGGACGATCCGAATCCAGAACATGACTTTCGAGGAAGCCCCCTGCTACTTCATGTATGCCACTCCTTCTTTCACTACGCTTGATTCTGTCTCATCGCTCAGAAACCGCGCGGGTTTCACTCCTTTTTTTTTTTTTTTGAGATAACTGGCATGCAGTCTAACTCTGTCTAACTGTTGGATAGATCTAGTTAATGGAACACTTGGGCCTCATCGAAGAGCCTCGTACTTCATCGGCGATGGCAAACTATTGTCAGAGGAAGAGGAAGTTCACCGACCTCCGCTCGGTAACGGAATGGATCGTATTCTTGAAAGAGCCTCGGGAAATCTCATGGTGGATCGAATGGTGGCACATTTCTGAATATGTGAACCATGACTCCCGCAATGCCTACGTGTGTCTTGCCATCTTGACGCACATGACTTTTTATTTTCCGGCGCGAGTGAAGCGCCAGATGGGTCGGAAGCAGGATATTCCCGAGCTTCGGTGTGAAACTCCCGATCACCTGAAACTTCGAAGTTCGATTATAGAGTCATGGCTGAAGTATTGGGAAAGAAGGCCAACTCTCAAATCCCCTCCAAAGATACATGTGTCTCATATTGCCGATGCCGACTACCATGGATGGCTAATTGCTCCTATTGAATTGCGCCGTGCTGGGGAAGCGAGACGAAGACAAGCATTTGTGAACGAAAGGTTGGGTCTCCGTACATCGGTAAAGGACAACCAAAGCGCAAGAGACTCAGTGAAAGATAGACTTGGTCCGAGAGTTGACGCACGAAAATCTGGTAGGCGGGCCTATAAGCCCAAAGATAAAGAGAAAGCTCTTGACGGACCTAGAGACATGGAGATTGACCATGAGACTACTGGCGAAGTAGAGAAAGTCAAGCTAGATTAGAAGATGGATGGGAATGAAGGAACTGAAACTGCTTTGCCAGAATAATCTTTTATTTAATTATGCCTTTTGAATTTTCTTATGTTACAAGTAATGTACTTGCGTAATTAATTAATAAAGGAGAAATATTGTTCACAATTATTTTCTTGCAAACTTTATTTTCCTTAAGCACATGAGCATTTATTAAATATATCCCAAGTGTCTGAAAATTGGTTTTCCAGTTTCTTGGTTATATTAAGCATAGTACCGCTTGAGTTGATCCAAATTTGTTGGTTGAATTATATCTTCTCCATCCATTGTAGCAAGACGAGCTGCTCCTCCTGGCAAAATGTCCTTATTCATGTAAGGACCCTTCCAATTAGGAGCAAACTTTCCCCTCGGATCTTGTATAGGTTCCCTCATCTCCTTAAGCACCAAATCACCCACTTGAGCGAACGACTTTTCACCTTCTTATTAAAAGCACGAGTGATTCTACTTTGATAAACTTGCACATTATGCAATGCTCTCAATCGCCTTTCATCCATCAACATCAACTCCTCGAACCTTGCCCTAGCCCATTCTGCTTCTGGCAACTGACTTTCGGCTACTATTCGTAACGAAGGGATCGCTACTTCGATTGGTAATACCGCTTCCATCCCATATACCAAGGAATATGGTGTTGCTCCTGTAGCGGTTCTTATAGAGGTTCGATATCCCCACAGGGCAAATGCTAATTTATTTGGCCAATCCTTGTAAGTGACAACCATCTTCTTGATAATTCCTAACACCATCTTATTGGCCGCTTCCACAGCTCTGTTGGCTTGAGGTCGACATGGCGAAGACCGGTGATGCTGGATTTTGTAAGTGGTGAGCAAAGCTTCTACCTCCTTTCGAAAATGGCTTCCATTGTCACTAATGATCTTATGAGGCACTCCATACTGACATATGATGTTTTGAAGGATGAATCTGGCCACGTGTTTGGATGTGAGTTTGGCAAAAGAGGCTGCTTCTACCCACTTAGTGAAGTAATCGATGGCTACCAATATGTACTCATGCCCTCCTGTTCCGGTTTGGTGTATCTTGCCAATGATGTCAATACCCCACACCGAGAATGGCCATGGAGATGTCAAAGTAGTTAGGTATGACGGGGGTTGATGCTGTAGGTTGGCATATTCTTGGCATTTGTGGCACTTTCGAACGAACTTTAAGCAATCTGCCTCCATAGTGGACCAATAATAACCAGCCCTTTGAATCTTCTTCGCCAGCATACGTCCATTCATATGGGGACTACATTCGCCTCCATGTACAGTAGTCATAATCTCCTTGGCGCTCTTAGCATCGATGCATAATAAGTTAATGCCCGTAGGTGATTTCTTGTAAAGGCGATCTTGGATCAAGTAGTATTGTGCTGCTAGAGATCTGACTGCTCGCTGTCCTCGAGCATCCAACTCAGCTGGGTATTCTCCGTTCCGGAGAAAATTATATATGTCATGGAACCATTCCTCATTTTCTTCCTCTTGTGCTTCCATGCTACAAACATAGGCAAGTTCAAACTGCCGCTCCACTATTACTGGTAATTGAAGCGTGCCTGATGGTATGGATATCATCGAAGACAACTTGACTATGGCGTCAACTAACTCATTGTGATCCCTTGAGAGGTACTGGAAGCTGATTTGCTCGAATTGGTCAGCGAGTCCCAAGAGCTTCTGTTGATATGCCATGAGGCATTCATTGCGGACCTTCCATGCATTTTTAGCCTGATTAATGATGAGGCTAGAATCTCCAAAAACGTTTACACGGCGTATGCCTAAAGCCAAAGCGGCTTGTAAACCCTTAATACGCGCTTCATATTCTGCAGCATTGTTGGTAGCACCACCAAAGTCCAATTTCACAGATAAAGGAACGTGTGCCCCTTCTAGAGAGATCAAAAAAACTTCCACTCCGCAGCCCATTTGGTTAGAAGCTCCGACGAAGTACATCTCCCATGTTATTTCGTCAGTGAAAAACACATCCTCATCTGGGAATTCCAAGTGAGTGCTTGGAGGTTCTTGTGATGGCAAAGCAGCCAGGAAATCTGAAACAGCCCGTCCTTTGATGGATTTCTGAGGTAGGTACAGAAGATTGAACTCTGAAAGCATGACCACCCATCGAGCGATGCGGTTGTTGATGGTAGGTTGTTCCATGATAAACTTGATGGGATTATTCTCAGCTATGACATATACTGTATGTGAAAGCATTTAATGTCTTAACTTCTTGGTGGCCCATACTAGTGCAAGAGACATTTTCTCTATGTCTGCGTATTGACTTTCATAGTCCAAGAACTTCTTGCTCAAGTAGTAGATGGCGCTCTCTTGACCTTTAACCTTCTGGGCTAGCATAGCTCCCATTGTAGAGCTAGTCACGGTAAGGTAAAGGAGTAGAGGCTCATTTGGTACTGGCGGCGTTAGGACTGGAGGGTGTTGCAAATACTCCTTGATCTTATCAAAGGATGCTTGACATTAATCGTCCCATTCTATTTTGCTTCCTTTCTTTAGTTTCTTGAACAAAGGTTCACACGTCATAGTGAGCTATGAGATGAACCTACTGATGTATTGAACTCTTCCTAGGAAGCCTCTTATCTCTTATTCTGTCTTGGGCGACTGCAACTCTTGGATAGCCTTTATCTTTGAAGGGTCAACTTTAATGCCTCGTTGGCTAACCACATAGCCTAGCAGCTTTCCAGAGGTGACACCGAAAGTGCACTTTGCTAGATTAAGCCGCACATTGTATTTGCGGAGTCGCAGGAAGAACTTGCGAAGGTTAGGAATGTGCTCCCTCGTTTTGGACTTAACGATCATGTCATCTACATAAACCTCTACTTCTATGTGCATCATATCATGAAGTAGGGTGTTGGCTGTCCTTTGATATGTTGCCCCAGCATTCTTGAGACCAAAAGGCATAACCACATAACAGTATCTTCCCCATGGTGTAGTGAATGAGGTTTTCTCCATGTCTTCTTCTGCCATTTTGATTTGATTGTAACCGGCATATCCATCCATAAAGGACAAGAGCTCATGTCCACAATTGTTATCCACTAATAGGGATGGCAATGGGGCGGGGAATACTCGAACCGGCCGGGGCCCCACCCCGTTTTGGGAAAAAATCCCCGCCCCCATTGGGGATAGGGACGGGGACGGGGACGATTTTCTAAAATTTGCTCGGGGACCGGGGGGGGGATGTGGACAAAATTTTCCCCATCCCCGTCCCCATTTTCCCCGCCGGGGAGAATTCCCCAATTCCCCATCCCCATCCCCAATTCCCCGTCCCCGAAAATGTTAAAATTACCAAATAACATTTATATATATTGAATATATATATATTAATGGGAAGCACAAAATAATAATTTTCGAATTTAGTCTCAGAAACCTTAACCTAAATTGGCAATCGCTTCACTCCTCCTCTATTTTCCATTCGCTGAATCTTTCACTGCCTCACTCGGTCACTCAGACACTCACTGCCTGCCTCATCCGCTCCTCCCTTCTCTGAAATCTGAATCGTTGAATCTCTGCTCCGCTCCCTCCTAAACTCTTCGGCCTTCGTTGAATCGTTGCTCCCTCCTCTCAATGCGTGCGTTCGTTCTCTCAAGTCTCAGTTTGTTCGTTCGTTCGCTGAATCTTTGCTCGCTCGGTCAGTTCCTTTTGTTTTTTTCTATTACATTCTCAGAACTCCCTCTCATTCTCTCAACTCTCACTCTCACACTCTCATTCTCACAATATAATTACAATATAATTTCTTATGTAAGTGATGCTAAGAATTTCTGAAAAACTGTGCTCTTAGGTCATTGTGGGTGTCATCTGTTCACCTAATTTCCGGATTCAATTAGAATTTGAATTATGGAAAGTGGTCTATACTAAGCTGCTGAATCGTGTGTATGTTTTGTTGGTGTAAGATTTGCAAGCATTGGACTGCTCTTAAGCGTCAATTTATAAACTGTGCTCTTATGCTTCAATTATTCGTGTTGTTTGTAAATTATAAAACTAAAGGTCTAACGAATGATGCTATGGTGTTAGTTCATATGTTCATGTTCAATTATTCGTGATGTATTATTGTTTGATTTTGATGTATTATTGTTTGAGCAAGTTCAATACGTTGTATTTTGAATAGGTTAAAAACCGGGTCCGATTAAAAACCGGATCCGATTAAAATTTAGTTAGATTTTTGACAGGTTTAAAAAATCCCCGTTGGATCCCCGTTGGGGATGCGAAATCCGCGGGGATGGGAATGGGGCAAGATTCAATCCTCGAAGCGGGGATGGGGACGGGGATGGGGATGAGTTTTGTGAACGGGGATGGGGACGGGGGTATACTCCCCCATCCCCGATCCGCCCCGTTGTCATCCCTATCCACTAATACATCGATGTGGGGTAAAGGGAAACTATCCTTGGGACTAGCTTTATTGAGGTCTCGAAAGTCCACACACATGCGCACTTTCCCATCTTTCTTGGGCACCGGAACAATGTTAGCAATCCATTTAGGATATTGGACTGCTTTGATGAACTTAGCATTAAGCTGCTTGATCACTTCTTCTTCGATTTTCTTGGCCCATTCAGGTTTGATCCTCCTAGCCTTTTGTCGAACTGGCTTTGCATCCGGAAGCAATGGTATGGTTTTCTATACTATTTCCTTGTCAATCCCCGGCATGTCCTCATAAGACCATGCGAAAACGTCCACAAACTCCTTGAGAAGCTTCGTGAATGCTACTCGTTCTTCTGCTGTGAGTGAGCTACCTAACTTCAACTCCCGAGGTTGCTCTTCTGTGCCCACGTTTATGGCGATGGTATCTTTCAACACCGCCATTTTATGCTCATGCTCATTAGAAATTTTTTTAAGGGTTCATTAAATTCCAGATTATTATTGGCGCAACAGTTCAGGGAAGAGGGGAAAGAAGAATCAGAGTAAGTAGAAAGGTTCATCTTATTTAATGCAGAAAGGAATACATCACCAGCAGACTCAAGACCAGACTCATTTGATTCTAAACCATTAAAACCTGACTCTATGCCCTTAGGAACATACTCTCCTATAGATAAAGCAAAATTATTTTCCTCAGCATCGACCCACGAGACCTTCTTAACTCCTTTGTCTTCAGCAATCATGAGACTTGGATCAAAGCTTGGGTTAGAAAGAGCAGCAATAACAGCATCAGCCTCGATCTTCTCTGGGACAGCTTCTGGTCCAAACAACATGCCAAAAATGTTGCTCCCAGCAAGATGAGTCCATTCTAATGGAGGCTGTTTATCCCGAGCGGGAACAAATACAGTAGCCATATTAATAGAGCAATCATCGAAGACTTCTAACGCAACGACTTGAATTCCCTCGTTCTTTAGATAGAATGGCTCGGGGAACCCATAGTAGGGGAAATCATCACCTTCCCTAAAAAATTGCCCGTTCAGAGTAAGTGGATAGGGCTTCATCTAGAATAAAGTGGGAGGATTGTCCATCTTCCTCTGCTCAACGATAGCCATCTTTGCTAGCCTGACCTCCTTCTCAGTTGGTTTGTAGCCTAAACCAAATCTTCCCTTCTGCTTAAAGATCTTGAATACAGGAGGAATTTTGTTCTTTGGATTCCTCCCTAGCGGCATCCCAGGGAAACATCCCTGTGTCTTGAGCATAGCATGTACTTTAGGATTTGAGTAGGGATCGAATTCAAAAGGTGCTTCATCCTGGCTCATCATTGCTACAAGCTCAAAGTTGTGGAGTTCTTCGTCCATTGAGTTGTGCTCCACTTCGAGAGTTGACTGTTTAGGAGTGAAGACAGCATTGATAGATTCTCCCGAGATGGTGATCACCTGACCTTGAACTAGCATTTTCACCTTCTGATGTAAGGTGGATGCTATAGCATTACACTCGTGAATCCATGGCCTCCCTAGTAGCTAAATGAAGGAGGCTGGAATGTCTAGCACCACGAACTCCAGATTCCGAGTGATGTTACCGGTAGTAATGGGCAACACTACAGATCTGACCGATTTCCGGGGTGAATTGTCATAAGCCCTGAGTTGCACCCCATTTTGAGCTAAGTGTTGTTGCTGCACTCCCAATTTCTATGCCGTCCTCCAAGGGCACACATTTATAGCTGAACCATTGTCAACCAAGACCAGAGGGATAGTCTTGTTGGAACATTGTACTGTAAGGTATAGGGCTTTGTTGTGAGATGCTCCTCCTTGAGGTAAATCTTCAATCCCAAAAGTAATTATCTCTTGTTGGGTGGTCACATGAGCAACCATGGATTCCGGAGTTGTCGCAGCCGAAACCGTGATTGCTGTAAGGGCGTCCAACATCTTCTTGAGTTGAGAAAGAAGAGGGTCTTCAGGAGAGGTCTGATTACCACTGCCAGTCGCTGGTATAGGGTTAGGAATAGCCACTGGGATGGTGGTATCCCTGTTATTGTTGTGGCGGCCAGACCGAGTAAGGAATGCAACATCATCTAGTTCATCTTTCTCCATCCATTCCATCTCGGAATGCTCGTGCTCATCATCCTCGTCACCGTCCCAAATACCATTGATGAATAGACCTTGAGGAAATCCAACTATTTCAGGGATAGGTTGGCCCGTTTCTACAATCAAAGCGAAGGGTCCAAGTTGAAATCCCTACATAAAATAGCATTTGCATGCTCTGGCATAGGATTACTTTGATTGTTTGGTTTCTTGGCAGCTTTTGGCATTGGCAGCGTCCCTACTCTTATCATATCTTCTATTTTGTTCCTCAAAGTCCAACATTTCTCAGTATCATGACCTCGGCAGGGGTGATAGTGACAAAATTGGTTGGCATCCCGATTTCTGCCTTTGATTTCTAGCTCTTGTTTCGGTAAGGGTAAAACCAGGATACCCTTCTTGACCAGACGGTCGAGAGCCTGAGAGTAAGCAACATCCAATTGCGTATAAGTCTCATATTTTGGTACGTAAAGCCCCTTGTGTTGGATAGAGTTAGTCTCCATAATTTTAGGAGGGTGGCTAGCCGCACTAGTAGCCCTCCAGTTGGAGCTGGACCCTTTCCATCCAGGTGAAGTTGTCTTATCATTGTGCATCGCCTCTAGTTGGACACAGATGTCCTTCAAATAATCAAAGTCTTTAATAACATGGTACCCCAAATGCTTGGATAGGCTGCTCTTGAGTCCTTGCTTAAAGGTAGATAACTACAGACGGAGTGGGATCGACTCATTGATGTGGGACAACTTTGTATGTCACCTCTCAAAGTAATCCATAAAGGACTCATTGTCCAACTGCTTCATGGCGGTTAGGTCATCCACCGAAGCTTGTTTCTTCTGGATGCGTGTGTAATGATGGATGAAAGCTTTGACCAATTCAGTCCAGTTGGCTTTGATTTGGGGTGATAGCGCGTGATACCATACCTTTGCTTCTCCATCTAGGGTGGATGGGAAGATGGTAGAGTATAAATCGGCATCAATTCGGTTTAAAGGTGCCAGCCTCATGAACTCCTCAACATGACGAATAGGGTTCTCAGAAGGTTTGAACCTAATATTTGGCACTTCAACTTTGTCAGCTATCCTCAAAGTCGGTTGAACAGGTAACGGAACCTCTAAGTATTTGTCAGCAAAGGCCGGCACAGAGCTCATTGCTTTGGTGAGGCTCTCTAACTTCTGCTCAAGGGCCTTAACAGCGGGGTCCCTTGTAGGTTTTGACACTTCAGGTGTGTTAACCTTAGTCTTAGATATCCCTACTCCTCCAGAATCCGGGGATGTCTTGACGATTTCAGGTTCAGATTCATATCCTTGTATTTGCTCGTCATCCTCTTCAGCATCCAACCCTAACTTGGTGTTGATCTTAGTGATGGCCTGCAGCATACCATCCATTACATGTTGTTGTTCATCCAGCCTCTTGCTCATTTTCTGCTCCTGCTCTAGGGTGTTAGTGAATACAAGACCCTGCATCTTAGTGTAGAGCTCCTCCAAATGCTTCGTGATGTTGGCTTCAGTGTTTTGGACCGAGATCTCTTGGAATTGCTCTCCAGACATAATGCTGTCATTAGTTGCAGATGGATCGTAACGCGGGTTCGGAATCAAGCGACCAGCTCGTGGATCTCGAATGCGGGCTCGGAGTCGATCACTAATGATGTCTGCATGGAAATTCAAAGTTAAAACACTCGATGACATACTCTGACACGTACTACCCGATGCATGCATGCCCTAAAAAAAACCTATATGATCCTACTGACTCGACACATACATGCTGACACAGAGAACTCACCCACTTCTTGGGAGTGCATGACCTAACTCTATATGGACCTAAGGACAAAACATCATAAAGGGCCGAATAAAATCAAACATAGTGAGCGGGTCATAAATTGATAGGTTCAACTCAGTGTTTCTCAATTCGGATGGGCCCAAACCACAAGCCGACCGTTTTAAGGAGAATTCGTAACTTGGCCCAACAATTCAGACAGCTCCAGCCATAATGACTATTACGCGGACTAGAATAATGTTTAACAAGACCGACGACCCACTCTTTTTTTCTTCTTTTGACCTTTTCTTTTTATTATCTATATTTTTTAGTCGCGGAAAACGGACATTATAAAGGATTGGATAAAGTCAACAATAAGCGAGTCATAATTAATTTATAGATTTAATTAACAAATCCAATTTGGATGGGCCTAACAACGGGCTGGCCATAATGCAATAGATTTATTAATTAAATTGACAAATTAATTTCCTCGAGCTTAGTGACTATCATGCAATCTAAAACGCTATCCATTAACTTTGTTGGACTTTTAATTAATTTTGGACCTTTGTTAGGAGAATTTTATAAAGGGCCATATAATATCATCAAAGGTGATTCAATTGTTTTTATTTATTAATTAAAATAACCACCCTTCAAACATAAATGGGCCCTTCCACTTGGGCTAACCATGATGCCTTTTAGGTTAATTATTCTAATTAATAAATAATCATTTTCTCAATCCAATGAATTTTATATGGACTAGAACAAAACCTCTAAACTAGGGTCGAGTTTAAAACAAAAGGAAAAGGATATTTTTATTTTCGAAATTCAGTTTCAGGGTGGTGAAAATTTTTATTTATTTTACAAATCCGTTTTTATTATTTAAATATTTGAAATTATACCAAAATATATTAACAATAACTTAAAATCGGCCCGCACCAAATTCAGGCCCAAAAAGAAGCAGGCGGGCCGCTAGAACAGTCAAAACCCGCGCGGGTTTTGACAATTCTTGGGCCGGGCCGCCTATTTCTCTTGGGCCAGAGAACATGGATTGGAACTGATAAAGCCCGTCAGGTTTTATTAAATCCAACACATTTTCTCTCGGTTTTCACTTTAAATTGGGTGAGAGGAAGATATTAAATTATTTCTTAATCATTTTAATGCAAATCTCAAGATTAAATAATTAAACGGATTATAAAAAAAATAAAAGAGTCGACAACCGATTTAAGGAAACCGACAAACCATAAAAAACAATAAAAATAACTCCGGTCTACGAAACCCGATTCTAAGTCCGGGGGTAAGGCTATGAATTCGAGAATTTTAAGAATTCTCAAATTCGCCAGTTAGAAAACAGACTCTAGTAAAATCGACATTAATATGAAAAAGAGAGGGGAGAAGTTTAATTAATTTCGCAAGTTTAAATTCTTAATCATGCAATATGAAGAATGAAGGTTTTTGGTTTACAAAACATGCACATATAATGTAAAATGAAGTTCAAATTACATGATTAAATAATAACGATGAAAGAAACGTAAAAGCGAACCTCTTTGATTTAGGAGCCCGAATACACCGTCCGAAAATCTTGATCTTGCCTTGAATTGATGGATGGGAAAATGAATGTGAGGATGATAGTAGGATATATTTAAGTGATGATTTTGGTAGAGTAAGGGGACGATAATAAGAGAATGGATAAGAGAGAGTTTTAAGAGAGTGTGAGTATGATTATCATCATAGTTGGTCAAAATGAATGGAGTGGAGGGGGGTATTTATAGTTGGAGGAGGTGAGGTTTAGGAGGGAAAATCATGGGGGACACATCCCCATGATCATGCCATGCAATCACATAGCACCCAAGTCAAGGGAAGGTCAAAGCACATGGGGCTAATATCAAGGGAGGGTGATCAAGATGATTTTGGCGTCGGATTCTGGAAATTAAACCCCGCGCGGGTTTTAAAATACCCACACACGAATCGCTGACGTGGACGTTGAACGACGCATTTTGGCTACATGATAACCCGTGCGGGTTTTGAAGTCTGGGCCGCGGCGCGCCTTGGGCCTGTCCTGGTTCTGGGCCGCTTTCTTGGTTTTACACCCCGTACGGGTTTTGTTGCTGGAAGTGGGCCGACTCATTTTGATTTATTCGCATTGCTTGCTACATTGGCCCAATGATGTATCCGACCTTTGATTTTTTTGTTCACACTTTTGATAAGTCGGGATTATATTGGTAAAAATCCCGGTGTCTACAGGCCGTTACCACCCACGCCAAACCATGTTGGTAAACCAACGTTATACTTTTTTTTTCAATTTTTATGGGTTTTACGTTGGGTCTTTTTTGGGAATTTTTCACAGCCCTCCTAACTCGGGTTACTCCATACACAATGAAGTTCTTAAGAGGTGTGAGTGCTGCCCACTGACACCAACCCTTGTTGGTTTTGTCGACTTTTATTTATTTCAACTTTTATCACGAGCACGAAGATAAGCAACTAAGATCACGATCCCAATAAAGGTGTAAAGAAAGTAAGGTACTCGTTTTGGCACTTAGTGAAAGGAGTCTAAAAGAAGTAAGTCATGACAACACTCTAGATTTGGACCTACCATACTCATATCGGCCACTTTTAATCAATTAACTAAGCCATCAAGTAGTTAATTTCAGGATTATAAACATGAGCGAATTCTTAAAAAAAAGAACAAAACAAATCTCTTTTTGATTTTTCACGATTTTTCCCATTTTTTCTTTCATTTTTCACCACATTTTTCTAGATTTTATCATATTTTCCTAAGAAAGAAATGCAACTAAAATGCTAGGTGAGCTACCCGAACCATAAATAACTCCCTCCCTCACACTTAAAACTCCACAATGTCCTCATTGTGGGATGCGGTGTCTCATGAAGGGTAGTAAACAAAGGCATGCATGTATACAATCACCTAGCAAAAAGAAAGGGTAAAAACCCGAGCCCACATGTATCCATCAACAAGGAAATCCCAACACAACGCATACTGAAAAGAAGAATAATGGAAAGAGTTTACCTCGGGGTCTTCGAATGTAAGAGAGAACTCAATCCGGTATTCAAAGGAAACACAAACAAAGTTAGAATATACAATACAATTGAAGAGTCTCGGGTTCCGTTCTCGTCTCTCATGACCTTTTCCAAGCGAGTCGCCTCCACCACGGTGAATCTCGAGGTACAATTCCCGGTGAAAGCCGGAAGCACAAGGGTAGCCTCTACCATTCGTTGGATGGGCGCCGAGACCTTCTAAGGAGGGTCGCTTGTTCCGTTGGATGAGCTATGAGGTATCAGGGTTCGGGTTTTGCCCCGGTTCAAGAAGATGCAAGGTAAAAGCTGAAAAGGTGCCATCTAGCTCAAGGTAGCGCCCACTTCCCGTCCGTGACACCCGCGACAGTCTGACTTGGATGTGAGTTTTTTGGTCTTCACTACTAACCGCTGGCAGCATCTGGTAAACCGCTGCCAGCGTCCGTTCCAGAGAGTTGTTTTCTCGGCCGAAGGAAAACGCTGTCAAGGGCCGAGAAACGCTGACATCCCCCTGTTCAAAACTGATCTGTCGCGCCCGCGACATCAGCCGTACGGCCACGACCATCTCCTGTCCGGATGCCCAGCTGCTGCGTCACTGCCTCATCGCGCCCACGACCCAAGGCGTAGTGCTCGCGACAATGCCTTTTTGCTGCCGAAGTTTTGTAGTTAAACGACTGTGTTTTGGGTACTTTTCTACCTTGTATAAATACTCTATTGGACTATTTTCTAGGCATTGTTTGACAAGTTTGAATGTCATGCTAGAGTGCTCTCCAAGTGATGTATAATGAGACCAAGGATGATCAAATTATACAAAAGTCTAGGATCTTTTACGTGGTTCTTTAAGTTTGAATGAAAGAATAAATGAATGGAAGGTTAGTATGAATGAAATGGACGAACGAATGAATGATATGAATGGATGCAATGTAAGTTTCTTGAATGATTGAATGATATTCAAATGAATCTTGAGATTGAAACAAAACAAGAACAATCAAACACAAATGGAAACTCACGAATGGAATGATGAACGAATGATGAATGATTGAAACTTTGATAATGGCGTTTCAAGAATCTTCAAGGATATAGTCACACCACCTTCAAGAACTCTTCAATGCTACCTATCACCACCAAGGATGCGAACCCAAGGCTAGAAGTAGACGATTCTCCCTCAAGAGAAACAAAACTAGCACAAAAGCTAGAGAGAAAACAACATCATGTTGAATTTGATTTGTATTTGTATTATTGAATGAATTGATTTATAAAGAACCCTAAGGGGTCTATTTATACTAAATGGAGGCCCCCTTACGCGTGTACAATCAAGAAAATAAGGTGCATCTAGCTTACATCATCCTAAACAAGTATGACATCACAGAGATACAAATGTACATAAGCTAGATTAAAACAATGATAACTTGCTCGATTCTTGTCCAAATTCCAAGATTCAAAAGCCATTGTGAAGCTCCTTTGATGTAGATCATTTGGTGCTAGGATGAATTTCACAACATCTTCACGGATCTTGAGTTATAGAGTAAATTACCGAACCACCCTTGATGAAGCTATTTGGACGTGTGATAAGCTTGAGTGATTGAAGCTCCTTTTGTATGAAATCAAGCATTTGGCTCCTATGATGTATATTTGGGACCAAATCTACATCATTACCACCCTAGTTGAAAAGAGTTTGTCCTCAAACTAGGAAGTTCTTCTTTATCTCCATAGTAGGGCTTAAGATCACTCACATTGGAAGTACAACTCCCTTCATAGTCTTCACCAAGTTGTAACTTATAAGCATTGTCACCAATCTTTTCCAAAACTTCATAAGGACCATCTCCTCTTGGTGCAAGCTTACCTTTCCTCTTAGAAGGAAATCTTTCTTTCTTCAAGTGAATCCAAACAAGATCTCCTGGTTCAAATACAACCTTCTCCCTTGTTTTCTTCACTCTACTAGCTACATCTTGCGTATACTTCAAGATTTTCTCACGAACTTTTTCATGTAGCTTCTTAATCTCTTCCACTCTTTTGTTAGCTTCAAAGCTAAACTTTGTTGAAGTAGAAATAGGTGTAAGATCCATAGGTTGGAGAGGGTTCCTTCCATAAACCACTTGAAAAGGTGACAACCCCGTGGCTTTACTTGGACTTCTATTGAAAGCAAATTTAGCGTGACATAAAAGAGTATCCCACCCTTTCTTATTTTTACTTACCAAGATTCGAAGTAGAGCTCCCAAAGTACGATTGGTTACTTCGGTTTGTCCATCCGTTTGTGGATGACAAGCGGTGCTAAACTTCAATTTTGTACCAAGCTTCTTCCACAATGTTAGCCAAAAATGACTAAGGAACTTTGAATCTCTATCACTTACCATGGTCTTGGGGATACCATGTAACTTCACTACTTCTTCAAAATATAGATTTGCAAGTTTAGTAGCATCATAGGTGGTATGGCATGGAATGAAATGTGCCATCTTTGAATTTCTATCAACGATCACCATTATAGAATCCTTGCCTCTTTGAGTTCTTGGTAGACCAACAACGAAGTCTAAACTCACATCTTCCCATGGACTATGTGGAATAGGCAAAGGAGTATACAAGCCTTGTGGTAAAGCATGTGCCTTTGAAATATTGCAAGTATTACACCTCTTTACCATATGCTCAACATCTTTGATCATGCTTGGCCAAAAATAATGCTCCTTCATCATAAGATATGTCTTTTCAATGCCAAAATGACCCGCCAAAGATCCCAAAAAATTGTTGGGGAGTGCCACACATCTTTTTTAACTGACTCGCGGGTCACAACTTTTTTTTAATGCATTCCCGGGTGACCTTAAACTTACTTGAATGGCTAGGGGTTATATTCCAGCTATTTTTAGCCGGAATCAGGGAAAAGTCTTATTTGCCCTTGAAAAATTGAGTGAAGTGTCTTTTTTACCCTTCCAGCTGAAAATACTACCTTGGTTTCTCTCTCCTCCTCATTCTCCTAGACCCTTTCCCACCTCCTCCTGATTGCCCGCTTCGCCACCTCTGCCGTCCACCGGTGGCTCTCCGGCGCCCTTTTCCAGCGTCTGGGTGATAGAGTTTCAGAGAAGAACTAAAAAAGATCGAATTGTGCGACCCACGACTAGCAGAGGTTGAATCAACTACAACTACACTCCCTCCCACTCATCCTCTTCACATTCCTACTCTATTCATCAATGGTGAACTGAAGATTACAGCCAATATAACTCCCAGATATGAAGAATATTACAACTAATATAACTATGATAAACGAAATTGTAGGGATAATTTTCCTACCACCTGAAGATTGTGATTGTGAGATTATATCTCTCTGAAACAAGTCATAGTGAGTTGAAGATTGCCCCAGTGACATCTTCATTCATCAATGGTGGTTCCCCAGAAGAAGAACATCAGAAAAATAAGGACCCTTATCAATCAATACTCAATACCCATCACAGATTGCTTGATTTTTGATAAGAAAAATCCAATCTTTCTGCTCCAAGACAAGAAACCCAGATGAATTCAACCACAGAATTGGAGGAAAAATCAAGTCTTGACCCCCGGAATGAGGTTAAAGACATGGATACAAAAACAATTGCTTGAAAAAGGGGGAATTTGGAGCTGAGAATTGCTAGTTTTACAACTTCTATTCTAGCAAAGAAACAAAGACAAAACAGGGCAGTCAAACAAGTTCTCCGACAGAGCCACCATCTCCGCCGCCTCCTCCGAGCTCGACTCCATCGCTCGCACTCTCTCCTCCGACTCCATCTCCACCTTCCTCGCCTGCATCCTCTCCGTCGACGCTGCATCTTTTCTTTCTTCATTAAATTTAGGGTTTATGGTTAATTTTTTTCCTTAACATGCTACTTTTGTGCAGTAAATGTGGAGTTGAGGGTGTGATTTTGTGGGAGTTTTTTTTCAAAGATGGGATTTTTTGGTTGGTATTCTCAGAATCCATGAAGTTAAATTATAGAAGATTGAATTACAGAGGAAGAGGGTGGGGGAAAGAGAGGAAGAGGGAAGGAAGGGTAGACAAAGTTAAATTAGATTGAAAAATAAGGGTATTTTCGTCTTTTTCAACATAACTCGTCGGATTTCAGCCAAAATAGCCGGAATGTCACCCCCAGCCACTTAAGTAAGTTTAATGTCACCCGGGAATGCATTAAAAAAAAGTTGTGACCCGCGAGTCAGTTAAAAAAGATGTGTGGCACCCCTAGCAACTTTTTGCAAAGATCCTCTATGGACCTCCATGATCAATAATTCTCGAATGCTACTCTTTGGAATACAAAGTTGATTTCCTTTAAAAAGAAATCCATGCTCAATATGAAAGAGTTGGTGGGGATGTTTCTTGCAAAGCTCATAAACCTCCTTGAAATCCTCATCATTCTCATACAACTCTTTAATATGCTCAAAACCAAGGACTCTTGAATCAAGAATATGAGTGAGTAAGTACCTTCTTGACAAAGCATCCTCTCCTTTGTTAAGATGACCCGCTTTATGTTTCAAAAAATTACTTAGGGTACCCTAACTTTTGGTGAAATGTTTTTCTGGTACCCCAACTTTTAAAAACTAATTTTGGGGTACCCTAACTTTTATAGAAATAATTAGGTGAATTTTCGGCCAATTATTTGAATTCAACGATGAGTTTTAGGCGGGAAATTGATTAAGTGTTTTTGTGGATGAAAATGCCCTTCGTTTTCGTGGACGAAAATGATTTAAATCAATCGGAGTTTCGCCGGAAATTCACCTAGTAATTTCTAATTCTAAAAGTTAGGGTACCCCAAAATTAGTTTTGAAAAGTTAGGGTACCAAAAAATTGTTTCTTCAAAAGTTAGGGTACCTCTAAGTAATTTTTTGTTTATGTTTTATCACAAAATGGAACGCTTGCATGTACTCAACCCATTTGGCGTGTCTTGGATTCAACTTATGTTGCCCATGAATGAACTTAAGAGCTTCATGATCACTATGTAGAATGAACTCACCACTTAGAAAATAGTGTCGCCAATGTTCAAGAGCTCTTATAATTGCATAGAACTCTTTATCATATGTACTATACTTCCTTTTGGCTTCATTCAACTTTTCACTAAAGAATGCAAGAGGTCGGCCCTCTTGAGATAACACGGCTCCAATTCCAACTCCACTTGCATCAACTTCAACTTCAAACACTTTATCAAAACAAGGTAATGCAAGAATAGGTGCATGACATAATTTCTCCTTAATTAACTCGAAAGCTTTATTAGCACTTTTACTCCATGAAAACTCCTTTTTCAACAACTCCGTCATAGGTGCAAGAATGGAACTAAAGTTCCTTATAAATCTTCTATAAAACGAAGCTAAACCATGAAATCTTTGTACCTTATGAATAGATGTTGGTGTAGGCCATTCTTGAATAGCTTTCACCTTCTCCTTATCAACTTGAATGCCATCCTTTGAAAGAACATATCCAAGGAACACGATCTTGGATGAGAAAAAGTGGCACTTCTCCATGTTGGCGTAGAGTTGCTCCTTTTCCAAGATGTACATAACCAACTCTAGATGCTTTACATGCTCATGCTCGCTTCTACTATACACAAGAATGTCATCAAAGTAAACTACAACACATTTGCCAATAAGAGGCTTCAATACATGATTCATTAAACGCATGAAAGTAGATGGTGCATTTGTAAGACTAAATGGCATCACAAGCCATATAACCCTTCCTCGGTCTTAAATGCTGTTTTCCACTCATCTCCTTCATGAATCCTTATTTGATGATATCCACTTCTCAAATCGACTTTGGAGAACACAACACTCCCATGTAACTCATCAAGTAGATCCTCAAGGCGTGGAATTGGGAATCTATACTTGATTGTGATCTTGTTTATAGCTCGGCAATCCATACACATTCTTTGAGATCCATCTTTATTTGGTACAAGTAAAACGGGAACGACACATGGACTCAAACTTTCACGTATCAAGCCTTTGGATAAAAGATCATCCACTTGCCTTTGAACTTCTAAAGCATCCTTTGGATTCATACGATAGGCCGGTTTGTTGGGGATCATAGAACCCGGAACAAGATCAATTTTATGCTCAATATCTCTTCTTAGAGGCAATCCATTCGGCATCTCTTTTGGGAACAAATGTTTGAAACATTCCAAAAGAGGTTTGAGGCGTGCATGCTCATGTGTTGTGGATGCTTCCTCTTCCTCCAAGTTAGCTAGAATAAGATCTTTATGCTCTTGAAACTCATGATATTCGGCCTTCATGAATGTCACAATGTTAGTTTCCTCCTTTTGTTGTTGTTGTTGGGGACGTATGATCGATGATGGTGAGAGTGGGGCCAATGTGATCTTCTTTTTGTTGAGAACAAACGTGTAGGTGTTCATTTTTCCATCATGCGTGACATGCCTATCAAAAAGCCAAGGTCTCCCAAGCAAAATATGGCAAGCATCCAATGGAATTACATCACACCAAATAGAATCTTTGAAGTTTTTACCAATGGAAAGACTTACTAGCACAAGGTGAACCACAGGAATTCCCTTCCCATGACTTAGCCATTGAATTTTTTAGGGGGGTGGGTGTGGACTAACCTCCAATTGTAGCTTATTCACCATGGTTATTGAAGCGGCATTAGTGCAACTTCCTCCATCAATGATTAATGAACACACCTTGCCTTGAATGGTACACCTTGTATGAAAGATGTTCTCCCTTTGTTCTTGCTCGTTTGGAACACAAGCAACACTTAAGGCCCTTCTTACTACTAGCATTTCACCTTCATCCGCCTCCTCTACTTCTTCCTCATTCACGTCAATAGTGCCATTTTCCTCTTCTTCATTCTCACTTTCATGGTACTCCGGCTCAACATACAAAGCACTTTGATATTCCACCAAAGATACAACTCTTTTATTAGGACACTCCGAGGCATAATGTCCTAAGCCTTGACAATGAAAACACCTTCTTGGGGCTAAGGGTTTTGGGTCTTGGACGTGGGGTTTGGGGTTGGATGGGGGTTGATTTTGTGGTGCTTTTGTGTTTGGTTGCTTTGTGGGGAATGTGGGTTTTTGTTGTGGAATGTAGGAACGTGAGTTTTGTGGGGGTTTGTAGGATGTTTGGTACTTTATGGTCTCTTTTCCTCTTTCTTTTCTTTGTCTTTCTACTTTTAAGGCCAAAGAACTTAACTCATCCAAAGATTGGTAAGAATGTAACTTAACAATATTTCGAATCCAATCATTAAGACCATATAAGAAACGTACCAAAGTTTGTGGTTCATCTTCTTGGAGATCAAAACGCCAAAGGAGATGTTCAAATTCCTTTGTATACTCCTCAACACTTTTGCTTCCATGAACCAAACGTTGCAATTTGTAATAGTTATCTTGAAGATAACTTGGTGGTAAGAACTTTTCTTGCAACTTTTTCTTTATCTTAATCCACGTTTTGATCTTGTCCTTCCCTTTAGTTTGCCACTTCTTTTGTAAATTAGTCCACCAAATGGACGCATGCTTTCGCAACTTAAGAGCCACATACTTCACTTTCTTCTCATCATGAACTTCTTTAAGATCAAAAACACGTTCAATAGTTTGCATCCTATTGACCCAGATTTGGATGCTCAAGTAGAATTTGGGGCATTCCAAAAATTTGGGGATCCTCTAAGAAGTTTTCGGGATCAAGATTACCATCAAACTCGAGGATTTCCACTTTGAAGTCAAAACGTTCCTCCCTCCTTGGACGTACACTTCGTTCACTTTGAGCATCCTCCTCATCTTCTTGAGGTTTTCTAACAAAGGAATCATCACGCATCTCTCTATGTTGAAGATGTATAAACTTCTTCAATTGATCGGTTAGGTAAACGATCTTTTGTTTTATGAATTCTATATCTTCTTGGGAAGTCGTGGGTGGATCCGTTGGAGTACTTCCACTAGCCATCAATCTTGTTTCAAAAAGATCAAAAAGAAACTCACGGTTTGGGTTAGGGGGTAGGGACGAGAGTTTGGATGTGTTTAGGCTAGATTGTGTTTGGGTTTAGGGGGTTCTTTATGAAGCTAATGATGGACGAGAATGTGGGAGATGAAAAGGAATGGATTTGTGATGAAAAATATTATAAAAGATTATATCAAGAACCACAAGATTCAATATCCTAGGCTCTGATACCGATTTTGATGTATAATGAGACCAAGGATGATCAAATTATACAAAAGTCTAGGATCTTTTACGTGGTTCTTTAAGTTTGAATGAAAGAATGAATGAATGGAAGGTTAGTATGAATGAAATGGACGAACGAATGAATGATATTAATGGATGGAATGTAAGTTTCTTGAATGATTGAATGATATTCAAATGAATCTTGACATTGAAACAAAACAAGAACAATGAAACACAAATGGAAACTCACGAATGGAATGATGAACGAATGATGAATGATTGAAACTTTGATAATGGCGTTTGAAGAATCTTCAAGGATATAGTCACACCACCTTCAAGAACTCTTTAATGCTACCTATCACCACCAAGGATGCCAACCCAAGGCTAGAAGTAGACGATTCTCCCTCAAGAGAAACAAAACTAGCACAAAAGCTAGAGAGAAAACAACATCATGTTGAATTTGATTTGTATTTGTATTATTGAATGAATTGATTTACAAAGCACCCTAAGGGGTCTATTTATACTAAATGGAGGCCCCCTTAGGCGTGTACAATCAAGAAAATAAGGTGCATCTAGCTTACATCATCCTAAACAAGCATGACATCATAAAGATACAAATGTACATAAGCTAGATTAAAACAATGATAACTTGCTCGATTCTTGTCCAAATTCCAAGATTCAAAAGCCATTGTGAAGCTCCTTTGATGTAGATCATTTGGTGCTAGTATGACTTTCACAACATCTTCATGGATCTTGAGTTATAGAGAAAATTACCGAACCACCCTTGATGAAGCTATTTGGACATGTGATAAGCATGAGTGATTGAAGCTCCTTTTGTATGAAATCAAGCATTTGGCTGCCATGATTTATATTTGGGACCAAATCTACATCACTAAGCCTCTCCCCAAAAATCTTGTTTACTTTATCCAATCTATCTTTGATGGTGCTCAAGTCATTTCTTTAGTGATTAATGGTGATTTTATCCTATTTAATCATGGTGGGATGTTAGGCCAAGGTTGTGGACTCTCCTTGCCAAGGTCATATGCAAACCCTAAGGTGTTAAGTTCTTCTTCCCTTAACTTTCATTCAAAAACTCAAGCTAATCTCCATTCCCATCACGCGACGGTAACGCTCCATTTGGTATCAGAGCTTTGGTTTCTTTTAGCTTGAGTTTTGTTCATTATTCTTGCTAGTTTAGTTCTCTAGTGTTGGGTTTTTTTGATTATATGCAAATATTGGTGTTCCCCAACCCCCTTGCTATCAATATGTGTTGAAAAATTTGTTATTGCTATTGTATTTGGTTATTTTGAAGCATTTTGGAGCTTTGAGGTGTAGTTGGAAAATAGTGCACGGAAGGTGTTCAATGAAATGTCTGAGTGAGAAAACACAAAGAACCCTTAATCAAACACTAGCCAACTACAAAAGAACCCCCAAACTCCACAACATACCCCAAACACAATCCGTCCTTCACCTTTTTCTCTCGGTATGGACGAACAAGTTCGCTCCGATCGAGAGGAATCAAGCCACCGAAGTAGCCCTCCAGCTCTACCTGTCGAGAACCAACTGACCTCTGTTGAGAATCAGTACCCCACTATCGAACGGACTCTTCGGGACCTTACGGCCCAAGTGTACAACATTGCCACGCAACTTCAAGGTCAACCCCGAAACGAACTTCAGAGGCCCGCCCAAAGCCCTATCCATCCTCCTCCTACCTTTGAGTCGAGTGACGACGATAGAGGCTCCCCTCTATGTCGTCCTCGTCGGGAAGTGCATGATAGGCCCACAGAACTGTATGGCGATCAGTTCATTTTTGGTTCATCTCTATCGGACCATTCCCGAGCCTTCTAAGGGGCTTTGGAACCATCGGCAAGAATAAACACATGGTGGTGAAGGCGTTCAAAGGCTGGAAATACGCGTGCTTTCACTCTTTCTACCATAACTTCTTCAATGCAACTCCGATGGAATTAAAATTTTGGGAGCTTAAATTACACACCGAGAGCTTTCCATCGATATCTTATGGGCTTAAAACGAAGCCCTGATCAAAAAGTTATGCGCGTTTGAAGTCGGAAGAAAAAAATTTCCCAGAAGGGTGTCGCACGCTTGAGGGCTGGGGTCGCACCCTTGAGGCCTGGGATCGCATTCGCGACCTTCCCCTGCCCGGCTTGCTGACTATTGCATCCAGAAGGACGTCGCACCCTTGAGGCCTAGGGTCGCACTCGCGACCTTCCCCTGCCCGGCTTGCTGCGACGCGTGTTTTTGTGTCCAAATGCTATGTTTTGTTTTAATTTTCCCCATCAGTATAAATACCCCTTTAGCTTATTTTCCAAGATAGATTTTGACGATTAATGTTTAGTAGTTAGACTCAAGAAAATTCCTCTCAATTTGATAGTTTGTAATTGTAGGTTTTCAAACCCTATTGCAGCGAAAGCTAATCCTTTGGGTGGAAGTTGCTTTGTGATTTCTCTTCTTTGTGAGTGGGTGTTTATCCTCTACTCTTTGTGAGATTTCTTGGGTGATTCAATACTTTTTACTTGTGGGAGATCCTTGTGCAAGTGTTTGAACATCTAAGTTCAATTTGGTTAGATTTCTCTCTTTAGAATTGTCCATATCTTTTAATGTCATGTTTATCTCCATTAATCCAAAACCCCTAAAAAAGTTGGTTCATAGTGTTTATGAGTTCTATGGGTGGATTTCCATCATCCACATGTTTGTTTAGACCCTAGGCTTCCGCATATTCCTCTACATTTGGTATCAGAGCTAGGCATAGAATTTATAGTTTGTTGGAGATTTCTTGTTTTTGCCCGGAATTATTCTTGTTGTTGTTTGGTGGTGAATTTTTTGTGTTCTTGGTTTTGTGGATTGTATGTAAATATTGGTGTTCCCCATTCCCTTTGATATCCAAGAGTGTTGTAATACATTGTATTGTGTTTGTATTTGGTGATTTTGATGCATATTGAAGCTTTTAAGTGAAGTTGGAAAATAGTCCCCGGAAGGTGTTCGATGAAATGTCAATGTGAGAAAAACACAATGAACCCTTAGCCAAACACTATCCAACTACAAGAAAACCCCCAAACTCCACAAATTTTCCTTGAACACAATCCGCCACTTCATCCCTTATTGTTGGGTGTTATTGTTGTTCTTGACTGTTGATTGAATGGTTGGAAGTAGTATTGGGTTGTGTTAGTGGTTGTTTTGTTGGTGGATGTTGTTGGTGGTGGTTGTGTGCCCATCCGGGTTTGTTCTTCTTAGTGCATTCCCCTTGCCAGTTTCACCCCATTTTTCCTTCATAAAATTAGCCTCGCAAAAACCCCCTCAAAATTTCCAAGCTATTAAAAAACCCAAACTTCCATCCGCTCAAATTGTACACCCCACAAAAAAATCAAGCTCCACAAATAGCCTCCATGTCCTATGCTTCGGGCAAACATGATGTCCTTTTTTCCCCTAAACCCAAACCTAAACTAACCTTCAAAGAGATTCTTCAACATATCGTAGAGAAGGTTCGAGAAGTCCAACATCTAATGGGTGACTTACTTCGCGCTACGACCCCTACGCAACTAGAGTCATTGAAAAGGGATTGTGGTATTTCAAATCGGTCTCCTAGAACTCACCATAGTGGTTATTCGAGGTATTTTAATGATTATTGACATGGTGGTTCTCAAGGTAGGAGAATGGAGGAGAAGGTTACTTCATGGCCTTCTAGGAAGGGAAGTGCTCACTCTTGGAGAACGACTTCATCCAAAGGAAGTCGAACTTCGAAGCTACCCAAACCACCTTCTCGAGCTCATAAGGAAAGTGCGGAATATCTTCGGAAGCTCAAGGGTAGAAAATTGTTCACGTATCAGGTTTATGGCCATTACCAAGCCCAATGCCTTACGAAGATGACTGAAAGCTGCAAAGCAAGTGAGGTAGCCACACTAGAGGCTCCAAAGACTAGTGTTGAGGTTCGCGTGCAAGAAGAGGAGAGTTCGACTCCTAGGCGTTCCTTTATCATGACCAAGGATTCCCGGGATAACTCTTAATGGGAGAATATCTTCCGAACTCGGTTCACCATCGGCGAGAAGGCGTGCAAGGTCATCATCGATGGTGGGAGTTGCAGCAACTTGGCCTCTACCTACATGGTTGAGAAACTCCAATTGCCGGTCTCGGCTTATCCTCAACCGTATAGCTTGCAAGGGCTAAAAGATGGCGGCAACTTCGACGTAACCCAACAAGTCTTAGTTTCTTTCTTTGCTTGATCCAATGAGGATAGTGTTCTTTGTGATGTTGTTCCCATGGATGCTTTCCATTTACTACTTGGTAGACCTTTGCAATTTGATCGGCATGCTATCCACGATTGCCGGAAGAACACCTACACCTTCTCAATAGGAGAAAGGAAAATCAAACTCACTCCTTTACCCCCTTTCAAAACTGATATACCACAAGCCGGGGTGGGAAGTGAGAATAGAAACCTCTAAAAGACTGAAACACAGGATGAGAGTGCTTCGAGCAAAGGAAAGCCACATTGGGCTTTACTTTTGCGAAAAGGCGACCTTAGTGAGGTTGAGCGGATCTTAGCTCCACAGAAATTTCCAATCTCCCTCCCTTGTCCCTCACCCTTACCCACAACTCCTACCGAGCTCCGCATAAAGTGTCCATGTATTGAGCCATGCTCAATCACTCCCGAGCCTCGCCATGGAGTTGAGTTGCATGAGGATACATCCTTGACCAATTCCCTCAGCTCCATCACATCCATATCGAGGTTGAACGAGGAAAAGGTTGTTCCCATTAGCCTTGACCCCGAGCTCTCATGTGACGAATTCCTTGTTGCTTTCAACAAGTTGATGGGTGCCAGACGTGTTCGGGTTCTTCGTGATGTTGACTTGGGCCCTCCTTTCCGCCGGAAAAGTTACATTTTTTAGAAGGACGGGTTGATGAGCGTCACTCTACTTCGATTGTTGGAGTATACTTTTGAACCCCCAAGAGTTGAAGATAACTCTTTTCGAAGAAGGGGAGTATGAACTGTATGGGGATCGGTTCACTTTTGGTTCGTCTCTATCGAACCATTCCCGAGCCTTCTAAGGAGCTTCGGAACCATCGACAAGAATAAACACAAGGTGGTGAAGGCGTTCAAAGGCTGGAAATGCGCGTGCCTTCACTCTTTCAACCATAACTTCTTAAAATCAAGGTGGGAGCTTAAAGTACACATCGAAAGCTTTCCATCAATATCTTGTTGGCCTAAAACGAAGCCCGGATAAAGAAGTTATGCGCATTTGAAGCCGGCAGAAAAAAAACTGTCCAGAAGGGTGTCGCGCCCGTGAGAATTTAGGTCGCACCCGCGAACTCCTTCTGTCGCTTGCTGACTGTTGCATTCAGAAGGACGTCGCACCCACGAAGCCTAAGGTCGCACCCGCGACCTTCCGCTGCCCGGCTTGCTGCAACGCGTGTTTTTGTGTCCAAATGCTATGTTTTGTTTTAATTTTCCTCATTAGTATAAATACCCCCTTAGCTTATTTTTCAAGATAGATTTTGATGATTAATGTTTAGGAGTTAGACTCAAGAAAATTCCTCTCAATTAGAGAGTTTGTAATTGTTGGTTTTTAAACTCTATTGCAATGAAAGCTCATCCTTTGGGTGGAAGTTACTTTGTGATTTCTCTTCTTTGTGAGTGGGTGTTTATCCTCTACTCTTTATGAGATTTCTTGGTTGATTCATTACTCTTTGTTTGTGGGAGATCCTTGTGCAAGTGTTTGAACATCTAAGTTCAATTTGGTGAGATTTCTCTCTTTAAAATTGTCCATATCTTTTAATTTCATGTTTATCACCATTAATCCAAAAACCCTAAAAAATTGGTTCATAGTGTTTATGAGTTCTATGGGTGGATTTCCATCATCCACATTTTGTTTAGACCCTAGGCTTCCACGCATTTCTTTCCACCCCCTCGTGACGACTTTCAAGACGTCAAAATCGACATCCCCGAGTTCAACGGTTCCATTGATCCTAACGAGTACCTCGAATGGATCCAAATGATGGATAAGATCTTTGAAACCAAGGAATACAACGATGAGAAGGCGTATAAGGTTGCTAGCTTGAAACTCACCAAAGCCGCCTCACTTTGATTTGAGAAGGTGAAAGCGCAAAGGGCTCGGGAATGTCGGGCGAGAATTACAACTTGGACGCGGCTCAAGCAAATGATGAACCGTCGTTTCTTGCCCAGCACATACAAGCAGTGGAGTGTTACCGTTGTGGTGGGATGATTAGATTACCTTGAATGATGATGGAGGATCGATATTCAACACGAACAAGGGCCTTGAACACCCAAAGGTTGGATATGACCTTGAGCAAGGAGAACCACAACTCTAGGCCTAATACCCCACCATGATTATCATAGGTAATCCACTTAATAATCACTAAAGGAATGACTTGAAACACCACCAAAATTGATTGGATAAAGTTAATAAGATTTTTGTGGAAGTTGGGAGGGGGTATATATAGGAATGGAGAAAACAAATAACAAAAACTCCCAAACAATGCCAAGCATTACATTCAAAACTCAAAAACTCCCAAACAATGCCAAGGGAGGGGGTATATATAGGAATGGAGAAAACAAATAACAAAAACGCAGCAGCAGCGTCATCTGGACAGGATAATGACTCGAGCGAGTCACAAGACGACTCGGACGTGACGGCCTACTGGCCCGGCTACTCCAACGCACCATCTTCAATCATCGTGGGTGCTCAGAACAATGAATCGGGCGAGTCACAAGATGACTCGGGCGCGACTGTCTTCTAGGCAGCTTTTCCCTACTGACTTCAAACACGCATAACTTCTTCATCCGAACTCCGTTTTAGACTCGTAAGATATCGATGGAAAGCTCTCGCTGTGGAAATTAAGCTCCCAAAATTTGAGACTCATCAGAGTTATATCGAAGGAATTATGACCCAAAGAGTGAAGGCGCGTCCATTCCGACAACCCACGTTGACCCTTTTCCGCTTATTCTTGCCGAAGGACTCCGAACCCTTTTAAAGCCTCGAAGTAGGTCCCGATGAGGACCCGTAGCTCCACTCCCATTTAAAGTGGATGCCACACTCGGGGATGACCCGAATACGCCTCCAAGGTCTCGGGTCCACCTTGAAATGGACCCCACACTCGATCTTAGAGTTGTTTCTCTCGTTTTCTTGGGAGGGGGTGCGGAAAGACTTGAAGGCCATGGAAACCGAGACTCGGGCTCCAGCCCGGTACGCTCCATACTCCCCTTCTTGAAAAAGAGTTGCCCTCAACTCTTGGGAGTTAAAATGAAGGCTCGCTCCATGGTTTGACCATCCGTTACTTGAACCATCCAACACATCAGTCTCGATTACGCTATGAACTCCACCCTGCTTGAAGACATAGGAATTCTTGAAGAGGCTTGGGGGTGAAGGACATAGGACAGAAGGAGGAAAATTTTAAGGAGTTAGGGAACGCTCAACCCCACTAAGCTTGTCGTTCGCTAAAGACAAAGCTATGGATCGCTTGTCCTCACCCAGAGCACACTCATCCCGTGTTTCGCTCGAAAGGAGAAGGTTCCTCAACTCACTTCCCACCGAGGTTTTGCTTTTGTAGTTTAATGGTGGTTTCAAAGGCATAGGAAGGACACAATGTAGGAAACACCAAATGAGGGCCATAAGAGTATCAACATAGCTCCGGAATAGGGGATATAGCGGGGGTGTAATGGACAATGACTCAACCAACGACCAAATAGAAGCCTCGAACAACCAATGACGACCAAACAACATGTACGACCCATTCAAAGAGTTCATATCAATACAATCCATGTGCAAACAATACTCTCGAGGGATGACACAAATAACGAGCCCATAAACATTGGTGGAACTAGAATCATTGCTCCATCAAACCCAAACTTTCCACTAGAAACCAAACGAACACCAAGATTTCTAGCATGCCACTTCAAACATAGAGACTTTTCAATCGTGGACATCACATACTCATCATATAACTTATCACGCCAACAAACATCATCAAACAACCAATATCTCCTAAAGATCGTACATGACTCACCCAAAGACTCTACATCATAATGTCCATCTTTCAAGCATGATTCAATAAATTTCAAAGAAGAGTCTCTGGTTACCTTGTTCTTCCCATGGAGAAGAATTTAAGTGCCCACGGATGGAAGGGAATGGGAGTCATCGCCATGGTTGTTTAATTCCACGGTCGGTGGCAGAGATAAAACCAAAGGAGCCTCTTCTTGAGCCTTTTCAATAATGATGGGAGGAACGTCAAAAGTAGTCACACCATGAGAGATGATAGAGTCAACTCCATTGTTGCTAGGCTCAACAATTGATGTATGTGAGATGAATGAAGGTGCTTCTCATCGTCCTCTTGGCAGGGAACTTCACCAAGCTCACCATGTACTTCAAGTAGCTCGAGAGGTTTCCCTTTAATGGCCTCAAGGATAATAAACCCGTTCATTGAACTTTCCTTTTTCTCAACCTTCTCATGGCATGGAGCTTCAACAATAGCTTCGGAAGCCTCACAAGGTTCAATGGAAGCTCCCTTGTTGGGCACTAGATTGACCTTTGCTTTCTTAATTCTTCCTCGCCCATCAAGTGATGACTTGGCCTCATGGTTCACCTCACGCTTGCAAGGGTTAGACAAGAAGCGTCGATCCATCAATCGCTTTAGTCTTGTCCATGAGGTGATTTCCAATCGACCCTCCATAGTCCTTTGCAATTTGAGGTCGCAAACCAAAGTGATGCAGAATTAGTGAGCTTCGATCTAGCAATTTTGAAGGCTTGTTAATCACTATAATCATCGGGGCTGGTATAACCATTGAATTCCGGGAGTTTGGCCTCGATATCATGGAACTCATCTCGTGGGGGCTTCTTAACCATTTCCCTTCGACGATGGTGTCACTGAGAGCGTTACTAACGTTTTATTTTATATATCTTGAGGTACTCTCTTATTTGTTAGCTTGCAGACCGCATGAAGAAGAGTCTGACAAACTACTAAGGATGTTTTATTTTATAATTCTATTTGTAACCCTAACACTAAGCATCTTTGATTTGTTTTCTTCTTTTTCCTTTTTTTTTCATCTTGAACTTTTTCCCTTTTAGTTTGAGTCTTTCTTCTCTCCCTACTGTTCTTGAGTCTCTTGCTAGAGGGAAAGCAAGAGCTAAGCATGGGGATTTGATAAGTGTGTATTTTATAGTATTTATAGGTCTCTAAGTTGTATATTTTGACTAATTATGGACTTAAAGCTTGCAATTCTATACCGAATTCTGTGGTTTCTTCACTTGATTTTGGATATTGGTATATTTTGCAGGGATGAAAGAAATTCCTCTTCAAAGTGAGAAGAAATGAAGAGAAAAAGAGGAAAAATTGAAGAAATAGTAAAAAGAATTGAAGAGAAGAAGGAAGGAAAGAGAAATGGCCCACCTGCCACAAGGCCCAGCCCAAATTTGGGCGGATAAGCCAGGCGCTGCCAGCGTTTGGCTAGACGCTGCCCACGCCTGCGGCAGTAGATCTATCATGCGTGCAAATTGCTAGACGCTGCCAAGGACAAAAGAAGGGAAGCCAACGTTTTTCCCTCGAGAAACAAGGCGAAAGCACCAGACGCGGCCATCGCCCCCAAAGACGCTGCTAGCGTTTGGTGCCGGTCCTAATCTCGGCTCATAAAAGTACTTTGATCCTACCGTGAAAAAGGAGGTCGATTATTCATAATAGTTCGAATAATTTTAGTTCTCGTTTCTAGAGAGGAAGTTTAGTTGTACTTTTAGAGTGTTATATATTAAGAATAATTAAAGAGGAGAAGGAAATCAAATTGGGTGACACGAAGAGATTGAATTCGACGCTTTGTATATTCGGTTGTTTTCTATTTCCATTATGTTTTGCTATTTGAATTCAGTTGTTATTTTTCTTGTTTCTATTATCATGAGTAGCTAAATTTCTTGTTTAGGGGATAAACTTGATGTCTCTTGATTTATTATAGATGTGATTTCAGTGTGAAGTTCAATTTAATCGTTTAAACTTCGTGTTTTGTATGTCATAGTAATTGTCTGATCACCTTTTACTTGGTTTAGATTCTTAATGTCGGATCGAAAGATTGTATTTTGAATTGGATAGACAAAGATTGAATAGGCGTAGAACACAGAAATAATGGGTTCCTGCTTAGGGTCATGTTATAATCCGTGCTTATCTTTGATTGAATTAAATAGCCATGAAAATAGGTGTTTAGTAATCACTGTAACTTACCTCGGATTGAAAGGTTGTCGTGATAGGCCTCAGAAAGATTATAGACCCTGATATTCCTAACACTACTTCACATTGGAATTACTTCTTAATTGGTTGATTGACTAGAATGGACTCCCCTGAACTCCTTTAATCATCTGGTAGAACATTTAAAGTTTATATCTTTTCTTGTGATAGTTAAAATCTCGTAATCACACAAACACTTTGGCCGACCTAGCATCCTTTGTAGTGAAATAGTTTAGTGTGTAGTTGAACAAGTCCTTAAGAGATGACCTTGATATACTATATTGCACCCGTGCACATACAGACCCGTTATCATATGCCTAGGGGACGTCTAATAATTTAGTCAGCCAACTATAGTGAGATGGAGGTTGGCACAAGATTTTCAAGGTTCAGCCGCTGGAAAACGGAGTACGGCATGACACTCACGCTAACCTAAGATTGCATAGAGTTCGGTTGATCTCGAGGTCGCCGATGGAATATGGAATGGAGAAGCTCCTCGAGTCAGCAAGCTTCCGAGGGGGCTTGTTCTCAATAATCACACTGTATTCCTCGATGAGAGAGATCATGGCATAATCAGTTCCCCTACGTTTGTTGGTTAGGAGATCCTTCAAAAATTTCTTAAAAGTCGGCACATCTCCAATAACGTCCAAGAAGGGGATATTGATGTGCAGTTTGCAAAGTACATCAAGAAACTTCTCAACCTTAGTATCCTCTTTCACCCTAGCCTACCCCGATGGGAATAGGAGAGGCGGTGTGTAAGGCTTTAGGTGTAGAATTAATGGCTCCTTTTCATGAGCCACTTCCTTCCCTTTCCTAGATGACCCGACTTTCTCCTTCCTCCCCCCATCAGCAGAAACACGGCCCTCCATGTGTACATCTACATCCTCCACTGTGATTTCCTCTACAATGACCTCCTCTCACTCTACGGGCTTTAGTTATCCCTTGTTCGGTCCTGCCAACTCGGTGCCACTCCACAGTGTGATGGCATTCAACTAGCTCCTCGGGGTCTATTTGGGTTAGCTAGGCAAACCCTTCGAGGAGGAAGATTGGATTTGGGCGAATTGCTAAGCCAACTGAGTTGCATCGGTCTTCAATAACTTTCTTTCTGTCGTAGGAGGTGCTCATTACGCTAAACCAGTTGCTCGTTGCGCTTGAGCTGAGAGGCGTTGAACGCCACTTGGTTCTTCAGATTTGCTTGGACAAAATTAGGGTCATAGCTGATTTGTTGAGGTGGTGGTTGAGGATTGGGCTGCATGAATGGAGGTTCGTGAGATATGAGGGCTTGGTGAGGTGGGGCTTGCTGGTTTTAGGTGCGGTTATGGTTGGGGTTTGGTGGCCTCCACTTATTTTGGTATTGGAAACCAGGAGGGTTATAGGCAGGATTGCCTTGTGGACGGATAGGGGTTTGGGCGATGTACGAGAGGTTGTTGTGATACATAGCGTTGGCCTACTCATTAGCCACCACCTTTTGCTGGCACATGAACGACTCGTGAGCTCCGCTGCAGATCTCACACCCCTAAGGTAGCAGTGGTAGAAGGTGTGGGTGAGGCTTGCACCTCCATGGCAGACTTTAATTGATGGGCGGTTTTGAACACCGTCATTTTTTAGGCTCGGTTTTGAGCTTAAATGTTTCCTTCTCCTTTGGCATTTTCCTCGGTTTCGTGAGTAAATACTAGTATTTTTATGTTATTTTCCTTCCTTTCTAGGTTTCTCGAACATTTATATGCTTGTGGAGGAAAAGTGAGTAAAACAAGGCCAAACTGGGTCGATCTGTGGAAGGGTCGGGACATCTCGAAAATACCCAGCACAAGGCGATGAAAACCCGAGCCTTGATCTCAGGGACTAGCTAGAAAACAAGGTCATCAACAGGGGTGTCACGACCATTACACATGACCTCATGGTCGTGACCCCCATTGAACCTTGGCGGCCAAAAGAGAGGAAAAGAGGCTCAAGGAAAAAATGGGTGTCACGGTCGTGACACCATCTCTCACGGCCATAACGCCCCAAATTCTGGGCTCATGAAGAAGTAAACTCACGGCCATAACAAAATTCCTCATGGCCGTGACTCTGGGGAGAAGTACAGACAGAAGCAGCGTCATGGCCATGACATTCACTCGTCACCCCTGTGAGGGATACTGAGTTGTCCCAGCATCATCACGCCTCACGGTCATAACTCCCATTGAACCTTGGCAGCCAAAAAAGAGCAAAAAGAGGCTCGAGGCAGAACGGGTGTCAAGGTCGTGACACCATCTCTCACGGCCATGATGCCCCAAATTCTAGGTTCTTGAAGAAGTAAACTCACTGCTGTGATAGCATTCTCACGGTCGTGACTCTAGGGAGAAGTGCAAACATAAGCAGCCTCACGACTATGACATTCACTCGTCATGCCCGTGAGGGATCCGGAGTTGATTAGCATCATCAGGCCTCATGGCTGTGACACTCATTGTCACAGTCGTGACATGTAGAGAACACTTCCGATTAGAAGACCTCTCACGGTCGTGACGTCCACATGTCATGCCCATGAGGGAGGCGAATCCAACTGAAATTTTCGGGAATCCATAGGCGTCATCGTCGTTATGTATCATGTCACGCCCGTGACGCCCCAGTCTGTCGACTTATTTTCAGGGCAAAACGATTGTATTTTAGCCCTCTTTTCCCTTAAGTATACAATGTAAACTCTGAGTTTTTCCAGGAAGCTTTTCAACATTGGGTTTTAGTATTTAGTTTCAGGTTTTAGCTTTTAGGTTAGAGTTTTAGTTAAGATTTAATTAGGTTTTATTCTTTGCAGCTGTATTAGGGTTAATGTTTGTAATTGAATCTTTCATTATTGTTCCTTCTATCTTTGAAGCATTCAATCAGTACCAAATTTCAGTAAGTTCTTCTTCTTCCCTCTTTATTTCAACTTTTAATTAGTTTACTTACTTGTTTGGTTATCTTGTTTATGCTTTTAATTGGTTTGATTATTGTTATTATGCGAATTCTCCATTGTTTTGCTAGAATCCCATTGAACTCTGCTTTGATTATTGAATTAGTATTAGTCTTAATCATGTGTTACTCGTTCCTCTAGGGTTAAAGGGTAATTAAGGCCCCTAATGGGGGTTTATGCTTGGATTAGTGGGATTAGGTTGATTAATGAGGTAATTAGGTGTTCCACCCTAGTTTCCCATTCGATAATTGGGGGATTTTGGAGTCGGGAGGTTATGAATCCTTCTCAAATATCGAATTGGAATTCTAGGGCGGAGTGATTGGTTCTTGATCCTAACTCTGGCAAGAGGTATTTTGGAACCGATCACTTAGGATTTCGTTCGAATACTATTAAGGTATGACAGACCCTAGGAAGTATGCATCAAATTTCCACTCGGGAAAGGGAAATTGATGCTACTTATCCTTGAAATCCTCACACCTCATTACCGAATACCGATCACTTCTAAAACCGCAAAATTCGTGCTTAGGTTAGGTTGGGTGGTTTCGGATGATTCGTTGAATTGTTTCATACTTCTTACCATACCTCTCCATTAGATGTCGATACTCTTGGTGCCAGGAGGTTATAGAATATCTTTCTACATTGAATTGGTGGGTTATAGTTGGATTAATTTCATTCCAATTTACATTGGCGAGTTATTAGTGTCCGATTAGGAGAATTAGATCATCATGCTATCTGGAAACTATCCCTATGGAAATAATTGTGGAATCTAAAGTGTAAGCATCGAATCCAAACTCAAGCGAGAGGGATTTGATGCTAATCCATTCGCCTAATTCCCGTGTTGAATAACTTGCCTATGAATCAGCCCTAAACCTCTTCCTCGATCCGTTTTCTCTCGTTAGGAGACCCGGTAATACCCCCGAGCTTTTTTCCCTTTTCATTGTGTTCTTTTCCATTGCCTTTTAGTCCATGTGTCTATCAATCATTAAAAACCTCGAACGCCAAGCCTAGAGGTGAGATTTCATTAGATTCTTAGGTTCGGAAGCCGCAACTCCCTATGGATACGACAATTACACTCGCACTATGCTGCGACTGAACATCCATGTCCTAGGATAGCCTATCGATTGCCTTGAGAATGTAGTTCACATTCTCTCCTCCAAGATGCTCTTGTATATCTCGTGCATCGCTACCGTAGTAACACGCATTTTCATCCATTTGAGCCAGAAGGGCATCCACCTCAGTAGGAGTGTTGTTGAGGAACTAGCCACTGGATGCATTGTCAATCATTTGTCTAGTGGACCTGTTCACTCCATTGTAGAACGTGTGCATCAACAGATGTGGCGGAAGCTCGTGGTGTGGGCAGGCTCGCTGGAGACTCTTGTAGCACTCCAACACATCGTAAAGAGACTCCCCATGCTCCTAAGTGAAGTTCATGAGGAGAGTCCTCAGCCAGGCGGACTACTCTGATGGGAAGAACCTCTTAGAAATGCAGAGCTGAGGGACTTCCAAGTCGTGAAGGAATCTCTCAGGTAGTTGTCAAGCTATGCCTTCTCCTTCCTAACTAAAGAGAACGGGAAGAATCACATGCGCAGATAGCCATCGGAGATTCCATTCATCTTGACCATCCAACATCTCTCCAGAAAGTTCGAGATGCGCTCCAATGGCTTCTTGGCCTTTAGCCCATGGAACTAGGCTTGCTCAATGCGGTTCAAGTAGGCCAGCTTGAAATCAAAGGTGGTGTTATCAGCTAAGGTGGTCAAAACTATGGCAGAGCCACCCACGACGGTTGTTGGTGAAGCGTACAAAAAAAGGGTACGTAGCGGTGGTGGTGGTGGTTCTGCGATGAGCTGTCATTGGCATCTCCTACGGGCGTTGGCGAGGTTTTGTCGAGCAGTATGTTCGATCTCTGGATTAATCAGCAAAAGCGGTTGATCTCTCTTATGCATACACTCAAACAACCCAAATCAAACAACCCTAGGGTCTACACTACACCTAATGACTAGGATGAACCGGACTCCAAACTAACAAAGACCAAACAAAGGGCTACGGGCACAACTCCCCGGGACTGGCGCCAAAATTTGTTTGACGTTTTCCTAACGAACTAAGACAACGGTCGTTATCACTCGAGGAGTTGGGCCTTAATATTCAAGTTCGGTCTTTGGTCTCAAGGAAGGTTCTACGAACAGAGATTTGATAAGGTTTCAAGTAAGGTTTGAATAAATAATGATAAATATGGGCTCCGGGGTAATATCGTGTATTTAGACCCAATTTTGTGTCTAAATAACGCCTTAATTCTCAGGCTTTTGACTCGTTCCGTGTTTTTAGTTATTTTGTAGGTTTTAGTATGTTTTTAGTTATTTTGTAGGTTTTGGCGTTTTACACAAAAACGAGGTAAAACGGGCCATTTTCGAGCCTTTTTGGTGATTTCCCGATCCGAGCCGGACCGAGAGCCGAGGCGGAGTTGACCCAGGACCACTTTCCCCACCTTTGGTGTCAATTAGTGAGGTAACACCCGCTACGACCCTCGAAACGGGCGTTACATACCTTGGAAAGAAGGAAGAAACAAAGGGAAGAAAAGAGTAGGGTAGCGCCCGCTACCCTAATGGTCGCGCCCGCTACCACCGTTGGGCCGAGGAAGACTGCACCTACGGTCATCCGGACCAGAGCTACGATCGTACGAAGGAGAAATCGCCCAGCGTTCTTCGCTGGTCGCGCCCGCGACGGGGGATGGTCGCGCCTGCAACCCCCTGCTGCTGTGCGATTCTTTGGGCCTTAAACGGCGAGTTTTACTCAATTATTTTCATTGGTATAAATAGCTCCTAGGATGCGATTGCTAGGGGGGGACTCTAATTGTACACTTCTAATCTTCAGCTTGTAATTAGTGGATTTTAGAGAGAGATTAGTGAGAGATTAATCTAGGCTTTTGGAGATTTGTGTTTGTTATTGAAGATTTTCTCTTCCCTTAACTCTTTTATTAATTACTTTGCTAATTACTTTGCTTGTTCTTTAATTTTTTACTTGCTATTTTCATTGTTTTGCTTGTTCTTGATTGTTGGATGTTCGAAATCATGTTTAGGTTTGGTTTGGATGTTGTTAGCTTAGTTAGTATCATGATTAGTGGCTAGAAACCCTATGGGTTAGAAGGTATTTAAGGGTGTGAATGGGTAATTAGGCATGGGTTAGCAATTTTAGGGAGTAATTACATGGGGAATCAGTTTCCCACTCCATTCCTTCCCTCAAGTGGGATGTATTTGGGTCGAAAATCCCCGAACACATCCAGCGGTTGAGTTAGAAGGTTGGAAATTGGTTAGTTAGTATTTTACTCAGGAAAGTGAATAGAGGCTAACTAGGGAATTCCATTTCATTAACCTTCCGGGTCCGTGGTGGACTTTGGGGAAGTTAATTCGGACTATCATCGAAAGAGAAAGCTCGGTGGGTATTTTCTAACGGAATTCCACTTGATTTTCTTCCTTCTTGCTCTCTTGTTGCAAAAACCTATTCCCTTGTTCCTGTTTGCATCCCGAAAAGCCTCCAAAGCCCATTTCCTTTCCTTGACCGACCTTAGCTTTGTTTCTCGCTTTGTGACCCCTTTCAACCGATATCCTTACCTTAGCAATCTCATCCCGACCATTGACCTAGATTCTATGACCAAGGCCCCTAGCTCCCTGAGAGAGAACGACAAAACTGAGGTCTTACAAAACCACGTTACACAAAATGGCGCCGTTGCCGGGGAGCCAGCGCCCCTAGTTTTAGTTTCTTGGTTTTTAGTTATTTGAGTTTGGTTTCATGCTAGAAATCAGTTTGTGTCAATCCAAATGAATTTGATGCTTCTTCATTTCTTGTAGGAGTCTTCGCGTTCTGATGGGTGAAGCTCAAGCTGGTTCACCTCGTACCCTTCTATCATATGTCGTTCCATCATTGGGTACGGGAGGCAGTCCTATCACTTTACCACCATTACCATCCGATGTTGTGTTCGAGTTTTAACCGCACTTACTCGAAGTCTTCGAAAGAAACCCGTTTTATGGGGACGATACTGCTGAAAGTCCCATTGCTCGTATTGATAAGTTCGAAGACCGGATTAGCTTTATACACATTCCAAGGATATCATCAGAATATTTGAAGTTGAAATTCTTTCCTCTCACTCTTGCGGGGAAAGCGAAGACATGGCTACAAACATGTCCACCTGGTTTTTATTCTTCATGGGAGGCACTCAAAGGAGATTTTGTTCACCGTTTCTTTCCGGCGAAGGAGACACACCGACTTCGAGCAGAAATTTTAAGTTTCAAACAAGGGCCGGGAGAGAGTCTTTTCGACGCTTGGGGGAGATTTAAGAGTCTTCAACGACAGTGCCATCATCATAATTTACCGGATTGGATGTTGCTTCAACATTTCTATCATGGGCTCCGTGGTCCTCTTAGAGAATCTATTGATAATGCGTCCGGAGGGATGTTTTTGAAGAAGACCGTGGAAGAGGATAATGTTTTCTTACATGAGCTATCACAACACGCTCCTCATTGGGGGAGTGGCAAAAGTTAAGGAGACGGAGGCAATCTTTTGGAGGATAACCCGATTATAAAGTTCCTTTTGTCCGCCGTTTGTGAAATGCAAAAAGAGAAGTCGAATGCGGAGGTTTCAAATCAAGAGAGAGATCGAGCTTACATCCGAAGTCTTGAACTTCAAATAGCTCAAGTCAACCAACCTCAATCTATGCCTATCCAACCTCAACCTGTTCAAGAGGTGGAGTTGAATGCTATTACTTTGCGGAGTGGAAAAGAAGTTGAGGGACCCAAGTTGGTAGAGGAGGAACCTTTTAGAGAGGATGAGGAAGATGATGAAAATATAATTGAAGAAGGAGATATGGAGGATGAGCAATCCGTTGATGAGGTGAAAGAGGATGATGTTGTGATTGAGATACCTAATGATGAGGAGAAAGATGATTTGGTGAAACCCAAGGAGATTGAGAAGGACAATGATCTTGATCAACCCACGGGGCAGTTGAAAGCATATCGACCTCCAATTCCATTTCCCAAAAGATTGGTTCAACAGAAGAATGATGAGAAATTTTCCAAGTTTATTTTGATGATGAAGAAACTTCAAGTTAACATACCATTTCTAGATGCCATGTCGGAGGTCCCTTCATTTAAGAAACATCTCAAGGACCTTTTGACAAACAAGAGAAGAATCAAGGAGTCATCGACCGTTCATCTCACGGTTAGTTGCAATGCTATCATGGGAAGCAAGACTCCTGAGAAACTAGCCGATCCCGGTAGTTTCTCTATTCCTTGTTTAATTGGTTATATGAGGATTGATAATGCATTATGTGACTTGGGGGCAAGTGTGAGTGTCATGCCACACTCTATATGTAAGAAGTTGAACCTTGATGACTTGACCCCTATAACTATCAACTTGCAACTCGCAGACCAAAGTGTTAGGAAGCCCTTGGGAATATTAGAAGACATCCCAGTTCAAGTGGGAAGTTTCCTTATCCCTTGTGACTTCGTTATTTTGGAGATGGATGAGGATAGGAGAAGTTCCATTATTCTTGGTCGACCCTTTTTGGCTACCGCAGGAGCTACCATAGATGTGAAAAGAGGCTGTTTGTCTCTTCATGTGGGTAGAGATCATATTGTTTTTGACATTGACCCTTCAAGAATGAAATCCCACAAAGAATCTCATTTCAAGGCCAATACAGTGGTAGGCATCTTGGATGAGCCCCAAAAGGAGTCTTATTTACTTGAAGTTGAGCCCGATGATTGGGGAGAAATCAAATATTTAGGGGCTTCGCATCAAATTTCAAGTGAATTTGAGGACATCTACCATGGTCATCCTCTTAAGATCATTCCATGGAGGAAGGAGATTTCTTTTAGTGAGACCTATGTTGAGTGCAACAAAGTCAATGATTTGATTTTCAAAGGTCCTAGGCCCGGTAAACCACCAAACACCAAATTGAAGTTACTTTCTACTTCTATATCCTCATGGCCTACTAAGCTTTTAAGGAGGTGAGCTCCATTTTTGCCTAAGGCTAGGAAGTGTTGGAAAAGAAGAAGGAAGCATCGGTGGAGGAAGCCAAGGAAAATGCTACCCAGATATCCTAGGCGGATGATTAGACCACTAGAAGAGTATCTCATGTCAATCACAACTCTTTTTGAGAATCGTTGGATAAAGAGGAAGAAGAATTGGTGGAAAAGATTGATGAGGTTTTTGGGTTGTGTCCCAACGATTCCAAGAATCAAGTGAGTAATTAGGTCAAGCTAGGGACCTAAAACAAGCGCTCTATGGGAGGCACCCCATAAGTTTTGAGCTTCTTGTTTCAAGTTTTTAGTTTTTGCATTTTTCTAATTTTATTTTTTTTCTTCTTTTTAATTTTTCTTTTTAGTTTCTCTTTAGGTTTTTCTATTATTCTTATCTTTTTAATTTTTCTTTATTTCCTTCTTTTGTAATTTGAGGTATTTAGTTTCTAAGTTCAAAAAGAAAAAGTTTGAAAAAAAAAGAGAGAAAAATGATGTGAAAAATAGAAAGAGTTGAAAAAAAATAATAATAAGAAAATTGAAGTTGGAGTGAAAGAAGTGTGAGTGAGTGAAGTTTTTGAAAAAGAATATAAGTGATTAAGAGAGTTTGAAAGTTAGAAAATTGTTGGATTGAATGTGAGGGAGCATGGAAAAAAATGAGTGTTGAAGTATGGAAGTTTTTAGAAGTTGGTTTTTGTTGGAATTGTTTTGGGAAAAATTTACAGTACAATAGCAGGTAGCAGGCGCTACCTTAGTCGTAGCAGCCGCTATGCACCAAGTGACAACAGTAGCAGCGTACGCTCCAGGAGACGACCGCAGCTGCGGTGAAGGAAGACCGCGCCTGCGGTTGCACGAGCAACGCCCAGCAGCTCCCAACGCTCTCAGCACGTCGCGCCCGCGATAGTATCGGTCGCGCCCGCGACCTGATACTGTCCGTGGCTGTTCCCCAACCCTAAAATCCTGATTCTTTTCTAACTTTTCCCACTTCTCTCATTTCCTTTCTCACTCAAACTCGACTCTCTCTCTCTCTAACAACCATAGCCCTAAGCGACTACAAAGAACCCTCACTCACACCCATTCCATCCCTCTCAATCATTAATTCAACTCCCTTTTCCTCTCATCTTCGAACCCCAAAACCCTAATTTCTTCTCTTGGCTGCGAAAATTTGCTAGGGTTCGAGTTTCTACCCAAATTAGACCATTGTGTGCGATTTTGCTCAAGCACTCGTCCCACACAGCTAAAGGAGGTATCTCTTGTGTCATTGTGCGAATTTCTTTCCTTTCTCACCTGATTTTGGTCCATTCGTCATTGTTGCTGAGTTGGGAATTGATTTTGTCAATTTTTACTCACGATTTTACCTTGCTATTTGCTGAGATTGGGTGTACTGAGTTCGAATGTTGTGCTATTGTTTCGTGTTTGTGTGATTAGTTTCTGTTTTTCATCTGTTGAAACGCACACACTCTTGTTACACTATGAGTTCTTGTCAATACACACCCACATAGTAAATTGATTTAGTGTGTTGTTTGGAATTCATTGTGTACATGCTGTGTTAACTCATTAGTGTTTAGTGCGATTAATTGTTGCAATTCATTTGTCAAAGCACAAGTATGCTAGTTGCACTAAGAGTTTGTCGATTTTCACACACACTTACACTATGAGTAGACTGCCTACGCACTATTCTTGCATTCTGTTTTAGTGTGCTTTGTATTTTGGCTCATTTTGTCAAGCAAGAACCGTTCCTCCTTGCTGAATCCATGTCCAAGTGCTCCGATCTGAGGTAATCTCTTGTGAATTATGTGCATAAGCTTTTCAAACTCACGTGTTTGTTGCTTGTGTCGAATGTTTGGTTTACCGTTATGATCAGGCACTGTTATTTGCAAAACTTCTTGCCAAGTCTTGCTTTTGTTCATCATGAGTGGAAGGAGCAAGCGTTCACGAGTCGAGGAATCTTCTTCATCGCAACCCGGATCATCTTCATTTACAAAGGACCGTTACAAAGCGCAACCGGCCACACTAATTCGGTGTGAACCAGATGCGGATGTCACTTTCCGAGATGAAGAGCATAGACAACGGTACGAAGTGCTCCAAGCACGGAAAATATATGCACCGGATATTTATCATGCGGAGACGATCGAAGCCATCCATTGCAAGCCGAGCTTCGATTATCTCATTAGCATTCTTGGTTGGGAGGTATTCATCATGATCGATGAATCGATTGTAGACCAGCCCATCCTCGAATTTCTAAGCTCCTTGAAGGTTCACGATGATGGCAAGAAAGATGCGCATTTTGAATACCGAGTCGCCAACAAAGATAAGAAATACACCTTGAAGCATTTTTGCCAAAGGTTGGGGTTGCCCGAGGATGAGAGATTTTATGAGCGATGCGAAAATTTTGATGAGCAAAAGGCAATGAAGGACTTAACTTGTTGGAGGGGGATGAATCATGGCACGAGAAATGGAGAGCCACGCTATCATTGCTCCCAAAACTCTAAGGCGCGTGATTTTTGCAATCCGGTCATCCGAATCTTCCACAGAATCGTGACAAGTTCAGTATTTGGAAGAGATGATGGGCGCCCCAAGGTTCGGAAAGATGATCTCTTTGTGATCTACAATGCAGTGAGGGTAAAAAGGTAAACACCGGATCTTGCATTCTACATTGTCTTCGGGAGATTAGCATGGAACCCCGACCTACTACTATTGGGATGGGGCACATCATTTGCCACTTCCTAGTTCAAGAAGGTTTCGGGAAATATATGAAGAAGTGGACACCGCAGTATCTTCCGGATCCTATCGACAAGGTCCGGTTACAGAAAATGAATATCCTCGCCAAGCACCCAACTGACACAATCTATTTCCATGGACACGACAACAAAACGAAGATTCTCTTGGATCCGGACTATGCCGAGCAATGATTGGATATCACTAAGGAGCATAACTGGTCTTGTGGTCAGGTTCCTAGTGATCGCAAGGTGGGTGGTCCGGATGTGTCCGATGGTGAGGAAGAAGAAGAGGAGAATGAAGAAGAAGGGGAAGAAGAAGAAAATGAGGAGGAAGAAGAGGAGCATACTGGCCATGGTGAAGCTAGTGGAAGTCAAAGTCATCCATGGAAAGCTTCATTTGAGCACCTCAACTCTAAATTTGATCAAATGAGAGTTGATCTTCGAGAGCAACGAACGATACTCCAGCGTTAAAACAACTTGTTGGAGACCCAACAAGATCTGATACGTGCCCAGCAGTCTACACTTCAAAGGCACGAGGAGTGTATTCAACAACAAAACCAATATTGGCGTGACTAGGGGTATTACCACTACTCCATTGCAAACAACCCGCCAGCACCACCAGAGTACATGAACCACCACTATCCTACCTTCTTTCCTTATCACCCATATCCTCCCCCGGGAGGATCCGAGCAATGATTTGTAAGTGTCCCCACTCCCACTTTACTCTCTTTATCGATTTTATTTACACTGTTAGTGTTAGATAAGTGTGGGGGAGTTCTCTATGGGAGAGTTGGGAAGTGCGTCGGTTAGTTTGGTTTTGTTGAGTTCGTTGTTCCCATGGTTTGAGTTGTTTCGTTTCCATTGCTTCATCATTGGTTAGCCCAGTCATGAGAGATGTTTCACCCTCAATTTCCACATCAAACTAGTGAGATTCGGGGTGGAGGTCAGCTAGAGTCAATGTATATATTGTAAATATTTTCGCTTTTCCTTAATTTATAGTCCCTAGTGTCTTGTTTTTATTTTTGTTTTGTTCTTTTTCTTTTATGCATGCGAACACTCACACTTATTATGTTTTTCTTGTTTATTCCTAACCCAAGTGTGATGTTTTCCTGGATCGCGGATTGGTTCTGTTCTTTAATTGAAGACCCCGAGGTAACCTCTTTCCGCACTCTTTGAATGTGTACATATATTGATCCTTGTTGCATGCTTGATTTTTCTTTTGGGTGGCGAGCCCCTTTGAGTGTTTGTGTTGGGATTATATTGCTGTTGGAGCTGTGTGGGCTCGGGTCGCCACCACTTTTATGTGCTAGTTGTTCTTGTTTGTTTGTTTTTGTAGGTTCTCTACCTTTTCATGTGACACTTTCCCACAATGAGGACATTGTGGCGTTTTAAAGGTGGGGGAGGGGAGATATTCTGTTTCAAGGGTAGATCACCTAGTATTTTTGGTTTTCGTATTTTTTGTTTTTGTTTTGTCTTAGTTTTTGCCTAAAATGTGAAAATTTTTTGTGTGAAAAAGGAGAAAAAGGGAGTGAAAACCTTAAAATTTTTCTTTCGGTTTTCGTTTTCGCTTTGTTTTTCCTTTGTTTCTTGGATCTTCTTGTCAAAATTGAGAAGTCGTTCTTAAACTTCCTTAAAAGAAACCGGTCTGAGCGTTTTCGACCCTGTCTCGAGTACTAGTCATGACTTACCGTCTTAGATTTCCTGTATTGAGTGTCTAGTGAGACCCCCGATTCCTTTCACGTTCTGGTTGGAACCGGGAGATTCTAAGGGTTTGTGTCCGAGCTTGTTTTTTTTTCCTGTTTAGCAAAAGCAAAAGCAAAGTCAAAAAGAAAGAAAAAGAAAGCAAAGCTAAAATAACCGGATTAAGTGGAGCGTGTCGCTGAATGACATCAACCACAATACACTTAGCCAACCTACACGGGCCCGGTATTAGCGGTACGACACTATTACCCCATTAGCTCCTCCTATATCGAATTCTCGACGGAGGTGTGTATGGAAAAGACTATGTTGGGAGGGTAAACCCCGAATTATGGGCCGTCCAATTCCCGACAGTAAGGCTAATACCGACTTTTAAAAAGTAAAAGAAAAAAAATAAAGAGAAAGAGAATTTTATTGGTATTACCGAACCCGAAAAGAAAAGTTTAAGCGTTAATAAAGTGTAGGGCCTCTCCTTGCATCACCTGCGGCCCTCACCAAGCCAAGGGCGACCAAATGCGGGGAAGGGCAACTCTTGTTCGTTTCGTTGTTTTGAGCTTGGGCATGCGTCTTTGGAATCTTTCAAATTCAGTTAGAACCCACTAGCACATTTGCACATGGGGTTTTGTTTGGCATTGGGTGTAGGAAATCGAAACTCTTTAAGACTGACTTTTGCTTGGGATGGGTGCTTGTGAGATACTCATAACGGTTCCTTTTGGAGGTTTAATCACGTTTTCTTAATTAAGGTTGCAAGATCCTTTGAAGCAAAGCTGTTCTTTTTCTTTTCCTTTGTTTTTCTTCGGTTTTGTTTTCACTTTCCCTCTCTTCTTTTTCTTTGGCTTTTTTGGGTTTAGCCGCTACAAACCCTCACAAGTCCATCTCGTCCACCCGGGCTACGGGGGTTCAAAGGGCTTGGTGTATACGCTAAATGCACTCGTTTCTCTCCCACGACAGAGGAGTCTGTGTTACTGTAGGTAGTTTTTGTCTTATTTTGCTAGGGACGAGCAAACGTTTAACTGTAGGGGGTTCATAGACCCAATTTTGTGTCTAAATAACGCCTTAATTCTCAGGCTTTTGACTCGTTTCGTGTTTATTTTCATGGCTTTTTAGTATGTTTTTGGTTATTTTGTAGGTTTTGGCGTTTTACACAAAAACGAGGTAAAACGGGCCATTTTCGAGCCTTTTTGGTGATTTCCCGAGCCGAGGCGGAGTTGACCCAGGACCACTTTCCCCACCTTTGGTGTCAATTAGTGAGGTAACACCCGCTATGACCCTCAAAACGGGCGTTACATACCTTGGAAAGAAGGAAGAAACAAAGTGAAGAAAAGAGTAGGGTAGCGCCCGCTACCCTAATGGTCGCGCCCGCTACCACCGTTGGGCCGAGGAAGACCGCACCTACGGTCATCCGGACTGCAGCTACGTTCGTACGAAGGAGAAATCTCCCAGCATTCTTCGCTGGTCGCGCCCGCGACGGGGGTTGGTCGCGCCTGCGACCCCCCTGCTGCTGTGCGATTCTTTGGGCCTTAAACGGCGTGTTTTACTCCACTATTTTCACTGGTATAAATAGCTCCTAGGCTGCGATTTTTAGGGGTAGGACTCTAGTTGTAGACTTCTAATTTTCATCTTGTAATTAGTGGATATTAGAGAGAGATTAGTGAGAGATTAATCTAGGGTTTTGGAGATTTGTGTTTCTTATTGAGGATTTGGGGATTCAAACAATTGAGAGATTGTTGGATCATCTTTTTATTGCTTTCTCTTCTTCATCTACAACATTTTGATAAGTTTACTCTTCCCTTAACTCTTTTATTAATTACTTTGCTTGTTCTTTAATTTCTTACTTGTTATTTTCATTGTTTTGCTTGTTCTTGATTGTTGGATGTTCGAAATCATGTTTAGGTTTAGTTTGGATGTTGTTAGCTTAGTTAGTATCATGATTAGTGGCTAGAAACACTATGGGTTAGGAGGTATTTAAGGGTGTGAATGGGTAATTAGGCATGGGTTAGCAATTTTAGGGAGTAATTAGTTGGGGAATCAATTTCCCACTCCATTCCTTCCCTCAAGTGGGATGTATTTGGGTCCGAAAATCCCCGAACACATCCAACACTTGAGCCGGAAGGTTGGAATTGGGATAGTTAGTATTCTACTCACGAAAGCGAAGAGAGGCTAACTAGGGAATTCCGAGCTATCCTCGAAAGAGGAAGCTCGGTGGGTATTTTCTAACGGAATTGCCACTTGATTTTCTTCCTTCATGCTTTCTTGTTGCAAAAACCTATTCCCTTGTTCCTGTTTGCATCCCGAAAAGCCTCCCAAGCCCATTTCCTTTCTTTGACCGACCTTAGCTTTGTTTCTCGCTTTGTGACCCCTTTCAACCGATATCCTTACCTTAGCAATCTCATTGTACAGCGGTTTGCAGGCCGGTGTAAATTGTCGAACTCAGGGAGCCTGTGGCCTAAATTCTCGTATTTCGTTTCGGTTTTAGCCTTGAATCAAGAAATAAATCACGGAGCAAAGAACACTTTGATTATAACAAAATTGAAACTAGAAAGACGATTAACTAGGTGATAAATAGACAAAGAGAGGTTCGGGGGTTTTAGACACTTAACGGAATCTTTGATCAAGAAGTTTTCATGACTAAAGCACATAAAGTTGGATTCATCTATGGAACAACGCGGGAAAAGGGCCACAATGAATCTCCTCCCTCGAGGAAGATTCATATTTACTACCCTATGTCCACCATGGACCATCGGGGTTGAGAATTGCGTTAATTCCTAGTTAAGTCTACACTTACCCTCGAGTGTAGACCTAACTATCCACTCTAGGCTTCCCATTGAGTGTATAACGATTCAAAGAGCTCTCGGACCTTGAACCGCCACCCCAATGAGAAGACACTAGGTGAAATAGACTCCTTCAACTAAAACACACTTTAATCAATAAACACCTTAGCCAAAACCCATTAAGGCCTTAATCACACCCTCACCTCAAGGAAGATTAGCCTCTAGACATGGTGGAGAAATTAGCAACACACAACCAATAAAACCCTAGCATGATTCTACTCAAAGGATGGATAATAAAACTAACCACTACGATTAACAACATAAAACTACACTAAACACAAGCAACAAAACATTTGAAAACATTAAAGTGAGGAGAAAAGAGATTATACCTAAAATTGATGAGCAATAAATGGGCAATAAATGAAGAGCAATAATTATTCCCAAATGATGAAGAGCAACTTGCCTTGATTGAAGAATATGATTAACCAACAAAGTAGAAATTAATCCCCACAAAGCTAATCCTAAAACTTTTGAAAGGTAAAAGATGTCAAAAGAAAGAACATTAATCTCCAGCTCAAAAAGCTCCCTTCAAAATGACAAGTCGAGCTAATTAAAACAAAGGGGAAGAAGGGCCAAAACACAGTCGTTTTGGCGGAAAAATAAGCAGGAAATAAGGTCGTAGCGAACGCTACGGACCTCGTCGCGTTCGCTACGACCCAGAACAGGCGATTCGTTTCAGCACCAGGGCGTCCGCTACGCCCCACGTCGCGACCCGGTTACTCATCCGTAGCGAACGCTACGGAGGGCGTAGCGAACGCTACGACCATCAGCAGGAAGACTTGGAAAATTGGGGTTTCATCGTAGCGAGCGCTATGAGAGGGGTAGCGACCGCTACGGCCTTGGGCAGAACCCTCTGCCTGGGATCGTAACGATCGTTACGACAGGCGTAGCGACCGCTACGCTCTTCAGGTGATCTCCATCTATGGGGACGTAGCGAACGCTACAGCTATCGTAGCGAACGCTACGCGCCTGGTTGCCCCCATACTTAGCCTTTTGGCCCGAAATCCCTCTCCTTTATGCACGGCTGGTCTCCCTTGATTCCCGGGTCTTCACCACGGCATCAAATCAGCTCCAAAGATCTCGGGATGACCGAGTTATCGCCTTTTTCTGCATCTTCGCCCCCTTTTATTATTCTCCGAACTCAAAGCCTAAAAAGTCACAAAACACGTAATAAATAACCATTTTATTAGGGAACGGCAATAGACTTTGGCGTGAACGAGTGGTATTTAGCCCCTAAAATGGGACTAAACACTCATCCCGACCATTGACCTAGATTCTATGACCAAGGCCCCTAGCTCCCTGAGAGAGAATGACAAAATCGAGGTCTTACAAAACCACGTTACATCGTGCCAACCAAGTGAAGAACTAAACATTGAGTTTGTGGTTTTTGAAATGATCGGTAATCAGTGATCAGGTGTGAGGATTGCACGTATAAGCTAGCATCAGTTACCCTCTCAAGAGTGGTAAATTGGTGCATACTTCCCAAGGCCTGTCATCACTCCCGTGTATGATGGTCCTTGATAGTATTCCAACGTAGTCCTAACTGAGCTGTTCCAAAATCCATCTCGCTAGAGTTAGGATTAGGATTTAATCACTCCATCCTAGATTCCCAATTCGATGTTTGGAGAGGATTCATAACCTCCCGGCATCAATATCTTCTAATATCGAGTGGAAACCTAGAGTGGAATACCTACTCACCTCATTAATCACCCTAACCCCACCAATCAATGCTTAATCCTCCACTAGTGATCCTAATTAGCCCCTAACCCTCATAAACTTAGCTACTCATACTCATCATAGATATAAACTCAGAAATCAAGACATTTAACCTAATTCTAACACAATAATCCAAAACTAACATAAAATCAATCATTAAAGCAATTAAAGGCAAAAACTAACAAACTTGCAACAATCAAAGCACACAAATCTAAGAGAGAGTAGTAATACTCACTAATTAGGGTTTCAAGGGAAAGGAACAAGAAAAATATCTCAAATTTCAAGAAAGAACTTCAAATTTCCAATAATATCAGCAGAAATTTGCATTCAATCCAATAATCAAGTGATTATCAACACCAATTATGATTAAACAAACCTAAAAACTTCAAAACTCAAAAGTATAAACTCTATAAATGTTGTCTACTGTCGACAACCACAAAATTACATCATATACTTGGGGGGAAGGGTTTAAACGAAGTCATTTTGCCCTGAAATAAGTCGACAGAACTGGTCCATCACGGGAGTGACATAGTCCGTCATGGCCGTGACGCCTGAAAGTTTCCAAAGATTTCAACTTGGTTCGCCTCCCTCACGAAGTGACATGTGGATGTCACGGCCGTGAGGGGTCTTCTAGTCTGGAATCTCCCTGAATGTCACGGTCGTGACAATGTGTGTCACAATCGTGAGGCCGGAAATCTGCTGGAAGACATACTTGAACTCCGAATCTCTCACAAGCGTGACATGTATGTGTCATGGCTGTGAGGGGCCATCTGCCATTTCTTGGATGTCATGGCTATGAGATCCATGGTGACGATCGTGAGGTTGCTTTCTCATAAACCCAGAACTCTTAGCTTCTCATGTGTCACGGTCGTGAGTCTCGGTGTCACAGTCGTGACACCCATTCTGTCCCGAGTTTTTTTTTTCTCTTTTTTTGCTGCCAAGGTATGATGGGGGTCACGAATGTGATGTCCTGTGTCACGGCCGTGACACCCCTGCTGATGACCCTTGCTTTTTTTTTTATTTTCCCGGGACTAAAGCTCGGGTTTTCTTCGTCTTGGGCCGAGTCTTCCCAGGATTTGCATTGGGATCCTGACCCTTCTTTAGATAGGCCCAGTTTTGGCCTTGTTTTGCAGACTTTTCCTTCACAAGCACATAATTAGTCAAGAAACCTACAAAAGAAGAAAAATACATAAAAACACTATTATTTATACACATAACCGAGGAAAATGCCGAGGGTAAAGGACACATTTAGGCTCAAAACTAAGCCTAAACATCCATCCAGTTGCTCTGACGTATTTTTTGACATTAGAAAACATTGCATATTATGTGCCAGTAAAGATTCTAAATTTTTCTAGATAAGAATTGTTCTACCTGCTTTAAAGATAGTGCTTGTTGTCCAATTAGAAAGTTTTATATTAGCTTGTTCAATGATTGGTGAAAAAGCTCGATCTTCTTTTGACCACTAACCTATGGGCCTCCAAGATACTTGCCTAGAGATTGCTTAATATGTATGTTAAAAATTCCTTCAATGATACCTTTTATCCAACTATTGATTTTGGACGAAAAAACATGGTTGACTTATGATAATTAATAAGTTGACCCGATGACTTACAAAATTGATCAAGAGTTTTCTTTAGCAATTTACAAGACCTCTAGTGTGTTTAATCATACCACAATGTTGGTCATTAACCATAACTGAGTAAGAGAATGTGAAAATACACTCTAAAACTCATTTGTTCCAATTGATGGAAAATCTCGTTAGCTAGAGAAACGTCTATAAGAAATTTTCATTCAATTTTATCATATGTTTTTTACCATGTCAAGTTTGAGGGACACCCAAGGGGTCTTATTATTCGTTGTACTAAATTTATGCATGATCTCATATGCCGAAGGGACATTCTCATGGATATGCTTATCAAGAACAAAGGCACTCGAAGTTCGGCTAATTAAAGAGTCTAGAAGAGGCATGAATCTATTCACCATAATTTTTTGGTATAATTTTATAAACAGTATTACGAAAACTAATAGGTCTTAACAGATTAGGCAAGGACGGGTCATCCACTTATGGAATAACGGCGATGAAGGTGTAATTAGCTTCTTTCAAAAACATTCCATTATGGAAAAAAAAATCACGTATGGAAGTAATCAGTTCATCATCAATCAGGTTACAGTAATTTTGGAAGAACACAACTCCCAACCCATATGGACCTGAAGATTTAGAAGGATCCATCTGAAAAAAGCGCTTCTTTAATATCCTCTTTCATAACATTAGCTATATGCAAATTTTTTATTTTTTTTATTTTTGTGTAAAAGATGGATACAAAGGAACTTATGGGACCCTTCCCGCAAGACATCTACCTTTTTAGCTATCATGAGACAGAGTAAAAGACAATTCAAAATCAAGGTTAAAACCCCAAAAGACATTATTTTGGTTGGATTGCCCCTTGCTAGCTAAGCAATATGCCACCATGTTGGCTTCCCTAAACGCATGATTTACCGAGAAAGCCTTATAGAGTAGAAGATCATTTTTGATGTCTTTAATGATCATATCCATCTCCATGGAGTTTTAAAGCACCCTTGGATTGCTTAAACAAGGACAAGGTTATCATTTTCAACTTGAAGTTTCTTGAGTCCTGCTTGAATAGCCTGCTCCATCCCAAACTTGATTCCTAAAGCCTCCACAATAAAAATAGGATCTGATTTTAGTTTGAGGGAACCACTCGAAGAAGTCTATCGAGATGATCTTGAATGACTAGACCAACTGTTGCGCCATGTCCATTGGCAAAGCCATCCCGGTTAGGTTTGACAAATCTAGGATTTGGTCGATCGTAACCAATATGCTCTGTAAGGTACTCCCTCTTAGGTGTGTGTTGACGGTCCGAAGTAATTGAAGGATATGCTTGGAAGGATCTTCTAGCTTTCCATTTCGCGAATTTCTTCTTTGTCATAATGGTTACCGAACATGACCGAAAAGGGAGTTGATGAAGTTGTAGTTGTTTCGTTCCTTCCTGATGCTCCAAAGGAGCTAGGTAACTCTCTTGAGCTTACTAGGAGAAAGTGCGGCTCAAATAGATAGAAGAATGTCCTTGCCACTAGAATCAAGTAATCAATCTATTATGGAGTTTATCCAGTTATGGTCTTTCGCTATTTCCCAGACGTTTTTGGGAGAAGTGGCACTGATGGGTCAAATGTTGATCAGTTTCAATCTACCCTAGACAAGTAGCATAGGTAGGGTCAATGTTGACACCTCGTCGGACTAAATTACCTTAAAGAGGCAGACAGCTATGAAAAATTTGTTAGAGAAAGACTTTTAGTTTCGGCTGAAAGTCAAGTTTCAAAATTGAATTGCCTTTCCATTTTTCTCATTTGCTTATGTTGTGGCTAAATCAAGAGGGTGACATAGCCAAAACATACCATCACTTGTGAGCATGGTTGTTAAAATCGCGATCCGGATCGTAGGATCGTACGATCCTACGATCCAAAAATGACCAAACGATCCAACTCGTTCCTGGATCGCTACCTTGTTAGGATCGGACCAGGATCGGACCAGGATCGGTCAGGATCGGTCAGGATCGATAGGATCGGTCAGGATCGGTAGGATCGACTCGATCCTAACTATAGCCTATTTTTGTTAGAATGGTCACAATCTCCCTAGAATCGATTAAAATCGTACCAGACTCGGTTAGGATCGTTTAGGATCGCATTAGGATCGGTGAAAATCATGGCTTTTTGTACAATTTTTAAAAAACAATGTTTTTTCTAGGGAAACTTTAGGTCAATTATAACAATTTTACTTTATTTGTAGAATCTTACGATCCTCGATCCGATCCTACGATCCCGATTCTAAGGACCTCCATCGATCCTAACTAGAATCCCGATCCTGACAACCTTGCTTGTGAGACCTAATAACTCTCATCCTCTTGAAGGGATGAGGGAATTGGGGCGGAGAGCACCACATTAGCAATGTCCAGGGGAAGAATGTTCATAACTTTTGGGATATATATCCAACTATTTATCTTGATGAAGTCAATAACTAGAAGTGTATCGTCGAAATAAGGTAACATCAACTGGGTATAGGTTGATTAGGTATTCCTTGATGGCACCAGTTCTCTAACCAGAAATTAACTTCAGTGCCATCGCCAATTTTCCAACGAGTGCCAAGTTTGTAAAAACTATAGGCATTATGCAAGTTCTTCCAACCCCAAGAATATGAAGGTTTGGGTCGACTGTAAAATGGGTTGTTATCTTTCACATACTTCAGTCTAACTTATTTTGCCCATAAGTTATTTGTATCATGAAAAGACTTCCAAATCAGCTTACATTGGAAGGCTAAATTTACAGCATAACTCTTCCTGATCCCTAGACGCCCTTGGTCTTTCGGCCTATAAATTTTTTCCCTAGGAATCACAGGCATATCGTTCCCCGAATTCTTCAAGAATAAATTTCTATTAATCTCATCGATTTAGTCTGATGTTTTCTTTGGCATAGAAAATATTTCATGGTATGTGTTGATAATGGTTCTAAGTTTGTCTGAATGATGATAGTTCTACCTGCTTTAGAGACATCATTCACTTTCCAATTAGAAAGTTTTTATTAGCTTTTTCAGTGATTGATGAAAACAACTCGATTTTCTTATGGCCACTAAGTGAGGGGAAACCAAGGTTCTTTTCTAAAGATTGCTTGATAGGGATGTTAAAAATACCTTGAACAAGATTTTTTCTTACTTGAGGTTTTATGAAAAAAAGTCATGGCTAACTTATGGAAATTAAAAAGTTGACCTGACGATTTACAAAAATTATCAAGATTTTTCTTAAGTAAGAAAGAAGCGCTTTCTTTTCCCTTGCAAAACAACAGGCTATCATGAACAAAAACGAGACAAGGAATTGTTGAAGCCTCTTTATAGATTTCAATACCAATAACATTCTTTTTAAAACTTTACTCAGTTCATAGAGTTGTCTTGAGAGAACTTCCATATAAAGTAGAAACAAATATCGGGACAAAGGGTCCCCCTGTCTGAGCCCTCTAATGGGCTTAATTAGGCCACAGGGTTGGTCATCAACCAAAATTGAAAGTGACCGTGGAATAAATTCCAATACCCAGTTGATTCATTTATAGGGAACCCCATAATTTTGAGGACATCCGAGACAAATTTCAATTCAATTCTATCATAAACTTTTTCCATATCAAGTTTTAGGGCCACCCAAGGGGTCTTCTTACTTGTCGTATTAAACTTATGCATAATCCTATGAGCCAACAAATCTTTATCACGAATATGCCTGTTAGGAACAAAAGTACTTTGAGTTCGGCTAATTAAAGAATCAAGAAGAGGCTTGAGTCTGTTAACCATAATTTTTGCTATAATTTTACAAACAGTATACATAGACTAATCGGCCTAAATTGATTAGGCAAGGAATGATCATCCACTTTCTGAATAAGAGTGATAAAGACATGATTAACGTCTTTTAAAACTTTTCCATTAAGGAAAAATTCACTTATGGAAGAACATAATTCATCAACAATTAGATTCCAACAAGTTTGGAAGAATACAACACCAAACCCATTAGAACTTGGAGCTTTAGCAGGATCCATCTAGAATAGAGCTATTTGATCTCCTCCTTTGAAACATGGGCGGATATATGTGTACACTAGGGGTGTCCACGGACACCGTTAGCCAAAGAAAAATTTGTGACTCTCCAATATTATTTGGAAGAAATTTTCTTAATTGAAGGAAGTGGACACTGTTAAAATAAGTCCCAAAAACATAATAGAGGTGTCCAATTTAGCAATAACCCAAAAACCCTAAAATATTACTCCATCCATCCCAAATAAATTATCCAAGTTTTACTAATTAGGTCAAAGTTTCTACAAATGAATACAATATTATTAGTGTTGCTAAGATAAAACATGAAAAATAAGCGGCCAAGTGTTGCATCGAAGACTATGAAAAGGTAAAATGGACAAGTTAATTGAGACGAAGTGGGTACCAAATTATTTTTTTTATAAACAAAAAGTGTAAGACAATGAATTGGGTAATTAGATATTAATATAAGTTTAAGATAATAAATATCTAGAATTAATAGGAAATTTTAATTTATTTGGTAGACTTATATATATATATATATATGATGATGTGAAATTTTGTTAAGCTTGTGAATATGTCTTTTTAATATTTATTTTTATTTTTTATTATTATTTATTTAAATTTTATTTTTTTATTTTTTTAAATGCATATTTAATAACAAGTTGATGTATCCAAGGTCGCTAGGATCACAGTGATGACCTCACAGACACCAAACGGACACACACACACTGGAATCTGGGACCTCACAATGGATAATCGAATGGAAACAACTCCAAAACAGGGGATAATCAACCAGAATCAAATGGATGAAATGGGTGAGGTGTGAAATAAGATCGGATGAGCTAAAACAACACGAATAACCTCCTCCAAGATAGAACTCGGTTCACCACGCACCAAATGACATCAAAGGGATTGAAATGGATAATGAGGGATGGGAAAAACAGAAAAGGAAAGATAGACTTGAGCTCAAGCTGATACAGGCACACCACAGCTAGAACATCAAGGGCAATGGACTCGATGACCTCAATGGATACAGGCACACCACCATCGAAGCTACCAAGCTCTACACCCACCACAAGGATTGCCAAATCCTTGATACTGTAGTAGAATTAACCAATTTTGAGAGTTTAACGTCACTCACAAACAAGAGGCTCAATAAGGCACTCAAATCTCATATTTCATATTTCAAGTTGTTGATTACAATGACCTCACAGTTGGTATATATAAGCCCAGCTGAAATATCTAATTAGGAGTTTCTTGAGCAAAAAGAAAACGTCCTAAATCTGCTTAATTAACTAATTACATCAAAATAAGATAAAATGTAACTAACTTAGGAAGCTTCTAGAACAATAAAATGAGGGCTAATAAAGCCACACATGGCATCTTCATGAAGCTTCTAGAACAATTGGAAGGCTCTAGAAACATCACACATGGCGCTTTCTTGTTGGAGCGATTCTCACGCGGCAAGGCCGATAATCACCTCACGAAATGGAAGGACCTCAACAGCTGAAAGTGATGTCTTCACAGAGGGCCTCAATGACAAACACCTCACGAATTGGAAAGACCTCAACAACTCGTGAAGTGAAGTCAAAAGGTGCAAATAGTCTTCCTCCAAAGAGGAACGCCCTCGACGTCCAAATTCTCAGCAGACTCAAGATGGAGGTCCTCATGCGCATATTCAGATTGCATAGAAGATTAATGACCTCCAATGAGCAGAAGATGACGCAACCCAACTGAAAAGACCAAAAGGACCTTGCTGAAACACCAAAAGACAAGCTGATCCCGAATGAGGTCCTCATGCACGTACCCAGATTGCAATAGTTGTGCAGAATGCAAACGACCTCCAAAAGGATCACCCTTGGGCATTTAGGACAGCTCAATAATGAACTTCCTCGACATCTACAGAGAAAAGAAGCCCAAACCAAGTTGAAAAGAACAATCAGCTCCAGATAAACGTCCTCAATGTCCTGATAAACGTCCTCAATGCATGCCAAGGTTGAAATAGTTCTGTGGAACCCAAATAACCTTTGGACCATGTAAGCTTGGACATTATGAACGACCTCCAAGGAACCAAATGTGAGTGAGGCCTCAATTCTGAAGTGTTGAGACAATAAGGATGGCCTCACATCAGGTGGATGACCTTTGATATAGTCAAGGACCTTCTGGGATTCATGGATGGCCTCAAAGCATGGTGACACCAAATGAGGTTGTGAGGGCTGATCTCCATCATTCCCCCCAAGTTGAGAAAAGTTTGTCCTCAAACTTGGAAAGTCCTCTGCCACCGAATAATATGGCCTCAAAGATATACACCAAGAATAGTATGGCATCAAAACAGCTACATTGAAGGTTGCACTTCCACCAAGTTCATCCGAGAAATCCAACTTGTAAACATTGTTGCCCACCTTTCCAAGGACCTCAAAGGGACCTTCAGCTATTGGAACCAACCTCCCTTTCCTCTTGGATCGAAATTTGTCCTTCTTGAGGTAGATCCAAACAAGATCTCTTGGCAGAAAACCCACTTTCTTATTTTTCTTGTGAGGAAAATCATGAAACTTAGCTACCTTCTTCCGTTGATGCTGAAACTTATATTCAGGAGGTAAACCAGGGGGTTTTGCTTCCAGAAACACATAAGGATAGTGTTCCAAAGGATGGGTAAGGAGGGGATGGCTATTTGAGGAGTTTGGGTTTGTGTTTTGGTCTAGGAGAATAAGGTCCTCAACCTTGTTAAGGATCTTCAGAAACCATAGGTTCAAGGATGGAAACCTAGGTTTGTGGGTTTTGAGGGTTGGCTCTTTTGTGGAGGGTAGTAATGTGGGAATAAAGGGGTATGGAAAGTAGGTTTGGGAATTCCCCTTGTTGAATAGGAAGTTATTTGGTATGAGGGATTTTTGTGGGGTTTTTGAGGCTGTTTTGTGGGTTAAGGACAGTGGTGGTTTGAGTTGTGGAGTGATAGTAGGGTTAGAAACAAACCAAGGCTGGTTAGGGATATGCAGAACAATGCTTGACTGTCTAGAGGACCTCAAGACTGAACAGATGACAATTTGAGCAAAAGGGTATGCAACAGCAGCACCACTTCCTTCATCAATGGTCAAGGGACAATCATTACCATTGTTAACACAACTCAAATAAATGTTGTCCTCCCTTTGCTTCTGACCTTCATGCATAAAAGAACCACTAAGGACTCTTCTCACCATTAACATTTCAATTTCTTCATCATAAACCAGACCTCCCAGAAATACTTTCTCATATTCATCTTCCAATTCTGGTTCATGTACATAAGAACTACCAAGGACCTTTCTAACAACAAGCATTTCTTTCACAACAAACATCCAAGGCATACTTCCCAATATAGAACATATGATCAAGGCCTTAACAACACTCCACACTAATCCACAACAAGCATCATCAAAGCTCACAAAATCAAGATAACATGATTTCACTTCTACTCCACTATCTTGGCTCAACCAAAGTTGTATTATCACGATAACCTTCTCAACACAACACCAAAGCACATGAAATTTCACAAAACACGCATTCATGAAACTCCAAAATATTCGCAAGTATGCTTCATTCATGCCCATCAAAATAATGTAGTAAGGAAATTCTTGAGATCCCATACCTTGACCAAAATATTGAACTCCAATCAACTTGAAACGAATCAAGGCCGGAAAATCAACATCACCTGTAAAAACAATAATCTCCTCCATTGGGGGCTGGATACTCCATTCCTCATACTTTGATCTCCTTCGCTTCCACCTCTTTCGTTTTGGTCTTCTTGTCACCTCTAAGTTCACCCATAGAAGTGACCTTGGTTGGAAATAAACCAACTCAACATTGAAGCCACTGGAAGCTTCATTCTCCATTCTCGTAGCACCTAAAGATGATATGATGGTCATATTCACGATCTGAGGTTCAGATTCTGCCAATGTCACTAGCTGACAGAACCCTAAGGTCATTGGTTGTGCCAAGGACAGACAGTCCTCAACCTCCTCATCACAGACAGGATCCTCCAAAAATTTGTTTACACATTCTTCTTCAACAAGATCCTCTACTTCCTCATCATATCTAAGATCTCTACCTCCTCTTCTGGATCCATTAAAAGGATCTTCCTCTTCTTCTTTGTCCTCTTCTTCTTCCTCTAACTCCTTATGATCTTCTTCATCTTCATACACATCAAAAATAGGAGGGTGATTAAAATCAACCTCATGTTCATCCTCTTGAGAAAAAATGGTCTCAACAACTTCACCCGCATCATCAACTTTTAGAGGGAAATCAAAATGAATTTCTGGTTCCTCTCGAATTTGATGCTCCTCCTCTTGAACGAAAGGTGGTTCACATGACTTCCTGGGATTATAAATAAATTCATACCAAAATAAATCCATCTCCACTTGTAACATATTGATCCCACGCCTCAATCTCCTTAATCTCCTTTCCTCCTTCAAAATTTGCTCACTCTTTCGAGATGAAGACTTGTTAAAAGTCATGGCTGCTGGGGCTTTTTTTTGTGGCTGTGTGTTTGGGCTGATTTGGGATGTGTTTAGGCTCAGAAATCAGAAATGAATCAGCAAGGCTGTTGGATTTTTTTGTGGGTATGTGTTTGGGCTGATTTTGGGATGTGTTTAGGCTCAAAGAAATCAAAGCTCACTCACCAAGATGGTAGCTAACTCTGCAACTTCATGAGGTGTTCTGCTACTGCCCAACATCACAAATATAATCCCCCCAAGATGAAACTCAGCTCTGATACCAAGTTGATGTATGCAAGGTCGCTAGGATCAGAGTGATGACCTCACAGACACCAAATGGACACACACACACTGGAATCTGGGACCTCACAATGGATAATCGAATGGAAACAACTCCAAAACAGGGGATAATCAACCAAAATCAAATGGATGAAATGGGTGAGGTGTGAAATAAGATCGGATGAGCAAAAACAACACGAATAACCTCCTCCAAGATAGAACTCGGTTCACCACGCACCAAATGACATCAAAGGGATTGAAATGTATAATGAGGGATGGGAAAAACAGAAAAGGAAAGATAGACTTGAACTCAAGCTGATACAGGCACACCACAGCTAGAACATCAAGGGCAATGGACTCGATGACCTCAATGGATACAGGCACACCACCATCGAAGCTACCAAGCTCTACACCCACCACAAGGATTGCCAAATCCTTGATACTGTAGTAGAATTAACCAATTTTGAGAGTTTAACGTCACTCACAAACAAGAGGCTCAATAAGGCACTCAAATCTCATATTTCATATTTCAAGTTGTTGATTACAATGACCTCACAAAGGTATATATATAAGCCCAAATTGAAATATCTAATTAGGAGTTTCTTGAGCCAAAAGAAAACGTCCTAAATCTGCTTAATTAACTAATTACATCAAAATAAGATAAAATGTAACTAACTTAGGAAGCTTCTAGAACAATAAAATGAGGGCTAATAAAAGCGTCACACATGGCATCTTCATGAAGCTTCTAGAACAATTGGAAGGCTCTAGAAACATCACACATGGAGCTTGATTGTTGGAGCAAAGATTCCTCACGTGGCAAGGCCGATAATCACCTCACGAGCTGGAAGGACCTCAACAGCTCGAAAGTGATGTCTTCACAGAGGGCCTCAATGACAAACACCTCACTGAATTGGAAAGACCTCAACAACTCAGGAAGTGAAGTCAAAAAGGTGCAAATAGTCTTCCTCCAGTAGGGAACGTCTTTGGACGTCCAAATTCTCAGCAGACTCAAGATGGAGGTCCTCATGCGCATATTCAGATTGCATAGAAGATTAATGACCTCCAATGAGCAGAAGATGACGCAACCCAAGTGAAAAGACCAAAAGGACCTTGCTGAAACACCAAAAGACAAGCTGAACCCGAATGAGGTCCTCATGACGCACTGCATTGCAATAGTTGTGCAGAATGCAAACGACCTCCAAAAGGATCACCCTTGGGCATTTAGGACAGCTCAATAGTGAACTTCCTCGACATCTACAGAGAAGAGAAGCCCAAACCAAGTTGAAAAGAACAATTAGCTCCAGATAAACGTCCTCAATGTCCTGATAAACGTCCTCAATGCATGCCAAGGTTGAAATAGTTCTGTGGAACCCAAATAACCTTTGGACCATGTAAGCTTGGACATTATGAACGACCTCCAAGGAACCAAATGTGAGTGAGGCCTCAATTCTGAAGTGTTGAGACAATAAGGATGGCCTCACATCAGGTGGATGACCTTTGATATAGTCAAGGACCTTCTGGGATTCATGGATGGCCTCAAAGCATGGTGACACCAAATGAGGTTGTGAGGGCTGATCTCCATCATTCCCCCCAAGTTGAGAAAAGTTGTCCTCAAACTTGGAAAGTCCTCTGCCACCGAATAATATGGCCTCAAAGATATACACCAAGAATAGTATGGCATCAAAACAGCTACATTGAAGGTTGCACTTCCACCAAGTTCATCCGAGAAATCCAACTTGTAAACATTGTTTCCCACCTTTCCAAGGACCTCAAAGGGACCTTCAGCTCTTGGAACCAACCTCCCTTTCCTCTTGGATCGAAATTTGTCCTTCTTGAGGTAGATCCAAACAAGATCTCTTGGCAGAAAACCCACTTTCTTATTTTTCTTGTGAGGAAAATCATGAAACTTAGCTACCTTCTTCCGTTGATGCTGAAACTTATATTCAGGAGGTAAACCAGGGGGTTTTGCTTCCAGAAACACATAAGGATAGTGTTCCAAAGGATGGGTAAGGAGGGGATGGCTATTTGAGGAGTTTGGGTTTGTGTTTTGGTCTAGGAGAATAAGGTCCTCAACCTTGTTAAGGATCTTCAGAAACCATAGGTTCAAGGATGGAAACCTAGGTTTGTGGGTTTTGAGGGTTGGCTCTTTTGTGGAGGGTAGTAATGTGGGAATAAAGGGGTATGGAAAGTAGGTTTGGGAATTCCCCTTGTTGAATAGGAAGTTATTTGGTATGAGGGATTTTTGTGGGGTTTTTGAGGCTGTTTTGTGGGTTAAGGACAGTGGTGGTTTGAGTTGTGGAGTGATAGTAGGGTTAGAAACAAACCAAGGCTGGTTAGGGATATGCAGAACAATGCTTGACTGTCTAGAGGACCTCAAGACTGAACAGATGACAATTTGAGCAAAAGGGTATGCAACAGCAGCACCACTTCCTTCATCAATGGTCAAGGGACAATCATTACCATTGTTAACACAACTCAAATAAATGTTGTCCTCCCTTTGCTTTTGACCTTCATGCATAAAAGAACCACTGAGGACTCTTCTCACCATTAACATTTCAATTTCTTCATCATAAACCAGACCTCCCAGAAATACTTTCTCATATTCATCTTCCAATTCTGGTTCATGTACATAAGAACTACCAAGGACCTTTCTAACAACAAGCATTTCTTTCAAAACAAACATCCAAGGCATACTTCCCAATATAGAACATATGATCAAGGCCTTAACAACACTCCACACTAATCCACAACAAGCATCATCAAAGCTCACAAAATCAAGATAACATGATTTCACTTCTACTCCACTATCTTGGCTCAACCAAAGTTGTATTATCACGATAACCTTCTCAACACAACACCAAAGCACATGAAATTTCACAAAACACGCATTCATGAAACTCCAAAATATTCGCAAGTATGCTTCATTCATGCCCATCAAAATAATGTAGTAAGGAAATTCTTGAGATCCCATACCTTGACCAAAATATTGAACTCCAATCAACTTGAAACGAATCAAGGCCGGAAAAGCAACATCACCTGTAAAAACAATAATCTCCTCCATTGGGGGCTGGATACTCCATTCCTCATACTTTGATCTCCTTCGCTTCCACCTCTTTCGTTTTGGTCTTCTTGTCACCTCTAAGTTCACCCATAGAAGTGACCGTGGTTGGAAATAAACCAACTCAACATTGAAGCCACTGGAAGCTTCATTCTCCATTCTCGTAGCACCTAAAGATGATATGATGGTCATATTCACGATCTGAGGTTCAGATTCTGCCAATGTCACTGGCTGACAGAACCCTAAGGTCATTGGTTGTGCCAAGGACAGTCAGTCCTCAACCTCCTCATCACAGACAGGATCCTCCAAAAATTTGTTTACACATTCTTCTTCAACAAGATCCTCTACTTCCTCATCATATCTAAGATCTCTACCTCCTCTTCTGGATCCATTAAAAGGATCTTCCTCTTCTTCTTTGTCCTCTTCTTCTTCCTCTAACTCCTTATGATCTTCTTCATCTTCATACACATCAAAAATAGGAGGGTGATTAAAATCAACCTCATGTTCATCCTCTTGAGAAAAAATGGTCTCAACAACTTCACCCGCATCATCAACTTTTAGAGGGAAATCAAAATGAATTTCTGGTTCCTCTCGAATTTGATGCTCCTCCTCTTGAACGAAAGGTGGTTCACATGACTTCCTGGGATTATAAATAAATTCATACCAAAATAAATCCATCTCCACTTGTAACATATTGATCCCACGCCTCAATCTCCTTAATCTCCTTTCCTCCTTCAAAATTTGCTCACTCTTTCGAGATGAAGATTTGTTAAAAGTCATGGCTGCTGGGGCTTTTTTTGTGACTGTGTGTTTGGGCTGATTTGGGATGTGTTTAGGCTCAGAAATCAGAAATGAATCAGCAAGGCTGTTGGATTTTTTTGTGGGTATGTGTTTGGGCTGATTTTGGGATGTGTTTAGGCTCAAAGAAATCAAAGCTCACTCACCAAGATGGTAGCTAACTCTGCAACTTCATGAGGTGTTCTGCTACTGCCCAACATCACAAATATAATCCCCCCAAGATGAAACTCAGCTCTGATACCAAGTTGATGTATGCAAGGTCGCTAGGATCAGAGTGATGACCTCACAGACACCAAATGGACACACACACACTGGAATCTGGGACCTCACAATGGATAATCGAATGGAAACAACTCCAAAACAGGGGATAATCAACCAAAATCAAATGGATGAAATGGGTGAGGTGTGAAATAAGATCGGATGAGCAAAAACAACACGAATAACCTCCTCCAAGATAGAACTCGGTTCACCACGCACCAAATGACATCAAAGGGATTGAAATGGATAATGAGGGATGGGAAAAACAGAAAAGGAAAGATAGACTTGAACTCAAGCTGATACAGGCACACCACAGCTAGAACATCAAGGGCAATGGACTCGATGACCTCAATGGATACAGGCACACCACCATCGAAGCTATCAAGCTCTACACCCACCACAAGGATTGCCAAATCCTTGATACTGTAGTAGAATTAACCAATTTTGAGAGTTTAACGTCACTCACAAACAAGAGGCTCAATAAGGCACTCAAATCTCATATTTCATATTTCAAGTTGTTGATTACAATGACCTCACAGTGGGTATATATAAGCCCAGCTGAAATATCTAATTAGGAGTTTCTTGAGCCAAAAGAAAACGTCCTAAATCTGCTTAATTAACTAATTACATCAAAATAAGATAAAATGTAACTAACTTAGGAAGCTTCTAGAACAATAAAATGAGGGCTAATAAAAGCGTCACACATGGCATCTTCATGAAGCTTCTAGAACAATTGGAAGGCTCTAGAAACATCACACATGGCGCTTTCTTGTTGGAGCAGCATTCCTCACGTGGGCAAGGCTGGATAATCACCTCACGAGCTGGAAGGACCTCAACAGCTCGAAAGTGATGTCTTCACAGAGGGCCTCAATGACAAACACCTCACTGAATTGGAAAGACCTCAACAACTCAGGAAGTGAAGTCAAAAAGGTGCAAATAGTCTTCCTCCAGTAGGGAACGTCTTTGGACGTCCAAATTCTCAGCAGACTCAAGATGGAGGTCCTCATGCGCATATTCAGATTGCATAGAAGATTAATGACCTCCAATGAGCAGAAGATGACGCAACCCAAGTGAAAAGACCAAAAGGACCTTGCTGAAACACCAAAAGACAAGCTGAACCCGAATGAGGTCCTCATGCACGTACCCAGATTGCAATAGTTGTGCAGAATGCAAACGACCTCCAAAAGGATCACCCTTGGGCATTTAGGACAGCTCAATAGTGAACTTCCTCGACATCTACAGAGAAGAGAAGCCCAAACCAAGTTGAAAAGAACAATTAGCTCCAGATAAACGTCCTCAATGTCCTGATAAACGTCCTCAATGCATGCCAAGGTTGAAATAGTTCTGTGGAACCCAAATAACCTTTGGACCATGTAAGCTTGGACATTATGAACGACCTCCAAGGAACCAAATGTGAGTGAGGCCTCAATTCTGAAGTGTTGAGACAATAAGGATGGCCTCACATCAGGTGGATGACCTTTGATATAGTCAAGGACCTTCTGGGATTCATGGATGGCCTCAAAGCATGGTGACACCAAATGAGGTTGTGAGGGCTGATCTCCATCATTCCCCCCAAGTTGAGAAAAGTTTGTCCTCAAACTTGGAAAGTCCTCTGCCACCGAATAATATGGCCTCAAAGATATACACCAAGAATAGTATGGCATCAAAACAGCTACATTGAAGGTTGCACTTCCACCAAGTTCATCCGAGAAATCCAACTTGTAAACATTGTTTCCCACCTTTCCAAGGACCTCAAAGGGACCTTCAGCTCTTGGAACCAACCTCCCTTTCCTCTTGGATCGAAATTTGTCCTTCTTGAGGTAGATCCAAACAAGATCACTTGGCAGAAAACCCACTTTCTTATTTTTCTTGTGAGGAAAATCATGAAACTTAGCTACCTTCTTCCGTTGATGCTGAAACTTATATTCAGGAGGTAAACCAGGGGGTTTTGCTTCCAGAAACACATAAGGATAGTGTTCCAAAGGATGGGTAAGGAGGGGATGGCTATTTGAGGAGTTTGGGTTTGTGTTTTGGTCTAGGAGAATAAGGTCCTCAACCTTGTTAAGGATCTTCAGAAACCATAGGTTCAAGGATGGAAACCTAGGTTTGTGGGTTTTGAGGGTTGGCTCTTTTGTGGAGGGTAGTAATGTGGGAATAAAGGGGTATGGAAAGTAGGTTTGGGAATTCCCCTTGTTGAATAGGAAGTTATTTGGTATGAGGGATTTTTGTGGGGTTTTTGAGGCTGTTTTGTGGGTTAAGGACAGTGGTGGTTTGAGTTGTGGAGTGATAGTAGGGTTACAAACAAACCAAGGCTGGTTAGGGATATGCAGAACAATGCTTGACTGTCTAGAGGACCTCAAGACTGAACAGATGACAATTTGAGCAAAAGGGTATGCAACAGCAGCACCACTTCCTTCATCAATGGTCAAGGGACAATCATTACCATTGTTAACACAACTCAAATAAATGTTGTCCTCCCTTTGCTTCTGACCTTCATGCATAAAAGAACCACTAAGGACTCTTCTCACCATTAACATTTCAATTTCTTCATCATAAACCAGACCTCCCAGAAATACTTTCTCATATTCATCTTCCAATTCTGGTTCATGTACATAAGAACTACCAAGGACCTTTCTAACAACAAGCATTTCTTTCACAACAAACATCCAAGGCATACTTCCCAATATAGAACATATGATCAAGGCCTTAACAACACTCCACACTAATCCACAACAAGCATCATCAAAGCTCACAAAATCAAGATAACATGATTTCACTTCTACTCCACTATCTTGGCTCAACCAAAGTTGTATTATCACGATAACCTTCTCAACACAACACCAAAGCACATGAAATTTCACAAAACACGCATTCATGAAACTCCAAAATATTCGCAAGTATGCTTCATTCATGCCCATCAAAATAATGTAGTAAGGAAATTCTTGAGATCCCATACCTTGACCAAAATATTGAACTCCAATCAACTTGAAACGAATCAAGGCCGGAAAATCAACATCACCTGTAAAAACAATAATCTCCTCCATTGGGGGCTGGATACTCCATTCCTCATACTTTGATCTCCTTCGCTTCCACCTCTTTCGTTTTGGTCTTCTTGTCACCTCTAAGTTCACCCATAGAAGTGACCTTGGTTGGAAATAAACCAACTCAACATTGAAGCCACTGGAAGCTTCATTCTCCATTCTCGTAGCACCTAAAGATGATATGATGGTCATATTCATGATCTGAGGTTCAGATTCTGCCAATGTCACTGGCTGACAGAACCCTAAGGTCATTGGTTGTGCCAAGGACAGACAGTCCTCAACCTCCTCATCACAGACAGGATCCTCCAAAAATTTGTTTACACATTCTTCTTCAACAAGATCCTCTACTTCCTCATCATATCTAAGATCTCTACCTCCTCTTCTGGATCCATTAAAAGGATCTTCCTCTTCTTCTTTGTCCTCTTCTTCTTCCTCTAACTCCTTATGATCTTCTTCATCTTCATACACATCAAAAATAGGAGGGTGATTAAAATCAACCTCATGTTCATCCTCTTGAGAAAAAATGGTCTCAACAACTTCACCCGCATCATCAACTTTTAGAGGGAAATCAAAATGAATTTCTGGTTCCTCTCGAATTTGATGCTCCTCCTCTTGAACGAAAGGTGGTTCACATGACTTCCTGGGATTATAAATAAATTCATACCAAAATAAATCCATCTCCACTTGTAACATATTGATCCCACGCCTCAATCTCCTTAATCTCCTTTCCTCCTTCAAAATTTGCTCACTCTTTCGAGATGAAGATTTGTTAAAAGTCATATTCCGGGCTTTTTGTGTGTGTTTGGGCTGATTTGGGATGTGTTTAGGCTCGAAATCGAAATGAATCAGCAAGGTCATTGGATTTTTGTGGGTATGTGTTTGGGCTGATTTTGGGATGTGTTTAGGCTCAAAGAAATCAAAGCTCACTCACCAAGATGGTAGCTAACTCTGCAACTTCATGAGGTGTTCTGCTACTGCCCAACATCACAAATATAATCCCCCCAAGATGAAACTCAGCTCTGATACCAAGTTTATGTATGCAAGGTCGCTAGGATCAGAGTGATGACCTCACAGACACCAAATGGACACACACACACTGGAATCTGGGACCTCACAATGGATAATCGAATGGAAACAACTCCAAAACAATGGATAATCAACCAGAATCAAATGGATGAAATGGGTGAGGTGTGAAATAAGATCGGATGAGCAAAAACAACACGAATAACCTCCTCCAAGATAGAACTCGGTTCACCACGCACCAAATGACATCAAAGGGATTGAAATGGATAATGAGGGATGGGAAAAACAGAAAAGGAAAGATAGACTTGTGCTCAAGCTGATACAGGCACACCACAGCTAGAACATCAAGGGCAATGGACTCGATGACCTCAATGGATACAGGCACACCACCATCGAAGCTACCAAGCTCTACACCCACCACGAGGATTGCCAAATCCTTGATACTGTAGTAGAATTAACCAATTTTGAGAGTTTAACGTCACTCACAAACAAGAGGCTCAATAAGGCACTCAAATCTCATATTTCATATTTCAAGTTGTTGATTACAATGACCTCACAGTGGGTATATATAAGCCCAGCTGAAATATCTAATTAGGAGTTTCTTGAGCAAAAAGAAAACGTCCTAAATCTGCTTAATTAACTAATTACATCAAAATAAGATAAAATGTAACTAACTTAGGAAGCTTCTAGAACAATAAAATGAGGGCTAATAAAAGCGTCACACATGGCATCTTCATGAAGCTTCTAGAACAATTGGAAGGCTCTAGAAACATCACACATGGCGCTTTCTTGTTGGAGCAGCATTCCTCACGTGGGCAAGGCTGGATAATCACCTCACGAGTTGGAAGGACCTCAACAGCTCGAAAGTGATGTCTTCACAGAGGGCCTCAATGACAAACACCTCACTGAATTGCATAGAAGATTAATGACCTCCAATGAGCAGAAGATGACGCAACCCAAGTGAAAAGACCAAAAGGACCTTGCTGAAACACCAAAAGACAAGCTGATCCCGAATGAGGTCCTCATGCACGTACCCAGATTGCAATAGTTGTGCAGAATGCAAACGACCTCCGAAAGGATCACCCTTGGGCATTTAGGACAGCTCAATAATGAACTTCCTCGACATCTACAGAGAAGAGAAGCCCAAACCAAGTTGAAAAGAACAATCAGCTCCAGATAAACGTCCTCAATGTCCTGATAAACGTCCTCAATGCATGCCAAGGTTGAAATAGTTCTGTGGAACCCAAATAACCTTTGGACCATGTAAGCTTGGACATTATGAACGACCTCCAAGGAACCAAATGTGAGTGAGGCCTCAATTCTGAAGTGTTGAGACAATAAGGATTGCCTCACATCAGGTGGATGACCTTTGATATAGTCAAGGACCTTCTGGGATTCATGGATGGCCTCAAAGCATGGTGACACCAAATGAGGTTGTGATGGCTGATCTCCATCACAAGTATATTGGACACCCCTAAGTTGAAGGTCGGGATCTGCCACTGCTTTGAAACATTCGCAGTAAGCAAATTACCATGTTCATGATTAAGCTTACGAAAAGTAATTCTTTTCCAGCATTCCCGTCGATTTAAATCTATTATCAAACTCTTTCATGAACTGAGTTTGAATATCATCATCATTTTCAATCCAGACCCTTGAGGGGTCTTTAAGTTGGACTATTGTAGATCTAGAAAGGTAATGGCTCTATGTAAGAAGGATAAATTCCTTTCACCCTCCGTTAGCCACTTTTTCCTTGCATATTTGCCTAATATTTTTGGTTAAATAACAATAATGTTTCTCTTTAGGAGATTAATCTATCATACCACTGATTGAGACGGATACTGTTAGGATCATTACTAGATTTATCCTCAACCATTTGCATCTTCTCCTGTACAGTGATAAGAATACCTAATTATCTCATGCTTCTCAGGGAGCTGAGGGACCAAGTTATTGAGTGTTTTTGTTCCAAGTTTGGTTTAAATCACAAAAGTAAGATAGAAGATGAGTTTTAACTAAAACTAAGGAAACAAGACAAACCAAAATTAAGGTCGGTGTTAACAATGGAATAAAATGGGCTCGGTGGTTCAGTGGCCACCTAAAAGGCTCCCAATCTCAGGGTTAGTCACAGTTAGTAGGAATATCCTAGCTCACTAAGTGGATTTATTACTAAAATTAAGCCTTATAGATCCTCTTTGCCAAGAGCAATCTAATTCACTTGCCAAAACCCCACGATGAGGCCTTGGTAGTACAATGAGCAATGAATGCCTCACAATTTTCGACACGACCTGAACCCACCCGAAATTTCTGGGTTTTCAACACGATTTTTTTCAACTAAATCCGAAATACATCGAATCCGAAAATTAGCAGGTCAAACCCGACCCGCTCGTTTGACCCAAAAAATTAACTTTTTAAGTTCAACTTTTTAAAATTTGTAATTTTTCATTAAAATTGTTAACTATTAAGCTATAACCGTAACTCATTTATTTGTTATTTCTCTAATTTAAGTTGAAATAGTTACAATAATCTATCGTTACTAGAAGATAATCATATTTTATTATGTATATTGTACAAAAAGTAGAATTTAGAGACCTATTTTTAAAAGAAAAAATGGAAAAAGGTCGCAATCATAACCCGTTGGGTTGACCCGAAACTGAAATACATCGCTCATATTTACCCGATCCCGAAATACACCCGACCCGTATTTACCCGTACCCAATATACGATTGACCCGAACCTGCCCGCCAGACCGAATTAACAGGTCTAATCCTAGTTAATCTCATTCCATTTCCATGAAATAAAATTAACTATCTCTTCCCTCACTTGCAATCATGAGTATAGTGGGTTGATGATCCTCCGGTAATCAAACCACCACTCACAAATGGCAGATAAGGGTGAGAACTAAACTTGCTTAACTAATCTTCTCACTAATCACTTAAACCCTCTAATTGATGCCTTATTAGGGGCCCTAATCACTCCCTAACCCAAAGGGGCTTAGCCAACAATCTCAGTCCTAATCATGATACTAGCAAAAAGAAGATAATCTTTACTAATCACAAGAATTAACAACATAAACCAACTACTAAGCATGCAATAAGTAAATATGTAAACAATAAATGGGAGAGAGATAGAGAGAGAGAGAGAGAGAGAAAGAGAGAGAGAGAGAGAGAGAGAATATAACCTAAAATATAAAGGAATAAGGTTATTGGAATAGGGAATTATCCAAAATAATACCCAAATCTTGAATGAAGATCAATCTTGTATTAAACATTAAAAGTGTAATAAAGTGTATTTGAGAGAGAGAGTAAACCTAGAAACTAGTGCTAATGAAAAGTTGTAGGTATGATGTAATAAGATAATGGAAGATGATGAAAAGATCCCCTAATGAAATAACAACTCAAAGTATATATACATATGGCCTCACTAAACAAAACATAACCATTTTGCCTTAAAATAAACGCCACAATAATTGAGTCGCAGGCGTGACATAGGTTGTCACGAACGTAACTTCTTTTTGGCAATTCTCAAACTTCTTCTGGAGAATCAGTCGCGGGTGTGACTCATCTATCATGATCGTGACAGATCTAGGAAATGTTCTTGGTCTTCAAACTTCGCAGTCGTAACAGAGGTGCCTCCTTGGGGTGACTGATGCATCTTCAAGGGTTACGGGCAAGACTCCCTTCTCACACATGTGACTTTGGGCACTTCAAGATCTTCTCTCCTTAAACGTCACGGGTGCGACACTCACCGTCACACCCGTGACTCGGCTGGGGGTGGGAATCAATTGCTTGGGAGTCGCGACTATGAGTCGTCAGTCTCGGGCGTGACTTCCCTCTGTCCATTGGCCTTGTTTCTCATATGGGAGATCACGGTCGTGACCTGTAGTGTCATGCCCGTGACTCCCCTAATCACTCCCCTTTAAAGCTCTTGTTGCCGCGAGGCTTGATTTTGCCTTCGTCTTTTGCTTGGGAAGTCTCCATTTCCTCTCGACTCTCGATCATGACCGGGGCGTGGCTTGTTGTGCTTCGAGATTTCACCTTTTTTACTCATTTTGATCATTTTGTGCCCCATGTTTATTTTCACCATTGAAACCTAAAAAGGAAATAAAAACTAGCATATGATCGATGAATTGTGAGAAGGATTAAAAGTGTTTTTCATTGAAATTACAAAGAAGGATCTGCTCAAACTTTTCAATTCAAGTTTTATCTATTTTAACTTTCTTGTGAGTCTAACATAGAGTGGCCTTGAACATTTCCTTTCCAACCCTTTTTAACAATACTATTCAGTTGACTATAATTAGTCCAATGTTGACTCAAACGAAATTGTCTATTCTTTTTATCTCTTGCATCTGGATTATAACTAAGATCAAACCAAGAGAAAGGTCCATGTGTAAGAGTGACGTTTGAGTACAGGTTACACCAATCATGCCTAGCTAAAATCCTATCCAATATATCATAAATTGCATGACCATGAATGATCTTTTACTAAGTAAAAATCCTACTAACAGGTGGTATATCTAGGCATTGATTTCTTTGATAAAGTTAGGCAATCTGAGTTATTCTTAAGGGTCCGTTTGGACCTGGGAAAACAACATGGAAAAAAAATATTTTGGAAAATGAAAATCTTTCCTTTGTTTGGATTGAAGAAGAAGGAATGGATAAAAAAAAATTGGAAAATTGTATGGAAAATTTGGGGTCACAAAGAATAAAAAAATTTCTCTTCAAAAATGAAAGGAAAGTTGGGAGAAAAATTGTGGATCAAAGCCAACCTTTCTCTCCATCATCTCTCGTGGCTCCCTTGATTCTCTCTCTCTCTCTCTCGCTTCTCTCTCTCTCTCTCTCTCTCTCTCTCTCTGCCCCTCTATCTCTCTCTCTCTCTCTCTTTGTCTCTAACACTTCTCTTTCTCTCTCTCTATCTCTTCTCTCTCTCTCTCTCTCTCTCTCTCTCTCTCTCTAAGTCTCTTCTCTTTCTCTCTATAACTTTGTCTCTCTCTAACTCTCTAACTCTCTCTCTCTCTCTCTCTTCTCTTTCTCTAAGTCTCTTCTCTCTCTTTCTCTCTCTAACTTTGTCTCTCTCTATCTCTGTAATTCTCTCTCTCTCTCTCTCACTCTCTCTCTCTCTCTCTCTTTCTCTCTCTCTCTCTCTCTCTAACTCCCCCCTCCAAATCACATCATATAATCTAGAAAAATGAAGCTTGACATTTAAAAGTTTCATGTAAAAAAAAAATTTCCATACATTTTTCTTCAAACCAAACAAGGAAAAAAAAGTTGAATAGAAAATCAATTTTTTTCCTTCAAAATTTTACTTGAACCAAACAAGAGAAAGAAATTTACTTTACCCCCAAAATTGTTTCCTCCTAATTTTTTTTCCATGAGATTTTTTTTCCATCCTATTTTCCTAGGTCCAAACGGACCCTAAAAGTTGGGTGACAACTCCACCATTCTTTTCAGAAGTGAGAAGGAGCACATTACAATCACCAATGATCCACCACGACAAATGGAAGACTTTGTTTAAGATCTTTCAATGGTCCCAGAAGGCCGATTTATCCCTTTTTAGCTAGAGCATAAATGCTTGAAACTAATGTCTCCCAGTCTTGCTTTTTATCCTTAACATAAAGATGAATTGTTCTTGAGTCTTTTTGCAATGCATGGACATCCACATTAACAGAGTTTCGAAGTATCCATATGACTCTCGAACGGTTAACAGTAAGTATCCAATATGAGTAGTCACAATTTATTTTCTTCAAAAATTCTATTTGCATTACTGGACCTTACACTGTTAATAAGGACGTTAATCTAAGCTATTTTACTATTACTCTTAGCTCCTTGAATATTCCAATATGATATCTTCATAAATAACCAATTCGAGTTAGACACCAAGGAACACTGAAATTCAATAAAATATACACAAGGCCCAATCGATGACATGTTAGGATGGGAAAAATTTTCCCAAACCAAATGCTTTCAACTCCAAAACTCAAAAGGTACCAAAGGCTCGGAAATAACTTAAAAGCAATGTTATTCTTTGTATTATTATTTGGAGTATATGTTCTTTTAAGTTGGAAGGATCCTACTTTGTTTCATAATTCCTTTGCAGGAAGGTCTTAAATGTAGCCTTGGAGATTACTATAATCATAGTAAGCTCTCTCGCGATTAGCACATTCATTTTGTTTCCAATGTAAAGGTACAAGTAGACTATTAAAGAATAGTACATGCTTTTCATTGAGACAAAAACTAGCTATAAGCATATTGGTTGATCATTTTTAAGCGTTGAATAGTAACTCCTTCCCAGCAAGGTTCATTTGCACCAGATTTAAATCTATTTTCAAACTCTTTTATGAATTGATTGAATTATCCTTTTCATTTCAATCCTGACCCTCGAAGGATCTTTGCGCCTTAGTATATCTATGCTTATGAAGGGTAACTGCTTTATGCAAGAGGAGTTCTTTCTCCTCTCGTTAACCATTTTTTGGCGCAAAAATTGCCCAATTCTTTTGATTGAGTAACAATAGCTTTTCCCTTAGGAAGATTAGTCTATTATAATATTGGTTAAGTGAAATACTATCTGGATCGTCAATAAGTTTATCCTCTGACATTGGTAGCTTATTTCCATCTGGCTCAAGTTTTTCAATGAAATTTCAGAAGAAGAATCTACACCAAATTTTCAGCTCGGCCTTGATCTGTTTAGCTTTCTAGTAATTCTAAACATAGAGTATCCTTGATGTTCCCTTTCCATCTCATTTTAACAATATTATTCACTTGACTATTTGACCAATTTCAATTAATCAAAATTGCATATTCTTATTATTCCTCAACTTCAGGTTTGCATCAAGAAAGATATAGCCATGATCAAAACAAGAGAAAGGCCTATGCATAAGAATAGTCTTTGGGTGTAGACAACACCAGTCATTACTATTGGTCTATCAAACCTTTCACCAACCGTATCACCATGTATTACTTTTTTCTAGGTAAAAACCCTCCCAACAGGTAGGATATCTGATGCATTAATTTCACAAAAAAAATTAGATAATTGAAATGTTCGAAAAGGTTTGGCAGCAGCTAGGGCGGCTCAACACATTCGGAAATTCCAAACTAAACCAGAAACCAGTAAAACCAAACCTCTTAAAAAATTGGTACAATGAATCGTAAAAACCGAATGTTAAACACGATCGTTCTGGTTTAAGATATTCAAACTGACGAGGAACCGGAACCGATATGTGCGTGTGTGTGTGTGTGTGTGTGGTCATGGAAATAATTTGATAAGATTGATATAATTTTGATTTATGAAAGTTCGATAATGGATACTGGGGAGTGTGGTTTTGAATTGTGAGAAACGACAATGTTGGAGGAAACAAACCCACAATAAAATTTTTATAGAGTGTTGACTTCTGTTTTTCCTAGTTTTTTATAATAATGGAGTTAATTTTGGATAACTCAATCCCATAATATAGAGAAGTAAATATCTCTCTCTCTCTCTCTCTCTCTCTCTCCCTGTCTCTCTCTCTCTCTCTCTCTCTCTCTCTCTCTCTCTCTCTCTCTCTCTCATTCATTAGAGCATGATTCTCGCTAATCATATCTACGTAACTTTTTTATCCCTGCTGATTTATAGGAAAGGAAGGTAGTTTTACTATCAACCATCAAATTAAATTTGTATGCCCAAATCACTTCTTCCAACTGTATATTTCTTCCTACCAGATCCATTCGCTATATATATATATTGTTCGGTTGTGTATTTTTGTGGTTCTGTTAGGCTTGATTAAGAGAATCGGTTTGTGTTTGGGGTTCTCTCAAATGCGGAAAAGCGATAAATTATGTAAAGGAAAACAATAAATCTAACCTAGGCATAAATAATCAAGAAAGCAATTAAAGCGTCAAATAAAACATGAAATTAAGGAAGCAATTAAAAGCATGAAATCAAATAAAGTAAGAAATTATACCTTCGATGAACTAACTTCTTCTTCACTAATCTTCAATCTACTCGAATTTTCTCCCGAACAAACAAGAAAATATTGAATTGGATTACTAAGAATCCTCAAATCCTCACTTTGAAGTAGGATTTGTAACTCTTAATCCTCCTCACTAAAAGTTGGATTGGATGTTTTTGTGACTAAAACTAACAAAAAAGTTGGATTGGATGTTTTTGTGACTAAAACTAATAAAACCTTAAGAAACTTTAAAACAGAAACCCTAACTTAACCCTAATAAAACTAATGAATCCCTAATAAGTCTGATCCTAATAACTATATTACCTAGGGCAGAACATGAAGAAAAGAAAAACTATACTACTACATAATGTAGTCACTGACCGAAACAAAAGAATGAAGAAAACAGGGCAGAGAAAGACGGCCGAGACAGAATCAGAAGAGACGACGAGCAGAACAGAGCACCAAATCGAACCCAAAATCAATCAAAACTCAGATTCAATCAAAATCAAACCAAAACCATTAAGATTCAATACAGAAACTCAACAATTCAAACTCTTAAGAATTCCATCAACATACATTCCAGAAATCGAAAACTCAAATGTTCAAAACCTAAAACCGAAAGGAGACTGAAAATAAAGATTCAAAACAGGAATTCAAAGCATGAATAAAGACATAAATTAAACCTAAATCTAATTCTACCCCTAATTGAGGCCCAAACCTCCTTTCCATAAAATATGCTCCCTTCATCCCTTTTATACTCAAACCGACCCCTCAACCTTCGAATCTGAGCCATCGATTCTCTTCAATCATGAACGGTCAAGATGAATTCGACGGTTTTGGGCAAAGATGAAGATGGTGATGGCGTCGAATGCTACTGTTGCGGTGTACTTGCTCCACTCTCAACTGAATCTGCACAAAAATGAGAGAAAGAGAATGAGTGATTGAGAAATATCACGAGAAATTGAGAAGAGTGAGATGAAGAGATGAGAGAAGATAGAAGAGGTGAACGAAATGAGAAGATGAGAGAAGAGAGAAGGAGATGGAAGATGTTGAGGGAGTTCGTCGGGTTGTTTGGGCTAAAAAAGAAAGGGAAACAGAGATCGAGGGAGAAAGGAAGAGAGAGACGGGAAAATGAGGATCGTATTAGGGTTTGGGGATGGGTTTTGTCCGGCTGAAAGGGGGAATTGGAAACGGGTCGGGTAACTGGGTAAGTGGATTAGGGTTATGGGTTGACGGGTAGGGGTAATTAGGCTGGGGTGATTCAACTGGGCTGGGTGAGAGTTTGGGCCGACTAGAATAGAAAGGAAAGGGAATTTGGCCGGGCTGATATAGGAATAGGATTAGAAAGAATTAGGATTTCTTTTTATTTTCTAATTTGTGATCTTTTTATTTATATTAATACTAATAATAACTACAAATAATAAACTAACATAAAATCTAATAAAAATGCAAAATGAATAAAAACATAATAAAACTACTAAAATAATTATTAAAGACAAGCAAAAACACCTTATAAAAGAGAGAAATTCGGCTCGGAATAAGACCGAATATATATATATATATATATATATATATATATATATATATATATGTTTCTCTCTCTAGCGTAGAGCTTCTCTCTCTAAGCATGGGGAGGCAGGAACAGTCGGTGAAAAAGAAGACTTAATCTGGTCGAATTAGCAGATTATTTAATCCATCACCACAAATTTTGATTCAAACCCCTACTGTTAGCAATCCTACACTTACACGATGCCTACAATTTGAATCTCCGGTGGAAAACGTAATGGGAAATCCTACACCTAGTTTTGTGGAAGATGAGGGCGTAAATTTGGTAGAACCTACTGTTAATGGTTTATCTGAATCGAACTCGAAGGACCTTAGAAAGGTGGTTTTAGAGATGAAGTCTTGGGATGAAGTATTGAAGGAGAAAGCAAAACCAGTTGAACCTCCAGTAGACTCAGCAGGTATGGAGTATAAACGATGTATGCCTTTAAAATTCTTTGAACCAGTGGTGAAAGAGGAAGTTGTAATGCAAGTTTTGGATAATCAAGATTTGGAGACTGAAATTGCATTATGGAAACCTACTATCCTTGCCTATGTCCTTGGGGCCAATCCTCCCCTACCTGCAGTTGATAGTTTTGTCTGGAAAAGAAGGGGGCCAAAAGGATTGGAAAGGATATATCGCCATGAATCAGGGATCTTCTTATTCTGATTTCGAACGATTGAGGAACGGGATGACATACTGAGTCGGAGAGTAGTCTATTTTCATCGTAAGCCTATGGTTTTTAAAGCTTGGTAGCTGGGGGATCCCATTGTGAAGGAAAAGCTTGATTTGGTTCCTATTTGGATTCAACTACCTGGTCTTGAATGGAAGTTTTGGAGTCCTTCAAGTCTTGGGAAAATTGCTAGTAATTTGGGTATACCTATTGAAGCGGATTTCACTACATCTAAGAAGATAATGCTTGATTTTGCTCGAGTTCTGGTTGACATCAAGCTGGAACCTGATCGAAGGCCTGCTACTGTTGACCCAGAAACTACCAACCAAAGAGAGGAAATCCCAATTGAAGAAAGATTACCTTCAATAGAGGATTTGCTATCTCATTATGTTACTCAGGTTATTGGTGATGTGAATGTAGGGGAACCATTTTTGGTGCAAACAGGTGAAGTCTCTAACCACACAATTAGAGATTATGGATAGCTTACTTTTCTGGAATGTTAGGGGCCTCTCAAGTTCGAATAAACAAGTAGAAGCTTTATCCTTAGCTTCTCAGAATAATTGTGCTATTGTTGGATTGATAGAAACCAAAGTTGAGGAAGGTTGTGAGGAAATTATTCATACTTTTGGTCATCCATGAACTGGTGTTTTTAATTGTAATTCTAAGGGACGTAGAAGAATTTGGCTTTTATGGAGAGAGGATGTGGTATAGGTGAATGTGATGGAAATAAAGGAACAGTTTATTAATGGTTTTATTATGATGGTGTAGGGCCCGCAGCCCGAAGGGCACGCGGTCCCCCACGGAGTGTCGAGTCGACGTGAGGCGGCTTATTTTTCCTAGGGTGTATTTAGGATTGTTTTATGCACAAAAATTATTATTTTGTAAATGTTATTTCATGTAGTCAACAACTAAAACACAATCGAACTTTTATCCTCAAAATTTTGACAACGTTTACCCGTCCAAAAATAGACCGAACCTTGGGACCAAAGAATCCTAGCGGATTTTATGGGTCAACCAAGGTCCGAGCCCATTCCGGACAAGGGTACTGGTCACAAGTTGGTCGAATGACATCCCAACCATGACTACCGACCAAAAATCCGCTAGGATTCTTGACCCGCAACACAAGGTTGATTTGTTATCAAACCGCAGGGACCATTTTATGACCAAAATGACCACCTAACCCAATCCACTGACTAAGAATCCGCTAGGATTCCTGGATAGTGCATTGCGTCGGTTTGTCATTTTAATCAATGTTATCTCGATTTCAAGGACAAAAAGTTAATCATATCGAAGATGTCAACTTGCATGAAATAAAAAAAAACATATACGGAGTCGCCAGTTATTTTTTACCAAAAACTAACAAAATAAATTAAAACAATCTCCACGATCTTCGAACCAAAGTCGGGATCGGGGGTAAAGGTACAAATGTAAAGGGGGTGCCTTTACATCGCCCGCCAAAGCGGCCTTTACTAGGTCGGGTTTAAAAGAAAAGAACTAAAAGAAACAAAGTTGTCACACCTTTTTTCGATTAACAATGCATGCGAGTGAAATAAAAAAGGTTCACGAAACAAAGTAAAAAAAAAAAAAAGTTACAGCGGGCAGGGCAAATACGACTACATCATTACAAATACGGGTGAAACAAATAAGCAAAGATTAACCGATGAAATACGAACCTGTAGTATGCTAGCAAGACCCGTCAAAAATCTGCTAGGCCCCCCCAGATGACACCCGACTGGCAGAGATCTCAAACTGTTTCTGGGCTTAGAAATCCGCTAGGATTCTCAGGTTAAATCCATGCATTGAGCTTGACGAAATAAATTCTGAAACTTGGCCTTCAACTCAAAAATCCGCTAGGATTTCTAGTGGAAATCCGCCAGGGTTTTTTAGGTACCCAAAGATGGAAAGACTTTTTCTTACGATTTTGATGTGATGAATACTCAAACTATACCTCACCAAAATCTCCCCTCAAAACCGAGAAAAAGTCCCTTTTTATAACTTGCTTAGAGGCAGTTTTCTTATGCATTCCCCAGAAATCCGCTAGGACCCTGTAGTGGGGAGAAGCGGTTTTTGACCTGCAGTTGCATCATAGCAGTTTTTCGAACAATTTTTGAATGCCTCCCCTCCAAAAATCCGCAAGGACTTTCCCTGACAGCTGACTTGCGGTTGAGTTATAGCAATTTTTTGAGCAGTTTTTGCATGCATTCCCCAGAAATCCGCTAGGACTCTCTAGTGGGGTGGACCAGTTCTTTGACTTGCTTTGCATGGGAGCAGTTTTTGATGGTCACCTCTAAAAATCCGCTAGGACTTGCAGTTGAAATCAGGGCGGTTTTCGTGCAGCTTCAGTAGTTGTTTTCAACAGTTACCACCAATTTGCTATTTTGACCAATAAAAATCCGCCAGGACTTTTGACCAAAAATCAGCTAGGATCTCTTTGGGCCGAAAATGAAAATTCACTGAAGCTTCTGTTTTGGGCTTGAGCTAAAGTCCGTTAATAAAGAGTAAAAATCCGCTAGGATTTTCTTTGACCCAAAATCTGCCAAGGCTTCCTGGGCCGGAAAGGGCTAAAAATCAATACAACTTCCCTTGGTTCAAAAATGAAAATCCGCTAGGACTTTTCTGTCTCAAAATACCTTGATTTTGTCTCGGGTCCCTGAACTTAACCCAAAAATCCGCTAGGACCCCATTTGGCCCAAAATCTTCAAATGTCCGCTAGAACTCGGTTTTGGCTCAAAGTCTTCAAAATCCGCTAGGACGTTTGGCCCAAAACCCTCAAAAATTCTGCTACAACCCGGTTTTGGCTCAAAATCCGTTACGACCCCTAACTTGGCTCATATTACAAAAACCACTAATAATCCATTTTGGTCCCATGTACACAAAGTCCGCTAGGACCCCACAGACCCGTTTGACTGAGAGCTGATCTTGGCTTGACCGAACAGTCTTGCGCCCATTAAAAATTCGCTAGGATACTTGTACTAAAAAATGCACCGAAGTTTGGCCCGAAAATCCCTTAGGAGCTCTTTTTTTGGCTAAAAACTGTAGTGACATTATTTTGTGTCTACAGATACTTGTACTAAAAAATGCACCGAAGTTTGGCCCGAAAATCCCTTAGGAGCTCTTTTTTTGGCTAAAAAACTGTAGTGACATTTTTTTGTGTCTGATTAGCCCACTTTGGTGAGTGCAGGTAAGACGAAAGTCAAAGTAGATCTTGAAAATATCTCGGAGGTAGTCCAAAAAAATTTCTCGAGGGTAGCTCGATGGCTAAACTGCTGCTCGGAGGTAGTCCGAAGAATGTCTCGAGGGTAGCTCGATTGTTGAAATGTTGCTCTAAGGTAGTCCGATAAATATCTCGAGGGTAGCTCAATTGTTGAAGTGCCGCCCGGAGGTAGTCAAAAGAATATCTCGAGGGTAGCTTAATTGTTGAAATGTTGCTCGGAGGTAGTCCGGTAAATGTTTCGAGGGTCGCTCGAACTCTGAATTGTTGTTCGGAGGTTGTCCGATAAATATTTCGAGGGTAGCTCAAACTTTGAATTGTTGTTCGGAGGTAGTCCGGTTTGAATTTGCTGGAGGTAGTCCAGGCTTTGACGAACTTTCAAGGGTTGCCCCTGTTAAGGTGTTAATCAAAGGTAGTTTGATTTGACAATGCTGGAGGTAGTCCAAGCTTTGCTAAACTATTCACAATGCTGATGTCGGTCTTAGGAAGTATGACCGAAGATGTTATTGCTGGAGGTAGTCCATGCTCGTGATGAATCATTCAGGGTTTGCCCGGAAACTTTGTTGCTCGGAAGTAGTTCGACATGATAACTTTGCTGTTAAAGGTTGTCCAAGTGCTTGGAGAACGACCAAATATATGTCGATGACCCTTCATGTGCTTCTTGGGCTATTGAATCAAGGCCTCCTAAAACCCCATCCTGGCCCGGCGAGTCACTCCATTGCTATTGAGAGCTGGGATTACCCTTTTGAGGAACCAAAATTCCAACTAGCTCATAGGTTCCAAGATTCCAACATAATCAACTTGGTCTCTGACGATGATGATGATGATTAAGAACATGTATAATGCTTAGACGTTTTTAGTACGTTATTAATGCTCTTTTGTTTTTTGAACTCTGAATGATGCATGAATGAATATGCTCCTAATGCATGATATAAACTGCAATCTTAGTATAATTTATTATTTATGAACATGCAAGACACAAATGTAAAAATGAAGGAGTTGAGCTGTGGTCTACAAGAAAAGACATCGGGAATGCTTTTCATTAAGTATCCATTTTGTTACACACAAAACATCATAACTTCTACAAAAATCTGCCAGGACTCCCTTCGGCATTAATCCCTTTTTGCAAATATGTGATGAACCTTAGTCCAATCCATGAGAATCGATATCCTGAAGCACTCTAGTTGTGAACCTCAAGGGTCTGCGAGAGCTTGTGTCACCATGGAATCTTCCAAGACTTTGGGTCGGACTTAGGTAATTGGCCAGACAAGAGGTTTAAGTCTCTACAGTTTATAAAATCCGCGAGAGTTCTTAGGAGGATTCCGCAAGGTTTTTGCTTTAGCCTACTTGAGCATGGCCTGGAATTGGATAGGATCCTTGGAAATAACTCAAAAGAAGCTACTTTTGTTTGATTATTTGGGCCGGACTTCAAAAGCTTCCTACGTATTCACTTTATGAGTGGAATCAAGCCGTCGTAGTTCAAGAGGTAGTGTAAGTATTTAGTTGCTGACTCAATAAGTCAGTGGCTAATAATTTAAGGATAGTTGCTGGTTCTGATCACCAGTTGTTCTAATTGACCTTGCTTTTAAGCATAGAATTGCCTAAGTCGGTCTAGATTTGCTGAAGTTTCTTGGCTCATACATGAACTTGCTAGGAGTGATAAGCCTCCCAAAATATGCAAGAACTTCAAGAATGAATAATCTACTAGGATGTCGGGATTTCAAAACTCGTATCTTTAAGACCAAATTGATATATGTGAACATGCTTTTATAAAAGTTGTTCAAGGGCTTGTAAAGCTTCTAGTGCTAGAACATATGTTAAACATGCTTAGAAAAAAGTAGTTGTAATCTTCAAAATGGTTGGACCATGCAATCTGCCATGAAAAATATCTTAGCACTCCGTTGTCCCTAAAATTATGAGGTCTTTTAGGGGCTTGACTTGTGATGAACATGCTTAAGAGAGTTGTTCTTATGTAAAATGTTGCTAGCAGAATTGATGATGAACATTTGCTCTTGAAAATCTGCGAGAGCTTTTTCATTCAACTTCACAAAATTTGTAAGGACTTTTCCACAACTTATCGCCACTGATAGTAGAGCTTGATCTTGCTGCCCAAATGAACGTGAAGGAAAGTGACCAGACCAATGTGTCATTTCCACTGAAAAGAGATAAGAACGAAATTCCCACTTCTAGGTACCCTGAACTAACCTCTAAGGGTCAGCAAAAAGGAAGAAAACATCCACAAGTGCAACTTCTAGTGATTAGGAAATCTAATCCAAAATAAGTTGTATCCTAACAGCCCCTGTTTGGAAGACTATACAAAGGGCAAGAGAAAGCCCCCAGTCGGAAAGAAAGACAAAGCGGAAGAAAAAGCCCCCAGTGTCCATAAGGATAAGCTTATGAAGAAAAGAAATTGTGAGACTCCACAAGCAAGATTATTCATTAGTGAAACGACCTTATGTCACATGACAATAAGACCAACGACAGTAGTGATGACGCATAATAGTGACTCCATAAGGTCAAAATCATTTCAAAGCAAACTCTATTTCAATACTATGAGCGTAAGACCAAGACACAAAGCCAATCACCCTATATTGTACTTCTAAACAATCATGTATCACCTTAGCAATTGATGAGCTAGTGAAGCTAGTAGATCCTCACTTTAGGTAAAGTGGAACACTCCTCTCAATGTGTTTAGAAATGTGCAAGGGTTCACTCAAACTCATTCCAAAGTATGCAACTACCATAAGCTTGACAAGACTTTCAACTCTCCATCACTTAGGACGACATGCAAAAATGCTAATCATGAGGACTTTCAAAAGGTTATAATGGGATTTAGGCTAGGGTAAAAAGGGAAATAATTTAGGAATTGTGGAGCTAATTAGCCAAGTACCTAAAGAGCAACAACATTTCCACTACTTGCAAAACAACACCTCCATATTGAACCTTAAACGAGCACAAAGCATCCCCAACAAATGAAACTTGGGATAGAGTACCAAATACAAACAATTCTTTTTTTTCTCTTTTTTTCTGTTTCTTTCCCTTTTCTTTTTTTCTTTTTTTTTTTGGTCTTTTTTTCTTTTTTTTGTTAAATTTGTTTTTAGTGACAAGCATGAATACACAAATAACAACCCTTATCTTTACAATCACAAAATTATAACCTTTGATCATAAGAGGGGAGAAAGAATTATCAATAATGCATTCCCCTTACAACAACCAATCGTCAGAAATGACATCTAAAAAAAACCACACAACTGAAATGTTGCTCATTCTATCTTGGCTATGGGTAAAGAATTATGAATAGGCCAAGGGCATATTGATGGGGTAAACAACAAAACAGGAAAAAATGGTTAATAAAGGCTTACAGAAAGAGGTCAAGTTGTCAGGTGGCTTTTTGGCTATGTAGCTAACAAAAGGAAGCCTCAATCATATTAACACAATGCATATGCCAAATGTGATTTTAAGGAATGTCAAGCCAAGTTCTAGAGATGCAAACAAGGAAGAGTTACACACAAAAAAGAAAATGAGACTATATATATAATAAATAGTCTATGAAGGCTCAAAATCTCACGGGTTATTCTACTAACTCCAACTAGCTCAAAAAGATGATCAATCACTAAGACTCAACAATTATGCAAGAAGTACTTAAGAATAAAAGGCTTGTACAAGGTAATACAACTCAAAGTATTTCCTTTGGATAATTGCTTCAACCTAGACATTTCCTTCGTTTTGTTTAATGTAATGTCCTCGAACTCTGTGGTACTTGTAGAATTCACCAGCCTCTTTTCCTCGTTGGCTCATCCCTTTTCTTAGGAGTTGTTCTACTGCTTCAGCACATGGAGCATTCTAAGGCATTCACCTTGTTTCCCTTGCTAGGCCAGAAGTATGCTTATTAGTATAAGTGTTCTTCCAGCCCCCAGTTAGCTAGTTCACTTTCGATTCTAATTCCAGCCAACCTTAGTGATACAAAGTCCTTAATAGGTTGGAACCTTAAGTGGGTGTTGTACAAGGGTTGTAAGACTTGCAAAAGCATATTTACTTGATGTTCCTCAGAAGGTCGGTCTACCATTTGAGCTGCTTTCGCATTCCATCGAGCGAAGTAATCAGAGAAAGTCTCTTTCTCTCCTTGCTTCATCAACTCCATGTCCCTTAAAGTGACGGGCATATCAACGTTGTAGGAGTATTGATGTAAGAACTCCTTGCAAAGTAAGCTCCATTGTGAGGACTTGGTCGGACTAAGCGTGTTATACCACTTCATGACGTCCGGGCCAAATGTCCAAGGAAAGATGATATGGTAGATATCTTCTTCAACTCCTTTTAGAATTATGGCTCCCATGAAGTTGCGCACATGTTGATGTGGATTTTCAGTACCACGGAATTTGATATCTGGCATGTTAAATTTAGGGGGGAGTCTACCCTTGGGATGGGTGTGAAACCAACGTCGTCCATAAACTGATTGTTGAAAAGAGTAGATTCCTTCAACAATTCGGTCAAGTCTCGAATTTGAAACCTCGTGGACTAACCCATCTTTCTCTTTCCCCGATTGTTGTTCAATCTCTCCCGTAGTGCGATTCTTCTCATTTGAATTCTTTGCCTCCTCAATGGCATGAATGACAACATCAATTCTCTGATTCTGTGCCTCTAGTTGTACATTCATAGTGACTTGCATATTCAGAATTATGTTGGTGAGTTGTTCCATTTCGTTACGTGGAGGATGTGGGGGAGGCGGCACGTCCTCGCCATCATGGGGGTCTTCAAGATGGTCACTGTTGGGGTCTGACATTGTCTCAGAAGGATCAATTACCAAAGATTCAACTTCTTCATCAATAGACTCAAATGATTGCGAATCCCGATCCTCGTTGCTGTCGTACTGGATGATAAAAGCCTCTAACCGACCTGTCTCGTCCCTTTGATATACCCGAAACCAACCTATTTTGTCCCGAAATTTAGAAGGGGTTCAAGACTCAGCTCAACACCTTACCCTAAGACTCTATGCATGCAATGAATGAAGAAACTTATTCGAACCTCGAATAACCGAGTTAAGACTCTAAGTCACATACAACGTCCGAATAGGTCTCTTATGCAAAAATGCAGACTCCCACCCACAGGATCTATTTAGACGTTATCGGGCCGAGCCTAGTGAAATTATTCAGGCTCAAGCCTCACATAAGGGCTAAATATATCCTTTAGGGCTGATCGACACTACCAAGGACCCTATTTGAGCCATTCAAGAACAGGGCCGCCGAGAAATCCGCTAGGACCCCTAGGCCCCGAATCACTTGAAAATACCAAATAAAGCGCCTTTGGACACACTGACCATGTACCATGCACTATTTGGCCTAACTGAAACAGCTATTTAATCATCTTAGAGCCGAGCACACCAAAAGTCCTAGCGGATTTTTGGGCTCAGGTTACCTAAGAGGTCTAAACATAAGTTCTGGGCCAAAATAGAAGTTTAGTTTGGGCCATACAAACTTCGACCCGCCCAGAAATCCACTAGGATTCCTAGGGCCAAACCGCTTATATGGACCAAGCTAAGCTTGACTCATTATGCAAAATGCAAACTTTTTTTTTTTGTCTAAGCATTAAGGCATGTTTAGCTCAAGGGTTCAAGGGTTACATAGTACACAAGAAGAAAAAATAAATGCGTTCCAACCTAGCCTTGGGTCTATGTTAAGAATTTAAAGGTCAAGTTTACCTAACCTCTAACTCGTGTCCCCGAACATTTCATCTTCCATGGGGTGCATGGCAAGACTAGTGTGCCCAGGTTGCTCCCTTCGCCATAAAGATTAAGGAGTAGTGCACGAGGGGGAAAATAACAACCTGCTTAGTGAAGGTCTAAGTAGACCCACCAAGTTGAATGGTTCACATTTCTCCAAAATGATAAAATTATGGATGATAACCTAAACGGTACCTTGTATGCCCAATTAAGGGGAAGGCCCGAGAATGCAAGAATGCCTAAAGAGAGGGGGGGAAAAAAGAGTGACAACTTTGTCATTTTTGTTAAAAAAAAAAACCCGACTTTTCAAGTCTTACCCACTTTTCTAAATAAGTCCCCAGTGGAGTCACCACTGTAGGGCCCGCAGCCCGAAGGGCACGCGGTCCCCCACGGAGTGTCGAGTCGACGTGAGGCGGCTTATTTTTCCTAAGGTGCATTTAGGATTGTTTTATACACAAAAATTATTATTTTGTAAATGTTATTTCATGTAGTCAACAACTAAAACACAATCAGACTTTTATCCTCAAAATTTTGACAACGTTTACCCGTCCAAAAATAGACCGAACCTTGGGACCAAAGAATCCTAGCGGATTTTATGGGTCAACCAAGGTCCGAGCCCATTCCGGACAAGGGCACTGGTCACAAGTTGGTCGAATGACATCCCAACCATGACTACCCACCAAAAATCCGCTAGGATTCTTGACCCGTAACACAAGGTTGATTTGTAATCAAACCGCAGGGACCATTTTATGACCAAAATGACTACCCAACCCAATCCACTGACTAAGAATCCGCTAGGATTCCTGGATAGTGCATTGCGTCGGTTTGTCATTTTCATCAATGTTATCTCGATTTCAAGGACAAAAAGTTAATCATATCGAAGATGTCAACTTGCATGAAATAAAAAAAAAACATATACGGAGTCGCCAGTTAGTTTTACCAAAAACTAACAAAATAAATTAAAACAAACTCCACGATCTTCGAACCAAAGTCGGGATCGGGGGTAAAGGTACAAATGTAAAGGGGGTGCCTTTACATCGCCCGCCAAAGCGGCCTTTACTAGGTCGGGTTTAAAAGAAAAGAACTAAAAGAAACAAAGTTGTCACACCATTTTTCGATTAACAATGCATGCGAGTGAAATAAAAAAGGTTCACGAAACAAAGTAAAAAAAAAAAAAAGTTACAGCGGGCGGGGCAAATACGACTACATCATTACAAATACGGGTGAAACAAATAAGCAAAGATTAACCGATGAAATCCGAACCTGTAGTATGCTAGCAAGACCCGTCAAAAATCTGCTAGGACCCCCCAGATGACACCCGACTGGCAGAGATCTCAAACTGTTTCTGGGCTTAGAAATCCGCTAGGATTCTCAGGTTAAATCCATGCATTGAGCTTGACGAAATAAATTCTGAAACTTGGCCTTCAACTCAAAAATCCGCTAGGATTTCTAGTGGAAATCCGCCAGGGTTTTTTAGGTACCCAAAGATGGGAAGACTTTTTCTTACGATTTTGATGTGATGAATACTCAAACTATACCTCACAAAAATCTCCCCTCAAAACCGAGAAAAAGTCCCTTTTTATAACTTGCTTAGAGGCAGTTTTCTTATGCATTCCCTAGAAATCCGCTAGGACCCTGTAGTGGGGAGAAGCGGTTTTTGACCTGCAGTTGCATCATAGCAGTTTTTCGAACAATTTTTGAATGCCTCCCCTCCAAAAATCCGCAAGGACTTTCCCTGACAGCTGACTTGCGGTTGAGTTATAGCAATTTTTTTGAGCAGTTTTTGCATGCATTCCCCAGAAATCCGCTAGGACTCTCTAGTGGGGTGGACCAGTTCTTTGACTTGCTTTGCATGGGAGCAGTTTTTGATGGTCACCTCTAAAAATCCGCTAGGACTTGCAGTTGAAATCAGGGCGGTTTTCGTGCAGCTTCAGTAGTTGTTTTCAACAGTTACCACCAATTTGCTATTTTGACCAATAAAAATCCGCCAGGACTTTTGACCAAAAATCCGCTAGGATCTCTTTGGGCCGAAAATGAAAATTCACTGAAGCTTCAGTTTTGGGCTTGAGCTAAAGTCCATTAATAAAGAGTAAAAATCCGCTAGGATTTTCTTTGACCCAAAATCTGCCAAGGCTTCCTGGGCCGGAAAGGGCTAAAAATCAATACAACTTCCCTTGGCTCAAAAATGAAAATCCGCTAGGACTTTTCTGTCTCAAAATACCTTGATTTTGTCTCGGGTCCCTGAACTTAACCCAAAAATCCGCTAGGACCCCATTTGGCCCAAAATCTTCAAATGTCCGCTAGAACCCGGTTTTGGCTCAAAGTCTTCAAAATCCGCTAGGACGTTTGGCCCAAAACCCTCAAAAAATCTGCTACAACCCGGTTTTGGCTCAAAATCCGTTACGACCCCTAACTTGGCTCATATTACAAAAACCACTAATAATCCATTTTGGTCCCATGTACACAAAGTCCGCTAGGACCCTGCACTGCTTGGTGAGAGCTGATCTTGGCTTGACCGAACAATCTTGCGCCCATTAAAAACTCGCTAGGATACTTGTACTAAAAAATGCACCGAAGTTTGGCCCGAAAATCCCTTAGGAGCTCTTTTTTTGGCTAAAAACTGTAGTGACATTATTTTGTGTCTACAGATTCTTGTACTAAAAAATGCACCGAAGTTTGGCCCGAAAATCCCTTAGGAGCTCTTTTTTTGGCTAAAAAACTGTGGTGACATTATTTTGTGTCTACAGATGAGTGGTTCCAGTTTCTTTCTAACTGTGATTTATGGAGATAATGATGGGGAAGCATGAAAAGATCTATGGAGTTCTTTAATGTCTCTTGCTAATATTTGTGATCAACCGTGGATCCTATGAGGGGATTTCAACAGCATACTTCACTTTAATGAAAGAATTGGCGGAGATGAAGTCAATACTAGAGATGTAATTGATTTCCAGGAATCTGTGATAGTGTGCTCTCTCATTGAAGTAAAGCATTCTGGAATTTTTTGTACCTGGAGCAATAGGAAAGTTTTTTCAAGAATTGATAGAGTTCTTGCAAATGGGATGGCTATTGATGCTTTTGAAGATATATATTACAAGGTTCTTCCTAAAGGGATGTCTGACCATTGCCCTCTTATTCTTCTTTTGAGTACTGCCAAGACTTTTAACAAAATTAGTTTCAAGTTCTGTAATTATTGGGCGGATTTGCCGGCCTTTATGGATGTTGTAAGGGGAGGTATGGAGCTCTGTCAATCTGAATGGTACGCCAAGTTATATTCTTACACAAAAGTTTAAAAGATTGAAAGCTCCTTTGAGGAAGTTAGTGCATTTAAAGGATGGTGGAATGCATGGTAAGGTTCAAAGTGCCTACCAAGATCTCTATCAAGTCCAAGAACGCATTCATTGTGATCCTTTGAATTTAGAGTTGCACCAGAAAGAAGTGGAGGCTAAGAAACAGTACTCATACTGGCTTGATGCTATGTTCAGCTTACTGAAACAAAAAGAAAAAAATCTCCTGGATCTAGAAAGGAGATTCAAATTCAGCTTTTTATTACTCAATAATCAAGCAAAAGCGATACCAGCGTAAGATTATAAATATGAAGGATTCTTCTGATGCAAGCTTGCTGACTGAAGAAGATATTGGTAAGCACTTAGCAAAGCACTTCGAACGCATTTTTTGCGGCAAAGGAGGTTGTTTCTGGTTCTACTTGGGTCATTATATAGTCTGGGAGGATGGTCACTGAGCAGCAAAGGGACTCTCTAAACCTAAATTTTTATGACAAAGAAATCAAGGATGCATTTTTCAGTATTGATGATAACAAAAGTCCTGGGTCTGATGGTTTTAATGGTAAATTTTTTTAAAGCAGCATGGCCAGTTATTGGGAAAGACGTTATGCATACTGTTAGACATTTTTTCCTAACTGGGTATTTTATGGGAGAAATAAATGCAACTCTTTTGGTTATGGTTCCGAAGGTTGATAATCCTGAAAAATACAAGTGACTTGCACCCTATTGCATGTTGCACGGTCTTGTATAAAGCTATTACTAAGCTCCTATGTTCTAGACTGAAGCCAGTGTTGAAGGATATCATTTGCCCAAATCAGAGTGCTTTCGTTGAAGGAAGATCAATCATCGATAATATTATGATTGCGGAAGATTTGGTCCACCTATACAATCAGAAACATATTTCTCCAAGGTGTATGATGAAGATTGATATTCGCAAAGCTTATGATACGGTCAACTAGAACTTCTTGCAGCTTCTTATGATTGGCATGGGTTTTACCAGAACATTTATTGATCGTATTATGTTTTGTGTTTCTACGGCCAAATTTACAGTTACTTAAGGAGGACAAAGATTCAGATATTTTTCAAGTGGCAGGGGTTTCGACAAGGTGACCCTATTTCTCCCTTACTATTTATCTTGGTTATGGATTATCTGAGTCGAGCCATCTGTTTCGAAATTCAGAATCAGACCACCTTCAAGTATCACTCCTTATGCTGCAATTTGAAATTAGCTCACCTTAATTTTGATGATGATCTATTACTCTTTTGTCATGCTGATAATGATAGTGTCCAGTGTTTGTTACGTGCTTTTGATAAGTTCAGTATAGCCTCGTGTTTGGAGATCAATTCTTCCAAATCAGAGATGATCATTGTGAGCACTACATAGGCAGTTAAAAGACAACTCTTAGAAAGAACACACTTTAGAAAAGGGCAACTTCCCCTTAGATACCTTGGTGTTCCTCTCAAGCCTGCAAAGTTAACAAGAGATGATTGGCATGTCTTGATTGAAAAAATATGTGCACGTACCAGAGGATGGGTAGTCAACAAGTTCACTTATGCGGGCCGGGTGGAACTGATCAATGGTGTTCTAATGTCTATCCATTCTTATTGGGCGCAAATCTTCTTTATTCCAAAATATGTGCTTGGTCAAATTGTAAAAATATATAGAAACTTTCTATGGGGAGGTATCCGTAGACCACCAGTCTCTTGGAACAAATGTTGTGAGTTTAAGCATAATAGAGGGCTCGATATTCGAGATATATAAATGGAACCATGCAGCGATTGGCAAACACATATGGAACATTGCCTTAGGGAAGGACTCATTGTGGATGAGATGGGTCCATCATATATACTTGAAAAGATCGTCTATATGAAACTGCACTCCTTCCCAGAACAGCTCCTGGTATTACCGTCATATTTTGAAATCCCGAGATTACATTATTTCTCATGGCTACACAGGTAACTCCTATTATATTGCCAAGACTTATTATATCTTGAATCTGTCAAGTGTGGAGCCTATTTGGACCAGGTTATTATGGAATAAGTGGAGGGTGCTAAAGTTCTCTTTTGTGTCTTGGTTAGTTGTACAAGGCAGGCTGGGGACTTCGGATAGAATGCAAAAGTTTGGTTATTCCGTAGCTTCTCGTTGCTAGTTGTGTGAGGCTGATAATGAGAGCCACACCCATCTGTTTTTTCATTGTTCATACAGTATGGACATTTTGGGCTTGATTGCAAAGGAGTTCACTGTCAATCTTCATGGTGGCCAAAACTAGCTAGAGATTGCGATGACTAGAGGTATGCTTTCAAAATCCCAGCAACATAAACCTTTTCTGTTGTATACAAGCATTATATATCACACTTGGCAAGAAAGAAATAATAGATCACATAATCTAGGAGGTAAGAAGGTGGAGATTTTAGCTAAGGTTATTATCAGGGATTGTACAGCTGAATTACAAGGGGTGTTTGTTTTTTGAATTTGTGGTTTGATAAGGGGTTGTTACTTTGTATTTCTCTGGGTATGCCCAGAGTAATTTGTACCTTGTTTCGGTGATGAATGGGAAAGGCTCTCTCCTTTTTATCCAATATATATTTTTTGGAAAAGGTTAAAAAATTATATTCCAAACAAAAAAAAGATTACAAACCTAAGAAATTAGCAGAGAATGTCTATGTATTTACTACTACAGGTTGTGCGATGAACAATGAAAAGAACTCTATTTCTAATTGAGTCTTTAATGAGGTATATGGTTTGGCTCGGACCTTGTGTTTTTTGATTGAAAACTCTGAGGTTCCTGATCCTCCAAATGTTGTAAACAATACTAGCTGTTGCTGCGTAGGCGAGGTGACGCCTTTGTTTAGTGTTTTTCCAGTGAAGAATTTGTGTGCACCAATGATGGAAGTCATGGCTCCTGTTGGGAATTCGCAACCAAAGGTGGATGTTTTGTCTAATTTCAGTAGATTCAGCACATCTAAAGAAGAGATGGTCGATTGTTTCTGGCCCTCTGCCACATAGGCCGCAGCTGCTTAAAATTTGGGGGGTATGTTTTGCTAGGTGATCACAAGTTGGAAGCTTGCCGTGCATTGTTAGCGAGTGGGGAAGTTGGCGGGGCCCTCAAGGGAAGGGTATTTCCTTTTATCCAAAATATATATATATATATATATATATATATATATATATATATAGTGAATTCTACCCGCCAGACCCCAAGGCCCAATGGCATTTGCCTACGTGCCCAACATGCATGAATGAGTTGAATAATTTTTGGCTTTTAATAACCAGAATATGCAGGATATAGTTAGGAATTTGAGTGAAAGTATATTCATTACCCACTATATTAATTGTGTATGTAGGATGTTTAAATTTTGGTTAGAAATTAACTAGACTAACTTATTATTAAAAAAAATAAGGCAGTTCCGGTTAACTGACATCGGGTTATCTAGTTCCGGTTTACTTTCTTAATAAATCATTTTATTCATTGCACCGCTTCAAAAAACAAAAAATGTACCAAACCGAATTGTGAATGCCCTTAGAAGTAGCTCTTGTTTTTAACGTAAGGATAGAGTTCGTTCCAATCACTAATGACACATCGAGGCAACTGAAATGCTTGCTTAAAAAGCTTTAGATGGTCCGAGAAGGCGAATTGATCCCTTTCTTGTGCCATGGCCTAAATGCCTGAAATAATAGTTTCAAACTTTGAATTTTTATATTTTATGTAAGCATGAATAGCTCGAGAATCCTTTTGCAAAATATGTACATCTACACTAGCAGAGTTCCAAAGGATCCAAATTCCTCCCCCTCCCCCCCCCCCCCTCTATTAATGACTAACGGTGGTATCTAATCTGAGTGATCACATTTAATTTTCTTAAAATTCGATTTGTATTAATAGGATTGACAAGAAGCTCACTTAAAAATAAAAAATAAAAAAAGTAATATTCGGACTTAAACTATTTCTAAGAAAATGAATTTTGGCGATTTACTGTTATCATGACTCCTTGATTATTCAATTACAATATTTCATGATTAAACAGTGTATGTTAAAACAATGGAGGTTTTATATATTATCAATAATTTATAATTTAATCATAAAAACCTTCAGATGAAAGGTTACGAAAGGAAAAATATTTCCTAACCAATTATTCCCAAAGCCATACTCCCTAATACACCAAAGTCTTAAAGGTAGCTTATTCACTTTACTATTGCTTTCGCTGTCCTTGAAAAATCAGGCCAATAGCTATTCTTTAAGGCTATATATCTTATGGTGGTCTTTTACGTCAAGAATGGATGAAAGAGAAAAAAAATAATAGAAACAGATTTCAGAGAATGGGAGGAAGAACGCATGAGCGTCCTTTTGGAAATGGGGAACGAATGAGAGAGAAATAGGTGGAAAGAAAATAAAGAGGGCGTGAAATAATGCATGGGACGTGTAACTCACCTTATAAGGGCTAAAAGATGGCGGCGACTTCGATGTAACCCAACAAGTCTTTGTTTCTTTCTCCGCTTAGTCTTATGAGGATAGTGTCCTTTGTGATGTTGTCCCCATAATGCTTGTCATTTACTACTTGCTAGACCTTGGCAATTTGATCGGCATGCTATCCACGATGGCCGGAAGAACACCTACACCTTCTCAATGGGAGAAACGAAAATCAAACTCATTCCTTTACCCCCTTTCGAACCGATATACCACAAGTCAGGATGGGAAGTAAGAAGAGTACTCAAGCAAACCACAAACAATAGGAAATAATAGTAGAAAAGAAATAAGAAATTTGACACCAGGAATTTTAACGTGACTTCATCCAAGGTAAGTCGAATTCCAAGCTACCCTAACCATCTTCCCAAGCTCATAAGGAAAGTGCGGAATATCTTCGGAAGCTCAAGGGTAGAAAATGCTTCACGTGTCAGGTTTATGGCCACTACCAAGCCCAATGCCCCACGAAGATGGTTGAAAGTTCCAAAGCAAGTGAGGTAGCCACACCGGAGGCTTCGAAGACTAGTGTTGAGGTTCGCACGCAAGAAGGGGAGAGTTCGACTCCTAGGCGATCCTTTATCTTGACCAAGGATTCCCGGGATAACTCTCAACGGGAGAATATCTTCCGAACTCGGTTCACCATCGGCGAGAAGGCGTGCAAGGTCATCATTGACGGTGGGAGTTGCACCAACTTGGCCTCTACCTATATGGTTGAGAAATTAAAATTTTTACTAAATTAATGTCATATAAGCAACTTTGCCCTTTCACTCTCAAGTTTCTCTCAACTCTCTCTCTCTCTAACTTTCTCTTTAAAGTGTGTTTTTTAAATTTCAATTTATTTGTTTTGTAGTTGTATTTATGTATTTATGAATGTAAATATGATTAATTTGATGTTAGTAATTTGAATTTGATGTTTTGAATGCAAAATAAATAAATAAATAAATTGGTCCAACTGCGTCTAGATCACGACTAGACCATGGGGCGGACGCGCCCTGGACGCGGCTCCACCACGGTTGGACCTGATCTGGGCATGGCTATACCATGGTCGGGCCGCGTTCAGGGTGTGGCTACCCCATGGTTTAGTCGCGATCTGGATGCGGCTGGACAACTTTCATTTTTTTAAATTTTTTTAAATTTTATAGTTATTATTATTATTGTTAATTTTCTAGTTATTAATAATATTATTTTTGTTGTTATTGTTATTATTAATCATTATTGTTGCTAATATTATTAGTGATTGTTTTTATTGTTATTATTATTGTTATTGTTATTATTAACATTATCAAACCTAATTAAACACTACTACTAATAACTATAACAATAATAAAAATGATAAAATTAAGAACATATTAATAATAATAACAACAATAGTAAAAATAATAAATAATAAATTCCAAAAAATAAAAAATAAAAAAGAAACCCAAATGCACCCGGTTTGAGGCCGAAACATGGATAAAATTAAAATAACCCTAATCCTATTCTACCCAAATCAAGCTCTAGCCCATTCTCTTTCATCTCCACTCACCTAAGTCTGCCTAAACCCAAATCCCCCTCCTAATTATCTCCCACCGACCCACTACTCCAAGCCCTTATTCCACTACTCAAAACCCACCTAAATTACTAATCCCACTACCCATTTAACCCACACAAAACCCCACGGCCCACTCTACCTCATCCCTCATCTACCCACTAATCCTAGCCCACTTAAACTACCCACTACCCGCCTAACTCCCTAGCCCTACCCCACCTAACCCACTCACCGAATTCCCTCCCCCAAAACCCCTTTCTCCTATTTCTAAATTCCCTAATTCTATTGCTTCATTCGACAGGGTTCTTAATCATTTTATATTTTTTTAAATCATTAAAAAAGTTAAATGTAAGTACATTTAAATCATTTTAAAGATATGTTTTATTATTTTTAGGGTTATTACAACTTATAAACAATTTAAAAATAATTATTTATTTATATTTATTTCATAAATATAAAACTATGTATAAAATGTGCATTTCTACTATGATTGATAAAATTAGGATATTATTATATATTTTGACCTAGCTAATAAGTATTATATCATTATAGTTGATAAATATATATATAATTATTAAAAAAACTATTAATAAAAGTTACAAAAATATAAAATATGAACAATTCAAGATGGTTAAGATAGTTATCATGGTCCTACTTCATTTCCCCCTTTTCTTTCCTCATTTCCCCTTTCTCTTTCTTTCACCTCTCTGTTTCTTGTCTGCGTAGCTCATCACCCACATCCAAACCCTCACAATTCTCTCTCCTTGTTGCAGATAATCAGCAGACAAAGTACAACGCAGCAGCCACCACCAACTCACACCACCGCCATCGCATACCATCCTCACTATAGCAGACAGAGACCATCTCCATCGTCAAATCCAAGGGAGAATCAAGGGCTGAGATTGAAGATTGGGGCTCGAATTGGAGTATAAAAGGGAAGAAGAAGTCCATTGAAGTCTGCATGGTTGGTTTTGGGGCAAGTGACAACCTCTAGCCTTCCATCCATCTCTAGGGTTAGTTTAGAGTAATTTAGATTAGGGTTTTTATTCATGTTTAATTTATGTTTTGATATGATGTTAGTTTAGGTTTATGTTTATTTCTCTGTTTTAAACCGTTTTAGTAGCTTTGTTGTTAATAGTTTCTATTGTTGATTGATTATTTTAGTTTGTGTTTGGGATTTAAACTTGGGATTTTATGTCAATCATTTGATGTTTGAAGTATGAATTCTTATATTTGATTTTTGGTTCTGTGTAGTTTTGCCCTGTTTTCCCCTTCGTTTCGTCCCCTGTTCATCTTTCTCACTGTTTCTTTCTTTCTTTTACTCCTTCTTTCCCTTTGTCCTTTGTTCTCGGCAGTAGCAATAGTAGTAGGTCATTTTGTTTATTTGTTTTCCCTTGTCATTAGGTTAGTTTTGTTTAGTCTTTAATTAAGAATATTAGTTAGTGTTGTGGATCAAATTAGGCCATTAGGTTTAAAGTAAGTCAAGATTTGGGTTAGTTGTTGATTAGAATTAATTTTAGGTTAGTATTCTGGTTTAGGATGAGTTAGGCAGTGTTAGTAATTAATTAGGTTAGTTTAATTTAGTTTAGTTGGGCCATTAGATTAGAATTAGGTTAGTTTAGCCTTTAGTATTTTGGGTCAATAGGATAGTTTTTTGGGCCAGAAATGGTCCAAGTTTTGGTTTATTAGTTTGGGTAATTTAATAGAAATCAAAGTTAGGTTGAGCCTTAGGTTTTTAATAAAAATGATTAGTGAGTAGGTATCTTAGGTTAGGGGGTGATTAAGGCTTTTATTAGGGGTTTAATTTGAGGTTTGACTGGAATGGAATGATTAGCTTAGTTTAGGATTTTCCATCATTATTCTCTATCTTTTGTGGAAGTTTAGTTAATTGAGATGTTGCTAGATTTCCTTAAAGCATTAATGTGGGGTTTTAGTGGGATAATTAGATTTGTCATTCATGGAAATGAAGATTGATTTAATTAGGGCTTGCTACACTTTATACTCTTAGGTTTTAGTCTTCATGAAAATGAGGGGTAGGATTTGGGAAGTTAATCTAATGTTATCCTTGGAAGAGGGTGCTTAGAGTGATTAAATTTTAGTGGTGATCCATTCCTAGCTTAGTTATAACCTTTCGATTTTCCTTCGATTAGATTTCCTTTAGGTGGCTAAAATCAACCCCCAAGCCTTTTTCTTCTTTTATTTGTGATTTTTATTGTGTCTTTTTATTAGTTTCCAAAACTCCAAAAACATGGATATTCAACTTAGATGGTGAGAGCTCGATAGCTTTTAGGTTCGGTACCCCAACTCCCTGTGGATACGATATTAAACCCCCAGCTATATTATAGATCAACAGTGATAGGCTTACTCGTTTAGTGCGCTCAAGTGAACTTGTTGAAGAGAAGTGAAGACCTTCAAGTAATGTCTATGTCCTATTCCCCATTGAGATGCACTTACGTGTTTATGATTTTAATGGTTTTGGAATTTGCATCTCGAAAGGGGATTTTATGGTAAGAATTGACTGTCCATTTTAGATGTTGAATTATGTTCTTTTGAGTTTGTTAAATGTGGACAGTCCTTTATGTGTGATTTTGCAATGGTTTTGGAAATTGGGATTGGTCGATTGAGATTTGTGAAGTTGTGAAAGTATTAAACTTGACTAATAATTCAAATGAGACGTAAATGCGGGTTCAAGCAACGTCCCCAGAGACCATGTTCGCAGCATCCTGCAGGGGAGTTGTCAAGAGATCAAGGATTCGTGATAAGTGCTACTTTATCAGGGTTAAGTTTTTTCACGTGTGTGGAATGGATGACCATCTGTGTGATTGAGATTGAGATTGTAAATGTGATTGAGATTGAGATTGTGAATGTGATTGAGATTGAGATTGAGATTTTGATGATATTGAGATATGATTATATGCGAAGTCTTGGACTTCGAGGGGCAAATAAGCAAGCTCCGTCCGCTTAATAAATTTGTGAAAGATAATTATGGATGGTTGGGAAAAAAGTTTGTGAGTCGTTTGACTTGTTAACTTCTCTCCTTAAATGAATTGAAATGAATTTTAATATGTTTTGACAGTTAGGGGTAGACATTATTGAGTCATCCTCATGTTTTTAAATGTTCTGTTTTCAGGTGAAGAGTTATAGGAGGGGAACCAGTCTTAAAAGTGAGGGCGTCGAAGTTAGAAGTTCTGAGACTAAACATGTACTTTATGTTTCTACTTGAAAATTAATTAATGTTTAGTTTGTGTTGACTCTAGAATTAGAAGTTTCTTTCGTTTATTAAACTGAAGTAAATAACGATTAGTTGTTAATTTTTATCTTTCTTGCCTTGTATTCCTTTGGGGATACGTTAGTAATGCCCAATTAAAAAGGGGAAAAAATGAAACTTCCGCTGTTACCATTAGTCAATGTTAGACTTTGACCGTTAAATTTATAATTGAATTTCCAAGGCTTTACAGAACGGTATCGGAGCTATGAGTTACGACTTAGTAGCTCCTAAGTGTCTATTAGGTGTTTAGTTATAACTTAGGAAGTTAAAATCGGAGTGTGAGTGTAGGTAGGTTGGGTTGCATCGACTTCATTAGTCCTGTCATACTAATGTGTTTATGTTCAACATGTGACTTGATATATTTTGCCGTATTAAAAGTTGTTTGCATGAAACTAACATTATCAGGGTGAGTATAACATTATGTTGTTGAGATTGGCATGTAGTTGAAGCTATCAGGTATTGTTATTGGTTTAATGGAATGAAGTTCAAAACTGGGTCTTTAAGGCATTATTGTATGAACTATGGTAATTTGGGTTAGTCTGAAATAAGGAATGATGAGAAACATAAGGAGATGACTTAGCATGACTGCCTCTAATTATTTATTTATTTATTTATTTATTTATTTATTTATTTATTTATAGAGCAAGAAGTAGATGGGTTAATTGAGCGCTATGACAAGTTTGATTGAGATGAAACTGGGAGTTGACCCTGAATAGGGAACTAAGAGAGTGCCTGGGGGGACATCTAGGGTAAAGTTGGGTTCAAAGTTAGCTCCTTTTGTATCGGGGTTAAGAAGATGGTCTCGAAGTAACGAATGTGATTATGAGTGGTTCTATCGCGGTCCATAGTAATGCCTTTAAAAAAAATAATGGGGGTCAAAGATCGATTCTGAAGTCGGTAGTTGAGGTGAAGATTATGTTGGTAATTATACGTTGCAACGTGTTTTAGGTATTAAGTTAAGTGGAGACTTTCAGTAAAACTGAATACCATCGACCTTTCTTTAGGGTACTAAGATTAAATAAAGAGCCTCTAAGTAATATAGGGGTTGCGATTAGTTTTGGTTGAGGTCTCGGGTTTAAGGTCACTTTTAAGAAAAAGAAGTTGTTTTGAGATAAGGAGCTGAGATGAAGATTTTGCAGACAATCGTATGTTTAAACTTGACTTTTTAATGTTGGCTATGAGACTTCAAGCTAAGGATTAGATCTACTTTTGGTTTTTAAAGTATTGAAGTAATTGAATATTGTTAAAGTAATGTCGAGCTGAGTATGATTGGAGTTTGTGTATTTATAGGAATCTTAAGATGTAATTACTAAGGTCTTTGAATCAAGGAATGAGAGGAATTGTATGGTCAATTGAAATTTTGGTTATGTAAAATGAGGGTTGCTGTTGAGTGGGAGTATTGCAGTTATTAGTATATGATCTCCAAGTTGTGAAGGTGCGTTGATGAGTATTGTTAAGAATTGTAAAGTGAGACCTTGGAAGAGTATTCTATCTGGGTTGGGGGTGCATTTGATATGTAAATTATTGTTGTTAGTATTTCTCCTTTCAATGTTTAAAGTGAGTTTATTTTGTATTTTCACGATTCGGGGTCTCATTTGAGCTTACCTTCATACTGATATGTACATACATTTAAGTCTTTGCACTCAACTATTTGCTGAACGCCTGTTAAAATACGAACCTATACATGAACTAAGTTGATCATCGGAGAAGTGGGTATAACCCACGAGAAATCTACAAGTGTTGATGCACACAACTCTGTTTGAATCCCATCTGTTTAAGTTCTGTCTGAGTATCATCTAGATGGTCTATTTGAATGCATATGAGAAAATCTGTTGGCATCTGAGCAATATGTTGAATTTGTATCCAATTAATTTTGTGGAGTATCATGTAATTGAGTTCATCTTAATATCACATGTTTATTATTGCATTTTCCTTCTTATGGTTAATCAATCTCTGTTGAGGATAACTTTTGTTAGCTAGAACTACTACGAAAGAAATTAGATTTAATGGATAACATGTGCCTAGGATGTTCGATGAACTACGTGAAATGTTTGATCATGTCTTTAGTATTTATATGTGAATTACAACGATTACCGCTAAGGAAAATAAATGAAGAGATGTGCGAAGGAAGGTTATTTTCTAACCTTTATCCCTATAATTTTTATGCTTGAACATGGGGTACAACCATAGAAGTGATCGTTACAACAATTAGTGGCTCCTAGACGGGTTTGGTGTTTAAGAATGATTTTAATGGTTTAAGTACACGAAAAATCTTAAGCTGCAGTTGGGTGTAATTGTTTAGGCTCGATATTGAGCCTAAATACGTTCCTTTTACCTTAGGTTTTGACTTGTTTCCATATTTGTTTATTAGTGTTTTTACTTCTTTTTCTTTCTTTTGCAGATCTTATGAGCTTTTTAGACACTTGTGGAGCAAAAATGCGTGAAACGAGGACAATTTAGGCTTAAAAGCATAAAAGTCGGGTTTTCCCGAGGAAACCCGACCCTGGAGAAGAAGAAACATGCCTCAACCCCGGGAATAGAGAAGAAACCAAGGAAGATCTTACATCAGAATCCGTGACCACCTACCTCATGGCCGTGACTCCAGTGATCATTGGGTGCCAAAGTTGGACGAAAAAGAGGCTAGAAACAGAAGAGGGGTCACGACCGTGACTAGCATTTGCACAGCCGTGACTCCCTATGTCCTGGATTTCACAAGAGAAGACCTCACGACCATAACACCCTTGAACACGACCGCGACCTCCCAGAGGCGACGTTTCCAGGAGGTACCTCACGGCCGTGACCAACTCACGCCTGTGAGGTTTGCTGGAAAACGACGAGCGATTCAGGCTTCTCCAAGGTCACGACCGTGACGTCTGAGGTCACGCCTGTGACCACCTAATCTGCGCTAATTAAGTCGGTTTAAACGGCGTGTTTTGGCCGGTTTATAACATAAGTATATAAGGCTTTATTTCCAGAAACAAATCTCTTCTTATATTATTCATACTTTAGGTTTAGTTTTAGCCTTAGCCTCTTAATTTTTCTCTTAGATTAGTGATTAGTGTTAATAATTTTGTAAGACATTCAAGATTGAATGCAAGTTCTTCATTGATTTCAAGCATTACGATTTATTTCCGGATTCTTCTTGCGTTCTTTCTCGCTCTTTAACTCTAGTAAGTATTTAATCTCAAGTTCCTCTCTTTTGATTGCTTTGATTAGTGTTCTGATTAGAACTTTAATTGTTTTCTTTAATCCTTCATTCTTGTTCTTGATTCTAGTATTAAATCCATGAATTCATTAGGGTTAAAGTTTGAATCTTTGGTTTCTGTTAGTATGCTAGGCTAAGTTCCCTTAAGGTTATGGGGTGATTAGAGCCCTTAATGGGGGATTGAGTTCGGATTAGTGAGATTAGGTGAGATGATTAGTGTTCCGCCCTAGATTTCCATGCGTTGGTTGAAGGATATAGGGTGCCGGGAGGTTATGGATCCTTTCAAACATCGATTTGGAACTCTAGGGTGGTTTAATCGATTCCGATTCCTAACTCTGGTGAGAGGGAATTGGAATTGATTATATAGGATTGGTTTTCATACTACCAAGGTCTATTATGCACGGGAGTGATGATAGACTTTATCAGCTTTACGCCCTGGAGGGGAAGCCGGTGTTAGCTTGGTATGCACACAATCCTTACACTTGATTATCAAACATGAATCTCCCATTAAACCACTGTTTTCGTGCTTAGTCTTTGTTAGGTTGGCCCGGTATTACCCATGAGCCCTTGTTTTCCTAATTTGAGTAGAAATCCATAGTTTAAATATGTGAAAAATCAAATCTTTAGAACCTCTTGAGACTTGAAAAACCAAACTATATCACTAGGGCCCCAATTCCTTGGACATATACGACAGTTGTCTTACCTAGTTAAGAAAACAAAACAGTAATCTAGCTTTGGGAAATATGGAAGATAAAGGAATAATCTTGAGGAAATAATTGGTTAATCTTGATTCTTGTTAGGCTTGGTTAGTATGTTATTATTCGAGTTTCGAGAGCAAAACTTATTTTGAGTGGGTTGAGAAGGTAATTATAGGCAAGTTCGAATTCTTGTTAAGCATCAATAAGTTAAGTGAGAAGTCTCTTCAAGCGTGGTCAAAAATTATTTTTGGAGTTAGATTCGGCAAATTAATAGCAGTATTGGTTATGTCTTTGAGAATGAAGCTTAGTTTTGGTCATATCCTGGATGAAAACATTAGCATTAATTGCTAGTTGAGGCGCCGGGTTAGTGGTTAGACATGTGAAATTAATTATGGGAACCTTTTATTCTCATACGGATAATAAGGTTGTCTTCAAGAAGTTAGGTCACAAGGATACATATTTTCTTAGATAGTCTTGTGGTGGTTGACATACTGGTGACCTCGATAGTGGACGGAAGGGGAATCTTACAGTTAAGTTAAAGGAATCCTGCACAATTGGCCTTAGTTGAGGGTTGTATGTGGGAATTTTTGTGGATTTACCATAATTGTCTGTTATCCGGGGTTAGAGATGGAAACTGTTGAGAAAATACCATCATTTTACGCTATCTTAGGCCAGAAACAAAAGATTTGGTCTTATATGCAGATACTGGGAGCTTACAATCAAGGTTGTTAGAATCGGAATCATAACTCGGATTCATGGGGTAGTTAGGAACGGAATTAACCCATGTAGGATCGTGGATCAGAATGTAGATAGTAGAATTGCATCGAGGATTTTGGATCATAAAATCATAGGATCGTAGATCAGGATCGAGATTTTAATAACTATGCTTACAATAATATGTGGGGGTGTTAGTAATTATCTATGATACACATTTCTAATGATTTTATTCTACGGTTTCAAAAGATCGATAATAGGGATAGTTAGGGCAGTGTTGGATTTAAAGCTGGTTATAAGTTGTTGATACTAATTGGGGACATTCAAGGTGAGAATAATTATAAGCCATACCGGCTGATCCACATTATATTCGGATTGGAAACAGAGGACTGTCCTTTGTGTGAGCTATATCCTTTGTGAGCGTATAACATTTGGGGTGTTTTTACTTGTCATGAAAGGTGGATGTGATAATCTTGTGTTATGATAGTATGCATGAGAATAATCTCCTTGGGTTGGTGCGAATTTCTAAAAAGCCTCGCTAGTTAGTATATTCTGATTTAGTTGCGATGACGAAACTTCTTTTAAGGGGGCAATAATGTAAAACCTCGAGGTTTGGGATAGCGACACCATTAGTTGGTTAGCCAACCCGTTAGGTCAAGAGTTTAAGTTTCGAGGACGAAACTTCTTTTAAAGGGGTAATGATGTAAAACACCGAGTTTCGGGATAGCGGCACCATTAATTGGTTAGCCAACCCGTTAGGTCAATAGTTTAAGTTTCAAGGACGAAACTTCTTTTAAGGGAGTAATGATGTAAAACCCCAAAAAATCTGAATGTGTTTTAAGGGGGGTAATCACATAAATTGTTATTATTTCTTATGCTAAACTTATTGAAGCATTCTAGTGCGTGAAACTTAATTATCACCATGGCAAATTAGAAATAGACATTTATACACGTACTGATATGAACCAAATACCCTATTTATATCTTAAGAATAAGAATACATGCCAAGGTCCATTTATTGATGCAATATTCATATGAACTAACTTGATGTCATACTTTAAGCAAAGTTAACACAAGTACTTAATTAACATCAATATGATTACTCTTGAACTTGTCATGCCTCAAACATAAATAAATGTCTATAATATGATTGATTGACAATTTGACATGCATAATAGCATACTTGAAACTTAGAGCAACCAAGACATTTTATCAAGACATACTTGCATAAGTGCTAATCAGAATTATATAATGACATATATATTTAATCAACTTATAATCATACATGGGCATGAATACTTGTCAAGCACTTATAAACACATGATTGTCAAAACTTTAAGCATCATAAACTTCACTTAGAAAATCAACTTAAACTTAAATGGAAAGACTTGAGACATATGAGAATTCATATAAACCTTCTTTGCATAGTCAACTAATTAAGAATTAATCACGTGAATTCATCTTGAAATAATTACCATGAATCCATATCCTTAAAAGTTATAAATTTCCATGTCAAACTCATACATGTCATGAACACTTGCACCCTATTCATATTATGTATGCTTAACAAGACATGAAACAAACAAGACAACACAAGTATATATCTCAAAGTCATAGATACTAATGAAACAAGAACTTCGATGAATAAACAATTTCTTAACTCAAGCATGCTTGTATCTTCAACTGAGAATAATACTAGTCATGTACATAAACTTATACATGTGAATCATACAGATTGATATAGATTCTTACATATGTACATATATGACTACTTAAAACACACATGCTTGTCATTTCATCAATTAACAACAACTTGATAAAGCCAAGTACCCAAATATAAATAATCATGATAAACTTAATCAACAATTATAATGCTTTATATTCAACGAGGCAACTCATATATGAACACAATATATATCTACTTAACTATAGAAAAACATGCCATAAAATCATAAACTCACTCAAAATGGCACTTTGTGATTTACTTGACTATAATAAAAGCACACTTATCATCTTCGCAATAGGAGTAATGACAAAGAAACATGTACTCATAGAACACCCTAACACACCACTTTTTTGAAAGTTTGTAAATGGTGATTTAACAAGGAGCATAAATAAATCAGAAATCTCAACATGTTTCTAATCTTCTCTTTTGAATTAATCCAGTTCATATCAAAGAGAACAATGCCACTTAAAATCAAACAAATGTCGACTTAAAATGAAGAACTTATCTCAATGAAGGTAATCTCATCATATACTCCTTGAACCTCTTGAGTATAAGCATCAAACCTCATTGCCACAATCGACCGAGAATCTAACTACACCAATCAAATAAACTACGATTGATTAATAATCTAGATAGTTAAACTTAATAAATTTACACAAACAAAACTTGTATAAAGCAACATAAACTTATTTTTTCTCATTCCATAGCATCTCGATCTCTCCATCCCTCAAACTGGCCGGTATAATCCTCAACTTATTCATCCATGGCGAAAATAAGTCTTAAGATTGCTGAAAATTTTGGGGAAACACGGTCAAACACAAAATGAGGGATCAATTAGGTAGCTAAGAGTCGAGGGTGAAAACCCCTCTCCCCTTAAGACTTATTCACAAGACCGTGAATAGACTCAAGGGTAAAACCTAACTTCTTGTGAGTAAAGAACACGGTTTCTTAAGAACTCTCAAAGAATGTTGCTGCAGTCAATACCTCAAAGAGTGTGTTGAAGCTCTCACTAAGAACTTGAAGAAGACCGGAAGAGGTGTGTATTGGATGAATAAATTCATCCTCTTTTTGTAGTGAAATAATGCATCAAAGTTGCCTAAAAAATCCCATAATTCATGAGCATGATCAAAGTGATTGCAACTTGATTTATAGATTAATAATTTAGTCAATATTCAACCATACTAATATCCCCCTGTACTATAATCGAGGCTAAAATCAAGGAAATTTAAATTTCACATTGCTGGACATCATCACGGGTCGTGTTGAACCAACACGGACCGTGATGATCACAACACGACGTGTGCCAGACTAGCACGGTCTGTGTTGACTTGTACAGACCTTACTTGATCCTCTGGACGCCAACACGACCGTGCCCAACTTGACACGGTCCATGTTGATCCAGTTTCAATTCTTAAGCTCGTTTTTGACATTTTCGGACAACACTTAACTTATATAATGAATTTCCTTGTCCTCTTAACTCTTGAAATATTCCAACACTTATTTATTTGAAAGATCGGAGAAGTAATACCCTTTTTGTTATTGTTGTACTTTATTGTTGTAATGGAAGGAAATGTAGTTTATTACGTAAGAATTTGTTTTATTGGAATGAGCGTTTTACTGGAATGTGTGCATCAACTTATCATCACATTTAAGCTTTTGGAGGGAGAGAAGAAAATTATATGGTTTGATGCAATTTGTAGATAAGGGGTTTCACATAAGTAAATCAATTGTCTATTTGTTTGATGTCATGCTCACATATTTACTGTCAAAGAGAGGGGAGGAGGCAACAGAAGTTGTGAGACTGAGGTGTTATTGTTGAGTGTGTGATTGAGAGGGAGTCGATGAATTATAGTGGAGAATCTTAAGACCAACGAACATTTTTTCTTTGATAATGCATAACGTCAGTTTGACATAGAGCTTATGCTTTGGAATATTTTCATAATAAGCGTATCACTTGGAATACTTTGTAAAGTGATTGACAACTTGTAATAGGTAATAGTTGGAGTCTATCATATGGAATTTTGAAAAAAAAAAGGCTCATGTGATAAGACATCTAAGATTGCTTGATTTAAGGAGGGAACAAATATAGGGCACCCATTTTTCTACTTGTTCTGTAGATTCAATCCCATCAAAATACCTCCCCTAGAAATCATCCCTCCACAATTCCAATGTTGTAAATTTCAAATTTCAAACTACAGTTATTTAGATTTAAAAAAATCAATTCGATATGCAGAAAATAATTGTAATTAATATTATTTCCAAACAAACTGTATTCACACATTTTTTTAAAAGGTAAGCATCAGTATATTACATATGTCTATTGCTACACACATGGAAATAAGGATAAAGTTGTTTTCAATTGTAACTTTTTTTCTTACTACAAAATACTACTAAATTATGTACTATATTTGCCATGTGAACTTCTAAAAACGAATCACAACTATGGTTCTCTCCAAATTTTTTCACAAAGGTATGGTTCCTTCTTTGATTTCTTTACTTTAAGTTTTAATTAAAAATGTTATGAAAATTGGATTCTAATAATCCCTACTTTTATCTTTTTTATGCCTATAATCAGTGGCGGATCTCGACTTTCAAATTAGGGTTGTCCAATTATCAGTAAATTCAGTAATGTTAATATTTGAGCTTTTTTAGGGGTGTCCGTTTAACATATGTTTATATTTTTCCTTTCCAAGTAATACAGACTACTTAAAATTTTTTTTTTTAGGGCCAGGGGTATAGGGGTGTCCATGGACACCCCTACCATAGCCCCAGATCCGCCACTGCCTATACTTTTTACTTTGTTTTTGTATTTTGGTGGTCCAGAAAAATAAAAATTATATTGTGGTGGGACATCACCAAGTATATACCTAAATATCATAGATTTTCACTTGTATTTGATTCAAAATTTAGCACAATACTTCTCCATGATTTTTAATAAATTTACAACGTTTGTCGCAATTTTTTTTTATTTTTTTACTTTTATTCTTTAAAGAAATCATAATAATTGCAAGGATTCTCAAACAAATAATTTCAAAATTCTTTTTGGGGGCAGGAATGACAAAAAAAAAAATAATATGGAGCAAGAATGAAATAAAGTGGGAGTAGATTTAGTATCACTAGAATATAATTTTTTTGGTTTTCAAAACTAATAGAATAAAAAAAAATAGAGATCACTGACATACAAGAGCTGAAAGCAGAGATCATTAGAATCCAATTTTTCAGAAAACTATGCATCGTAATTTGAAGTACTTAATTTTTAATCTGTAAGACTTTTCTTCTAAGAAAGAGAAATATTCTTATCGATCAATTTTGATAAGAACAACTCCATATTATGTAAAGTATTTATTGATGTTAATCTGTTTTGAGGATATGAAAATTAAGTATTATTATTTTTTGATAATAAGTAGAGGCCATTAAACCATATTTTATTCCACCAAATAGTAGGTGCCGAAGTGCACAAAAATCAGAAAAAATCCCATACTGAGAACAGGCTTATCCTTAGTAGCCATCCATACATTTTCTCCCATCTAAAATATTGCAAAATAAGGATTACAAAATAATGACAGCACACACAAAAACCACAATTCACTCCCAGCTGTAACATATGCATAGTTGCCACCAAATGCCCACTTACTTTACCAGCCTTGCAAACCCCTTCTCTCATTTGAGTACAACCTCTTCTCTCATGATGTATAAGAATCTCATTAAAATCCCCAAGAGAATTAACAGGAGCTGACATGACATCCATTCCTCCAACTTTGAGTACAACCTCTTCTCTCATGATCCTATCCCTCGTACATTCCACATCCTCCCTGATCGAAGGTTGTCAGTTGAACCTTGAAACAACCTCTTGCTGGATTTCTTCTTCCTTTTAAATTGATCACTTGGAGAGAGCTTGACCTACAAATATTGTTCCTTCTTGCTTTCATGAATCCTGAGCCTCGACCAACGCTAATAGTTTTCTTAGCAATGAGCCTTCTTGTTCGTTCAACTGATTGGCAATCAGTGCCGGAAGATCCATCAATCTCCTCATCCTCCTCGTTGGTGTTGAAACAATTTTAATGCGCAAAAATCAAACTTGGTAATCACCATTAAAAAGTACTTGCATTTGATTGGCTGAAATATTCTTACCATCTGCCACTTCTTTTTGCCTTACAACATTTATAACATTTGTACACAAATGAAAATAAAAATGGTACCATTACTATTTCGCCTTTCTAAATTTTTAATATTTTTAGTTACTAACACATTATCATATTGTAGTCTCACCCTAATTTTTATTGATTAATATTTTTGTTGGGATTCACCTATAAGTAAAAATGTCCCACATCGAAAAAGTAAAGAGAAAACACATGATATATAACTCAAGTGAACTACTCCTTTTAACAACAATTGGTTTTAAGATGAAACCTCACTTAACTTGTATACCATGGACGTTGGTTGAAGTGGGTTCCCGCATTGGATCTCCCTAACAAGTGGTATCAAAGCCGATGGTTCGTTTGGCAGGGCGCGCGTAAGGTGCGGGAAAATCTCCATGGACAGGAGCAGGGACCATAGCGCGTGCGCAGCTGGGTCTGCTGAATGCGCAGAGTGGTGGCATGAGACTCAAGTGGAGTAGAGTGCGACTCTTTGGAGTAAGGTGCGGCTGGCATGAGACTCAGGTGGAGTAGGGTGCGGCTCTGTAGAGTAAGGTGCGGCTATGATGGGCTCTTGATGGTGACTTGAAACCTTGGTAAAAAGAGGCTTCCAATCAAGGGGAGATACTCATGTGTGAAGGGGGAGATTGTTAGGATTCACCCATGAGTAAAATGTCTGATATCGAAAAAGTAAAGAGAAAGCACATGGTATATAAATCAAGTGGGCTACTCCTCGTAACACCTATTAGTTTTAATATGGAACCTCACTTAACTTGTGTACCATGAGCCTCAGTTGAAGTGAGCTCCCGCATTGGATCTCCCCAACAATTTTCAAATGAATTTTTGTATTATTGATTTTGCATGAATGTTGTGCTTTATTGTCATAGTTATAATCTGCTATCATTTTTAATCCATACTAATTTAAAACTATTTTTCCCTTGTCTTCACCTCATTTAAATGTTAAAATCTAAATTTATAAGTTAAACTTTAAAATCTTAAAATACAAAAAAAGAATATAGAACAAAAAAGTTACACAATATTTTTGGATAACAAATGGACATTATATACTTACACTCATATAATAATATACTTTCAGCCATAAAAAACAATATACTTTCCAAAAAAATCAAAGACATGCTTGGTTGTACAACAATAATAAAAAGGGAAATTGGATTCTGATAATACGAACTTTTGGCTATATAAGACTTAATAATACGAACTTTTGATTTGGTGATTAATAATACGAATTTTGACCCCCTGTTGCCCCCAATAGTACGCCACCGAGTTAAGTTGAACTTAACTCGGTGGCGATCTGACGTGGTGGCGGAGACACGCGCATGGTTGTTTTGACTTTGACACGTCATCCACTTTAACATAAAAAATAATACGAACTTTTACCTATGTTGCTCTGAATAATACGAAATTTTTTCTCTCTCTAAAAATAACATCATTTTTACTTCTTCATCTTCTTCAATCCTCCCCCTCCCCATTCCCAAAAAACCCAGAAAAACCCCTTCATCCTCTTCAATCCTGTAGTGACTTTTACCTTTAGTTCAGCCGAATTTCTACTCTCATGGTTGTAATCGGCTCAATTATCCGTGTCATGGGTTGTTAGAGAAAAGTAATAATAGCAAGGTAACAGCGGAAGCGAATAATAGAATCGAAAATGAGATGACGAATATTACGACAAAATTTAGGAACGAAAAATAAGTGTGATAAAATCAAACACCAGAATTACGTGGGAAACCGAAGAACTCGGAGAAAAATCCACGGACGGCGATAGCCAGAAAATAATCCACTATGAGAAAGGATGATTCTGCATATATCTACTCACCACACTAACTACATGGGACAGATCAGGTCTAGTGCACACCATAGCATACATTAAACTACCAACTGCACTAGCATAAGGAATATTAGACATCCTCCCCTCCAAATCAGATTTAGGACAGTTCTCACCAGACAACTTAAAGTGTGCAACTAAGGGAGTTGAAATTGCTTTACAATTCCTCATGTTGAACCTGTCCAACACCTTCTTCAGATATTTCTTCTGAGACAAGAACAACTTCCCTGCCTTTCTATCTCTTTGGATCTCCATACCCAAAATCTTCTTTGCCGCTCTGAGGTCTTTCATCTCAAACTCCTGGTTGAGTTCAGATTTAAGCTTCTTTATAAGTGACATGTCCTTGGAGGCAATCAACATGTCATCCACATACAATAATAAATAAATAAAAGACCTTTCTTCAAATTGTCTGTAGTATACACAGTTGTCATAGTGGCTTCTTGTGTACCCTTGCCCTATCATAAAGGTATCAAACCTTTTGTACCACTATCTGGGTGCCTGTTTAAGTCCATACAAGGACTTCCTCAATCTGCATAACTGTTCCTGTTTACCAGGAACGATGAAACCCTCTGGCTGCCTCATATATATTTCCTCCTCCAACTCGCCATGGAGGAAAGGTGTCTTGACATCAAGTTGCTCCAACTCCAAATCAAATAGAGCAACAAAGGCAAGCAAGGTGCGGATCGACGTATGCCTCACGACTGGCGAGAATACTTCGTTGTAGTCAATTCCTTATTTCTAGTTGCAACCCTTTACCACTAATCTGGCCTTCCACCTTACACTTTCTACACCAGGGATACCTTCCTTTATCTTGTACACCCACTTCGCAGTAAGAGCTCGTCGCCCTTTAGGCAACTCACATAGCTCCCATGTATGATTTTTCTGCAGACTCTTCATCTCCTCTTTCATAGCCTCTATCCAGTTTGAGGCACTCGGACAGGAGATGGCCTCCTGATAGGTAGAAGGTTCAGCACCTTCAGGAGTCTCCTCTGCAACACTCATCGCATAAGCAATCATAGCATCATCTTCTTCAGTATATCGCGCTGGTCTCCTGATCTTCCTCCTGGGACGATCTCTAGTAATGCATGGTTAACTCCTCCACCTGAGGAACATTCATCTCAATCTCAGGCTCATCAACCTGAGTTGGTTCAGGAGCATCATCAGTAGTTTGCTCTTGATTGCAGGTTCCAGCAGCTCCACCTTGAGCCTGCTCCACCTCGAACACCATTCTTCCTACATCCTTCTCCTGATTTCCTGCATCATGAGAAGTACCGGTAGATTCCATTCCAGATAACATAGCAGTTTCATTAAAGGTTACATCTCTAGATTGAATAACTTTCTTCAAATCAGGACACCACATTCTATATCCCTTAGACTCAGACCCATAACCTAGAAACATGCATTTAATAACCCTGGGAGACAGCTTCCCATCATTCATATGGGCATATACAGGACATCCAAAAATTCTCAAATTAGAATAGTTAACTGGATTACCTGTCCATACCTCCTTTGGAATCTGGTATTCGATAGAGGCATGAAGTGATCTGTTCAGTAGGTAGCAGGCAGTAGATATCACCTCTGCCCAGAAGGATTTGTTCTTCAAAAGCCCTGCATTCGAGAGCATGCAGCGGACTTTCTCCAGGAGTGTCCTGTTGATTCTCTCGACTACCCCATTTTGCTGAGGCTTACCCACCAAGGTTCGATGCCTTGCAATCCCATGCTCCTCGCAAAATTCAGTAAATTCAGAATCAACAAACTCCAACCCATTGTCAGTCCTGAGTTTCTTAATTTTCCTGCCTGTCTGGTTCCTCCACCAAAGCTTTGAACTTCTTGAAATATGAGAATGTCTCACTCTTGTGCCGCAGGAAATAAACCCAAGTCTTCCTCGAGAAGTCATCCACGAATGTCAACATGTAGCGCTTGCCACCCAGTGATGGCACTCTAGCAGGACCCCACAAATCTGAATGAATATAATCAAGGATCCTTGTTGTTGTATGTTTAGCCCTTGAAAATCTAACCCTCTTCTGTTTCCCGTAGACACAATGATCGCAAAATTCCAACTTGCCGATCTTTGGACCTTCAAGATATTCCTTCTTGCTCAACATTGACATTCTCTTCTCGCCCATGTGGCCTAGTCTCATGTGCCACAGTTTTGTGCTGTCGGACTCATCAAGATTTAGGTATGTCGCTGCAGATCCTGTCACTGTAGACCCCTGTAGGATGTACAGACTGCCCTTCTTGATTCCCTTCATAAGAACCATGGAATCCCTGCACACTTTCAAAACACAATCTTCTCTTTTGTACCTGCAGCCGTTAGCCTCAAGAGTATCCAAAGAAATTAAATTTCGATTCATGTTAGGGATATGATGAACCTCCTTGAGAGTTCTAACAATGCCATCATCAGTTCTGATTTTGATGCTGCCGATTCCTGCAACCTTGCAGGCTGTGTCGTTACCCATGACTACGACCCCGGTGTCAACACTCTCATAGGACTTGAACCAGTCCCTATAAGGACACATATGATAGGTGCACCCCGTGTCAAGAACCCACTCATCTCTAGCTATCCTACTCGATGTGGTAGCCAAGGCATCATCCGTAACTACAAACCCATCACCATCTGACTCGGACTCTACACAGTTTGAGGTACTAGGTTTGGTGTGATTATCCTTACTCTCCTGCTTCTGGTCTCTCTGTTTTGCCCAAAAGTCTTTCTCTATATGCCCCATCTTACTACAGTAATTACACTTCTTATTCTTGTGAGGATTCCTAGACTTTGAACGGTGTTTAGACCTCCCTCTAGACCCGTTTCCCTTACGTTCAGTATTTCTACCCCTTACAACCATAGCATCACCACCCTGATCATCGCCATCAGTATCAAGTTTCTCCTTAGACAGTAAACTAGCCTTTACTTCACTAAGGTTAAGGACACCACGATTCCCATACAACATGATTTCCTTAAATTGTTTATGTGATGCAGGTAGGGACAGAATTAAATGCAAAGCCTTATCCTCATCAGTGTGTTTTATATCCATTGATTCCAATTCAGTAATAATAGAATCAAATTCACTAAGATGTGCCTGAATAGAAGTACCTTAGGGCATCTTCAGCCTGTGGAATTTCTCCTTCATTCGGTACTTGTTTGCACGACTCTTCGACATATACAGCTCTTCCAGTTTGGTCCAGAGCTCGCGAGGTTTCTCGATATGCATCACCTCTCTCTGAATGTGCTCTGCCAAGCACAGCTGAATCCCTGCCAGAGTCTTATCTTCAAGCTTCTTCCATTCCCTTGGAGTCAGATTCCCCTTGATATCCTTATGAAGTTGTTTGAAATCATCATCGCTCATTGTCGCATCAGTCTTCGTGTCGGGATACTCAATCACATCCCATAACCCGTGCTGAATCAGGACCGCCTTTATCCGCAGTCTCCACATAGTAAAAATCCTTATTCCATCAAATTTTGGAATATCGCACTTCATGATTGAAGCCATCTCCACCTTGCTCTGATACCACCAGAATATCGCACTTCATAATAGTAGCAAGGTAACAGCGGAAGCGAATAATAGAATCGAAAACGAGATTACGGATATTACGAAACGAAAAATAAACGATAAAATCAAACACCAGAATTACATGAGAAACTGAAGAACTCGGAAAAAAAACCCATGGACGGCGACAGCCAGAAAATAATCTACTATGAGAAAGGAGGAGTACAACCTAATCACTATCACAGGGTGTGATGCGATCCACAAAGGAGATTACAATAACAATCTCTCAACACTCAACTGACAATCTCTCAGGATACACTGGGGAAAATATTGGTGAGACCCCTTTCTCTCTCAATATTTTCTCTCTCTCTAGCTCTCTGTATTTACCGATGTGTTTTTGGTGGAGAAACACGCACCATATTTATAGGGAAAACTCCCTATAACCTAACTTGACTCCCACTCTAATTAGATTTAGAATCTAATATAATTAGAAAACCCAACATAATAAGGAAACCTAAATAATATCCTAATACAATTAGGAAACAAATAATTGTGAGATCAAGAGATTTGGTGATTTTAGGACACTTTGCTAACATGGGTTGCGATTGAGTCACTTTTGTTGCCCTTCTAGGGTTTCTCTCCCCAATTTGAACAAACTTTGTGTGAAGAATTCGTACAGGCAGTCCAGAGTTTCAAGTGACTTCTTGAGCTCTGACTATTTGTGGAATCAATGGAGGAATGAGAGCAGTTGAATTCGAGCAAGTAATAGTGATTCTTCAGGGAATTCACCTGACCCGAACGACTCAAAGCAGAAAGGAATTGAAACCCTAATTCTAGGCCCCTGAGGAGAGAGAAAGGGCGAGGAAGATGGTGGTCGCAATGGCAGCCATTGATTCAAGCTCAGGAAATCGGGGTGTTACTTTTACAATTGGGGATTGTGATGTTCGTTATGCGGCTTCTTCGTTCATTTCTACTCATTCATAAATTTTTTGATATATTAGTGCTTTAACTAAATGTTTATTATGAATATGTATAACTTTTAATTAACCAATCTTCCTTCTTTTACCTAAAAACTAAGGATTATTAGATTTTAAAATCAATAACTTTAGAGATTGTTCATCAGAATGACAGAATACCCTAACTTTATTTTTCACATAAATATCCCAATCTTTTGGTGATGGTATTTGTCAATAGCCCAATATCAAATTAACATCAATTAAATTCAGACTTTTCTTTAATGTTGCAGTATTTTTTGAGGTGATATGTAAAATGCAAGCGTGTGCAAACCAAAAAAACAGTACTTATATTATAAAAAATATGAGTTTATTAAAGGTAAAATTAACTATATGATTGAAGAAGATGGAGGGGATTATGAGTTTTTTGGGGTTTTCTGGGAATGGGAAGGGGGAGGATTGAAGAAGATGAAAAAGTAAAAATGGGATATGAGATTTTTAGAGAGAGAAAAAAGTTCATATTATTCAGAGCAACATAGGTAAAAGTTCGTATTATTTTTTAAGTCAACGTGGATGACATGTCAAAGTCAAAACAACCATGCACGTGTCTCCGCCGCCACGTCAGATCGCCACCAAGTTAAGTTCAACTTAACTCGGTGACGTACTATTGGGGGCAACAGGGGGTCAAATTTCGTATTATTAATCACCAAATCAAAAGTTCGTATTATTAAATCTTATATGACCAAAAGTTCATATTATTAGAATCCAATTTTCCTAATAAAAAAGTAAAATACATTTTATAATATCATATGCTAGCATCAATTGTGTCAACCGTTAGTATCAATGTGAAGAAATAGATGATAACATTATGTTAATGTGTTTTAAAGATGTCACTATCAAATATTAGTTTGCTGAGGAGAATATTAAGTTTTGAACATAAACACATTAGTAAATTTTTATTTTTGTTGGCATATAAAATGAAAGACACGCAAATATTCATTCAAAAAATGCTCCATCCAAGCAAAATTACTTATGGCTAATATGTTTTAAATATGTCACCATTAAAAGTATCCCTAAAAATATCGGATATATATTTATATTTTTAAATGATATTAAATGTGAATATACAGCTCAACCCCATTAAAAGAAATTGTATGAAGAAATAAATATTAATTTTGTTTATTCATAATGGGAAGAAGATATCATTATCTCTCACCAACCAATCAACATTAGTATCATCATTGGTGCAAACAGTTTGAAACCTATATCTTTAAATTCTTAGTTTTTAGAGACCAAAATACAACCAGTATCTAAAATAATGCTCAGTACTATAATAGTTTTATTTATTAATATTTCGATGATAAGTATTTTAACTTTTCAATTTTTTTGTGAACTTACTATAAAATTAAACATCCGTGTGAATACACGGACAAAAACTAGGACCATGATAACCATCTTGATTCAAGATGGTTCTTAAACATGTTTGTAACTTTTATTAATATTTTCTTTAATAATTATATATATTTATCAATTATAATAATATAATACTTATTAGTTAGGTGAAAAAATATAATAATAGCATAATTTTATCAATCATAGTAAAAAATTCACATTTTATACATAATTTTATATTTATGAAATAAATATAAATAAATAACTATTTTTAAATTGTTTATAAGTTGTAGTAACCCTAAAAATAATGAAATATACCTTTAAAATGATTTAAATACACTTATATTTTACTTTATTAGTGATTTAGAAGAAATGTAAGATGGTTAAGAGTCAGTTCTGAGTTTTAACATCAACCCGCCAATATATTAGAATGTTTTGTCAGGGATTTACTCACAATTTTGAATTTTGACATTGTTGAGGAGCTCTAGTTCAACAATTACAAACAATACGAATGTTTTACTTTTTTGTGAGCGTTTTGCTTTCAAACCTATTTGAATTCACGTATTATTCCCCAAATTTGCTATTTTTTTACATTTATTGAATGGTGAAAAAAGAAAAAAATAATTTGGTGCTAGAATTTCCAAGGAAGTCTTTAACTGCAAAAGTAAATTTTATAATGTACATGTTATGAGTTGTATTAATAATTAGAAGATTGTGACTCAATTATGTAATGAATGAATGCAAGTTTTACATTTTCACTTTCACATTTCCTTATTCAAGGAGTTGATAGAAAATGAACTTTTCTGAACTTCATAATTTCATTCATTTATTTTTACTTTCCAACTTGGCATGATGTATTGTTTGGATCCTCACCTTAGGTATGCCAACTAGGGGCTGGACTCTAGTCCCACGATTACCGTGCAACACGCTCCCAAACTTATCATTTTAATTATGGCTAGGCTTAATATTTTTTCGCATTGGCACTTTGTTTACTGAGCCGATATAGTCTTTGTAACCTTAAAACATGGTGGTCCTAGGTGTATTATCCAATTTTTATATACTAATCATTTTGCATGAAAATTCACATATAATTAAAATTTACATGTGTCATATATGTTAGCTAAAACCCTTCCTAATTTTTTACAATCATTTTTGTTAGCATGACATATATTTCTACTCATGAGATTCTTAATTCTTTACTAAAGAGATGCTTGATCTTAACAATGGATATACATAAATAGCCTTAGCTATAAGTGCCTGTCAAGGGGCTGTAACTCACAGTATACTTCTTCAAGCACGCAACATTAACAAATTGGGAGGATCTTAACCATATCTATTAAGATTTACTCATAAATCCTACGTGCCAATTTCAACTTTTAGTCAATCATAGATGACGTGACGCAACAACCAATATATATGAAGATCGGCTGGGTTCATAATTAGTCTAAAGTTCTTGTGCATTTTTAGCACTATATATATATATATTTGTGTGTGTGTGATATTAACCATCTAAGCATTACATTGAGAGCTCTAAACCCACTCCATAGATAAAACTTACTAGGTAGATGATTCCATATAGATGAATTGGGATTTGTCAATTTGAGAAAGAAAAATTGGAGAAGAGGATAGAGCTGTAAGCCTAAAACATTCCACCCAAAAAGGAAGAGTTTCTTTACATATCACGTTTCTCTCTCTTGAAAGAGCCTATATTTAAGGTGGGTGTTGTTTTGCACCATACTTGTTTTTCTCATCACCTTTAGAAACTTGTCACATACAAAATACAATACAAACCCTTCCAATTTCACACCTCTCCTCCTCTTTCTCTCCCCTAAATCATCAAAAACAGCACGATTCATTGCATAAAACCTCTAACAAAATTGTCTTTTCTCACTCTTTCTACATATACTAACTCATTGTGGTCTCAAATTCAATGCAACTCTGATATTTTCCAGCACTTGGTTTTTAGGAAATGGAAAATAGTTCAGGGTTTAGTAGGCAAGTTGAACAGATGGAATTGCCCCCAGGGTTTCGATTCCATCCAACTGATGAAGAACTCATAACACATTACCTCTGTGAGAAGGTCCTTAACAGCAGCTTTGACGCTATAGCTATTGGAGAAGCTGACCTTAACAAGGTTGAGCCATGGGATCTTCCAAGTGAGAAATATTTCTCATGTCATTATTTCTTCCTCTATATTTACATTTTACTATATATGCTTGGATGTGATCAACGCTTTATACTTAGCTGTTGAAGTTGTGTTCTTAGGTAAAGCCAAAATGGGAGAAAAAGAATGGTACTTCTTCTGTGTAAGAGATAAAAAATACCCAACTGGGATGAGAACTAACCGTGCAACCGAAGCTGGGTATTGGAAGGCTACTGGCAAAGATAAAGAGATTCTTAGGGACAAGACTTTAGTTGGGATGAAGAAAACCCTTGTTTTCTATACAGGGAGAGCACCTAGGGGAGGGAAAACCAACTGGGTAATGCATGAATATAGATTAGAGGGAAAATATTCAAAGTCAAACCTGCCAAAAAATGCCCAGGTAATAAAAAAAATTCATGTTTTCCTATATAACATCCCTTATCTTGATTCTGCTAATTACTTGCACCCACAGGATGAATGGGTAATATGCAGGGTTTTTGATAAGAGCTCAGGAGCTAAAACTGTAAATGATTCTCCAGCAATAGTGAGGTTAGACGCACTGCATCAGGGTCTCCTACCATCATGTTTTTCTCCATATAATGAAACCCAATCACAGGTCAGGGTGGCCAGCCCGACGACCCACTTGACCTGCTTCTCCACCCATGATTTGGTGGGGGAGGATGACAAGATGATGATGACAACAACACCAGCCCCCTTGATTGAGACTCGTCCCCAAGAGGACCCAACCATGTTGAACCCTATAATGGATGAAAACACAACTGATTTCCAGTTCCTTGACTCCATTTTCATGGTATATGATGGGACGGGTAGCCCTAAAGAAGATTTTTCCCAAGACGCTGGATTTGGATGTGATGAGGGTTTGATGAACAATCATATATTAAACTATGGAACTGTTGAGAGTTCTAATGGCCCAATTAATCTTGATGTTATGTGGAGGTAGTAAAACTGAATGGTCTATGTATTTGCATGAACGACGGAGCTGATGTTGAATCTTGGGATGAATGTGAATGCCCATATAATTAAAAAGTATTGCTTTCTATAGTTATATGGGGTTGCTGACATCAAGAATGTATTAGGTCACTATGTTCTCATGTGGTATTTAACAACCCTTTTGACATTTTCTTCTCTTTACTTAATTCTATTAGTAATTCCTGACTCTATTTGGGGGACGACATTGCATGTTTCAATGTTAAAAAGGAATGTGCAACTCCTGATTCATCATCATTGGTAAGCCAACATGATTCTCCAATAGGTACTCGCATTTGTCGAGGTAAGGTTATATATCTAAGTAGATCCTTAGTAGAATACAATCGTAATTTATGCTCTAATATGAAGAGTTGAACATAGATTTCATTTTCAACAAAATTGGTTGAGTATCCAAAAATAATTGGGGTCATACCTATTTAGATTAATTTAGTATGAAGTAAAACTCAGTCAAATTTAGATATCGTTATTCTCATATTTAACTTCACTATAAATTTTTTTATTAAAGTAAAACTTTACCAACTTTGTCGATCTAGGTTATTATTCACCATTTAACATATTATTAACACGACCTTGCACCATAAAATTATTGAAGTTTATTTGACTTTGGAACATTTTTATGCTTCTCAAGTTAGTTTGTGCTTCATTTTCTGCAAAGAACACCGGTAACGATAATAAGTCTAACCCATAGAATAAATTTTGTTGGAATTTAATAATGTGATTTGGTGAGTTAGAAAATATCGTCTTTGTTTAGGGGGCATGATATGAGTATCACTGTCAAGTGGATCAATCAATCAAGTTACAAACTTGACAGTGTATTAGGTACAACTGATAACGAGTTCATTACAATTGTTTTTCTAACATATCATTTTCATATTTGGGTAGCGTTATTACTTAGGATTTTTATGGTATCGTTATTTCTTTGTAGAAACATAACTATTGACTTTTGAGGAAAAAACTCGATACATAATGAACCTTTTTTCCCCTGAATTCAGGTAAAAGATGAGTACAAACTAATAGAGTAATAGGAAATGTATCTTTTGTATTCAATATATTTATGTTAAATATTCCTTGTATATGTTTGATTCTACCATAAATATAATATGCATCGACCACCCTTCAGGTGTGTCATCGTACCATATTCAATATATTTATGGTAAATATTCCTTGAATGGAGTGCCCTTTATTATGAATTGAAACAACCTCAAAGTGTTATAAATAATTCTTAAATCTCATAAAAAAATGAGCCCCTCTATAAAGAGAGAAAGATGGAGAGACTTTCCAGCAAACCCTAAGAATTCCATATGAAAAGTGTGCAACTCTTAGCCTCTCAATCTTATTTTCACTAGCCCTCTTATGCAATACATATTATATACATCAAAAGCAATGCTACAGACATGTATTATTAACAATAATAGTTCACTATATGCAAGTGAATAACGACAAAATTTGAAACGCATCTTACCTAGGAGGATTTAGTAAATTGCACCTCTTCTCTAATCTCTGATCAGTTCCTCCCAGGCCATCACCTTGAATCACTCCTAAGCCTCCCGATTTAACTTGGAGATCGATAATCTCCTTCTTTACTCATCTCAATCGATCTTTCTCTCATGAATCTAGCCTTTCTCGCTGCCTTTCTTACTACTTTAGTGATCGAATGAAGGGTAGTTCTTCAACCAAATCGGTAAACCAAAGCCCGACCCTTTTTAACCTACATTCATATCTTACTACATCACTTACTTGTTAGGTTGGTGAAGAGTATGCCGAGAAAACTACTCTAACGCTCAAATGGAGCTCCTTCATAGCTAAGTTCAAGAAATCAATGAGTTCGCCGATTAAATTACCCCTGAACTATATATAAATGACAAAAAATACCCCCAAATACTTTTTTTAATTAAAATATAACACTTACTTGTTATCAAATGTCAAAAATACCACCTAACTTGATATCACCCATTAAAATTCTTTGTTTCCCTCTTCTTGAGATCTCTATTATATCATAAGTAGGAAAATTTATGGAACGTACTCATTATTGATGCCCAACAATCTTTATGTATCTTCAATCAGGATTCTTTCCCCTGTAATCCTTACATATTCTACCTGCCACACAAACTTGTGCAGAAGTATCTTCTTCACACATTCAAAACCAGGGGCTAATTTCACACGATCTATTATGACTTCCACTGTCTCAACTTGACATGGTGATCGAGAATTCAACATTTGATACACCAGAGATGAAAGAAGAATAAGAAGCATGATTTTTTTTTGTCAGGGATGGAGTTTAGAGCTCCTCTAAGGACAATAAAAGAATAAGCTATACTCTCACAGGTAAGTTAGGGAGTGTTAGAGTTTGCCGACATATATCCAATCAAACCAGACCTGAGCAAGAGGCTGGCATGAAGTTCGAAGGGACATGTTTCAGTATTTGAAGTCCAAGTTGGATATTGGCATGTTAGAGCTTGCCGACATATATCCACTCAAACCTGACCTGAGCAAGAGGTCGGTCTGAGGTTCGATGGGACCAGTTTCAATATTTGAAGTCCAAGTTGGGTATCAACAATCTTTATGTTCCAACTTGAGGGGGAGTATTAACAGTCTCTGTCTCAATATTGCATTCAAATTCTTATGATAGAATTAGTGTCATGATGGTTGACACTACGTACAAGAGAAAAGATGCGGAGAGTCCGTTTGGGTGTTACTTGAAGTGTTGGAGGTACGGAAAATATCGTGGGAAATTGAATGATCTCGATGATGCGACTCGTCGGAGAACGTCAACGAAGGCGTGCCAATGTAAATTCGCCATTGTTGCGTGGACTCGCAAGAAACGGAATGGCGAGTTCGTGTGTGCGACGGTGACCGGGCGAAACACAATCATGCCTTCATCGTGTACGAGGAAGGGCATCGTCACGGACATCCATTAACCTCTGAAATGAAAGAACATATCCAGGATATGACCAACACGGGGTGCACACCGGCCACGATCCAAACGTCGTTGAAGATTAGGTTCCCTGCCTCTGCGATAAACGTGAAGCAAGTATACAATGAGCGGGTAAAGATGCGCACCGAGGAAATGGATGGTAGGACGGCTGCGGGACAATGTCTGCACATGGCGAAACTCGGTGGGTACGTCTTATTTGTTGATTATGATGATGATGGCAAGCTTCGTCAGGTTTTTTTATGTCATCCTTACTCGTTGAAGTTGAATGTCATTCTCATTGACACAACGTACAAGACAAATAAGGCAAAGTGACCTTTATGTGAGCTGGTAGGCGTGACACCGACAAACCGCAACTTCCAGATTGCTTACTCGTTCATACGGGACGAGAAGATGGAATCATATGAGTGGCTGATGTGGAGGGTGCATGAATTGTTGGGTCCTAATGTTATTCCATCCGTGTTTGTGACCGACAAACAGGATGCTTTGTTAGGGGTTGTTGCAAAGGTTTACCCAAATTGGCACCAACTTTTGTGCGTGTGGCATATTGGGAATGATGTGGAGAACAAAGTAAACAAACTCACTGGGGGGCCCTAAGCTCGGACTCGGGCTTCATTTCAGACATCATTTCTGGAACGGCATTGTACATGAGAAGACTGTTGGAGATTTCAAGGTGAAGTGGAAAGACGTTGTTAACGCGTGGATCGGGCAAAACAAACCGATAGTTGAGTATATTACTGGGACGTGGCTGAGTCATAAAGAAAAATTTGTTTGTGCTTGGACCGACAATGTACCTCACATGGGGAACACAGCGACTTCTAGAGTTGAGAGCCAGCATTCTTCACCGAAGTATTATATCGGCAGTTCCAGAGGCACCTTCGATCGTGTGTTTGCGAAGATTCACCATCACTTGGAGAATCAACATACGGAGATTAAATGGGAGCTTGAACAGTCAAGGAGCATGCATAGGCATTTAGGTCCCTCTCATTTCTTTAAGAATTTGCACGGAAAAGTATCTCATCACGCATTGGACCTTTTGTCATATGAGTTCAATAAGATGCTGGCGATGAGGTATGAAGGAGAATGCTACTTATGCGATCACCTGGTGTCGAGAACCCACCTCCTCCCGTGCGCGTGTTCTATGTTGGAAGTTTACGCAACTGGAGAGCCAATTCCGCTGACACGGATAAATATGTTTTGGAGACAACTGACAGTGATTGGCGATGGTGAAACTCCTTGCTCAAATGATGTTCCATCAGGTACTGACTTAGAACAATTTGAGGAATATGCTAAACAGGTTCGGGAGAATGACCCAGCAGTTGTACGACACGTAAACAGTGTCCTAAATGGAGAGTTGAATCCCGAGAGTCAGTATATTCCTGATCCACCGACAAGCCCCCACGCCCCGGGAGACCAAAGACTTCAAAATCAACGCGACGCAACCCCAGTGCGTTTGAGTACGGACGAACATCGGGACGGGGTAGCAAGACTACAACGAACTCCTCGAAGAAAAAGGGAACCAGTTCTTCATCAGTTGGGATGGGTTCAACAGGTGTGCATATCTTAAACTTTATAGCCGGTGTTTAGGGTTTTCATAATGACTACATATTGTTGTTTATAACTTAAGATAATATGGTGCGCAGGTATCAACCGGATGTCTCAAGATCCGTTCCCGTTCGAGGACACTTTTCCAAATTTCATTATGCCATACGTCGTTGGATGGACGGATGTTGACGCTGATGGCAACTGTGGGTTCAGATGTGTAGCCGAGGCAGGTTACGGGGATGAGAAATTGTGGTCAACTGCTAGGTGGTCAATGGGCACTGAGTTGCAGGCGTGTGAAAATGCATATGTTAATGCGTTTTTTAACAGCAAGGAGATGTTCCTTGAATCCTTCAGAAGGATACAAGGCCACTTGGAAGGGCCAGCCCGGTTTGAACATTGGATGTCGGCTCCAAATGATTTATTTCCAGCTGCGACAATGACGAATATGATGTGGATCTTCTTGTCAACACCTCCTGGTCCACGATCGCAGACAGCTGAGCTATGCATATCAATATTACCCATACGAGGTGGGCCTAAACGTACGGCACCAAAGAAAGTTCAGGGAATTGTGCGAGTGAACAACCACTTCATGCTTATCCATCTACGGGATGACTACCCTCTACCGCCGATTCATATTGGATGGCAAGTAGCTAGAGACGTGTCTGTTCAAGGTCGGGATGAGCCTTTCCAGGCTCGTATTGATAGATGGCAGGCTATTAGGGCCACTCAACGCCAATGATGGTTGTAGTTGTACCCTTGTGTTTATATGAATTGTTAATTATATTTATATTGAAACTCATGCAGTTAATTGGAACATGATCGTCAAACATAACACAAATTAACACAAATTACCATTGAAACGCAATGTCACGGTTGATACAACACAAAATCAGTTAATCAGTTCAACACAAATTAACAATAAGTTTAGGGAACATTAAAAACAACGAAATTGGGGCAAACTGACCCTACTCCTCCTGCTCATCATCTTCCGGCTCGAGGACCTCGATATGCATCTGACGGCACCAACGCCTGTGCAAGTCGACCATCTCATCATACCACACACGCCTCACTGGCACTGTCTCTTCGTCCGGTTGGGGTGGATGCCTCCCTCGCTCCAATAGTCCGGCATAGATGTAGGACCACTTTCATAAAAAATAAAAACACAAAATAAAGAAGTTAGACCAAACATTATATCAACCATCCTAAACAAATCAGATAAATAAAATATTAAATTATGCTGAGGGGTTTAGGGTACCTGTTCGGGCGACGGTTGATCATCGACTGTCGATTGGCTGGCAAAGGCGTTGTTTATCAAAAACTTGTGTGAATGTGTCGCAAACCAATCGGTGTAAGCGACATTCGCTTCCCACGGCACATGTTTCGTGCGGGCCACATCACTCACTGACATTTTGCTGCATATCGTAAACCCCGCCCAGTCAGCGCTGAAGTTAGCATCGACAAATTCCACTTTGTAGGGGGGCCCTTCGCTGGTCGTTCAGCGCTCTTCGGTACCGACAATCTGCGTGGGATATGTTGTAGGTGCCCTAACTGATGGGCGACGCGATCGGGCATGTACAGCTCAGTGAAGTCGTATGCACGAATGCCGCCCCTGTACAACGTCCTGCTGCATGACTTGTACGGGGCAGGACCGTACGGGGCCCAACTCACACGATCCGGTGTCAACGCATCCAAGGAGGCCCTCAACTGTCGTAGGCGCTGTACCGAACTCGGCTGGCGGATGGGGAACCACCTGCTCGCGCGAGGCCCATTAACCGGCTGCTCCACGTGTGGCCTGAAATCAGGAAAGTACTCGTAGATCCAGGCCTGCAAAAGGGTCAAACACCCGGCCATCTTGGCTGTCCCGGCCCTGCTCGCCATCCCTAACTGGCGGTAAAGGAACGCCAAGGTCACCGTACCCCAAGCAATGCGATCAACGATAACGTCAGTGCTAGGCCACGGATGCGACCTAATTCTATCCCTCGATTTGTCCACGATAATAGTGTTTCCCAACATGCTCAACAACCACGCCCTTATCCTATGGGGAATGGGAAAACTGGTCGATAAACTAATCGACCTCAAATGGGAGTCAGCTATGCCACCCTTATCGTAAATGTTCTCGGCCTTTAGCTCCGTCATTCCTTTTTCAAAAATCATGGGCACGTACTGGTTAACCACTTCCCGAGGAAGTCCTTCAAGCATCAGACCATCAACTGCAATACCCAATATATGATGCACATCATGCAACATGATCGTCATTTCACCGAAGGGAAGGCGAAATGTGTTTGTGTCGGGTTGCCACCTCTCAACGAACGCCGAGATCAACGTCATGTCGATGTGGTCGTACATAAACTCCATCAAACTGGTTATTTGAATCCTTCCCAGTGTAGCCTGGCATGCGGGATCCATCATGGAATGTACTGCCCTCAATTCCCTCAACGCATTCTTCTTCGTCACACAATCAAGAACAACATTGGGCGAACGCTCGTGACCCGCCCATATTACCCGAGCAATGTGACCTCCAAAGCTCGGTATAACTGAGGGAATTGCAGGTCCCCCGGGCACGTTACCTTCAATCTTCCAGGAGTTGTCGCCGCTTCGCCTCCTCTTCTGATATCTGCTACTGGACCCAGCTTCACCAGTAGCAGAACTGCTTCCCTGCCCACCCTGTCGAATTGGGGCAAACTTCCCCGCTGCATCCCTCATCGGCATGAAACCTGTTGGCCTGGAAACTCTCCCACTAGGTCTTGTCGAAGTCGGATCATCTGCGTCTCGGGCTCCCCTGTATCATCGTCCCCCGATGTTTCAGAGCCGGTTGACTCATCCATGGCCTGGTTGAGATGGTCAACGAAAACTCGCATTGTCGACTCCGTGTCCTCGCCGGCGCCACGCATCACCCGCATCCGCATTTCACGACCAAAGACGGCGAGTTAGCGACGCATTGATCTGTGGGGTCCCTGACTCACCCCTCTAACCACTCACAAGTCTATTTGTCCGGTCCAGAAGTCTTCCACCCTTGCCCTTCCCTACCATTTTAGATCACCTGCAAAATGAAGACATACATAACATAACAATCATTTAGGCCGTAAGAATATGTGCGCAAATGGGTTAACGTGTGTTGGTTAACTAAGTCGTGTCACGAGGCAAGAGGATCATGTTATTGTCCAAGGAGAGTGTATGGTTAACTGTTAATCTATGGCTGAAAAAGACTTTCATCATCCGTACCGACTTCTTGTTTATTTGTTTGGTTCCCAAAATGTAACGCATTGTCAGCAGTGAAATGACCCAAAACTCAACCTCTTTTTTTGACGCATACAACTAACATACTAGAACTATACATTAACATAATTATTATCCTAAGCTACCATCACAAATAACCTATTCACTTACGTATCAACTGGTTGTTGAGTACCTAAGTTATTAAATGGATGTGACATAACTATTATGTCATCATTTGGAGTTATGAGTACATAAGTTAACAATTAAGTTGGATTATGAATAAATTACCCATACCAACTTTATACGCCAACTCACTTACTAATAACAACCAAAATCATCCAAACTCAACATCCTTTTAACACAACTACGTATAAACTAAACTATTCGGAATATACCATAAACCCCCTAAACTTAATCCTACATCAAAATTACAATTTTTTCTAACACAATTAATCACTAATATTAACACATGCTTAATCACTAATATTAACGCATCAAATATTAACAACGAATCACTAATCACTAATATTAATCACTAATAATTGTCATATTAACACATGCTTAACATTAATATTAATATTAACAATATTAATATTAATCTAATTTTCATAACACAATATAAATAATACTAACACAATTAATCATTAATAATTATCATATTAACACATGATTAACAATAAGATTAATAATAACAATATTAATAATTATCATATTTACTAATAACAATAATAATACTAGTAAAAATAATACTTAATTTTTAATTATTATTTAACAATAATAATATTATTAAAAATAACAATAATAATATTAATAACAATAATAATATTAATAACAAATTAATATTAATAAAAATAATATTTTTAAAAAACGAAAAAAAATATTTTAAAAAATCGGATACCATGCTGCATAAACGCACGGCAAGCCGCGACGCTTGTTCGTTTATGCAAAGACCATCCCGGAATTTTTTTTTATTTTTTTCGTTTTTCTTCAAATTACAAAACTACAAAACATAAAACCACAAATTCAAAACACAAATTCGAAACATACCTCAATTTTGTCGATTCAATCCCGGTATGAGGGTGGTTTGTGGTGGTCGATGGTTGAGAGCGTTTTCTAGAGAGATAAACTAGAGAGAGAGTGAAGAAATGAAGTTATGAGGTTCAAGGGCGTGGGTTGGAAATATTATGCGAAAGGTGGGCGACAATAGTAAAATGGGGGGCGACGATAAGCAAGCGGGTTTTTATTTTCAACTTAGTCAAATTTTTGTTTCATTCATGATAACAACTAAAATAATAAAAATGACATAAAATCTAACAAACTTGTAAAAACATAATAATAAACCTAAATTAATTATTAAGAACAAACAAAAAGTCATAGAATAAAGGGGAAAAACATGCAAAATATCGGAATAAACAATCACGAACCTATAAACGAATAAATTCTTATTAGAACACGCTTAAGAAAATTAATAAGACACACTTCTAACCTTAAACTTCCCAAAAAGAACATCAACTAACACTTAACTTCCAAATATAGACTGTTAGAGAAAATAGTAGCAAGGTAACAGCATAAGCGAATAATAAAATCGAATTGAGATGACGGTAACTACGACAAAATTCAGGAACAAAAAATAAGAGCGATAAAAGCACACAACCACAAGGTTTACGTAGGAAACCAAAGAACTCGGAGAAAAACCAACGGACGACGACAACCAGAAAATAATTCACTATGAGAAAGGAGGAGTACAACCAGATCACTATCACAGGGTGTGATGCGATCCACAACGAAGGAGATTACAACACAAATGCCTCTCCCTCACAACTCTCAATCTTTCTCTCTCGGGATTCACTCGGGAAAATATTGGTGAGACCTTTTTCCCTCTCAATATTTTCTCTCTTGCTTTGGTGTAGTTTAGGTGGAGATATAAGTATAATATTTATACTAATAATGAGAGAAGGAAACTAGGTTAACCTAAATAACAAAGACAAACAAACTGTCGCCGCTGAAAAAGGACCGGACAGGACGCTGGGAGCGTCTGTCCCACGCTGGCAGTGCCCAGCACTTCGACCCTCTGGAATAGGTGCTCCTAGCGCTGGAACAACAGGGAGTAGCGTTTTCCACATCTTTGTATCAAGAGACGCTAGTAGCGTCTTTTACCCCCTGGTGGCGTCGAATGCCGTGATTTGGCGCCGGTAGCGTCAATGTGACGCTGGTGGCGTCTCCGATTGTTTCCGATTCTTCTCTCGTTCTGGACCCCACCGAGGATCCAATGGGCCACAAAACCCAACAAACTCCACCTTGGACCATGATCCAAGCCATTGGTCCAGACAAACATCTTGACTGTCGCTGTCAACACGCCCCTCCACAGGGCGTTGCCCCGCAGGGCACTCATGTGGTAAACATCACATACCGCTGCCTGGATGCCTGTTTGAGACCATATGTGCTGTTTGAGGCTGCCTCTGCAGTTCTTGTCACTGTGGACCCCTGTAGGGTGTATAAGCTGCCCTTCCTGGCTCTCTTCATCCGAACCATGGAACCCCTGCGCGCTTTTGGGACACCATCTTCTGTTTCGTACCTACAACTGTTAACCTCAAGAGTACCCAAATACATCAAATTGCAGATTATGTTAGGAATTTCACGAACCTCTTTCAGGGTTCTACCACCATCCTTAACACAAAACCCCTCTGCATCTGAACCGTACTCAACACAGTTTGCGGTACCAGTTTTGGTGCGGTTTTCCTTACTACCCTACTTCTGGTCTTTCCAACAGTCACTCTCTACATGGCCCTTCTTGTGCACCCAATCTTCAGTATACCGTGCCGGACTCCTGATGTCCCTCCTGGCTTGCCATGCTCGGTTCTTCCTCCACATGAGGAACATCAGGCTCATCAACCTGAACTGTTTGAACAACATCAACGACTTGCTCTTGACTACAAGTCCCGATGGCTCCACCTTGAGCCTCAACCTGCTCCATCTCGAGCTCAGCCTCCCTTGGTTCTCTTTCTTTAACCCTTTTGAAGTTCTTATCGGTCATCGGTACATTAGTATCCGTATAGGGATACTCAACATCCCTTACACCGTGCTGAATCAGGATCGCCTTCAACTACAGTCTCCCTGTTCCCTCGAATTTTAGAATTTCACACTTCATGATTGAAGCCATCTCTCCCTTTCTCTGATACCACTTGTTAGAGAAAATAGTAGCAAGGTAACAGTGGAAGCGAATAATAAAATCGAATTGAGATGACGGAAATTATGACAAAATTCAGGAATAAAAAATAAGAGCGATAAAAGAACACAACCACAAAGTTTACGTGGGAAACCGAAGAACTTAGAGAAAAACCCACGGACGGCGACAGCCAGAAAATAATCCACTATGAGAAAGGAGGAGTACAACTAGATCACTATCATAGGGTGTGATGCGATCCACAACAAAGGAGATTACAACACAAATGTCTCTCCCTCACAACTCTCAATCTTTCTCTCTCGGGATTCACTCGGGAAAATATTAGTGAGACCTTTTTCCCTCTCAATATTTTCTCTCTTGCTCTGGTGTAGTTTAAGTGGAGATATAAGTATAATATTTATACTAATAATGAGACAAGGAAACAAGGTTAACCTAAATAACAAAGACAAACAAACCGCCGCCACTGAAAAAGGACCGGATAGGAGCGTCTGTCCCATGTTCGCAGCGCCCAACACTTCGACCCTCTGGAATAGGCGCTCCTAGCGCTGGAACAACAGTAGGGATGGCAATGGGGCGGGGAATCCCCAAACCCGCTGGGGCCCCGCCCCCCTCTGGAGAAAAATCCCCACCCCCATTGGGGATCGGGACGGGGACGGGGACGGGGATGATTTTTCAAAATCCGCTCGGGGACGGGGCGGGGATGGGGACAAAATTTTCCCAATCCTCGTCCCCATTTTCCCCGCCGGGGAAAATTCCCCGTCCCCATTCCCGAATCTCCGTCCCCGAAAATTTTAAAATTACCAAATAACCTTTATTCTAATTCAATATGTATATTAATAGCAACGATAAAGTAGTAATTTTTGAATTTTAGACAAGTAGTATTATTGCTTGATGTATTATTGTTTGATTTTGATGTACTATTGCTTGAGCAAGTTAAATACGTTGTATTTTGAAAAGGTTAAAAAACCGGGTCTGATTAAAAATTAGATCCGATTAAAATTTGGTTAGATTTTGGATAACTTTAAAAAATCCCCGTTGGATCCCCGTTGGGGATGGAGAATCCGCGGGGATGGGGATGGGGCAAGAATCATTCCCTGAATCAGGGATGGGGACGAGTTTTGGGAGCGGGGATGGGGACGAGGATATACTCCCCCATCCTCGATCCGCCCCGTTGCCATCCCTAAACAACAGGGAGTAGCGTTTTCCACATCTTTGTATCAAGAGACGCTAGTAGCGTCTTTTACCCCCTAGTGGCGCCAAAAGTCGTGATGTTGGCGCTGGTAGCGTCAATATGACGCTGGTGGTGTCTCCGATTGTTTCCGATTCTTTTCTCGTTCTAGACCCCTCCGAGGATCCAATGGGTCACAAAACCCAACAAAGACCAGCCTAGCTTTTCACAAGTTATTTCCATAAATAATCAACAATAAACTCTATTCTCTTACCTTTCAAAAACTGGATAGAATTTCATCCCAAATTCAGAAAAATCATAATTTGGTCTCTTGACATCATATATATATGATCTATGCCTTTCTTGAAACCTCGAAGAGTCCCTTACAGTTTTTATTTTGATAAAAAAAAAACCCAAAATCAAGCCCAAGGGATCCAAAATAATAAATACGACAATTGGCCTGGATTTGCACTCTTTTAATAGAACATCTATATCTCATTCTATACTCAACGAACCTCAAAAATTCCAAGGTCCTATCAAAGCTAACACCTAAAGGTACTCCTGGACCCAAATTCGCTAATTAACTCAACTTACACCATTTATGGTTAAATTTTAAAGTCACCTTAATTAAACTTGTCCAAAAACTCAGTTTTCACTTTATCTTAAAACTAATCAAAACATAAACCAAACAACACCATACCCTAACCTTGTTGTCTAAACCCACAATCATACCTATCAAGATGTCCAAAAATGTTGCTAAACATCACCAACAATATTCAACCCCTCTTCCATACTTAGTACGAATACCATCCTGCAAAACTCACTAAATTACAAACTTAACTAAAAAAATATAACATATAACCTACTCACATAAAAAGAAAAAGAAAAAAAATATTTAATAATCCTATTATAAATATTACCCATCCAGTACTACTTCACAAACACACAAATAAGAATTTTCATACTAATGATAGATTTATAACGTTAGAAGAAAACTCAATAGTACACCAATATACAAATAGGGCTAGGTTCATACCCAAAAGAGGGGAAAAGGCTGTTGGTGTTGCTAGGCGATGGATAGGGCGGCAGCGGCACTGTTTATTGGTCGGAGACAAGTCGTGGTGGTCTGGGGTGGTGACAGATGAGGCGGTTGGGCACATCGTGGCCAGAAATAGAGGGTAGTGAGGAAGCCAAGGTGGCGGTTACCGACGGTTTTGAGTTGCGATCGGTGCTGCGATGGCGACGGGTGGCCTAGCGACGGTGGCGGCATCGACACCGGTGGTTCTCGATGATGGGTGCTCCCAAAAATGAAAGGGAAGGAGGGTGGTTGCTTTGCAAACCGGGCATGTCAAATTTGACTGGTATAGGAATGACATTTGTGATAGTGGGTTTATGAAGAAGCCTACTCAACCAGGCAAGTTCAACTACAAGTCTTCGTATGCTCCTATATTCAGCTTCGGCGGAAGACAAACTCATAGACTGTTGCTTCTTTGACTTACAAGATATCAAAGACTTCCTCAGAAAAATCACAAAACCACTAACTGACCTGCGAGTATGAATACAAGAGGCCTAATCAAAATAACAATATGTCTTTAAATCACATGTTGGATCATTGTTTAACAAAATTCCAAGTGAAGGACTTCCCTTTAAGTATTTGATGACATGTACTGCTGCCTGATAATGAGGTATCTTCGGGGCTTGCATAAATTGGCTGAGATGTTGTACCGCAAAAATTATATCAGGTCTAGTATTCGTTAGAAAATTCAATTTGCCAATTAGTTGCCTGTATAAAGGGGGATTGTGAAATAATTCTCCTGATTTTAGTGTTAATGTGTTGTTGAGGTCCAAAGGTGTGACTACTGCAATAGCAGCTTCACACCCAAATTCTTTGATGAGCTCTTTCGTAAATTTCTGCTGGGTTAGAAGAAGACCTTTAGAGGATCTAAGAACTTCTATTCCCAGAAAAAAAAAAAACTAACATGTCCCAAGTCTTTGATCTTGAATGTATCATCAAGATAATTCTTGATTCTTTTCATCTCATCAACATCATTTCCAGTCAAGAGAATATCATCCACATATACTGCAAGAAAAGTGACCAAAGAACCATCCTTTTTCCAAAAAAGAGAATAATCGTTTTCTGAATGGCAATACCCTTTCTTATATAAAGTCTCGACTAAGTTGGCATACCATTGCCTTGAAGCTTGTTTGAGACTATAGAGAGATTTACTTAGTTTACACACAGCATTAGGAAGATCACTAGATAAACCAGGGGGTGACTTCATATATATTTCTCCATTCAAATCTCCATGTAAAAAGGCATTATTGACATCAAGTTGACTCATAAACCAACCTTTCTTGACAACAATTCCCATTAGAGTTCTAACCGTTGTCATTTTAATAACATGAGAAAAAGTTTCACTGAAGTCTACCCCTTCCTTTTGAGTAAACCCCTGAACAACAAGTCTTGCCTTAAGTCTTTCTATGGTTCTATCTGCCCTGTGCTTAACCTTATAGACCCATCTACATCCTACTGGTTTCTTTCCAGGAGGCAAAGACACAATTTCCCACGTGTTGTTAGTAATGAGGGCCTGAAATTCATTTTCCATGGCTTGTTGCCATCCTGGATGACTATATGCCTGACTATAGGAAATATGTTATGTGTAACTCAGATTTCCTAGCAGGGATTGACTATCAACATGTAAGGCATGAAAGTCATAGGTGGGTGGTTCAAGAGTTAGATTTGTGGCTGTTGCCAAACAACAAGTATTAGCTTCATCATTTCTAGTAAAAAAGGATGTAATCATTCAAATGTGCAGGTTAGGTATGAGTTCTAGTAGACCTCCTAATAGGTGGTTTTGAAACAAGGGCTTGTTGCTGACCATTATCAGCAGGAATTTCTGGCCTTATACCTGCATCAGACTGGGTCGTGGTTATGTGCTCAAAATCAAGATTTGTGTCAAACACCCTTTCTCCTTGTAGACCCCGAAAAGTTGATGACTTTTTTTCGCGACGCTACTTAAAGAATGATTGGGAGCCGACTAGGATTGCTTAACCTTAAATAAGGTTGAACTTTTAAGAATAACTTTGCTGACAGATTAAAACGATTTATGCGCCGTGAGCCCGAGATTCACCTTTTAAGAAAGAAGAAAGAAAGAGACAAAAAAAGAAGGGGAAAACACAAGGAACCCGTCTGAGTTCACTACTTGAACCTAGACGGGTTCGTAACTGCAGACCCCTCGAGAAAAAAAAAAGAAAAGAAGGTGATAAACCCGTATGGGTTCATGAATTGAACCAAGCCGGGTTACTCCTTGCGCTAATCACAAATTAGGTCATAGAAACCATAAAAACGAAAATACCAAAGTACGAATACAGAGTCGCCAGTTGAATTTTAGGAGAAAAACAACAAACCGTTTTGATAAACAACTCCGGCCTACAAACCCAAAGACGGATTCGGGGGTAAGGTTACGAATTTGACAATTAAAATCATCAAATCCGCCTATTCAACGAATAGACTTTACTAGAATTAAACCAAAGCAAAACAAAAGTTAAAAGGGAGGGATTAGATATAAATTTCACAAATTCATCATTAAAGTCATGCAAAACATTGAAAATGTAAAAGAAACATGAATTCGATAGATTATGCTACCTGGTTTACATCAACTATGCTAACCTTTAGTGAAGCAGCATGCAAAGGGAGAGAAGAGGTGGAGGGAATTATGCTAGTGTCAATACTCTAGCACAATGTTGTCTCTTAATGGAAGGGAAAAAAGGTTTAATTTATAGTGGAATAGGGGGAGTAGGGGGTGCGTTTAGGGTTAGCATATGGCCGCGGAACCCAGATTTGTCATTGAATGGCCCGAGCTCTGGCTCAAGAACTCACCCGGTTTGATCCGGCCGAGCTATGCTCGCCCAACGAACCTGCACGGTTTATCCCGTAGTATTGGGCCATTATGCTTGTTTTCGGGCTAGAAAAGAAATGGGTTTGCATGCTACTAAACTACTCGGCTAGCTTATTTTTACAAATAACTAAAACTAATACCGGTACAAAATCCGGTGTCTACAGATAGCCCCCACTTTGATCGAGTTTGAGTAAAACGATGATCAAAATAGTCTTGATGATCTTGGATATGAATCAGAAGCTTGCTCTGAAGCTGGTTGACGCTTGGAAGCTTGGTCCTCGCCGATGTTGGTCGCTCGCTTAGTTTCTTCCGTAAAGCTGACCGAATTGATCCGCCTCATTTCGCCGTGAGGTAGATCAAGGTCATGCACTTCATTTCGCCGTGGAGTGCAAGACCTGTGTCTGTGTGGGTTGACCTGCTTAGTTTCTTCCGTAAAGCCGGCCGGAGTCGATCCGCTTCATTTCGCCGTGAGGCGGATCTAGGAGGCATGCTTCATTTCGCCGTGAAGCATGCCAAGATGATGATGGGGTGATCCACTTCATTTCGCCGTGAGGTGGATCGAGGTGACGTGCTTCATTTCGCCGTGAAGCATGCCAGGATGATGAGGTGGTCCACTTCATTTTGCCGTGAGGTGGACCGAGGTGACGCACTTCATTTCGCCGTGAAGTGTGCCGTGATGATGAGGTGATCCACTTCATTTCGCCGTGAGGTGGATCAAGGTGACGCGCTTCATTTCGCCGTGAAGCATGCCAGGATGATGAGGTGGTCCACTTCATTTCGCCGTGAGGTGGACCGAGGTGACGCACTTCATTTCGCCGTGAAGTGCCGCGTGATGATGAGGTGATCCACTTCATTTCGCCGTGAGGTGGATCAAGGTGACGCGCTTCATTTCGCCGTGAAGCATGCCAGGATGATGAGGTGGTCCACTTCATTTCGCCGTGAGGTGGATCAGGGTGACGCACTTCATTTCGCCGTGAAGTGTGCCGTGATGATGAGGTGATCCACTTCATTTCGCCGTGAGGTGGATCAAGGTGACGCGCTTCATTTCGCCGTGAAGCATGCCAGGATGATGAGGTGGTCCACTTCATTTCGCCGTGAGGTGGATCAAGGTGACGCGCTTCATTTCGCCGTGAAGCATGCCAGGATGATGAGGTGGTCCACTTCATTTCGCCGTGAGGTGGACCGAGGTGACGCACTTCATTTCGCCGTGAAGTGCGGGACTTGTGTCTCTGTGCTGAAAAGGGTGTCATCGCATTGTGAGGGCCCGATGACGGCCGTTGAAGATGAGTTCGTCTTTTTGTAACCGCCTGACAACCGACGTATCTCGTGCATTGTTCTGCAAAACAGAGAAGGAGGGCATCAGTTTATCTGAAAATCAGAGCGAGTCAGAGAATTTACCTGTCGGTCGTGCTTTAGCTCTTGGAAATGGGCTTGAGTTTGCCATTGCTTCACGGGAAAATGCTCGAATTGCATTGGGCCTGAACTTTGGGCCTGTTTCAGATAGTAAACCCGTCTGAGTTGGCGCTCGAGATTGCTTTTGGGCTTGAATTGGAGCGACGAATTTGGGCCCATTTTGGCTCGAATGTCACGAGAACCCGTCTGTTCTCGTGATTGGGCTCGCAATTGCAAGGCCCATTTTGGCTGCGACGCGTTTGGGCCGGCATTTTGGCTCTGAAATGTCCTGAGAACCCGTCTAGGTTCCTGCATTGGGCCTGCAATTGCAAGGCCCATTTTTGCTGCGACGCGTTTGGGCCGGCATTTTGGGCCTAGTCAGAATCTGCCTAGCGTCTTCTTCTTTTCTCTTTTTTCTTCGCCAATGCATGTGATTTTAGGATAGATTTTAGGATAGATTTTCGCCAATGCATGCCTTCCATGATCCTAATGTCAGCCCGCGGTTGGCCACTTGTGTGGTGTGCATGCACCCACTCTCCTTATAAAAGGGGCCTCTCCATACCCTAACTCATGCATCTCACTCTTCCACTTCCTTTCCTTGCTCAAAAATCATTTATTCACTAGCTAGGAAGCAATGGTTAGAAAAATTAGAGATCCGCCTGTTCAACCCCATGCAACAAATCGGGCACATGAAATGTCCTCCTGAGCACGGACTCCTAGGCCGGGTTGGGAACCGTCGATACTGGTGCCTGAACCGTGGAATCACGTATGGCACAAGCATTCACATGTCCGGGTAATGTCTTCTTCCTGACTCTGCTTTTAATTATAGCATAAATTTGCAAGTAGAAAAGTTTAATTCTAGCTTGTTGATTTAGCTAAAAATAAAGAAGTAATTTGTGTCGATTACCCGTATTGTTCAAATCGGGCCTTAGAGAACCGAGGATGATAGGCCGATTTTTTTAGAACACATAGTGAAACCAAAACCCGTCTTAGTTGTGCTGCGCGTGAGATGCCCAAAACCGCCCCTTAATCGGCCCAACTTTTTCAAGAACCCGTCTGAGTTGGGCTGATGCGGCCCAACTTCTCGTGAACCCGTCTGAGTTGGGTTGACACGGCCCAACTTATTTTGTGAACTCGTCTGGGTGGGCCGAAAAAGAGAGGCCCAACCCCTTTTGCTTGTGAGAACCCGTGCAGGTGGGTAGAAAAAGCGAGGCCCAAACCCTCAATTCGTCTTGGGTTGGGCCGAATGATTTTTTTTAGCCCCCTAATTCAGTGGAAGTTCAATTTAGCTTTTGCTAAACTAGGGATCACTTAATAGTTTGCTGTAGGGATTTGTCTCTTTTTTTGAATTTTTATGGCGGATCCTCAGGAGGATTCCCTCAGAACTGGTGGCAATATGCGGAAACCGATCAAGGTGGTGGAGCATTTTGCGGAAGATAATTGGGCGCTTGCACTTTTAGAAGAGTCGGGATTCGATCTCTTACGAAATGTGTCAAGGCCTGGGAACCTTGTACACCACGGGTGATGGGGCGTGCGCTTGCAGAGAGATTCTGGGATTCCACCAACACCTTCCACCTCCCTGTAGGAGAGATGGCCATATCCCCTGTTGACTTTGTGATGATTACCGGGCTACGCTGGGGTGGTCAAGATGTCGACCCTGTTGTGCCGGATCAAGTGATGGAATTATTAGAACCTGTGCTTGAACGGCGTCGGTTTGGTCGAAAGATGAAACTTTCTTATGGCTCCTTCGAGGATGTCATCACTTCTGTCGACTTCAATCATATGGATGAGTTTCAGCGTCGTTTCATTTTCCTGGCATATTTCATCTCTGCCACAATGTTTGCCAATCGAGGGGATGATGTTTACCTGACTTGGATGAAGAATCTCCTTGATTTAGAACAAGTCATTCATCGGAACTAGGCAAAGGCTGCATATGCTAACTTTATTCGTTGGCTTCGTATTGGTGTCCGGCCTGGCGCTGATGTGGACCCATTCTTTGCACCGGAGAGTCCGCGGGAGATGAGCGGTCCGAGCATGTGGAAGGTGCTCGAGGTAATCTTCGAGACGCTTCTCTTTTACATGCATTTCTCTTTTTTAGATCGTGAGTTTCGGTATTGACATATTCGCAGGTATGGGGGTATGAGTACATTAAGGGATTCACTATCCCTACCCGACATGCCAAGACAGTGCTGGCCGCGGAACGATGGCACAAAAACTACCTTGAGCACAAGAAGAAACCATTTGGGAGCTTAGATGAGTTGCGCCGTATCTTGGATCACCTTGAAGAGGTACATCTTTCACATAATCTCTCTTGCATTCCTTTGGTGCTTATGTTTCCTTTACTTGTGCAGGATGATGTCAATTGGAATGCCTGGGTTGGCTTCGAGATTCCGCAAGACTTTATTCCCTCACGAAATGCGGCGTATAGGGATAGCAGCTTGCGCTTGGTGATGGAGAGTCCGTCCGGTTGGGTCTGGAGTCTTGGTGAGAGACTTACAAGGCAAACCCTGGGCCATGAAATGTGGATAATACCATCAGACCCCCCCGAGACCATGCATGATCCGCGAGCCTTGCACGCCGAGGCGTTTGCAGCAGCTAAGGGGGGTTCCTGGTACACTAATCATGCATCAATGGCATCGCCCGACCAATTCTGGGAGGAATGGGAACAATATCGGGACCGCCTGGCCTTTAGAAAGGTGGGGATGAAGAACTCCATTTGCTCTTTTCACGTTCCTTCTATTATCGCCTAATATGACCAATTCTTTGCTTGTTGTAGTTGGGGCCCTATTGCGAAGATGACGAGAAGAGTCAGAGCAGTGCTGGGACACGAGCGGCTACGACCAGTGAAGACATCAAACCGGAACTAGAGAAGATCCTGGGAAAGCCGGTAGGTGATTCCCTTTTTTCTTTGCTTACTTGTAACTTGCTCAAACTTTGACCAATTTCATCATTCTGTGCAGTGGCGATGGAAACAAGCAAAAGGCTTCCTCAAAAATTACTTCACACTCAAGTGGGCTCGTGAGACAGACCTTGCGGGTTGGGGATGAAAACGTGGATGATGATGCACGCCTCGCCCCATGGATCCTCCTCGCCATTCGGGATGCGCACGCGCTCGTGGCGGTCGGAGCAGATGGACCTCCTCGACATTCTTCCTTCATGCCGGCACGCGAGACGGTCTTATGGGGTGAAGTTGCTCTCAAGGCACGGAGAGAGGAGTAGGCGGAGCATGGGCATGCCGGCTCACGATGACCGTGGGAAAGGTATTTTACTCGAAGATAGTCATTCAACCAGTTCTCACTACGGTGACACGGGTTTTGGCCACGACTTTCAGCGGTCTGTGGAGAACAGCATATCCTCCATGTCTTTAGGTGAGCACGGGCATCAGGTGAGGTCTCATGATCATGGGAATTCTCGTCGGAGCCGCGGTTCGTCGTGGTACCCCGACTTTGTGGAGACAGTTCGAGTCTAGCTGTTGGTGGAGCTGTGTGCGAGCAAGAAGGCATTTCATCGCATTTAGGTACTCCTTCGAATCTCATCATTCGAGTCTAGGCGCCAACCCTCCCATCCTTTGCCTCGCGACCCTTATGGAATGCCCGGTATGTTCCTCGTCTCACCCGGTGTGGATTTAGGTTATGGCACTTCCTTTGCGGCGGTCGACCCTACCGTGGTGCTTTGCAGTGATTCGGGTGCATCTGTGGGGTATAACCGTGCCCTCGCAGATGACGCCTCATCAGTGCTTCCAAACCCGTTGTACCCGTTACCCCTTCACAAGGAGGTTTGGAGCTGCCTCGAACGTCTGGATGGGGAACACAAACTCAGGAATGGTCTGTCCCAGAGCCCGCCGTAAGAACTTCTTGGCCTGCTCCACAGGGGTAGCCTGGAGGTAATCAAGAGTGGCAGGTTCCAGAACACTCTTGGCTTAATGCAGCGATCAAGTGTTGCATCTATCCGCTCGGTGGCGTCTGAGGTGGTAGACTCCTCCTACTATCAATGGGACACTTACTTTGAGTGATGGAAGTGGAGCCCATGGGTGATAAGCGCTAGTGGCGGCGGCTGAGGTCTGGCATGATGAGGATTGAGAAAGATGCACATGCAGGGTCTTTATGCAACGAACCTATGTAATGCTATGCATGACTCTTTATTATGCACTTAGGACGATGCAATGCAATGATGAAATAACGCTTTTTATTTTATTTTTTTATATGCACTAGTGCGAACTACTGATGTGATGCTTATGCAATGATGATGCTACGTAATGCACTTCTTTTATTTTCATGTACTCTTATGCACAAAGTAACAAAAATGTGCAATGCGATATGCAATCTACATGGTGGGATTACTCCCACTTCCCCAAACGAAAAAAGACCAAAATAAAAATAAAAAACGAGAATTAAACGCTACAAGTACGTTCGAACTACAGTTTCGGGGCCGGCGAATAACCATCTCGTGGACCCGCATTATGACCCAAGATGGAGGCGAAATGGTTTTGTGAGATAGCCAATAACCTGGCCCAAACCCGTCGGCGTCAAGCCCAATGGAGCTTCACCTATAGAAGCGGGTCGAAGCGGGGCAAAGGAGGCCCATAAACCCGTCTGGTTGCATAGTTGTTTTTTTTCTTCTTTTTTGTAAACTCAATTCAACAAGCAAGCACAAAGATTAATCTGGACAAAATCAAAACTCAGTTCGAAAGAGATAGGAAGAAATTTTGAATCCCAAAGGAGAGAACAAGTACTTGAGGCATAACCGCCAACAGTCTTAAGAATAATGCAAATGTCGCGGTTAGTTATGGACGTAGGTCGATTAAAAGAGAAACCTCTCATAGGAAAGAACAAACACTCAAACCCTCAATTTTGAAAATGTATGTGTGTTTTCTCATACTCAAACCAATAGAAACAAACTACCATAAGATTGGTAAGAACCTCGCTCCACTCTTGGTATGCAATGCACAAGTGACAATCAAAAAGACTTTTCGGGTCAACGGGGCTTAGGTTAGGGTAAGGAGCGGTAAAATTTGGGAATGAGGAGTTAAGAGCCATGCTTGGATTGATTTTCAACGAATAAAACACTCTAAACTCTCCTTCTTGCTTAATGTATGCAAGACATTTCACCTTTCACCCTGAAACATCTCAACTGAATACAACCGGGTCAAAGTTTTCTGAACTTTAAATTGAATCTCCCTAATCACCCTTTTATTTTTGAAACTCTTTTCCTTTTTCTTTTACTTTTTTTTTACTTCTTTTTTTTTTTTTGTGGGTGATCGGGGAGAAGAATATCTATGGAATCTTCGACTTTGATATAATATATGAACAACATAACCAAATACCAATCGCTCAAGATATGGGACTTTCAGATTCTCCCAAACTTCCAAAAAAAGGCAAACTCTCATCCAACCAAGCAAGGCAAAAGGATCTTTGGATATCAGAGGCCAAGGCTCGTATTGTCAGGGTTCAATCATGAAAAAAGGATAAACAAAGGCTAGGCGGGGCAAAAAGAACGGTAAATATAATGTAAGGAAGGCTATTTAGCTATGTAGCTTATCAAAATAAAATCGAATGCCTTAATCACTTTGTCACAGCGTGCAATGCAAATGTGTAGTCTCAAGCAAGATGCAAAACAAGTTCTAGAGATGCAACTAATGGGTGAGTCACTCAAGGGATCATGGAATTGATAAAAGTGATCAATTCAAAATTTAGGCAATGTGGACTCACGAGATGGGGCTCAATCAACTAAACTTAGTCCAAAGATTTGCGGCACGCACATTTATACTTTCTAAGATAGTCAAAGCAGTCAGATACAACTTTCATAACTTGTCTCAAAATCAGAAGGTTTGAAGGAAAAGGTTTCAAAAACTTTTGAGATCTCATCCAGATTTTTCTAAGTGAAGCAAGTTTAAACTGAAAGTAAGAAAGGTTTACGGCCTCCGTTGGATGGAATTAGTCTCAGCTTTTTACGAGGGGCTAGGCACGCTAGTGGCCCTCCTGTTGGAGCTAGATCCAGAATGTTATGTGCTCTTCTCGTTGTAAGCAGCTTCAATTTGCATACACAAATCCTTCAAAGTCTCAAAGTCCTTAATGGATTGGAAGCCAAAATGTCGGGTGATGCGAGGGTGGATGCTTTGCTTGAAAGTGCTCAATTGCATCCTAAAGGGGACTGCTTCGTCGATCTTTAACAGCATTGAGTGCCATCGTTCATAATAATAGAGGAATGACTCATCATCTCCTTGCTTCATGGAAGTGAGGTCATCTGATGACCTCCTTTGTTGGAGACGACTAAAATGGTGATGAAGGCCTTGAACAACTCGTCTGCGTGATTTTGATGTGAGGGGTAGATTTTGGTACCACACCTTGGCCTTACCTTCTAGAGTGGAAGGGAAGACTGTGGTGTAAAGACTTTCATCTACTTTGTGAAGAGGGGCCAGCCTCAGGAACTCCTCTAGATGATGAGATGGGTTCTCAGATGGCTTGAACCTGATGCCCGGTACTTCAACTTTGTCCCTTACCCTTGATACATGGTGTTTGGGGATGGCCAAATCCATGCAAGCGTTTGTAAAGGTTGGATCAACTTTCATCATCCTTCTGGTGAGCATGTCAACCTTCTCTTCAAGCTTCTTGACATAGGGGTCCTCCGAGGTTTTGGAGTTATTCTTTACGGATTTAGACTTAGCCTCACCAGATCAATTGGGTTTTGGGCCCCCATTTTTGGATTTAGGGTTACCCTTCTCTTCAATGCCCGTCTGCTGATTCGTAGTTCATTGATTTTATTGAACTTCTTTTCTAGCTTCTCATTGGTTCTGTCCTCCTGGTCTGCCATGCAAAAGGCAATTGCTTCCTATACCTGCTCGTACAGCCCATCAAGTTGCTTGTCACCAGAACTCTCCCCAAAAAGGTTGTTGGCGAGGGATCCTGACATGGTGGATTCACTGGATTCACTGGATTGGGCAGGCGGTCTGTAGTTGGGATTGTGAATGAGCCTGCCGGTTTGCGGGTCACGGATGCGGGCTTGGAGACGGTCTGCTATCTTGCCTGCATGGAAACTGGTTAGTGCTCGAAAGAACCTTTATGCCACCCGCCCAATGCATGCATGCCTTAATGGACCTATATGAACCTATGGACATGACGCCTACATGCTGACATAAGGGTGACTCACCCACTTTTATGGGAGTGCATGTCCTAACTCTATATGGACCTAGCATGATAACTGACAGGACTGACACTGACTCAAGGGGCGTCATAAAGGGCCGAATAGGATCAATACTAAGTGGATTGGGCTGACTGCAGTATCGAACAGTTTGGCCCGATGTGGAAGGAGAAGAAAAACAGGCCCAAACCCGTCTGGGTTTGAACTGTAATTCCTCCCTTTCAAATAGGCACAGACAGGATTCCACAGTGAGTCCAACTAGGCCAGGCACATCAAACCCGTCTGGGTTTGAGCCAGTCCATCTCTCATTTGATCCTACGCGGGCTAGAATGACGTCCCACTCATGTTTGGGCTAGACGCTTGGACTCAACTTTTACAGGATTAATTTACATGACATGCAGATGCGGGATGAGCCTGACCATGGCTTTAGATTCAGGGTTTTTCTAGGTTTAGGGAGATGAATAGGGTACCACATGTTCTCGCCCCGGTGCATTTTCCCTATATGGAGTTCATAGGAAAAATGTGTGGGGTGTTGCTCTTTGGGTTTCAAGGAAACCTTTAGAGTGTAACACGGGTGAGAGGAGAGATCAAATGCTTGGCGATGTAAGTGCATCCCACAAGTAGTGACCTCCCGCTCTCGGGATTGATTCCTAGTTTTAGAACCTAAACCAACGCTTTTGTGCTCCCCAGCCATAAAGGCCCAAGAGTAGCCTGGTATGAAATATGCCTAAAAATGATAAAAAAGTGAAATAAATTAATTCCTCCTTTTTTTTTTTACAAAATTCACTAAAATTTAATTCTTTCAAGTTTTACCCTCTTTTTAAGTTTAAGTCCCCAGTGGAGTCGCCAATCTGTAGACCCCGAAAAGTTGATGACTTTTTTCGCGGCGCTACTTAAAGAATGATTGGGAGCCGACTAGGATTGCTTAACCTTAAATAAGGTTGAACTTTTAAGAATAACTTTGCTGACAGATTAAAACGATTTATGCACCGTGAGCCCGAGATTCACCTTTTAAGAAAGAAGAAAGAAAGAGACAAAAAAAGAAGGGGAAAACACAAGGAACCCGTCTGAGTTCACTGCTTGAACCTAGACGGGTTCGTAACTGCAGACCCCTCGAGAAAAAAAAAGAAAAAAAAAGAAAAGAAGGTGATAAACCCGTCTGGGTTCATGAATTGAACCAAGCCGGGTTACTCCTTGCGCTAATCACAAATTAGGTCATAGAAACCATAAAAAGGAAAATACCAAAGTACGAATATAGAGTCGCCAGTTGAATTTTAGGAGAAAAACAACAAACCATTTTGATAAACAACTCCGGCCTACAAACCCAAAGACGGATTCGGGGGTAAGGTTACGAATTTGACAATTAAAATCATCAAATCCGCCTATTCAACGAATAGACTTTACTAGAATTAAACCAAAGCAAAACAAAAGTTAAAAGGGAGGGATTAGATATAAATTTCACAAATTCATCATTAAAGTCATGCAAAACATTGAAAATGTAAAAGAAACATGAATTCGATAGATTATGCTACCTGGTTTACATCAACTATGCTAACCTTTAGTGAAGCAGCATGCAAAGGGAGAGAAGAGGTGGAGGGAATTATGCTAGTGTCAATACTCTAGCACAATGTTGTCTCTTAATGGAAGGGAAAAAAGGTTTAATTTATAGTGGAATAGGGGGAGTAGGGGGTGCGTTTAGGGTTAGCATGGCGCGGAACCAGATTGCGGGTTCTTGGTGAATCGAGCTCGCCCGATGAAACTCAGCCGGTTTGATCCGGGCTGAGCTATGCTCTGGCCCAACGAACCCAGACGGGTTTATCCCGTAGTATTGGGCCATTATGCTTGTTTTCGGGCTAGAAAAGAAATGGGTTTGCATGCTACTAAACTACTCGGCTAGCTTATTTTTACAAATAACTAAAACTAATACCGGTACAAAATCCGGTGTCTACACTCCTATATTGGGAAAAATCTAAGTTTGTTCACTTCTAGAAGTATAGGGGTAAATATCCTCATGAAACTTAATATCTCTAGACACAATAAATTCTTTTATGTCTAAGATCGTGACCTTATAAGCCTTCTTACCCATGGGATACCCAAGAAAAACACATGGAACAGCTGTAGGATTAAGTTTGGACCTTCCTTGCTTTAGAGTGGAAACATAGCATAGACATCCAAAAACCCTTAAATGATTTAAGTCAGGTAATTTTCCATATAATAATTCGAAAGTTGTTTTGCCAAGAGAACTGCACTAGGCATTCTATTGATAAGATATGTTGCTGTCATAAGGCAATCCCCCAAAAAATTCCCAGGTAGTTTAGACTGAAAGAGGAGAGATCGACTGACCTCAAGCAAATGTTTGTGTTTTCGTTCAACCACCCCATTTTGCTGTGGTGTTTGAACACAGCTGGTCTGATGTAAGATCCCATGGTCCACAAAAAAAAAACTTTTAGCAGCATGACTTAGGCCCAGCTCAAGAGCATTGTCAGAACGGATGGTTTTAACAGTTGTACTAAATTGAGTTTTAACCATAAGAACAAAAGCCCTAATCAAGGATAAAGCTTCACTTTTTGTAACCATGAGGTGTGTCCATGTACTTCTAGTAAAGTCATCAACTAAGGTAAGAAAATATTTATGGCCACTGTAGGTCTTAGTTGAATATGGTCCCCACACATCTACATGTATTAGTTCAAAGGGCTGTGTGGTAGCTATCCTACTGTGGATGAAGGGCAGCCTTTGTTGCTTAGCCTTAGGACAAATATCACAACTATTAACAACATTGTCACAACTGTTACTTTCAGTACACCTGGAAAAGGCAATTGCTTTAATTTCTTTAAAGAGACATGTCCCAACCTCCTATGCCATAGGTCACAAGATTTACAACTTTTCCCAAAAGAATCTTTAACCAGGAAACCAGTACAAGTTTCATAATCACACACAGTACTAAGCTTGTTATTAGAACCAACGTTATCCCTTACGTCTTCTTTCAATTTCTCTGATAGTTACCCATCAAGAATGTACAGGCCATTGGAGGATTTACCAAGAACCAGAGGCCTCCTCAGAGAAGGGCCCTGTAAGGTATAAATTTGAGGAGTAAAAACAACACTACAACCCAACTGTTGACTAAGCCTTTTCACAGAAATGAGATTGAAACCAAATTGGGAACAAGCAACACACGGTAGAGAATTATGTCAGTGCTTAGCTTAAACTCTCCATACTGTGTAACTTTAATTTTCTCTTTATTGGGAAGAACAATCGTAATAGGCCCATCCATGAACCTTAAATTGCACAATTTTTCTTTGTCATGCAACATATGGTCAGAAGCTCCAGAATCAATAATCCAAGTTGTATTGCAACAATTAAAACCAAGCATGCATTATCAGAGGGGGGAGAAGTGATACCAGCCATGTAAGCAGAGGTTAATTCATCATGCGAAGAGGAAATTTCTTTTCTTGTTCCATTTTGGAGCTCCTTCAAGAAGTGAAGCATTTGCTTGGTCTGGCCATGATCAAGTTCAGGTAAGGTGAAGTCGGGTCTTTCAAGAATTAGGGACTGAACTTCTGAATTGACCTCCACTCCATGAGCTGCATTGGCAAAACGGCCATTCTGTTCATTCTTCCCTTTATTTCTGAAAGGCTGCCCATTTGCTTTGTCATCTTGTTTGGGTATCCATGAAGTTTATAACATTTTTCAACGGGGTGATGATGTATGCAAGGTCACAAAGATCAGAGTTTGACCTCACAATACACCACACAGGAACTCACACACAATGCTGATGGTTTAAAACAAAGCTAATTGGAAACAATTAGCTAGAATAGATGACAACCCAACAAGGAATTAAAAGGATAGACTTGTATTCACTCTAATACAGGCGCACCATAGAATAAACACAAGGGCAAAAGACTTAGTTACCTCAGCAGATACAGGCACACCACCACTGAAGCAAGTAAGCTCTACACACACCACTAGGAATGCCAACTCCTAGATACTGAAGTACATTCAACCCAAATGAGAGTTTGCTGACACTCACAAACGAGAGGCTCAACTAAGGCACTCAGAATGCTATTGAAAATATCACTGATTAGTTTGCAAGCTGCTGAATACATCCCTATATATAGCTAATCCTAAACAGTTTGATTAGAAGCACTTAATTAAAGTGTCCTGCTAATCTCCCTTCTAATATAGCTGCTGAACTAAACCAAATACATCATATTACAACTTATACTAGCTAATACAATCCGGATACATTTGAAAATAAAAGGAAAAGCAATGCTGGCTTCTTAACCGACCAAAACCCCAAGGGTTGCCAATTCTGACTAATCAGAACCTTTCCTAGCTTGGAGGGTAATTCTAAGTTACCTCAGTAACTTTCTCAGGCCCTTCCTAAGTTAGATGTAATCTCAACAACTTAAGGAAGGTAGGGAAAGACTTAAATAACCCCCATTGTAGCTGAACAAAATACATAGCCTCAGAACTGAGGTTTTGGAAAAACTGATAACAAACAACCATTGCAGGGTTGCTTGTTCTGGTGCTTGTAACTTAAAGTCTCCTTGCTTGATCATGCTAGAACTTGCTTGGAAGTTGAAAATTGCATGTCAATGAACAAAAATCTCCTAGGGACCCTTGGCTGAATCTCACTCAATCCAGAGACACAGAAGTGAGAAAAATGCCTGCTTGGACTGGTTTTGCTGGGAACTGGATTTGACCTGAATGGCCAATGTTGATGGAATGGATGGTTGTGCTGGCCATGAATCGCCTTACTAATGTGTAGCAAGCCTGGATTGATGATGTTAGTGGGCTGGTGGTTGCTGAAGTATCCTTGATCTGTTGCTGTTGCTAGAAGCCTGTTGTTTCTGCTGAAATTGCTCCAACAGCTGCTGAGTTTGGCATAGCATGGCTTGCTGCTGATAATGTTGGTGCTGAAATTGCTGGTGTAGCCTCCTTGGGTGATGAAGATGATGCTGCTGTTGTGGCTTAATCATCTCCTATCTGATGGTCTGAACTTGCTGGTGATGCTTGAACTGCTGCTGGACTTGTTGGATGGTCTCCATCATCCTCCCCAGGTTGAGGAAAGTTTGTCCTCAAACTTGGAAGGTCTTCATGCTCTAGAAAATAGGGCCTTAAATCTGCAATGGTGAAGGGGGCACTCCCTCCATAGTCCTCTAAAAGATCCAACCTGTAATCATTGTCTCCTATTTTCTCCAAGACTTCAAATGGGCCATCTGCTCTTGGAACTAACTTGCCTCTCCTCTTTGTTGGAAACCTATCCTTCCTTAGGTGTATCCATACAAGATCTCCAGGCTGGAAAACCATTTTTCTCCTGTGCTTGTTGCCTGCTCAGAATACTTGATGATTTTCTCTCTAACCTATTGATGAAGCTTCTTGATCATCTCTACATGTGTACCTACTTCATAACTGAACTTTACAGAATTTGTTAGTGGAGATAAATCCAAAGGAGTGATAGGATTTCTCCCAAATACCACCTGAAATGGGGAAAGGCCAGTTGCCTTTGAAGGGGCTCTGTTGAATGCAAATTCAGCATGGGGCAAAAGAGTGTCTCATCCTGTTTTATTTGTGTTTATCAGTGATCTCAATAGAGTCCCAAGTGTCTTGTTGGTCACCTCTGTCTGTCCATCAGTCTGTGGGTGGCATGTTGAGCTGTATTTGAGCCTTGTCCCAAGCTTCTTCCATAGAATCACCCAGAAATGACTTAAAAATTTGGCATCCCTATCAGACACCATGCTCTTAGGGACTCCATAAAGTCTCACTACCTCCTGAAAGTATAGCTCTGCCACTTTTACAGCATCATTTGTGGTGTGGCATGGAATAAAATGAGCCATCTTGTTGAATCTGTCTACCACCACCATCACTGAGTCTTTTCCCCTCTGTGATCTTGGCAGACCAACTATGAAATCCAAACTCACATCTTCCCATGGGCTTGTAGGAACTTGCAATGGGGTATACAGCCCTTGAGGTATGTTGTGGCTCTTTACTACTTGACAGATTGCACACCTTTTCGCCCAATGCTCTACATCTTTTCTCATTCTAGGCCAGCAATAGTGTTCTTTCAGCATGAGAAGAGTTTTCTCAATGCCAAAGTGGCCTGCTAAGCATCCTTCATGGACTTCTAAAAGTAGTAGCTCCCTGAAACTACTCTTAGGTATACACAACCTTGCTCCTTTGAAAAGAAACCCTTGGTCTATATAGTACAGACTCTAAGGGTGTCCCTGGCACTTCTGGAAAATCACACCAAAATCCTCATCTTCCTTGTACAAGGCTTTCAACTGCTCAAAGCCAAGTACCCTTGCATCTAAGACCTGCAATAACAACTATCTCCTTGATAAAGCATCAGCTCCCTTGTTCAGCTTCCCTGATTTGTGGTGGATCATGAAATGGAACTGGTGCATGAACTCTACCGAAGCAGCATGCCTGGTGTTGAGTTTGTGCTGCCCTTGAATGAACTTCAAGGCCTCATGATAACTATGCAATATAAGCTCTGCTCTAATGAGGTAGTTCCTCTAGTGCTGAAGAGCTCTAATGATGGCATAGAACTCTTTATCATAGGTGATGTATCTTCTCTTGGCATCATTCAATTTTTCACTGAAGTAGGCAACAGGTTGTTTGCCTTCCTGGGTCAGAATTGCTCTTATGCCAACACCTGAAGCATCACATTCCACTTCAAAAACCTTAGAGAAACTTGGTAAAGCCAGGACTAGTGCTGAAGTAAGCTGCCTCTTGATTTCTTCAAAGGCTCTTTGTGTTGCTGGTGTCCTGGAGAAACTTTTTCCCTTCACTAGCTCTATCATAGGTGCTAAGATGATGCTAAAATTTCTCACAAACCTCCTGTAAAATGAAGCTAAACTATGAAAACTTCTAATTTGCTTAATTGAACTAGGAATAGGCCACTCCCTGATTGCCTTGACCTTTTCCTCATCCACTTAAATCCCTGCTGCTGTCACAATGTAGCCAAGAAAAGAGACTTGGTTTGCAAAGAACTGACACTTCTTTAGATTCCCATACAACTGCTCCCTGCTCAATATCTCCATCACACTCTTTAGGTGGTCAATATGCTCCATCTCAGATTGACTGTAAATAAGTATGTCATCAAAATAGACAATAATACACTTACCAATCAATGGCTTTAGAACCTGGTTCATCAACCTCATGAATGTGGATGGTGCATTTGTCAGGCCAAAAGGCATGACTAACCACTCAAATAACCCTCCTTTAGTCTTGAAGGTTGTCTTCCATTCATCCCCTTCACAAATCCTGATCTTGGTAGTAGCCACTTCTCAGATCAATCTTGGAAACACCATTGAGCCATGCAGTTCATCTAGCATATCTTCAAGCCTTGGAATTGGGTAACTGTACTTAATAGTAATCTTATTAATAGCTCTATAGTCAATGCACATTCTTTGACTTCCATCCTTCTTTGGCACCAATAAGGCTGGTACTGGACAAGGGCTCAAACTCTCCCTTATCATTCCCTTCTCTAGTAGCTCATCAACCTGTCTTTGGATATCATTTGTCTCAGCTGGGGTCATTCTGTAGGCAGGTTTATTTGGCAAGACAGATCCTGGGACAAGATCTATCTTGTGCTGTAGGTACTGGTTTAGGATAGGCTGAAATAGGGGGTGGTCATTTTGTGGGGGTAGGTCTTCCTCAAGGTCAAGCAAAATGAGATCATTTTGTTCACTGAACTCATGTTGTTCAGCTGGCAAAATGACATCAAGAGCTGGCTCAACAATAAGGTTTTTGGGTCTTTTTGTGAGCTGGGATGGTCTAAGAGGGGTAAGGGTGATTTTCTTGCTGTTTAGACAAAGGAAATATGTGTTTGCTCTCCCATTGTGGCTAACAGATCTGTCATACATCCAAGGCCTCCCTAATAATAGGTGACAGGCATCCATGGGAATCACATCACACCAAACTTCATCTTTATAAGCTGAACCAATTGAGAAATTGACAAGGCATCCAGAAGAAATCTTGATACCTTTACTTTGGTTCAACCATTGTATGGTATAGGGTGCTGGATGGGTGCTAGTAGACAAATTGAGCTTCTTCACCATGGTTTCAGAGGCTGCATTAGTGCAGCTGCCTCCATCAATGATCAAAGAACAGATTTTCCTACCAACTATGTACCTGGTGTGGAAAATGTTCTCCCTTTATTCTGCTACTTTATCCACTGCTGAACTGTTCAAGATCCTCCTGATCACAAGCATTTCCCCTTCATCAGGACCTACTTCAACCTCCTCACCATCATATACAGGTTCTCCATGGGATTCTTCATACTGGTCTCCTTCCTCAAAGGGCTCAGGATCAAGCAAAAGAGCTGCTTGAAACTCAGCCAAGGTGACTGCTCTCCTGTTTGGACATTCAGATGCTATGTGTCCAAGACCCTGACACCTGAAGCATCTTCTTTCTGGGAAGGCTTTGCTGGTAGGGGCTGGGGTTCTTTGTGGGGCATTTTGTGGCTGATTTTGAGGGGGTCTTAGGACATTCAGATGCTATGTGTCCAAGACTCTTTGTGGGGGATTGTAGGGCTTGCTGTAGGGATTTGGCTTAGCTTGGGCATAAGGCTTGGCTGGATACTTACTGTTGTACTCCTTTACTCTAGCTTTCTTCTGCTGCTCCACCTTATGAACCAAAGAGTTTATCTCATCAAGTGAATCATAAACCGGCAACTCAACAACATTCTTGATACTGTAATTCAAACCTGCAAGGTATCTAACATAAGTTTGCACCTCATTCTTCTGCATATTACTCTTCCAAAGCAAGTGCTCAAACTCTTTGGTATATTCCTCCACGGATTTGCTTCCCTGCACCAAATGTTGTAGCTTAGAGTAGTTTTCCTTCATATAGTTGTCTGGAAGGAACTTCTCTTTCAACTTCTACCTCATTTCAACCCAAGTGCTTACCCTATCTTCACCAATCTCCATTCTTCTTCTCTGCAGGTTAGTCCACCAAGTAGAAGCATACTTTTTCAATTTTAAGGCAACTAACTTCACCTTATTCTCTTCTGAAACTTCTTTCAAGTCAAAAACCTTCTCCACAGTCTATGACCAATCTAAGAAAACATCAGGATCTAACTCCCCTGCATACTCAGGTATATCAATCTTGAAATCTAGCTTCTCTATCCTCCTGTCTTCCCTCCTTTCCTCCCTTTCACTCTCACTCTGTTCCTCAGGTTCACTCATCCTAGGTGATCTCCTAACATATCTCCTCCTTCTGTGAATGGACCTAGGACCTCGAACTCCTCTTCCTGTCCTACTGAAAGGATTTTCACCTTCTCCTTCTTCAAACTCTTCATCAGTCTCCTTATTAAGCTCAGTTCTATGCAATCTCATATAATACTACAGTTGCTCACTCAAGAATTTCATTTTTTGCTCCATTTCTTCTTTTTCTTTCAAGGTTTGTTCTAAGACTTCCTGAGGTGTTTTACTAGTTCCGACCATCTCAAACTATCACAAACAGCACACTCCAAGATAGAACACAACTCTGATACCAAGATGATGTATGCAAGGTCACAAAGATCAGAGTTTGACCTCACAATACACCACACAAGAACTCACACACAATGCTGATGGTTTAAAACAAAGCTAATTGGAAATAATTAGCTGAATAGATGACAACCCAACAAGTAATTAAAAGGATAGACCTGTATTCACTCTGATATAGGCACGCCACAGAATAAACACAAGGGCAAAGGACTTAGTTACCTCAGCAGATACAGGCACACCACCACTGAAGCAAGTAAGCTCTACACACACCACTAGGAATGCCAACTCCTAGATAATGAAACCCAAATGAGAGTTTGCTGACACTCACAAACGAGAGGCTCAACTAAGGCACTTAGAATGCTATTGAAAATATCACTGATTAGTTTGCAAGCTGCTGAATACATCCCTATATATAGCTAATCCTAAACAGTTTGATTAGAGGTACTTAATTAAAGTGTCCTGCTAATCTCCCTTCTAATCTAGCTGCTGAATTAAACCAAATACATCATATTACAACTTATACTAGCTAATACAATCCGGATACATTTGAAAATAAAAGGAAAAGCAATGCTGGCTTCTTAATCGACCAAAACCCCAAGGGTTGGCAATTCTGACTAATCAGAACCTTTCCTAGCTTGGAGGGTAATTCTAAGTTACCTCAGTAACTTTACCGGGCCTTTCCTAAGCTGGATGTAATCTCAACAGCTTAAGGAAGGTAGGGAAAGACTTAAATAACCCCCATTGTAGCTGAACAAAATACATAGCCTCAAAATTGAGGTTCTGGAAAAACTGATAACAAACAACCATTGCAGGGTTGCTTATTCTGGTGCTTGTAACTTAAATTCTCCTTGCTTGATCATGCTGGAACTTGCTTGGAAGTTGAAAATTACATGTCAATGAACAAAAATCTCCTAGGGACCCTTGGCTGAATCTCACTCAATCCAGAGACACGGAATTGAGAAAAATGCTTGCTTGGACTGGTTTTTCTGGGAACTGGATTTGACCTGAATGGCCAATGCTGGTGGAATGGATGGTTGTGCTGGCCAGGACTTGCCTTACTAATGTGTAGCAAGCCTGGATCGATGATGTTGGTGGGCTAGTGGCTGCTGAAGTATCCTTGATCTGTTGTTGTTGCTGGAAGCCTACTATTTTTGTTGAAATTGCTCCAACAGCTGCTGAGTTTGGCATAGCATGGCTTGCTGCTGACAATGTTGGTGCTGAAATTGCTGGTGTAGCCTCCTTGGGTGATGAAGATGATGTAAAAACTGCTCGTGATGTTGCTGTGGCTTAATCATCTCCCATCTCCTGGTCTGAACTTGCTGTGATGCTTGAACTGCTGTTGGACTTGCTGGATGGTCTCCATCAAGTGACCCGGTTTCTTGCAGTAGGCATAGATGATGATCTCCTTCTTTGATTCAGGCTTCTTTTGATAACTGGGAACAAGGGAGGTTGCAGATTGAAAAGGAGAGGATAGAGAGAGGGGTTGCTCGTGAAACCGAAAGAGGGGGGTCGAGGTTGGTTATCGGGAAAGAGAGGGAGGAGGGAGAAAGAGAGAGGGGAAATATTAAGTTAGAATTATTAGAGTTTTAACTATTAAAAGGGGTATTTTTACCACAATTTAGTAATTTAAAAGACCAAATAATTATAACTTAAATTTCAACTGAAAGTAATTAGTATTTGTAATACTAGGTTTTCAAAATATTTAAAATAATTTACCCGAATAATTAATAAATTACCCACATAAAATAATAAGAGCATACTAATTAGTCACATAAAATGATTAGATTACCCTCGTTAGTTACTCAATGGTCCTATGACCTCAAGAATTAACAGATAAAATTCATGTAAATCACTGGACTCAAAATAAAATATTAACAACGTAACAATAAACATAATCAAATTTTTCGTAGTTTTACAACTAGTCTCCTTGTAGGTGAGAATAATATTGCTTTCTAACCCTGAAGTTGTCTCTAAATATTCTCGAGAAGGAAATTGAATTGATTGGATTTGTTCCTCCTAATCGAAGGAGGGAAACCAAGGTATCCCTCAAAACTCTCCTCTTGATAAAACCTAAAGAGAACTTTGAGCTCCTCAACATCCTCCTACCCAACGACTGGGGAGACAATAAACAAACATTTTGACAAATGAATAACATTTTCTAAAGCTTTGCGAAAGGCCTCATATAACTTTAAGATCAAGCAGGTTGTGAGCTTGACTTCAGTGAAAAACAATGCATCGTCTGCAAAAAGAAGGTGATTTACTATTAGATTATCTTTTGCCACATTTATGCCTTTAATAACGCCCAATTTTTTCTCCCACCTCAAGTTTTTGGCCAGAACATCCAAACAAAGAATGAGGATATAGGGGGATAGTGGATCCCCCTGCCTCAATCCACCATAAGATTTAAAGGTAGGAAAAGGAGACCCCTTGATTCGAATAGCATATTGCACCGCAGTAACACGATTTCAAATTAGCTTGACTCACCTTGAAGAAAACTTGAGTTTAACCAAAACCGCCTCTATGAAATCCCAATTGAGTATGTCATGAGTTTTATGCATGTCGACTTGAAGGGCAGCAAGACTATCTCCTTATCTTTTTTTATTGATGTAATAAAAAATTCCATGCCCAATCAAGCAACTCTCTATGATATTTCTTCCAGGAATGAATGTATTTTGATGGTGACCCACGATATTCTCAATTATTCCCCTTAATATATTTACAAGGTACTTTGAAATCAATTTGTAAACAATATTACAAGACACTCTAAAATCAATTTGAACATTGGTAGTGATATTAAGAGGTAGCAATAAGGAATATAAATAAGATAATCAAGAAAATAAACGCAAAGAAAAAAGAGATTGCAAAAGGAGAAACGGAAAGTTAAGTAACAAAGTGAAAATTCCAGTCTTATAGCTAGTGTTCGTATTATAAATTGATTGTAGGGTGTTTTCTTTTGCTAGATTGTTTAGGAGCCTTTTCAATTCATCCTTGGGAGCCTACTTAATTTATGTTTTAGGAGTCATATTTCGTATGTAATGCGTAAGGTGTCATAATTTTCAAATAGGTATATTAAGCTAGTTTTAAATTTTTGGTTTTTATTAGCTTTAGACAATTGGGGAAAAACAAAAATAACAAATCAAGCTAACTAATGAGCAACATAAGAGATAAACATACCAATTAGGGATGGCAAAGGAGTAGGGTGTTGGACAGGTGGTGTTGTAACCACACTCGAACCCGCCTTTTGATTCTTCATCCATATTAGCACCCATATACAACAAGTATGATAAATTAATACCCATGCTCGTGCCATACGCATGGGATTTTGTGAGTTTGCACACTTTATTCAACTACAAATAAAGGTTAAAAGAATTTAAAACCAATAGTATACCCATATTTGAATATTGTTGTCGCATCGAACTAAAATCGCGACATATCACTGAGCACAATTAGATTCGAGAAATTTCAACATTGTTGTAACAGGTATATCATACTTCCTGATATTGTTAAATAACTCGAAATATGGATAAATGAAAGATAAGAGACCAAGTGTAGAATACGAGAAGTGGATGAATGAGCATTCAACATGTAATTAAGTTGAAATAAGATCACAATACAAGCATGATTACATATAGTTGAGATGAGTGAAAACATATATATATATATATATATATTTCTGGATACAAAGGGTGAGGATAGAAATATGTGGGTTCAATAAGGGCATTTTGAAAAACTTATATTTGATTTTATTTAATTTTTTTATAAAAATCATGTAATATTAATGTGTATGCATTAATGTGTATGTTTGTATTGATGACTTTTTTTTTCTTTTCCTTTTTTTACATATGCACTATTTTTTTATTTGTCATTATTGTTTTTTTTTTTATTCTTTTAAACATAACATCGGTAATCTATATAATACTAATAGTAATGTATGTGGGTCCCACAGAATCGTGCAATGGGATTAAAAGTAGGAATGTGAGCCAATTAGATTTAAGATAATTCTTTTTTTTAGTTTTGTTTTATTTATGGAAATTCAATGTTGTTTGTTTATTAGAGATAATTTCCCAAATTTAGTTTATTACAATTTTTTATTACAACACTATTATGTTTAACATACGATTTTGATTTTTAAGATCATTAAGAATTTTGAGTTTTATACCATAAAAAAAAAAAAGAATTTTGAATTTCATATATATCATAATTCACAAAATGTGAAAATTTCTGAACTTACCATATAACTGCAAAAACATATCCATTTAAGATGCCCAACATAAATCAACTAATAATTAACCCACCTCATATGAAACCCTAGCCTCCTACTCTCTTTTTCTCTCTAGAAAACCATAGCCTCCACTTTCTTGAAGGTGCCGCCATTGATTCTTTTATCGATGATAAGCCCCAATTTGATTGATTTCTACTTCAATTGTTAGTTTGGTTTTACGTTTACGCAAAGAAAGTTAGTCTCTTCTTTTGTAAGAGTTTTTATTATACCCTTATTTAGGGTTTTTAGTCTCTTTGTAGAGTTTTATTGTACCCTTATACATTTAGGGTTTTTAGTCTCTTTCTAGAGTTTTTGTTCAGTTGGTGTGGTCTAATACGTTGGATGAAGATCTACTTTCAAATCGCTATAGCACGGGTTGTGAGATTCTCCATCAATGGTAAAGATGCAAAGTCATCGAGTAAAGATGCAGAGTCATCGAAGAAATCGGAGCCGAACGTCAGTAAGATTAGTATTAGTTATTTGGAAGTTGAATTTCATATCTATGTTTTAGATCTAAAATTGTTCAATCACAATTTTCATTATAAGTGTCGTATGGCTTGCTATTAATGAAATATGTTTGATTTCAAAAAAAAAAAAAAAAAAGATGCCCAACATTAATAACATAGTTAAGGGTCAACAACCAAGAACCACGCGTTTTTTTATATACGAAATCATACTACAATCCTCAAACACCCTATCATGCGCCTATATATTATATATGTAGGCGTAGCCACTCTTATGTACAAATTTCTCTGCTATTGGTATTTACTTGTGTACAAAGGAATAATTGTACTATAATACTCTTATTTAATTATTTTAGTGCAAATCAAAATGTAGGAAAATTTTAAAAAAAATAACAATTATATTATCTGCTATGTTCACGCCCAATTGCTTAACCACCCATAAAACTATCATAATATCCAAATAAAGCATCCCATTAACATCTAATACTGACTTTTAATAAACCGCATTACTCCACTAATTGGCCAATTCTAATAAAACCCTAAAAACTAAATTATTTTATAAACCTGTAATACTCTCACATAATTGCTAAATGTGATACTATCATGTCTGAAAAATTAGAGTTAAAGATTGGCAACACTTCATGATGCAAACTATTTTAATTCATTCATAAGCATTTGCGCTTCTCTCTGTTCACTTCAATTCATTCGGTCATACCAAACACCATAATATTTGAGCGTGGAGATCTTCTATATTACATATTTTTATAGCCTACTTTTGTTTACTCATATATATTCTTTTGTATTTGTTTGTCACATAATTACTGTAAGCTATATCCAGTTATTGACGCGTTAGAAATGGTTAAGGTTCGTTGTGTTTGCATTATTTTATCTTACTTTTCTTTAATTATCATATTTATCTTTTCTTTATTTATGTATTCATATATTTTATTTATCACAAAATTATCATGATTTATACCCAATTTTTATACCTTTCAACCAAATTTTCCGGGTCACTTCTCATTTGTTAACAGTTTTCTTTTTTTGGCTTTATTTGAGTTTTTTAGTTATGCAATCTCAATCATTCAAAAAAAAATCTTAGTTTTTCTTTCTTCTTTACAAAAAAAATGGTTGGTTAACTTCATCGCATTAATTTTCGCTTTGGTACACAATTAATTACTCATTAGTATAACTATTGTCATTCTACAACAGCCTAAGCCATTTTTTAATACACACATATATCGCTCGGGTTTAAGACTAGTATTTTTAATACTATATGTGGTTTACTTGCGCCCCGTGCAACATACGGGTCTAAGTACTAGTATAATTTATTTGGATGGACGGGATGAGTAAGCATGATCAATTTGTACCATATTTATAGAACTTTTGTATTCGGGTACAGAGCGCTCATGGGTAAACAATAGGTGAAGCCTATACCCGGACTTGTACCATTTTTTGTTAGAACCCAACCCATACCCGCCCCATGCCCATTAGAGATAAATTTTTATTACTTATTCAGGTTTTGAACGGGGCAAGTTTTGACGGGAATGGATTTATTGCCGACTCAGATGTCGTAAAACCCGGACCTATCACCAAATTGGCTTATAGTGAGTCAATGAATCAACTAATCCGTCCAATTTGATCAAGTTAAAATGGTTGAGCTGGATTACCTGTTCAATCGGTCAGAACTGAAAAAACCCAGTCACAAGTAGGAAAAGAAATTTCATTATAGCGAATAAAAACCTTATGTTCTCAAACCTAACTCTTGCCAATAATGAAACTTAAATAGATAAGTTAGAACTGAAACTTATTAAAAAAAAAACTAAAAAAACCTAGTTACTAATTCGTAAATGTTTGAATGTTTTTAAGCTAGTGTATGATAATAAGAAATTCTATAAGAAAAATTGCAAATAACAATTAAAAAGCAAACTTCCATTTTCAATAATAAAATAATATATATATGTTAAGTTATAATTTTTTACAAAATTGAATATTTTAAGGAAATTCTACATAATTGACTTTTTTTTCAACTATCGTAGTTGAAAAGTGAAAATACCATTAATTTTACCATAAGAATTCAAAATCAAATTAGGTTGATCAAAGTAACTTGATACAATAATTAACCATGTTTAGGAGGATATAAATCTTTTTAACAAATATGATTTATTTTTGATAAATCAATGGTATAAAATTTTCAATTACCATACACAATTAGAGCCTCCACAGCGGCGAGAACGGGGCTAACATGGCTGCCGCAAGTCGCCGGTGAGGACGAGATCTGGAGAGCAGCGGCGTGGGCAAACATGGTGGCCGAGTCCATCTCAGTTTCTTCCTCGCGTGCTGAGATTGAACACGAGACCTCGGCGCCTTTTCCTTTTTTTTTAATTTCGATTCCACTTAATGAAACGACTCTGTTTTGTAGAAATATGGGCCGAAATTAGTTGGGCTGCGTGTGGAGTGGGCTGACATCCTTCTTATATAATCTCACTTAATGAAACGAGATATCCTTCTTTCTTTTATTTTTTTGGAGTGGGCTGCGGACCAAAAGGAAGATTACTTGGAGATCACTCTGCCGCCTAAAACCCAAACCAAAAGGAAGATTACTTTTCCCTCAAAAAAAAAGGAAGATTACTTGCCCAAATTCCATCAAACGGCTAGTCATTTATTTTATAGACCTCTTTGCTAAATTTTAAATGAACAAATAATATATACCTCCCTTCAATTATTTTGAAATGAGGAATTCACCCCTAACATATGAGAAATTATAAACACCCAACCTAAGGTATAGTTAAAGTAATAAATTTGTTACCTAATTATTCTAGACGATATTTATACCTACTTTTCCAAATTTGATAATTCAACTTTAAGGATAAAATCTCCAATATACCCTTTGTTTAAAACTTCCCATTTATTTCTCTCTCAGCTATCTTCTTGGCTTCTACCCTTGTGTAAAGCTTCGATATGTTTACTACATGAGGTTGAGATGGCGGCGACTACGGCGGCCGGTAATGGCACGGGATTGGCGGCGGAGGTTTCCAGTGCAACTAGTGACCACCTCATTGCTGCTCTGTTTCGACGCAGACAGAGGAAGGAAGGAACAATTCATGCTACAGTTTTCGGCCCCTTTTTGGGTGTTTTCCGGTAAGTTCTGGGTTGAATTGATGATTTTGGGTGTTTGTAATTACGGATGTAATGGATTTTTTTTTTAGATTGATTTGAATTTGAGATGACAAAGATGATTGAGATGGGTTGGTTTTGGGTTTTGATTTTTGATTTGGGTTGAGTTGGTGGGTGTGCTGGTGGCGTTCGCGGTGGCACCGGTGGCTGCTGGAGGTAGTCATGGTGGTGATGAGAAACAGGGGAATGAAGTTCTTTGGTATCCACTAGATTGTTTTTTGTTAATTTTAATCCTTTTGTTATGATACATTTGGTAACATACTCCATCAATTTGTATTCCATTCAAATTCTCTCTCCTGTATTTCTGAAATTTACGATGGCAGAAATATTGATGGCAAGAAGGAACTCACATATGGTGGTTTACCAGAGAAGTTTTAAGGAGGGATGAAGGAGCAACAATGGATTATTATGGCAGCCTTTGATTTCCTGTCTTTTCTTTTTCTTGATCTCAGTTGCATTGGAGGGAGGATAAGGGCATTGTTGTCGTTTAAATTTAAATATTAGGGGTGTTTTTGTCAAATCATGTAAAAATGCAGGGGCATATTTGTCAAGTCATTAACTAATCAGAAAAAGTAGGTATTTATTTAAATAATAAAGGTGAGGTTGGGTAATCAATATTTTTTAATTGTGGGGGGTAAAATCCTCATTTCAAAATAGTTGGCGGAAGGTGTATATTATTACTTCAATTTTAAATCTAGTGTTCGTGATTTTAAATTTTTATGCTTTATATTTATTTTTAAATGTCATGTTAAAATTTGAGTTTTAATTTTTCACATTTTTAAAGTAATTTTATATTAATTTATTGACTATTATAGAGTCATTTGTTTTATTATGTATTCTACAAAAGTAATTAAATAGAATAAAACTAAACAACTAAATTATTTTAAAAAATTCAATTATTATATGTGAGACCTACATTTTTTTTATTTATTTAAACCAAACTCACTCTCACCATTGGAAAGCAAACAACTCAAACTCAAACTATTTTAGTGGGTTTCACTACTTCCACATTATCCCGTGAGTAAAACTTACCCTCACCATTGCGAAAAGTAGCTGTGTAGCTTCATCCAAAAAAAAAACAGGGAAGCTTTTTGCAGGGGCAAGGGCTGAGGGAGGTGTTTGAAAACCAGTTATAACTAATAATTGTTTTTAGTTATTAACTATTTTATTAGTAGTTTGACTTTTAGCTATTTAACGGTCTGTATAACTGTTGTTTTTTAATGAGTGTTTAGATGGTTAACAATTTGTAGTAAGACCTTTTTTGCTTGATTTCCAAGTGTCTCCATAGGTTTATTTTTAGCATTTTATTGAACATTATGATTTATTTTATTTATTGTTAGATTTTCTCCCCCATATTTGTAGTGCTTTCACATTTTTGTTTATTATAATTATAATTTATGTTATGTACATTAAGAAATAAAACCATTTCATTCCACTTCACCTCTGCTTCAACTTTCTCGTTAGTAATCTCCTCTTTTGTTCTCTCTCCGTCATCCCAACAAGATACTATTAAACTGGCTTTTCTCAATTGCATCATTCATCCACTTCCTCTCGCTTAAACAGATCTGATTTTCTTTCAGTTAATGTCTCGAAACAGATCTTGAAATCTGTATCAGGCTCCTTTTGGTCGACCAAAACCATCCGGTTCATTCGGGTAACAACCTGGTGTGGCCGGCTACTATCAGCTTGAACTGCAACGCAAGTTGATGTGCAATCCGTACAGGCCAAGCTACCAGTTTCTAGATGAACCGGTTGAGTCAGGTCTCACAGTTCAGGTTTGACAACACAGGCAGACCACACACCAAGTTCAGGTTCCACCCACCAACCACAACAGTAAGCCAAAGATTTGAACCCTAGTGCATTCCCAATTAACTCTGCCAAATGGCTTCAAGAAATAATGATAAAATGCAAGTGTCCCAATTTGAAGAATCCACAATCACAGTAAAACCTAGAATGAGCTATCTTCATACTTTGATGTCTTTGGCCCACCAGCAGCAGCACAAATGCTCGCCTTCAACAAAAATACAAGCGCCATAAAAGATACTCCAACTACAGGTAAATAAAATTGTACAAAATTGCAGGTAAAAGAAAACACCATCTAAGACTGATTATTTACATATGACAATCTCCTGTTCCCTAAAATAGCTTTACAAATATGATGAGATTAGCATCAAAAAACAATTTTCGCAACAGTGCCAGAACTTTGTGGTCTCCTTTGAAGGCTTACCCACAACAACAATCAACCACCTTCATCTCCCACAAGTTACAGAAAGAAGAAACTAAAATCACCATAAAGTTTGTAGTCCTGTTCTTAAGCACAACAGAAGAATAGCCAAGAAATTCAAGGCCAAAATTATGAGGCAAACCCCAAAACACCCATCAAAAGCAAAGGTTAACATTGTCAAACAGATAACATACAAGAGCACAAGGCACATATGCCGAGAAAACACGCTGTTGTTCAGCCAAAGAACTTTTTAAAGGTAGACAGATCAAAAGACCAAAAAACATTATAGGTATATGAGCAAATATTGAAAGACACAAAAAAGGAATGCTCTCCTACATCAAAGTCATACAACGGATACAAGTTACAGCAAGTTCCCCTCGAGGCATCAACTCAACATGATATAACAGATTGCTATGTCATGACTCATGTGATATTTTTGCTTAGCATATTTTCATCTTAAGCCTTTGCCTTAGAATAGAATCCTTACAATTCCACACAGAGGGGGTTTCATCCTTCCTTGAATAGAGGCTACATGTGACACTCTGCAAGTCCATGGCTAGCCTCTTCCCTTTTTAAGCCATGCAAGTTAGCATTGCTAAGGCCTATGTTGTCAGAACTAGACCGGTCACAGAATAGGTTGGCCGAGTGGGTCAATGGTCAATTGGTTGAACCAGTTTGACCGATTCATGGTTGAACCGGTCAAAACCAGCATGAACCAGCCATGAGTTTTAAAAAATTCATATACTTCAAAAATAATCAAATCAAAAGAATTAAACCATCATGAACCAGCAAAAACCGGAATGGATCTATCAAAAACCGATTTTTTTTAATTAAACTACCAAAATTCCGGTCTAATCTTGAACCGTTCAGGTCATCTGGTTCACCCAATAGAACCAGTTTTGGCATTTTTTGAACGACTGAACCAGCTCCCCGAGTCAAACCCAAAACCAGACCGGTCAACTGATCGGTGCACGGTTGAACCCGTCGGACCATCCGGTCTGGTCCGGTTTTGTGTTTTGAGAACATAGCCTAAGGTTTGTCACGGCATAACAATAAACATCATATAATTAAAGCTTGACAGTGTTTATGACTTTGTTCTTTGGAGAAATAATCCCTCCGTCCCAAATTAATTGACATTGGACTAAGTATTAATTACTAACAAATTACAATGAGTACCAATATGAAATTACCGTCATTAGAAAGATGTTTTATTAAAAATTACAATGGAGGTAGTTTCATATTGTAACTCATTGTAATTGATGAATAATTAACAGTCAAATTTTAGTTAAAATGTCAATTAATTTGGGACGGAGGGAGTAAGTAAGAAATAAATAAAGCAGGGAAGGTGAAGTAGAAGGTCGTGTAACTATTGATAGATAAGGTATTATAAGGTAATTACAATCAATTAAACATATGAATTTTTAAATATATATTTTATAATTATTAATAAGATAGTGTAAGTAACGACATCAGTCACATCACTTGAAATATATGGGTTTTTTAATATAATATTATGTAAGGTATTTTAATTAGTGTAAAGTAAGATAGGTAAAAATAGATAAGGTAAATAAAGGTAGGTAAGGTTAGCAATTTCTTACTGATCTCTCTAAAGAAACAGGGATGCTTGCCAAGGTTACATTTCAAAATATTACTATATGTATACCTAATAAATCTCTCAGGACCCTAAAACGAAACAGGTACATACATAACAAGGAAATATTGAGCAGGCAGTTGCTCACAGAAAAGGTTTAAGAAAGATAGGTAGCAGCTAAAAACGTTCTTTTTTTTTTTTGGGGGGGGGGGGGTGTTTGTGTTGATATCATGATGCTTGCCTGCGGTAGGTATGCAACTTACAGCATTTGGAAGTCATGGACCAAGTAAATGAAGAATCAGGGGCTGTAACGAAACAAATTGCAAAAACATAGCCATCAAAGGTACCAGCAGCAGGGGGTGGGGCACTTGGCAATGACTGGTGAGATGAGCAATGATCTAGAATTGGCAATGACAGACAATATGCAAAGAGGATACCCTTGGTCAACTTTACAAACAGAACATCGAGGACACAGCCATGAAATTGTTAGCCCCTTGGGTCCAAAAAAAAAAAAAAAAAAAAGAGCCCCAGACTTTCAATTAGCCTAGATCTATTTTTATCCCACTCATTTCCTATATAACCAGACTGCATTAAGGCACTCTCCATAACACGTAAAACTATATTTGTGATTGTCAAAACACTACATCAGCAAAACTCAATCTTTTCACAGTTTTCTCACTGGAGAAGAAAACATGAATTAGTTTCGAAAGCTTGGCATTAAGTTGGATGTAATGTTATAGCAACATAATGTAATCAACCCTGTAATGCAACATATTTAAGTTTGCAATGATGATGGTTGATTTATTATATTAGCAACATTGTCATCCAATTAAAGAAATTGTAATGAAAACAAAATTACAGAATTTATCTGCATTACAAGATAGATTACATCTAACCAGACAAACCACAAGAAACATCAATTATGGCATTCCCGAGTCATTCACATTCACTGAAGACGTATACTAGACAGTCCAGTTACACATCTATTCCCAAGAAGGAAGCAATGACTATAACTACTTGTGCATGAATTCATTCGAAACCAATTGCTTCCTTGATATATCACCTTTGACTTTTTGTAATCTCCAATACTCAACTATCATTTGATTAATGTATTTTAACTATCAAGTTTATCTTTGATAGCCTGGACCATGAAGACTATCTAACCACCAGCACCCCCACCACCCCAAAGTGGGCAACAAGTGCATATTTTCTCACCTTTGAGCCACCCAACTCTCCATCAGCTCCAAATATCATGTCACCTTGACACTCACAGTATAAGATTGGTTATGTTCCTCCTATACAGAAAGAAATAACCATCCAAAATCCAATCCCATTTCTAAACTTTGAGGATATATCAAAAGCAACATCAACTAGTACTACCATCCCTTTGTTTGGATTACAGTTCAATTTCTTAATAAGGAGAGAGTTCTCACACTGGTGTAGAACGTCTATGAAAAGGAAAACATTACAAGTTCCACATAACTGACAGAGCAAACAGAGACATAATGTCAATTGTACAGTACACATTATCAATGGTTAACTGATGTGCACTTCAGTTAAGCAGGAATAGATTTGGATGAAACAAGCAAACACATTAAGAACTAGATTAGCAGAAGATTATTGTGGTTATGGTGACAAGTTAGAAGATAAACCGGGTGGGTACTACTCTAACAATACCACTGACCATAGCAGCCAAGGAGGACAAGAAACTGCCATCAGCACATTGACTTTGGTAATTAAGGTGTCAAAAGAGCTCAAAATTGAAAGCTTCAAGCATAGGCACACAAACGGAAGATGGATAAAAATTAATTTGAACCCTAATGAGTTACAGAGGGAAGTCTCAAATAGCTTAACACAAGTGCGGAGCAAACTAAGACAATCAAGGCATCTGGCTACACAGGTTCTGAGGACAAGGAACATAGAAAGAGCTTGGTAATTTTGGTATCATGGACATGGAAAGTTTCATATTGTAGTTCTCCGGATAATTTGGTCTCCTGGATAAAAGCATCAAGGTTGGCCATTTGTTTGTCTAACTCTTTGACCTGGTCTTCTGGTTTAGGCAGGAGGCTTCGTCAAAGGAGGCAGGAAGCAGGCTTCAGGGCTTCAAAGTCTCGGCTGTTTTAATGGGAACGTAAGGAAGAAAGGGAAAATGTGAGCATCAGAATTCTGTACGGGGAGTCATCTGATGTTAGGATAGCAAACTCAGTAAACTACCATATTCTATATCATGTTCATACAACACAAACACTATACAACAAAAATCCAAGGAAACAGTCACCTGCTGGAGCCTCAGACCATTCTCAATAACCATAAGGCTTTCGTCTGGAACTTGGAGTGTGGCTGGGTAAGCTGTAAGAAAAACAGAAATTATACACAATGCATAGTAATGCCGTTTTTTGATGAAATAGGTGAATAAATAATAAAGTCATGTGGTGCATTTACATTAAGGTGGGGTAGATGGATAATTTTTTATTCAAGCTCAAATTAGACTTTCACGCAAATTTGAGACCAGCTTACATCAATCACTTATTGACCTGACCGAAAGGCACAACAATGCGAATATGGACTAGGGAGGGGCCATGAGTTATTGATGTATGTAAAATATATGCTTCTAATATTACTTAATGATGCATTCATATACCAAAGCAGCTGATCATAGTTCCAATTCATATTTCCAACATAAAAATGATTTATTCGTACACCCATGCAGCTTTTATAGTTCCATCAAACTTTCTACAGCATGAGGGACTTATAACCTCCTCTCAAAAAGGTTTTGAGTATAATAATTGATTTTCATGACCTTGATAAGTGGCAATCTATATTCTCAACTGCAAACATGTTGATAAAAAAAAACAACTAAAAATAGAATTCTGAAAACTCAGTCTCAATTAGTGGCAGGAGGAAACAGAATGTTCCAAGCTGAAAGCATGACTTTAGCAACATAAGTGGATAAGGTAGCAGGCTCATCCATTCACTGAGAATGTGCAAGTATGTAAGCTTTCTCTCATCAGAGGACTCAAATGATAGAACAAGTTTCCTATTCTATATCCTTTCAATTGTTTTGCCTGATCATATGATATAGGCGAAACTAATAAATAGAAATAACTATTACCCTGATGTACTGCTGCGTCCAGATGAATAGCCACCATAACCACCATAGCTACTCCCAGTGCCACCACCCTAACAATCACAGGAAAGAAATGATGTTAAAATACGAAACATAGAAGATAAACAGACACAAAACAACTGAAGAATTACAAGATAACAGATGTGCAGAACTGGCAAAATTAGAAATCCAAGAATTGCCAAAACAGAAGCACCCTGTTAGATACAAAGAGCAAGGCAGAATACCTGTACACCACCATAGCTGCCATATGGATCACTTGGTAGATCACTAGAGCCACCATAACCACTAGAATAAGAGGGCCCACGACCGTGTCTTTTACTATCTCTACCTTCATAAGGCAATCTATCAGGAACTTCAGGCGAAAGAGGGACATACGGAAGAACAGGAAGCATCACTTGCCCCTCCTTTTCGAAAAGATTTGCTCTTAGTCGAGATGTTATGTGCAAGAGCGCAGTTTCAGTAACATCCAGGTCACCAGAGATCTGATACAAGAAACACAGATTCACTAAATAATGCCACCAGGATACTTGGTCAGGTCTCCCATTAAACCTGAGACCAACATCTCCAAATAAAAATCATAAGAAAAACAATAGGCTACAAATTAGCCATCTGTTTTACCTGAACCATCTCATCATCTTCACCTGCAACCTTCGGAAGGTCATCCTTCGGCAGTATGCGAATATTCGCTTTTGTAATGTTCCTCATCTCGGTTATAATAGCTCCACCTCTACCAATCAAGCAGCCAATGCGTGAAGTAGGTACAAGGAGACGAGTTGTGAATGAGATAATTCCTGAATCCCTCTCGACTTTCTCACTACACCTGGGTTGCAAACGCCTTGCTGCTTCAATTGTGGGAGAGACTTGATCTTCAAAATACTGTGGCCAGCCAAGATAGAATCAAAATAATGCCAGATGAACACACCAATACATGTCAACTGATCCATAAAGCAGACACATACCTCTTTTGCTGAGATTGTTATCAGGCAGTCATCTCCTTCAGCAGATGAACTGTCAACTTTAACATTAGCTCTCGTCTCTTGACGGATCTGATTAATGATAGTGCCGCCTTTCCCAATTACTCCTCCAATATTTGCAGTTGGACAAACAAAACGGATAGAAAACTCTTTCATGGAAGACTCTTCTCTTGATGAGTAGCGCGGCCACTCTGCCCTATCACCCTTGTATCCTCCATAGGTACCAACAATTGGAGCAAAGATAGGAGCACCACCAGAACCAATGAGTGACCCACCAGGGGGATAGACACTTTGAGGCACAGCAGAAGCAAGCAGATGTTGAGAACGGGAAGGATTATCATGAAGACGACTTGCAATCTGATACAAAGCCTTCTTGACGACAGAAGCTTCCCCAGATATCTGAAGCACATAACCAAGGAATGTAAAAAGAATAAGTATCACGGCATTTATAATAAATATTATGTACATATATACAATACCAAAACCTGTAAACAAGGTGGGTGGTTGACAATATGAGATTTGATGAGGAAAACCAGCAACAAGCATAAGATAGCATAAAAATCTGAGGACTATGTTAAAGCAACTACTCATTACATACAACTAACCAACATTGACCACAAAACTTGCTCATTTTCTCGACAGACGTGATCAACTACATTGGGAGGGGTCAGTCAATTTGACGATTGACAGGATATGCTTCAAAATACAGAAGTTATTCAAAGAATCATCTCCTCTTACCTGCAGAAGTTCATCAGTGCTTAGTGCACAAGTAGGCAAATGCCCATCTTTCAGAATACGAATCTGAGCACCAGTCTCACTCCGTATGCTTTGAACTATCTGCCCGCCTTTTCCAAGAATACATCCAATCTGATCTGTGGCTACCAGGAGCCGGGCAGTAACATGCTGGCTCCCTTCAGGTTCATCATCAGCAACTGGCTCTTCAGCAACAACTCTGTCATGCACCCTAAAAAGCGCATCCTGTGCTGGACAAACATTAGTGTTCATCTCATCGAACGCATTAGTTTCTTCGCTTGAACTATAAATGGTGACAACTCGTTCATCGCATCCTGGAACAGTTTCACCAATCCTAATTTTCGATTTGGTGTCTGCCCTCAGTTGTTTGACTATCTCGCCTCCTCTTCCTATAATGCTTCCAATCTTCGGGGCTGGGCACAAGTACCGATAAACAGTATCCTCTGGTCCAATAGTAAAACTTTCTTCACCAGGATTTCTTCTCTTTCTCCCCCCATTCTCAGAACGATCCTGAGAATGAGATCTCTTACCATGGCCATTTCTTTGACCAGCCATCATACAATAACTATCTGAAACAATGAAACAAAGGAAGAAAGGAAGAAAACATCAGATTCCAAGCAAAAATTGATATGCTCTTAAACTAATCAACCCACGTAGATTACCACTTCCGCAACATCAATTTCTTAAGCAAGAAAACACAGCCACAAATGAGTTACGCTAACCCAACTAGTATCGCAGGAAGTAAACAGCTTCATCAACGTTAAGACCACCATGCTGTAGAACTTTTCCTATGTATGCATCTATACTATGTCACAAAAACAAGGAACACAGAAAACGATTTTCTGAACCCGACAAGCTCCATATGTGAAAATGTGAGAGTCCAGTAAAAAACATAAACTGCAATCAATCAAACTAAAGACGCATAAAAACAAAGCAATCAAATTTAAAAGTCGCATGACTTCAATGGGCAGAAGGGCAGTCCTTACAATTCAACCAATCAATTGACGAAGAAATCTGTATAAAACTGAACCATGGACGAATATAAACAGAAGAAAAAAAATGAATAGAACAATGAGTAATACAATCAAAAAAAGTCGTCGTGTTTGCTTCCAGGAAACCCAACTATCCTGTTCAGCTTCAAGATGCAAGCAAGAAATAGATTTGTAGCTAAATTTAAGGGGACAATAAAAATCTTGCCGAAAGATTTCAATTTAACAATTCAGAAGAACATTAGATCAAATAAGCATCAATCGCTGGAAGAAAACAAACACAATAACAACTTCAGAGGGAGCTACAGAGAGGAAAAGGCATACCGAGAGATCAGAAGCTGAAACAAACACAATAAGGAAGGAAGGAGAGAGAGAGAGAGAGAGAGAGAGAGAGAGAGAGTTTCAGGACAAGGAAGAGGGCAGGAGGAGAAGAGGAAGGCAGTGGGGTTGATATTAGAGGCAAATCTAGGGTTTGAGATGCGCTGACATATGGAGGAACAGGCCAGGGTTTCCGCTATACACTGCTTTTGCAATTGGAAATATTAATCCTTTACTTTTGTTTTATAATATTTATATAATATTTATAAATAATATAATACTCCGTGCAGCATCCCACGAAATATAATAAAATAATTATATTAATTTAACACAAATAAATAATACAGTAAATGCAAATACTGTTATGAATATATGAATATAAGAGAAAATAGAGAAAATAGAGACAGAGGAATTGAGAGGAAGAAAGGAATGAATATTTCATTGCTTATCGGCGAAGATTTATAATCTGAGATTCTTCATCACTAAGAATACTTCATTACTAAGAAAAGTAAGAGTATGGACATTCACACAATTATTCCATAACACTTCTCCTTGAATGTCCATTGCCAAAGAATATGCCTCATTGAAACCTTACAAGGAAAAACCCAATGGGAAAAAACCCTGTCAAGGAAAAAGAGTACATAATTCTTGATACGCCAAAATATGCTGCCTCATTAAAAACCTTTCTAAGGAAAACCCAATGGGATGACATTTGCCGAGCCCGATGCCTTCTAGCAACTCTTCCCCACGAGAGCCTGTGGGATGATATCAGGGACAGGTACCGCCAATTGCTCCTCCTAGGAGAACCAGGTCGCCATGCACGGTGCCTCCACTATGTCGGGGCTTGGAACCAGATAGCGATGGAAGCAATGGTCACTCAAATTGCACAGTCACTAACTCTCTACGTTAGCAAACTAGGACCCTATCTCCGTGAAATGCTAGGACTACCAGCGCCTTCCAACGCAGGAATAGCGCCATCGCGCGTGTTTTCTCTACCAGCGGACGAAGTTCGTTTACATTTCTCACCACTCATCACGGGACGACCAATTGTTCCGAATGTATCTTCACATGGGGAGACCACGCCGCAGCCCAGGTAGCCGGAGAAGAAGAAGATCCTAGCATGGATCTGGATCAAGATGAGGTACGCTCAGGACCAAAGAAAGTCAAGGACCATGAAATGGGAACATCTACACCTGCCGTTCCTCGGAGAACGACTTCGATTGGACCATCTTGAGGCCCAAGATCTGTCATATTCAACGCAGGAATACCCGTCCTTTGAGGCTCCATCACGTGGAAGAAGCAAGTGAGCAAGAGGGGTCGAATTCACAAGTTTAAGGAACCTACCCTTTTACACTAACTTTTGTGCAGAGATAGCTAGGAAGCTAACCTACCTTAGCAAGACGATTATGTTGTTGGGGTGCGATTAGTCAACTCGTATGTTTGGAAATCACCCTTGTAGCTAGTTAGTTATGTTGTTTTTGGTGCTTCCCTATGATTTGTTGGGAAAAGGGGGCACTGCATGTAATCCAAGAATATTAGAGCTCGTCCCTTTTATCGCATTATATTTTGGTTAAGGAGTGGAAAAAGAATGTTATAGAACGAATTGCGAGAGATTCTTGTTTTCTAAGAACGCTTGAATAGCTGCACCAGTATCACATGTTGGGCTTCTAATCTCTCTATATATATACCTATGATGGCCTTGTGCGGCAATGGGGTCGATTTTGTTACAGGGGTTATGAGAACTTTATTTGAGGTTGCCTACTATGAGATGCATGTATGTGGGCGTATAATCGAGCAAAGCAATGAGAACCTTACGAGGATACAACCATTTAAAATCAAAGTTGTTAGGAAACGAGTTATAGAAAGGAAAAAAAAAAGTTGTGGCAATAAGTTATGCGAGATAAAAATATATTTTGCTGTAATGATGTAGCATGTTGCAAAGCTCAAGGAATTCTTCACCACAGGGAGAGCCCATGAATGAGGCTTCAAGGAAAGCCACTGAAGTGATAAGAGGAAGAAGTACTCTTTATATTTATCTGAATTGTTTAAATGGTGTGAAGAACCTAATAATAGTGGTCAATGAGGTAAACAAGGACTTCAAGGACACGGTACCCATAATGGGGGCTTTAGCACGAATACAGAGATTTAGGCCCGGTTGAGGAGTTAATAATAGTCATCCCTAACCTGTATCGGGAACTAGGTCGGAGGAAACAAAAGGGAGGCAATAGAGTCATAATGAATGAGGAGATTCATATGGGAGTAAGAGATTTGTAATTAAGAGCGAGACTAAGAGGGAAATGCGATTGAAGGAAAAACTCGTATGTATACGGGTATCTTAGAGACGTCCAACAAGATTATGAGGTTTTAGAAGTTCGATCTCGTTTAACCATACACATGTATCGAATCCCCTAGCCTTCTCCTTTGATGAACAACCATTGTAAGTTTCAACCTCCTCGGTAGGGCTATCATACCTCGAGTTTATTATTTAAATCAAGCTTCACCTCCCACTCATATTGTACATTCCCCTCCCAAATTCACTTTTCATCGTCGTAAGATAGCAATCAACCGTCACAATTCTAATCATTTCCCATTCTCAAGAATTTTTAGGAGAACTTGTCATCGTATCGACCAATCATTTTAGCTCCTTAATGTTATGCCCACACCTTATTGGCGACTCTTTCTTTTCTCAAATTTCCTTTTGGATAAGTGTCTTTATTCTAACAATAATCTACTCGTACATCCGTGGTGATCGACTACACCTATTCTATTGTATTTCTTATTTGATCATCTTTTCTCCTTCCAAATAATCATCATTCTCAACAACATCTACATTCATATCCAAGATTTAGCTTAAATACAAGTTACTATTCGACCCATTTCATCACGCCTTGCATATCCCAAGCAACTTTTGCTAATCATTCATGCATCCACGATCTGATTTTCCTAATTCAAGAATCTTGACATATTTACCCAAAACCTTTCTCTCAAGCTTGAAGGTTTTCTTGCCTCTGTCAACACTAGAAACTCCACGATATTTCAAAACATACATAAACATCTCCCAAACCTGCATTTGATTATCAAAAGCTTACTCAAGATCTTCTCCTTCATATCAAGCTCATTTCAAAGATCTCTTATGGATTTCCTTATTCATAACATAATTATAATTCTTATCCCCATCAATTGTGTTACCTCTTGTTAACTACCAATATGAGAAGATAAATCTTAGACTAGTAAAGCTTAAACCTTTTTAGAATAACCAATGTTTTGCTTAATTTACAAAGACCCAACCAAGATAGAGGAGATTCCAGTGGTGCGCTAGTTTCCGGACGTTTTCCCCAAGGAAATTACGGAATTACCCCCGAAGAGGGAGATTGACGTTAAGATTAAATTAATTCTGAACTAGGCGATCCAAAGCGTCTTACCGAATGGCGCCAGTAGAGCTTAAGGAGTTGAAGATACCGCTGGAAGAATTATTAAGTAAGGATTCATTAGACCCAGCGCATCACCCTAGGGAGCCCCAGTGCCTTTCGTAAAGAAGAAGGACGGTAGCTTAAGGCTATGTATTGATTACCGAGACCTGAACAAGGTTACCATCAAGAACAAGTACCCTCTTCCAAGGATCGATGATCTGTTTGACCAGCTTCAAGGAGCCGGAATGTTTTCCAAGATAGATTTAAGGTCAGGATACCACCAGCTCAGAGTTAGGGCTGAGGATATACCCAAGACTGCTTTTAGGACAAGGTACGGGCACTATGAATTTACAGTGATGCCGTTTGAGCTTACCAATGTACCGATAGTATTTATGGATTTGATGAATCGGGTATTCAAACCCCATTTGGATAAGTTTGTAGTAGTGTTTCTAGATGATATTTGGGTGTACTCAAAAAGTCAACTCGTTTTGAATGGTCTGATGAATGTGAAGAAGCCTTCCAAGTGCTCAAAGAAAAGTTAACAACCGCACCGGTATTATCCCCTTTCCGAGGAAGGAAGAGAGTATGTGGTATAGTGATGCATCCCATCAAGGTTTAGGATATGTGCTGATGCAGGACAATAAGGTGATAGCTTATACGTCACGACAATTAAAGCCTTACGAGAAAAATTACCCAACACATGACCTAGAGCTCGCAGCAGTGGTGTTTGCTTTGAAGGTTTGGAGGCGTTATCTATGTGGAGTTCATACGACTATTTTTACAGATCACAAAAGTCTCAAATACATATTCACTCAGAAGGAGTTGAATTTAAGGCAGCGAAGATGGTTAGAATTTATCAAGGATTATGACTTAGATATCTAATACCATCCTGGTAAAGCAAATGTAGTAGCAGATGCTCTGAGTAGGAAGACTCAGCATGGAAAGTTGACCTGTCTAGAGGTTCACCCAAAACTACAACAGGAGCTATGTAAAGAGAGTATTGAGCTAGTCAGGCAAGGGAAAGTGACAAAGAAGTTAGCTGCATTATCCCTACAACCGTCCATTATTGAGGAAATTAAGGCGGAACAAGTGAACGATTCTGAACTCAAGAGGATCATGGACAGTCTTGTCACAAAGAGGATGTTGGAATTCCTGATTCAAGAAGATGAAACCCTAAGATTCCAGAATAGGTTGTGTGTACCTGACAAGGGAGGCTTAAGGTTAAAGCTTTTGGAAGAAAGCCACAACTCGTTACATTCAGTACACCCTGGAGGCACCAAGATGTATAGGGATTTGAAGGAAAACTTTTTGGTGGCCAAATATGAAAAAGGATATAACTAATTATGTGGATAAGTGTCTAACTTGTCAAAGGATCTAGCAGAACATCAACGGCCATCAGGGGAGCTTAGACCTTTGGAAATTCCCACATGGAAATGGAAGTCGATCTCTATGGATTTTATCATGGGTTTACCCCTCACCATGACAAGAAAGAACACCATCTGGGTCATTGTGGACCGCCTAACCAAGTCGGCACATTTTATTCCTATCCATGAAGGATGGAAGGTAGATAAGTTAGCGGATATTTACATTCAAGAGATTGTCCGTTTACACGGAATTCCAAAAGGTATAGTGTCCGACCGGGATACGAGATTTCAATCAAGGTTTTTGAGCGCATTGCAGAGAGCTTTTGGCACTCGACTCAATTTTAGTAGCTCCTACCATCCGGAGAGTGATGGTCAAATCGAAAGGGTAAATCAGATTGTAGAAGATATGCTGCGTGCATGCGTTCTAGATTTTCAGAGGGATTGGGATGAATTCCTCCCACTCATAGAATTTTCATATAATAATAGCTACCAAGCCACCATTAAAATGGCCCCGTTTGAGGCGCTCTATGATCGAAGATGTCGTACCCCGTTATGTTGGGAAGAACTAGACGAAACGCTAGTCATAGGTCCAGAGTTAGTTCAGGACACGATAGATAAGATCCGAGTCATCCAACAGCACATCAAGACCGCCCAGAGTCGGCAAAAGAGCTATGCAGATAAGAGGCGAAAACCTCTTGAATTCCAAGTTGGAGATCACGTTTTTCTCAAGATTTCTCCGACAAAAGGGATTCGGGGATTTAACATCAAAGGGAAGCTAAGCCCACGCTATATTGGGCCATATCCGATCATGGAGAAAATCAACCCGGTAGCATACCGGATAGAATTACCTTCTAGCTTAGGAGGGATCCACGACGTTTTCGTATGTGACTCGGAAGTATGTACCGGACCCGAAGCATGTTCTAGTGGAAGGGCCACCGCTTTTGGCCGAAGATCTAACCTTCGAGCAGCAACCGATCCAAATTCTGGATCGACGAATCAAGAAACTACGTACGAAAGAAGTCCCTTTAGTCAAAGTGCTATGGGCGAACCAAGACACCTCGAAAGCCACGTGGGAAACCAAGGAAAACATGAAGAAACAGTACCCCCATCTCTTCTAAGGTAAACAAACGCGTTTAATGACCATCGCCAAGTTTCGGGGACGAAACTTTCTTTTAGGGGGGGAGGATGTAATAACCCGCCCCAAAATCACGATTAATTAAGTACTAACTACCGTAATTATCTAAATTACGTATAAATTTTTCGCGTTTACTTTTAATTATTCATTTTATCGGTGTTAAGTCTCGTGCAGGAGATGGCAAAGGGTACCAAGCTACGGGTTCATAAACCTTTAATTCACTTTAATTACCCGTTAAGTTAATTTATATCGGGTTTTACCGTTTACGTTATTTCTTTAACCGAAAGGGGTTTAATTTTTACTTCTCAACGTTTATATTTTATTATCCAAACCTTAATTTATTTTATTTTAGATTATGTTTATTTTATTTTATTTTAGTACAAGTAATATTTATGTTCCATTCATTTAATTTTATTATGTTCCATTCATTTAATTTTATTAGTTCAAGTTCTATTTTATTTTAACCCAATTGTTACCAATTAATTTTATTTAGTGCAAACTAATTTATTAAACTAGTATTTGGTTACAATTTATTTTACTTAATCAAAATTCAGATTTGTTAAGTATTAGTTAGTGTTCTAATTAAGTGGAGGGAATATATACTACTAATGGATATTAGTAAACCCATTTCTTCATTTTAATTTCTCAAACACCTTCACTTTCTCTCTCTACCTCCCCTTCTCTGCCCAGCCAGCCACAGCAGCCGCCGGCCACTTTTCCGGCCATTTTCCGGCCAGCCGCCGCCAGCCACGGCCACCGTGCACCACCCCCTTCCTCTCTCTTGTGTTTTCATCCATTTTTAACCCCAAGGGTAATCTCTCAAACCCCCAAATTCAATTCTTTTAAACCCTAATCTGAGTTTTATGTTTTATATGTGTAATTCTTGTAAATTCTATCTCTTTTACTCTCTTAATTCATGAATTCAAGTATATGATTGTATTAGTCAAGTTAGGGTTTGAGTTTAGAGTTTGTGCATGTGAAATTTGAGGTGTTCTTGAGGTTTTCTTGATGAATTCTTGATGGATATTGTTATAATCTTGATGCATGTGAGTTTCTTGATAAGTTTCTGAGTATTAAGGGCTGATTATATATGTTAAGATTATTATTTAAGTGTTGTCATGTTTAATTTGGGTGAATTAGTGAGGTTTTGGTGCAAGAGTTCAAGAACAAGTCCTTTATGTTGAGTTTATGTTTGATCCAGGGTTGCATGTGGAATTTAAGCTCTTTGATGAGTTAACTTTCAAGGTTTAATTCTGGAAATATAGTGGATTATAGCCAAAGTGAAGTTTGGTTGAGAATTAGTATGAATTAAGGGCTAAAAGTATCATTAGAGCTGAAATTAAGAGCAAAATAGTCTCTGTTTCGATTCTGGAAATTTACAGAATTTTAAAAGTGGGATTTTTGCCCAGATTTTTACTCCATTTGATAGCTTAAGGTGTTAGCAAACCATAGGCTTTGGAATTTCTAATTTCCGACTTGTATAGGCCGAGATATAGCCAAAACCGTAACATTGCGTTTCGGAATACGTTTCTGGAGTCAGTATCTTGAGGGCTGTTTTTCGTCCCTTTGGAGACCTCTTTAGTTTTTGATGAAAACATGAAAGTTTTAGGTCACATTGCAAGCTTTCCGGAAAGGTATGGTTTGTATTTATACGATGTCGGGAGTGTGAGATATGAGCCCGGGAAGAAGGGCTGTCTACTTGAAGTTTCTACCCAGTTTACCCTTTATAAAATTCCATCTCTTAAGGCCCTAAACCAAGTCAATAGGGGACTTTAAGCATTGATAAGTTATGGTTATATGTTATAATCTTAGGTTAAAGTCTTAAGGGGGAAAAGTATGGTTTTGGAAGCCTAAGTATGTCCTAAGGACTTTTAGCCAAGAGTGGTGATTTAAACACAAGTTATATATATCTCCCAATGAGTGTTAGCTTAAGAGTTTAATATCTTTGAGTTGGTCAAGGTTTTATCTAGCTAATGACTTCCAAGTTCTAAATAACTCTCAAGTTAAGTTCCTCTAAGTTCTCAACTCAAAGTTTATTCCTCAAACTCCATTATTCATTCTTCTTTCATCAACCGTGTCATCGACATCGTTTTTCTCTAAATAAGTCTAGAGGAACCCTTTTAATCTCATATTCACCTTCAATCTTTGGTTCTTATACTTCATTAATCTAAGCTATCTTTCCAAGGTCCAAGTGCCCTTCTTTGATTTCACCTTTCTACATCAATTTCTCTATGTAATTTCATTCCGGAATTCCTAATTTATTCTACCTTAGCTTCTGTCCGGGCCCATTTTGGAGCCCTTCCTCTCATTTTTAGCCTCTGGTTCTGTTGACAAAGTTGTAGATTATGATTTTCCCTATTCCGAGATGTACTCGTTTGCCTCATTCCATTTTTCCTAACTCAAGTTATGCTATAAACTTTATTTTTATATAACCTGAAATTTTCTCCCTAAGTTATTTCATTTATATTTTCCTAAGTTTCTAAACTTTTGAAACTAATTAAGAGCCTCATTCGGTTCTTCATTTTCCATTATTCATGTCTTAGTTGACAAGTTACCAAAGCCATCTCAAAGCCGAGACGCACCGCCAGGGACTTTATCATCCCAAGGTACGCAAATTGTCCAACCTTTACCGCCTTAGTGCGTACATTATTCATGTATTATCAAGTTTTATGCTTTATGTAATCTTTTATGTTTTAAAGTGGACCCGCCTTATATTATCATTTATATGTACTCATGTTTTAGCACTCCTGATCAGAGTGCCTTGACCTGGCCAGTGTCGACCGCTTAGCGGTCACCCAATCCAAATCTAGATCGATTTGGGCATGCGCGTGTGTGAGGTGCTTGCACCGATCATGAGGGTTCCACATATTTATTCATCTACCTTTACTACATTGTTATTCATGTATGTTATGTATGTACTTCATTTCAGGTTATTGGTTTTACTCCCTTTCCCTTGCTTTCAAAATGAATTTAAATGCCGGCGCTAAAACCGTTTTCGAACGGTTTTACGTGTTGGAGGTTACGTGCTGAGTGTTTCCCCACTCACTTTTTGCAATGTTTTAATGTTTTGTTTTTAGGAGGTTCGAGCTCCCGAGGCAAAGACAAATCAGTTCCGAAGTAGCTTCAATCGCGAGAGGTAGTTCCTAAGTCACGTTAATGACAGGAGAGCCGGTTTGGCAGTTGCTTGGAAGTCCTCTTATGGTTTTAAGTTTATGTATCCATAAATTCAAGGATTGTATAAGTTTGTACTTATGTTTTGGGTTTGGAGTTTAGCATTTTTCTCTCTTGTGGTTATAAAGTTTTGGTGTGTTTGTGCCTTGTCTCTTTTGGGGACGGAGGTAATGCCTCGATCTAAAGTGTTCCGCTGCGCTAATCACAGGTTTGGGTTTTTGAGTAAGATTTTAATCTTGTGATTAAGGTTGGGGTGTTACAATAGTTGATACCAAGTCTTTGCGAAAGGACTTATGCAACAAGTCGCTCCTTGTGCCTTATAATCTCATTTTCTCATTCTGTTTCAAACAAAGACTTAACTGTATCCCACAAGTTGTACACCAGTTTGGTATATGGACAACAGGTCCTGATATTTCTGATTTTTCGCAAAGACTTAACTATATCCCACAAGTTGTACACCAGTTTGGTATATGGACAACAGGTCCTGATATTTCTGATTTTATGAGCGAATCTAGTTCTTAAATGCATCCTTCCACTTGGTCAATCTCACCTTTATCTGTATTCATTAACAGACATAAATTCACGATCCTCATGATTACTCACAATCGTGAGCGCTATATTATACAATCAAATATGATATCAACGTCGACTTCACTTCGGTTCCACCTTATCTAATTCATGACAAAATTGATTGAGATCTCATCATTTTCACGAATTTCAGGCGCCTGAGCTTGTGATGTAACTTCCACATATGTCATGATTGAGGACTCATCTGGAGTCAAAATTTCCTCATTTTGGTTCTCATTAATCGTTTGCTCCTTTTCTTTTTTCGAGGATTTTTGTTATCTTTGGAACCGATTGGTCTACCACATTTCATATGTGGTCTAGACTCATTAATAATTCAATTTGTCCTACTGGGACATCATTTCTTATAGGAGCATTAGTAGTTGGGACATAGGATTTAATAACTCTTTGTGGGTCACTAGAATAGCTGGCAGTAGATTCGCTCAAGTTCGTAGACGAATTATATGTTGAACTTCCAGTTCACATTACATTGTACGAGGATCATAATAATTCGTTCCAACTTATTTCCTTGTCCAACAACTTGATTTCTCCCCCTAATATTGGGAAAATTGTGTCATCATAATCGGCAAATTGTGCCATTAGTGTATCTCCAATGAGTGGTTCTATTATATGATTGGATATTCATACCCAACATATATTCCCAGTTCCTTCGGGGTCCCATCTTAGTGCGTTATCATGGAGCATACATTGCACATGATCAAATTCATAGGTAGGAGGTTTTCGGTTCATGGCCAGGAACCATTGTAGAGGAGAAATAAACATTCATGATAACCTTTTGGCCTTATTTGGATCAATGTCGGTGCATGTAACATGACATGTCCCTGAACAGTTGTAGTAAGCTATTTATTGTATACTCATCATCTCATATATTAATGATTCTGCAGGATCATTTTACATATAAATATTTGACATACGATGCTTAACATCTATGTCCATTGGCATACAAAAACTATCAAAAGCCTTCACCATCATTATCAAGATGAATCTTCTTGATTGACAATATGAAATGTGCTCGCAAACAAATTGAGCAAACAATCTTGCAAGCGCCAAGTTTCAAGTTTATAGTAAACATACCAGTGGCTATCTCATTGATGCATCAAGTAAAGCCACACTATATTCAAATGGTTTACATATGAGTCTACAGGACCAATACAAACATCACTTGTACACAACCCATGAATCTAAGGGGTTCGATCCCTATCTTTGCTAATGATGGTGTTATAATTAATTTCTTTGATAGTGAGCAACTAATTAGAACTCATTTGGTCAAGGATCTACTGACCCTTTAAAATATATCCATATGAGTTCTTCTTGAGAGGATTGATCCAATATGCTCCAACTATGATAATGTCTTTATCAATAGTAAACTTCTGGTTTACTAGAGTATGTGTTTCAATTGGGCTAATTATTTGTGTAAAATAACCCAGAAAATAAGGATGATATCTTTTTCAACACACATGTTGCTCAAAACAATTTTCATTTGTCTCAACATGCAGGTATTCATTCCCACGAATACCTTTGAAACTTAATTAATAAGTTACCTTCGACACTAACTTAGTGGAGAGAAGTACGTCCACAATAGGAAAGTTAGTTACACCAAGTAATATTATATGCGCTGTTCTGGAGCCTTGAATCAAAGTAGACTTCCACATATATAATGCTAATATTTGATTCCCCCATCAATGGATAATAAGTAATGTATTATTACTAAAAATGTGTGTTGTTCTAGTGTCTGCAAGACATGTATCTATCACCTCATTTATTCATGTTCCAATCAAGTAAGTATGCATGAAATTCACTTCAAGATAAATATAACATTAATGCATATAAAGCATATAGTGGAAGTGCTTTAATCACTTATAAAAAGAAACTTCACTTCATAAGCACATACATGATTCTTGAAAGTTAATACTCCATAGTGAACATGCATTAATCATGGATATCAAGATCATTGATTACTCTTAAAACATTTCTATGAGCATGATGAATAATCACATGAATATCATTAAATTCTCACAAAGATATATCCCTTCCATATGCTCATATCATATCACAATCAAATATCCAATACGCATTATAACTTGTATTATGCTTAGGAAACAAAGTTCATGCATATTTGGTCAATCAATAACAATGCACTTTGTGATTAGGCATAACGAAATAGACAGTCATGTTCATGATACTTAATCATCCAATATGATCACCAATTTCAATAAATCATTGATATCATAAGACATATGAGATCATATTACTCGCATTTTGCATGTGTAACATTTTCAATAAGGTGCATACATCAAATCATACGAATATCCAGGAAATAATAACATCACATGAGAACTCATATTAATCCATAGTTATATACATATCAACAAAGGGGCTGAACAATAATTAAAACACAACAATTACTAAAGTCTTTGAACAATGTCAAGAGAGAGATATCTAAAAAGTAGTAGCTTAAAACAACGTGCACAACATAAATTAACAATAATATCACTTACTATCAAAAGTTTATAAAATAATATCTTGTGCTTTTTGATTAAGCTTGATAAGGTTCAACAAGATATTACGTACGACAGGTACGTGTTGTTTCCATTTCCTCGTTAATAATACATTTCTTACTTTTTTATCATTCATACTTTTCGATTCTGTATTCCTACTCCTGGTAGGGACATCATCTTTTAAAAGATTAGCATAACTACAATCACGACTATGTCGACTATCACGGCTACTGACCTGACCTTTGTTTTGCTCATGATTCTTGAGATTATATCCTGCCACATTCACTTCGGGGAATGGGACAAAACCATTGGGGAGTTCTAATGATCCCATAGGTCATTATTAATAAAATTATGTGTATTTCTCATTTAAATATTGAATTCCACACTTGTAACAAACTGCTAAATTTAACCGATAATATAAACTTTATCACTTCAAGTATACTATCATCGCCTTTTAACAATTTTTATGTCAATTAACAACTCTATATTCTAATTGGCAGGAAATCGAACTTCCGGTTCACTAACGATATTATATATAACTTCAATGATTGAAGTGAACTTCTGGTTCACTACTAATACGTGTAGTCAACTTGAAACAAAATTCAATATTAGTGGTATAGTGAACCTCTGGTTCACCAATGAGATAAGTAATCCATTTTTTCAATACCAGAGTGAATTCGAAAATCAGATAAAATTCTTAACATTAGAATGAACTTCAAGTTCACTAATGAAATAACACAAATTATTATTATTTGGTAGAACTTTCGGTTCACTAATAAGTTAAACAATATTATCAATATTATGGTAACTTCTGGTTACTGATAAGATAAAATTTGCGATATACGAGTGAACTTATGGTTCACTTGAAGAAATAATATAAAATTATTACTATTGGAGTGAACTTCTGGTTCACCAATGAAATTATGCAATCTTTAACTATAACCATAATATCCAATAACAAAAGACTTTAACTATATAAAGGCGATGAAGTGAACTTCTGGTTCACTAATAAAATAAAATAAACTTCGTATTGTTGAGACGAACTTCTGGTTCGTTAATGAAAACACATAAAATCTTATACATAAAGACTATAAATTAGTACACAACAATCTGACAACAAACTTGTTCATAAATATAAATTATACAAATTTAATATTAACAGAAGGGTAAACTTCTGGTTCACCAAGAAAATTTAGGAGGAAAATAAAATTTCAATATCATAGTGAACTTATGGCCACTAATAAAATGAATTTTTGATATACCAGTAAACTTCTAGTTCGCTTAATGAAATAATGTAAAATTTTGACTATTTGGGTGAACTTCTAATTCACTGGTAAAATTAAACGAAATTTTCATTGTCAGAGTGAACTTTTGGTTCACTAATAAAAACAACATTAAATCACAGATATAAAAGAACCACTTTCTCTCAATTTAAGCATGAACAATATTATCTAATTTCAACATCATCAGATCAATTCAATAGCTAATTAATAGCAAACCTAAAATGCTTTGTAGAAAAAGAGATTGAATCTTACAGAAAGATGACGAACAATGACATAATCCATAATTTAGTGGAAAAAAAAAGAGGGAATAAAATAGCATGATTGTGAGAATCAATTGCTGTGAGAATCATGCTATATTATTCAGTATTCACAATAAAGGACTGATATGTATTTACCATGATTTGTTTGTCTCTATAACTCTGAGGCCAATGTTGTGAAGTGAAGGTTTCATCATCATCAATCCCAGCATCATCATCAGTGCAACTTGCTTTTCAAAAATCAAGGCACGACTACCTTGAGCACCTTCTGATGAACTTTCTGGGAGCTTGGCAAATTTGGCAAACAAATAGTTAGATTGTTGGATTAGAGCTGGTGCTGATAACGTGTTATGAATATATGAATATAAGAGAAAATAGAGAGAATAGAGACAGAGGAATTGAGAGGAAGAAAAGAATGAATATTTCATTGTCATCGAGGAAGTATTTATAATACAAGGATTCTTCATCACTAAGAATACTTCATCACTAAGAAAACTTCATTACTAAAGAAAGTAAGAGTATGGACATTCACACAATTATTCCATAACAAATACAAAGTAAAAAAGTCAAATGAATAATACCATGTAAATCGATCAAATGAAAAATAGTAAAATCAAAAAATGAATGGGACTAAAATAAATGATGCATGCAGTAAGAAATGTTATTACTACCTCCGTTTTTATTTATCTGTCGTCTAAGAAATTGTGTTAAAAATTTTAACTGTTAATATCTTAATTTGTAAAATTATTCATCATACAAAATTGATGTCATTAGATTCGTAACAAAAAAAGACTACTCCCTCCGTCCCAGATTATTATCACTTTGACAAAATTTTGACCGTTTATTACTCACAAATTATAATGAGTTACAATATGAAATTACCTCTATTGTAATTTTTAGTAAGATGTCTTTCTAATGACAATAATTTCATATTGTAACTCATTGTAATTTATGAATAGTTAACGGTCAAAATTTTGTCAAATTGACAATTAATTTGGGACGGTTATATTCGAAACTATTGATGAAAGATTGACACTGAAAACCGTAAATGACATATAAAAAAAGAACGGAGTGAGTAGTTGTAAAATAATACTCGTTGAGTTGAAATGCTATGAAAAATGCATGGGGTTGAGGATGATGCATGCACTAAGAAATGCTATCGGTAAAATATTAATACTTATTTAGTTGAAATTCTATTTAAAAAAATTGTTTAGTTGAAATCTTAAGGACCTAGAAAAAAAGGGAAATTCCAAATGGTAGGCATGAGTTATTGTGTATTCCAAGTTGTCAACACTGTTTTTACTTATTCCAAATGGTAGGTTTAATTTACAAAAAATTCCATCCCGTAGGCATGGTGTAAACTGCCGTTAGAAATTTAAATTAAAAAAAAACCAAAATAAAAAACAAAGAGGAAAGAGAAATGCCCAGCAATGTTGAAACCAATTTTACGCTGAAGAAGAAACTCATAGAGGACGACTACGCCCAGACAGTGTAGGTGTTGCCGTCGTCGGTCGCCGACCGTCTCCCTCGCGCTCTGTCGTCGACCGTCTCGCCGGCAATGTTGAAACCAATTTTTATGGGATTTGAATCAAGTTGAGCTTGGAACCCAAATCATGCAAAAGCACTGAGTAAATCATCCCCGATTTCCCATCAAACAATCCAAACCCAACTGCAAATAAAGGGCAATATGTCATTCAGAGACCCAAAGAAAAATTGCAATTTTGTATGGATTCAAGTCAGATTGAACTTGGAACCCAAATCATGCAAAAGCCCCACGTAATCATTCCCGATTTCCCATCAAACATTCTGAACCTTACAACAAAAAAAAGGGCAATTTTTTATGGGATTCAGATGAGATTGAGTTTGTAACCGAAATGAAACACGCTTGAAGGTAAGAACAACAGATAGAATACCTGAGAGGAAGAGCATCTGGGTCGTCATTATCATTAGCAACATCAACAGCAGAAGGAGGTGAAGGAAGAGGAAGAGAGTCTTCTTGTTGTTGCTCAACAACAGATGAAAATGATGACCCAGATGATAGACAGATGAAAGGGGTGATGATGGGTCGATGAAAGGGGTGATGATGGGTTGATGTCTGGGTCTTCAACGCTGAAATTTGAGATTGAGAAGAAGGGATGGTGTGTGAGAAGAACACAACGGGTTGTGGCGATGCTGATATCACCACACCCTTCATTCTCTTCAACCTCTTCGAGTTTCTTCTTCAGTGTGAAATTGGTTTTCTTTTTTTTTTTTTATTTAAATTTCTAACGGCAGTTTACACCATGCCTACGGGATGAAAATTTTTTCAATTAAGTCTACCATTTGGAATAAGTAAAAACAGTGTTGACAACTTGGAATACACAACAACTCGTGCCTACCATTTGGAATTTCCCAAAAAAAAAACATAATACAATTAGTTTTACCTAATGTGATGAATGATACATACACTAAGAAACCATTGTATGGGATAAAAGTGGAAACCCTAGCCTCCTCTTTTCCTTTTCTCTCTAGAAAACCATAACCTCCATCTCCTTGGAGGGGCTGCCATCGATTTTTTTTGTCGATGGTAAGCCCCAATTTGCTTGATTTCTACCCTAATTATTAGTAGTTTGGTTTTACGTTTACACAAAGAAAGTTAGTCTCTTCTTTTGTAAGAGTTTCTTTATACCCTTATTTAGGGTTTTTAATCTCTTTCTAGAGTTTTTGTTCAGTTGGTGTGGTCTAATACGTTGAATGAAAATCGACTTTCCAATCGCTATGCACGGGTTGTGAGAAACTCCATCAATGGTAAAGATGCACTGTCATCGAAGAAAGATGCAGAGTCATCAAAGAAATCAGAGTCGAACGTCAGTAAGATTAGTATTAGTTATTTGGAAGTTGAATTTCATATCTATGTTTTAGATCTACAATTGTTCAATCACAATTTTCATTGTAAGTGTCGTATGACTTGCTATTAATGAAATCGTTATGTTTGATTTCAAAAAAAAAAAATAAAGAAAGAAAGAAACCGTTGTATGGTGTCTCCATTTGTAGAAAATGTGATTATAATTACCTTTCAACAAATGTGTGTATATATATATATATATATATATATATATATATATATATATATATATATATATATATATATATATATATATATGTATGTAAAATCTGAAAAATTTACTTTTATTAAAAACTAGTTAAGTTGTCCGTGCTTTGCACGGGAGTAGTAGTACAATATCAAATGCATGAGTATAGCCGCCTTGTTTTTTAGTTGGGTTAAACCTAACTAATTTAACCTAACTTAAGTAAAATTAACTTATTTTTACCTAAGCTAACCTAATCCAACTCCATAAAAAAACACCTAAACCAAAACAACTTATTAAATCAAAAAGAAATTCAAATAATATTAATTTTAATCTCAAATCAATCCACTTTTTTCAACATCTATAACTTTTTCATTTATTTTCTCAAAAATATTTAAATGTTATTAATAAAATATTTTCACCCAACAACTAAGTTAGCTCAAACATATCTATCATTAATTTCCTATCCTATCATAACTTATCCTAACTTAATAACCTAACTTGAACATAACCTGACAAAAAAACAGTGTCATATACAATAAAGAAGAAAATTTGGTGGACTCTAATCAAAATCATCTATTATTGATTACTTCATGAAAAACTACTCCTTTCCATAAGGCATGGGCTAGAAATTATAGTTTTGTGTTAGGAAAGTGTCCTAAAATCACTCAGTTTCTTGATCTCACAATTATTTGTTTCCTAATTGTATTAGGATATTAATTAACTTTCCTTATTATGTTAGGTTTCCTAATTGTATTAGATTCTAAATCTAATTGGAGTGAGAGTCAAAGTAGGTTTATAGGGAGTTTTCCCTATAAATAGTGAGTCTTGTCCGCCTTGTTTGGTGTGGCCAATTTCGGGGGCACCTTCTGTGGGAGGAAGTGTATTCAGATATTCTGAGATTTCTTATTCCCATTGGTGAGAGAAGTTGTGAGAGTTTATGTGAGTTGTTATACTCTCTGTTGATCTCGGGGTGAGATCGTTCGTTGTAATCTCTACCAATAGTGGATTTGTTTGAGGTTGTGCCGCCCGTGGTTTTTTTTCCCGATTTGGGTTTCCACGTAAAAATCTTTGTGTCCCCTTTATCTTGCACTCATTTATTTTTCTCGATATCAAGTAGTCATCTTATTTTCGCTTCCGCTGGTCAAAAACCCTAACAAGTGGTATCAGAGCCATGGTTGTTCAAGTTTGTGGAGTTAGGGTTCATGTAAGAGTTTCGGTTATGAGAAGACTACATTCAGAAAATTCGTTTGTTGGTATCGAGAAGTTCGTTGGCAAGATTAGATATGGGGGTTGTGAAGATTTCCGTTAGATCCAGTTTGTGACCGTTCAGCGGTTTGGCTACCCATCGCAGTTCTACCTTTCAGAGGTTCGTTGGCGATGAAGAAATTTTGGATCTGAAGATTTATGTTGGATCCAGTTTGTAACCGTTCAGCGGTTTGGCTACTCATCGCAGTTCTACCTTTCATAGGTTCGTTGGCGATGAAGAAATTTTGGATCCTTCGTTGATCCAAGGTGGAGATTGTTAGGAAAGTGTCCTAAAATCACCCAGTTTCTTGATTCCTCAATTATTTGTTTCCTAATTGTATTAGGATATTAATTAAGTTTCCTTATTATGTTAGGTTTCCTAATTGTATTAGATTCTAAATGTAATTGGAGTGGGAGTCAAAGTAGGTTTATAGGGAGTTTTCCCTATAAATAGTGAGTCTTGTCCGCCTTGTTTGGTGTGGCCAATTTTGGGGCACCTCCTGTGGGAGGATGTATATTCAGATATTCTGAGATTTCGTATTCTCATTGGTGAGAGAAATTGTGAGAGTTTATGTGATTGTTATACTCTCTTTCTGTTGATCTCGGGGTGAGATCGTTCGTTGTAATCTCTACCAATAGTGGATTTGTTTGAGGTTGTGCCGCCCGTGGTTTTTTTTCCCGATTTGGGTTTCCACGTAAAAATCTTTGTGTCCCCTTTATCTTGCACTCATTTATTTTTCTCGATATCAAGTAGTCATTTTATTTTCGCTTCCGCTGGTCAAAAACCCTAACATTTTGCAATATAAGTTTGGTGTAATAATGTACATTAAATTCATTACATTAAGTAAATATTGCCTTAGATTATAATAAATATGAAAAATTACAAACAATAATACAATATTATGTAATTCATATACTCCTAGTATTATATTTATTTTTCAAATACAATTTACCACAATTTAGTTTCCATACTAACATATAATCCTTTAAAGATTGTCGTATGTTAAGAATTTAATATTTTCATTGTACAAATATTATAAGTGTATATATCAAAATATATTTACATAAAACTAAAAAAAATTTTTATTGTCAAAGAACATTTGACCCGTACTTACTTGAATTTGAAGTATACTTCGGTTATATTAATCTAAACCCGAAATACACACGGGTCATATTTTTTGAGTAAAATTACCCGGAACGAAAATACACATGACCCGTATTTACCTTAAAAAGAAATTTTTACTATCAAAGAACATCTGACCCATATTTACTTGAATTTGAAATACTCCCCGAGTCATGTTTTTGGAGTGAAATTTACCCGAAATCAAAATATGCCCGACCCATATTTACTTATATAGTTAACCTATATTACCTAGTTATTGTACTCGAGCGTAAAATAGTCAATTTATGTGTGTACATAAATTGAAGACAAGTTACTGATTAATTATTATATCCAAGGGTAAAATAGTAAATTCGAGTGTGAACATAAGCAAACAAACAAGCAGGCTAAGCTCCACAACAACAACAATCAACTATCCTTTTTATATAATAATAATATACTAGTGGGGGTGCCCGTGCTTAGCTTTCAACAATAAAAATTATCAGGAAATTGTACATATATTGTATTGGATCTTGTATACATTTGTATACAACAAAGCTACAATTGTGGCAACCTGATAAAATGCTTCATTTGACAACAATGGTACGACTTATTCTTTTGCAGGAAAGCTGCTGCAATTTGTTATTTCTGCTCATTCGTTGCTTTTCGTGATGCTTCATTTCTGTTCCGAAAAGCAAACTTAGATAACCATTTACCTGTTCACATTTTTTTGTCAGAAATTAGAAATAGAAAATTGGTACATGGTTGGTAACAATTGTCATAAAAGCAAAGTGAAACAATATTACATAGAACTGATTGAACCTTATTGACTATATAATGATCCAAGTTCCTAATAATTTAATGTTGACTTTGCAGTAAAGCTTGTGAATGGACAATGTATATAACCTTTCTTGGGGGATTCCATCTACAAACGCAAAGTTATTGGCTTCAAGAATAACCAAGACATGGGTAAGGAAAACATGAATCAGAGTAGACATGGATAAGAAAGATAAAGTAGCCATATAGGGAAAAAAAATGTTTCTCATGTATTGAATAAAAATCCTAACTACCTTTACTTCTATCTTCAACATCAAGCGCTTGTTCTGTTTGTTGCTATTTTGTATTACCCAGTTTGCCCTTTTTTTTCCGTAAAAATGTAACTTAAGGGTCCGTTTGGACCTTGGAAAACAGCATGGAAAAAAAATTATTTTGGAAAATGAAAATCTTTCCTTTGTTTGGATTGAAGAAAAAGGAATGGAAAAAAAATTGTGGGAAAATTGCATGGAAAATTTGGAGTAATAATGAATAAAAAATTTTCCCTTCAAAAATGAAAGGAAAGTTGGGAGAAAAATTTTGGATCAAAGCCAACTTTTCTTTTCATTCTCTCTCTAACTCATCTCTCTCTCTCTCTCTCTAACTTTCTTCCCTCTCTCTCTAACTCTCTTCTCTCTCTCTCTCTAACTCTCTCTCTCTCTCTAACTTTCCTCTCTCTCTCTCTCTCTCTCTCTCTCTCTAACTCTCTTGTCTCTATCTTTGTCACTCTCTCTATCTCTCTAATTCTCTTTTCTCTCTCTTTGTCTCTTTGTCTCTCTCTCTCTCTCTAACTCTCGATCTCTCTCTCTATCGCTCTCTCTCTCTCTAACTCTCTTGTCTCTATCTTTTTCACTCTCTCTATCTCTCCAATTCTCTTTTCTCTCTCTCTCTCTCTCTCTCTCTCTCTCACTAACTCTCTTTTCTCTCTATCTATCGCTCTCTCTCTCTCTCTAACTCTCTTTTCTCTCTCTTTGTCACTTACTCTCTCTATCTCTCTAATTCTTCTCTCTCTCTCTATCGCTCTCTCTCTCTAACTCTCTTTTCTCTCTCTTTGTCACTCTCTCTATCTCTCTAATTCTCTTCTCTCTCTCTCTCTCTAACTCTCTTTTTTCTCTCTCTCTCTAACTCTCTTTTCTCTCTCTTTGTCACTTAACCTATCTCTCTAATTCTCTTTTCTCTCTCTTTCTCTCTCTCTCTCTCTCTCTCTCTAACTCTCTCTCTCTCTCCCAAATCACATCATATGATCTAAAAAAAATGAAACTTGATATTTACAAGTTTTCTTGCAAATTTTATTTTTCCATGTATTTTTTCTCAAACCAAACAAGGAAAAGAAAATTGAATAGAAAATCAATTTTTTTCCTTCAAAATTTACTTAAACCAAACAAGAGAAAGAAATTTACTTTACCCCAAATTTTTTTTCCTCCTAATTTTTTTTTTCACGAGATTTTTTTTCCATCCTGTTTTCCTAGGTCCAAACGGACCCTAAGTGTCTGTCTTGAGTCTTGACTAATCAATAGAAATGTAAATTTCACATTGAAGTGCAGGACATCGGGTAAACTAAATGTAAGGCAAACATGGAATATACTAAAAGTAGAATTAATATGACATGAATCTAAAGCATAACCCAAATTTATCAGTATCTGAGATGCTTCGGTCAGAACCGCTGGGCGATAGGCTGGTCTAGAATTATGGTGCGGGCCAGCCGCTTTTCTTATGAATTTTTTTGTGTTCTCCTATTCTTCGGGTGATACCTCTGATTGTACCAATCTACATACGTCTTTTTTGTGTTCTCCTATTCTTTGGGCGATAGGCTGGTCTAGGATTCCCCTGTTGGGAATTATATCCTACTCTTTTTTCCCCTCTTCATAAGCATTCGAGCATTTGCATTCAAATAGTACGACATATTTTCATCTATATCATCCTGAACATTTAACTTAGTGTCACCTTGAGCAACCAATATAGTATGTCATATTTGGAACATTTAACTTAATGCATTTTATAACATACAAGATGATGTCATTGCCTTTGCATCTTCCTTCCTATCTTGACTGCTTTTAAAAATAGAAACTTATTACATATAGAAACACATATTTGTGTATATGTATATTTGAACACTGAAGTAGTATATACGAAAATTGTAAGTAGTTACCTTCTGGTAGTGGCTCTTGTAGTATATGGTGGGGTTTTTTAAGTGTATAATGGTGGGGGAATTTGTTAAAAAGTGTGTATGATGATCTTATGATAACCTATAGTGACACCATTCCACGCAATACTTCAACAAATTGCACTCAATACTTCAACAATCAGGTCAATAAAAGAGCCGGTACTCTTTGTAGAATTTCATCGAACACACAGTTGCATCACCCGGATAAGCTAATCGGACAAGTATATTGTAGCTATTAAGACATTGGTAAACTAATCAGATAAGTATTTTGTAGCTATGAAGACAGTTTTGCATGATTCCTCTACTGATTGAAGATTTCAGCATTTAATTTCAATGAGAAAGTGATAGAATTGATAAAAATCTAAATCACAGCTAATGAGATAACACATGAAACATATCCACAAACCAACAAACCTATATTAACAGTAGATATTAATAATAAAATTGATTGGATCGATAAAAATCTAAAACACAACTGGAATTAATCAATACCTGAGATGGTTGGGTGAAGTAGCAAGACGACGGAGAAAGGCAACGTTGTTGGCAGTCGCGTACCTGCAGCAGGTGACGAAGAAGACCAGTCGGCGAACGAAGGGGAAAACTGTTATCAAAACACAAAATAACTATAACTTTTATTAAGATCTTCCAAAACCATAAAAATAACAATTATTAGGGAAAAAAAAACTATGAGTCAACACTGTTGGTGAATCTACCGGGTGAACATTGAATGTTAACAATTGGAAATCTAAGCCAAAATTTATGAACATATGTTTACAGCAGACAGATACATCGCATTTGATTTTAAATCCATTCTGATTGACAGAGTATGAAAAGCAAGTTATGGATCATCAAAGTTATCTGCAAGACTGCTTTTGTCATTCAAGACAAAGTCCTTTCCTTCCCCTGAAGCAAAATGTGCCAAAATCGGCATTTTTTTTCCAAATGCAGAATGCTGGTGGTGATTCATATAAGAAGAATGACTGGATAATAAATAGAATGAGCTTACTTCTTGCTCCAAAGAAACAACACTGATGCATTTATTCATTTACATGAAAAAACTTCAACATGTCACAACTCACAAGAAACTGCAAATCCTAGTAATTACCTATACCAATAAGAGTATCAACGTGCCCATCTTCACTCCTTATGATGCATATCACAAAAATTAAACATTACAAACAGCACCAAACCCCTATTCAGCCTATTTTCGCTCCTTATGGTACTATTCTATTTTATCTTTATCATATGTCTTTTTGCTTACTTTGTAGTAAATAGAAGATCTAAGCCAAAATTCAGTTGCCTAAATTATTGTTCTTTTGATCTGCTTAATTTTTAAAATGTTATTGGTAACTGCATTATTCATAAAGGTGTATGTAGCTACACACAATCATACGCCAACATAGTACTGGATTTTTTTTCCCTTTTTTGGTGGAGGAGCAGGGGTAGTTACCTTGACCCAGCAGAAAAGTGAAAAGGTTGTTTCTAAAAAAAGAGCTTGGCAAAGAGTAAGTGGGGTACGAGGGATCTTAATGCCCAAACCAAACACTTGCAGACAAAATGTTATTGATAAGAAGAGTCATAACAGTGACAACAACAAAATGAATAAGTAAATAGAACAGTAGAAAACTACAAGAACAATAAAATACAGCAGAAGACAGAAAAAAATTACTGGTAAAATATGATTAACAATAAAGAAGCATAACATAAAAGTCAGAGGCATGCATGTGAACACAATCAAGCACAAGTGAGCGCACCATTAAGAATGGAAAAAAAGAGTCGGATGTTGAAATGATGTGAACAGAAATCATCCATGAACAGGAACCAACATGATATTGCTAAGTGAACCTATGGCCTAAGACAGTTTGGAGAGAAGACATGAAACCTGACAAGTACACTGCTCTACTCTAGAACAGTCAGCACAGAACCCTTAATATTGTCAACATAGTACTGCATTTATTATGGCCCATTAATTGTTTGGTAATGAAAGTTTATATTAGGATGTGACTGAAGCTTCTTATACATTGCTCGAGCCTGCTCTGGCCTGTAAAGCAAGCCAGAAAATTGCGGTCTTGGAATTTCGAAATCAAGAAGAAGTTAGCATTCTAAAAAGGGCCACAAAATTGCTAGCAGAAATGCTCCCCTACTTTCCACAACAGACATAAATCCCCATATTGCCCTACTTATGGTCTTATGCCTGACTGCCATAGCGAAATAGCAGAGAACCCAATATCACAAGTTTGACAAATCAATAGGAAATGCTATTAGAATAATACAAAATGGTAGTTTCGACATTCAGTGGAGGTAAATAATATAACATACAACAAATCAACTATGTTTTACAAATAATGGAAATCTCAACAGTAAAAGGTCTACACCTTTGATGGTGGAAAAAAAAATCAAGATCTAGCATTAAAGAAAACAGTGGAGGCATGACAAATCAATTGAATTGTATTAGATGGAAAACATAGGTTATGGGTCAGCCAAGTCATTTCATCAAGTATATATCAGAACCATCCTTTGAATCATTTGTTCTACATCGTATATCCAACCAATTAGCAGTAACAACTGCACATCATATATCCGAGTAAACAACATGAAAAATAAAAACTTCAAAGTTTCTTCTTTCAGCTCCCAACAACTTAAAATCTTAAATTATAACATTCAAATTCTCATTTATTACACGTTAACATAAAGGGTCATATGAAGACGAATAGTCGTTGAAACATATTACTATGACTGATGGCTCCACAACAGGGTTAGCAAGGGTTTTAAAAGGACAAATGAGAAACAAACTCAAAAACACCACACCTCATTGTCCAAATTGAACATTGAACTATAAATCAATAGGAAAGCCAGATATATCCACTTCAGAAATACCAACAAAGTAATCAGAGCAGGGGGGCGAAACACCACAAGGCCCACAAACAAAGCAGTAACCTATCTGTAATTCATTAATTAGGACAAAATTAAGTCAAACCTTCAATAAAAAATGGAACCCTGAAAATTGGCTTCACTAATTCCTGTGAATTGCTACTACTTGCACACAGATTGAATAATTTAAGACTTTGCAGAAGAATATATATTTGAGTTGAAAATACAATCACTTGAAGTATTGGTCGGATTTTCAGCGTCAGCCCGCCTTTGACGCTGCTTCTGGTCGGATTTTTAGGACTGAATGGAGGTAGTAGTTGGGAAGGCAAGGACACGTCACATGTCTGTATGTGTAGCCGGCGGCAGGAGAGATAAGTAGCAATTGCAGGTAGTAAACTTGGAAAATATAGTGAAGGAAGGACTGAATGGAGAAGGGGGAGCAAAGTAAAAGCAAAGGAGAAGCAAAGTAAGAGGGCGAGACTGGATGGATAATGACAGGGAAGCGGTGCAAATAGGGAGGCACGGACACGTGTGCAATATAATATTTACGTTTCCAACTATAAAAATTACTCTATTAGTAAACTATACATATATTGTATTAGACCTATGTATACATATGTATTAGACCTATGTATACATATGTGTTGTGTACAATCCCAATTCATAAAAAAAAAAAAAAATGTGTTGTGTACAACAAAGCTACTCTTGTAACTACATGTAATATACAAAAAGTAAAATATTAAAATGTTTCATTTGATAACAGTGGTCCAACTTGTTCCTTTGCAGCAAAGTTGCTGCAATATGATTCTGTTAAAGACACAAGCTGAATAGATAGGCAGATGTTGGGGTTACCAATTTGCTATTTTTTTTTTCATTTGGTTGCTTTTCATCATGCCTCATTTCTGTTCCAAAAAGAAAATAAGATAAGCCATTAACTTGTTTGTGAACTTTTTTCCCCAGTAATTAGAAATAGAAAATTGTTATGAGGTTGGTAGCAATTGTCATGAAAGCAGATTGATAAACAATATTATAGAGAACTCTTTGACTTTATAATGAACAAGTTGAAATGATACTATAAATAAGAGACAACATATAAAGATTCAAATGCCTACTTACAGTAATTTACTGCTGACTTTGTAGAGCAGCTTGTGAATGAACAATGCATATAACCTCTGAGCAGTTTAAATGGGTCAATTCACTGCTACAAATACAACGGAAAGAAAGGGTATTCTTAGTTTCAAGAACAACAATGAAGGAATGGACAAGGAAAACAGTCTTGTAAGAATAAATGTTCAAAATCAAAGAGAACATAATCTTCCCATGTACTGAATGAAAGTTCTGATTGTGTTCCCATCAAGAGCATTATGCATTTTGCAGAAAGATAATTTTTCTAACTACTGTCCCATGTACTGAATAAAAATCCTAACTACCTTTACTTCTATCTTCAAAATCAAGCCCTTGTTCTATAGTCGAGTCAATGTCACAGCCAGACAACATATAAAGGTCCAAATGCCTATTGACAGACTTACAGTAATTTAATGAGTAAAGTCTACATGTTTAAGTGAATCAGAAACACCTAATTCAATGCCTAGCAAGTATAGTCTACATGTTTTCACTCGCAGGGTATGTCAAAGAAAGCAACAGAAAACAACCTTTGTAATTAATTCAGTAATCATGCTTTCTACCATTTTAGCAATTATACTCAAAGCTTAGTACCATTTTAATTAATTAAGTATACTTATTGTCTCTGCCAACCAAAATAGAAGTAAGAAGGGTATACACAGAGCTTATTGATGTATATTTGCCTAGCTATATACATCAAGGCCTAGCTAAAGGACCTTAATTCAGCTAGAAGCTACAAATGTCGCCTTGGGTATCAACAACTACAAAGGTTTATTAGCTCAAGGAAGAAAGCATGAAGGACCTTGATGGTATTCTAGCTTACAGTTACTCTCACATTTGGAGGACATCAATGAGCATAAATAACTCTCAAGTCCTTATTGAGAAGTCATCTCTCACGGCAGCAAAGGACTCCATCAAGTACAGTTCGATATTTTGCTCTATAACTCTAGATCCATACGTCTATTGAGGAAATCATCAAAAGACAGATTGGAGCTCTTTCAATAAGCTTTCCAATGGTTTTTGAATCAATGAAAACGGACAAGTATTGAAGGAGTTATAGCAATTTCTTTCTAGAGTTGTATATTAGAGTTTATGATGTCATAAATAGGATATATGATGTAATAGTTGATTCTTGGTTTCTTGAACCCTAGATACATGTCCAAGGGGTCCTAAGAGTAGTATAAATAGACCCCCTAGGGTGCCATTGTATTCATTCATTACATCTTATATCAAATACAAAGTAAACACATTGTGTTTTCTCTCTAACTTGTGTGCTAGAATTGGTTCTCTTGAGGGAGAGTCTTTTGAATCTCTTCTTCTATTCTAAGATTGACTATCTTAGATGGTGAAAGGAAGAGTTGGAGGATTCTAGGAGTGGTGAATCTGTATCTCCTTAGAAGATCCCAAGCCGTTTATCATTCGATCAAACGATTCATTCTTGTTGTAAGTTTCAATCTATTCTTTTGAATCTTTTGATTTCCATTGCATTTTCGTTCCATTCTTTTCCATACCAACCAGAATACATCCCCATTCATTCGTTCATCCATCCATCCATTCATCCATCATCCATTATTCATTCATTTACACTCCATTTCCACCTTTATTCATTCATTCTTGTGATCAAGAATCAATCTATCCAACCCCAAGTTTAAAGATCCTTATTTTGATGTATAATGGGATCATCTTATTGTCTCTGCCAACCAAATCAATGAAAAAAGAAACCAACTAAATTCGCAGGAAATAGAAAAAGGCGCCGGGGGGGGGGAGGGGAGCCTACGATTATTAAATTAACATCAAGTATTTCAAACACCACAAATAAAGCAATAATGTATCCATAATCCACTAATTATGACAATTAACTCAAAGCTTCGATGATAAATGAAGCCCTAAACATTCTGGCTTCACTAATTCCTCTGAATTGCTAATACTTACTTGCACACAGATTGAATAAATCAGACTTTGCAGTAGAACATATATTTGAGTCAAAAATAGAGTTACCTCAAATATTGCTCAGACTTTGGGTCTAAGTCTCGAAATTCCATACGTGGGCAGGGTTGGCATTTGTAACGATGATGAGCCCGCGTTAAGAGAGATGACTGATGGTTGCAAAAATTAAAGAATTTGAGAAAATTTACTGGGACAGAGAAGCTGAGAAGGAGAAAGAGAAGTAAGAGGGACAGAGTGAAAAGCAGAAAGAAGCAGTGCAAACCGGGCAAGTAAAGAGGGATAACTGCATAGTGATGAGGAGGATGCAAAACCTACGTATACTGTATCAAGGAAATTGGGCCAACCCAATATTAGCCAAGCAAGCAGCCTAGCAGCCTGCAAAAGACACAATAATCAAGTGAGAGGAAATCAAATAGAAAGTGTCAACTTGTTGCAAGTGCTACGTCAAACAAATTGACGAGCAATTGATGAATTTAGCCTCACCCTACAAAGTATCATGCCATGAACATCCAAGATTGTAAAAGTTGAATCTATCATTTTTTTTTTTGGTGGAAATGCACCAGTGGATGGTATTTGAAATACTTTCTTTTGGTAGAAATGCACCAGGGATGAATTTAGCCTCACAGATCCATAATGTATCACTACCAACTACCACCACTCGCTGTCCACTTTGGCCTTACATTTTGAAACCTTCGGTTGTGCTTCGTCTCTTGTGATTTCTCTAATATGACAACATCTGAAGCAAAAGACTTGTATTAATGGATTTTAGTTACTGATGTTGAAATACCATAACTTCAATTTTTCATGAAATTTTTTTATAGATCAGCCATATGTAGTAACATTCTGTTTCTTATTGAGGCATTGTTTGTCTAATCATTTACTGTTCATTCCAGGTACAAAACCTTCTGCAGCAAATGGTGAGTTCCCTTTCCTGACTTTGGCAATATGTTTTCACCATGACCTGTATCCTATGCTACTGTTGACATCAACATCATCTTTATTTTGCAGCAATCTAGGTTCCAAGCTATGTATGAAACAATTGTTACAAAAAATATTCTTTTTAACTAGATTGCTGCAAAATAAAGATTCATATCTAGCATAATTTGGGATGGCACTGCAAAAACAATTAGTTCAACATCTTAATAAATGTATATATCACTACATCACACGGCATAACAAGAGATGGCTGTAGAAGGTGAAGGCATGTGGCAAAGGAAAGGGGGGACAATAAGTTGGGCCAGCCCAATTAGCCAAGTAGCCAGGCAGCATAACAACAACAAAAACTCCCCTTTTTATTATTTATTATAATATATAATAAATACTAGCTAAGCTTGCACGGGCGTTCTTTATTATCTTGTATGTCATATTTCATAATTTTTGTTTCATATATAATTGCTTAAAAAAATAAATTATTTTTACTAATGATACATTTTTCCTTTTATTATTTGTTATATGTTATAAGTAGGAATTTTATTGTCATCCAAATAAAAAATTATGTAACATAGCTATTGTGGTTTCAAAACCAAAATAAGGTTGAACTTTTTCGCGGCGCTACTTAAAAGTGATTGGGAGCCGACTAGGATTGCTTAACCTTAAATAAGGTTGAACTTTTAAGAATAACTTAGCTGACAGATTAAAACGATTTATGCGCCGTGAGCTCGAGATTCACCTTTTAAGAAAGAAAAAGGGAAAAAAGACAAAAAGAAAGGGGAAAACACCTGGAACCCGTCTGGGTTCACTGTTGGAACCAAGACGGGTTCGCGACTGCAGATCCCACGAGAAAGGGGAAAAACAAAGAGAAAAAAAAAAAGAAAAGAAGGTGAAAACCCGTCTGGGTTCATGAATTGAACCAGGACGAGTTGCTCCTTGCGCTAAACACAAATTAGGTCATAGAAACCATAAAAAAGGCAAATACCAAAGTACGAAAATAAAGTCGCCAGTTGAATTTTAGGAGAAAAACAACAAACCATTTTGATAAACAACTCCGGCCTACGAACCCAAAGACGGATTCGGGGGTAAGGTTACGAATTTGACAATTAAAATTGTCAAATTCGCCTATTCAAACGAATAGACTCTACTAGAATTAAATCAAAGCAGAAAAAGTTAAAGGGAGGAATTAGATATAAATTTCACAAATTCATCATTAAAATCATGCAAAACATTGAAAATATAAAAGAAACATGAATTCGATAGATTATGCTACATGGTTTACATCAACTATGCTAACCTTTAGTGAAGCAGCATGCAAAGGGAGAGAAGAGGTGGAGAGAATATGCTAGTGTCAATACTCTAGCATACTCGGGTGTGTTTATGGAAGGGAAAAAAAGGTTTAATTTATAGTGGAATAGGGGGAGTAAGGGGTGCGTTTAGGGTTTAGGTTTAGCCGCGACGAAAAAACTCAGCCGAGTTTAGCTTTGGGCCGAGCTGTATTTGGCCCAGCAACCCAGACGGGTTCTTGCCGAGCTGAGCTATGCTCTGGCCCAACGAACCCAGACGGGTTTGTCCCGTAATATTGGGCCATTATGCTCGTTTTCGGGCTAGAAAAGAAATGAGTTTGCATGCTACAAAACTACTCGGCTAACTTATTTTTACAAATAACTAAAACTAATACCGGTACAAAATTTGGTGTCTACAGATAGCCCCCACTTTGATCGAGTTTGAGTAAAACGATGATCAAAGTAGTCTTGATGATCTTGGATATGAATCAGAAGCCTGTTCTGAAGCTGGTTGACGCTTGGAAGCTTGGTCTGCGTAGATGTTGGTTGGCTCGCTTAGTTTCTTCCGTAAAGTGGCCGAATTGATCGCCTCATTTCGCGATGCGGTGGATCAAGGTCATGCACTTCATTTCGCCGGAGTGCAAGACACGTTCGCATGGGTTGACACGCTTAGTTTCTTCCGTAAGCGGCCGAGTCGATCCGCTTCATTTCCGCGAGGCGAATCGGGAGCATGCTTCATTTCGCCGTGAAGCATGACAGGATGATGGGGTGGTCCACTTCATTTCGCCGTGAGGCGGACCGAGGTGACGCGCTTCATTTCGCCGTGAAGCGTGCCGTGATGATGAGGTGATCCACTTCATTTCGCCGTGAGGTGGATCAAGGTGACGTGCTTCATTTCGCCGTGATGATGGGGCGGTCCACTTCATTTCGCCGTGAGGCGGACCGAGGTGACGCGCTTCATTTCGCCGTGAAGCGTGCCGTGATGATGAGGTGATCCACTTCATTTCGCCGTGAGGTGAATCAAGGTGACGTACTTCATTTCGCCGTGAAGCATGCCATGATGACGGGGTGGTCCATTTCATTTCACCGTGAGGCGGACCGAGTTGACGCTTGGAAGCTTGGTCCTGCGCCGATGTTGGTTGGCCTGCTTAGTTTCTTCCGTAAAGCTGACCGAATTGATCTGCCTCATTTCGCCATGAGGTGGATCAAGGTCATGCACTTCATTTCGCCGTGGAGTGCAAGACACGTGGTTCGCATGGGTTGACCGCTTAGTTTCTTCCGTAAAGCCGAGTCGATCCGCTTCATTTCGCCGTGAGGCGGATCAGGGGCATGCTTCATTTCGTAGTGAAGCATGACAGATGATGGGGTGGTCCACTTCATTTCGCCGTGAGGCAGACCGAGGTGACGCGCTTCATTTCGCCGTGAAACGTGTCGTGATGATGAGGTGATCCACTTCATTTCGCCGTGAGGTGGATCAAGGGGACGTGCTTCATTTCGCCGTGAAGCATGCCGACTTGTGTCTCTCTTTGAAAAGGTGTCATCGCATTGTGAAGGCTCGATGCGACGGCCAAGATGAGTTCGTCCTTTGTAATTGACGACCGAAGCGTATCGTGCATTGTCCTGCAAAACAGAGAAGGAGTGCATCAGTTTATCTGAAAATCAAAGCGAGTCAGAGAATTTACCTGTCAGTTGTGCTTCAGCTTTCGGAAATGGGCTTAAGTTTGCCATTGCTTCATGGGAGATGCTCGAATTGCATTGGGCCAGAACTTTGGGCCTGTTTCAGACAGAAAACCCGTTTGAGTTGGCGCTCGAATTGCTTTTGGGCTTGAATTGGAGCGACGAATTTGGGCCCATTTTGACTCTAGAAACCCGTCTCGATTCTTGCATTGGGCTTGCAATTGCAAGGCCCATTTCCGGCGACGCATCTGGGCCGGCATCTTGGCGCAAGAAACGGCCTGCGAACCCGTCTGGGTTCCTGCATTGGGCCTGCAAATGCAAGGCCCATTTTCTGCGACTGGGCCGACATCTTGGCGCAAGAAACGGCCTGCGAACCCGTCTGGGTTCCTGCATTGGGCCTGCAAATGCAAGGCCCATTTTCGGCCAATGCATGTGACTTTAGGATAGATTTTAGGATAGATTTTCGGCCAATGCATGCCTTCCATGATCCTATTGCTGGGACCCGCCGGTTGGCCACTTGTGTGGTGTGCATGCATCCACTTTCCCTATAAAAAGGGGCCTCTTCACACCCTCAATCACACATCTCATTCCTCTACTTCCTTTTCTTGCTCAAAAAATCATTCATTCACTAGTTAGGAAGCAATGGTTAGAAAAGCTAGAGATTTGCCCGTTCAACCCCATGCAACAAACTGGGCACATGAAATGTCCTCCCGGCGAGCATGGACTCCTAGGCCGGGTTGGGAACCGTCGATTCTGGTGCCTGAACCGTGGAATCACGTATGGCACAAGCATTCACATGTCCGGGTAATGTCTTCTTCCTGACTCTGCTCTTTAATTATAGCATAAATTTGCAAGTAGAAATGTTTAATTCTAGCTTGTTGATTTAGCTAATAATAATGAAGTAATTTGTGTCGATTACCCGTATCGAGCTTTAGAGAACCGAGGATGATAGGCCGTTTTTTTTTTAGAATGGAACGCATAGTGAGCCCGTCTGAGTTTGTCCGTCTGAGTTAGTCCGAAAAATGAGCCCATTTGAGCTAGGAACCCGTCTGGGTTAAACCGAAAAAATGAGTGGCCCAACCTTTTTCTCGTGAACCCATTCGAGTTGGCCCATTCGTTAACCCGTCTGGGTTAATCCGAAAGTGAGCTAGGAACCCGTCTGCGTCTTGGCCCGTCGTCGAAGAACTCATATGAGTTGGGCCGATGCGGCCCAACTTCTCTCCTTGCTTGAACCCGTCTGAGTTGTATACGGCCCAAATTCTATGGAACCCGTCTGAGTTGCATACGGCCCAACCTCTTTTCGTGAACTCGTCTGAATTGGGCTGATGCGGCCCAAATTCTCTGGAACCCGTCTGAGTTCTGCATACGGCCCCAACCCATTTCGTGAATTCGTCTGATTGGGCTGATGCGGCCCAAATTCTCTGGAACCCGTCTGAGTTGCATACGGCCCAACCCATTTCGTGAACTCGTCTGAATTGGGCTGATGCGGCCCAAATTCTCTGGAACCCGTCTGAGTTGCATCGTGACCTCTCTTTTTTCCGTGAACTCAATGCAGGTTGCGAAAGAGAGGCCCAAACTCCTCTTTTTTTTTGTGTGAACTCGTGTGGGTTGATCTTGGCCGAGCAAGAAGCCCTTAATTCGTCTTGGGTTGGGCGAATGATTTTTAGCCCCTAATTTAGTGGAAGTTCAATCTAGCTTTTGCTAAACTAGGGATCACTTGATAGTTTCTTTGTAGAGACTTGTCTTTTTGAATTTTATGGTGGATCCTCGGAGGATTCCTCGAAATCAGTGGCAATATGCGAAACCGATCAAGGTGGTGGAGCATTTTGGAAGATAATTAGGCGCTTGCACTTTTAGAAGAGTCGGATTCGACCTCTTACGGAAATGTGTCAAGGCCTGGGAACCTTGTACGCCACGGGTGATGGGGCGTGCGCTCGCAGAGAGATTCTGGGATTCCACCAACACCTTCCACCTCCCTGTAGGAGAGATGGCCGTAACCCCTGTCGACTTTGTGATGATTACCGGGCTACGCTGGGATGGTCAAGATGTCGAATTCGATCCTGTGGTGCCAGATCAAGTGATGGAATTATTAGAGCCTGTGCTCGAACGGCGCCGATTTGGTCGAAAGATGAAGCTTTCTTACGGTTCCTTCGAGGATGTCATCACTTCTGCCGACTTCACTCATATGGATGAGTTTCAGCGTCGCTTCATTTTCCAGGCATATTTCATCTCTGCCACGATGTTTGCCAATCGAGGAGACGATGTTTATTTGACCTGGATGAAGAATCTCCTTGATCTAGAGCAGGTCATTCATCGGAACTGGGCAAAGGCTGCTTATGCTAACTTCATTCGTTGGCTTCGCTTTGGTGTTCGGCCCGCAATCGATGTGGACCCATTCTTTGCACCGGAGAATCCGCGGGAGATGAGCGGTCCGAGCATGTGGAAGGTGCTCGAGGTAATCTTCGAGACGCTTCTCTTTTACATGCATTTCTCTCTTCTTTTTTATATCATGAGTCTCGGTATTGACATATTTGCAGGTATGGGGGTATGAGTATATTAAGGGATTCACTATCCCTACCCGACACGTCCAGACAGTGCCGGCAGCAGAACGGTGGCACAAAAACTACCTCGAGCAAAAGAAGAAACCATTTGGGAGCTTAGATGAGTTGCGCCGCATCTTGGATCACCTTGAAGAGGTACAATTTTCATGTAATCTCTCTTGCATTTCTTTGGTGCTTATGTTTCCTTTACTTGTGCAGGATGATGTTAATTGGAATCCCTGGGTTGGCTTCGAGATTCCGCAGGACTTTATTCCCTCGCGAAATGCGGCGCATAGGGATAGTACCCTGCGCTTGGTGATGGAGAGTCCGTCCGGTTGGGTCTGGAGTCTTGGTGAGAGACTTACAAGGCAAACCCTGGGCCATGAAAGGTGGATAATACCATCAGATCCTCCCGAGACCATGCATGATCCGCGAGCCTTGCATGCCGAGGCGTTTGTAGCAGCTAAGAGAGGTTCCTGGTATACTAACCATGCATCGATGGCATCGCCCGACCAATTCTGGGAGGAATGGGAACAATATCGGACCACTTTGGCCTTGTAAAGGTGGGGAAGAAGACCTCTATTTACTCTTTTCATGTTCCTTCTATTACCGCCTAATATGACCAATTCTTTGCTTGTTGTAGTTGGGGCCCTATTGCAAGGATGACGAGAAGAGTCAGAGCAATTCTGGGGACAGCCATGGCTACCCGAGGGCGACTAGTGAAGACATCAAACCGGAACTAGAGAAGATCCTGGGAAAGCCGGTAAGTGAGCCCCCTTTTTCTTTGCTTGCTTGTACCTTGCTCAAACTTTGACCAATTTTCCTCATTCTGTGTAGTGGCGATGGAAACAAGCAAAAGGCTTTCAAAAATTACTTCACACTTAAATGGGCTCGCGAGAAAGACCTTGCAGGTTCTGTGGTTGGGGACGCAAACGTGGATGATGATGCACGCTCGTCTGTGGATCCTCCCGCCATTCGGGATGCGCACGTGCCTCGTGGCCGGAGCAGATGGACCTTCCTCGACATTCCTCCTTTATGGCCGACGCGAGGCGGTCTATGGGGTGAAGCCGCTCTCCAAGGCACGGGAGAGGAGTAGGCGAGCACGGCATGCCGCTCATGATGACCGTGGGAAAGGTATCTTACTTGAAGATAGTCACTCAACCGATTCCCACTACGAGACACGGGTTTTGGCCACGACTTTGGCGTTACATGGAGAACAGTATATCCTCCATGTCTTTAGGTGGGCACGAGCCTCAGGTGAGGTCTCATGATCATGGGAATTCTCGCCGGAGTCGCGGTTCTCGGCGTGGCAACCCCAGCTTGGTGGTGGAGACAGCTCGAGTCTAGCGCATTGGTGGAGCTGTGTGCGGCGAGCAAGAAGGCATTTCACTGCATTTAGGTACTCCTTCAGAATCTCATCATTCGGGGTCTAGGCGTCAACCCTCCCATCCTTTGCCTCAGTACCCTTATGGAATGCCTGGGTATGTTCCTGCGTCTCCCGCACCGACTGTGGATTTAGGCTATGGCACTTCCTTTGCGGCGGTCGATCCTACCGTGGTGCTTTGCAGTGATTCGGGTGCATCTGTGGGGTATAACCGTGCCCTCGCAGATGACGCCTCATCAGTGCTTCCGTCCCAACCCGTTGTACCCGTTACCCCTTCACAAGGAGGTTTGGAGCTGCCTCGAACGTCTGGATGGGGAACACAAACTCAGGAATGGTCTGTCCCAGAGCCCGCCGTAAGAACTTCTTGGCCTGCTCCACAGGGGTGGCCTGGAGGTAATCAAGAGTGGCAGGTTCCAGAACACTCTTGGCTTAATGCAGGCAGTACCGAAGTGTTGCATCTATCCGCTCGGTGGCGTCTGCAGGTGGTAGACTCCTCCTACTATCAATGGGACACTTACTTTGGAGCTGGTGGAAGTGGAGCCCATGGGGCTGATAGCGCTAGTGGCGGCGGCGACACGGAGGTCTGGCATGATGAGGATTGAGAAAGATGCACATGCAGGGTTTTTATGCAACGAACCTATGTAATGCTATGCATGACTCTTTATTATGCACTTAGGACGATGCAATGCAATGATGAAATAACGCTTTTTTTTATTTTTATTTTTTTATATGCACTAGTGCGCACTACTGATGTGATGCTTATGCAATGATGATGCTACGTAATGCACTTCTTTTATTTTCATGTATCCTTATGCACAATAATGCAATGTGATATGCAATCTACATGGTGGGATTTCTCCCACTTTCCCAAACGAAAAAGACAAAAATAAAAAAAAACGAGAGTTAAATGCTACAAGTAAGTTCGAACTACAGTTTCGGGGCCGGCGAAGACATATAATCATCTCGTGGACCCGCATTATGACCCAAAATAGAGCTGAAGAGGCTTCGTGATCGAATCCAAAAACTAGCCAAACCCGTCTGACGTTCAAGCCCAATTGGAATTCCACCCACAAAGACTGGGTCGAGAAACGGGGCAATGGAGGCCCATAAACCCGTCTGGGTTCATTGCTACTTGGGCTTGGGCAACCGACGTTTTGTTTCCTACTTGGGCCTGGGCAAGTAAACCCGTCTGGGTTATTGCTATAAATACGTGTTTCCCCAACGTCTTCCATACATACCATCACAAATCTCCTGAGCGCCGCTGCTTTTCTTCCACCAGAAACCCACTAGCAACCCGTCTGGGTTCGCTGTCATCACAAACTCAACATCATACTCGTCTAGGTTACGCTGCCCTCTCACCTTGCCACAAACTTAGCAACAAACCCGTCTGGGTTCGTTATAACAAACTCAAACTCGTCTAAGCTTTTCACAAGAACCCGTTTGGGTTCGCTGCCGTCGTAAAGTAAGTTTCTCTCCCTTGTCACCTCACCACAAATTCAGCAAAACTCGTCTGGACTTCGCTAAAACCGTCCTTTCGATGGCATTCGAAAAGAAGTTAGCCACTTGGATGAGTACCTTGTCTAAAGAAGAAAAGAGAGAATTGGGGAGGTATAAGCTGACATCTCTGCTTAGCTTGAGGCAAGTGAAGATAGATTGGGATTTCCTGCGTGCTGCTGAAACCTTCTGGGATAAGGAATTCCATGTGTTTAGATTCAACATGCGGGAATTGGTTCCTTTGCCTGAAGAATGGTCTTCTATCCTTGGGGCGAATCATTATGCTCCATCAGTAGTGCCTCCATTGGCTACTGATGCGAGGAAGGAATATAAAGAGCTGCTTCGCCTCCCCTCTAGGGTAATTGGGAGTGCGATAATAGGGGATAAGGTGCACTTCCAAACCATAGTGGAATACTTCCAAGCCCCTGAGACCTTAGAGTACGGGCCCGTGATACGTGTGAGGGCCCTGGTATTATGTCTGCTGGGAGAATTCTGTTTCTACCATGGCGGCAGAAGGACGGGTCCCGCGAATTTGATCTACGTTGTAGAGGATATGGCTCGTGGTTACAATCCTGTACCGGTGATTCTGGGAGAAACGCTGATGTGTCTTGATGACTCTGACCCGGAGCATGATTACCGAGGTAGCCCCCTGATTCTGCAGGTAAACCGCGCATTTATATATATATATATATTTTTTTTTTTGCTTTTTTTTTTTTGCACGACATAAAACCCGTCTGGGTTGACTAACTTATTACCTCACTTTGCGGCACAGGTTTGGTTAATGGAGCACCTTAGCCTGGTCGAAAAGGCGGAATCTGCAACAGCGTTGGCGAATTTCTGTCAGCGCAAGAGGAAGTATCCCGGGCGTCGATCAGTAACCGAATGGGTCAAACTGCTAAAGAAACCCGAAGAGATCGTTGTACAGTGGTGGATTGAAAATTGGCACATTCCAGAGTACATCACTTACGATCAAAGAAACCCCTACGTATGCATTGCAAGCTTGACACACTTGACATTCTACTTCCCAGAGCGGGGCATGAGACAAATGGGGTTGAGGCAACGTATTCCCGACAAAACTCATGATGCCCCGAAGTTACTCCATCTCAAGAAGAGTGTTGTAGAATCTTGGCTGAAATATTGGGAGAAACGGCCCACTGTTCGTGCTCCCTCGAAAGCGTATGTGCCGAAATGCGTTCTCGGTTATCAAGATTGGCCGACGGCCGTGGTAACAAGGAGGGCCGAGAAACCGCAGAATCCGAAAGCTGCTGCAACAGATAGGCTGGGCCCTAAGGCTGATGTATTGCAGCGCTTGGGTCCCAGGATCACTGTGAAAGATCGATTGGGCCCTAAAACCGACGTGAAGGACAGGCTTGGCCCGCTACTGCCTAGGGTTGTTATGAGGGAGCCTCGGGCTCCTACACCGAAAAGCACTGATACATCTGTTGAAAAAGGAAAAGCCTCTCAGGAGAATGGGAAGAAGAGGTACCGTCATAAGGACACTGAGGGAGGGACTAGTGACACCAAAGAGACCGGGGGTGGACCAAAGTCTGCTGACAAGAAGAAGATGAAACAGGCCTGAAGCTGTGTGCCAATTTATATTTTTATGCAACGAACCTATGTAATGCTATGCATGACTCTTTATTATGCACTTAGGACGATGCAATGCAATGATGAAATAACGCTTTTTTTTTTATTTTTTTATATGCACTAGTGCGAACTATTGATGTGATGCTTATGCAATGATGATGCTACGTAATGCACTTCTTTTATTTTCATGTACTCTTATGCACAAAGTAACAAAAATGTGCAATGCGATATGCAATCTACATGGAGGGATTATTCCCACTTCCCCAAACGAAAAAAGACCAAAATAAAAATAAAAAACGAGAATTAAACGCTTAAGCACGCTCGAACTACGATTTGGGCGAATAACCATCTCGTGGACCCGCATTATGACCCAAGATGGAGGCGAAATGGTTTTGTGAGATAGCCCAATAACCTGGCCCAAACCCGTCTGACGTTCAAGCCCAATGGGAGCTTCACCTATAGAAACTGGGTCGAGAAGCGGGGCAAAGGAGGCCCATAAACCCGTCTGGGTTGCATAGTTGTTTTTTTTCTTCCTTTTTTTGTAAACTCAATTCAACAAGCAAGCACAAAGATTAATCTGGACAAAATCAAAACTCAGTTCGAAAGAGATAGGAAGAAATTTTAGAATACCAAAGGAGAGAACAAGTACTTGAGGCATAACCGCCAACAGTCTTAAGAATAATGCAAATGTGCAAGTTAGTTATGGACGTAGGTCGCTTAAAAAGAGCAAACCTCACATAGGAAAGAACAAACACTCAAACCTCAATTTTGAAAATGTATGTGTTTTCTCATACTCAAACCAATAGAAACAAACTACCATAAGCTTGGTAAGAACCTCGCTCTCCACTACTGGTATGCAATGCACAAGTGACAATCAAAAAGACTTTTCCGGGTTGCAACGGGGCTTAGGTTAGGGTAAGGAGTGGTAAAATTTGGAAATGAGGAGTTAAGAGCCATGCTTGGATTGATTTTCAATGAATAAAACACTCTAAGCTCTCCTTCTTTCTTAATGTATGCAAGGCATTTCACCTTTCACCCTGAAACATCTCAACTGAATACAACCAGGTCAAAGTTTTCTGAATTTTAAATTGAATCTCCCTAATCACCCTTTTATTTTTGAAACTCTTTTCTTTTTTTTCAATTTTTTATTCTTTTTTTTTGTGGGTGATCGGGGAGAAGAATATGTATGGAATCTTCGACTTTGATATAATATATGAACAACATAACCAAATACCAATCGCTCAAGATATGGGACTTTCAGATTCTCCCAAACTTCAAAAAAAAAAACAAACTCTCATCCAACCAAGCAAGGCAAAGGGATACTGGATATCAGAGGCCAAGGCTCGTATTGTCAGGGTTCAATCATGAAAGAAAAGGATAAACAAAGGCTAGGCGGGGCAAAAAGAACGGTAAATATAATGTAAGGAAGGCTATTTAGCTATGTAGCTTATCAAAATAAAATCGAATGCCTTAATCACTTTGTCACAGCGTGCAATGCAAATGTGTAATCTCAAGCAAGATGCAAAACAAGTTCTAGAGATGCAACTAATGGGTGAGTCGCTCAAGGGATCATGGAATTGATAAAAGTGATCAATTCAGAATTTAGGCAATGTGGACTCACGGGATGGGGCTCAATCAACTAAACTTAGCCCAAAGATTTGCGGCACGCACATTTATACTTTCTAAGATAGTCAAAGCAGTCAGATACGACTTTCATAACTTGTCTCAAAATCAGAAGGTTTGAAGGAAAAGGTTTCAAAAAAACTTTTGAGATCTCGTCCAGATTTTTTCTAAATGAAGCAAGCTAAACTGAAAGTAAGAAAGGTTTACGGCCTCCGTTGGATGGAATTAGTCTCAACAGTTTTCTGAGGGGGGCTAGGCACGCTAGTGGTCATGGTGGATTCACTAGATTCACTGGATTGGGCAGGCGGTCTGTAGTTGGGATTGTGAATGAGCCTGCCGGTTTGTGGGTCACGGATGCGGGCTCGGAGATGGTCTGCTATCTTGCCTGCATGGAAATTGATTAGTGCTCGAAAGAACCTTTATGCTACCCGCCCAATGCATGCATGGCTTAATGGACCCATATGAACCTAGGACATGGACACGACGCCTATATGCTGACATAAGGGTGACTCACCCACTTTTATGGGAGTGCATGTCCTAACTCTATATGGACCTAGCATGATGGTACAGATCGACATCGACTCAAGGGGCGTCATAAAGGGCCGAATAGGATCAATAGTAAGTGGATTGGGCCGACTGCAGTATCGAACAGTTTGGCCCGATGTGGAAGGAGAAGAAAACAGCCAAAACTCGCTGGTTTGAACTGTAATTCCTCCCTTTCAAATAGGCACAGACAGGATTCTACAGTGAGTCCAACTAGGCCAGGCACATCAAACCCGTCTGGGTTTGGGCCACCAAACCCGTCTGGGTTTGGGCCAGTCTATCTCTCATTTGATCCTACGCGGGCTAGAATGACGTCCCACTCATGTTTGGGCTAGACACTTGGACTTCAACTTTTACAGGATTAATTCACATGACATACAGATGCGGGATGAGCCTAATCATGGCTTTGGATTCAGGGTTTTTCTAGGTTTAGGGAGATGAATAGGGTACCACATGTTCTCGCCCCGGTGCATTTTCCTTATATGGAATTCAAGGAAAAATGTGTGGGGTGTTGCTCTTTGGGTTTCAAGGAAACCTTTAGAGTGTAACACGGGGAGAGGAGAGATCAAATGCTTGGCGATGTAAGTGCATCCCACAAGTAGTGACCTCCCGCTCTCGGGATTGATTCCTAGTTTTAAAACCTAAACCAACGCTTTTGTGCTCCCCAGCCATAAAGGCCCAAGAGTAGCCTGGTATGCAATATGCCTAAAAATGATAAAAATGTGAAATAAATTAATTCCTCCCCTTTTACAAAAAACACTAAAATTTAATTCTTTCAAGTTTTACCCTCTTTTTAAGTTTAAGTCCCCAGTGGAGTCGCCAATCTGTAGACCTCGAAAAATTGATGACCTTTTTCGCGGCGCTACTTAAAAGTATGATTGGGAGCCGACTAGGATTGCTTAACCTTAAATAAGGTTGAACTTTTAAGAATATTTTCATTAACAGATTAAATCGATTTATGCGCCGTGAGCCCGAGATTCACCTTTTAAGAAAGAAGAAAGGGAAAAAGACAAAAAGGAAGGGGAAAACACAAGGAACCCGTCTGGGTTCACTGCAAAAAGGAAGGGGAAAACACAAGGAACCCGTCTGGGTTCACAAGGAACCCGTCTGGGTTCACAGCTGGAACCAAGACGGGTTCGTAACTGCAGATCCCACGAGAAAGGAAAAAAACAAAAGAAAAAAAGAAAAGAAGGTGAAAACCCGTCTGGGTTCATGAATTGAACCAAGCCGAGTTGCTCCTTGCGCTAAACACAAATTAGGTCATAGAAACCATAAAAAAGGCAAATACCAAAGTACGAAAATAGAGTCGCCAGTTGAATTTTAGGAGAAAAACAACAAACCATTTTGATAAACAACTCCGGCCTACGAACCCAAAGACGGATTGGAGTTACGAATTTGACAATTAAAATTGTCAAATTCGCCTATTCAAACGAATAGACTCTACTAGAATTAAATCAAAGCAGAAAAAGTTAAAGGGAGGAATTAGATATAAATTTCACAAATTCATCATTAAAATCCTGCAAAACATTGAAAATATAAAAGAAACATGAATTCGATAGATTATGCTACATGGTTTACATCAACTATGCTAATCTTTAGTGAAGCAGCATGCAAAGGGAGAGAAGAGGTGGAGAGAATATGCTAGTGTCAATACTCTAGCATACTCGGGTCTGTCTATGGAAGGGAAAAAAGGGTTTAATTTATAGTGGAATAGGGGGGAGCAAGGGGTGCGTTTAGGGTTTAGGTTTAGCCGCGACGATAAAACTCAACCGAGTTTAGCTTTGGGCCGAGCTATATTTGGCCCAGCAACCCAGACGGGTTCTTGCCGAGCTGAGCTATGCTCTGGCCCAACGAACCCAGACGGGTTTGTCCCGTAATATTGGGCCATTATGCTCGTTTTCGGGCTAGAAAAGAAATGGGTTTGCATGCTACCAAACTACTCGGCTAACTTATTTTTACAAATAACTAAAACTAATACCGGTACAAAATTCGGTGTCTACAGGTTATTGCTATACAATTGGTGAAAGTATGATTATATATATATATATATATATATATATATATATATATATATATATTGGATTCTAATAATCCCTACTATCAATTTGGATTCTAGTGGTCCAAAAATAAATAAAATTGTATTCTGGTGGGACATCACCGAGTCAAGTGGTGGTGACTCGGTGGTTTGCTGACGTGTACCGGTGAGAGTGTGTTTAACCAAGAAATTATTATTTTAGTTATATGATAGGCCGCAAGTGCACGGGTGCTCGTGTAGCAAGTATCAAGGTCGATCCCACAGGGACTTTGCTAACTACGCACCAAACTAGCCTCCTAGGTGATTGCTAAATCGGTCGGGTTTTAGATTGAGAATAACTAATTCTAGTTCTAGTCACTAAAAAAGGTCAAATAAATCAAATATTCACACAATTCACAAGATGAAATCAATATGAGAAAGACGTTCAGGGGATAAAACCTAAGTCACTTTATGAATTAAACAAGTGGATTGAACATGTTTGTCACTAATTTGGTATATTTTAGGGTCGATAATCGCATAAATTCTTCCGTAGCGAGCTTTTGGCAATGAAACGGATTGCTTAGTAAAATTGATCTCTTGGACTCTTTATTGTGTCAATTTTATCTAAGTTAAAGATCAAATTATCCAATGACCCCTAATCACAAAGTCTTCTATCTCTAGTTCACTTCATAAACCAGTTTAATCCTAAGGGCTCCGATTATCGAATTTCTCCGTTCGGTACTTCATTCAACAATCTAAATCCATGCTAATGGTGATCAAGCAAAAGCAATGACATACAAAATCAAAGGATAAATAAAATGCATTCAAACAAGATAAACAAACTTGTTCAATCCAACAATACTCAATCCATAAGAGAAACTTGAAAGGGATTATCCCCAAATGAAAAGAAACTCACTACTCATGTTCAAAACACAAAACATATCAAAATCTATTCTAGAAAGCATGAAATCTAAAAGAAAAAGAAGTAAACCGAGATGGAAATCGTTCCTCGCTTGAATGGTAGTCGGTGGGGACTTTTGCTCCTCCACTTCAATGCATTTCTTGAGAATCGATCTTCAAACTCCAATAAACTCTCAATCTTCAACTATGGATGAATGTGGATGGATTTGTGGAGGAAGGGATGGATGATGGTAGAGATGGAGATGGATGGTGAATGGGAGTGAATGAATGAAGGTGGATGGTGGAATGATGATTCCCCTTCTACTCGGTCGAAAATCAGCATAATATAGGCAAATATCAACTCAAAACCGCCGAAAATGAAAAGACAGGAGAGACACGGACCGTGCCAGGGTAGGCACGGACCGTGCCCCATGTGACACGGACCGTGCTCCCTGTGACACGGACCGTGTCAGCTTTCTTCTTGAATTTTCTCACTCTCTGGCCATAGACACGACCCATGCTCTTCCTGGGGGCACCCGTGTCACTGCTTTCTCGAGCCTAGGAGTACTTTGGGCCATTGTTTGGGCCTTGGGCGATCCAACACCTCACTTCTTAGTCCTTTAAGCTCATAACTTGGATCTACACTTGCTTTTTGGGCTCGGTTTACATCGATTCTTTACAAATTCCCTACAAAACTCACCAAACTCCAAACCAAGTGTAATATGGGAAATTCGGGTATAAGAAATACATAACCAAATCAAATATTCCCCAAATTCACATCAAAATGACCAAGTATTCATATATACAAGAGGCACTTATCATTATACTCTGGTGGTCCCATTTAAATTGCTATTGTATTCTAATAGTCCTATTGATATACTTAGAGTGTGTTTGGTAGGGGAGAAAATATTTTTTTGGAAAATGTTTTCCCAATTTTCTAGTGTTTGGTACAAAAAAAGTTTAGAAAATCATTTCCAAAGAAAATCATTTTCCTTTAAAGGGAGGAAATTGACTTCCTTTAATCAACCTAGAAAAATCATTTTCCACCATTGATTGTTGGATCGATTTTTACTACTACCCTAACTGAAATTTGAGGCCGAAATTTAACATTAACGGTTTTGCTCGAAATTTTGTAACACGATATAATTGATTAAAAAAACCTCAAATATAAATTTTTAGCTCAAAATATTTTTATTTGATAACATTTATCTTGATATACATCAAATCAGAAGTTTTTGCCCTAAAACTGACTGAAACTTTTAAAACTTCAAACTGAACCGTTTGAATCGAAACTTTATGATTTGATAGTATGAACTAAGAAAAGCTCAAATATAATTGAGCTCCAAATATTTTCATTTGTAACATATATCGCCACTTTTATCGACATTTTTTTTTGCGGTTAAATATGACTGAAATTTAAGAGCAAAATTCAATTTTCTCAGTTTGTCACGAAGCTTTACAATACGATAGAAATGATTAAAAAAAGCTCAAATATGAATTTTGAGTTCCAATTATTTTCATTTATAACATATATCGCCACTTTTGTCGACATTTTTTTGCGGTTAAATATGGCTGAAACTTAAAAGCAAAATTCAATTTTATCGGTTTGTCACGAAACTTTATAATACGATAAAAATGTTTAAGAAAAGCTCAAACATGAATTTTGAGCTCCAAATATTTTCATTTGTAACATATATCGCTACTTATATCGACATAAATGATCATTTTCCGAAAAATAATTTATCTCCTATCAAACAAGGGAAAATTTGGTATGGAAAACCATTTTCCTTGAAAAACCATTTCTTATGGAAAACCATTTCCTCAGAAATCGTTTTCCTCTCAACCAAACACACCCTTATTGTATTTTGATGGTCCCATTTCATAGCTGATTATGTTCTGGTGGTCCGAATTCTTGGTCAAACACACTCTCATTGGTACACGTCAGCAAACCACCGAGTCACCACCCTCCAACTCAGCGACATCCCACTATAATACAATTTTATTTTCTTTTGGACCACCAGAATACAAATTGATAGTAGGGATTATTATTGTCCAATTTGTAAAAGTTGGGATTATTATAAGCCAATTTTCATATATATATATATATATATATATATAGTAAGAAAAAGCAAGGAGCTATTTGATTTCATAACCCACCTGGGGATCAATTACAAACCCACAGAATAGCCTCTCTACCAACATCAAAGCTATTCATTCAACAAAACAAAGGCCTATTAACATACAACACCAATTTCTCAAAAACCCAATTCTGAATATAACTTGCCTTTTCCTTCCTCAACAATTGCAAAATAAGAGACGATCTGATCTTCTGCACACACACCTGAGTAGATGGCAATTGATTTCTATGTTTCTTCAAATTTCTAGCTTCCCAAATTATATACACAATTGTAGATATATATATCGTTAAACATGGTATTTTTATAATAATTAAACTAATAAACGCAACGTATGATTCTTGTAATTTATAAGCGAATAAAATTACTGAAAGATTAGTAGAACTAAAAAAAAAATAGAAATTGATGTACGAAAGACTTACAATTACATTCAATTGGACAATAGAAACTCAAAAACTCTTAAGAGCCTTATAACAAAAAATAATTGGAGAATCGCAAATTCTAGCATAAGACTGTCTCACGATAAATTATCGTGAGACGTCCTATGTGACAAATTTTGTCAAAATGAAAACACAAGAGCATGTTGGAGAGTGAAATCAATCTCCTTAATTAAATTAATTAAATTTAAAAAATAAATAGCATAGATGAGGTAATTATTTTTTTATCCGCAAATAGCGCACACGTTTTAAATGGAACAATTTCCTAAATACCTTTTACAAATTATATAATTCTAGGTGACTAATAAACCAATCAACGGTGACTATATTATGTTATCTCAAATTTGGAAACAAATAACAACATATCTATCAAGCGAATTAAAATATAGGTGACTAATATTTAATTTTTGGGGCGACAAATAATATGGTATCTCGATTCTTAGCATAAATAGGTGACTAATATTCGATGTTAGAGTGACTAATATTACATTATTGGACGCAAATATATGACTCAATGGTCACATATATATTTATTATAGTGGTGGTCACGTTATTATCAGAATATGCGCGACTATTATACGACTCAATAGTGACTAATCTTCATGTTCTCTGACACACATAAATGCTGCTATTGTACTAGTCATATTTATATAACTAAAAAAGTCGCATTTAAATCAGAGACATTTTTAAATTTTTAATAATTGTAGGATCTTTATATAATATAAGAGATTGTAGTAGTCATAGTCATATAATTAATAAAGTCACATGTAAATTAAAAATATTAGTTAGATTTTTTATAGGTAATAAGTACGTTTATTTTAGTATGTTAGATTTCAATATTACTGTTTACTTTCGTATGTTAGTACAATCTTGGCCATAGTATATGTCTATAATATCACACAATATTAATCTACCATTACGACGACTATTTATAATAGTTGTGATGATTAGAAGGTTTTTACAATTCTATTGGTGTTTTTTTTGAATACCGTACCGATGGTACGGCTAATATTTTAACCATGTAAATGACTATTTCAATGTACGTTTATATTGCACACATTTTCACTTCATACAAAACAATATATATCCATGAAGGTACATAAAAGCCTTTATTTCCAAATAATAATTAGTAACAAGGGTATTTAAATGTAGTCATATAAGAGTACATAATTAGTCATATTTGGCATCATATATACGAATATATAATAATTATTAATAAAGGTACGTAAAAGTAGTTATACAAGAATACATCATTAGTCATATTTTAACGTCGTTTGTGTTTATTAGTCATATATATATATATATATATATATATATTTAAACGCCCTATATTTTCGAATATAATCTTCAAATAATCCGGATCATTTTTCCAACTTCCTAAATTTAAACGTATATTTTTTTTAAATCTTCAAATAATCCCACTTTTTGGCAAATATAATTTTTTCCCTAAATCCTCAACTTCAAACGTGTTACATTCAAATATAATTTTTTTTCCTAATCCCACTTTGGCAAATATAATCCCCTTTGGCAAATATAATTTTTTCCTAATCCGTAATTTGACAAATAATCTTAAATCTTCAAGCATATTTTTTTCCCTTAATTCTTCAAATCCAAACATGATATATTTTCCAACATGATATATTTTATTGTCTAACGTATGTTCATTTGTTTCCATGTACGTTCATGTTTTCATAATCTAAATTTGGCAAATAATCATAATCTTCCTATTATCACAAACAAATCTGTATGAATAATTAAATTTTCCAAAAACAAATAATTTCAACCTTTTAAAGTATTTACGCGTGACTAATTTTCTATCTTGCAATGACTAATATTGTGTCATTGGTTCGCCGAGATAATCTAAGTTCAACTAATATACTAATATAGTCATACACATTATTATAAACAGTCAGATTAAGCATCTTTTTCAAACTCCCCAAATTTAAACGTATTATTTTTCCGAAATCGTCAAATAATCCAATTTTGGCGCATAAAAGTAGTCATACAAGAATACATAATTAGTCATATTTGACATCGTTTGTGTTTATTAATCATATATATATTTATACATCATATATTTTTGGATATAATATTCAAATAATCCGAATCATTTCCAACCTTCCCAAATTTGAACGCATATTTTTTTGTTAAATCTTCAAATAATCCGAATTTGGCAAATATTTTTTTCCTACACCTTCAAATTTAAACGTCTTATATTTTTCTCCATGGATGCTCATACTTTTTTCCTATTTTTGTTCATATTTTCCTAATCTGAATTTGGATAATAATCCTAAATCTTCAAGTATAATTTTTTTTCCTTAAATCATCAAATTCAAACGTGTCTTTTTCCCTAACGTACGTTCATTTTTTTCCATGTACGTTCATAATTTCCTAATCCGAATTTAGCAAGCAATCATAACCTTCCAATTATCACAAAAAAACGTTTATAAATAATTAAATTTTCCAAAAATAGATAATTTCAACCTTTTAAAATACTTACGCATGACTAATTTTCTATCATGCAATGACTAATATTGTGTACTTGGTGTGCCGAGATATTTAAGTTCAACTAATATACTAATATAGTCATACACACTATTATAAATAGTCACATGTAAGCCATCAAGAATGATATTCCAACAAATATTGTATAGTATTAACGAAAACATTCACATGATAATTATACACCAATAATAACATTGTTGTATAAAAATGCAAAAGTCCTCATCCACTAACCCTAAATAGTAAAACCACCAAAGTTAAATAGTCATATAAAAATATCATAGATTTAACACGTACATTAATATATTAAATTGAATTTTTTTTGGGTGTTTTGGTTCCAATTTCCTCAACATATGTGGAGCCATTCACATCACCATTTATTCGTGTCGCATTGGGTTTTTTCCTCCTCTGAAAGTGGCTCTTGATTCTTTGTGATCTTCCTTTTGCCATTCTCGCCGCCAATCTGACCCTCATCTGACGTCTCATTGTGTGGTTTCATCATTGTTGTTATTACATTATTCAAACATATCAAAAATATTATTTGTCACTTTTACATCATTTATTAATCCATTACTAACCAATAAAACATATATTATTTGTCACATTTTCAATGTATATTAGTCACCTATAATACAATCAAAATAGTGGACGCAAAAAAAAGAAATACCAAAAAATTGAGGTAACATATTATTAGTGCCCCATAGATTGAATACTAGTCAAGCATATATTATTATCCACCCATATATTGATTACTAGTCACATATATTATAATGTAAGTTGAATTTTTGAACGAGATATCAAAACAAGTACTGTAATAGTCATATCAACAGAACCAATATGTCACTCTTTTAATTTAACGAGATAAAAATTTCAAAATGACCATACTTACTGACGACAATAGTCTCCTTATCAAGGCTAAATAGTCACATATGTATTTTGTAAAATTGTTATCATAACAATACTAAATACTCGTTCATCACCGATAGTCACATGGGAAAAATAAAATAGTCATACCGCGATCAACTTCTATGTCATTCTCGCCACCAATTTGAGTCACGCCTGACATCTCCTTGTGCGGATTCATATAACATTGGTCACTACATTATTCAAACATATCAAACATGTTATTAGTCACTTCTACACTATTTATTAATATGATATCAAACATATAACATTGATCACTTTTTCAAAATATATTAGTCACCTATAATCCAATTAAATTATTTTAGTCACCAATAAATCAATAAATCATATAACATTGGTCAAAGTTTCAAAATATATTAGTCACCTATTATTCAATTAAATTAATAGACGTAAAAGCACGAGATATCAAACCATCAAGATAAAATATTATCAGTCACCCATAGATTGGATACTAGTCAAGTATATCAATCTCAATACATTCATTGACACATAAGAATCAAGGATTGCTTTCAACCATACAAAGATTACTTTCACCAAATCGAGTTATTCAACCGCACAATCATATGTATCAATCTCGACAAACATTACATTCCCCGAACCGAGTATTCAAGGATTGCTTAAAAATGATTACATCACGCTATATCAAACGATTACAAATCACAAGTGAAAATTTCAAAAAATCAGAATAGTAGTCAACGAAGTATATTCAAAAATCTTGCACCTTCAAACATTTCTCCATTGTTCGAATTTAAATTCGAACAATGGTCAGTGGTTACTAATTCAAATATTCACACTTTCAACATTGACATATAAATATATAATCCCGACGTCCACAATCGAATATACGTAGCAAGATTTACTTACCCGAGACGACGATGTTATTCGAGGACGGTTGACGATCTTCGTGCGGAGACGGTGTCTAATTTGCTCATATCGTTAGAGTTTCACAATAGGAGGAGGGAGAGAGATTAGAGACTATATATATGGAGAGTCGTCACACACACGAATTAAGAGAGTGACCGCTTTTTTTTCTCTCTTTGACGTGGCACTCCGTCTCACGTTATTTTAACGTGAGACGGTCCTATATAAGATATATTGTTGGAGAATTTACCTATGCCTAATTAAATCCCAAACTCAACTAGTACAACAACTTCAAATTGATTACAACAATAATGATTCCCTACCATTTCATATCTGAAAAGTTATGTGATGTTTGACTCTAATTACCAAATGCGACACTGCCTAGTTTTAGAATGTAAAAACATACATTTGAGAAAATAGAATAATTAAAAAAACTTGTTGGAAATGTAACATAGCAATCGATTCTAAAGCAAAAATAATAATGTACAACAGCAATAATGGCAACAATGACCCCTACAATGTCAAAGGCGAAAGATTTTGATTGATATTACGCATTTATCAACCTAATTAGAAGTCATGTACTGGTCATTCACGAATGAAATTAGCAACAATAAAAAAATTTATATTGAAATACAATTATATATACAAATATTTTAGTCAAAAGGAGTCAAATTGAAATAAAAAGGTGGTGCTTAGTATTGGACTTTAGGGGGTGTCCCCGATTTTCAGGGGTGTTTGAACAAATTCGATAATTGTTCCAATCCAATTTTACAAGGTATCCTGATTTTAAGGAATAATTTTTCATGCATTGTTAATTATAAATAAAATTTTTTTTTTTGATAATTAGCGGTCAAAAGACATCGACCCTTTTAATTAAATAACGCCGCAAAGACGAATGACCACCAGGAGAATTACAACGACAAAATGAAAGCCATCTTACAAGAAGATTGACATGAGAAAAGCCGATAATAAGAATCTAACACAGAGAGTCCCAACACCACCAAAAATATTAGTGACAATCTACTGAAAAATGATAGATATTTGATGAAAGTCCATTGCAAGATGCTCCACCGAATAAGAAAGCTTTTCCTTCCAAACAGCTACCCAATATAGATTTTCATTTGACAGTTCGCATCACCATCAGTTTGTTTATAACACCCAACAACTGCAGGCAGGAGATGAAGTTGGAACCATGAACCACTAGACAGTTGCTACACTTTCATGACTGAAAATTTGAGTTTTGCCAGACTGAGAACTTTGACTTCATAAGCCTAACAACTTGGCACTAACCAACCACAAAATAACCCGCCACCACAGATGCAAAATGATGACCAGCAGCAACAAACACAAAATACACCAGAAATGCAATTAATGATGCGTAGCACTGAGATAGAGCCAGTAGTAGCAGCAACAAAACCATTACACAACACAGAGGGTATCAACCAAAGATGCACAGCCCAGGAAGAAGACAAACTGCAACAAAAATAGATAACAACAGTTTTGCAAAACCAGCGGCAGCAGCAGAACCATAACACCACCCATCTGATTTACTACACCAGATACTTAGATGATCCTAAAAAGACAGTGCAATCAAGACACCTCTTTTAATGGCGATTTTAAGTAGAAGCCTTGAAGAGACTTTGATCTCATAGAAGTCTGACTTACTGGTCCTGTCTTATCAGAATGGAATACTACCATCTGTAGAAGATGATATTAACCTATCTGAGATTCCTTTCCTTCTCGTACTTTCTTTGGTCTTCTTTTTCTTTCTTGTTGAAAGCTTTTCACTAAGATACTTCCTGGGATTAGAGTTTTTCTTTGCTCTGATAAAACCACTTTTCTCTCCAAATTTGATAGTTTGGTCAACTATATATTCTCTGACTTTAATCACTGACTCACAGTCAGAGGAGATGGAGTTGAGATCATCACTTGCCTCATCAGTCAATTTACAAATAAAGTATAAGTTAGTTATGATGAAAATTTTGAATTAATGGTCCCACATATAATTTGAACTTGTTCAATTTAACTTTGGGTAGCTTCAAAAAAAAAAAACTTTGGGTTAGTTTCTTAATTAATGCCCATGTATAAATTGAATTTGTTGAAACATATAAATTGAATTTGTTGAAAGTGATCAATTGAATTTTCTGGAATAAAAGAATTATCTGTATTTTAATTGGTTGAAATCCTTAAAATTAATCTCCTTTTATTATTTCATGGGGCCCACACTTTGCTATTATACACACACACACACACACACACACACACACACATATATATATATATATATAGAGAGAGAGAGAGAGAGAGAGAGAAGAAACAAATTGTGAGCATAAAAGTATGGCCAATCTCAGCCATCGGTTCCAAGATTAAGGGTAGTTATAAATTAGGTGTTTTATTTTTATTTCTAGAGTAGGCCTTACAATTTGATTGGTTGGATTTTTTTTTTAAAAAAGAAGTCTGATTGATTGCACGTGAGAGAGTAGGAGAGAGGAGAGAGGAGAGAGAATTACTATTGCATGTCAGCCATTAAGAAATAAATGCGTTGAACTTCCCCAAAACCATCATCATTTGCATTTTTTTTAAAATTCCATCTGGTAATTGACAAAGGCAGTCAAGACTGAGAGTGAATTTGTGTGGATTTGATATGGTGAACATCTAATTGAAACCCAGAAACCCTAGGCGATTTCTCGGCTGCTTGAAAGGTACGAGTTTGCAATTTTATTTTTTTGTTCTGTTTGAAAATTGGGAGGCAGAAGTGAGTGAATTTGTGTGGATTTGATTTGGTGAACATCAAATTGAAACCCAGAAACCCTAGGCGATCTCTTGGCTGCTTCAAAGGTATGAGTTTGCATTTTTTTTTATGTTCTGTTTGAAAATTGGGGGGGGGGGGGAGGGGTAATTCGGTAAGTGTATTTGATTCTGGACAGATTGGGTGACGTTTGTCTTGGAATTTGAGTTGTTGAAGGTGTTTTTGTCAGGATAGAAGTCGAAGTTTACAGTTGAACATGGTGTCCAAGGTAGGGATTCAGTTAGAGGAGGATTGAATGAATAGTGTATTCTGATGCGTGTTTGAATTGGGAGATGGTAGTGAGTACGATAATCATGTTGAATGTTGCAAATTAGGTCATCAACTGCTCATCGTCAAGACAATTGATGATCATGTTGTGTTATTGTTGTTCATAGGCGTCAAAATGGATTTTTGTAGTTGGAATTCCATGTATTTAGGATCATATTGATCTGTTACTACTGTTTGGTGGTTTGATGTTCATTTCATTGTCGATTAATGATCATTTCATGGTCACTCAATGTTCAATCAAACCAGTTTATCTTTTCAATTCACTGTCTACTGTTGTTCATTTCAATGTTCCTTGATGATCATTTCATGTAGCTTGACGCTCATTAGACACCACCTACAAGTTTATGTTTATTGCGCTCAGTTGAGGTGCTCATTTGATGTTCATGCCAATTGAATGTGATGTTCATTTACATGATGAACAGTTATGGTTGAGTAGCCAAATACAAATTGATGGTCATTTACCTGATCATTTTGTCAAGGTATGATGTTCATATACGATAATAAAAACTTTAATGTTTATTGCACAACAACTTGAAGTTCATTTCAATGTTACTTGATGTTCATTTTCATATCTGTATATGTTCATTTCAGTTCAATTCGATCATTTAATGTTGGAAAGATCACTTTCATGTTCATTTCATGGTCACTCAATGTTCAATCAAACCAGTTTATCTTTCAATTCACTGTCAACTGTTGCTCATTTCAATGTCCCTTGATGATTATTTCATGCAGCTTGATGCTCGTTAAACACCACCTAGAAGTTTATGTTTATTGCACCCGGTTGAGTAGTTCCTTTGGTGTTCATGCCAAATAAATTTGATGTCCATTTACATGATGAACATTTACATGATGAACATTTACATGATGAACATTTATGCTTGAGTAGTCTAATACAAATTGATGGTCATTTACTTGATGTTCATATGTAATAAATCGCACTGAATGAGCTCATATACATGTATATAATTGTTTCATGTAATGTTAAATAGGTATTACATATGGTACCGCTCGTGCCAATAAGCTACCAATTGAACGACCACAGGGAATATGTTCCATTTTATGCTATTGAATCATGGGTTCCAGTTGAGGGGATGACATTTAATGACATTGAAGATGGGAAGAAGTTTAATGAGCAGTACACTATTAGTGTCCGTTTTAGAGAGATGGTGGGTTCATACGACAATGTTGGTTACGCACTTCAAGACATGCGGAGCTACCACCAATCGTTGAAGAATGTGCTGGTTGACATGGATGCTGAAATGTTTGTTGACATATTGAGGAGGAACAAGGAGAGAGATCCCGAGTTTTATTATGTGTTTGTAGTTGATGAGGGCAACAAGTTAAGAAGCGCATTTTAGTGTGGATTGATGAATGAACATTTGAAGCCTGCATTGTTTTTGTCATATAAACATATATTTGGTTTCATGTTGGTCGGATGTATTTTTGATGGATTGGGCTGACTTACTTTTTATGAATGAACATCTGACGTCCATATGATTCAAACTTGATGTTCAATATTCACTATGAGTTCAGTTGAAGTTCATTCGAATACAACTTGTTGTTCATTTGGCATTCACTTGATTAAAACCTGACATAAATTTCATTGTCAACTGATGTTCTTTTACGTGTCACTTGATGTTCATTACATGGTTTCATGATGTTCATTTCATGTTTACTTGATGTTCATTTCACCAAGTTTATAATCAGTTTCAATGTTCAGAACGAGCTCACTTGACGCTCATCCCATTACGACAAGATGTTCATTGTTTTTTTTTATTTTATTTCTAGTTCATCAACAACTTCATTCGATGTTCATTGTAAGGTCGCTAGATGTCCATCAGATTATAACGTGATGTTCAGTTATGTTCTTGTGATTATAGTTTGATGTTCATTTGATGTTCATCATGAATTCACTGGACGTCCATGTGATTATAATTTGATATTCATTTTAAACTGATTCACCATTCTTTTTGAAATGTTACTACTGATTATAACTGGATGTACATTTGATCTTCACTTGATGTTTATTTCATGTTCACTTGATGTTCATTTCAAGTTCACTTAATGTTCATTTCATGTTCACTTGATGTTCATTCCAAACAGTTCATTTTACTGTGCATCGTTGAAGAAATCGCCTAGGGTTTCTGGATTTCAATTTGGTGTTCACCAAATCAAATCCACACAAATTCACTCTCACTCCCGCCCCCAATTTTCAAACAGAACAAAAAATAAAATTTCAAACTCATACCTTTCAAGCAATCGAGAAATCGCCTAGGGTTTCTGGGTTTCAATTTGATGTTCACCAAATCAAATCCACACAAATTCACTCTCACTCCTGGTTGCCTTTGTCAATTATAGATGGAATTTCAAAAATGCAAATGATGATGGTTTTGGGGAAGTTCAACGCAGTTATTTCTCATTGGGTGGCGTGCAATAGTAATTCTCTCTCCTCTCTCCTACTCTCTCACATGCAGTCATACTTCTTTTTTTTTTTTTTAAAAAAAAATCCAACCAATCAAATTATAAGACCTACTCTAGAAATAAAAATAAAACACCTAATTTATAACTACCCTTGATTTTGGAACCAACGGCTGAGATTGGCCATGCTTTTATGCTCACAATTTGCCTCTTCTCATTATATCTATTCCCATATATATATATATATATATATATATATATATATATATATATATATATATATATATATATATATGAGTTATTTTTAAAAACTTATCTTTTTTAAATTACCAACAAATGTATATTCTAAATATTATGAATTTTAATTATTTTTGTTCTAAAACTTAGCACAATACTTTTCCACGAGTTGTAGTGAATTTATAATGTTTGTCCCAAAATTTTCATTTTTTTCTAACTTTTATGATTTTCCCCCTATTATTCCTTAATCATAATAATTATTTTAGCTTTAAAAAAATAAAATTTGTTTCAGTAACTAAACTTCATAATCTTCATAGAGACAAAAATGAAAAAATAGAAAAATTTAAAAAAAACCTCAAAGTGGAAATATGAAGATATTTTATTAGACCTCCAACAATTATATACCTTAAATATCATGGATTTTGAACTGTGTTTACCCTAAATTTAGCACAACACTTCCCCATGATGTTTAGCTAATTGACAACGTTTGCCCCAACTTTCTTTCAATTTTTTTTTCTCTAAATTTTATGATTTCCCCCTTTTTACTCTTTAAAAAAAAATTATAATAATTGTTCGGATTCTTAAAAAAATTAAAAATTCTTTTAGTAACTACACTTCATAGCCTCATTGTGGACATGAATAAAAAGTTAGAAAATCTAAAAATTTAAAAACCTCAAAGTGAAAATATGGAGATAGATTTGTGATAATCCTAAATTTTATAGGGTTATTTGGATGTTTAATACATGAATTTCGGGTCGGTTTGTGATCGAACGTAACATTTATATCACGAATTCATGTATATTTCACTTGGTCTGGAGATTGGTGTAATTTTGTAGGTTTGTGAATGAAATTACATGAAGTCATGAAAAAAAAAATAGGAGGAGAAGTTGAAAGGTAGGAAAACAAAGCAAAGAGCAAGGAACAACGAGAAGCCATGTTTGCCAAGACACCGCGTCCTCCTCGCGCTTAGCAAATGACAAACAGAGTTTAGGGGAAGCTGGAACAAGGCTGGCGCTAGCAACGCCTGGCACGCGCTGGTAGCGCCTGGGTTGTTACGCACTGCTTGGAGAACAATGCATCTATTTTTTGTTATAATAAGAATCAGGAGCATCCGTTTAACGGGGGGAGACCACTTACTATCAGCTTTGAGTATTCTGATTTTCTCATAGACAATATTTTAGAACCCTAGTTTTTGGTATTGGAGATTAAAGCGTTCAACTGCCGTCAGGAAAATTGGAGATTGAAGCTCGGGAGAAGGAAACTTTCACGAGTCAACGTATTCGTTCATCCCTCGATTGTGGTTGTTCTCTTTCCCAATTTTTACTATGTTTTCTAGATTTAATTCAATTAGTTTAGTTGTTTTTATTATCAAGCATGAGTAGTTAACTTTCAGTTTAAGGGAAACTCGATGTTGTTCATTTGACCCTCAGTTTTGATTTTGGTATGAAATAGTTTGTCAATTTCGTTCTGTCTTCGTGTTTATATTGTTACAGTAATTGACTGGCCACCAGTTACTTGTGTCTAGACTCTTAGTTTCAGATCGAAAGATTGCTTCTTTGAGTTGGATTGACGAAGATTGAATAGGTATAAAATTCGGTTAGAAATAATGTATTTTCATACCTAGGTTCGCTTGAATAACCTGTTGTTAACTTTGAGTAAATTAGATAGCCATGAAAATAGGTGTTTAATTTAGTCGGAGCAATTCACTCCGGATCGAAAGATTGTTGTGATAGATATTTGTTTGGTTATTGACCTCGAATCGGTACAAATTGCTAAATACTGAAATCAGACCTTCGTTAGGTTAATTGGTTAACTAGAGTAACTCCCCTAAACGCCTTTATAATATTGAGAAAACCTTCATAAATATATACTTGTTGTTTTGATTCGATAAATTCACAGTTTGAATTAGATTGCTTTGCAATTTCGTTCATTTCAGTGTAACTGAGTTTAAAAATCCAACCCTTTTGATTAACCTAGCATCCTTTGTAGTGGGTTAGTTTATGCGTAAGCTAGAACAAGTCCTCGTGGGAACGACCTTGATATACTACATTGTACACCGTGCACTTGCGGCGTATCAAGTTTTTGGTGCCATTGCCGGGGACTCTGTCCCTAGCAGCCATTAAACGAATACTCTTAGGTTGACTAAGTTGTTTTCTTTTTCTTTTTCTTTATTTTCTTTTCTTTTTATCTTTGATTTTTTTAAAAAAAAAATCCAAAAAAATGGCAATTCTTGATTTTTCCCAATTTGAGCAGGAATTAATTTGGCACTATTTTGAGCGATTACTTGCATGTCCTGTTTCGTGTGGTATTGCGCCTGGGAAATCAGATATTCTTGACATTGTTGCTTTGGGGGTGAATGGTGAGACTCGTACTCTATTAGAGTATTTTGGTTTCTATTATGTTCAAACTATTGATGAAGCTTGGAGTTTGCTTGAGTGGCTTGCATGTGATACTTGTGATTTTGAAAATTCTTATTGTGCATCTAGTTACTCTTTACCCAATCCTTGTGCATCTCATGCTAGATTGTATACTCAACCTTATTGTTTGCCTCCTTGTCGTTTGTGTAATTCTCTTGACCATGATGATTCTACATGCCCTGGTTTAGCCAGAATTGATATTTTGATGAGGGCAGTGCTAGAGCAACAAGATAGGACATTTGACATGATGCGAAGGTCTAGCCCATTACATGATTCTGACCATATTTCTAGTTCTTTCAATTTGAATGTTGGATTATGTTATGAGGTTGAGTTTACTGTCCCTTTAGTCTGGAGGAAATAGTTGACCCTTTTGAGACAGCCTTGCTGATTGTTGCTCCTTCTCATCCTAGCTTACCTAGAGACACTACTGATGGTGTCTTGACTTTTCCTAATGCATCCTTACCTTTTTCTCAGTCGACGGGGTTTGAGGTTAGTGATTCCCATGGGTTTGATGCTAGGTATGATGATGATTTATGTCATGGGCCAATTGATATTATTAATGAGGAGTCTTGTGAGGGATTTGTGGGTGGATTGGATCCTTCAAGCAAAGAATTTGATGATGTACTCCATGCTTCTATGCTTTGTTCATCACCTTACCTTGCCCCTAAGAACCTTGAGGAGCCCATTCCCTATGAAAAGACCATTGATGTTCATGTTCATGTTGATGTGGAATGTATGGATAACTCTTGTGATGTGACTGTGATTGAGGGGACCAGCAATGTTCTTGATTTGTCCTTAGGCACTTTAGGAAGGATTCATCCCTATTTTGATCCATATTGTGAATGCCTAGAGGACTCAGCTAGAAAAATAATGTGGACAACTTATTTTGATTCTTTTGATTTTTCTAGTGTCTTTGATCTATTTAAGAGAACACAACTAACATTCTTTGCCATGAGTATTTAGTTGCTCTCTTATTTGCAAGCTTATGAACCGCATGCTGCCGAGTTTGACAAGCATCTAAAGACTTTGACTGCGTCTGAGGTGTTCGCTTAATCGTAAGGTCTTGATGGAGTGGCTGATGCTCCCAAGGACCTTTGCTTGAAGAAACGTTAGTTTAGGTGCATCCTGCACCTAACCTGGTGAGTTCTTCCTATTTCGTTCCTTTATTTTTCTTCATTTTTTTAGAGTGGGATGCATTATGTCGTTTCCCTCTTGTGCATTCGGCCCTTACTCGAAATGCATTTCGGACAATGATTTGACTAACCATGGGGGGATTGGGTTGATTGTCGTGAAATCATGTGCTTAAGTGAGACTGACGTTTATAGTTGCATATTTGTTAGTTTCTTTTTGTGTTTGCTAGGCTTTGAATTTGCATCTAGGTTGCATATAGGAGTAGTTTTCTTGCTTTCTTGCTAAAAGTTTAAAAACAAATAAAAATTAGGATAGTTTTTGGTTGCGAAAACCCCTCCTATGATGAGTACTTTGAGGTGTGTGTTCGAACTGTCATTGCAAGTGTGTACTCATGTGATTTCTGGCTTGATGCGGATGATGAAAGAGACTTGGTTGGTTGCTTGATTTAGGTTGCTTGTCTTGTTTGTGATTCATCTAGTCTTAAGTGATTCTTGTGCGTGATAGTGAAGTTCTTGTGTTTGGTTCATCAAATGAACTAGTTGTAGTGATTGTGGTAGGTTAACCCGTGAGACTTTTTTTTAAAGCCTAAAAGACTATCACTTTCATAGTCTCATTTTCTTTTGAGTGTGACCTTACAATGCTTGCATCTCTAGAACTTGATTTGACTCTCTTTGAAACTGCATTTGACTTGTGCATTGTGTTAATATGATTGAGGCCCATTTTGTAGCCACATAGCAAAAAGCCACCTGACATTTTGACCCCTTTTTGCTAGCTCTTTACTAACCTTTTTTCTTGTCTCGTTGTTTACCCTATTGCGCGCCCTTGGCCTGTTCTTAATCTCATCCTCTTTTAGCCAAGTTAGTGGAGCAACAATTCAGTTGGGGGGCAGTTTTGCAGTCTAATTGTTGGTGACTTTGTTGGTTAGTTTGCTTGATGAGGGAAGCATCGCTCATAATCATTATTTATTCCCTCTTTTCATTCGAGGTTGAAATTGGTTTGATGGGAAATGAGTCGTTTCTTTATGTAATCCACCGAAAAAGAAGAAGACAGAAATGGAAAAAAAGAGGAAAAATGTTTCAATAATAGGTGATTAGCATAGAGCGCTTTGCTTATGCCGACTCTTCCTCTAATTTCCTTCGACGGGGATGTATTTATGCTTCATTGCGGTGTGATGTAAGAGGTGTTGTGTTTTATGTATTGGGAATGTTGCTCTTTAGGTTCTTGGCTCTTTAACTCCACATTCCCTAAATGATTTCCCTCCTTACCTTGCACCTAAGCCCCATTACAACCCTTAAAAAGTCCTCATGATTGGCACATGTGCATTTTGTCTATAGCGGTAGATAATTGAGAGTCTTGCCAAACTTATGGTAGTTTGCTTACATTGGTTGAAGGTTTTGAGTGAACTGCTATATCTTTTACAAAAACACGAGGGGAGTGATTCACATACCCTAAAGTGAGGTGATGTATAATGGAATCAAAAGATCACATTACACAAAAGAGTTTAGGATCTTTAAGAGCGAAGATGAAAATCTCCCTTCTCAAAGTTCTTAGGAATCGAAAATGGAATGGAATTGGATGAGAAAGATGGAAAGAACTATGAAAGATGATTACCAAATGAATGTGGTTGATGAACGAATGGATGAACGATTGAATGCTTTGAATTGGAACGAATGATAATGGCGATTGAAGCTCCTTTGAAGGATAAAGACACACCACCTTCAAGACTCTTCAATTCCTTCCTTTCACCACCAAGGATGCCAACCTTGGATAGAAGAAGGGGAGAAACTCGAAAACTCCCTCAAGAGCTCGAAATCTAGCAAAGCTAGAGAGAAAACAACAACATGTGTTTGTTTGAATTTTGTATTTGATCAGATTGAATGGGATTACAAGGCACCCAAGGGGTCTATTTATACTAATAGAGAACCCCCCTTGGCGTGTACAATTCAAGAAAAAGGAGTAAACTAGCTTACATCATCTATTACAAGAATAACATCATAAAGAAACAAGTATACTAAGCTAGATTACATTTGATGATAACTTTCTCTATACTTATCCAAATTTAAAGATTCTTGAACCATTGGAAAGCTCTTGAAAAGTAGATCATTTCACTCTAGGATACTTTCCTTGGTAGCTTCATGGTTCTTGAGATAGAGAACAAATCATCACTCCTCCATAGTTAAGACTACTCGAATATGTACCACATGTGATAGTTTCAAGCTCCTTTTGAAAGTAGCTACATTGGCTTCCATGTAGGTTTGGGACCAAATCTACATCATTCCCCCCTAGTTGAAAAGAGTTTGTCCTCAAACTAGGAAGTTCTCCATTATCTCCATAAAAGGGCTTGAGATCACTCACATTAAAAGTGCAACTCCCTTCATAGTCTTCTCCAAGTTGCAATTTATAAGCATTGTCACCAATCTTCTCTAAAACTTTATAAGGACCATCTCCTCTTGGTGCAAGCTTACCTTTCCTCTTAGTAGGAAATCTTTCTTTCTTCAAGTGAATCCAAACAAGATCTCCAGGCTCAAATACAACCTTCTTCCTTGATTTATTCACTCTACTTGATACACTTGAGGTATACTTCTCAATTTTAGCTCGAACCTCCTCATGTAGCTTCTTAATCTCTTCCACCCTTTTGTTAGCTTCAAAACTAAACTTTGTTGATGTAGAGATGGGCGTGGGATCCATAGGTTGGAGAGGGTTCCTTCCATAAACAACTTGAAAAGGTGACAACCCTGTGGCTTTACTTGGACTTCGATTGAAGGCAAATTCAGCATGACATAGAAGAGTATCCCAACCCTTCTTGTCTTTACTCACCAATATCCGAAGAAGAGCTCCCAAAGTTCGATTAGTCACTTCGGTTTGTCCATCCGTTTGTGGATGACATGCGGTGCTAAACTTCAATGTTGTACCAAGCTTTTTCCATAAAGTAAGCCAAAAATGACTAAGGAACTTGGAATCTCGATCACTCACCATGGTCTTTGGAATGCCATGTAGCTTCACTATTTCCTCAAAATAAAGGTTTGCAACCTTAGTAGCATCATAAGTAGTATGGCATGGAATAAAATGTGCCATCTTTGAAAATCTATCAACGACCACCATAATAGAATCTTTGCCTCTTTGTGTTCGTGGTAGACCAACAACGAAGTCTAAACTCACATCTTCCCATGGATGATGTGGAATGGGCAAAGGAGTATACAACCCTTGCGGTAGAGCATGTGCCTTTGAAATATGGCAAGTGTTACACCTCTTTACCATATGCTCAACATCTTTAATCATGCTTGGCCAAAAATAATGCTCCTTCATCATAAGGTAGGTCTTTTTCAATTCCAAAGTGACCCGCCAATGATCCTCCATGGACCTCCATGATTAATAACTCTCGGATGCTACTTTTAGGGATACAAAGTTGATTCCCTTTGAAGAGAAACCCATTTTCAATGTGGAAAAGTTGATGGGGATGCTTCTTACAAAGCTCATAAACCTCCTTAAAATCCTCATCATTTTCATACAACTCTTTGATATGCTCAAAACCAAGGACTCTTGAATCTAAAACATGAGTAAGTAAGTACCTTCTTGATAAAGCATCCGCTCCTTTGTTTAGATGACCCGCTTTATGTTTGATCACAAAATGGAATGCTTACATATACTCCACCCATTTGGCGTGCCTTGGGTTTAACTTGTGTTGCCCTTGGATGAATTTAAGAGCTTCATGATCACTATGTAAGATGAATTCACCACTTAGAAGATAATGCCTCTAATGCTCAAGAGCTCTTATGATGGCATAGAACTCTTTGTCATAGGTGCTATACTTCCTCTTAGCTTCATTTAACTTCTCACTAAAGTAAGAAATGGGGCGGCCTTCTTGGGTTAGGACGGCTCCAATTTCTACTCCACTTGTATCCACTTCAACTTTAAACACTTTATCAAAACATGGTAAAGCAAGAATAGGTGCATGGCACAATTTCTCCTTAATCACTTCAAACGCTTCATTAGCACCTCTAGTCCATGTAAACTCCTTTTCTTTCAACAATTCGGTCATAGGTGCAAGAATGGAGCTAAAATTCCTTATAAACCTTCTATAGAAAGATGCTAAACCATGAAAGCTTCGGACCTCATGAATGGACTTTGGTGTAGGCCACTCTTGAATAGCTTTCACCTTCTCCTTGTCGACTTGTATGCCCTCTTGTGAAAGAACATATCCAAGGAACACGATCTTGGATGAGAAGAAATGACATTTCTCCAAATTGGCGTATAGCTTCTCCTTCTCCAAGATGTACATGACCAACTCTAGATGCTTTACATGTTCCCTTTCACTTCTACTATATACAAGAATATCATCAAAGTAAACTACTACACATTTGCAAATAAGAGGCTTCAATACATGATTCATTAAACGCATAAAAGTAGATGGTGCATTTGTAAGGCCAAATGGCATCACAAGCCATTCATATAAGCCCTCCTTGGTCTTGAATGTCGTTTTCCACTCATCTCCTTCATGAATCCTTATTTGATGATATCCACTCCTTAAATCAACTTTAGAGAACACAACACTTCCATGTAGCTCATCTAGTAGATCCTCAAGGCGTGGGATTGGGAATCTATACTTGATTGTGATTTTGTTTATGGCTCGACAATCCATACACATTCTTTGTGAGCCATCTTTCTTGGCACAAGTAAGACCGGGACAGCACAAGGACTCATGCTTTCACGTACCAAGCCTTTGGATAGGAGCTCATCTACTTGCCTTTGTACTTCTTGAGCTTCCTTTGGATTCATTCGATAGGCCGGTTTGTTGGGGAGCATAGAACCCGGAACTAGATCAATTTTATGCTCAATTTCTCTTCTTGGAGGTAATCCCGTGGGCATCTCTTTTGGGAACAAGTGTTTGAAACGTTCCAAAAGAGGGGGAAGACGTACATGCTCAATAGTTGGGGACGTTTCCTCTTCCTCCAAGTTTGCTAGAATAAGATCTTTATGCTCTTGAAATTCATGGTGTTCGGCCTTCATGAACGTCACAATGTTGGTCTCCTCCTTTTGTGGTTGTTGTTGGGGACGTATGATCGATGATGGTGAGAGAGGAGCCAAAGTGATCTTCTTTTTGTTGAGAATAAACGTGTATGTGTTCATTCTCCCATCATGCGTGACATGCCTATCAAAAAGCTAAGGTCTCCCGAGCAAAATATGACAAGCATCCATTGGAATTACATCACACCAAATAGAATCTTTGTAGTTTCTACCAATGGAAAGACTTACAAGTATACGATGAACTACTCGAATTCCCTTCCCATGACTTAGCCATTGAATGGTGTAAGGGGATGGGTGTGGACTAACCTCCAATTGTAGTTTGTTCACCATGGTTGTAGAAGCGGCATTAGTGCAACTTCCTCCATCAATGATTAGAGAACACACCTTGCCTTGAATGGTACATCTTGTATGAAAGATGTTTTCCCTTTGTTCTAGCTCGTTTGGGACACAAGCAACACTTAAGGCCCTTCTTACTACTAGCATTTCTCCTTCATCGGCCTCTTCTACCTCCTCTCCCTCATTCACGTCACTTTCTACTTTTTTCTCATGTTCAATTTCATGATACTCCGGTTCTACATACAAAGCACTTTGATATTCCACCAAAGATACTACCCTTTTGTTAGGACACTCCGAAGCGTAATGTCCTAAACCTTGACAACGAAAACACCTTCTTGGGGATAGGGGTTTTGGTTCTTGGACGTGGGGTTTGGGGATGGATGGGGGTTGATTTTGTGGTGCTCTTGTGTTTGGTTGTTTTGTGGGGAATGTGGATTTTTGTGGGGGAATGTAAGAACGTGTGTTTTGTGGGGGTTTGTATGTGGTTTGATACTTGGTCACGTTTTCTTTCCCTCTTTCCTTTCTTTGCCTTTCTACTTTTAAGGCCAAAGAACTCAATTCGTCCAAAGATTGGTAAGGATGTAATTCAACAATGTTACGAATCCAATCATTTAGACCATATAGAAAACGTACCAAAGTTTGAGGTTCATCCTCTTGGAGATCACAACGCCAAAGGATATGCTCGAATTCCTTTGTGTACTCCTCAACACTTTTGCTCCTCGACCAAACGCGTAATTTGTAATAGTTATCTTGGAGATAACTTGGTGGTAGGAACTTTTGTTGCAACTTCTTCTTCATTTTGATCCATGCTTTGATCTTGTCCTTCCCTTGTATTTGCCTCTTCTTTTGCATGTTAGTCCACCAAATGGACACATGTTTTCACAATTTAAGAGCCACATATTTCACTTTCTTTTCATCTTGGACCTCCTTAAGATCAAAAACACGTTCAACAGTTTGCATCCAATCTAGAAAGTTTTCAGGATCAAGATTACCATCAAATTCGGGAATCTCCACTTTGAAGTCGAAACGTTCTTCCCTTGGGGGACGTCTTTGTGGCACTTCTTCATCACTTTCATTAACCTCACTATCTCCACGGTTCACCCTATGTTGTAAATGCATGTATTTCTTAAGTTGATCGTTGAGACAGGTGATTCTTTTCTTCAAAGCTTCAAAATCTTCTTGGGGTTCCATAGGTGTAGGTGTCGAAGTGCTTGAATCTTCCATCTTGAACAATCTTGGTGTAAAAAGATTGCAAGAACACGGTTTTGGGGTTTTGGGAGGGTAAAGGACGAGAGGGGTTTGTGTTTGGGGCGGATTTTGTGTTTGATTTGGGTTCTTTGTGGAGTTTATGGTTCTTTATGAGTTCTTGATGGGTTCTTGTTGAGTTCTTTATGAGTTCTTGGAAGAACTTTGGGTGGCGTGAGAATGGTGGGATGGTAGGGATGAATTTGTGATGGAAAGATGGTAAAAAGATGGATCAAGAACTAAGAGAATCAATCTCCTAAGCTCTAATACCAATTTTGATGTATAATGGGATCAAAAGATCACATTACACAAAAGAGTTTAGGATCTTTAAGAGCGAAGATGAAAATCTCCCTTCTCAAAGTTCTTAGGAATCGAAAATGGAATGGAATTGGATGAGAAAGATGGAAAGAACTATGAAAGATGATTACCAAATGAATGTGGTTGATGAACGAATGGATGAACGATTGAATGCTTTGAATTGGAACGAATGATAATGGCGATTGAAGCTCCTTTGAAGGATAAAGACACACCACCTTCAAGACTCTTCAATTCCTTCCTTTCACCACCAAGGATGCCAACCTTGGATAGAAGAAGGGGAGAAACTCGAAAACTCCCTCAAGAGCTCGAAATCTAGCAAAGCTAGAGAGAAAACAACAACATGTGTTTGTTTGAATTTTGTATTTGATTGTATTGAATTGAATGGGATTACAAGGCACCCAAGGGGTCTATTTATACTAATAGAGAACCCCCCTTGGTGTGTACAATTCAAGAAAAAGGAGTAAACTAGCTTACATCATCTATTACAAGAATGACATCATAAAGAAACAAGTATACTAAGCTAGATTACATTTGATGATAACTTCCTCTATACTTATCCAAATTTAAAGATTCTTGACCCATTGGAAAGCTCTTGAAAAGTAGATCATTTCACTCTAGGATACTTGGTAGCTTCATGGTTCTTGAGATAGAGAACAAATCATCACTCCTCCATAGTTAAGACTACTCGAATATGTACCACATGTGATAGTTTCAAGCTCCTTTTGAAAGTAGCTAAGTACTTGGCTTCCATGATGTAGGTTTGGGACCAAATCTACATCATGAGGTCCTACCAATCCCAACTAGTTCGCCAAGCATGTGAATAGAACTTGAATGCATATGAGTTGTGATGGATTGGTTGTGTTGCTTCTTGACTTGTGATTTTGTTTCGAACAACGATCTTTGTTTCAATTTGATTCTTAATCTCGCTAGGGAGTCTCTTAGTGTATGCTTGATTTGATAAACCTATATTCCCTTTTATTGGAGGAGGTGTGAGTAGGTTAGTTTTTCTTTGAGTCGAGTCGTCTTGAATAGGAGTCCAAGTCTCCCTGTCTGGTCTTTAATTTTCGGTTTGATTTGAGTCCTCTTGATTTCCTTCTACTACCTTGTTTGGAACTTTATTGAGGATAATCAATTTGGTACCAAAAAACAAAATTTTATTATTCTGGACACCACTATCGCACAAAAAAATTGTAGCGATTATTATTTTCCGATTGCTAAAAGAAGGGATTATCATGATGATAACAACAACAACAACAACAATAATAATAATAATAATAATAATAATAATAATATTATTATTATTATTATTATTATTATTATATGATATTTACCACCTCCGTCCCAATTTCTTCGTCATTAACTAATTTTATAATACCAATAAACATTAAAAATGGGGTGAAAAAGTTAATGAGTTGAACCGTATCGGGCTAGGGTCCGAGCTTTATAATCCGTGGTCACCAAGCCTTCGCTTGCCCCTTTGTAAAACACAAGCAAAACCATTTCAAGGTTGGGTGTGGAGTCCACTTAAGGTGGACCCGAGACCTTGGAGGCATATTCGGGTCATCGTTGGGTGTGGCATCCACTACAAGTGGAACCCTGGACCATGGGGGTGGAGCCTCAAGTCCTCATGGGGGCCTACTTTGAGCCTTTGAAGGGACTCGAAAATCTTTCGGTAAGAATAAGCGAGAAAGGTCAACCTGGAAAACTGAAAAGGACATGCCTTCACTCTTTCGATCATAACTCCTTCAATACAACTCCGATGGACTTCAAATTTTGGGAGCATAAAGTAGACATCAAGAGCTTTTCATCAATATATAATAGGCCTAAAATAGAGTCTCAATGAAAAAGTTATGCGCATTGAAAGTTTAGTAGAAAATTCGCCCAGAAGGCTGTCACAACCGTGATGACATGGGTCACGCTTGTGACATCCTCCCCTGACCCTGTTTTTGACAGGCGCTCATGTCACGACCGTGACGTCATGTGTCACGCCCGTGACACCCTTCAGATCTAGTTGCCCCTTGCACAAGAAATGGACGTCGCGACCGTGATGCCTCGTGTCGTGCCCGTGATGCCCTGTGTAACAGCCCATAAATTTTAATATTTTTTAACTATAATTTATTCATTAAGTATTCCCTAGTTTTATTATAGAGTTAATCAATGTGAACCTTATTTACGTTCCATTATAAACGGAAGTTATTGATAGTTTTCCTTTAAAAAAGTTTTATAGTTTTATTTAAGGTCCTACTTTTGTACAATGTTATACATTAAAAATATTTCCAGAGTTTAATTATAAAAAATTGAGTAAGAATATAATTTTGATTACTTAAAACCTTTTATCTTCCCTAAATTTCTTTTTATCAAATGTATTATTATTATTAGTTATATTATTATTATTATTATTATTATTATTATTATTATTATTATTATTATTATTATTAGGGAAATTGGATTCTAATAATACAAACTTTTGGCCATATAAGACTTAATAATATGAACTTTTGATTTGGTAATTAATAATACAGACTTTGACCCCCTGTTGCCCCCAACAGTACGCTACCAAGTTAAGTTTAATTTAACTCGGTAGCGGTCTGATGTGGCGTCGGAGGCACGCGCCTGGTTGTTTTGACTTTGCCACATCATCCACGTTGACTTAAAAAATAATACAAACTTTTACCTATGTTGCTCTGAATAATACGAACTTTTTTCTCTCTCTAAAGTTTTCAGATCCCATTTTTATTTCTTCATCTTCTTCAATCCTCCCCCTCCCCTTCCCCCTGCCCCTCCCCATTCCCAGAAAACTCTAGAAAACCAAAAAACCCAGAAACCCCCTCCCCTCTCTCTCTCTCTCCTCCTTCCTCTTCTTCAATCCTGTAGATTTTTTGGGAATGCACACCAGGTGAAAATGCATTATTCAGAGGAATAAGATGAAGAAGTAAAAATGGGGATTACCATGAAATCGACGGATAGCTCGCTTCAGAAACAATGGATGCTCCTAGATTAACTTTGCTCTTCATCTTCATATTCTCACCCTCCTCAGTGGAGAGGAAGGTTTGATAAGTTCTCATAAAATTGAAAACAGAAACCCTTTTTTCCACTTCACTACTCTCCTTGCAGAGATCTGGGTAAAAAAGGGTGATGAAAGTTGAGAAGAAGAAGGAGAGCAGTGAAGTGAAAAAATGGGTGGCTGGGGAAGTTGAGAAGACATTCCGCCATTGTTGATGAGTTTGAGCATCAAGCTGTGGCTCAAGATGAAGAGATGAAGAGGGGAAGGATTGAAGAAGATGAAGATGCAAAAGGGAAATGTGAGATTTTTAGAGAGAGAAAAAAGAGGTGGGGATGATGAAGAGGAAGGAAGAGAGAGAGAGAGAGAGAGAGAGAGAGGAGTTTTCAGGTTTTCTGGGGATGGGGAGGGGGAGGATTGAAGAAGATGAAGAAGTAAAAAATGGGATCTGAGATTTTTAGAGAGGGAAAAAAGTTCGTATTATTTTTTAAGTCAACGTGGATGATGTGGCAAAGTCAAAACAACCAAGCGCGTGCCTCCAACGCCACGTCAGACCCCTGAACTTAACTCGGTGGCGTACTATTGGGGGCAATAGAGGTCAAAGTTCGTATTATTAATCACCAAATCAAAAGTTCGTACTATTAAGTTTTACATGACCAAAAGTTCGTATTATAGAATCCAATTTATAATAATTATTATTATTATTATTAAAATCCTTTTCAAATTCTCACCAAAATATGAGAAATGTACCCTCAAAACACTACAATCTCATACCCCTTTTTGAGGGTGGGTTCTTCCACCATCCTCCTCCTCCAATCAACTTGCCTTTCCATTAGACCTGGGCAATGGGTCGGGGAACCGCCCGGCCCGAAAAATTGTGAGTCAAGGCCACATTTTTTGAAGGCGGACCAGCCTGGCTCGAAAAGACCGGGGCCCTGAAGAATGGACGGGCCGGCTCGGGCCAAAAGTCTGTGACCCGGCCCGGCCCGCCGACCTGCTAACATATATGGAAAAAAACCCAGAAAACCCATTAAGTTAGGATTTTATGCGCCTGACTACCGCCCTCTATTCCTCAATCCTCATTCACCCTCTGCTCTAAAAGCACGAAAGCTAATCATGTGTAGTTGTGTAACGCCCCGACCCCTCCCGAGCCGCGGACATTACCGATAACCGCTTCAAGGATCGCCGACTGGCCCCACAAATCACTACAAGTCTTTCCAGCGTGCTTCGTCCTCGCTCACACGCTGCCTGGGAAAACTTCTCAGGAGGTCACGTATCCTGAGACTACTCCCAGCCAAGCACGCTTAACTAAGAAGTTCCCAACGGATGAGCTACCATAAAAGAAGGTGCACCTTGGTGATATAAGTAGTCATTTCAATCCTTTTAAGCCACACTTTAACCACATAACCGGGGTGTTACATCACCCCCACTTAAGCGCACAACGTCCTCGTTGTGGCTCAATCCACCTGCAATCTTTGCCGCTTAGGTGATCGCCATGGCTCTCCTGGCCCATCGACGCACTTACGCGGGTCGGCTCTAATACCATCTGTAACGCCCCGACCCCTCCCGGGCCGCGGACATTACCAATAACCGCTTCAAGGATCGCCGACTGGCCCCACAATCACCACAAGTCTTTCCAGTGTGCTTCGTCCTCGCTCACACGCTGCCTGGGAAAACTTCCCAGGAGGTCACCCATCCTGAGACTACTCCAAGCCAAGCACGCTTAACTGAGAAGTTCCCAACGGATGAGCTACCATAAAAGAAGGTGCACCTTGGTGATATAAGTAGTCATTTCAATCATTTTAAGCCACACTTTAACCACATAACCGGGGTATTACAAGTTGTTTTGACACTGTTCGTATGTTCCTCCTTCTCTTTACAACTTGGATTGCTGCCTAATTTATTTGCTTTGAGGGCATATTAATATCATTTTCGTAACCGGACTATGATAACCATCTTGACTCAAGATGGTTTTTAACCATCTTAAATTGTTCATATTTCACATTTTTGTAACTTTTATTAATAGTTTCTTTAATAATTATATATATTTATCAATTATAATGATATAATACTTATTACCTAGATCAAAAAATATAATAATACCCTAATTTTATCAATCATAGTAGAAAATGCACATTTTATACATGTTTTTATATTTATGAAATAAATATAAAGAAATAATTATTTTTAAATTGTTTATAAATTATAGTAACCCTGAAAATAATGAAACATACCTTTAGAATGATTTAAATACACTTACCTATAACTTTATTAATGATTTAGAAAAAATTCAAGATGGTTAAGAACCATCTTGAGTCAAGATGTTTATCATTTTGAAGGCCAACAGATTTGGTAAACTTTGATGGTTTATCTATCTTATCCTAATATCCATAACATAACATATATCTTTTTCCTTTTTCCTTTATTTGAACGAACTTAACATGTATTTTAGAAATACAGATAATGTGTCTATTAATTTAATTAATAAATATTGTAACTAGTAAGTTGTATTAGTAAATACAGGAAATGACCTAATAAGCTCTTTATTACGAAGGACAATAATACACATTTTTTTTTAATGTTTGAATTTCGGAATGTTGAATGTTATATCCAGGTGATTGTGTGTTATGGAATTTGGTCAATTATTGTTGAAATCAACTCTAAAATGCATGGAGTATTCAAGCTTTTTATTATGAAAAAGAATCCAAGTTACACAATTGTCGGCCCGCTGACTTAGCCCGCGACCCACCAGGTCAGGGCTCGGGCCGACACTGTCTGACCTGAAGGTCGAGCCGGGCCGGACTCGGGCCGACGGGTCACAAATTTTCACCCCGCTTGACCTGGCCCGCCTAATGCCCAGGTCTACTTTCCATCAAAAGAGACCGTCCAAAAACCCTCAAAATAAGTCCCCCAAGTCCAACATCCTTTTTCCTTTTCCACCTCCTCCATCTACCACTAAAAAATTGTCTGCCCAAAGACTACCATTTTCAATAGGTTCAACACTTTAACAGCAAACTTCACCAACCATTCCAATGTATATGTCTATATATATAGCTCCCTAGACCTTATTGCCATGCTGAACCAGATGGAAATATTTGAACACAGGGTGATATAGCTCTCCCATCTCACCATCTCTAATCAACTCCATCTAGCATAATATTGTCCTCATCATAACTCACACCCATCTACCTCTTCCTCCTCTTCACCACCCTCGACCACCACCACGGGACCACCATATCCACCGCCACAGCCACCAACGCACGATATCACCACCACCAGACCACTACCGAGTCAGTCCCCACACCATCGCCTTTATCACTTCACTGTACCCCAAAAACAAGAACATCTCCATAGAAACCCAAGTCCAAGTCCAACACAACCATCAAATCTCCTCATCAAAATCATCCAAATCAAACCAAAATAGTCACACCCACAACTACAAATCATCAACCCCAAACTATACTTACCGGTTCCCACTAAAGTTTCGCCAGAAAACGTTCCCAAAACCGTCCCAAAAAGCACCTAGAACATCACCTTCTCCGCCAAAATAGGCCGAGGTCGACCACCATGGCCGCCGCCGGTGACTCCTCCGTCCTTCGACCAAACCTTTCGCTGCTGCCCCATCGTCACCCTTTGACCGCCTATTGACCGTCAGACCCATCTCCTCTGCTCCTCCCTGTTTTCACGTGAAAGAGAAGAAGAAAAGGGGGATCCCCTTTGTTAATTATAAACCCCCTCAATCAATGGCCCAATCTTATACTAAGTCAAATTCCAATTATTTCACTAGCCCAATTCTCTCATTTTGGTAATTCTCCTTTGATTTTCTCTATTTCTTAATTATTTTTTTAATTAATATTTTCTCAATTATACTAATTATTATTTCTTATAACTTATTTTATACATATCTTCCATATTCAAAGTGGTGGAGTATTTTGGATATTCATCGAATTAATCGAATTCTAGGAAGTAAAGGTACATGCAATTGCTTTTCATTTTTATCGCACTTATACAATATATCATGCATTATATATTTTATGTTCAAATACATTTACGTGCGAAGCCAAGAACCAATATTATTATATACTTCAGATTATTTTCTTGGCTCAATCTTTAGTGGACCCTTAACGACATTTCCGGTACCGGTGTCTGAGTTAATTATCGACTCCGTTGTGCGCATAGTGAAGGACAGGATCCTAGGGTTATATAGCCTGGCTCAGTAATAATATAAAAAGGGTTCCACACCCAATATATATATATATATATATATATATATATATATATATATATATATATATATATATATATATATATACACACCATAACTATATTATATGTTTTATCAGCAAAATGTCATGTTTTACCTGCATTATTACCCTCTCTACTATTGCAAAATGAATTTAAATGATCGAAATAAAATGAATTTTACGTGATAGGGTTGCATTGTACTGATGTCAAAACTCATGCTTTATGTTTTGGTTTAGATGACAGGTACCCATGGGGATATGCATCGGGGAAGAGAGGAACCACCAGAGTCAAATTAGCTACTTGAGTCAATTGTATTAGTTAGATTGAACATTTTGTTCAAATAGGAATTATTAGGAAGTATTTAAATATTATGGATTTAATTAGAAATGACTCATCTTTATAATTTTTCAATTATCTTTACTATTTTATTTATCAGAGTGCGTAGCAAAAACCTTACTTTTCCATGGTTTGGGAAAGTGGTGATAACACTCTTGGCTTTATAAGCTTCCGCTAAATCAAGATTAAATGGATTAAAATATTGCTAAGTAATACCCCAAAGTCGGGGCTGTTACAACCTGTGTTGCGCCCGCCACGCTATATATACCCTCTTTCTATATATACCTCAATGTTATCTTTTGTAAGGAACAATTTTGATGAACTTTTTGATAAGCTTGCTTATAATAGAATAGTGAAGTTAATGACTTTCATTTTCCTCTAAATCTTGTTTACTTTATCCATAAATGCTATGCTATGGTGGTGTTGCATGTCATTCCTTTATTGATTAGTGATGAAAAATTCTTTATCTACTCATGGTGGGATGTTAGGTCTTCGTGATCGATTTTCCTTTATCTAAGATCGTATCTGGTTCCTTTTGGTGATTCAAGATCTTGTTATCTTTCTTGTTGAATGTGGGTTTGTTTGTCTCAAGATTATTATCTCCAAATCAAGAACTTCAAGTTATTATCATCCATTGTCATCTCCTCTACATCAAGCAAGGATTTCTATATTCTAAATTATCTCCACCAAATTCATGCACAAAAAAAATTAAAATTGTTTCAATTCTAAATAAATTAACTTATTAAGGATAAAAGATGAATGACAATTGTTAGAATTCTAAAAGTTACAAACAAAAAGGAACATAGAAGTAGTACTTTCTTAATTTTCTTCATGGGCGAAGATGGTGAATGCCTAAAATTAAAATAGGGTAAATTGTCCAGAGATGTTGGCCCAAAAAGGACTAGAGTTGAGCATTCTTTATTGGGTTTTTATTTCGATGAGGTGTTGCTATCAGTCATTGAGGATTTGACCGAGATTTTCAAATTGCCTTTTATTTTTATTTAGTTTATACGCTATTACAACTGCTTGTTAAGGTTGTTCATTATTCGGTTTTGAACAGAAAAAAAACTAAAAATCGAATCAACTGATTCATTCAATTTTCGATTTCAAGTTTTTTGGTTTATTTGATATTTGATTTTCAACTTATTCAGTTCAAGACCGAAAAAACCCAAATGAAAACCGAAAAAATCAAATAGGGTTCTTATTCGGTTCTTAATTATTCGGTTATTATTCAATTTATTGAAAAAAAAAACGAAAGTAGTAGGTTAGTAGAGGCGTAGAGCAGCATGCAATATGCCCAATTCAAATGGAAGTATTGAAATGACGTTTCAAAAGCCTTCGATTTTTATTCAATTTATTCGGTTTATTTAGTTCGGTTTAGCTAATTTTGTTCAATTTTTGGTTTAAACCGAAAATTTTTCGGCTCATTTTGATTTTAGCTCTTAAACGGTTTTCGGTTCAATTTTTCGATGAACAATCCTATTTCATGTGTCACTGACTTAGTTTTATTTTTTAAAAAAATTTTTAATGTTAATGTTTTTTCTTTGGGCTGTGTGATTGGTGGAGTATAGTTAGGAAAGAGACAAAGGCACCTTCAATCCACTGTTGAGGAAATGACAAAAGGAATGAGCGGGAGTTGGCTATTTGGAGTTTGACATGTGAGTGGTTGCTACTAAAAAACCCGTGAGCAAAGATGAAACAGTTCACGAGAAAGTTCTCACCGATGGCACCATCATGAGTGTTGGTTGTGAGGGTGGGTGTTGTAGAACGACTCATCGTTTGATGTAGGATATATATCGAGTAATTTGTTCAATTTTAATTGCTTAATATTATGAAATAGTGACGAATTTGAAAAGTTGTTATCTTTGTTGCTTTCAATTGCAAGATTTAGGGATGTCGGGTTCGGAATCTGGGGTGGTGAGGAATTTAATATGATTTAGTGGGTGATTGTGCACCTATATTGCATCCTAAATATTGAGGTGATTTAGGGATACGTTTTAGGTAAAAGTCTCTCAATAACAAATTTTGTGAATAATCGATAATGGTTAATTTGAGTGCCGAAAGAATGTGTGAGATTGAATTATAGTTGAATACATTGAATGTAAGATTGAAGGCAGGGCAAGTGGGAAGAAGTTTGATGAGCTTTGACCAGAAGTTGAATGACTTGACTGTGTAGACACTGGGATTTGCATCAATATAATCCCGACTTACCAAAATGTGAATAAAGCATTTGGGCTGATCCCAAAATGGATCATTGGTTCAATAAGCAAAGCAAGCAAAACAACAAAAAAAGAAGTGACCCAGTTCCGGTAACAAAACCCGCACGGCTTTTGATCGAGGAGGCGGCCCATAACCAAGACAGGCCCAAGGCGCGCCCCGGCCCAAACGTCAAACCCCGCGCGTGTTATCATGTGGCCAAAACGCGTCGTTCAGCGTCCACGTCAGCGATCCGTGCCGAGGCATTACAAAACCCGCGCGGGTTTTATCTTCAAACATCTGGCGCCAAAATCACCTTGATCACCCTCCCTTGATATTAGCCCCATGTGTTTTTGTCCCTAACCTTGACTACCGTGATTGCATGGCATGATCATGGGGATGTGTCCCCATGATTTTCCCTCCATTTCCCTCCAAATCCCTCACCTCTTCACCTATAAATACCCCCTTCATTCTTCCACTCATATCATCAACTACCACCATCATTATCATCTAAATTCTCCCAAAACATCATCAACTATCCTTCACAACTCATACTCTACTTAAATCTCCCCTCAAAATTCCATACTTCCATCCATTTGAAGAAAAATGAGGAAAAAGTTTTAGAAAATCCTAAAAAAATGAAAATAAAATCTAAAAAGCTTGGGTTGCCTCCCAAGAAATGTTGGCGATCTTCAAGGGGTTGACCAACCAAGTAGGGCTTAAGTCTATGCCCATTGACCGTGAATGGCTCGGAATCGTCCCCACAAATCTCAATCGCACCATGGGGGAAAACCTTCAAAACCCGGAAGGGACCCGACCATCGGGACTTAAGCTTGCCCGGAAAGAATTTCAACCTTGAGTTGAACAACAACACTTGGTCTCCTTCTTCAAATCTCTTCTTGAAAATATGCTTGTCATGCCATCTCTTAGTCCTTTCCTTGTACAACTTGGCACTATCATAAGCCTCCAACCTCAATTCATCAAGTTCTTGAAGTTGTAACATCCTCTTTTCTCTAACCTTTGCAAGATCGAAGTTAAGAGTTTGAACGGCCCAAAAAGCTTTGTGTTCCAACTCAACCGGCAAATGACATGCTTTTCCATAAACTAACCGGTACGGAGTGGTTCCTAATGGGGTCTTGTATGCGGTCCGGTAGGCCCACAATGCATCATCTAGCTTAAGAGACCAATCCTTCCTTGAACGGTTGACCGTCTTCTCCAAAATGCTCTTGATTTCCCAATTAGAAAGCTCCACTTGGCCACTAGTTTGGGGATGATATGGTGTAGCAACTCGATGTGTCACCCCATACTTGGCTAGAAGAGCATCAAGAGGCCGATTGCAAAAATGAGTGCCATTGTCACTCAATAAGGCCCTGGGAGTTCCAAATCTTGCAAAGATCTTCTTGAGGAACTTAATCACCACCTTGGAATCATTGGTGGGTGTTGCAATTGCCTCAACCCACTTCGAAACATAGTCGACCGCCACCAAGATGTAGAGGTTGTTGTGAGAAGGAGGGAAGGGACCCATGAAGTCTATCCCCCACACATCAAAGAGTTCCACCTCTAAAATGTAATGTTGGGGCATCTCATTCCTCTTGGAAATACTCCGGTTCTTTGGCACTTGTCACGAGAGCACAAAACTCCTCACATCCTTGGAGAGTGTAGGCCAATAGAACCCGGCTTGGAGCACCTTCGCAACGGTCTTGTCGGTGCTAAAATGACCACCACAAGTAGTGGCATGACAATGGTTGAGCACACTTTGAATTTCATCTTCCGTGAGCATCTTCTATACACTCCATCCCCACAAAGCTTGTAAAGTAGAGGCTCCTCCCAAACATATCTCCTCAACTCGGAAAGAAACCTCTTCTTTTGTTGCCATGACATCTCCGGGGGAAGTACACCACTAACAATGAAGTTCACTATATCCGCATACCAAGGGGTGACTTGATGAGCAAGAACAAAGAGTTGTTCATGTGGGAAGGAATCATCAATGGGGATATCATCGTCACTTTGAGCCTCAAGTTGCAATCTCGAAAGATGATCGGCCACCACATTTTGCAATCCCGGTTTGTCTCGGATTTCGAGGTCAAACTCTTGGAGTAAGAGGACCCATCGAATGAGGCGAGGCTTAGAGTCCGCCTTAGTCAAGAGGTGCCGTAGAGCGGCATGATCCGTAAAGACAATCACCTTGGAATTGATCAAATAGGAGCGGAATTTGTCTAAAGCGAAGACAACCGCTAAGAATTCTTTCTCGGTGGTGGCATAATTAACTTGAGCTCCATCCAACGTCTTGCTTGCATAGTAAATCACATAGGGATTATTGTCCTTCCTTTGCCCCAAAACAGCCCCCACCGCATGATCGCTTGCGTCGCACATCACCTCAAAGGGCAAATCCCAATCCGGTGCTTGTACGATGGGAGCGGTGACCAAAGCTTCCTTCAACCTGAGAAAAGCACTCAAACACTCTTCATTAAAGTCAAAGGGCACATCCTTGATGAGCAATTGGGTGAGAGGTTTTGCAATCTTTGAAAAATCTTTTATGAACCGCCGGTAAAAACCAACATGTCCAAGGAAACTCCTCACACCCTTTACAGAATTTGGTGGTGGTAATTTTTCAATCACCTCCACCTTTGCTCTATCAACTTCAATGCCCTTAGATGAAACAACGTGCCCAAGAACTACCCCCTCTTGCACCATAAAATGGCACTTTTCCCAATTCAAAACCAAGTTAACTTCTTCACATCGATTTAGCACCTTTTTCAAATTATTTAAACAATGTTCAAATGAGGTACCATAAACTGAAAAATCATCCATAAAAACCTCCATTATGTCCTCGATAAATTGGAAGAATATAGCCATCATGCATCGTTGAAAAGTAGCGGGTGCATTACACAACCCGAATGGCATTCTCCAATATGCAAAAGTTCCATAAGGACAAGTAAAAGTGGTTTTCTCTTGGTCGTTTGGGTGAATCGGGATTTGGAAAAACCCGGAATAGCCATCTAGATATCAAAAATGGGAATTCTTGGCAAGTCTCTCTAGCATTTGGTCTACAAAAGGAAGAGGAAAGTGATCTTTCCGGGTGGCTTTGTTCAATTTCCTATAGTCAATGCACATTCGCCAACCCGTTACTGTTCTAGTGGGGTTCAATTCATTTTTATCATTTTTCACAACAGTCATTCCCCCCTTTTTAGGCACAACATGAACCGGGCTTACCCACTCACTATCGGAGATAGGGTAGATAATACCGGCCTTCAACAGTTTCAAAACCTCTTTTTTCACGACTTCTTTCATGGTGGGGTTAAGCCTCCTTTGATGCTCAATGGATGGCTTATGATTTTCCTCCATGAGGATGCGATGCATGCAAAACGAAGGGTGAATTCCCTTTAGGTCATCAAGAGTGTATCCTATAGCATTGCGATGCAATCTTAAAACTTCCAACAAAGCAGAATTTTCAGATTTGTTTAAGTTTGCATTCACAATGACAGGATATGTAGAATTAGGACCTAGAAACTCATACCTCAAAGAAGATGGAAGAGGCTTCAATTCCACTTCCGGAGCCTTTTTCACAGCATGTGTAGGCTCTTCTTCCTCCTCCAACTTCTCAATCTTGGCAAACCCCGGTGGAAATGGTGGGGAAGCTTCCATCAACTCAGCACAAATTGCAACCTCGGGGTTGTCATCCTGCAAATAGTCACAAAATAGCAAACATAGCTCAAGTGGATCATCACTTGGCCAATGGTTAGTCTCATGTTCCCTAACTATTCCCTCAATCGAATCAATGAAGTTACAATCATCGGAAATAGAAGGAAATTTGGAAGCTTTATTCACATTAAACTCAATCTTATCACTTCCCACATCAAAAGTCATCTTGCCATTTTTCACATCAACACAACACCCCGAAGTGGCCAAGAAGGGCCTTCCAAGAATGATTGGGGTGCGCAAATCCTCATGCATATCAAGTATTACAAAGTCAACAGGCACAAAGATGTCACCCACCTTGATAGGGACATCCTCAAGTATACCCAAGGGGTATTTCACAGAACGGTCAGCAAGTTGCAGGGACATGGTAGTGGGTTTCAGCTCACTCAAACACTCTTCATTAAAGAACAGTCAGCATAGGCGGGCATTTGAGACAAGGCCTCGGTGAATGGAATGCTAATTTCGAGCTTCTTGATGACCTCCAAGAACTTCCCAAATTGTTTGTCAAGCTTAGCCCTAGCCAATCTTTGAGGAAAAGGCACGGGCGGAGTAAAAATCCTTTGGGGAGTTTTCGGTGGGTCATTAAGAGGCTCTCTCTCTTTTTGCACATCAACATTAATCACAGAATCTTTGGAGGGCGGAGATACCTCCTCATCAACCACGACATTCTCAGCATCAATCACATCATTTTCAACATCTTTAGGCACATCAATCACCACATGCTCAATCCTAGGTTCTTTAGGCCCCTCCAATTGTGTACCACTCCTTAAGGTTATGGCTTGGCAGTGATCCTTAGGGTTAGGTTCGGGCTTTCCGGGAAGCATTCCCGGAGGGGTAGTGGAGGTACTAGCTTGAATGGCAATTTGATTCTCAAGCATTTGAGTGTGGGTACTCATAAGGTCAACTTTAGTAGCTAAGGCCTTAATCACCTCATCTTGTCTTTGTTGATGCTCAAGTTGCCGTTGTTGGTGTTGTTGTTGAGACAACATCAAAGCTTGTATCATGGACTCTAGGTTAGGCTTTTGGGGAGCTTGTGGTGGAGGTGGTTGGGGTTGTCTTTGTCCTTGGGGTTGACCCATTTGGTTATTGTTCCGGTAAGAAAAGTTCGGGTGGAACCTAAAACCGGGATTATAAGTATTGGAAAAAGGGTCAAAGTTTTGCCTATTGCCAACATAGTTAACCACTTCGGTCGATTCATTACTAACCAACCCACTAGGACAATTCAAGGTCTCATGCTCATATGATTGACACGACGCACATGGTTGGGGAGGGGGAGCATTCACATTCAACAAATCCATCTTCTTAGTCATGGCATCCAACTTAGCATTCAACATAGAAATGGCATCAACTTCATACTTACCTCCCGTCCTCTTGGAACGGGGCTTTGACCACTGGTAGCTATTGATCGCCATCTCCTCAATCAAAGTTTGGAGTTCCGCCACTGTCTTGGACATGATGTTGCCTCCTGCCGCCGCCAAGATGTTGGCCCTCAAGTTGTCCTCCACCCCGTTGTAGAAAGCTTGGATCGGGACCCATGGTTCTAAACCATGCTGGGGGCATTGACGTAAGAGGTCCTTGAACCTCTCCCACGCTTCATAGAGGGACTCATCCGGCTCTTGGACAAATGTTGAGATTTGATTCCGGAGACTCGTCAACTTGCTAGGAGGAAAGTACTTCGCCAAGAACAAGCTAGTAAGTTGGTCAAAAGTAGTGATGGCGGAGCTTGATGGAAGAGCATCCAACCACTCCCAAGCCTTCCCTTCAAGTGAAAAGGGAAACAATCGTAGCTTGATTACATCGGGCGTTGCACCATTTGCCTTAAAAGTCTCACATGCTTGGTTGAATAGGCGAAGGTGCCGGTTGGGATCTTCATTGGGGAGGCCATGGAATGGGTTGGCCTTCACCAAATTGATGAGTGAACTCCTCAGCTCGAAATCATCAGCGGCCACTCTTGGAGGATTAATGGCGGAGGGTTGATTTGTGACATTTGGCATCACATAGGAGCCAAGCGTGATTCTAGGCTCTCCACTGCCGCCTCCACCGGACATGGTGTTTTTTCGCTTGGAGTTCTCTTCTTGTCTTCTCCGGGCGTGCTCTAACTTTTGCTTCTTTCGCCGAGAGCGAAAGGTTCTTTCGATTTTAGGATCAAGCTCAAAAAGTGGAGCCTTTTGCATGCACGTAGAGTAAACCTGGCAAGACAAAAATCAAAACACCAAGGAAAAATCAAAACAGAAAATAAATGACTTAGGCAACCTTAGGGTATTCGTTCAGTGGCTGGCTAAGGACAAAGTCCCCGGCAACGGCGCCAAAAACTTGATAGGCCGCAAGCGCACGGGTGTACGTGTAGCAAATATCAAGGTCGATCCCACAGGGACTTTTCCTTTCAACGCACTGAACTAGCCTCCTAGTTGATCGCTAAGTCGATCCGTTTTTGGTATGAAATAACTAATTCTAAATCTAATCACAAACAAGGTCTAAACAAACGAATATTCACTGAACTATTCTGATGAAATCAAGGGAAAAAGGCGTTCAGGGGATGAAACCTAAGTCAAATAACGAATCAACGATGTGGATTGAACTCTCATTTCATTAATTTGCACAATCAAGGTTCGATAATCGCATAGAGTACTTCGCAATGAGATTTTGTCACTAGAGCGAATTGCCAAGACTAACCAAGCACCTACTTTCGTGGTTATTTCGATTTAGTCAAGGTTAAAGAACTAATTATCTCAAGAACCCTAGTTAAAACTTCTATGTCTAGATAATTTTAACTAGTTTAATCTAGGTTTTCGGGTAATCAAACTTCTCCTTTCGGTACTTCATTCAACAACCTATTAACATGCAATTGGTGATCAAGCAAAAGCAATAACAATTCAATTCAAAGACCAAATAGATTGAAACAAACTAAATTCATGATTATTCCATCCAACAAAGTCAATTCGTCAAGCAACTTCAAAGGTTCATCCCCTAAACTAAAAGAACTACTCACAATTCATGTTTAAAACTACAAAGCAACTGAAATCTAGTCTAGAAAGCATATGGAAATCTATGAGAGAATGAGAACTAAACCCAAGTGAAGAACAAACTTGCTAGGAATCAACAATGGAGGACTTTTGCTCCTCCACTTCAAAGTATGTTCGAGTTGCTCTTCAATCTTCAATCTTCTCTCAATCTTCAATGGTGGATGGAATATGGAATATGGATGTGATTAGGGCATGGAATGGAAGATGGTGGACTGATGATCTCTCTTTCTCGGCCAGAAATCCCCATAATATAGGCAAACATCACTTCAAAACCGCCGAAAATGAAAAGACAGGAGAGACACGGACCGTGCCAGGGTAGGCACGGACCGTGCCCCATGTGACACGGACCGTGCCCCATGTGACACGGACCGTGTCAGCTTTCTTCTTGAATTTTCTCACTCTCTGGCCATAGACACGACCCGTGCTCTTCCTGAGGGCACCCGTGTCACTGCTTTCTCGAGCCTAGGGGTACTTTAGGCCATTGTTTGGGCCTTGGATGATCCAACACCTCACTTCTTGGTCCTTTAAGCTCATAACTTGGATCTACACTTGCTTTTTGGGCTCGGTTCACATCGATTCTTCACAAATTCCCTACAAAACTCACCAAACTCCAAACCAAGTGTAATATGGGAAATTCGGGTATAAAATAACACAATCAAATCAAATATTTCCCAAATTCCAATCAAAACAACCAAGTATTCATATATACAAGAAGCACTTATCAAATGATGAATGTTATCAGGTGAGAATGATGCCCTACTTGAAGTTATGATTTTGATCTCACGCGAAAATGACGTCCTACTTGAAGTTATGAATTTTGATCTCAGGCGAGAATGACGCCCTACTTGAAGTTATGAAATTTCAATCTCAGGCGAGAATGACGCCCTACTTGAAGTTATGAAAGCGGCGCTTGGAAGTTAAAGTCCTGCGCCTGACTGTTGACGACTTGCATCTTAAATGATCTCAGGTGAGAATGACGCCCTACTCGACGGGGAGACTTCATCGAACGCAATGTCGATGGCTTTGGGTTTAAGTTTGGTGTTTTATGGCAATTTGGTGTCGAGAGACTTTATTGGGCGCGATGTCGATGGCTCTAAGGTCGAGACTTCACTGAACGCGATGTCGATGGCTCTGGTTTTGATGTTCTCAGGCGAGAATGACGCCTTACTTGAAGTTATGGGTTTGATCTCAAGCGAGAATGACGCCCTACTCGAAATTATGGATTTTATGTTGGTGGCAATTTGATACCGAGTAGGGCTGCTCATAATCTAGTCCGGACTGAAAAATGGATTGAACCGGACTAGACAAAGTACTGGACTGAAAGAACCGAATATAATTCGGTCCAGTCCTCAGTCCAGACAATATTGAAGTTCGGCCTTCAGTCCAGTCCCCCGGACCGAACTAAAAGACTGAAGATTGGACCGAAGACCGAATAACTAAAAGACCTAGGATTTTTTTCACAGCGCCTCTCGCGGTCTCGCCTGACCTGTTTTCAATGTTTCAATTCATTTTAATTTTCAAACTCAAAAATCTTCAGCGCCTCTCACTCTCTCAAACTCTTACTCTCACTCTTAGACTCTCACTCTCAGACCTCGCTCGACGCTCAGCCAGTCAGCCGGCAGCCTCACCGTCGTCTGTCGGACCGCTGATGTCGCTTGTCGCTCAGTCGTCCCTCGCTTGAGCAGCATCGAAGACTCGAAGTCTCAGACTCTCAGTCGCTCTCGCATGTCGCTCAGCCTCCTCACCGCCGCTCCCACCGTCGTCCGTCGCTCCGGCCCCCTCACCGTCGTCCGTCGCTCCGACCCCCTCACCATCGTCCGGCAACGTTCAGATCTGGTAAGTTCTGGGTAAGATCTGTTTCATTTAAGTATGTTTGTTCAAATTTGGAGTGACTTCATTTAATTTCATTGATAATTTGGAAATTTGCTATAATATTTGTTCATTCACTCCTGATTTCTGTGAGTTTGTCTTTGTTTCAATTTTTCAAATGTTTGTTAATATACTGGGAATTTGTTGCGATGTGTGTCTGTGTCCTTGCTCGAGTTGGCCAATTTATATTGCAACCAACAAGACTGAACAAGTTATATGTTTATTCTTGAGTTCACAAAAGAATGCAACTACAAAGGGAGTTCAATTGAGGGCTGAGGCATTTGGAAATTTAAGACATTTACTGGTCATTCTCTCTTGTAGTCTTGTTAGTGCATGTTCAAATCATCAAATGCATGAAAGTGGGCAATGGCTTTTATCTTACATACATGTACTTGATTTCCTTTTATATTGGCAGTGTTCTTGAACAATTTATTTTCAGTTACCTGTCTGATGAGCAGTTGGAAAAGAGGATTTGGCAAATGCTAACTGGTTAGATTTGAAAGAAATGAGTTGGGTGAATTTTATATAGGAGGATGAGTCTCCTTAGTTATGTTTATTATTCTGTGTGTGTTTACTGTTTGTACTGTGAGTTAATGAGTTTGATAGATCTTTGATTTTTTTTATGATCTTATGATGTTTATGAATGTTGGGTGTTTTTTAATCGGTGTCTTCTATAAAGAATAGACACAGTAGTCAGTACTATAGGTCAACACGGATCCTCCTTCAGCTTGGTCTCGAAATGTATGTTCACTATTTTTAGACTTTACTATTTTAGTTATAATGGTTATATCTTATTTGGATTTACTTAGTACATTTATTTGTTTTGCTAGATGACCCCCAAATCCAAAAAGAGAAGAGCTTCAACTGAAGAGGAAGTGGAGGATGTGGGAGTACAAGGACGTCCTCAAGAGGTTGAGAGTGACACTGAGTATAATGAGGAGGAGGATGTTGAAGTACCTGAGCCAAGCAACGACATAGGGCCAAAAAGGGCAAGAAGGGCTCCAAAAAAGAGGTCTGAATGTTAGAAGCATTTCAATGAAATCAAGGTAAATGGTATTTCGCAAAAAACTGTATGCAAATACTGTCCTCAAGAATATAAAGCCAATAATGTTAGAAATGGCATAACAAAGTTGAACAGACATTATAAGAGTTGTGTGCACAACCCCATTAACCAAAGTAAACAATCAGAATCTCTTACACAGACTACTTTGGTGTTTGGAAAAGTTGCGGATGGGGAGAACGAGACATAGAAACCATGGGTATTTGATGCAATTGCTATTAGGCAGGCTCTTGGTGAGATGATAATAATTGATGAGTTTCCATTTATATTTGTCGAAAATGCGAGGTTTAGAAAATTTATGGTCAAAGCTTGTCCACAACTTGTCTTGCCTTCACACATTACTATTGCACGAGATATTTATGATATATATGTAAATGAAAGGGTGAGATTGAAAGATTTTCTTGCAAAATCATGTGTTAGGGTGTGTGTTACTACTGATACTTGGACTTCTCTTTAAAGGATTAACTATATGATTGTGACTATCCATTTTGTTGATAATGACTGGAATATGCATAAGAAAATCTTAAGTTTCTGTACAATTTCTAGTCATAGAGGGGATGACATAGGGAAAGTCCTTGAGAAGTGCTTGGATGATTGGGGTCTAGCATCTAAATTGTACACGGTTACTGTGGATAATGCTGGGAGCAATAGTGTTGCATGTAGAGCTCTTGTTCAGAATTTAAAGCACTGCGGTCACCATCTTTTTTCTAATGGGGATTTCTTGCATGTTATATGTACGACACACATTCTTAATTTGATTGTTTGGGATGGTTTGAAGGTGGTTGGGAAATCTGTGAAATAGGTTAGAGATGCTGTGAGGTTCATTAAGCAATCGCCAATGAGGATGACTAGATGAGTAGAGTGTGTGCAAGCCAAAAAGATTGAGAGCAAAGCATCCTTGTCTCTTGATGTTCCTACCAGATGGAACTCCACTTACAAGATGCTTAGCACCGCAATAGTGTATGAGGATGCATTTTTTTGTATGCTCAAAGAGACCCATACTTTGTTGCGGATCTTTCTAAAGATGAGGAGATAAATAGACATCCCAATGGCAATGATTGGAAACTAGTGAAAAGCTTGGTGATCTTTTTGCAAGTGTTCTACAATGCTACTTTGAGATTGTCTGACACTTCTTATGTGACTTCCAACATGCGTTTCCTTGAGATTGTGGCCATTCATAAAATGTTGACTCGTTTGGAAGAAGACGTTGAATACATTGATGTTAGTGATGATGAGGGGAGTGAAAATGATGGTGAGTCTACGCTTAGGGTTCAAACTTTGTAGAGATGGCTAGGATGATGAGGGAGAAATATGAAAAGTACTATGGTGACCCTGAAAAAATGAATCCCTTGGTGTTTATTGCTCCTCTCTTGGACCCTACAGTGAAAGTAGACGGTCTTGAGTCGACTCTTCGTAAGGTGTTTGGTGAAGAAAAAGCTCACTCTTTAACTATAAAGACGAAAGAGAAATGTGAAAGTTTGTTTGATGAGTACTTGCGATTGTCCAATAAATTCAGTGATGATAGTATGTCAACTACAGACAATGCGAATGTAAGTGGCTCAAGTCTTCCAACTATGGGAGGTGAGTTCATTTTGGGTGAGTTAGTGAGGGATCGAAAGAAGGATGGTGGGGCAAGGACAAACTTGCAAAAGTACTTTAATGAAGCACCTGAAGATGAACTAGCCAAGTCTACCGCTAGAAAGGTAGTCCAGCACATCTCGCAATCAAATAGAATTAAATAATTACTCCATCCCACCCAAATTCTCACTTTTAGAAGTAACAGACCTCTTGTGAGATATAAGTGAGGCTATTCTTTTGAATAGTTACAATTTTGATGGGGACGGAGGAGTACTATAAACAACCCAATGCATCTCACGACAAGTCATAGTTTGTCGAATTCATAGTACTGTAACCTCAGTGTGCTTCTGAACACAGGAGGCAGCACATTCCTTTTTTGCCCTTTATTAGTGGCCTTTTTCCTAGGTTTCTGCTGTTTGTCGAACTTCTTCAGTTTTTTTTTTTTTTTTTTTTTTGGTTGCACCACTCCCCGGCCGTAAGGTCCTTTGTGCTTCGCGGTTTTTAATTTAACCTAACAAGATAAGATCAGCTTGTAATATAACTAAAACCCGCCCAAGACAAAATCGGCACGAAGCAATTAAGATAACCAAATAGAACATGCTACCTTGATTGCATCACCACTTGAGCATTGTTGCTGCACCTTGCTAATGATCTGCTTGTGAACGGCTCTCTTCATCTTCATTACATCTACCCATTTACAGGAGGGACCATACAGTCAAGGAAAAAGTGAGAAGGAATTTGCAAGTCTGCACGAAGATGCCCAGTGTGAATTTGCACATTACAAGGTCAACACATCACAAACATGTCAAATGAGTTGTAGGAAACCGAGGCAGAATGGTGCTTAAGCAAGACATGCAATGATACCCAGCAAGGAATTTGTTTTATCCAATTGTGAACACTATGTAGCATTGAAGATACCATGGAACCAGGAACAACCAAGTGATGGTGGTGTGGTGGCGGCTGCTGGTTTTGCTGAGATAATTATACAGGAAGCATAGTTTAAGAAATGTCTAATCATCCATAGCATGATGAGGACAGGAAACTAAGTAATTTTCATGTAGCTTTATCACGAGCACTTTTTTCAGACCTCAACAAAGATAGACTTCCTGGCATTCACAAAACATTATCGTTGAATCCCTCCCTGGCATAGTTTCTTTAGCCACATGTCCCAGTAAATGCCCATCAAGCTCCCAGTCTGAAAGTGTCAGTCATCTCGAATTGATCAGAATCTGGAGAATGTAGCTTACTCAATTTTGCGTCAGCCCACCTAGCCAATGTTGAGTTTCCATATTCTCTACAAGCATCAAGAACTCTTGTCAACATGGAGATAGTAGCTTCAAATGGTAGTGACCTCATAAACTTCTCAAGCTCATCCATTGCTCCATGTCTACTGTAGAGTTCAATCATACATTCATAATGCTCTAGTCTGGCCATGACATAATACTCTGTACCCATTGCAGCGAAGTATTGATTACCTTGATCGACAAAGCCCCCGAGAATACAAGCATTGAAAAGTTCCAGGAATGTAACAGAATCAGCTTGAACCCCGAACTTTTTCATCATCTGAAACAACTCAAGAGCCTCAAATGGGATGCCATGTTGGCAACACGCATTCATCATAGAGTTCCACATAATGACATCCCTTGAAGAAGCACTTTTGAACACTTTAAGTGCATATCCAAGATGCTTGCATTTTGAGTACATGTCAAGCATAGCACCTCGAACAACATCATCCATCTCATATGCATTCCTTATTATGAAACCATGGATCTCTTTACCCAGTTTAATAGCAAATATGTCAGCACATGCTGCAAGAACTGTAGCAAATGTGTGTTCACTTGGAGTAGTTTCCTGCAACATCTTTGGGAATATCTTCATGACCTCTTCACTCATTTGAACCCTGACAAGGGAAGCCATTAATGTGTTCCAAGAGACGGTATCCCTTTGAGCACCAATTTGACGAAACCAAAGTCTAGCACTTCTTAAGGTCCCACATTTCCCATACATGTCAAGAAGGGAGTTGCAGAAAATTATGTCATCGCCAAGCCCATGCCTGTATACATATCCATGAATTTGCTTTCCGAATTCAACATCTGCCGTCGCAGCTGACACATTTAGCATTAATTTAAGAGTAGTGAAGTCGATGCCAGTGATTTCCCTGCGCATCAGGCAAATAAAACGCATGGCCTCCTCCCAGAGGCCAAATTGCACATAGCCTCCCAACATAGAATTCCAGGAGATGATGTTCCGCTCAGACATGCTATCAAACAGCTCCCTGGCTTCCTTTGTTCTTCCTGATGATGCAAATCCAGATACCATACAAGTCCATCCTATTAAATCATTCCTGTCTGACTGAATGAAAAAATTCCAAGCACTAGAAAGATCGTTACACTTGACATACATGTCAATTACAGAGTTACCAACAGTATTGTCCTTTTCATAATTTATCTTAACGGCAACTCCATGAATTTGGACGCCCTCCCTAAAAGCAAACATTTGAGAGCATGCAACAAGAGCATTTGAAAACGTGTACGTCAAGGGCATCACACCAGATCGAATTGCATGAGAAAACATGTAAAGGGACTCTCTATAATCACCCACATCAAGATATCTCCTAACAATGACGTTCCACGAAACATTATTTGGACTCTGAATCTCAAAGAACATCTTCCGAGCATCAGAAATAACATCACACTTGCCATAAACATCAACAAGAGAGGTGGCTAAAATGACATTCATATTAAGCCCGTGCTTCAAAATAAGCCCATGAACTATCCTGGAGAAACCCAAATGCAAAGAAGCCGCACAAGATCCAAGAACACTGGCAAAAGTGATTTTACTGGGAGAAATCCCCAAATTGTTCATGTGGGTAAACAAAGACAATGCCTCTTTGGTAGCTCCAGCACGTGAATAAGCAGTGATGAGCGCATTCCAACTGCCACCGTCCCTGTGAGGCATTTCATCAAACAGCTGTGTTGCATCCCGTAAACAACCACATTTACCATAAGTCTCGATAGCCCGATTGAGCAAAAAAGTGGGGGGTGGATCGTAATAGGTGATGAGATGGGATTCAACCTTGCGGGCTTCGACAATGGCGTGATTAGAAGAGCACAGTTCGAAGAGACGGCCATATAGAGGGAGAGAGAAGGGAAAAGGAGAAGCAAAGAGGACAGAGACTGCTTTCTTGAGGCTGCCCACGTCCAGGAGAGAGAGAATCTCGTTGGTGATGGATTTTGCGCCGATGGATGTACATCCTTCACGGATGCCACTGGGTTGGACAAGGCGGTTGACAGCAGAGAAACCCCCCTTTCCAATTGCGTACATGAAGCTGTACTGAATACTCTCGTTGTTGCTACTAGCCTACTACTCAAATACCATCAACTGATCCTTGACAAACATGAAAGATACCTAGGTGTCCCTCCTACAAATTGCAAGGAATAAAACGTAGCAGTTTGGGTTTATGCCTTATGGTGGACAACATTTCTAGACAGCTTCAACGTTGCCGTGCGGCGTTGTTGTCTCCAGGAGGAAGAGTTGTCCTCTAACTCTCTGCTCGCTGCATTAAATCAGCATATCCTTTCCATTTTCAAGGTGCCTTCTCAAGTAGCAAGGAAAACAGATAGTTTGATGGTTGATTTTTTCTGAAAAGAGAAACACTGGGTGGGAAAAGGAATTTTGTCAGGGCCAAAGGGGTTAGAGGGTCTTGGTATATCTATAAATATATAAAAGTAATACATTCGAATTTTGAAATACTCAATTTAGAGTGATCGTAAGAGCTAACGGTCAATCATATTAAATAAAAAAATCAATTTAAAAATACAGTAAACAATTCCCGCCCAAAATATAATAAATAAATAAATAAATAATTTAATCAGATTAGGAGTCTACCTTATCTAATTAAAAATTTACCTCCCAACCCAATTAGGAGTCTAATTACCACCCTAATCTAATTAGTAATCTACCCCACCCAAATCTAATTATGAGTTGCTATTATCAAATTTTACGATCAATGTGAACACTTTTTTAATTTTAAGATATTAGTATTTACTTTAAGCATCCAATATAATTTCTTTTTTTTAGTTGCAATGACTTAATTCATTTTAGATGTAACTTATTCATATCATTCTAGGATTTATATTATTAAGTTCTTATGAACATGTTGGACGGTTCTTTTGTTTCAAGGAAACAAAGGAGTTGCTATCATCAAATTTTTTTATCACTAAGAACACTTATTTAATTTTAAGGTTTTAAGATTTTAGTGTTGACTTTAAGTATTCAAGATAATTTAACTTTTTTTTAGTTTCTGCAATTATGAAATCAAACATTGAGTTGCAATGACTCAATTGATTTTAGAGGTAAGTTATTCACATTAGTCTAGGATTTATATTATTAAGTTCTTATGAACATGTTGGACGGGTCTTTTGTTTCAAACACTGCATGGAATCAAACAAGTCGTTGTTATTAAATTTTTCGATCACTATGAACATTTATTTAATTTTAAGATTTTAGTGTTTACTTTAAGCATCCAAGTTACTTTAACCTTTTATTTAGTTTCTGCAATTAAAATAAACAAGCGTACTGCTACTTTCCATCATACTCCCTATAATATTTTTGTAAAACCCTGAAAAATTCAATTGTGTTTACCGTTAAATTACCTAACGTGCGTTTAGTCCTGTTAATCTTTTACCTGTTCTCACTCGGAGCTTTTAGGACCGCGAGTGAGTTCGTTGGAATTTTTAGAGTCTTAAAAATATCAGTTAGAGACTTTTTGGGTATCGGTTAAAATTAATTGGGATCAGTTTGTAAAAACTGTTTAAGGAAAGGTGTTGTTTTAGGAAAAGAATAAATTGGAAGGGTGTTACTAACACCTAGGTTTTATTTGTACTAATTTTACCCTAATTTTATCCCTCTATAAATACCCTATTTGGATCCCTACCCAATAAACAAATACCCTAAAATTATTCATCCGCCGCAATTCTCTCTCTCTTCCCTCTCTCTCTCTCTCTCCTTCCTTTCTCCTCTGCGCTTCACCCGATCACGCACCACCACACCACCTACCAATACACCACCACCGCTCCACCTCCAACCACCCTCTTCCGACCCGATCATCACCCCACCACATTCGACCGCCGCTCCACCATCTTACGTCATCACCGCCAACCGACGCCAAGAAATCGACCCGACCTCCCATTGCACCCGACGATCATCACCATACCACCACTCACGCAACCACCATCAACCACCTCAAACCGCCTCCTCTCACGACTTCCGCCAACCACCACCCCGGAGTTCGACCGTTTCACCTTTTCCGGCCACCTCCGCCCTGCGCTGACGTCCCAAAGTCTCGCTAAAACCCACCCGAGACTCCGGTTTCTGCCCAGCGTCATGACTTCGTCGCCAACATTTCCCGACGCCTCCACCTCGCCACCGCCGACCCCGAGTACCACCCCGGTCCCACCTCTTCTAGCTTGGACCCATTGTTTGTGCTCTGTCTGTCCTTCTCTCTCTCTACAAGTTAATATGGGTGTATTTGTGTTAGGATTAGTTTAATCATGCTTTATATTATTAATGTGTTATTAGAGTAGATAAACTTATATATATACTATTAATAATGGATAAATACATGTTAGTATATTAAGTGTAATATTAGGGTATGATTAGTTTAATTTTTTTATAAGTTAACACTCCTAGTTTAAATGTTTATGTGTGATATCTTGATGCTTGTATCCATGATTAATATTTCATGAACATTAATGTATTAATGTTAAGTTAAGTAGTGTAAAATATCATGTTATTGTATGTTAGTTTTCTTTCAAGAATATTATCCATTTTGACAATAATATTAAGTTATTAGTAAGTTTCGTGATTTTATTAAGTTTCGTAGTATTTTTTTTAGATATTGTATTATTATTAAGTTTCCAAGTTATTATTAAGTTATTGTATTACTAATAAGTTTTCATGTGGCTACTTTCATAGTACTTCTTTTGTTAAGGCTTGTATTACTATTTTTGAGTACCTATTATTATTATTACCAAGTCCATGATATTGTGGAAACCTTATGTGTTTGTCTGTATCTTGGTATTACATGTCTTTGGTAGGATGGAAATATTTTTAGGGTTGTTTCATGTTGACGTGGGAGACCTAGGAATATGTTAGGAACCTTAAAAGAGTGATTCCTAGTTAGTAAAGCATGCTATAATGGCCTAGTGTTGTTATTGCATGAATAATGACAATTTGGTAATTTATGTGAATAGTGCAATGCAAGTCACGAATTAGATTTTACATGAATAATGAGAAGTATGATTGATATAGTTTATGTGTGAAAATTTCATGTACGCTCTTGTCCTAAAAGTCATGTATAGTACATAGTTTAAAAGATGTGATGTATGCTTCGCGCTATTGAGTTTGTAGTTAGATATACATGGTATGTGATTAGTAAGAATTTGTTAAGTGGGAAAGGGTAGGATGTACGTGAATTAGCTATCGTGATGAACGAGTTTTGATTTTAGAAATATGTTCGATTATTAGGTTCGAGCGAGGAAACGAACCAGTAGGCTCCGTGTGCATCTTTTGATTTGAAGTGAAATTCGGCAGGTAATGTCTATGTCCTAATCCCTTTGGGATGCCCTTTTATCTGTTTTGTGATTTTAATATGTTTTATGAAGATTGCATCTCGCACGGGGACTTTCTGTGAAGTTAGACTGTCTGATTTGGAAGTCTGTGAGTTGTTTTTTCTGAGTTGAGTAAAATGTGACAGTCTTTTAAACTCTGAGATTTTATTCTGTTAATTTTGGAAATGAGGTTGAGTTTTGTTTGAAATCTGACGTCTGATAATTCATAAGATACTAATAATCAAAGTGAAACCATAAGCGGGTTGCGGGTAACGACCTTTAGACCAGGATCTGTTCCTGCAGGGGAGTTATCAAGAGATCGGGGAGTCCCGATATTATTTCTGAGATTGTGTACGCATCTGATTCTGTTTCTGGGACGGGCCATCTTGTTCTGATTCTGAGGATCTGAGATCTTGTTCTGATTCTGAGTTCTGATATTCTGGGGATAGGCAAATCCCGCCCGCATAATAAAATTCTGATTGTTTTATGAGGAAATGATTACTCTGTTTCTGATTTCTGATTTCTGATTTCTGATTTCTGATTTCTAATGTCTGATTCTGAGTTTGAAATTGTCAGTTGAGGTTTTCTGGAACGTTGTGTTTTTCTGAGTGGAAAGTTGATACTGTTGGTTTATAAGTTTTGTTATTTCTGAACTCTGGTTATTTTTGGGTTGGGTTTCAAATGAGTTGTAAAAAGGTTTGACTTGTTCCCCTCCCCTAAAATGGTTTGAAATGAACTTTGAACTGTTTTGACAGTTAGGGGTAGACATTATTGAGGTTTCCCCCCTCATGTTATGAATGTTTTGTTTTCAGGTGAAGATCAGCTATGTGAAGGGGAAGGGCACTAGAGTGAGGACGTTGGAGTTAGCCGTTTTGATAATAAAGTTTAGTTTATGTTTAGACTTGAAGTTTAGTTAATGTTGTGTTTTGTTGTTCTAGAATTCTAAGTTCCTTTCGTTGTTAATTTGAAGTAAACAGTTATCGTTTGTGGTTAGTTTTCCTTTCTTGCCTTGTATCTCTTCGGAGGTACGGCAGTAACGCCCAAGTAAATAACATAAGTTAAAAAAAAATGAGTCTTCCGCTGTTAATGTTAGTCAACGTTTGACTTTGACCGTTAAGTTCAGATCTGAAATTTTCGGGGCGTTACAGAATGGTATCAGAGCTCTGGGTTACGACCTGGTAGCTCCTAAGTGTCTATTAGGTTTTTAGTTAGAGCTTAGGATGCTACGTTCGGAGTGTGAGTGTAGGACGGGGACTGGGATATATTTTGCTCCCTAATTGTTTATGAGTTATATGCTTACTTAATCTGTTGTTATCAAGTAACCTTGGGAATGTTTTGTTATGTTCGAATTACTAAAGGAGAAACTCTTTAGTAAGAGTTGGATAAGTCTGATTCTTCTAATTCCAGGATGACTCAAGACGATGGAACTAGATCTAATGGGGTCAAGGTAGGCCTATCCCAACTAGTGATGAGCTGAGACAACGGTTTGCAGAACTCCAAGAGACAGCAGCTGCACGAGCAGCACAAGCTGCTCAATCCGCCACGAATGGAGAGGACACCCCGCCAATAGTCCCCGAGATGGCACAACTTATGATGATGGAGATGATGACTCGGTAGACCGAGCATCTTCAACGAATGTCGGAGCAAATAGGCGACACGAGGAGGGACAACAATGCCTCTTTATTCAAGGAGTTTAACAGCCTCAACCCTCCCACCTACTCTGGGGAAGCTGACCCCAAGGTGTTTGAAGAGTGGATACGTGACATCGAAAAGAAATTCGACGCTCTTCCCTGCCTGAGGAGCGGAAAGTTGGATTTGCGACCTACCACCTGAAAGGAGAGGCTGACTTATGGTGGATGAGTGTGAAGGAACAACATAATGAACCTGGGTTCAACTGGAACCGGTTCAAGGAGATGCTGAAAAATCGCTTTTACCCTATGTCGCTCCAAAAGGCTAAGGAGAAAGAGTTTCTAGAATTGGAACAAGGAAAGAACAGTGTGCTGGAATACGCTACCAAGTTCTCGGAAATGTCCCGTTTCGCTTCAGCATATGTGGCTAATGAAGTTTTGAAGATGAACCGTTTCGAGAGTGGATTGAGTTTTGACATTCAAGATCGTATGTTAGCATGCACATTCACATCGTATCAGGAGATGCTGGACGTGGCCATCAACATTGAGGGAGTGGCTATAGCTCGGGAGGCATATATGAACAAGCAAGGCAACAAGAGAAAGGAACCTTCCCGCTCTGATCATACTCCAATATACCCCGACAAGAGAAGCCATCACAACAACTGGCAGGGTAACCAAGCACCACCACCTGGGTTGTTTTGTAGAGCTTGTGGCAAACCGGGTCATATCGCCAAGGAATGCAGGACTAACCTGAGGGCAAGTTGCTACCGGTGTGGCAGCCCACATCATATGGTAAGAGATTGCTCTCTTCCAGCACCAGAAGGGTCTAACCATAGAAGGACCAACGATCAAGGGGCCCCACCCTCAACATACTAGGGACGAGGAGGTTACAACAGGAACTTAAGGCAACAACACCCTAATCGAGATGGTACCAACGGCAACCAGGCTAATCGTGACAGGCCACCTAATCAACACCCACCTCGTCAGCAATATCAGGCCCCACGCAACCAAGGAGGACGAGTATACTTAATGCGGGGAAATGAAATAGAAAAGTTGGACGACATTGACGATGGTACTTATCTCTTTACCTCGTAAGTTATAGTATGATTAAGTTTTGGACCCTATGCGTGTGGCATGTTGAGTTTCGGGGACGAAACTCTTTTGAAGAAGGTAATGATGTAAAATCCTGAGTTTTTGGTTAAGGTAACCGTGAATTCCGTCTGAAGAATCGCTAAGTAAGAGTTTAAGTTTCGAGGACGAAACTTCTTTTAAGGGGGTAATGATGTAAAACCCTGAAAAATTCAATTGTGTTTACCGTTAAATTACCTAACGTGCGTTTAGTCCTGTTAATCTTTTACCTGTTCTCACACGGAGCTCTTAGGACCGCGAGTGCGTTCGTTGGAATTTTTAGAGTCTTAAAAATATCAGTTAGAGACTTTTTGGGTATCGGTTAAAATTAATTGGGATCAGTTTGTAAAAACTGTTTAAGGAAATGTGTTGTTTTAGGAAAAGAATAAATTGGAAGGGTGTTATTAACACCTAGGTTTTATTTGTACAAATTTTACCCTAATTTTATCCCTCTATAAATACCCTATTTGGATCCCTACCCAATAAACAAATACCCTAAAATTATTCATCCGCCGCAATTCTCTCTCTCTTCCCTCTCTCTCTCTCTCTCTCTCTCTCCTTCCTTTCTCCCTCTGCTTCACCCCAGACTACGCACCACCACACCACCCACCAATACACCACCAACGCTCCACCTCCAACCACCCTCTTTCCGACGCCGATCATCACCCCACCACATTCCGACCGTCGCTCCACCTTCTTCTGGCCGTCACCGCCGCCAACCGACGCCAAGAAATCGACCCCCAGCCTCCCATTGCACCCCGACGATCATCACCATACCACCACTCACGCAACCACCATCAACCACCTCAAACCGCCTCCTCTCACCAGCTTCTCGCCGCCATCCACCACCCCACCGGAATTCGACCGTCGTTTCACCTTTTCCGGCCACCTCCACCCTGCGCTGACTTCCCAAAGTCTCGCTAAAACCCACCCGAGACTCCCGGTTTGCTCCGTGAACGTCTCATGACTTTGTCGCCAACATTTCCCGACGCCCCCACCTCGCCACCGCCGACCCCGAGTACCACCCCGGTCCCACCTCTTCTAGCTTGGATTCATTGTTTGTGCTCTCTCTATCCTTCTCTCTCTCTACAAGTTAATATGGGTGTATTTGTGTTAGGATTAGTTTAATCATGCTTTATATTATTAATGTGTTATTAGAGTAGATAAACTTATATATATACTATTAATAATGGATAAATACATGTTAGTATATTAAGTGTAATATTAGGGTATGATTAGTTTAATTTTTTTATAAGTTAACACTCCTAGTTTAAATGTTTATGTGTGATATCTTGATGCTTGTATCAATGATTAATATTTCATGAACATTAATGTATTAATGTTAAGTTAAGTAGTGTAAAATATCATGTTATTGTATGTTAGTTTTGTTTCAAGAATATTATCCATTTTGACAATAATATTAAGTTATTAGTAAGTTTCGTGATTTTATTAAGTTTCGTAGTATTTTTTTTAGATATTGTATTATTATTAAGTTTCCAAGTTATTATTAAGTTATTGTATTACTAATAAGTTTTCATGTGGCTACTTTCATAGTACTTCTTTTGTTAAGGCTTGTATTACTATTTTAGAGTACCTATTATTATTATTACCAAGTCCATGATATTGTGGAAACCTTATGTGTTTGTGTGTATCTTGGTATTACATGTCTTTGGTAGGATGGAAATATTTTTGGGTTGTTTCATGTTGACATGGGAGACCTAGGAATATGTTAGGAACCTTAAAAGAGTGATTCCTAGTTAGTAAAGCATGCTATGTGTTTGTCTGTATCTTGGTATTACATGTCTTTGGTAGGATGGAAATATTTTTAGGGTTGTTTCATGTTGACATGGGAGACCTAGGAATATGTTAGGAACCTTAAAAGAGTGATTCCTAGTTAGTAAAGCATGCTATAGTGGCCTAGTGTTGTTATTGCATGAATAATGACAATTTGGTAATTTATGTGAATAGTGCAATGCAAGTCACGAGTTAGATTTTACATATATAATGAGAAGTATGATTGATATAGTTTATGTGTGAAAATTTCATGTATGCTCTTGTCCTAAAAGTCATGTATAGTACATAGTTTAAAAGATGTGATGTATGCCTCGCGCTATTGAGTTTGTAGTTAGATATACATGGTATGTGATTAGTAAGAATTTGTTAAGTGGGAAAGGGTAGGATGTACGCGAATTAGCTATCGTGATGAGCGAGTTTTGATTTTAGAAATATGTTCGATTATTAGGTTCGAGCGAGGAAACGAACCAGTAGGCTCCGTGTGCGTCTTTTGATTTGAAGTGAAATTCGCCATGTAATGTCTATGTCCTAATCCCTTTGGGATGCCCTTTTATCTGTTTTGTGATTTTAATATGTTTTATGAAGATTGCATCCCGCACGGGGACTTTCTGTGAAGTTAGGCTGTCTGATTTGGAAGTCTGTGAGTTGTTTTTTCTGAGTTGAGTAAAATGTGACAGTCTTTTAAACTCTGAGTTTTTATTCTGTTGATTTTTCAAACGAGGTTGAGTTTTGTTTGAAGTCTGACATCTGATAATTCATAAGATACTAATAATCAAAGTGAAACCATAAGTGGGTTGCGGGTAACGACCCTTAGACCAGGATTTTTTCCTGCAAGGGAGTTATCAAGAGATCGGGGAGTCCCGATATTATATCTGAGATTGTGCGCACGATCCGATTCTGCTTTCGACCGCCATCCATTACGATTACGAGGATCCGAGATCTGCTCGATTCTGAGTTCTGATATTCTGGGGATAGGCAAATCCTGCCCGCATAATAAAATTCTGATTGTTTTCTAAGGAAATGATTACTCTGTTTCTTATTTATGATTTCTGATTTCTGATTTCTGATTTATGATGTCTGATTCTGAGTTTGAAATTGTCAGTTGAGGTTTTCTGGAACGTTGTGTTTTTCTCAATGGAAAGTTGATACTGTTGGTTTATAAGTTTTGTTATTTTTGAACTCTGGTTATTTTTGGGTTTGGTTTCAAATGAGTTGTAAAAAGGTTTGACTTGTTCCCCTCCCCTAAAATGGTTTGAAATGAACTTTGAACTGTTTTGACAGTTAGGGGTAAACATTATTGAGGTTTCCCCCCTCATGTTGTGAATGTTTTGTTTTCAGGTGAAGATCAACTATTTGAAGGGGAAGGGCACTAGAGTGAGGACGTTGGACTTAGCCGTTTTGATAATAAAGTTTAGTTTATGTTTAAACTTGAAGTTTAGTTAATGTTGTGTTTTGATGTTCTAGAATTCTAAGTTCCTTTCGTTGTTAATTTGAAGTAAACAGATATCGTTTGTGGTTAGTTTTCCTTTCTTGCCTTGTATCTCTTCGGAGGTACGGCAGTAACGCCCAAGTAAATAACATAAGTTAAAAAAAAAAATGAGTCTTCCGCTGTTAATGTTAGTCATTGTTTGACTTTGACAGTTAAGTTCAGATCTGAAATTTTCGGGGCGTTACAGAATGGTATCAGAGCTCTGGGTTACGACCTGGTAGCTCCTAAGTGTCTATTAGGTTTTTAATTAGAGCTTAGGATGCTACGTTCGGAGTGTGAGTGTAGGACGGGGACTGGGATATATTTTGCTCCCTAATTGTTTATGAGTTATATGCTTACTTAATCTGTTGTTATCAAGTAACTTTGTGAATGTTTTGTTATGTTCGAATTACTAAAGGAGAAACTCTTTAGTAAGAGTTGGATAAGGCTGATTCTTCTAACTCCAGGATGACTCAAGACGATGGAACTAGATCTAATGGGGCTCAAGGTAGGCCTATCCCAACTAGTGATGAGCTGAGACAACGGTTTGCAGAACTCCAAGAGAAAGCAGCTGCACGAGCAGCACAAGCTGCTCAATCCGCCACGAATGGAGAGGACACCCCGCCAATAGTCCCCGAGATGGCACAACTTATGATGATGGAGATGATGACTCGGCAGACCGAGCATCTTCAACGAATGTCGGAGCAAATAGGCGACACGAGGGGGGACAACAATGCCTCTTTATTCAAGGAGTTTAAGAGCCTCAACCCTCCCACCTACTCTGGGGAAGCTGACCCCAAGGTGTTTGAAGAAACGATACATGACATCGAAAAGAAATTCGACGCTCTTCCCTGCCCTAAGGAGCGGAAAGTTGGATTTGCGACCTACCACCTGAAAGGAGAGGCTGACTTATGGTGGATGAGTGTGAAGGAACAACAGAATGAACTTGGGTTCAACTGGAAACGGTTCAAGGAGATGCTGAAAAATCGCTTTTACCCTATGTCGCTCCAAAAGGCTAAGGAGAAAGAGTTTCTAGAATTGGAACAAGGAAAGAATAGTGTGCTGGAATACGCTACCAAGTTCTCGGAATTGTCCCGTTTCGCTTCAGCATATGTGGCTAATGAAGTTTTGAAGATGAACCGTTTCGAGAGTGGATTGAGTTTTGACATTCAAGATCGTATGTCAGCACGCACATTCACATCGTATCAGGAGATGCTGGACGTGGCCATCAACATTGAGAGAGTGGCTATAGCTCGGGAGACATATATGAACAAGCAAGGCAACAAGAGAAAGGAACCTTCCCGCTCTGATCATACTCCAATATACCCCGACAAGAGAAGCCATCACAACAACTGGCAGGGTAACCAAGCACCACCACCTGGGTTGTTTTGTAGAGCTTGTGGCAAACCGGGCCATATCGCCAGGGAATGCAGGACTAACATGAGGGCAAGTTTCTACCGGTGTGGCAGCCCACATCATATGGTAAGAGATTGCTCTCTTCCAGCACCAGAAGGGTCTAACCATAGAAGGACCAACGATCAATGGGCCCCACCCTCAACATACCAGGGACGAGGAGGTTACAACAGGAACTTAAGGCAACAACACCTGAATCGGGATGGTACCAACGGCAACCAGGCTAATCGTGACAGGCCACCTAATCAACACCCACCTCGTCAGCAATATCAGGCCCCACGCAACCAAGGAGGATTAGTATACTTAATGCGGGGAAATGAAATAGAAAAATTGGACGACATTGACGATGGTACTTATCTCTTTACCTCGTAAGTTATAATATGATTAAATTTTGGACCCTATGCGTGTGGCAAGTTGAGTTTCGGGGACGAAACTCTTTTGAAGAAGGTAATGATGTAAAATCCTGAGTTTTTGGTTAAGGTAACCGTGAATTCCGTCTGAAGAATCGCTAAGTAAGAGTTTAAGTTTTGAGGACGAAACTTCTTTTAAGGGGGTAATGATGTAAAACCCTGAAAAATTCAATTGTGTTTACCGTTAAATTACCTAACGTGCGTTTAGTCCTGTTAATCTTTTACCTGTTCTCACACGGAGCTTTTAGGACCGCGAGTGAGTTCGTTGGAATTTTTAGAGTCTTAAAAATATCAGTTAGAGACTTTTTGGGTATCGGTTAAAATTAATTGGGATCAGTTTGTAAAAACTGTTTAAGGAAAGGTGTTGTTTTAGGAAAAGAATAAATTGGAAGGGTGTTACTAACACCTAGGTTTTATTTGTACTAATTTTACCCTAATTTTATCCCTCTATAAATACCCTATTTGGATCCCTACCCAATAAACAAATACCCTAAAATTATTCATCCGCCGCAATTCTCTCTCTCTTCCCTCTCTCTCTCTCTCTCTCTCCTTCCTTTCTCCCTCTGCTTCACCCCAGACTACGCACCACCACACCACCAACCAATACACCACCACCGCTCCACCTCCAACCACCCTCTTTCCGACGCCGATCATCACCCCACCACATTCCGACCGTCGCTCCACCTTCTTCTGGCCGTCACCGCGGCCAACCGACGCCAAGAAATCGACCCCCAGCCTCCCATTGCACCCCGACGATCATCACCATACCACCACTCACGCAACCACCATCAACCACCTCAAACCGCCTCCTCTAACCAGCTTCTCGCCGCCAACCACCACCCCACCGGAATTCGACCGCCGTTTCACCTTTTCCGGCCACCTCCGCCCTGCGCTGACGTCCCAAAGTCTCGCTAAAACCCACCCCGAGACTCCCGGTTTCTTTGCCCAGGCGTCTACCGTGACTTCGTCGCCAACATTTCCCGACGCCCCCACCTCGCCACCGCCGACCCCGAGTACCACCCCGGTCCTACCTCTTCTAGCTTGGACCCATTGTTTGTGCTCTCTCTATCCTTCTCTCTCTCTACAAGTTAATATGGGTGTATTTGTGTTAGGATTAGTTTAATCATGCTTTATATTATTAATGTGTTATTAGAGTAGATAAACTTATATATATACTATTAATAATGGATAAATACATGTTAGTATATTAAGTGTAATATTAGGGTATGATTAGTTTAATTTTTTTATAAGTTAAAACTCCTAGTTTAAATGTTTATGTGTGATATCTTGATGCTTGTATCCTTGATTAATATTTCATGAACATTAATGTATTAATGTTAAGTGTAAAATATCTTGTTATTGTATGTTAGTTTTCTTTCAAGAATATTATCCATTTTGACAATAATATTAAGTTATTAGTAAGTTTCGTGATTTTATTAAGTTTCGTAGTATTTTTTTTAGATATTGTATTATTATTAAGTTTCCAAGTATTATTAAGTTATTGTATTAGTAATAAGTTTTCATGTGGCTACTTTCATAGTACTTCTTTTGTTAAGGCTTGTATTACTATTTTTGAAAACCTATTATTATTATTACCAAGTCCATGATATTGTGGAAACCTTATGTGTTTGTGTGTATCTTGGTATTACATGTCTTTGGTAGGATGGAAATATTTTTAGGGTTGTTTCATGTTGACATGGGAGACCTAGGAATATGTTAGGAACCTTAAAAGAGTGATTCCTAGTTAGTAAAGCATGCTATGTGTTTGTTTGTATCTTGGTATTACATGTCTTTGGTAGGATGGAAATATTTTTATGGTTGTTTCATGTTGACATGGGAGACCTAGGAATATGTTAGGAACCTTAAAAGAGTGATTCCTAGTTAGTGAAGCATGCTATGTGTTTGTCTGTATCTTGGTATTACATGTCTTTGGTAGGATGGAAATATTTTTATGGTTGTTTCATGCTGACATGGGAGACCTAGGAATATGTTAGGAACCTTAAAAGAGTGATTCCTAGTTAGTAAAGCATGCTATAGTGGCCTAGTGTTGTTATTGCATGAATAATGACAATTTGGTAATTTATGTGAATAGTGCAATGCAAGTCACGAGTTAGATTTTACATGAATAATGAGAAGTATGATTGATATAGTTTATGTGTGAAAATTTCATGTATGCTCTTGTCCTAAAAGTCATGTATAGTACATAGTTTAAAAGATGTGATGTATGCTTCGCGCTATTGAGTTTGTAGTTAGATATACATGGTATGTGATTAGTAAGAATTTGTTAAGTGGGAAAGGGTAGGATGTACGCGAATTAGCTATCGTGATGAGCGAGTTTTGATTTTAGAAATATGTTCGATTATTAGGTTCGAGCGAGGAAACGAACCAGTAGGCTCCGTGTGCGTCTTTTGATTTGAAGTGAAATTCGCCATGTAATGTCTATGTCCTAATCCCTTTGGGATGCCCTTTTATCTGTTTTGTGATTTTAATATGTTTTATGAAGATTGCATCCCGCACGGGGACTTTCTGTGAAGCTAGACTGTCTGATTTGGAAGTCTGGGAGTTGTTTTTTCTGAGTTGAGTAAAATGTGACAGTCTCTTAAACTCTGAGTTTTTATTCTGTTGATTTTTGAAACGAGGTTGAGTTTTGTTTGAAGTCTGACGTCTGATAATTCATAAGATACTAATAATCAAAGTGAAACCATAAGCGGGTTGCGGGTAACGACCCTTAGACCAGGATTTGTTCCTGCAAGGGAGTTATCAAGAGATCGGGGAGTCCCGATATTATATCTGAGATTGTGCACGATTCGATTCTCGCTTCGACCGCCATCCATTCTGATTCTGAGGATCTGAGATCCTGTTCTGATTCTGAGTTCTGATATTCTGGGGATAGGCAAATCCCGCCCGCATAATAAAATTCTGATTGTTTTCTGAGGAAATGATTACTCTGTTTCTGATTTCTGATTTCTGATTTCTGATTTCTGATGTCTGATTCTGAGTTTGAAAGTGTCAGTTGAGGTTTTCTGGAACGTTGTGTTTTTCTCAGTGGAAAGTTGATACTGTTGGTTTATAAGTTTTGTTATTTTTTAACTCTGGTTATTTTTGGGTTGGGTTTCAAATGAGTTGTAAAAAGGTTTGACTTGTTCCCCTCCCCTAAAATGGTTTGAAATGAACTTTGAACTGTTTTGACAGTTAGGGGTAAACATTATTGAGGTTTCCCCCCTCATGTTGTGAATGTTTTGTTTTCAAGTGAAGATCAACTATGTGAAGGGGAAGGGCACTAGAGTGAGGACGTTGGACTTAGCCGTTTTGATAATAAAGTTTAGTTTATGTTTAAACTTGAAGTTTAGTTAATGTTGTGTTTTGATGTTCTAGAATTCTAAGTTCCTTTCGTTGTTAATTTGAAGTAAACAGTTATCGATTGTGGTTAGTTTTCCTTTCTTGCCTTGTATCTCTTCGGAGGTACGGCAGTAACGCCCAAGTAAATAACATAAGTTAAAAAAAAATGAGTCTTCCGCTGTTAATGTTAGTCATTGTTTGACTTTGACCGTTAAGTTCAGATCTGAAATTTTCGGGGCGTTACAGAATGGTATCAGAGCTCTGGGTTACGACCTGGTAGCTCTTAAGTGTCTATTAGGTTTTTAGTTAGAGCTTAGGATGCTACGTTCGGAGTGTGAGTGTAGGACGGGGACTGGGATATATTTTGCTCCCTAATTGTTTATGAGTTATATGCTTACTTAATCTGTTGTTATCAAGTAACCTTGTGAATGTTTTGTTATGTTCGAATTACTAAAGGAGAAACTCTTTAGTAAGAGTTGGATAAGTCTGATTCTTCTAACTCCAGGATGACTCAAGACGATGGAACTAGATCTAATGGGGCTCAAGGTAGGCCTATCCCAACTAGTGATGAGCTGAGACAACGGTTTGCAGAACTCCAAGAGACAGCAGCTGCACGAGCAGCACAAGCTGCTCAATCCGCCACGAATGGAGAGGACACCCCGCCAATAGTCCCCGAGATGGCACAACTTATGATGATGGAGATGATGACTCGGCAGACCGAGCATCTTCAACGAATGTCGGAGCAAATAGGCGACACGAGGGGGGACAACAATGCCTCTTTATTCAAGGAGTTTAAGAGCCTCAACCCTCCCACCTACTCTGGGGAAGCTGACCCCAAGGTGTTTGAAGAAACGATACGTGACATCGAAAAGAAATTCGACGCTCTTCCCTGCCCTGAGGAGCGGAAAGTTGGATTTGCGACCTACCACCTGAAAGGAGAGACTGACTTATGGTGGATGAGTGTAAAGGAACAACAGAATGCACCTGGGTTCAACTGGAACCGGTTCAAGGAGATGCTGAAAAATCGCTTTTACCCTATGTCGCTCCAAAAGGCTAAGGAGAAAGAGTTTCTAGAATTGGAACAAGGAAAGAACAGTGTGCTGGAATACGCTACCAAGTTCTCGGAATTGTCCCGTTTCGCTTCAGCATATGTGGCTAATGAAGTTTTGAAGATGAACCGTTTCAAGAGTGGATTGAGTTTTGACATTCAAGATCGTATGTCAGCACGCACATTCACATCGTATCAGGAGATGCTGGATGTGGCCATCAACATTGAGAGAGTGGCTATAGCTCGGGAGGCATATATGAACAAGCAAGGCAACAAGAGAAAGGAACCTTCCCGCTCTGATCATACTCCAATATACCCCGACAAGAGAAGCCATCACAACAACTGGCAGGGTAACCAAGCACCACCACCTGGGTTGTTTTGTAGAGCTTGTGGCAGATCGGGCCATATCGCCAGGGAATGCAGGACTAACCTGAGGGCAAGTTGCTACCGGTGTGGCAGCCCACATCATATGGTAAGAGATTGCTCTCTTCCAGCACCAGAAGGGTCTAACCATAGAAGGACCAACGATCAAGGGGCCCCACCCTCAACATACCAGGGACGAGGAGGTTACAACAGGAACTTAAGGCAACAACACCTGAATCGGTTTGGTACCAACGGCAACCAGGCTAATCGTGACAGGCCACCTAATCAACACCCACCTCGTCAGCAATATCAGGCCCCACGCAACCAAGGAGGATGAGTATACTTAATGCGGGGAAATGAAATAGAAAAGTTGGACGACATTGACGATGGTACTTATCTCTTTACCTCGTAAGTTATAGTATGATTAAGTTTTGGACCCTATGCGTGTGGCATGTTGAGTTTCGGGGACGAAACTCTTTTGAAGAAGGTAATGATGTAAAATCCTGAGTTTTTGGTTAAGTTAACCGTGAATTCCGTCTGAAGAATCGCTAAGTAAGAGTTTAAGTTTCGAGGACGAAACTTCTTTTAAGGGGGTAATGATGTAAAACCCTGAAAAATTCAATTGTGTTTACCGTTAAATTACCTAACGTGCGTTTAGTCCTGTTAATCTTTTACCTGTTCTCACACGGAGCTTTTAGGACATGAGTGAGTTCGTTGGAATTTTTAGAGTCTTAAAAATATCGTTAGAGACTTTTGGGTATCGGTTAAAATTAATTGGGATCGGTTGTAAAACTGTTTAAGGAAAGGTGTTGTTTTAGGAAAAGAATAAATTGGAAGGGTGTTACTAACACCTAGGTTTTATTTGTACTAATTTTACCCTAATTTTATCCCTCTATAAATACCCTATTTGGATCCCTACCCAATAAACAAATACCCTAAAATTATTCATCCGCCGCAATTCTCTCTCTCTTCCCTCTCTCTCTCTCCTTCCTTTCTCCTCCGCTTCACCCTGCACTACGCACCACCACACCACCTACCAATACACCACCACCGCTCCACCTCCAACCACCCTCTTTCCGACCCCGATCATCACCCCACCACATTCCGACCGTCGCTCCACCTTCTTCTGGCCGTCACCGCCGCCAACCGACGCCAAGAAATCGACCCCCAGCCTCCCATTGCACCCCGACGATCATCACCATACCACCACTCACGCAACCACCATCAACCACCTCAAACCGCCTCCTCTCACCAGCTTCTCGCCGCCAACCACCACCCCACCGGAGTTCGACCGCCGTTTCACCTTTTCCGGCCACCTCCGCCCTGCGCTGACGTCCCAAAGTCTCGCTAAAACCCACCCCGAGACTCCCGGTTTTGCTGCCCAGAACGTCTACCGCCAGCTTTCGTCGCCAACATTTCCCGACGCCCCCACCTCGCCACCGCCGACCCCGAGTACCACCCCGGTCCCACCTCTTCTAGCTTGGACCCATTGTTTGTGCTCTCTCTATCCTTCTCTCTCTCTACAAGTTAATATGGGTGTATTTGTGTTAGGATTAGTTTAATCATGCTTTATATTATTAATGTGTTATTAGAGTAGATAAACTTATATATATACTATTAATAATGGATAAATACATGTTAGTATATTAAGTGTAATATTAGGGTATGATTAGTTTAATTTTTTTATAAGTTAACACTCCTAGTTTAAATGTTTATGTGTGATATCTTGATGCTTGTATCAATGATTAATATTTCATGAACATTAATGTATTAATGTTAAGTTAAGTAGTGTAAAATATCATGTTATTGTATGTTAGTTTTCTTTCAAGAATATTATCCATTTTGACAATAATATTAAGTTATTAGTAAGTTTCGTGATTTTATTAAGTTTCGTAGTATTTTTTTTAGATATTGTATTATTATTAAGTTTCCAAGTTATTATTAAGTTATTGTATTACTAATAAGTTTTCATGTGGCTACTTTCATAGTACTTCTTTTGTTAAGGCTTGTATTACTATTTTAGAGTACCTATTATTATTATTACCAAGTCCATGATATTGTGGAAACCTTATGTGTTTGTGTATATCTTGGTATTACATGTCTTTGGTAGGATGGAAATATTTTTGGGGTTGTTTCATGTTGACATGGGAGATCTAGGAATATGTTAGGAACCTTAAAAGAGTGATTCCTAGTTAGTAAAGCATGCTATAGTGGCCTAGTGTTGTTATTGCATGAATAATGACAATTTAATAATTTATGTGAATAGTGCAATGCAAGTCACGAGTTAGATTTTACATGAATAATGAGAAGTATGATTGATATAGTTTATGTGTGAAAATTTCATGTATTCTCTTGTCCTAAAAGTCATGTATAGTACATAGTTTAAAAGATGTGATGTATGCTTCGCGCTATTGAGTTTGTAGTTAGATATACATGGTATGTGATTAGTAAGAATTTGTTAAGTGGGAAAGGGTAGGATGTACGCGAATTAGCTATCGTGATGAGCGAGTTTTGATTTTAGAAATATGTTCGATTATTAGGTTCGAGCGAGGAAACGAACCAGTAGGCTCCGTGTGCGTCTTTTGATTTGAAGTGAAATTCGCCATGTAATGTCTATGTCCTAATCCCTTTGGGATGCCCTTTTATCTGTTTTGTGATTTTAATATGTTTTATGAAGATTGCATCCCGCACGGGGACTTTCTGTGAAGCTAGACTGTCTGATTTGGAAGTCTGGGAGTTGTTTTTTCTGAGTTGAGTAAAATGTGACAGTCTCTTAAACTCTGAGTTTTTATTCTGTTGATTTTTGAAACGAGGTTGAGTTTTGTTTGAAGTCTGACGTCTGATAATTCATAAGATACTAATAATCAAAGTGAAACCATAAGCGGGTTGCGGGTAACGACCCTTAGACCAGGATTTGTTCCTGCAAGGGAGTTATCAAGAGATCGGGGAGTCCCGATATTATATCTGAGATTGTGCACGCATCAGATTCTGCTTCGACCGCCATCCATTCGATTCGAGGATCCGAGATCTGCTCGATTCGAGTTACGATATTCTGGGGATAGGCAAATCCCGCCCGCATAATAAAATTCTGATTATTTTCTGAGGAAATGATTACTCTGTTTCTGATTTATGATTTATGATTTCTGATTTCTGATGTCTGATTCTGAGTTTGAAAGTGTCAGTTGAGGTTTTCTGGAACGTTGTGTTTTTCTAAGTGGAAAGTTGATACTGTTGGTTTATAAGTTTTGTTATTTCTGAACTCTGGTTATTTTTGGGTTGGGTTTCAAATGAGTTGTAAAAAGGTTTGACTTGTTCCCCTCCCCTAAAATGGTTTGAAATGAACTTTGAACTGTTTTGACAGTTAGGAGTAAACATTATTGAGATTTCCCCCCTCATATTGTGAATGTTTTGTTTTCAGGTGAAGATCAGTTATGTGAAGGGGAAGGGCACTAGAGTGAGGACGTTGGAGTTAGCCATTTTGATAATAAAGTTTAGTTTATGTTTAGACTTGAAGTTTAGTTAATGTTGTGTTTTGTTGTTCTAGAATTCTAAGTTCCTTTCGTGGTTAATTTGAAGTAAACAGTTATCGATTGGGGTTAGTTTTCCTTTCTTGCCTTGTATCTCTTCGAAGGTACGGCAGTAACGCCCAAGTAAATAACATAAGTTAAAAAAAATGAGTCTTCCGCTGTTAATGTTAGCCAACGTTTGACTTTGACTGTTAGTTCAGATCTGAAATTTTCGGGGCGTTACAATTTTATTGTCATGCTAACAAATTTTCAGTTTATAATTTCTCATAGGAATCTTGATATATAGTTATACTTAATATATTATTATGGTTTTGTCAGTGTCTCCTTAGCGTGTTCTTAGAATGACTTAAGCAGTTTTATGTTACCAGTTTGTTTTATATTCTTATGTTTGTCAAGTTTTAAACATCTAATATGCAAAGAGGTGAAAGATTTTACGTTTAGTTTAAATTTAATTGTAATATACTACTTAAACAATGTTAGGTTGACTTTAATTTCTCTTAAAATTGTATTTATATTTTTTTGTTACCAATGTTGTATTTTCTTATGTATGTCAAGTTTTAAACATCCAAATGTAAACAGGTGTAAGGTTTTATGTTTAGAACTAAAAATTTATTGTCATATATTATTTAAATATTAGGGTACACCATACATATTAATCAACACATGCCTACACATTTATGTTTGTATATTTATTGTAAGTAATATAACATCATTTATATTTTCTTCTTTCTAATATATATGTATATTTATAGTTTTTTCTTTGTATTTATGTTTATATTTATATAGATTGTAGTTGTTATTTTATAATAATAAATACCTACATTTTAATATCCCTGTGCATCGCACGGGTTTAAAGCTAGTAGGAATGTGGAAATAATGAATGACGCATTTCTGATGAAGCAGGCGATGAGATTAGTGTGGAACCAGGACTCTTACTAGCGAATGTTTATAAAGCTAAGTACAAAGTGAGTTCGCCAATTTTGGGTGATGGGGAGAGGGTAAAACAAGCTTCTTGGGGATGGAAAGGACTCTCTGTGGCGGTGCATAAATTGAGAGGTGGTCTTGGAGTCCAGGTGGGAAACAGACGTTCAATAGTGATTGCAAAAAGCAGATGGACTGAGAACAAATTACAATGGAAGAATCCGCTAATTGAAAGGGAATGGGGGTCAAAGCAGGTAGAAGATCTAATGATGGTAGATAAGAAGAGTTGGAATGGAGCTCTTCTAAGACAATTGTTCCAACCCAAGTCAATAGCGGATATCATGGCGATTCCTTTAAGAGATGAACGGAGAGAGGACAAGATAATTTGGTGGCACTCCAGGGATGGCAAGTACTTAGTGAGAGAAGGTCACTAGGAGGGCTGGTGGATGGAAGAGAGGAGGAAAGGGAGAGAGGGATGGTAGAAGAATGCAAAGGCTGAGGAGGGGGAGGCTTTGGAAGCATCTGTGGGGTCTAGAAATTCCAACTAAGTGGAAAATTCTTTTTTGGAAACTTTATAGAGATGCTCTACCCATCGATGACAATTGGAAGAAATGGAAGAAGGAGGATCCTGATGCTTGCCCGTTGTGTGGAAGAGAAGGAGCAACGTCTGAACATCTATTCTGATTATGCTCTTTTACTAACAACTTGTGGTTTGCAGGTACACTAGGCATAAAGGATGCGCAAGATACTTACAATCAAATTCCGAGACTGGCTCAAGAACTGGCTGAATTATTTGACAAAATTGGATGGTATACGTGGGTTGCAAATGAAGATTTTTATGGCTACCTTGTGGATTATCTGGATCATGATAAATAGGGTTGTTTTCAGAAGACAACAGGCCCATCTAATGGAAGCTTTGCAAATCATTAAGGATGAGGTCTCCATAGTGAGCAAGGCTTAGCAAGCGGGTCGTGTGGAAGCGAAGAAGTTAATGAACGACAAGAGACAAAAAGACGGTCATGATCGAAGGACATGTTTTGTTGAAGAACGCCAGCCTATAGAAGCAGTCTATATTTGTGATGGTTCATGGTGTTCAAGGACCAAGGCGGCTGGATTTGCATGGGTTAATAGGATTGGATCACAAATGAATCGGAAACAGGTCATTCCGTGTTATGGATCAGCACAGGTCGAGTTACTGGCAATTGAAGAGGCATTGCAACATGCGGTTGACAGCGGTTATAGGGCTGTGGAGATCCATTCAGACTCAGAAAAAGCTTTGGCTATGATCAACATGAATAAGTCGTCTTAGAGGGACTGTGAGGCCATTATCACAAATTGTTTGTTATTAAAAAGTTGTATTCCTTTGTTTGTTTAGTAAGGTCTCTAGAAACTCAGTTGGAGAAGCCCATAAACTGGCTACTCTAGCCAGAAAATAAAGGCTTCCCTTGTAATTTTTTCTGTTTTTCGGACCATCTGCCAAAAAAAAAAAAAGACCATTGACAAACACACATGCCTTAGAAATTAGCAACCTAATGAGTAATGAGAGAGTCTTTGGATAAATGTCTATTTAGCCAAGTTAAAAAGCATAAAGTAGTTTAGAAGCTAATAAGGCTATGTTCTTTTATACAGTTGGTTGCGGTGTGATAATGGTGCGGTGCGGTGGAATTTATAAAAGTGTGGTGAGTTGTGATGAGTTGTGGTGAAAGTTGTGGTAGGTGGGCTAAGTTAAGAGAGAGAAGTAGAAAAGTAGAGGAGAAAAGTGAGGAGAGTGAAAAATGAAAAGATATATTAGTAATGATTGTGGTGTGATGTGGTGAAGTACGGTGGTGGAAAATTAAAGAGTGCAGTGCGGTGTGGTACCACATAGCGACCTACCGCATAAAAGAATGGGGTCTAAGTAGTAATTGTTTTTCAAAAACAGTTTTTGACCAAAAATTGCTTCAAAAACAGAAGCTATAAACTGTTGCTTTTACTTCCTAAAAACTAACGACGGTTCAATATGTGAAGTTCTTTGGTGATAAGTTTTCAAAATTTTGAATAGATATGTTGATTCCTATAAAGATGACATTTAAATATTTAAATATTATATGTTAGAACCTTTAATATTATATATGTTAGACATTTTAATATTATATTAAAACTCTCAAAAAAATTTAATTATCTTATTCCTACGAATATGGTATTTAGTAGATTATTGATATATAAATATTTAATGTAAAGAATTTTATAGTTAAGTAATACCCTATATAGTTATAATTATAATAATAATAATTATTATTATTATAACTATAACTATACGACTATAATAATAATTAACATTAAATATGATAATCGGTTTAAAAATTAATAAAAATAGGAAAATGTAAATAACATATGATAGTTTTACTTTAGAAAAATACATGGTAATTTGCAAAAGTTAGGTTAAACAATTAAATTTAGTAAAAATACCATATTATATGTTAGGCCAAATATTCTAATTTTGTAAAATTGATTATGTCATAAACTAGACCGAACACTTCAATATTTCTCCAAACATAAATTTTGTAAAAACTGTTTTCAAGAACCAAAAAACAGTTTCTAGAATTTTGGCCAAACAGACACTAAATTGCCACTAAACTTGTCAAAAAATCAAAATAGCCACTATTTTTTTTTTTGGTCCCAAAATGCCATTTAATTTGATAAAATTGTCCAATATGCCACTATAACCTATTATAAGTGATTAACATCTTAATTAATAAATTAAAACACATCATAACTGAAATAGAAAATGATTAACCTAAAAACCTCCTTAATTAATTAATTGACTCAAATCCTAATATACTTTGAAAATTATTTAAAAAAATATTACAAATAAAATTGGGGCCAAATCCGATGTCTAAAGTCCTCTAAGGGGTCTTAAACTCATTTTAGGCCAAGCTCCTTAAAAACGTCAATAAATAGGGCAAGAATCAGTCCATGTTCATTAAGGCAGAAATTGGTAACCTGTTTTGTCAACTTAAGGCCAAGTTTTGATTTCGTTTAAGTCAATGTTGAAGTCTTGCAGTACGTTGGATCATGGCTTGGGATGTTACCTTTCACAAGGGACAAGTTTGAGGGTCTTCTATAACCATTTGAGACGTCAAAGTCTTTATTCAAAGTGTGCAGGCTGGAGTTAAGGCACAGTGCGTTTGACTTTGGAAAGTCATATCTTGAGCTACACAATGTCTTTTGGGGTGATTTGAGCTTATGTTGGTTCAAAATGATTGAATTTTATGATCTAAAAGTTAGACTCAGTGTCATCTTGCATGTCCTTTAACTAGTGGGAGAAAGTGAAGAGTGCAACATATCAACTTGTTTGCTCAAAGGAGAATTCATATGTGGTGTCAAGGCAACTTGATTGCTTGGATTGCTTAATGGTATCATCATAAGAGGTGTCAAGAAGAGACAATGCTTGGGTTGCTTAAATTTTCGGTCCAATTTATGTTCCAAATGGAAGCTTGATCTTCCTAATTTTATTTTTCAAACTTTTGCATCTTTTGTTTCCTCTTTTCGACGAGTATTTGGGCTTGGCTAGCAAGCTTTTGCTGTGTATTCGGCCTTATAAGGTTTTTTAGTAATTGTATTGGAAAAAAAAAAAACATTGACATATGATTTAAAATTTGAAGCTTTGAAGTTTTTCTCTCAAAAATCTTATGCTTCTTTATCCTTGTTATTAAGTTGTTGATCTTAACTAGAAACCTTTATAGATTTGTTGGTGGCTTAGCCTTTATGCAAGTCTTGGTGGATCTTTTAGTCTTGGGTGACGACTTTGTCTTTTGTCTTATTCATACCCTGGGAAGTCCTTATAATTTGATTGTGTTACTTCAGGGACGTTGACTCAAGCTAGTGTTGGTTCACCAACCCCCACACGCTCCAAATACATGTATAAACAGCCAAAAATAGAAGCATAATGTAACAAACTGAAGCAAACAAGAATAGCTCCAATCAACCTCCAAATGGACACCATATAAGCTTTGGTATCAAATGATCCATATCTCATAAGCAATGATTGAACTTTATGATTTACTTGAGCCTTAACGATCATATAAGAAGCAATATATCCATTTTAATCATCAAAACAACCTAATATAAGCTTAAAATTGCATCCGATTAATTTCTATGGAACACCCAACTCATTTAGCCAAATTTCTAGAACAAAAATCACTCCAAACTTCATACTAAGGGCCTGCCAAATTGCAGGGTAAATTGTTTTTAGGGAAATTGGAATCTAATAAACCAACATTTGGGGGTCCTTTGAAATAACGAACCAACCTTTAACATTAATTTACAACGAACCAACCTTGTCATGTTAATTTTTCCAGCAAACCTCCGACGAGTCTCACTCGTCGGAAAGCTGACTTGGCGGTGGCGGATGCTGACTTGGATTATTTAAGAGCCAAAAAAAAAGAAAAACATATTGTGGCATGTGCTAAATTTTTTTTCTCTGCCAAATCACTATTCCCCTTTATTTATTTTTAATATACACCTCACCTACCTCTATTAACTCCCCTTTTCTTTCTCTCTCTCTCTTCTCTCTCCCTAACACCCAATCTCAAATTTCACCTGACCCATCCTCCCCGCCCCACCCCTAACTCTCACTCTCTCTCTCAACCACCCTCGCCACTGCCACCACCACCTCCACAACCTACACCTCACTCCCCCCCTCTCTCAGAAGTGGGTGGGACTTCGATTTCAAGGGGAGAGTTTATGCAACTTCTCCCTTTTACTCTCTTTTACTGCTTCCTCACAATTCCTGCTTCTTTTAGTCCGCCACATGCAGGCCATCCTCCATTTTTCATCATCATCTCTTCACACAATCAAAATGGTCAGTCGGATTCCTCATTACTTCTCCCTTTTACTATATGCTTTTATCTATCTATTTAGGGATTTTCGTTTGTTTATTCCAAATTTTTAAGCGTATTAATGCCTGCTTTTTACATTCATCTGGGATTTCGTTTTTAATTCTGGGATTTTAGTACCCATTCAAATAAACGTCTTACTCCATTGAATTAATGTTCTGAGTTTAGATTGATTGAAGGGAATGATAAACAACCAGAGAGATTGTTACTTGTTAGGTAATTTGGTATGCTACCGTTCATGGGTTACTGATTTGAATCTTTATTCAATCTGCCTCAAGTTGGAAGAGATTAGGTAGAAGGAGTAGGGCTTCAACCATCGATGGTCCCTCCGTATGTTGCTGGATCACCCGTTTTTATCTGGGTTATCTGAACCCTGTTGCTCCAATTGCGATCATCATGAACCCAATTCAATGTCTACAAGGTGCCCATTCGAGTTCTCTGACTGGGAATTAACAGAAGAATCAAATTCGTCATCAATGGAGGCCTTAAATTGTTCACAAGAGTCAGACATTTTGGGTCGGAGCTCCATTTTAAGAAGGTTTGAGCAACTGGGGCGTTTACGAGGAGTACGTGGCTTCCTTGTCGAGATAGCAAGCTGAGAATTGCTCGATTCCGATATAGTGGATGAAGGTGAAGAAGAATGGGATGTTCGGGTTGAACATGAGATAGATTTGATGATTTCAAGGTCAATTCCATACGCGGCTCGTCCACCACCACTCAAACAAGAACTCATTTTGGAGGAATACAGTGATTGAACTCATTTTGGGGTTCAAACTGAGTTTGAACTTTCGCAAGATAGGCATGGTGTTATTGGTCAAATTTATCAACAAGGGTTGGGGGGTTGTGAGAGAGAGAGAGAGGGGGGAGGGAGGTGTAGGTTGTGGAGGTGGTGGTGGCAGTGGTAAGGGTGGTTGAGAGAGAGAGTGAGAGGTTTGGGGTGGGGGGGGGGGGGATGGGTCGGGGCTGGGGTTGAAATTGGGGTTGGGGGTGTTAGAGAGATAGAGAGAGGAGAAAGAGAAAGAAAAGAGGAGTTAATAGAGGTAGGTGAGGTGTATATTAAAAATAAATAAAGGGGAATAGTGATTTGACAGAGAAAAAATTTTAGCACATGCCATAATATGTTTTTTTTTTTTGCTCTTAAATAATCCAAGTCAGCATCCGCCACCGCCAAGTCAGCTTTCCGACGAGTGAGACTCGTCGGAGGTTCGCTGGAAAAATTAACATGACAAGGTTGGTTCATTGTAAATTAATGTTCAAGGTTGGTTCGTTATTTCAAAGGACCCCCAAAGGTTGGTTTATTAGATTTCAATTTCCCAAATCACACTCAAATGCCCAAGAGAAACCTCACCAAGTTTGATATAAAGGAAGACCACTAATAAAACAATAAAGAGATTACCCTAAACACCACCATTTAAGCTAAATGAATAAGTAATAGAGAATTTCTTTGAAAACGATTTTCAAATAACCCAACTTTATATTCATTATATTCAAAAGTTGTCAAAAATTCTTCTCACATCTTGGTATTTCTAGGGAACTCAAGGTAGGAGTAGGGAAAGCCCCTAAGACAAAAATGGAAGCATCATAAGGCCCTAAAAAGCAAACTACAATTCCATCCCATCCAAGGGTTGATATAGCATCCAATTTCGTCCAAAAGCAATTGGAAAATGATAAAAATAACCTAAAATATATACAAATCAACTAAGAAAATGGGGGGAGGGGGAGAGAGGGGAAGAATAAGAAAGTAGAAGGAGATAGTGGGAGTGTGCATAAATAAGAAGTTCGGTTATTCTCCTTGCCATAGAGGAATTTGTGTTGTTCAAGCCTCACAAACCTGATTTTTGTAATCCTTCGTCTTCTTGAAACCAGCATATTCAAATTTTAGCCCAAGTGAAATAATCATTTTGCCCTTGATGTGAAATTCCCCCATAATAGTCGATATAAGCTTCCATAGTTGAAACCAAGTTGGAATTGTTAAAAATTAACTGGGAATAATCTTTCTTTTATTCTTTTATGAGGTTACTTAGTCCCCTTTGGATCTTAAAAGAAATTGAGAGCATTCCTAAAGAAAAATTAGAAAGGTTAAAATAAGCCTAGATCAAGGATGACAATGAGCTTAAATAGTCAATACTTAGATTCTAAGTACAACTTTTTTTCATTAATAACTTGATCACAAGACTATCACTCATCTTGAAGAATCCATTGGTGATACATTGGTTAGGTAGTTAGGTGATATATGGATCTAGGGGTGTAAACAAGTGAGCCCCCTTAGGCTTGGGCTCGACTTAGTTAGGAAAAGCAAGACTTGAATATTGTCGTGCTTCCAAAGTCAATGCTCGGATTTGATTCATATATTTGGGCCCGTACCCCGCTTGTAAGTTGACCCGGCCCCATTTTTTAAAAAAAATTTAACATTTTCTAAATTCAAATAAAACAAATAAACTTCTAGATATTTATTAAACATAAGTAGAAATAATATTTTTTTACAATAAGGGTACAATCAAGCGAAATTTAAACATTAATGCTTGAGATTACTAAGCATAACAAAAACACTAAAAAGAAATAACAAATTTATACTATAATATTAAATTTTAAATATTTAAATTAATATATAATTGATTAGTATTTATAGAGCATAACATACTTCTTACTAAAATACTTGAACGAACCTAATAGAGCGGAGTATGAGCTGAACCCCTCTACCATTGGGCTCAGCTCAGCAGATATCCAAGCGGAACTCGAGTTGGGCCAAATTTTGGTGATATTGAGCTTGAGCTGAGCTTTGAATGAGTTGAACCCGAGCGATTTGCAAGCCGGCTCGATTCAGTTAAAACCCGACATGGATGGGGTAGTTAGGTGTTCAAGTGTCCAATATATATGGATTGTAGTTTGGGTTTTTGGCCACAAATAATCTGTACTGAGGGGCTTGTGATTGGGAATAATCCAAAGTGACATTTCAGCTATTATCGATCTGTCTTTTACTATTTTCTCATGTGATTCGAATCAATTTTCTTGGAAAGTGACATAGTGTTGAAGAGTATGTTTGTTCATACTTCAAAAAGGAAATTTCTGGTCGCCACGTCAGCTTCCGGTACTACAAATTGATTCTAGACTGCTATGGTAAAATAGTTAAAAAGTACATACTGTCAGTAGCCGAAAAGTCACTTTAAATTATTCCCAATCATAAGCCCCTCAGTACGGATTATTTGTGGCCAAAACCCAAACTACAATCCATATAAACACCTAACTACCCCAACCATGTCGGGTTTTAACTGCGTATGAATTATTTGTGGCAAAAAAACCCTTGTATTTTTCGTTTTTCCATGGGTATCCTACCCGTTGCCAAAAAAATAAAAAAATAAAAAAAATAAAACTTTTGTGAGAAAAGAAAGTTTTACATACGATCCGGGCAAGTAATCTATACCCTCAGATGCTCGGTCGATACTCGATAGGTTTGTGATCAGTCATCAATCATCATACCGAACCCTCGCGAATAGAAACCTCTAATCCTTGTTCATCCGATCGAATTCCCGTTCAGCTTTTTCACGTAATTTGAAACCCTAACCCTGGTAATGTCGACAGCCGGGCAACAGCAGTTTAGATACACCCAGACTCCATCCAAAGTCCTTCACCTCCGCAACCTCCCATGGGAGTGCTCTGAAGAGGAGCTTATTGAGCTCTGCAAACCCTTCGGCAAAGTTGTTAACACCAAGTGCAATGTTGGTGCTAATCGGAATCAGGCCTTCGTCGAATTTGTGAGCTCTAATTTCCCTATCGACAATTTCGTTTCTAAATTTGTAGTCCATTAATCTCGTAATTCTGCATTTGAACTTGGTTGATTGTTGTGTATATGTGCACCAATATTTTGTTTTGGGTGCTTCACTTGGAGTCCTTGCCTCCTTCGGGATTGTGTGAATTTTGGGTTTTAATGCTGTTCTATTGGGCCTAAATGCGACAGCGAAAAGGGGGATGAGGTGTGATTTGTGAGGCTTTTGTTTTTTGGGGAAAGATTTTTATGAACTTTGATTGGGTATTTACTATGGGAGAGATGTTGGTGGTGCGAGCTGAGAAAGATGGGTGATGTTTAATCATAAGCGAACAATATTAGATGAAACCTTGGGGCCATAAATATTGACACATTCAATTGTTATGTATTGGTGAAACTATATGCTAACATTATCCAATTGTCGTGTTTTATTAGATTACTCTATGCATGATTATGTGCAAATGTTAACCCAAAATAAGCTAACGCTGTGACTTTCCTTTTTACACCTTCCAACTTTTTTGTTCAAAAAATACTCTATGAGATGTTAGTGGGCGTGTTTTATTCTAACAATACTCTATAAGATGTTTGTTGGAGAGCTTTGTTCAAACTTCAAAGAATACTGTGGAAAATGTTTGTGGAGTAGCCCTTCTCTCTTACATTCATTGACATGGGTGTGATGTGCTTATTGGAGAGCTGTGCTAAGTGAGGAGGTCATAGAAAATGTGAAGGCAAATCAGGCTTCTAAAGGAGTATATGTTGAAAGTCATTCCTGAAATTTACCTCGAGGAGGTTCTCCGACTAATTGGCTTCATGATAGTTGTTTCAAATTTAGGTTAATTTGATTTGATTTGAGTATTCAAGCCTTGATAACTGCTTCATGTAGTAGGTGCTGATTGGTTAGTGCATCTTTTCCTTGAGATCTAGATTTATTAGCTGCTCCAAAATCCTGTTCTATAATCAGGTTCTAATGACTAATTAATTGCAGGCAGACCTTAATCAGGCCATCTCAATGATTTCGTACTATGCTTCTTCTTCAGAGCCTGCGCAAATTCGTGGTAAAACTGTTTACATTCAATATTCAAACAGACATGAAATTGTTAACAATAAGAGCCCCGGTGACACTCCCGGGAATGTCTTGCTAGTTACCATGGAGGGAGTACAACCTGGTGATGTAACCATCGAAGTTATTCACTTGGTGAGTACTCATCCCACATTTACTTTAACATTAATGTAGCCTGTCAAAATAATTTTTACATATTGATGTGATTATCATTCCTTTCTTGTTGGTATTATAGTAGTTTAATGATATTTATTTAGGAGTTGGTTTCTGTCATACATGATACATTTGGTTATATTACTGTTTGTCGTCAAGAGTTTGATTTGGTATGAGTTTTTCTTTTATGCATCTTGTTCTTACATTACTGTAAATGTTTGGTATTAGATAAATATGAGAAGCTGTTGGCTGTCTTGTATGTCAAGTTGTGTCACATGTCATGTGCTTTAACTCGCACCTATCAGGTTCAAGTAGTCAGGGATTTTGAAAATGAAAACTGCAATTGAGTTAATCAGTACATGATTTCTTCTTTTGTTTTGATTAATTATCCATTAGAAGATTAGAGAGGCCACCTTCATGGCCTTGATGAGTGATTGAGAGGGACCTACAAGTGAAAGATTGGTCCAAACTAAATTCCGTAATCTTATAGCAACCAAACTTCTTGGAAAAATAGGAAGACGATTGTGTAAAACTTGTAAATAGTCTAAAGTTTCAGATAATTAAGCTTTTGGGATTTCTATTATTGCAATTGCTAGGATACTATTTGATTTAATTTTTTTTTCATTAGCCTCTAAAATGGATTAAGTTGTGGTTGTTCTCCAGAACATTTAAGTGGACTGATGTCACGAAACAATAATACTTTCTCTTTCAGTTTTGACTTGCACCTTTATTTTATGTGGAACTATTATGGTAACGTTTACTATCAGGTACACTCTCTTCCTTTGTTTCTTTATTTCTATTGGACGTTAGAATGAATCTCATTATATTTGATGGAATCCTTTCTTAACACCACCGAGCACGCACACACACACACACACACACACACACACACACACACACACACACACACACACACACACACAAAAAAAACTGGTGTGAAATGACTAGTATTTTGTAGCGTTTTTACCATAGGCTTTGTATTCCTTTGGGGTCACCAAAGTAACATCAGATGAAAGAAATGCCTCAATTTTTGAAATAGATGTATATCTCCTATACACACACACACACACACACACACACACACACACACACACACACACACACAAAAAACTGGTGTGAAATGACTAGTATTTTGTAGCGTTTTTACCATAGGCTTTGTATTCCTTTGGGGTCACCAAAGTAACATCAGATGAAAGAAATGCCTCAATTTTTGAAATAGATGTATATCTCCTTATTCAACTGCAAAGGAATCCCCACATTGGTTTGTAGAAGGTTTAAAACTTGCTATTGCCATGTGATGTACATATTTGGTTTGAGGTTGCAACTTGCAACTTTGGGTACAATTCCTATGGAGGAGGATATGCTTAAGGGAAGAAATTTCAATTTGGCAGATGGATATCCTATGCGCCAATGTGGGGAAGAATGGGGTTGATCAGTTCTTGTTTGTTGCCAATGGGTCTCATCACTATGGCATTCATCTTGCTTTGATGAGGGTTAATTGGATCCAACAGTCCAATTTTAAAGACGTCTTGAGTGGTTGAATTAGAGGATTAAAGAAGCTTGGAGTTATGGAATTTGGAAGTTGGCTCCTCTAGCTATTTGGTGGTGTGCTTGGAAAGAGAGAAATCATTTGTCCATAATCTGGATAGGTGAAAAGTGATTTATTTTTCTACCTCGATTGTAATGGACTAAAGTAAAATACCTCTCTATACCTCTTCTACTTCTTTTCCATGGACTAGTAGGGAGTGAAATATTTTAAAATCTGGCGTCAGTCCAAACTTAGCTTTTTGTTTTTTTTTTTATTTTTTTTTAATTCATTATGTAGGACTGCTACATTAGACTTTCCAGTCCCTATTTTGCATTGAGACTTTTGGGGTATTGGATTTGAATTTGTACTTGGAGTGAGAGGAATCAATGGATGTTTCAGGGCAGGGACTTATCTGTTGCTGATTTTAAGCTTCATTTTTTGAAGAAGTTGTGTATCTAGAACCAAGTGCTCAAACAAGGTACAAAATTAGGTTGGAGACTGAAGGCATGACTTCGAGCACTCCTTTTGTATGAGGGCTGCCACCACCTTGGTGTCTTTTATACACACACACACACACACACACACACGTGCACACATATTCTTAATTCCTTGTAAAAACAAGCACCTATTTGGTTTTGAATTTCCTTTTAAAATGTGTTCTTTAATGTCCGGGATATACTATCTTTGTTTAACCGAAGATTGACCCATACACATGATCCTTTTTATTGAGTTTTGTTGTGCTGGTAGCTTTGTAGTGAACAGTTTTTGTTTGAGTGTTTGATGTACTTCACTAAAGGTTTTCCGTTTACTTGACACCTGGCAAAACAGCCTACAATTATTGATATTGGACTGACTCTCAAGCTATGTTACTCTGACTCGGGTACGGGTGTCGGACTTGGACACATATCCGTGGGTCGGACACAATTTTTTGGCTTTTATGGGACCTGGGGACAGGGTCTTGTATTTGGTCACGGGTACGGGACACGAAGATGGGTACAGATGCAATTTTTGTAATAAGCTAAATACTTAAAAAGTTCATAATCATTGTTCATAAAACAACATTAACAACTTAGATAAAGTCTAACATAAAAATAAACAGTAAACTTATGGAGTTCATTCATAAAACAATCAAAATTTCCGTAGTTTGCATGAGTATATTCACTCTACATTATCCTCCAAAATTACCACTTCCAAGCTCTGGATCATCCAAGGACAACTCAGAAGTGGCCGATTGCCAAAGTGGGTGTAGGACACATATCCTGTGTCCATGTCCATGTCGTGTCATGTCGTGTCGGACATGGGTACGGCTACTATTTAGAATCAGAGCTCTCAAGGACCTTATAGTAGGCAGAGCACAATGCTGGTTTATGTTAATTATTAATTGGGCCTGGGCATGTGTTCTTGATTGCGTTATTTTCCTTGTGGGCGTGGCTTCTATTGTGTTACTGTGTGGGTTTCTTTTTTCCATCCTTTTTCCTCTTTTTAGCTTTCTTCCCTCCCCTCTCTCTCTCTCTCTCTCTCTCTCTCTCACTCTCACTTACTCAGAAAAGAGAGAGTGAGAGGGGGGGGGGGGGATAGAGGGGTTTTTCTGTTCTAATCTGTTCCCCTACATTTTCTATCCTTTTCTGATGTGTGGCTTCAAAATAAAATAACTTGGCTAAATTTTGCAGTTATCTATATTGTTTCCTTTGCATCATGAATTTGATTAAGTTGATTGGATAACAGATGTGATGTTTCTTATTTAAACTCTTCTGTTGGGGATAGTCTGGAAATATTTTATGTAGGCCATTCTGCTTTCTAAGTTCTATTATCATGATTAAAATATTCAGGTGTCATTTTGCATTTGATTCTCATGTATTATTTTGTTCCTATGAGTATATCCCATAATGTCTTCTTTTGTTATTGGTATAGGTCTTATATTATATGTGCTATTGTCATTACTAAATCCTTCTTTAATTTGCAAGGTCTTTTCTGCCTTTGGGTTTGTCCACAAAATTGCTACTTTCGAGAAGGCAGCCGGTTTTCAGGTGTGTGATATAGCTTTGCGACCTTTTTTGATTGTGAATCATAGGTCTTTGATTCCGGCATCCTTTGGCATTGTTTTTAACCCTGTGATGTCTAATTGCAGGCTCTAATCCAATTTAGTGATGTAGAGACTGCAAGTGCAGCAAAGAATGCCTTGGATGGAAGGAGTATACCCAAGTATGCTGTAGTACTTATAGTATTAGTTGTGCTTCCCTATTTATGTTATCCCAATTTCCAATGGCTCACAGTCACTGTCTTTGAAGTATATAGTTCATGGGTTTCTATACATTTTCTTGTGATTTGTTGTTGTAGGAAGATAAAATACCAGTCAAAACTAAAAGTTGTACATTGATTGATGACAAAAAGTACTGATGAAATGTTTAATTAGGTATTTGCTTCCAGAACATGTTGGTTCTTGCCACTTGCGAATATCATACTCTGCGCACACCGACCTAAATATCAAATTTCAGTCTCACAGGAGCAGGTATGGTTGATTAAGGAGATTGAGCATTAGGGTTATGTTTCTTACATATTTTGACCCCCCCTCTCTCTTTTCCAATTTCTGAGTGCTTGAACTTCTTTATGCCTGTAAATCTTCATTTTGTTCATGCTTATGTTTGTGGATTCTTTTGTGATTATAGGTTAGTGAAGCCTGGCAGATACACAACACAGATGTGTTCTTGAGAGCTTAGTAATTTCTTTGACTCTGACAGTTTCATGCATATTTCAGTAGATCTGTAGAAATATTTGGCTGCTGCTTCTCTGATCTTGATGGCAGAGATGCTTGCATTGTTCTGAAGTGGAGGAAGTTTTCTTCTACTTTTTTCTCATTGCTCGTAGAATTCCATTCATAAGCAGGCACTCCTATCTGACATGTGTACTAGTAATCCGAAATTACTAGCTGGTATTCTATGTAATGCTTACTTCGGGGATATGGATGACACTTCATAAAGAAATCTGTGCCAACCTTCATGATGTTCCCACCAAAGTTACTCTTCTCAATAAACCATGATTTAATGCACCATACCCATGGCCATCCACCATCCATTCTCTGATTCACTGAAAATCCATCCATTGATACAAGATATGGTAGGTTGGGAGTTGATTAATTTGTTTAAGTATTATTGCGCTAGAAAATTCCTTCTGTATTGATTTACAGATTCTTTTGGGTTAGTGTCTCAGTATGAAAATATTAGTGTGCGGTACTCTGAAGATGTTGGGGAATACTTGAATGTGCTTCAGGTGGGCTTTGCTAGTGTGGGTAAAGCTCATTGTTGAATTTCATATGCAATATGCCGATATCTGCCATTGTTTGTCTGTGGCTAAGACCCTCTGAATTTCATTTATTGAAAATCATTATATTAAATATGCTGCTGTTTAGAGAAAATGCTCATCATGAAAAAGAAAGGGAAAATATGCTATCGTCACTGTTACAAGATTAATTCAAATCTAGGAAGTCAATCTAGAAATCAGATTACTGTTGAAGGTTCTAAGCATGACAAAGACTCAGAAAGATTCAAAAGACATTTTCAAGTCATATTAGGATTGGGATACATATGCTATGTTTCTAGAATATTTCCCTTTTCTCAAGTGTTTCTAGAGTACTTAGCTTTGGAATGGATCTCTACATGGTGTGATTTTGGGGTTTAAAGGATAGTGACCAGCATGGTTTGAGGATCTTGATCACTTTTATGGCAGCTAACTTTTAGAGTTTTAGCACGTTGCATTAGTTTGGGTAGCAATGTGATGCTGCTAGAACTTACATGAAGGGGGACTTGAAAAACAAGTTTCTATTGGAAGATGAAAGTGAATGATTAAAGTGCACAACTGATTTGAGTGTGTAATGCATGACCTAATTTTTCACCTTAAGTACTTTTGTCTGTGAGTGTGGGCGCTGCGGCTTGCAATTTGGGTTCAATTGCCAAAAGGTAACCGAAAACCCAACACAGATGTTCTTGGGACACAAAGTTGTCAGACTGTGAGACCTGAGTGTGGCATGACGACCATTCTGTGCACAACATTCTAATTTGAGTATGGCCGAGTGACCTGGCAGTCACCTGCCTTCCCATGCAACCATTTTTTGAGGCCAGTTGTATAATTCTGAGTTAAATGTCTTGAAGAGCATTTGAGGACAAATGCATGAAGGCAGAGTCCCAACCCTCTGTGGTGGAGGGTGCCAGGGGGAGCAGCTGCTTATGAAGCTAATACTCTTTGCATGATTGTGATTTTGACAGCTTGAATAAGGAATAACATGGAGATTTTGCTTCCTATTTGGCTTAGATCCAGACCAGTATCCAAGTGCATGTTGTGGGGAATTGTTGCATGAGAGAAGCTTGTCAGTTTCTTTTTATTTTTGTTTTGGGGTTGGTCTATTACAATAGGTGATTTAAATGTATTTGTTCACATGTCTTTTGTGGCTTACATTATATCTCTGCAATAACTAAGAATGCCTTCATTTCCATGAGCCGGTTTGGAACTGTAAGCATATCAAGTGTCAGATTGAGGAGCTTTTTCAGTAACTTTTGTACTCTTGTTAATAGGTGTACTGTTCTCTGATGAACTTTCTGCGCCTCCATTGCATACATGGCTGTGCTTGTGCTAGATCATATTTACAGAATTCCTGAACCCTCCTTGGCATGCTTTGAACTGGTTCATATGTACAGAAACATGATCCTAGGGTGCCAATTTGTCAAATATGGAGAATTAAGCAAACCCTATCTGGCTATCTCCAACATTTGTCAACTATGGAATATTGTATCTGATGGGGTGTACTGGGTCAAAGGCACAAATGAATATCTTTCTGGAATATACTGAAAAGTGGTGGCATTATTGTTTGATGCTTTTCTTTTGCAACCCGATCCTGATGGAAAAGGGTTTTCTGTGGATGACCTTTAGCTACTTTAGATTTCGCAATTTACTGCTCCTTTCCCTCTGATTTTAACTCTAAAGTGAGTATGTAATTTTATTTACCTACTTTCTTGAAACTATATGTAAAATACCTGTCCTATTTTGTCACTAGCATGTCGTAGTGTAGTAGGTTAAAACACTATAGCATGGTTCACCCTATAAATGCATTTTGTCCTTTTGCAGGGACTATACCAATCCATACCTTCCAGTGAACCCTACAGCATTTGAGGGTTTTGTTCAGGTAATTCTTGGGTATATAAACTTGACCTGATTTCTCTGTTCAAGGTTTACTAAGGTCATGCCTTTATGTAGCCGGTTATGGGTCCTGATGGGACTAAAAAAGAACCAGAGAGTAACGTGCTTCTGGCTGCAATTGAAAATATGCAATATGCAGTGACTCCTGATGTTCTTCAAACGGTAATGGAATGCATTGTTGCCATCCCTCAATAGTTGTCAGTTTCAATTGGATTTTGTTGTGCTCATTTCATACTTTCTTTTCAGGTGTTTTCTGCATTTGGGACAGTTCAAAAAATTGCTATATTTGAGAAGAATGGGCAGACACAGGCACTTATTCAGTATCCTGGTGAGAGACCTCACTGTCTTCTTTTTAGTTTGTATGTATTCTTGTGTCTCATCTGCTATATTTGTAGGATTGTTCATTGTTAGGTTCTTTTTTTATTTATTTTTTTTTTTTTTTTTGGTTAATAAGCTTTTTGAACCATCAAGTCTGTTAAACTGCACAAAGCAAAACACTTCTTTATTTGGTGTCTTGCTCTTTTCAATTGACTCCCCCCCCCCCCCAAAAAAAAAAGAAAGAGAAAAAGAATCCCGAAAAAGTGTGGAATGAAGTACTTTGTAATTACATATGGTAAAACTGTAAAACATTGTACCGATATGCATGAAATTGGCAGCTATATATGGAGCATTGTATAATGCCATGGAAGATGGAACATTTGTAAATTGCATGGTTGTTCACTGTTATTCATTGGCCATTACCCGTGACTTAGATATGTGGGTATGAATGATGATAAAACTGACTGCTGGGAAACAAATGTTTGCTGATCAAGCAATTTTTTTCCTGCAGATATTACAACAGCCTCTGTTGCTAAAGACGCATTGGAAGGACACTGCATATATGATGGTGGCTATTGTAAGCTTCATATAACATATTCTCGTCATACTGATCTCAATGTAAAGGTATACATATGTGATTTTGAGTCTATTACAAAGAAAGTTGCAATCCATGAGTCCAAAAAATAAAGTTGGTCGTAACATGTATGCTTCTCGAGCTTTACCCAAATGCCATTTATTCGACTCTTAAAGCGGAGTTCCTGATTATCTAAAGTGGTAAATTTCTTCTGGAATAGGCTTACAGTGACAAAAGTCGAGATTACACAGTCCTGGACCCCACCCTGGTTGCAGCACAGCCAAATTCAAGTTACCCTGCTGCTCCAGCAGCAGCCTGGGCAAATCCTCAAGCAGCAGCAGGGTACACTCCAAATGGCTATGGTGGTAATGCCAATATGCCTCAGAATGTTGTCGCCTCAACATCCATCCCAGCTGGCCAGGGAACGTTTGTTTCAGTCCCAAGCACATTCCCCGGTCAAACATTTGCATCATCTCCAGCAGGTGCTGCACCTGCTTATGTTTCTGCACCAGTTGCAGCTTCCTCTCCTTTGGTTCCGCCGCCGGGTTTAGGCTCAATGCCAATGGCTTCTCCTGCACAACCTAGCATACCACCTCCTGGTGCAGTTTCGCCTGCTGGACAGGCGGGTCCCTATTACAGATAGCTATAGATATGCAAGTTGACATTTTGTGAAATTTCCTCATTTTTCGGGTTCGTTTTAGTTCTGGGTAGCTACTCTCATTTGTTACTGGAATTTGGTTGGCCAAATCCGACTTGGCGGTTTGGAGGGGAATGTTTATTCTTTACACTGCGTTTATTCGGTTTGTGTGTGTATCGTTTGAGTAGTGTTTTGTTGTGATAGACTATTTGCCATTTGTCTTTTCTTAAGCTTTTGGCTTCAGAATACTTCACAGTTACAGAAGTCCGTCCAAGTAGGACGTGTTGATCATGTTTTTGACTTTTGAGTGTTCTGATGAACAATAGCCGTGTGTTGAGTTTGCGTGATTTTGGTTGAATGATCAACAGTGTAGTGTATTGGGAGTGGTACTTAGACTCATATTTCAAAATAGATGTATGTTTAAATTTCATAAAAGGTTTGAGCGGATTTATTCTCTTAATCTGCCTTCCCTCTCCTATGTTTTCCTATATGGCTGTATCTAAATCCAATAGGTTCTAAGCAAAAACATTACTTTTCTAGTGAAAAGGCAAATAGGCTAATTCCGTACCTTAACTGCCAACTCTGCTCTCGCTCTTCTAGATATCCCTGTGTTAATGACATTAGGTTGGTCTTAAAAGAATAAAAGGGGGGGGGGGGGGAGGGGAATCAACATCAGTGGTACTAAGGCTCTCCTCGTCTTTTACTGTGTACACTGTATACTGTATGGAAGCTGGAAGGCCATTCCTCTTTTATATACTATGCAGTGCACCGGAAACAGCTTCATGGTGTCAAAAGGTGCACATGAGCACCGATGTTTCCCATTTACTCTTTTTTTGTGAGAGTTAATGAGCTGGAGGGGCTTAGAATCCTATATATCCTTCGTTACTATGAGCTTCCTATGAGCTTGCTTGAGGGTTTGTATAACCAAAATGTGTTAAGGGTTCGTCATATTCTCAAATAAGGTTTGAATCTTAAAATGTGCTGAAAAGAGTTTGTGAAATTTTCAAATAAGGTTTGAATTGTAAGAAGGTTGAGGGTTATGATTGTTACCGTGGAATGCATACTTTCATTGTGCGTTCTAAGAAAAATGGTCTTTCAATATGTCCGCGGAAATGTCTAGAAACTTGAAGGTTGGAAGGAGAAAAGTCTGACAAGAGCAAGCCGAGAAGTATTGATAAATGCCATTGTGCAGGCTACCTCCACATGTGCTGTGCAATGTTTTGAATTATTCCTCATTTTTATGTGATGACTGACGATATTGATATGGAAAGGTTGGGAAGGAAACTTTGGTGGGGCTCAAATTGCGATGAAAAAAGCTTAGCATGGGTGATGGAATGGGCTTTAGGAAGCTCCATGCTTTCATCCTCACTTTCCTACGTAAGCAAGGATGGCTCTTGATGTAATGTCCAGACTCACTTGTGAGGAAGATCCTTAAGCCACTATACGACCCTAGGGGTGAATTTTAGGATACCAAACTCTGGTTTTAGGCTGGCTATTTATGACAAAGTTTGATGAAAGCCAAACCAATCCAAGAAAGAGGCATACGTTGGAACATTGGAAATGGCCCAAAGGTCAAAATATGGAAGGATAAGTGGCTTCTATTCTTAAATGGATTGGAGTCAAGGTAAACAGATCCCCAATGACATTTGAAGAGGAATTTGTTGTTTATGGAGACCCTAGGGGTGAATTTTACCCGCGCTAGGAGGGGCGCTGGGCGCGCCTCGGACCGAAAGGCGAGAGAATGGGACACAACTAGCATCGGATGACGCCGCCAGCGTTTGCTAGAAATATGCATCGAAGATTGAGATGCCACCCGCGTCCACAGGGGCTCCAGGCGCGCCTCAGTCAGAACCGAGGACTTCGGTGCCGCTACTCGCGCCTACATGATGCTAATCGCGCCTGGGCCAATTTGCTCGCATCTCTTGGATCCTGCTCGCGTCTCTGAAGCCCAGTTGTTGCGGCGACATGTTTTGTCTCTTGTCTAGGTTATTGTTATTTGTAACCTAGGTTTCCTTATGCCGTCGGGTATATATTTAGCATCAGTTTCTCCTTATTATTTATCCATTAATCAAGTGAGATAGAGAGAAATACAATATTTGTATCTGTAATCCTCAAATTACTAGTGCATCGATTCCGTGGTTTTTTTTCCTACTTTGGGTTTTTTCCACGTTAAATATCTGGTGTCAAATTCTGATTACTTTTTCCACTATTATATTTCATTGTTTGTGGTTGCTTTGAGCACTCTTCGATCTTATCAACTGGTATCAGAGCCTGCAGGTTGTTGAAAGAGAACTCGCATTCAAATAATGTCGGAAGATAAGTATGAGATCGAGAAGTTCGACGGGTCCGACTTCACTTACTGAAGATTGCAGATTGAGGATCTGTTGTACTCGAAGTCCATGTATCTCCCGTTGTTGGAGAAGAAGCCAGATAACGTGAAATAGGAAGAGTGGGAAGTGCTAGATCGTCAGGTAATGACCAAGATCAGGATGTCTCTAGCGCGGAACATGAGGTTCAACGTTATGGAGAAAAAGACGACGAAGGAATTGCTGAAGGCACTGGAGGAGATGTATAAGAAGCCTAGCGCAACAAATCAAGTATATTTGTTCCGCAAATTAACCAGTTGTGAGATGCCTGAAGATGGTATTGTTGCTGATCACATCAATGAGGCTACTAAGATTTTATCACAACTTGCTTCTGTTAGATGACTTTTGCTGATGACGTTAAATCTTTCATATTGCTGTCTTCTTTGCTTGACTCTTGGGATACAATTGTAACTACTGTCAGTAGTGCTAAGAATAGTGACGAGATGAAATTTGACGAGGTCAAATCTGTGCTGCTCAATGAGGGCCTTCGTAGGAAGCATTCTAGTGGTGGATCTTCGGGAAGTGCCTTGAGTGTTAGGGGTAGGAAGAAAAATAGAAATTCGAACAATTCCAGGGGGAGGTCGAAGTTTAGGAACATGAAAAATGTTGTGTGTTATGGTTGTGGTGACAAGGGTCATTTTAAGAGGGATTGCCCTAAGCCTAGGAAGAGGAAGGACAATGATGATCGTGACTCTATCAACTCTGCAGAACACCTTTGTGAAGCCCTAATTTTGAGTGTGTTCAGTCGTGAAGAGTCTTGGATAGTTGATACTGGTGCATCTTTTCATGTTTCTTCAAACAGGGAGTTATTTCGTAATTTCAGGAGTCAGAGTTTTGGCAAGGTTTACCTTGCCGATGACAAATATTATGATATAACAAGTTGATGAGGGCATATAGTGACTATATATTGGAAGCATTTTGATAGTGAAATTTGGGGATTAATGTGCTTAATTGATCTTTTATGATCTTAGTTCGCTATCTTAAATGAGTTCTTTGTGTTTTGTTCAATTTGTACAGATTAGTGATATGAACTCTAAAGCTCACATCCATTATTTGATTCATCACTAAAAGAGCTTTCCGACGATATATTATAAGGTCAATTCCGAGTTAAGATGATGGAGTTATGGGTAAAATAGCAGACAAGTATCCGAAAACTGATATATATCCACTCTTTTGGTCACCATCATTTTCACAAGTATGCTATGACTTTGAGACTTATGCCAATGAAAAGTAGACTCCTAGAGCTTTCCGAAAAGTCAAGAACCAAGTCAATCGGACGTCGGACGAAGGAGATATGGCCGAACAAGACGACCCAGAAAACTCCAGATCCAAAACGACCCGTGTTGAAATCAACACGGTCCGTGTTGGCCTCCAGAGAGCTCAATTTCCCCAGAAACCATCAACACGACCTGTGTTGACACCAACACGGTCCGTGTTGGCCCTGTTTATGATGATTTGGCCGTTTCAACTTCTCTTAATGGCTATATAATTGTAGATTCGGCTGATTCATCCATCACCATTCACCTTCATTCATTCACTCCCATTCACCATCCATCTCCATCTCTACCCTCATCCATCCCTTCCTCCACAAATCCATCCACATTCATCCTTAATTGAAGATTGAGAGTTTATTGGAGTTCGAAGATCGATTCTCAAGAAATCCATTGAAGTGGAGGAGCAAAAGTCCCCACCGACTACCATTCAAGCGAGGAACGATTTTCATCTCGGTTTACTTCTCTTTCTCTTAGATTTCATGCTTTTTAGAGTAGATTTTGTTATGTTTGGTGAGTTGAACATGAGTAGTGAGTAGTTTTCTTTAGTTTGGGGGATAAACCCTTGTTGGTTTCTCTTATGGATTGAGTGTTGTTGGATTGAACAAGTATGTTAATTTAGTTTGAAAGCATTTTATTTATCCTTTGATTTTGTATGTCATTGCTTTTGCTTGATCACCATTAGCATGGATTTAGATTGTTGAATGAAGTACCGAACGGAGAAATTTGATAATCGGAACCCTTAGGATTAAACTGGTTATGAAGTGAACTAGAGATAGAAGACTTTGTAATTAGGGGTCATTAGATAATTTGATCTTTAACTTAGATAAAATTGACACAATAAAGAGTCCAAGAGATCAATTTTACTAAGCAATCCATTTCATTGCCAAAAGCTCGCTACGGAAGAATTTATGCGATTGTCGACCCTAAAATGTAACAAATTAGTGACATACATGTTCAATCCACTTGTTTGATTCATAAAGTGACTTAGGTTTTATCCCCTGAACGCGTCTTTCTCATATTGATTTCATCTTGTGAATTGTGTGAATATTTGATTTATTTGACCTTTTTAGTGACTAGAACTAGAATTAGTTATTCTCAATCTAAAACCCGAGCGATTTAGCAATCACCTAGGAGGCTAGTTTGGTGCGTAGTTAGCAAAGTCCTTGTGGGATCGACCTTGATACTTGCTACACGAGCACCCGTGCACTTGCGGCGTATCACAAGTAGAGGAGATGTGATAATTAAGACTGTTAATGATGGTCTTTGGAAGTTGGAGGATGTGAGATATATTCCTGGTATTAAGAGGAATTTGAGTTCAGTGAATCAACTTGATAAGATGGGCTACACTACAGGGTTCGGGAATGGTAAATGGAAGATTATGAAGGGTGCTATGGTAGTGGCGAAGGGGTTGAGGTCCGGTACATTGTACTACACGAGGGATAGCACTAATCTAATTTCTAATGTCAATAATGTTTCTTGTTGTAGCTTATGACATTGCAGGCTTGGACACATGAGTGAGAAGGGCATGATGATTCTAGCTTCAAAGGACGTTTTGAAGGATCTGAAAATTATAGACATGGAACTCTGCGAGAGTTGTGTCCTTGGTAAGCAGAAGAGGGTCAGTTTCACCAAAACTGGCAGGAAACCAAAACCGGAGAGGTTAGAGTTGGTGCATTCAGATGTGTGGGGGCCTGCGCCAGTCAACTCCATGAGTGGTGCTCAATATTAGGTCACCTTTATTGATGATCACAGTCGGAAGGTATGAGTTTTTTTTCCTAAAAAATAAATTTGATGTGTTTGATGTTTTCTTGAAGTGGAAAGTATATGTTGAGACACAGACTGGATTGAAGGTGAAGTGTTTGAGGACGGACAGTGGAGGGGAATATGAAAAGAAGGAATTTGTGAAGTACTATGATAAGAATGATAATATTAGGTTATTGAGAACTGATCCCGGGACACCAAGGCAAAATGAGATAGCAGAGAGGATGAACAGGACTCTAAACGAGAGAGCCAAGAACATGGGGATTCATGCTGGGTTGCCCAAGTACTTGTGGGCAGAAGCAATAATGAACACAACTGCATATCTAATCAACAGGAGTCCAGTTCCATTAGATATGAAGGTACATGAGGAGGTATGGAGTGGTGAGAAATTTGATTATTCCTTTCTTCGTATTTTTGGCTTTACTGCTTGATGATTGATCCTGACAAGCGTGATAAATTGGATCCAAAGTCCAAAAAGTGTTATTTGGTTGGCTATGGGACAGACGCTTTTGGATACAAGTTGTGGGATGGTAAAAAGATGTTGAGACACAGTGATGTAGTCTTTAATGAGAATGTGTTGTATAAAGACTGAAGACATCAACTGTCTTGGGTGACAAGAAGTTAGTGGGAGCTGAGACAATCAAGTTTTCTGTCAGGCTTGGCGTGCCTAAGAAGAAAACAAGGGAAATGGAGGAACCATAGGCAGCTTCACATGTCGGAGATCAAACTCCAAACCAAACTTCAGATCAGGCTGCTGAAGGGCCTGAACCATAGGAGTTAGGTGAAATTTTAATTTAAAAATAAACTAGGATGTAAAAATAATTTTCAAAAATATAAATAAAATATGATTTCAAAAAATGATGAAAATACAACAATCTAAATATAATTGCTATATTTTATTTATACCTTCACAATAGTGATGTGGTAAATACTTTCTTTTCCAAAAAAAAATAAATAAATTAGCATGCTTATGTGAATATGACATGTCATGTAACCATCTTGCTGCAAGACACATATAATTTACGTTATGTGGTAATACGTAGAAAGACTAGTGTGCATTTTTAAGGTTTAGATTGTTATTATCCGGTTGTTCAAGGTAGGAGTTATTAGAATCCAATTTCCCAACTTATTTTGTAAGTATAAATTTGTAATCTATTTTTAAACACATGTAATATAATGAAAAGAATTATATTAGCATGGTCATAAATAGAAATTCATCCGCTTACATTTTGTCAAACGACTTTTATTTTACCAAAAAAATTTTGGGCAACCAGTTAGGCACCGTTGTTTTATGCGGTACTGTAACTTACTGCACCGCAATTTACTGCAACTTACCGCAATCTACTATTTACCTTTTTATTAATATCAACACCCATTTATTATTTTCCACCGCAACTTACCGCAACCCCACCGCAACACAACTTACCGCACTACAATTCCACCGTATAAAAGAAGGATGCCGTTCCAATAGCTAATTTTCAAACACCACCAATATACAGCCCGTTAATTTATATTTACCTAAAGTCAAATGATATGGGGCGGTATTTTACCCACCAAACCGGAAGGTGTAGTGTATATGTAAACTCGAACTTTACAATTAAAGAGGCACGTTGGATCTGAAGCCAAACACGGCGACTGAGAGAGGGTTTGCATTAAAAAGTGAAAACGCAGCTTCCTCGTCACCCTATCCAGAGATCTTTCAGAAAATATTGTAATAAAATAATTAAATAAACTTTACCAACTTTTACAGTACATGCCGTTTGTTTATATTTATAACTCTCAACTTGGTTTGAAATTTGACATTTTGAGCAGAAGGTCCCATTCTCAAGCAGCAGAAATGGGTCGATCTCCGTTCACAGTCTTTCTTCTTCTTTCTTCACTTCTTTTCCTTTCTCTTCGCCCAGGTACGTATTTTTTATTCCTACATGTCTACTTAACTTATATTATACTCAATTTATTTGGTATTTTTGACATACATCTTGCCTTTTGTTTTTGGTTCAATAATCACCGTAATATATGTTTTTTAATTGGCTTTTGTTTTTCATCATGTGATTACATTGAAGGACTTGCCAGGAATGTACTGGAAAATGGTGGTGATGGTTTACCTTTAGGCATGGAACTTCAGGTTACTAATTTTAAAGCTTAAATTTATAGAATGTCTTTTTTTTTTTTTTTTGGTTAAGTGCTTTATTTGTTTTTCTCTCTATTTTTATTGGGTCTGTGTTTGAAGACTGAAGTTGTCATAAATGAAAAGTTGGTACTATGGGAGTTGGAAAATGCTGTGAAATCTGAATCTATAAATTCAGTGCAAGAACATAGACATGACACTATTATATATTATTCTTATTATTGTAATTTTTACTACTTGTCTACTAACATGACTACTGTTGTATTTACCTTTTTGTGTTATGCATATTCGATAAGTTAATTGTATAGCAGTATAAACTAATTTTTGTTTTCAAAAGATTTTTTTTTTTTTTTTGCATTTTGGACAATTAATTTTCTGGACTATGAGTTTTCATTGTTAATTTTTTGGACACTAAAGTTTATGGGCTGAATAAAAAATGACCTTAAAGTTCGTGGGCTGATAAAAAAGGCTCATGTACCGTTTTTCTAGTTCTTTCCATGTCTGAATTTCTTTTTCGATTGACACCAAATATCAAGACTAAGGTTAAAACTGATATTGAACTTAGGAAGGAGGGAGTAGTTATAAACTTAACATGCTGCTACTGTTGTCGTAAACTCTAATCACTATAAATCAACAACTAAAATAAATGATTAAACTTGCTGCTGCTGTTATTGTTGTGATAAATACATCAAAAATCCTAATTAACATTTCCATAAATTAGATGAATTACAAACAAATATATTATAGCATTAATTTTATATCATTATGAAAATTTAAGAATTCAAATAATATCGCCATTTTTTTTACCTGGGCATCAGTGACATCACAATATTAGCTATGTATCGAAGAACTTGGTGTACTATATTATGCTTCATCGTGGTAACTATATAGGCATCTATTTTTATGCCATGCAATGCATAAGAAAATTATATTTAGATATTTTTTAAGGGATTTAATAAGTATATACAAATTCTCTTAAATAATCTAATTATGCAAAAGTTAATTGAGGCATTCTTAAATAATCTAATTATGCAAATGTTAATTGAGGCCTTTTGAAGGGTTTTTTTTTTTTTTTTTGCATTTTGGACCCCGAAGTATAAGGTAATTAATTTTCTGGGCCCTTGCTTTTCATTGTTAATTTTTTGGACCCTGAAGTTTATGGATTGAATATAAAAGGAACTTAATGTTTGTTCGCTGAACATTAAAAGGTCCGTGTATCTTTTTTCTTTTTCTTCCCATCTTTGAATTTCTCTCCCGATTGGCGCCAAACTTCTGGACTAAGTTTAAACTGATATTGAAGCTATAATATACTTCTCTTATTCATGTTGGAGATACTTAAACCCCGGGTACTTAGGAGTTTAAGTAGCTCCGACATGAATAAAAGATGTATGTTATAGCTTCAATATTAGTTTTAACCTTGTTCCTGAAGTTTGACGTCAATCGGGAGAAAAATTCAAACAGGGGAAGAAAGAAAAGAATGTGACACAGGCCTTTTTTCTCAACCACAAACTTTAAAGTCCTTTATTATTCAGCCTACAAACTTCAATGTCAAAAAGTTAATGTTGAAAATCAAGGGTTCAGAAAATTAATTACCCTATACATAAGGGTCCAAAATGCAAACACCCAATGTAATATAATATAGAGATGATTGTAAATGAGTTTATGATTTTACAGGGAACTCGGAGAAAAGCAAGAGAGATGTTAGGTGTGGAAGTAATGGACTATGAACCAACTGGGCCGAACGTTAACTCAAGGTCTGGCTATCCATTCATTGATCCATCACCTGTGCCTGAGGACCCTGCACCGTCACCCTCCTCTCATTCTGATTAATCATCATTTTATAACAATTTGTTTCTTCATTCAAATATAACTTGTCATCAGATACTTGCTTTCAATCGTTTTGTTCTTCTGATCAAGAGAAATTTTACTACTTGTCAATAAAGTAATGTAGTTGATTGTGTAAAAGATTAATGATCGAATAAATACTTTTGGTGCTTTTGTTTTTATTCCTTTTCACTGATTGTTGAGGGACAGCTGAGGTGATAATGAAGACATTTGAACATAATGCATCGGCTTCTAGCATATGATGTTGTAATTAAACTTAGGGTAAGAAAAACTGTTTTTTTGGAAAATGGTTTTCCTTGTAAAATGATTTTCTTAAAAAATGAATTTTCATTTGATATTTTCCTGTGTTTGGTACACATGAAAATGATTTTCCTGGAAAACGAATTTCACATCACTACAACATAAATGGGCTTTGCCAACAGTAAAAAATTGTTGCCGAAAGCCAAAAATCCGTTGCCTAGTATGTTAGGCAGCAATCATGAGGCGTTGCAATTGCCTCCATTGCCTTTTCCAAAGGCAACAATCTTGTGGTAATAGGCAACTGTTCTTTCAAGGGGGCACAATCAATGCCTAAGGCAACAGTCCATCTAAGGCAACAGTTTAGTGTTGTTGCATTAATAATAAAGGAAACAGTTTAGTGTTATTGCAGTAAACACAAAGGCAACAGTTTAGTGTTGTTGCATTAATAAAGAATGCAACAGTTTAGCGGTGTTGCATAAAAAACAAAAGCAACAGTTCAATATCAAAAAATTACTAAGGGGTACCCTAATTTTTGGTGAAATGTTTTTCTGGTACCCCAACTTTTAAAAACTAATTTTAGGGTACCCTAACTTTTAGAATTAGAAATAATTAGGTGAATTTTCGGCCAATGATTTGAATTCACCGGTGAGTTTTAGGCGGGAAATTGATTAAGTGTTTCTGTGGATGAAAATGCCCTTTGTTTTTGTGGACGAAAATGATTTGAATCAATCGGAGTTTCGCCGGAAATTCACCTAGCAATTTCTAATTCTAAAAGTAAGGGTACCCCAAAATTAGTTTTGAAAAGTTAGGGTACCAAAAAATTGTTTCTTCAAAAGTTAGGGTACCTTTAAGTAATTTTTTGGTTCAATATTGTTGCATTAGAAGACAACAAAGACAACAGTTTAATATTGTTGCATTCTAAAACGACAAAGGCAATAGTTCAATATTGTTGCATTCTAAAACGACAAAGGCAACAACTCAGTGTCGTTGCAGTATAAAACAACAAAAAAGTAGTTTGAAAGCTATTTGACCATATTATTTTACCTATTGTAATACTATTTACTTGCTCTATAGCAATAGTTTGTTGTTTTGATTGATTCTTGTAAAAGAAAAATAAAATGCTAAGGTATAACAAAGTCATAATTGACACATAGAAATAAGTTTCACTATGTAGAGTTAATTACAAATGTAGATCCTCCAAATGATCACATATAGTCAAGTTCTATATGAACCTTTCAACATCCATCGAAAATACAATATAATTGACCTTTACATTTGAGTATATAATAAAAGATTGTCATCTCTGCAAAATGGCATGCATGTAACCGATCCTTAATCTTAAATGTGAACTTCATAACCCAAAAGCCTTATTATCTATCCAACACCAACCAACCTGTAAGACAAAAAAAAAAAAAAGGGGACAAATTTACATAAGTTGTATTGTGGTTAAACATATGAAAGAGAATGCATAGATTTGCAGCAGAGAACATCAATATCAATTATTGCAGAAGCAAGTGTCTTCAAGTCAGACTTCATAAATGTGGGAAAGAAAATGTAGAAAACATCAACCCCGACACTCATGCGAGTCTAGCAACAAACTACATAGGTTGTATTGTGTCATGTGAGCTGAAGCCTCACTACAACATAAAGGGCCTAAGGCAACGGCTCGGATTACAACAGTATAAGAATTGTTGCCTTATATACCCTAAGGCAACAATGCTTTATTTGTTGCATAGTTTTCGTAGTAACAGTTAAGGGACCGTCGCCTTAACTGACATAGGCAACATGTCTGGAGGCGTTGCTTATTATTATGCTATAGCAACAGCCACAGAAATGTTGCTTACAAAAAGGTAACGGATTCATCAACGTTGCGACTAAGATTCCGTAGTAACATTTATGGGATCGTTGCCATAAATCACAAAGGCAACATTTCTAGTGAGGTTGCTTATTTTTAATGCTATTTCACATGGGACGGGAAGAAAATTGGTCCACTGCGCAAAACCAAAATTTCCCACCTTCCATAATACTTAAAAAAAATTATTAAAAACACTCTCTACTAGGTCCTTTAATAAAATTTCCCACCACCCAAAATTTCACAGTTTCACCCATCAAACCCTAAAAGCTCCAGTAACCCTTCTCATCCCTACCGCACAACATACCCTCTCATCAGTCATCCCGGCCTTCTATATTGCACTCCCTCTCATCCCTCCCATCAGAAGTTCACACCACCATCCCCTAAAATTGATGAAATACCCTTTCATGGCCGATTTATGACAGTCGACGCATCAAAATTTCGTGTCTGAGTTTCTCAGTTTCTTCGTTGGTGGCTAGGGCTTCGTTCGTGGTATGCTTCGCACTACAACAAAAGTGGTCTATTGTAACTAGGGGTGTGCATCGGTTCAAACCCGGACCGGACCGGACCAAAGTAGCTCAACCCGAGGACCGAATTTTCACAAAATAATAGACTGGGACCGGACCGAATTTACCTTGGACCCGGACCGGACCGAATCGAGAACATAAATGGACCGACCCGACCTGGACCGATTGGACCGTTTTCTTTATGCGTCAAAATGACTTTCAAGTACAATAGTTGATATTCAAAAGAAATAATTATAAATGTAAATAAATGATACTATGAGATCGGCGTCAAATTAACAGTACAAAAAGTTGGACACAAAAAGTGTTTTTTCTTTGTCCTTGTTTGGGGGGTTCCAATAGCCGCAGTAGCACAATAGCAGTATTACTGTATTAGTAGTTAGTAGAAAGCTCGTCAATTTTATGTTAGGAAAATTTATTTAATTAATTTATTTATTATGTTATTATTTATAGCTAATATTTATGGAATATAGGAAAATCTCTATTAATTTTAATTAAATCAAGCATATGTTGAGAACAAACCAAGTTCACCGGTCCAATCCAATTTTTTTGGGTTTGGACCGGAAGGACCCGAAAACCCGAAATTAAAAAATATCGTGGACCAAAGACCGGACCGAACATAACCGGGTTGGTCCGGTCCAACTTCGGTCCTAATTATAACACAAATATAGGTAATTTTTTTCATAAGTAGTATTACAATAGATGCTTTATAGTAACATTTAGAAAAAATGTTACCTAAACTAATACCTAATACAACATTTAATTATTATATATTACAATAAAAACCTAATGCAACATTTAATTATTATATGTTATAATAGGGCTTTAATATGACTTAAATAAAATGTTACTCCCTCCGTTCCATATTAATTGTCGTCTTTGAAAATTGTGCAGTCAAAATTCAAAAATTTTGACCATAAATTTCTCAATATATACAATGAGTTACTAAATAAAATTATTACTATTAAATTCATAACGAAAAAATTCTATCATAAAAATATAATATTACAATTATTAATAACATATTATGTAAGAAATTATTAATTAAAGAGTAGCATTGAGGGTTTTATAATTTATATCCATTCCCTCTCATTTATTTCTATAGGCGCCAGATATAAGCTAAAAATTTTCATTTTCCCGGTCAAACATTGATTGGAAAGGAAACTTAAACAAATTACCAAACCCTAATTTCAGTTGTTCCTGATACTCGCCCCCCCCCCCCCCCATCTGCGCACTAATCCTCAATTCTCCCATCCTTCTTCTTCGCGCTGCTACTGCTTCGCTGTTGCTGTCGTCGTTGCTACTGCTGCTCTTCTTCTCAATTTCTCACTACTGCTGCTACTCAGGTATCAATTGCTTGGCCCTTTTCTCTATCCTTGTTAGGGTATCAATTGCTTGGCTTTCTTCGGGTTTTGCACATAACGTGTTTGTGAAAATGTCTGAACCTGTCTGTGTGCTATTCATGCTAAGAGGGTTACTATTATGCCCAAGGATATTTAGTTGGCTAGGAGAATTAGAGGTGAGAGGGCTTAGAACTTGGGTTAGGGTTAGGGTTAGTTAGATGTGGATGTTGTTTCAGGTTATGGGAATGAACTTGACTATGATCTTTTCACTTTCAGAATATCACCATTTGGCCATTGTTAATTTCTTGTTAATGACCGTTCTGCCCAGTTTGTAAATAGTGATTCTATACTTGGCACAAATTTGAAACGGAACAACAGAGGAGGGAAAAAAAACAGTCAGTGAAATGGAGAGTTGCAAACTGGACCAAATTATGGAAGGAGAATGTGGTATATAGTGTGGAAACCATTGCAGTGAACTTCAATGCCATACCTCATATGGTTTAGCAAGTAAAGTGTAAAGGGATGGAATGTTTGAGGAACACAGCTGTATGATACCCAAATGACAGTGAATATACAGGTGGAAGTATGGGACGAAAAGTATGAGATTACAAGTGAACAAGTGGGGTGCCCATGATAACTTTTGGAAACCAATTAGTGGTGGGATGGTTTCAATAGTTTCAGTAGACTTTATGTAGCTGTGATGTAAGATAGGTAATGGCCACTGTTATTATTAATGTGGCTGGCCCAGTTTTCACCTTTGGGCAGTCTTGTTTTGTGCTGTCAAGGCACTTAAATGCTTATGCTTTCTAATTTTACCATGCTAATGATTTTTTTTATTTAAAAATACAGAGAATTAATATATTTTATGTATCAATTAAATTCCTAGATCCCTGTAATGTATATTTAATTATATTGTCACAAATCACAATTATGCTCCAGAACAACCTCAGATTTCCTTCCTAAATTCAGGCAAAACATGTTTAAATCACTAATTAACTACTTAGAGACAAGGAAACAACCAATGTAGCACATAACAAACAAGATGCTTAGATGTCCCTCATTCTCACATACTTTTCTTAACTCACCCTAATAGTTTATACATACACACTGTCATATGGTCTGACCTAAACTAAACAATCATCAGGGCAATATTCCTTGACCCTTTAAATAAACCCTAATTAGACCTAATTTTAGGGTTTAATTATGTGATGATCATTTTAATTTGCACTCGTGTGTGAACATCAGAATGCATGCAGTAGTTGAATGTCAGTGTATGCAAATAGTGCAATCTTGGTCAAGATATTGTTAAACTTGACTAAGGAAGAGATCTCAACTTTGATTTTGTAAAAACATATCTTGTAGATGCAGATTCGATTGACTGGATTAGTTCAATTCTTTTTCTCTTTTATGAGAATTCAGCAAAAAAATTTACTTTTCTTTTCTAATGCATAATTGTGCAAAATGGATAAATTTTGTATGGTGTGTTGTCTATATTAATATCTAATAGAAACTTATACAGAGTAAATTGATTTATAGTTGTAATCATGGCAAAAAAGAAAGCGAACAATATGAGACCCCCTTGTACTACAAGCAGTGAAGCTGTTACAACAAGAATATCAGAGTATGAAAAACAAAGACAACTCAGGATTGAACAAAATGCGTCCAAATTGAAAGAAATAGGACTGGTCCAACAAGCTAGGGAGTATAAAGATTTTGTAGGAGACAAGAGAAAGAAAAACTATGAGAGAAAACGGACTGTTGAAGATGATGAGTATGACCCTACATTGGATGCTGATGAGGGGAGTGAAGAGGAGTTGAATCCTAAACGCCCTAAGGTTACTAATGTCCAGGTAGTCTTTCAATGTTTCTATATGAATCTGTGCATGTTGCTAAGTTCTTCTTCGTGACTTGTTGCATTAACTTAATTGCATTGTTCATGAAAGTTAACTATTGTGCCAGATTGTGTTAGAATCTATTAATGATGACATTTTCTCCTATTGTGAAGTAAGATTATTGTGGTGTATGTTCATTCTTTATCTGTGTAGCTAGCTGTATGCTTTTGCTTATATTCTTATGCCTCTTTCAGAGTATTAAGACATGGAACATTTAAGTAAGGATTGGATTAATGCTCCACAAAATAGTGCTGAATATAGAGCTGGTGTGGACATGTTTCTTGACTTCGCATTTCAAAATGTGAATATGGAAGTTGACGATGACGATGATGAGCCTGAAATTTTGTGCCCGTGTGCTAAGTGTGTTAATCGCTTCTGGTTCACTAGGACGGTTGTTTATGATCATCTGATTGCTAATAAATTCAACAGTAGGTATAAAGTGTGGCATTTTCATGGTGAGGGCTTAACGGCCTCGTCAACGAGGCAAAATATGCAACAACACCAACCGTTGGATGATGTCAATGCTCTGTTAAATGATGCTTTCAGAGATGTTTTGGGAGAGACTTTGAATGTTAAAGACATAAGGGTGCATGAAGGGGTTGATGAATGTCTTGGCGATGATGCTAAAAAATTATATAAGTTGGTAGAGGATGCCCAAGAAGAATTGTATGCAGGTTGTAAGGATTTTACGGTCCTATCTTTTACTATTCGACTCTACTTATTGAAGTGCGTTAATAGATGGAGCAATTCTTCTTTCACTGATTTGATGAAGACATTGAGGGAGGTATTTCCATTTGCCGAAATTCCCAAATCCTTTACGGAAGTTAAAAATATGGTGAGATGTTTGGGCCTTGACTACAAGAAAATAGATGCTTGTCCAAATCATTGCATGTTATATTGGAAGGAGCACGAGAATGACACATTCTATCACGTATGTAAAGCTTCAAGGTGGAAGCTCACTAAGAATGAAAAGAAGGAAAATGCTCTTTCTGATCATGGCACTCCAGCAAAAGTTCTAAGATATTTTCCTCTAACGCCTCGATTGCAAAGGCTATTTATGTGTTCTAAAACAGCCAGACACATGACATGGCATGAAACCGAGCGCCCCAAAGATGGAAAATTAAGGCATCCTGCAGATGCTCAGGCTTGGAAGGACTTTGACTTAGCACATCAATGGTTTGCATCAGATCCACGTAACATAAGGCTAGCGCTCACAAGCGATGGTTTTAACCCCTTTGGAAACATGAGTCTTTCCTACAGTATTTGGCCTGTAATACTCACAGTTTTTAACCTGCCGCCATGGTTATGTAACAAGTCAGAGTACACAATTTTGTCAGTAATTATACCTGGTCCACATTCACCTGGTAACAATATTGATGTTTATTTGCAGCCTTTGGTTGAGGAACTTAGAGAATTGTGGGATGTTGGAGCTGATACATATGATTCTTCAAGAAATGAAACATTTCGAATGCATGCAGCCTTGTTTTCTACAACTAGTGATTTCCCTGCATATGCAATGCTATCAGGGTGGAGTACTAAAGGTAGATTAGCTTGTCCAGCTTGTAATTATGATACATGCTCCAGATATTTAAAACACAGCAGGAAAACAGTTTATTTGGGACATCAGAGATTTTTGGATCAGAATCATCCTTGGCGTCGTAACAAGCGTCTTTTTGATGGCACTGTGGAGATGAGGCAGCCTCCTACTCCGTTGTCTGGGTCAGAAATAATGGAAAAATTGGACGAATTTGTCAATCAGTTTGGGGGATTGAACAAGAGCAGAAACAAGGATTATCCATGGAAAAAAAATTCATATTTTTCAGCTTACCATATTGGGTTACCAACACCGTCCGCCATACTCTGGATGTTATGCACATCGAGAAAAACCTATTTGACAATTTGAATGGAACATAACTTGAGATTCCTGGAAAGACGAAAGATCATCTAAATGCTCGCTATGATTTGCAAGATATGGGAATTAGAAAAGATCTTCACCCGAAGAACTTATAAGACGGTAGACATGCACTCCTCCCAAAGGCTTGCTTTTCATTGTCAGAAAAAGAGAAAACTATTTTTTGTGATGTCACCAAAGGTGCAAAGTTTCCCGATGGTTGCGCTTCAAATATCTCTAGATCAGTAAACACAAAGGAGAGGAAGATTTTAGGGTACAAGTCTCATGACGCTCATTTCATGCTTCAGTACTTGCTTCTTGTTGCCGTTCGCAAAACGTTACCAAAACAGGTGGCACAAACTTTGATTAGACTTGGAGCCTTTTTTCGAGGTTTATGCAGTAAAGTAATTGAACTTGAACATCTGGAGCACCTACAAGTTGAAATCATCGATGTACTTTGCAGGCTGGAGCAATACTTTGTTCCTAGCTTTTTTGACATCATGGTACATTTATCGGTTCACTTGGTGGAGCAAGTTCGTCTAATGGGACCTGTACCTTATCTGTAACGCCCCGACCAATAATCAGGGGATTACCCATATTTTATCTTATTTAATTTTATTTTAGCGGAAGCTTAAAAGCCGAGAGCGTTACCGTCGCTTCTCCAATAAGGAAAAGCAAGGCTTTTCTAATATGACAAATCAAGTAACAACAACAGCAAACAACAACAACAACAACAACAACAATAATAACAATAATAATAATAATAATAATAATAATAATAATAATAATAATAATAATAGTAGAAATGGTAATGAGTTATGAAAATAATAAGAATGATAATAACTTTTAATAAACAGAAACGACATTAATAATAACTTAGACATATAAATATGTATTGTACATTGGAAATTTAATTTGGGAAACGATATTATGGCATGCATGTATAACTTATTCAGCAATTAACATATTGACATAAAACACACTATTATATATGTATATAGTTGACGTTCGACATAACATGTAACGGAAATTAAAACTTAATAATAACCTAATATAATCATAAAGCATGGAACGTAAAACAAAAGTAGTGAGCCGACTCTAGTGGATTTTTATAAGCTTAAGTATCTGCTAGCCGACATATTTCAGATTGGAGCTGGCCTTTTCCCTTTTCCCTTGGTACCTAAAACAAAACATATTTTAAAAATAAAACGTGAGATGGAACTCAATATAATTCGACACTATAGTGTAAAAATAAAACGATATTTAGGTGAGCTCAGTTTGAAATTCGTTTTATTTTGAAATGAGGGAGAGAGGAAATATTATGAAAATTTGATTGCTCGATTATTATTATCTAAGTGGAAACCCCCGATTGGTGCTTAGGCCAATCTATATGATATGATATGATATGTTGTAAAGCAACCATAAGATCATGTCTTTAACTATGCGTATATCTGAGTCGGTTACTAACTCAGGCTCCGGTACCGGGTGTGCTGATAAGGGTCCATAATTTAATATGACAAAAATATATTATGAAACCAAGTAAATGGTTACTTGAGCATATATGTAATTGCATGATTGAATAAAATCAAATAATTGATTTTTAAAGATATAGTCATCGAATTATACCTTTTTCTTCCCGATAATTTCTCCTTACTTTGGACAATGGGTATAAGTAATCGAATCTGAATTTTTAGTTTAATAGGGAATTAATTAATTAAGGAAATAAGAATAATTAGAAGAATAAGGAATTTAGAAGAAAATTAGGTTTGTAGTAATTACCACACAAGGAAAATTGGGCTGTGGATTAGAAGGGCCCAAACACACTTAAGAGCTTATTAAGAGAGGGCCACTCTCTCTCTTCTTCTTCCTAAATTGAACGACATACAGTGGCAAGGGAAGAGGAAACAGAGCAAGGTGGTTGGGGGTCTTGAACGTCGACAACCACGGCAGCGGCGGTCGGAGGGCGGTGGTCGGAAAAGTAGAGATTGGCGGTGGGGTGGTGGCGTCGGCTTCCCGGCTGTCCGCAGGCGATGTCCGGAACAGGGGCCAGCAAAACTCAAGTATTTCGGTATACTTTTGGGGTTGTTTTGTGGGTGGTTTCTAGTGGTTTTGGGGTGGTTGTGGGCGGCGGTTGTAGTGGTGGTAATGGCTGGTGGTTCGAATTAAGAGAGAAGACGGTGGGTGAGTGTTTGTTTGGGTTGGCTTTTCAGATTGGGTTTCGATTCGGGGCGGTCATGGTGGTTTTGGATGTGGTGGTTGGTGGTTTTATGAGCGGTGGCTGGTGGTGCCAATGGTGGTGACAGTTAGGTGGTCGATGGTGGTGCTCGGTGGTGGTGCTCGGTGGTGGTTGCCGAGGAGAGGGAGATGAGGGTGTGTTTGTGAGATTTAATTTGTTCCCCAATTTCTTATTTATAGTTTGTTTCATCTGATTTTAGGACTTATTCAATTGCTAAAAGGTTCTATTATTGCAATTTAAGGGCATTGTTGGACATTATTGACATCAAAGTAAGCTTTTGGCAATGGTGGGATTGGAACTTGGAAAAAGTTGGCTTGTTGGGAAGGAGAAAAGAGAATGTATGGTAGCCTTCCTTTTTGTCAAAAAGGATCCCATAATTTTAGAATCTGAATTTTTGAGGAAGGATTTTGTATACATATTAAACTTGTAAGTGTATACTACTTGTATTAAGAGCATAATAGAGATTAGGATTGTTGCTTGCAAAATCTCTCAAAAATTAGTGATTATTGATTGGAGTAAAGGAGTAAGTAAACTCCATTTGGATTAGTAAAAGCCTAGAAGGAAAGGGAAATCACGTATCCAAAAATAAATTTGCTTAGTAATATTTTTATTCGGGAAGTGTTGCGATATAATTCACGACAAGTAAATAAATAAATACGTACATAAATAAACACCTCAATAAATAAGATAAATAATTTAAAACATTTAACTAAGATAATTACGAATTATGTTTGATAAAACTTGATTAAAATTTTTGGGGTGTTACATTATCACTCGATGTTTTCGAAAGAAACTTATCTTGGAATGTTGAAGTTGAATGTGAAAAATCGGTGCCGCCCAGAGGGAAGTATAGCTGAAGCGTACGTTGCACAGGAGTGCCTCATTTTTTGCTCGAGGTATCTTAAAGATGATGTGTGCTCAAAGCTAAATCGACCACTAAGGAATTCTGATGTTAATGATGACGACCCAAATGAGTCGAGCATTTTCCCCTACATCAGTCGTCCTCTCCATATCAAGAAAGGTAACCAAGGCAAGAAATGTGTGTTGGATGAGCAAACCTACACACAAGCCCATCACTACGTGCTCTTCAACTGTGATCAAATTGACCATTACCTTCGGTAATATTTATATTTCCTTTGTTCTTTCTCATCTGTGTGTGATTTATTTCATGATAGTTGTTATCCAAACTAGCTCCTGATGTGATCCTTGTCTAACTTGCAATGAGCATGAAGAACTCATCAACACCCAACGGTCCCAACGTAGGCGGCGGAGACAAAGCGAATGGTCTCGTGCCCAAAGCCATGCCCATGATCTTCTGAGTTGGTTAACACATCGCATGGAGAATGAAAATGTGTCATCGGAAATCAAAGCCTTATCACTAGGTCCAGATTATACAGCTAGAAGCTTCAATGGCTTTATTGTGAATGGCTACAGATTTTACACTACAAAGTTGGATGCAAGGCGTACTACTCAATGCAGTGGTGTTAGTTTGAAAGCTTTGACTCGAAGTTTTGCAAGTTCTAGGGATCAAAATCCTATTGTTGGAGATGTCACTTACTACGAAGCTATTAAGGAGATACTTGAGTTGGATTATTTTAGCCACTTTAAGGTCGTCTTATTTCGCTGTGATTGGTTTCACGTTGAGAAAGATGACTATGGCCTAACACGCGTCAACTTCAAGAGATTATGTTACCGTGACGATCCTTTCGTCATGGCTTCTCAAGTACACCAAGTCTTTTATGTGCAAGATCCCATAGAAACTGATTGGTATTATGTAATGAAGTTTTTACCTAGAGACTTATTTGATGGGAATGAAGAATGTGATCAAAATGTACAGCTATCAAATGATGTTGATGGTCTAACCGAGTGTACAAACTCAGATGTCTAGTTAATGGCGTCGATTAATGAACATGGAATTAATTGGACTAGAGATGATCTCCCAGCAACAACTGTAGAAGTCCCTGCACATATCCTCCAGCGGCAAGGAGAGCCTGAGCCTGAGATTGCTGATTCAGATGATGAATCTGACTATAGTACTAGTTCTATATAACACAGTGTTTGGACATATTGTGAAAAATGTTTGTGTACACTTTGCTGTGAATTCGACTTTTTTAAAAAAGTTAATTGATGATATGTTCACTATTTGTTTAGATGTTAGGTGCTTGGAGTTATTAGATGAGTAGCTTAATGGTTCTTTGATGGCCATGAATACTTGATAGTATTATTAATGGTTATTTTTTCTTTTCAGGGTGCGATCAATGAGCGAAATCCAAAAGCATTAGCTTTGGCTAAGGCTTTTGAGAGACGACAACATCAGTTGCAAATCACTCCGCGTAGTAATTTGATTCAAACTTGTGACCTAGCAGCTCGTCAGGTGAGTACGAGGGCTCTAGCATTACAGCATACAACATCACAGAATGAGGTCTCTCTGACAAACAAAAGCTTATCATTGAGTCAAGGCCAAAATGCAACTGGAAACAGTAAGTATAAAAAGTTTACAGTTTGTTGCTATTCTGGTTTTGATATGATTTTCAATAGGTAGTAGCCATGGTTCATCTCAATTTAGTTTTTTAATTCATTATATTTTATTTTTGCTATTGTAATAAACTTGAATTAGATGATGTCAAAAGAAGAGGGCCTACTATGTATCACAAAGTCCATGGAAGAAGCGAAGAAGAGCGGCCAAAAATTGAAGTTAACCGTTATCTTCAACCCATTGGACCCGATGCGAAAACATTGACTGAGTTCAGTAACTTTCTCGGGACTATAGGCCGAAAAGTAAATATTTTGCCGCTAACTGTTCCAAGCTGGGATAAATTTGGAGATGCAAAGAAAGAGGAGCTGTGGACTTATGTCACTGTAAGTGTTCAATATAAATATGTACTTGCTTCTTTTTTTTAATTTTTTTTAAATAGAACAAGTCAAACTCAACTTATATGTTACGAAACAATTGAGAAAAGCTGTTGGGTCGTCTATGTGGCATATGGTATGGTGTTGTTGATTCATTATGAATGTGATAGTAAATGTTATTGATTACTAACTAGTCTTGGGGTCCACATTACAGAAGCATTATATTGTCCCTCCAGAATGCAGAAATTGGGTTATGGATGCTATCACGCACTGAGAGGTTTCAAATCCAGATTGAAGAAAACTCACTATGATAAGCTTCCTAAAGACACTGAAAGGATGAGAAAGCGTCCATGAAGGGTTCCAAAAGCAATGTTTAAAGAATTGCTCAAGAAATGGGGTGATCCCAAGTATCAGGTATTCTATAAGATCCAAAGCTGGTTGCTTCAAATTTCCCACAGTTCATAACGATGCTTGAAACATTGCTTTGCTTTATTTGCGTTTAATTAGTTAATTTTCTCCCTAATCTACCCCAATTCTGTGCAATACTTCAAAGGGGTCTCATTTTGAATTATTGAGTCGCTGTTTCTCACAAAATTACTCCCCCCCCCTCAATTTCAGAGTTGCGATTCCCAGAATCTCAATTTTGGTAAGGGCAAGTAAACCCGGATTCCAGCATTTTATTTTGACTATATTAGTGCCCAGTTTGGTAGATTTGTATGTGATAATCATGTAAATTAGTCACAAGATTGATGGATATTGTATTGCTTCACATTCAAAGAGGCCTAAGTGGTTGCTATATCATTTCTTACTGTGAACCCTCGTATCTTGTTTGATAAATTTGTCTTTGAGAAAGAAATATGATATCTTTGAGCCTTCTGTAATACTGTGACAACCCTATACTTGTTTATGCTAGAGATAGGGTCACCCAGTTGGTCATTACATTTGAGTAGTTGATTGTTGTAATGGTTGCCCCTGTCATTGGAAATGTGTATGCCCACCATGCCAATAAGAACCTGCATTCACCATATCTGACCATTAGAATTATCCTTGATATTAATTGCCTCTGTTAGTTGCTTTCTTGTCAATTTTTCTGATCTTATTGCATCTTATACGTAGGAACTATGTAAACAGAATGCGGAGAATCGTCAAAAATTAACGGATAAGAAAATCATGCTTACTGCAGGTCCAAAGAGCTTTGCTAGCATTGCAGCTAAATTGGTGGGCTTTTTATTATGTTACTTTGAATTCATAAGTTTAATACTTTCAAGTACTACTATTACTGGTAATTGATTATTTTTGTTGTTGTGGTGGTTGTTGTTATGGTTGTTGCTATTTAATTCAGCAACGGGCCAACAAAACTGATGCAGATCCAACCCCAGGTTGTATGTTTGTTGAAACTTGAAAGGAAAAGAAGAAGCGTAAAATTGACGATCCAAGAAATCAAATGATCGTAAGAAACCAAACTACAACCATAATAGTTCCGCCAATTTCAAATTTGTTCTCGTTAAAAAGAATATAAACAACTACTTTGTTTGACATCTCCTCCTCCTTTGTGCCTGACCTTAACATATTTTATGTTATAGAATGATCTTCAGCAGAGTGAAGAGATAAACAAACAACCTGAGGACAGAGTAACTACTATAGCTACCATTTTTGGGAAAGAAAAAGAGAAGAAGCGCCGACTTTGGCTTCATGGGAGAGGGGTAACCTGCACCCTATTGAAGCAGACAGAGTTCAAGGAGCAGCTAAAATGGAAAAAGACAAAGAGGTACAAGCTATCCAGGCTGAATATGAAGAGAAGAGAAAGAGAGATAAAGCTGAGGTAGCTACTGCCCTACAAGCCTTAATGGCACACATGCAGTGCCATAATCCGACCATGCCTCCGGTTGATCCCGCCATTCTTGGCTCCTTACTTGGCGATGTATCTTCAGTTGCGAATGTGTCTGGCGCTATTGGTTCCCAAATTGATTCAACCTCGCGTCTTCGTACTTCTACCTCTTCGAACAATTCTGATCAGCTGGTAAATATTTCTGTCTTTCAATATTTGTGTGGCTGGAATCATTATGGTGTATTATTTGGGTTGAAGTTCATTATGCTATGCTTAGTGATTTGGGTGCTGTGTTCATGAGTCTGCTACTGTTTGATCTGCTTTGTGGTGATGTATATGAGTTCGTGTGGGTGCTGCTTGTGTGTAGCCTCCTTCTATTTGTTGGTTAGTTATATTCTCTGGAGTTTCTTCTCCTGATTCAGTTTGGTTTTGTGGTGGGCTGTTGGATGATGGGTGTTCTAAGTTTGAAATGCTTTGCTTCTGTCTTGCTTAAGCATATGCTACTGCTGGTGCTAAGGGTTTTTTCTGGTTTTGTTGCAAAGGTGTTGAGTTGGGATGTTTCAAGACCTCGCACTTTTTGTCTTAGATTACTCATGGCTTCTTCTGCTTCTTCTTTCCGCTTTATTTCTTCTTCTTCTTCTTCTTCTTCTTCTTCTTCTTCTTCTTCTTCTTCTTCTTCTTCTTCTTCTTCATCATTGTCGTCTTCTTCTTCTTCTTCTCTTCACTCCCATGCTCATGCTTCTGCTGTTTTTCTCTCTTCCTCTGCGTCTCTACTGCCCTTCACTAACAGGTAGGTATCTTCTTCGTTAACACCATCTGTTGTTTCTATTTTGGTTGTTTACCCAGATGTTTGGTTGTGAAACCAGTGAAAAATTTGTGTCATTGTGCACTTTTGGGACATGGAGAAACTGAGGGTTCTGAGTTTTTGATAGAAGTTGGTGTTTTGGTTATTCAGTTTGCATTTGTTGTCGAGTATTGGGGTATTGCAAATTGATATTCTGGGTTGAATACCTAGGTGTGGGGCTGGAAAATTGAGTGAAAAATTTGCATCATTATGCATTTCTGGGGAATGGAGAAACTGGGTTTGTGAGTTTTTTTTTTTTTTTTTATTGAAGTTAGTGTTATTTTTAGTTATGTAGTTTACATTTGTAGTTGGGTATAGAGCTATGTCTTCAATTTGCTTAAAAATCCTACCTTGCTTTTCCATCTCTACATTCTTTGACAATACCACTGGTTCAGTACCCAGATGTTTTACTGAAAATTGAGTGACAAATTCGCTATTTTTTGTCGCTTAATACTTCCTACTAGTTACTAATTTTAAGTGTGTTCTTCTACAATTTGCAACTATTTGATATTAAGTATTTTGTTTTCTTTTTCCCAGGAAGAAGATGAAGGTGATGGTGAAGATGGAGAGCTAATATGATGAACTGTCTAGGTCGTTATTTATCTATATTGGATCGTGTCATAATATTAGGATAATCTTCAAAGATGAAAACTTTTATTATTAGATATACTATTTGGACTTGATACTTCTTATTACTATCTTTTGTGTCTTATATGGATGACCTATTTCATATTTTGACTCTTGTAATGAGATCCAACAATGATATTAATAGCATTTGGACGTTTGTTGTCATATGTATATTATTTCGTATTACATATAATTACAGGTAATCAATTATAAATATTGAATAGGTACTGGAAATAAGCATATGCAACAATACTAGATTGTTGCTATGAAATACAACATCTAATGTACTGTTGCTTTTGGTGGGATAAAGCAACAGTTCATTGCCTTTTAATACTGTTGCCTATGTTGGTTTATACTGCAACGATACATCACTGTTACCTTTGTCGCTTTAATATACAACACTAGTAGACTGTTGCCTTTGTTGTCTTCAATACAACAGCCTTAGACTGTTGCCTTTGCTACTAATACAATGACACTGGATTGTTGCCTTTGCTATGAATGCAACAACATTGTCCTGTTCCCTTTGCTATTACTGCAACAGCACTAGACTGTTGCCTTTTCTGTCAACGCAACAACACTGGACTGTTGCCTTAAATGGATCATTGCCTTAGGCATTGATTGAGCCTTCTTGCAGGAACCGTTGCCTTAGGCCAAAATACCGTTGCCTTTGGAAAAGGCAACGGAAGTATCTGCAACGGCCCCTGCCTGTTGGCTTAGGCCAAAATACCGTTGGCTTTGGCCTAAGGCAACAGTTTTCGACTGTTAGCATAGGCTCTTTATGTTGTAGTGCCTGAAAGTCTCTAGCCAAACCATAAGACAACTTAAATCACCCAAACCTTTCTTCATCAAAAGAACTACTGAGCTCATCTAAATACAGTCGAACACTACCTTAATACTCATAGACCACTAGTGTTGGAAAGACACCATACATTAAAAAAAAATAATTAATGTATACCTACGTACATGATAATCATATAAACCAACAAAGATTTCTAAGGCCTTCTATGACACATCATAGTTAGAGATGGCTTAGATATCAGGATATGCCGCTTTTAGTCCCTTGTAGAATTTGATATAATTTCCTAAACAAAGGAAAATAAATACACTAATCCGTGTTTATAAGAATAAATTCTTTTCTTTATTTAAAATGTACATAATTATCGTAGAATTTGATATAATTCCCTAAACGAAGTAAAACAAATACACTAATATGTGTTTATAAGAATAATTCTTTTCTTTATTAAAAATTTACATAATTATACTAGGTACGTATATATACTTTAGTAGGTCCTATATCCACAATTCTCATTTCTAATGACAACATATACTTCAGATTAAAAGGCCATGGATATCCCAATTTAGCCCAGAGAAAATTAAGCCCCATGTAGAATTCATAATACCTCTTGCAAACTCAATGCTATCAAGGATTCCCATGTTGACGGACTTCAACATTGTTAGTACTGATTAAGTAGAGCTCATTGTACTGATTAAGCCACATAATATCACAAACTATTTCAAAGTATACATACTTGCATAAAAAGCCCAATTAGAGGTGTATCGACTTGATCATGGAGAGCTTCTCATGTAGTTAAGGTAAATAGGACTCACATTAATTAAATGAGAACACTAACAAAATATTTGAAATCCATAAGATTATTGATAACTGCGTTTTATGGCTATGTTTTTAGGGGTTTTCGATAGTGAATTAGGGATAATTTTATGTGTAAATCTTGATTTATACCCCCTATTTCTCTATTATGTTCGGTATTGTCGTTTTTGATGAAAACTTACAGATTTGGGAATAAAACACTAGCTTTGGGAACATTTTTGGCAGATTCCAGGACACCACAGACCTCCAAATGTCAAGAACAGGCCGTGGGATGAATTTCAACGCAAACGGAGCTAAAAACGGGCAACCAGAGGCCACCACGGTCAGCCCGTGGGGCTCGCCAAGGTCCATGTACGGACTGTATGGACTGAGGCAGACTGCGTGTGTAAGTCGGTTGTTTTTGCGAGTAGAAAAACAAGGCAGCGACGGTTCTGAGGGATTGATTCATTTTCTATCATTTTCCCTTCATTTTTTGGCCGTTAAGGGAGAAAAAAAAACCCTAATAACCCCATCTACTCCTCAATTCTCCATCAAGATTCAAGATCGAGATTGATTCGAAGAGAAGCGAAGTTCAAAATTCGGGAAGAAATCATCAACGCTCGCGAGGAAGACTCCACCCGGGATCGAAAGGCTCGAGGGTAGTATTCCTTGTAGTTTGTATCTCTTTTCAATTTCTTTCTTTGTTTTGAGAATTAATCATGATGTTTGAAACTTATGTCGTACTTTTCTTGAACATGAGTGAGTAATTTCCTTTGAATTCTAAGGTTTTGCAATTCGAAACAATGTAGTTTTGATTGATTGTTATTAGTTTGTGTATGAATTCTTGATTAGAATCAATAGAAGATTGTGTTTTACATGTTTATGAGTATTCTTAAGGCCTTGAATATTTGTAAGTTTGAGATTAACCTAAGAAGTACTGAAAGGTGAATTAGGGTAATCTGACTATCAACCTGTCTACCTACGCTTGCGAAAGTTGAGAAAGGAGTAGCGAACTAGGGAATCATTAGATAACCTGAATTTTTGAGACCTTCAATTCTGTTTAATCTAAAAGGTACACGAAAGTTGTTGATTAGGTTGTTTAGAATAATTCTATTTAGCATCGAAAGGGCGATAGAATTTAGAGGTTGTCGATTCTTGATTCGTTCTTGAATGTATGATTGTGCAAACTAGGTTTTAGTAATCAAACTCGTTGTTAGGTTAGCATTTCACTAGAAGTCTTTCTCTCTTGATTAGAACATTTGATTGATTTTTCCTTGCTTTATTAGTTGATTAGTTGTTAAACATTTTTCAAAACCTAAAATCTTATTAGCTTAGCAATTGTGATAGAGATTAGTTTATTGAGCTGTTAATTGAGTCCCTGTGGGAACGACCTTGATGTGCTATTACATACATTGTGCGCTTGCGGCCCTGTCAATTATGATGTTCATGTATACGCATTCTGAAACAAATTACCAAGAACAAAGATGCAAACAAGCCTAATATAGAAAGACGGTGAAGAAACAGAGTAAAAATACCAAGTGTAAGAATCAAATATGTATTAAAAAAATACACTCTTCTATTTTAGTGGTCACTCTAAATTAAGGTTGTCAGTATGAACTAGTAGTAGGAGAAATTTCAAAAGGAAGAAGGAAATTAACTTATGCATAGAGTTTGCCTGAAAAGTTGTGCATATGGGCATACATATATCAGCACATTGCAAATTGGAGTATGGAGAGTGTAGCCTCATGTACAAGTTCAATGGTATGACATGCTAAAAGTCATTGGTTGGAGACCAACATGCAAACTTAGGAGGGTATGGTAAGGGTAAAAGGCAGATTAAACAGACAAACAAGTGACACACACAACAACTAATGAGTGGAATTGGTGAGGGGACACTTTGTCAAACAGTTGATAGGCAATTTGTCTAAGCAACTAGTTAAAGCAATGTTTGAATTCATGGATACAAAAATATACAACTACCACACAAATTAAGAAGCAATGACATTCATATCTTATCTTAGGGAGAATTATCGAACAGATGGATGTCACTAGGGCTGGGGCCCCTATGGGCTGTAAGGGTCAAGATCTGATTTTAAGGGTCAAAGCCCATTCAGAAACTAAGAAGGGTTGGGCCGTTCCAGGGTCAACACAATTAGGGCTAAAAGTTCAGATTTTCGTCCCTCTCTTCTCGTGTCGTTCGGTCGTCCCTCTCTTCTCAGTTCTCACTTTCGTCGTCGTCAGTCCTCAGATCCTATCTCACTGCTGTCCGTCGCCATCGACCCTTTCTCCAATCGCCGTCCACCCTCTCTTCTCACTTTCTGCTGCATGCCTTGTTTTCACCTAAACCTTACAAACTGACCAATCCTCCTGAGCCGCCATTGTCGTTGTTCACAATTTCTAATTTCACACCTAATTTCATTTCTGTGGTGTTAGAATGGAATCTGGGCGAGATTGTTGGATTCAGATGTTTTGGTTTTGATGTGGTAGTAGATTTTGGTTTATGCTTCAGTAGAGTGTTCTCAAGTTACATTTATCTCACTTAATTAAACCACTAATCTCCCTAATTTTAGATGAAACTAACAGGGATTAAACATCAATTAGCGTTTTGATTACTTCAATTAGTTTTTCCTCAATCCTCATCCTGATCGTTTCTCTTTCTAGAATTTTAGTTCATGACGATAAATTGAGTTTTTGTTCAGGGTTCCCGGATTGAAATGTTCTTCATTCCTCATTTTAATCTGATTATAATTGAATTTCGTACATAATTATGTCTGTTTGCATATGTAATCCTTTGATTTTGCTCATCTAGTACATATATATTTTACCAATTTGATTGTGATTTTTGTATGATTAGGGTTCTTGTCAAGTTTGAATTTGACGTGCAATGGTTGTAAGTATGGCCCCTGATTTACTTAGTGATAAAAAAAAGAATTATATGTAAATGGGCGGGTCATGGACGGGTCAGGGTCAGCTGGCCCATGACCCGATGGAGCGTTACCGTCGCGTGGAGGGGATGATGATTAGCTGGAGTGGATGATGGAGAATCAACATTCAACAAAGGCTTGAACACCCAAAGGAATGGATATGACATTGGGCAAGGAGAGTCCACAACCCTAGGCTTAACACCCCACCATGATTATCATAAAGAATAAACCACCAAATAATTACTAAAGGAATGACTTGAATCACCACCAAATTGATTGGATAAAGATAACAAGGTTTGAGAGAAAACTAGGGAAAACCCTAAAATGCATAAACATTATTCATATCATCAAACTATCTAGAAAACAGTGAAAAAGGAGTATTTATACAAGGGGTAACTAAGCCACAAAACACAATCGTTTTGGGCAGAAAAACACGCGTTAAACAGGGGGTCGCGGGCGCGAAAGGAAGGGTCGTGGGCGCGACGGAGCGAAATCCTCCTGGGCGATTCGGCAGTGCACGACGTAGCGGGGGCTACATCAGGGTGTCGCGGGCACGAAACACCCGTTCACCAAGTCGTCGCGGGTGCTACGCCGCTACCAAAAGTTTCGCGGGCGCGACGAACTTTTGCCCAATAGTCGCGGGCGCGACCTTCTGGGCAGTTTTTCTACCGACTTCAAATGCGCATAACTTCTTTATCCGGACGTCGTTTTAGGCCCATAAGTTTCGATGGAAAGTCTCGGTGTGTACTTTAAGCTCCTAAAATTTGAAGCCCATCGGAGTTGTATTGAAAAATTTATTGTTGAAAGAGTGATGACACATCCAATTCCTCAACCCACGTTGACCCTTTTCCGCTTATTCTTTCCGAAAGACTTCGAACCCTTTCAAAGGCTCGAAGTAAGTCCTGTTAAGGACTCGTAGCTCCACTCTTGTGGTCCTAGATCCCATTTGAAGTGGATACCACACCCACCACCGCTCAAATCATGTTTCCTAAGTCCCAGGTCCACCTTAAAGTGTGCTTCACACCCGACCTTGAAGTCGTTTGGTCCATGTTTTACGAAGGGGGTGCGGGACGGTTTTACGAACATAAGTTTCAAAGTGTGGGTCCTCGCCCGATACGCTCCATACTCCCCTTCTTGAAAAAGAGTTGCCCTAAACTCTTGGGAGTTAAAATGAAGGCACGTTCCATGGTTCGGCCACCCGTTATATAAACCCTCCAATAAACCGATCATGATCATGCTATGAACTCCACCCTTCTTGAATAAATAGGAATTCTTGAAGAGGTTGGGGGTGAAGGACAAAGGACGGAAGTAGGAAAATTTCAAAAAATTACTTGAAGGTACCTTAACTTTTGGTGAAATGTTTTTCAGGTACCCCAACTTTTTAAAACTCATTTTGGGGTACCCTAACTTTTAGAATTAGTAATAAATAGGTGACTTTCCGGCCAATAATTTGAATTCACCGGTGAGTTTTAGGCGGGAAATTAATTAAGGGTTTTTATGGATGAAAATGCCCTTTGTTTCTTCTTCTATTTTGTTCTTCGTTTTGTTGTTTGTGGATAAACAAAATAAACCCACTCCTTGCACCAATGGATGCAGTGTGCAGATCCAAGTATTTCAACAACTCCGCGACAACCAAAGCATGCCCATTCTCAGTAGCAACATAAAGAGGAGTTTCTCCTTCTTGATTTTGCTTACTGAGCAAACTCTTACAATCACCCTCTTCACTGTTCTGCAGAATCTCCTTGATTTTGTTCAGATTTCCAGCTCGAGCAAAGAAAACCTGCAACAATGGCGGCAATTGCATCAACAGACACAGTCAAATCTCCAAAGGGTAGCATCGACACTCCAATCATACCCCTTCTGACCACCATCAACAACCACCCTTCATTCTACACTACCAGCCCTTGTTCCGGCCGCATCTCCATCTTCTCTCATCTCCCCAACAAGCCCAAAGGAGGCACCTGACTCTTCATTTCTCACGAACCCACACACCCCAGCTTAGTCCTCGACCTCTTCTTCACAACTCCCCCCGAGTCAACTCACTCCGACTCGGACCACCACCTTGTGTTCCGCTTCGAGCCCACCTTTGATACTACCATGTTTCTCCATGGTTTTCCCAAAACTCTCATATTTATCCACACCATTTTTGAAACTTTGTCTTATCTTTGAATTTCTTCAATTGCCTGGTACGAATTGGGGGGAGGGGGGGAATTAAAACAGAGACAAATAATGAAGAAAACAAACTAAAAGGGCATTATAGTCATTCTCTATCAAAGTTAATGGTATTTCGGTCAGTTTACATAATCAATCGGACTTTGGCCGGAAATTCACATAGTAATTTCTAATCCTAAAAGTTAGGGTACCCCAAAATGAGTTTCGAAAAGTTGGGGTACCTAAAAATTGTTTCTTTAAAAGTTAAGGTAGCTCTAAGTAATTTTTTGGGAAAATTTTATGGAGTTAAGGAACGCTCAACCTCACTAAGCTCGCTATGTGGTAAAGACAAAGCTATGGATCGCTTGCCCTCACCAAGAGCACACTCATCTCGTGTTTCGCTCAATAGGAGGTTCCTCAACTCACTTCCCACCCAGGTTTTGTTTTTGTGGTTTAATGGTGGTTTCAAAGGCATAGGGAGGACGATGTGTAGAAAAACCACATAAGGGGCATAAGGACATCAACGTACCCCCGGGGTAGTGAAAGTGGCGAGGGTGTGATGGAAAATGACCCAATCAACATCCAAATAGAATCCTCGAACAACCAATGACGACCAAACAACGTGTATGACCCATTCAAAGAGTTCATATCATAACGACCAACATTCAAACAATATTCATTGAGGGACGACACAAACGACGAGCTCATAAACATTGGTTGAACTAGAATCAAGGTGTCATCAAACCTAAATTTGCCACCACTAGACACCAAACGAACACCAAGATTCTTAGCATGCCACTCAAAATATAGAGAATTCTCAATCGTGGACATCACATGATCATCATACAACTTATCATACCAACAAACAACATCAAACAACCAATGTCTCTCAAAGATCATGCACGACTCACCCAAAGACACCATACCACAATGACCATCTTTCAAGCATGATTCAATAAATTTCATAGGAGAGTCTCCAGTTACCTTGTTCTTCCCATGGAGAAGAATTTGAGTGCTCAGGGGTGAAAGGGATTGGGAGTCATCTCCGTTGTTGTATAATTCCTCGACTGGTGACAATGATAAAACCAAAGGTACTTTGTTTTGGGCTTGTTCAACAATAATGAGAGGAGTGTCAAAAGTAGTCTCGCCAAGAGAAATGATAGAGTCAACTCCATTGTTGCTATGTTCAATAGTTGATGGAGGTGAGATGAATAAAGGTGCTTTTTCTCGGGCTTCTTCAACAAGGATGAGAGGAAGAGCAATGTCGATGTTCTCATCCTCCTCTTGGTATGGAGGTTTGGTCTCACAAGGAACAAGGGAAGCTCTTTCGTTGGGCATGAGATTGACCTTTGCTTGCTTAACTTCTCCATGAACATCAAGTGATGAAATGGGCTCATGGTTAACCTCTCGCTTGAAAGTGTTAGGAAAGAATCGTCGATTCATCAATCACTTTAGCATTGTCCATGAAGTGATCCTTGCTCGACCCTCCTTAGCTCTTTGTGCTTTAACATTTTCAAACGAAAGGGATGAACCTTGGTGAGTTTCAATCTAGCAAACTTAAATGCCTGTTCATCACTATACTCCTTAGTTTCAAAAAATCTCTCCAAGATTTGGACCTATTCAAGATAATCATCGGGGCAGGTATAGCCATTGAATTCCGAAATTTTTTTGATATCATGGAATTCATCCCGTGGGGGCCTATCACCCGTCTCCCGTCGACGATGGCGTTGAAGGGCGCCTCTATCATCGTCACTCGACTCACAGGTGGGAGGAGGATAGATAGGGCTACGAGTGGGTCTCCTTCGTTCGTCTCGGGGTCGATCCTGAAGGTTGAGGGAAATGTTGTTTACTTGAGTCATGAGGGCCTCAAGAGTATTTGAATGTTCATGAATTGACTCTCAAGACTCGGCTTACGGGCCATAACAAGAGTATGGGTGAAGGATGGATTGTGTTGGGGTAAATTTTGTGTTTTTCTCACATTGACATTTCATCGAACACCTTTCGGGCACTATTTTTCAACTTCTCCTCAAATCTCCAATATGCATAAAAATCAACGAGCACAATAGCAATAACAACTTCTCCATCACACTTGGAGACACAAGGAGTTGGGGACACCAATATTTACAAGAAATCCAACAAAATCTAACAATAGAGAACTCTACTTGCAAGAATAAAAACCAAAACTCAAGCTAGAACAAACCGTAGTTGTGATACCAAATGGAGCGTTACCGTCACGTGGAGGGGAAGATGATTAGCTTGAGTGGATGATGGAGAATCAACATTCAACAAAGGCTTGAACACCCAAAGGAATGGATATGACCTTGGGCAAGGAGAGTCCACAACCTTAGGCCTAACACTCCACCATGATTATCATAAAGGATAAACCACCAAATAATCACTAAAGGAATGACTTGAATTACCACCAAATTGATTGGATAAAGATAATAAGGTTTGAGAGAAAACTAGGGAAAACCCTAAAATGCATAAGCATTACATTCATATCATCAAAAAACTATCTAGAAAACAGTGAAAAAGGAGTATTTATACATGGGGTAATTAATCCACAAGACACAATCGTTTTGGGCTGAAAAACACGCGTTAAACAGGGGGTCGCGGGCGCGACGGAGCGAAATCCTCCTGGGCGATTCGGCAGTGCGCGACGTAGCGGGCGCTACAGCAGGGTGTTGCGAGCGCGAAACATATGGGTCGCGGGCGCGAAGGGGAAGGTTGCTGGAGCGACATAGCTCTGTCCAAATTCCCTGTTGTTCACCAAGTCGTCGCGGGCGCTACCGAAAGTTTCGCGGGCGCTACGCGGAGGTCGCGGGCGCGACCTTCTGGGCAGTTTTTCTGCCGACTTCAAATGCGCATAACTTTTTTTTCCAGACTTCGTTTTAGATGCATAAGGTATCGATGCAAAGCTCTCTACTTTAAGCTCCCAAAATTTGAAGTCCATCAGAGTTTTATTGAAAAGTTTATGGTCGAAAGAGTGATGACACGTCCAATTCCTCAACCCACGTTGACCCTTTTCCGTTTATTCTTTCTGAAAGACTTCGAACCCTTTCAAAGGCTCGAAGTAAGTCCTGTTAAGGACTCGTAGCTCCACTCTCGTGGTCTTGGGTCCCATTTGAAGTGGATACCACACCCACCACCGCTCAAATCATGTCTCCAGGGTCCCGGTCAATTTTAAAGTGTACTCCACACCCGACCTTGAAGTCGTTTGGTTTGTGTTTTACGAAGGGCGTGCGGGACGGTTTTGCGAACACAAGTTTCGAAGTGTGGGTCCTTGCTCGATATGCTCCACCCGACCTTACTCTTGGTCTCAAAAGTGTTGACCCAACCCTAGCCCATAAGAGTAAAGGGTCGACCCTTACTCGGCCCAACCCGGCCTATTGCACAGCTCTATATGTCACAGTTGACGCTTGGGAGACAGTAGCAGTGTAGCACAAAGGAGACATCAGTTGAGAGTAATATCACGACCAAGGTCGAGAGAAGAAATTTCTTACCAGAAAGGAGACAACACAGGCGCCGGTACCATGAATTAGGAAGTCAACAATGGCGACGCAAGCATGGGGCGTTGTAGATGTCGACAATGTGGAAGTGCAAGATGTAAAAATATACAAATTCGAAAGTGCAAGATGCAAAAAGAATTAAACCAAATATAAATATACTCGATAAGGCAAGGATCGGAATTTGTGTTGTGGCTTCGGGATTTATGTCACCGGACTTTTTCTCAATCTACGACCTGTTGAAGAGTATATTTCTTCATTATTATTTTCATTTTCTTCTTCGTTATTTTTTTTTCATTTTCTTTCATTCCGATTCGTGGTTCCTATTTTATACTTATAATTTGATCATTTAAGGCTTTAGGGTTTTTTTTTTTGCATTTCGACATTGACTTCTAATTAATGACTTGAAATCACGTTGGTTTCTTTTTTTTGACAAATACAATCAATTTTCATATCATGTTATTTATTCTTCATTTGATGACTCAAAATTGGATGATGATTTTTTGATATAATGAGTGATGGTTGTTTGTTTTAATCTCTTATGTTTAGGTTTGATATGAGAAATATTATTTAGTATTGATTTAATTCAGTATTTATCTATTAATCTCCTTTCGACATCATCTTCTGATTAAAGACTTGAAATCACGTTGGTTTCTTTTTTTTGACAAATACAATCAATTTGCATATCATGTTATTTATTGTTCATTTGATGACTCAAAATTGGATGGTGATTTTTTGATATAATGAGTGATGGTTATTTGTTTTAGTCTCTTATGTTTAGGTTTGATATGAGAAATATTATTTAGTATTGATTTAATTCAGTATTTATCTATTATAAGTATACAAATTATTATCATTATTGTTATCATTACTATAAAGATTATTATTGTTGTTGTTATTATTATTATTATTATTATTATTATTATTTTGCCAAATAGATACTGATATTTGGACCAAAATAATTGTAATTCAGTATTTATCTATCATTTTATTGGTCGAAATCCCTATAATTAATCTCCTTTCTCCATTTAGCGGGACCCACAAACTTTACTATTAATATTATTATTATTATTATTATTATTATTTTTTTTTTCCAAATAATTACTGATATTTGGACCAAAATAATTTAATTCATTATTTATCTATCTTTTTATTGGTCGAAATCCCTACAATTAGTCTTCTTTCTCCATTTAGCGGGACCCACAAACTTTATTATAAATATTATATAGATTATTATTGTTATTGTTATTATTATTATTATTATTATTATTTTTCTAAATAATTACTGATATTTGGACTAAAATAATTTAATTCAGTATTTATCTATCTTTTGATTGGTCGAAATTCCTACAATTAATCTCCTTTCCCCATTAGTGGGATACACAAACTTTACTATTAATATTATCTAGATTCCACCGTCAGTTATTCCACCGTGATTTGTGGAGGAAAAGAGATCCGGAAAATAAAGAGATAATGCGCAGTTAAGTGAAAGATAAGACTTGGAAAATAAATAGATAATTGGTATTTATTTAAATTTCTATTGGTTCACTCACCTAAAATCACTCTCCATTGAGTATTCAGTAGGACGCACAAAGATTACTATTATAAGTATATAGATTATTATTATTATTGTTGTCATTATTATATAGATTATTATTGTTACTATTATTATTATTGTTGTTATTATTATTATTATTTTTATTTTTATTATTTTGCCATTGAGATACTGATATTTGGACCAAAATAATTTTAATTCAGTGTTTATCTATCATTTTATTGGACGAAATCTCTACAATTAATCTCCTTTCTCTATTTAGCGGGACCCACAAACTTTACTATTATATATTATTATTATTATATTATTATTATTATTATTATGATTATTGTTTTGCCAAATAATTACTGATATTTGGACTAAAATAATTTAATTCAGTATTTATCTATTTTTTAATTGGTCGAAATCCCTACAATTAATTTTCTTTCTCCATTTAGCGGGACTCACGAACTTTACTATTAATAGCAGATGCACAGGAATGTTAGTTATTAAACTATTAAAAATTATATATGTTAAATTTATTAAAATTAAATCATCTAAAATCTCGATTAAATAATTTTAAAAAAACACTTCTACATACTGACTCATTTATAAAATCAACATGTGTAAAATCTAATGGATATTGTTTCAATTGTGTAATAAATATTTGTGATTATAAGTGTAATAACTAATAAGGTTCTTAATTGATTCAAAAAAAAAAACATAAGGTTATTAATTACGATTTATATTTTTCATTTTATTTGAAAATTTTTTATGATGACACACGACAAAAGCTTCTATTAAAAGGTTTTATTTTAATATATGTAATAGATTATATAGATTATTATTATTGTTATTATTTATTATTATTATTATTATTTTGTCAAATAATTACTGATATTTGGACCAAAATAATTTAATTCAGTATTTATCTATCTTCTGATTGGTCGAAATCCCTACAATTAATCTCATTTCTCCATGTAGCAGGACCCACAAACTTTTGATATGATGAATGATGGTTGTTTGTTTTAATATCTTATGTTTAGGTTTGATATGAGAAATATTATTTAGTATTGATTTAAGTAAAAATAAGGAATTAAAAATCAAAATTACATCGAAAATCTATTTCTATCTAATTTTAATATTGAATAAAACTGAAATGGAAAAAGGTGGTTATTAAAAGTGACAAACGTGCTTTTGTTTTAAGGTGAATAACATAAAGGAATTTTAATATATTATAGATGAATGGAAATTGAAAAAACATTAGAATTATCTTGATGCTCATTGGTCAAATCTCCTAAATTTAATCTCCTTTCACTATTCCATGGGGCCCACAAACTTTGTCATTAGTATTATATAGATTGGTGTGTCATATTTATAGGTAAAAAGAAATTGGGTATAAGTTAAAGTTTTGTAACTGTTTGACAAAATTTGATAACTTTTGTTAAATTTACCCTAATATATAAAAATTAATTTTTCTATTTTTTTAACTTTGGTAATTTTTGATAAGGTTTGATAAATTTAGGTAAAAAACTAAGTAGTAGTAGTAGCAATAGCAATAGCAGTAGTATACTAAAATTTTAATCAATATATATGTGAATAAGCCTTAAAATTTGTTAATAACAATAATATCTAAAACACACTAAAAAATTTTAATCTCTAGGTCTAATATTAAAGCGGTGTATAATACAATCCTGGTAGCATGTGTTCGTGTTTGTGTCCGTGTTGGGTTGGACAATTAGGTTAATCTCTAAAGTACTCTTGACATACAGGTCATTTAGATTGAGCATGACTTCAGTCTATGTTGGATTCAATGTCATTTCGAGTCAAACAAATTTGGGTCGAACGCTAGCATAACTAATGGGTCGACTCTGACTCGGCCCAACCCAACCCGTTGCCCGCCCCTAGTAATGACTTTTCATTGCAACTTTTAGCCATGTCAAAGGCTACAAATTTTTTATTTTTCACCCTTGAAATATCTAGTTAAAATCGCCCTAGATTGCTTTTATTGTAATGTTCATTGAATTGAATGTATACTTTAAAGTATTTTGACTTTTAATAGTATTAATAAAATAATAGGCAATGACTCCTAGATGTGTTGCTTTTGTCATTTGTTTTTGGTTGCAACATTCCCGAGTCCATTACCTTTTGTAAGCAACATTATTATACCTGTTGCCGTAGCACAATAATAGGCGATGATTCCTAAACATGTCATCTTTGTCATTTGCTCTTGATTGCAACATTCCTAAATCTGTTACCTATTGTGAGCAACATTATAATGACTGTTGCCGTAGCATGATAATAGGCAACATTTTTAAGCCATGTCACCTATGTTATCTATGGCAACGGTTTCCAAACCGTAACTACGAAATCTTAAATAGTTATCTTATTTTCTATGCAACACATAAAAACTGTTGCCTTAGGATACATAAGGTGACAGTGCGTATACTATTGTAATTTTTTGTGTTGCCTTTGCCCCTTTATGTTGTAGTGCATGTTTAACAATAAGGAGATAGAGATTAAAATGCGTATGTGAGAGAGAGTAGCGGAGAGGGAGAGTGAAAGGGAGAGAGAGAAATTAAGAACAAATAGATAGATAGATAGATAGATAGATAGATAGATAGATAGATAGATAGATAGATAGATAGATAGATAGATAGATAGATAGATAGATAGATAGAGAGATAGATAGATAGAGAGAGAGAGAGAGAGAGAGAGAGAGAGAGAGAGATTAAAACAGGTGCGGGAGAAAGAGTGGCGGATGAGAGAAAAACGAGAGAGAGAGAGAAAGAGAGGAAGAGAGAGATATTCAAATCGATGCGTGAGAGAGAATGGTGGAAAGAGAGAAAGAAGGAAGAGAGAATGAACAGAGAGAGAGAGAGAGAGAGAGAGAGGGAGAAAATGATTTTCATTAGGTCAAAATCAAGAAAATGATTTTCATCCCAACCAAACACACTCTATGTTGAAAAAAATGTGTATTTAAACTAAATACAGGTAGAGATAATAGTGAGTCTTTGACCCGACCCATTAAGATGGGCCTGGGTCCAAAATGTTGGACCCAATGGGTCTGGGTCCAAAAAAACTTGGCAGGTCCAGGTCTGGGCACAGACTTGCGGACCCGACCCACAGATCCATCAAAATTTAAACATATATAATTTTTTTTTATAAAAAAATGAGGACAAGAACTATTCTAATTTGTGATTGAATAATCATGAACTTTGTTTTTTTTTTTTTTGCATTTTAAGTTATGTAGTGGCATTCTTAGAGACTTTTATAATGTTTTTGTGTTGATGCCGTGATGACTTTTGTAATGTTTTTATGTTTGCTTCGCTGGTAGCCTCATACTTGAAATTAGAAGGTTTATTGAGTTAAAAGCATGTGTATTTAAACAAAATAGTTGTTATTAGACATGTGTGCAAATATAAAATCAAGCCAAAAATTGATATATTAAGTACAAAGTATATAACATAGCTGAACCCATTGAGGACCTACTAAGGACCTGTGGACTCGCAGACTCGCTATCTATAAATATAGATGTGTAAATATAAAATTAACTAGAAAAATTGATAAACCTAGTAAAAAAAAGGTGGTGGACCCATTGATGACCCGCTATTGATCTGTGGACACACAGACCCGATGGGTCTGAGGCATCGTTCTTTTGTGCGTTGCGTTTACGTTGCGTTACGTTTAGTTGCGTTGGAAATGGTTAAAAAGTGATGATAATTTGCGTTATGTTGCGTTGCGTTTGGCTGCATTAACGCATAAAAGAACGATGCCTGAGTCGTCTTGGGTGGGGGTTTGGGTCCAAAAGATTTTGACGAGTCAAGGTTTGAGTCCAACTAGACCCGACCCAAAACGACCCATTGCTATCTTTTTTTTTTTTTTTTTGTCAAAGGAGACCACACAGTCAAGAAAAACAACAAACAACACAACAAGACGAACAAACAGAAAAAAACATAAATAAGAACACAAAGCTAACGGCCCACTCCAAAACGTCGTCGCATCGCTTGTTTCGCTAAGCCATGCGTTTGTGGACCCGCTTTCCGATCAACTTCCTGGATCATCCCCATCCTCAAAACGGACGCGAAAGCTGCCAAGCCATGACATGCTGGCTTGAACTTCTTGTTGACAAAAGGCTGGTATTCAGCCACAATCCCCAAATTGGCCTTCCTCTTCCTACTCCTCAAATCCTGCCTTTGAATATTCATAGATTCCGTCTCAAACCTTGTACACTTGAAAGTCTTCTTGCCCTTCTTCAAATGTGAGTAGCGGACCATCCTATTATGTTTCCTACACCCAAGGTTAGTCTCACCTGACAAGAAAACCCTGCCCCTTTTGCGAATGCTTGGTAAAGGGTGAAGCTTGTCGATAATCTTATTTGACTTCGTAGTAATGTTGCAGCCAATTGTATCCTCTGAAGTCCTATTTTCGTCTATGGCATACTCCTCCTCCACAATATCTATATGCTCACCTGCACTTGGCTTGGTAATACTCTGAGATGGTGGTACTTCCGGTTCTGCTTTGACTCTGACTTTCATATAAGTCAAACTAAGGGGATCAAAGACCTCAAAATGATTTCCTTTAAGCAGTCCTTCATAGGCTTCAACGTTCAAAGACAAGATTTGCCCATCTTGTCGTTTAGAGAACTTGAGTCTTGATTTGACTTTTTTGATGACGCCTTCCAATGAAAAGGCGTTCGCCGGAGATTGCATAGAGCTAGGACTAGCCCTATTCCCCACGCATGTCATGGTAACTTTAGTCATACCCATAGGACAATTGTGTGACTTGGTGGGACCTGTGGATCCCTGGGTGGTTTGTTTGGCAACCACCCCTTCTCCTACACGAGTCTTCTCCCTTCTCCCCTTTCTTTCTCCATGAACCTTACCTGATGGCACCCCAACATCTTTTAGGCCTACCTACATCTCATCTCCTTCCCTCAGGTCTTTAAACTGAGCAACTTCATCGATTACCATAGAGTCAAGGGTCCCCATGACAGCGGAATCCTTGACCAAGCTTCTTGGGCACTCAACACACACATCCTTGTTACTCGTACCGTTGTTGCTAAAGCTACACCTCTCCTTGTTGGCCACATTACTTCTCCCTCCCTCCTTGGAGATTTCCTCCCCCTCCATATTTGTTCTTGACGTCTTCTTCTGCAAGTCCTTCTTAACCTTTTGAAGCTCCTTAAACACTTCTTTATTGTCCGGGTCTAACTCCATCGCCCGTTCCAGACTTTTAATGGCTTCTTCCATGCGATCGAGTTGCACCAAGGCTAAAGCTCGTCGAAAGTAGGCCTTAACATTAAATGGGTCAAATTCAAACACACTTTGACAGAAAGTGAGGGTTTGATTAAACATTCCTAACTTCAAACTACAGGCTGCGAGATTCAAACTAAGCGAGGTACCCACTTCCACCATCAAACTAGCATCATCTTCACACAAAGGCTCCCCAGCACCGAGGAATTGGAAGGCTCTATCATACATCAAGGATGCTTCTTCAAACTCCTTCTTCCTAAAAAACCTATTACCTTCCTCTTTAAGCTCAATCGCTTTGAAGATGGCGTGTCTAGGATGTGGCATGGAAGCCACAATCTTAAGTACATCCTCATCAAATTCTTCTGCCATAAATAAAGGAACAAACCAGAGTGACTATAAGGGTTTAAGCGACAAAATCAAGGATACCACCTCCTGACTCAAAAACCACAACAAAAACAACCCCAAAGCATAAACCACAACTTGACACCACCCACTTAACAAGAAGAGGAGTGAAACCAGCCTTTACACCCAATTACTAACGCAAGGATACACTAACAACAACTAAAGCAAGACCCCAAACTGCTAATCTGAACAAACAAATCAACTTCCAAACAAACACAAAAGAGAACAAGCAAACTGAACGAGCACCTTAAAAAGTCGGATCGATGGAGACAAACCAACCCTCAAGACCCCACACAGCTCCGCACAGTCGCCGTACCAGCGCTACCGCAAGGACCACAAGGCACACAACCTTGAACCCAGTCGGCTAGATGCCCCGAAAGACACACCCCGAATGGATCAGCTCCGGGCCTTCACTGGAGACAGGAGAGAACAAGCCCCAGGCTGCCCTTACCCCTCGGCCCACACCCCTTTCTTCGAACCCAGAGACCGCACCGGAACCACCGCAAACCGTCAGCCACTACCCATTGCTATCAAGATGTCATTGGATAAGTCACAAGTTAATTATAACCTTTAATGTGAAATAAATATCCAATTCACGAAATTGAACTAGATTAACATATTTTGGATGGGTGCAGAGGAAAGCTTGTTTTGTACGAGTAGTTTAAGGACGTAGTTTTTATCCTTTCTATCCTATCCAGTAAGTATATTCTGTTGGCAGATAGAAGGAAGGTAAAATAATTACTGAACCGTGTGAAAAGAATTACCGAGTGATTGAAGTTTGCTTCCTTAACTTGACCGCTTTAGTTGACCATGTAAATGGAGAAATGTGAACATCAAGATCGTCATCAATCAGTCATTAAGTTTTATCGGCCAATCTGCACTTTGGGGTGGACGACTTGGGGGGTCTTGGCTTATTTGACACCTTCACCATTCCCACCCACAACCAGAGGAATAATCAAATCATATCCTCTCCCTTCCCATGATGCAGCTTCAACAGATGTGATCAGCAGTAATTATACCCCCTCCCTCCCTCTCTCTTTCTCTCTCCTCTTTTTTCAAAAACCCTCTCTAGATTGCCGGCAATCAGGCCCAATAAAATCATCCATATTCAGAGATAAGAGTTTAGACGGTGCGAACAAGAGAGTTTAGGGAACAACACCCGGGTTTTCGATCCAAAATCTGCTTCTTTCGATCGGTTGCGATTGAATTCAGTCAGGTGCACTCAACCCCATCAATTTCTTCTCGTCTTTTCTTTAGTGGGTCGATCTGATTTGGAGGTTTTTGGTGGGTTTGATCTATATCATTTGATGAATTAGTGGTTTTTGTTCAATCTTTGGTTTTAGCATCTGGGCTTAGTTTATTCCAGATGGTCTATCGTAATACCTCAACTCCTGTTAGTAAATTATCGATTGACAAATCTGTAACGATGACTGTCTCCATGAGCCTTACCGACCCATGTTTGAAATCAAGGCAGATTAATCAATCGCCCAAGAATAAAAGGATGCCTAATTCATCAACGTCATCCAATCATCAGAAGCTCACGGTTTGCAGTGCATCTCATTCTGCTGTGATTGATTTGGTTATCCTTATTGCCGTGGTTGGTGCATTTGGGTTTTTGCTGTATCCATATGTGAAATTTACATACGTCAACGCGGTGGAAATTGGTAGCTTAGTGTTGTCTATTCTGAAGGAAGAAATCTATGAGAACCCAGTTATATACGGATCTTTAGGACTAAGTATGGTGTGTGTGGCAATCGCTGCTTGGGCAATTGTGATGTGTACCACCCGAAAATGTGGGAATCCTGGTTGTCAAGGCCTTTGGAAAGCAGCTGAGTTTGATATTCAGCTTGAGATAGAAGAGTCTGTAAAGAACTCGAATGCTGTTGCCAAGGATGGTGTTAAGAAGGGTTTATTCGAATTGCCCCGTGATCATCACCGTGAGTTGGAGGCTGAGCTCAAGAAGATTGCACCACCTAATGGAAGGGCTGTTCTTGTGTTTCGTGCAAGGTGTGGATGTTGTGTTGGTAGAATGGAAGTCCCAGGACCAAGAAAGGTTCGCAGGATCAAGAAGTAGGATTACATTGGCACTCCTTTCACTTTACAGATATCCATATCAACATATATATATCTAATATAAAAATTTCAGTAAAGTAGTCGCGGAGAGGATCTTCTCTGTGGTATTTGTTTTTAAATAAGTTCATGTCAATAAGTTGTGTAAGAACTCAAACTCAATACAGTTGGTTATAGATAGTGGGAATAGAATCATCCTTTGCTGAATTGACTCTCTGGAAAGTTCATGGTTTCCTTTAGATAGTTTATTGTTTATGAACATGTTCAATTTGCAAAAGCCTCATATTTGTGGAACTGTCCTTACAATATGAACGTTTTTAAATATATTTTCCCTTTTGAATTGAGTTTGAAACACATAGACTACAGCAGGGTTAATGTTAAGACCTTGGTGCTTGCTGGATTCTCATAATGCAGTCATTGTACTTTGGACCGTCAACTTTCTGCAGACCAATTTGACACTGAAATAAAAAGGTTATGCATTAGTAGAAGGTACATGTGAATTTGCGTTGCTGCTGTGATCTTTCACTGTGGTCAAACAGGTAACTGCTGAATGAAGAGATCATGAGGACGTAATAACACCGGCACATTTTCATAGTCATATGTTTCTCTATGGATACACCATTGTTACTTTGCTTAGAGGTATTAGTGTGGCAATCTTATTGTGGAGAATATTTTTATTGCCTAAGACTTGTACATTGGTTAATATGAAAGTAAATATGTAATGGGTATTAAGTTACCTCCTCATGGTGTCTTCTGTCAATATGCTGGCTGCAGTTTGATACAGTTGCCACTTCCTCCCAACAGCACTGTTAAAAGGCTCCTAAACTGCTCGCTTCTTCTATACTATTCACATTGTTGCCTGGTTTTTGGTTGCGAAGTGAATGCTCATATCCTCTGTTAGTCCTGTTACCTTTTTCTATTGTATTCCTGTGTACTGCTGATTGATAGACAGTGACTTCCAATGTTATATGAAGTGCATGATGGCGCACGCCAATCCTCTAATCTGTCTGGATAGGTGTGGATAAGAGGATCCAGGTTTCATATTTGCACAGCCATTACTTGTTTATTATATATATTTGTCAAGTTTATTAAGTGACAAAATTTAGAAGCTGATGTATTGTTACTATTGCTCAAGTCATAATTCCTGATTTGTGCAAAATTGGTGTCTTGTAAATAAGCAATTCCTTGAGATGCTGCTTCTGATGGGATGAAAATTGTCGGCGTAGCTGTAGGCCAAGTTCCCCTTGTGTCCCCTTGAATGGTGTGGGGAGTACTTTGTGTTCCAACGAACAAGGATTGGCTGGCCGGTGTCTTGAATTCACCCCTTCTGAGGTGCACTTGACACACATCTTGCGAAAAGGCATCTCGGATTCATGCTCCGGCTTCAGGTAGTTCATTATTAATGTTCCGCCTTTCTGGGTGGGACTGTTTTAGCCCTCTTTAATAATATAATTTGGAGAAATCAAAATGATTTTATTTTCCTGCCTTTTTACACTGGCAGTTTACAGGTAGGAATGACTTGTAGTGAGATATGCTCTTCGAACTTGATGGATTACTTACTATTGGCCGCAAGGTATTGATAATGCGCTGCCAGGTAATGAGATTTTTGTTTATTATTTGCTTCTTTGCCTATAAGTTCATATTTGGTTGACAAATTTTGCATTGTGGATTTGTGGTAATAACTCTGTTCCTGAACGTAGAAGACATTTGAGACCCTTTTGTAGAAACATTAACATTATGTTTTGGAGGATGCCCCTCATCTGTACTTGCTCTTTATCTTGTTGTATACAGCAGCATGTGCTGTAATTACCATGGATACAGAAATGAATGGAACATATCAGTGTTCACAAACTTTGTCTTGGCATGTATAATGCATGTCACACTGAAACAGCTCTGGGTAAACTAACTTTGCTTGACACATAATTACTCTTGTTCACTTTGGCCAATTTTGGTGATTTTGGTTCCTGAAATCTGTTAGCTTCCATGAAGATCTAGTATTGGATTAGCAGATCAAGGTGGTCACAGCATAATCTAGTATTGGATTAGCATATCAACATGATGCTTGTTTGAGGAAGGCCTGTTCTTTTGCAAGGTAATTTAAATTTTACTTTGTTTTACCTTACCATCCAAAAGAACAGAATTATACTTTTAGATAACTTATATTTCAAATTTTTTATTCAACTCAGAAAACTTATTTTTAAAAAAGTAGCTGATGTGACATTTATCTAACTTCACTAGTGTAATTATTTTGTATTACCTAACCTTATCTTACCTTTTACCTAAATAGTTGCTAAACTCAAAACGAACAGGGCCTAAGAGATACAAATGAGGTTTGCTTGAAATTACCAAATACACAAAAACAATATTTCTAATCTTGCGCATCAGCTTATGCTACAATCGTCATTGAGAAATGCAGATGTAACCAATGTGAAATCTGAATGCTTTCAACTTTCTGTTGGTATCTGTCAAATCGGGAGAATCGTACCTTAACCTGAATGCCTGAATTTCATGGTATTTTTTTGTTTGACACAGGTGAGGTTTCGTATGTGTTCTCACAGTTCAATTACCAAAAGGGAAATTGGATTCTAATAATACGAACTTTTGGCCATATAAGACTTAATAATATGAACTTTCGATTTGGTTCTGAATAATATGAACTTTTAGAGTAACTCGGTGGCGGGATGATGTGGCGGCGTCGGGATGATGTGGCGGCGGTTGGGTATGTTGACTTTGCCATGTCAGCAATGTTGACTTAAAAAAAAAAGCCAGATCAGCCTTTTTTTTCCCTCATCTTTCCCTTTTTCTTTTTCTCTCTCCTCCCTCCCCTATTCTTTCTTTCGACCTTCTTCAGAGCAGCCATGGCTGCTGACTCTCCCTCTTCTCTCTATGTTCTTCTTCTCTTTTGTCCATCTTCTTTCTTCCCTCTCCTTCAGTCTCCCTCGTCCCCCTTCTTTCTTCCCTCTCTATTTCTCCTTCTCTTTAACTCGTTGAATCTCAATTTAGGTTTTTTCAGAACTTGATTCTTGGCAAGGGGTCATCTTTAAGTGTCTTCCAAATCGCTCGAATTTCAAATCCCAAAACCCTAAAAACTCTTGCTCCCATTTCAATATCAAACTCAATTAACCAGTCTCAAATCCAATCAGATCGAATTCTCAAATGGATATCATCAAAAGCAGCTTCTCTTTCATGGTGGGTACTGTTTGCAGCGTCTATGTTGTCCAAAACTACAACGTTCCCACCATTAAGAAGCTTATAGACACTGGGATGGCCATGGTCAAGCACATTGAGCATCGAAGCTGGAATTTCACATGGTAATTTTGGGGTGGATTTTCTGGGTTTTGATGATTTTTTTTGGATTTTGTTTGATTGTGAGATCTTCTGAATTTTGGGCGATTGGTGAATTTTGCTTTTTGGGTTTTCAAACCTCCTATGAAGATTTTCCTGCAAGAAAAACAAATTCCAAAAACACAAATTCAGAATCTGCGATTCGGAAAGTACAGTGAGATTCATAAAAAGAAGAATAGAAAATGTACCCGGGACTGGCTCCATCGACTTCAGAAACACTGGATTTTTTGGGAGCCATGGCGACACTGAAGAGATCTAAACACGAAGCTAGAAGATGGACGATGAGGAGCGAGATTTTTCTGGGTAGCAAATTAGGGTTCGTAAAATTAGGGCTTAAGGAACAAAAAATAGACAGAAGGATTTAACCCAAAAAAACAAAATAAAAAGAGTGAATTTTTACCAGGAATTGAAGTGATGAATGAAGCAAATAGAGAATCGAAAGAAACCGGGCGATTTACAGAGGGCAAGCACAATCAAAAAGCGATCAAATCCTGTGAAAATCGAAAGCAAACATTCAAAGCATAATCCTTTAGCTCCTCAGGATAAATCGAAAAACTGCAGAGAAAGAGAAAGAGAAAGAAAAAAAAGAGAGAGACAAAGGAGAGAGAATGGCCATGGCTGTCTGGTGGATCGAAGAAGAGAAGGGGAAGAGAGAGAGAGAGAGAGAGAGAGAGGAGAGAGAAAAAGAGAGGGTGCTGACGTGACAATTTTTTAAGTCAATGGGGTGATATGGCATGGTCAAACATCAAAGAAAACGTGCCGCCACCGCCAGTTCATTTCCCCGATGAGTCAAGAAAAGGGTAACTCGGTGGCGTGTTACTGGGGGCAACAGGGGGTCAAAGTTCATATTATTCAGAACCAAATCGAAAGTTCATATTATTAAGTCTTATATGTCCAAAAGTTCGTATTATTAAGTCTTATATGTCCGAAAGTTCGTATTATTAGAAGCCAAGGTATGGTATCACGCCTTACCACTTCAAACAAAGGCCGATCGGAATGAACAATTCAAAGCTTTCATTAATCACTACAGTCGCATCCAGAGGAAGCAGACTACGGTGGATGACTTGACCACCATGAAGCAACGAGATGACGAATCCTTCCTGGATTACTTTGAGCGATGGCATACCAAGCTGTCTCACATAAATGAGACAATCCCTCTTCGCCTACAGCTGTCTACTTTCAAGCAAGGGCTAAAAGTCAGTTTATCCAAACACTTGGGATATTACGTCATCAAAGACTTTGACTACTTGAAGGACATCTGTGTCCAACTAGAGGCGATGCATAATGATAAGATCACTTCACCTGGATGGAAGGGGTCTTGTTCCAACAGGAGGGCTACTAGTACGTCTAGCCACCCTCCTAAGATCATGGAAACTAACTCTATCCAGCCCTTTCATACCAAAGTATGAGACTTACACGCCATTGGACGTCTCTTACTCACAAGCTCTTGATCGATTGGTCAAGAAGGGTTTTTGGTCCTACCTTTGCCAAGGGAAGAATCAGCAACAAGAGGAAAGAATTTGGATCAATTCTGCCGCTACCTTCGTTGCCGAGGACATGATACTGAGAAATGTTGGTCTCTCAAGAACAAAATAGAAGATTCGATAAGGGATGGGACACTACCCATGCCGAAAGTTGCTCAAAAGCCTAACAATCAAAGCAACCCTATGCTTGAGCATAGCAACGCTATCTTTCATGGAGTTTGTAGCTTTGATCCTTCCACTTTGATTGTTGAAACAGGCCAACTTATCCCTAAAGTGCTCGATTTTCATGAAGACCTATCCATTCATGGTATTTGGGATAGCGACGACGAAGAGCAGCATGAATACTCCAAGACGGAATGGATGGAGTCAGATGAGCCAACATCCGATGATGTAGCATTTCTCATCGATCAGGCCGCCATAACAACAGGAACACCACCACCCCAGTGGCTGTTTCTAGTCCTACACCAATGGTTACCAACGACAACCATGTGGCACCTGAAGATCCTCTCCTTACACAACTTAAGAAGACCAAGGCTGAAGTTACCATCTGGCAATTGATTTGTACCTCAGCAATACGAGAAGATGATGGATGCTCTTACTGCATTAACAGTATCTCCCACAACAACTCCTGAATCTCTAGTTGCTCATGTGACTACCCAACAAGAGTATGTCACCTTCGGGATTGAAGATCTGCCTCAGGGAGGGGCATCCCACAACAAAGCATTATACCTCACAGTGCAATGTTCCAACAAAACTATCCCTCTAGTTTTGGTCGATAATAGCTCGGCTGTGAATGTGTGCCCGTGGAGGACGGCACAGAAATTGGGAGTCCAACAACATCACTTGGCTTAAAATGGTGTACAACTTAAGGCTTATGACAATTCTCCTCCAAAGTCGGTGGGGTCCATAATATTGCCCATCACTACAGGCAATATCACTCGGAACGTGGAGTTCGTAGTGCTAGATATTCCAGCCTCCTTCAATCTGTTACTAGGGAGGCCATGGCTTCATGAATGCAATGCTATAGCATCTACCTTACACCAGAAGGTAAAGATGTTGGTCCAAGGACAAGTCATCACCATCTCGGGAGAATCCATCAATGCTGTCTTCACTCCCAAGCAAGCAACCCTTGAGGTAGAACATAGTTCTATGGACAAAGAACTTCACAACTTTGAACTTGTGGCGAGTTTGAGTCAGGATGAAGCTTCTTTTGACTTCGATCCCTACTCAAATCCCAAAGTGCATGCAATACTTTGGAAACAAGGACACTTCCCTGGGATGCCGCTAGGAAAGAACCCGAAAAGCAAGATTCCTCCTGTGTTCAAGACATTTAAACAGAAGGGAAGGTTCGGCTTAGGGTACAAGCCAACTGAGAAGGAAGTTAAGCTCGCCAAGATTGCCATAGCTGAGCAAAAAAGGATGGACAACCCACCTACCTTATTCCAAATGAAGCCTATCCACTCACTCTGAATGGGCAGTTCGTTAGGGAAGGTGATGACTTCCCTTACTATGGATTCCTTGAACCATACTACCTGAAGAACAAGGGAGTTCAGGTTGTTGGGTTAGAAGTTTTCAATGACTGCACCATTAACATGGCTACTGTTTTTATCCCCGCTCGGGACAAACAACCACCATTGGAATGGACTCACCTTGCTGGAAGGAACATATTTGGCATCTTTGTTGGACAATAAGGTATTGGGGAGTTTGAAGGCGACATCTGTTATTGCGATATCGACCCAAGCTTTGATCCAAGTCTCATGATCACTGAAGAAGAAGAAGTCAAGGCGGTCTCATGGGTCGATACTGAGAATAATATGTTTTTTTATCTGTAGGAGAGTCTATTCCTATGGACATAGAGTCTGGTCCTAAGAGTCTAGAGTCAAGTGAGTCTGGTCTTGAGTTTGCTGGCGATGTACTCATTTCTGCATTCAATAAAATGAACCTTTCTACTTACTCTAATTCTTCTTTCCCCTGTTCACTAAACTGTTGCGCTAATAATAATCTAGAATTTAATGAACCCTTAAAAGAATTTTCTAATGAACATGAGCATAAGATGGCGGTGTTGGAAGACACCATCACCATAAATGTGGGCACAGAAGAACAACCTCGGGAGTTGAAATTAGGTAGTTCACTCACAGCAGAAGAACGGGTGGCATTTACAGAGCTTCTCCAGGAGTTTGTGGATCTATTCGCATGGTCTTACGAGGACATGCCGGGGATTGACAGGGAAATTGCGGAGCACACCATACCTTTGCTCCCCGATGTAAAACCGGTGTGACAAAAGGCTAGGAGGATCAAACCTGAATGGGCTAAGAAAATTGAAGAAGAGGTGATCAAGCAGCTTAACATTGTGGACTTCCGAGACCTTAACAAGGCTAGTCCCAAGGATAGTTTCCCTCTACCCGACATTGATGTATTGGTGGATAGCACTTGCGGACATAAGCTCTTATCCTTTATGGATGGATATGCTGGTTACAACCAAATAAAAATGGCAGAAGAAGATATAGAGAAGACTTCCTTTACCACACCATGGGGCACGTACTGTTATGTCGTCATGCCTTTCGGTCTCAAAAATGGCAGGGCAACATACCAGTGGACTGCCAATACCCTACTACATGACATGATGCACGTCGAAGTAGAAGTTTATGTTGATGACATGATTGTTAAGTCCAAAACAAGAGAGGGTCATATTCCTAACCTCCGGAAGTTCTTTCTGCAACTGCGCAAATACAAGATGCGGCTCAATCCACCAAAGTGCACCTTCGGTGTTACCTCTGGGAAGCTACTAGGCTATGTGGTTAGCCAACGAGGCATTGAAGTTGATCCTTCAAAGATCAAGGCTATCCAACAGTTACAACCACCTAAGACAGAAAAGGAGATAAGAGGTTTCTTGGGGCGAATCCAATACATCAGCAGGTTCATTTCAAAGAAAGGAAGCAAAGTAGAATGGGATGATTAATGTCAAGCTGCTTTTGAGAAAATCAAGGAGTATCTGCAACATCCCCGATTCGATGCGCGATGCGGATGAGCCTCTACTCCTTTACCTTACGTGACTAGCTCGTGATAGGGCTATGCTAGCTCAAAAGGTTAAAGGTCAAGAGAGCGCCATCTACTACTTGAGCAAGAAGTTCCTAGATTACGAAAGTCGATATGCAGACATAGAAAAAACGGCTCTTGGATTAGTTTGGGCCACCAAGAAGCTGAGACACTACATGCTCTCACACACAATGTATGTAATAGCTGAGAACAATCCCATCAAATTCATCATGGAGCAACCTACCATCAACAATCGCATCGCTCGATGGGCAGTCATGCTTTCTGAGTTCAACCTTCAATACTTACCTCAGAAATCTATCAAAGGGCGGGTTGTTTCAGATTTTCTGGCTGCTTCACCTTCACAGGAACCTCCAAGCACTCACTTGGAATTCCCAGACGAAGACGTGTTCTTGACTGATGAAGTTACTTGGGAAATGTATTTTGACGGAGCTTCTAATCAAATGGGTTGTGGAATAGGAGTACTGTTAATATCTCCAGAAGGTGTACATATCCCTGTATCTGTAAAATTGGATTTTGATGCTACTAATAATGCGGCGGAATATGAAGCATGCATCAAAGGCCTACAAGCTGCCTTGGCTTTAGGAATACGCCACATAAATGTCTTTGGAGACTCTAGCCTCATCATTAACCAGGCTAAGAACGCATGGAAAGTTCGAAGTGAGTGCCTTTTAGCTTATCAGCAGAAGCTTTTGGGATTGGCTGACCAATTCGAGAAGATCAATTTCCAATACCTTTCTAGGGATCACAACGAACTAGCCGATGCTCTAGCTAAATTATCCTCAATGATATCCATCCCATCAGGCATGCTCCACTACCGATGGTGTAGAAGCGATGCGAACGCGTATGTCTGTGTTATGGAAGCACAAGAAGAAGAGACTGAGGAATGGTTTCTCGACATATCCAATTTCCTTTGGAAGGGAGAATATCCAGCTAAGTTAGATGCTCGAGGACAACGAGCAATCAGGGCTTTAGCAACACAATATTGCTTGATCCAAGATCGTTTATACAAGAAGTCACCTACAGGCATCAATTTGTTGTGCATCAGTGCCAAAAGTGCAAAGGAAGTCATGACTACCGTGCATGGAGGAGAGTGTGGGCCTCACATGAATGGGCGCATGCTAGCGAAGAAGATTCAAAGAGCTGGTTACTACTGGACCACTATGGAAGCAGATTGCTTGAATTTTGTTCGGAAATGTCACAAATGTCAAGAGTATGCCAACCGGCAGCATCAACCTCCTTCATATCTGACAACACTCACTTCTCCATGGCCATTCTCGGTCTGAGTATTAATATCATTGGCAAAATACACCCAACCGGAACAGGAGGACATGAATACATTTTGGTCGCTATTGATTACTTCACTAAGTGAGTAGAGGCAGCCTCTTTTGCCAAGCTCACATCTAAGCACGTGGCCAAATTCATCCTTCAGAACATTATATGCCGATATGGAGTACCTCATGAGATCATCAGCGATAATGGGAGTCATTTTCGAAAGGAAATAGAAGTTTTGCTCACCAATTACAAAATTCAGCATCATCGGTCTGCACCTTACCGACCCCAAACCAATGGAGCTGTAGAAGCGGCCAATAAAACGGTGGCAGGAATCATTAAGAAGATGGTCATCACTTACAAGGATTGGCCTGACAAGTTAGCATTTGCCTTATAGGGATACCGAACCTCAATTCGAACTACCATAGGAGCAACACCATATTCCTTAGTGTATGGAATGGAAGCAGTCCTGCCGATCGAGTTAGCAATCTCGTCATTACGAATAGTTGCAGAAAGCCATTTGCCGGAGGCAGAATGGGCTAGGGCAAGGTTCGAGGAGTTAATGTTGATGGATGAAAGGCGATTAAGGGCGTTACGTAATGTTCAGGTATATTAGAATAGAATCACTCGCGCCTTTAATAAGAAGGTCAAAAGTCGTTCACTTCAAGAAGGTGATCTAGTGTTTAAAGAAATGAGGGCACCAATACAAGACCCAAGGGGAAAGTTTGCACCTAATTGGAAAGGTCCTTATATGATTAAGGAAATTTTACCGGGAGGAGCAGCTCGGCTTGCCACCATGGATGGAGAAGATGTGATTCAACCCACAAATTTGGATCAGCTTAAGAGATATTATGCTTAATATAGCCAAGCAACTGGAAAACCAATTTTCAGACACTTGGTTAATATTCGATTTATGCTCATGAAAGGAAGAAAGATAAAATTTTCAAGGACAAAATGATTGTAAATAATACTTCTTCTTTTATTAATAATCAAAATGCAAGTACACTGCTTGTAAATAAGAAAATTCAAAAGGCATAATTAAATAAAAAGTTCATTCTAGCAAAGCAGTTCAGTTCCTTCGCTTCCATCCATCTTCTAGTCTTGTTTCACCTTCTCTACGTCGCCAGTGGTCTCATGATCAATCTCCATGTCTTTAGGCTCGTTTGGGTCTGTCTCTTTGTTTTTGGGCTTATAGGCTCGCTTATGAGATTTTCGCGTCTCCACCTTCGGACCAAGCCGGTCCTTTGCCGTCACCCTCGCGCCGAGACGATCCTTTATCATAGAACAAGGACCCAGCCTCTCCCTCATGGATGTTCGACTCCTTAGTGCCTCTCCAGCATGGCGAGACTCGACAGCCGCGATCAACCACCCGTGATATTCAGAGTCCGCAATCTCTGATACATGTGCCTTTGACGGAGCCTTAAGGGTTGGCCTTCTTGCCCAATACTTCAGCCAAGACTCTATCACCGAGCCGTGAAGCTACAATTGTTCGAGGGCTTCACATAGTCGCTCGGTGATGGTCTGTTTGCGACCCATCTGTCGCAATACCCGCTCCGGAAAATAGAAAGTCATGTGTGTTAAGCCGGCGATACACACATAGGCGTTACGATAATCACTGGTCACATATTCGGGAACATGCCACCACTCAATCCACCACGCGATGTCACGAGGTTCCTTCAGAAAGGAGACCGATTCAGTTACCGATCGGAGCTTGGTATATTTGCGCCTCCTTTGACAATAATTTGCAAGCGCCGAGGGGTTACGAGGATCTTCGATAAGGCCCAAATGCTCCATGAGCCATATCTGCCCATAAAGTTAGCACGGGTTATGATTGCATACCAATTATTCTCCCAACTAACGAAAAAAAAATATAAAAAAAACCTTAAGACCCGCCTGGGTTTTAAAGGCAGTAGGCAGATTTGAAGAAAAAAAATGAGGGAGGAAGGAGGAAATGTACCTGAAGAAGTAGGGGGCTCCCACGAAGCTCATATTCCGGATCCGGATTGTCCAAACCCATCATAGTTTCCGCCAGCATCAACGGCACTGGATTAAAACCTCGAGCCATGTCTTCAACAATTTGAATTAGGTCCGCCGGCCCGGTTCTTCGCCCGCCATGATAAAAGCAAAATTCTCCAAGAGGACATAATGCGAGTGCTCGCACTCATATCACGGGACCATATCCAAAGTGTCAGGCGATTGAAAATATTCGACAATAGTTTGGAAATGTACCTTATCGCCAAATAATGCGCTTCCTATGACTCGGTTCGGAAGACATAGCAATTCCTTGTACTGTTTGGTGTTGTAGGCAACATTTGGAGGTGATGTCGGCCGTGCGAAATGATTCGTCCCGAGAATAGACGACCACTCTATGGGTAATGGGCATAGCTCCTTCAAGGAAAAGCGGAAAACATGCATCTTCGGATCCCAAAAAGCTCCTACCGCTCGAATAAAGTCATGGTTAACTCTCCTTGTCGGAGACTTAGCAATCTCGTCAAGCTATATCTCCCGAGCTCTTTCTTCTCGTCTCTGGAGAAAGTGCTCATCCAAGCAGCGAGCTTCTTCTCGAATGCCATGATAGGAGGTTTTTTGTGATTTTAGGAGGCTCTTTTAGATGGAAGATGCAATTGAAGATGATGTGTGATATCCATGGCAAAGGATGAGGTATATATACACCTTTATCTATGATCAAAATGGAACAAATCGGCCAGCAAACAGTCACATAGCCGTTTCAATCATATCCCATGATTCAAGCTTTCTTCAACGGTAAAAAAAAAAAAGGTTAAAACCCAGGCGAGTTTTAACCTCGCCAGATCACCCCACGCGCGCCAGCCAGCTCCCGCCCAACTCCCTCTACCGCTTAAAGCCCGCCTAGGTTTTAAGCGTTCTGGGCCCGTTTTCCTGTTTCCGCAGCCCATTTGTGTAGTATTGTATCAGGTTTTGCTATGATTGGCCCGTTCGTGTTTTTTTTGATATTCTGGTTTCTGTTATCGGCCCAATGGTGTCCGGTTCTGAAATTTTTCTGCTTGACCTATCTCCAACACTTAAGTTTTTGTCCTTTTTATTTTATTTTCTTTTTGGGGAAGCGGAATTAATGGGAATTAATCCCATGATGTAGAAAATAATTCGAAATTGCATTAAATAAAAGCGTTAAGTTGTGCATACACCAAGTTCGAATCTTGCATAAAATAAAAATATATTACAAAGAGCCTTGCATAATTAAATAAATAAAAAAAGAGGAAGAGTCTTAAATAAAAAAAAGTGTCTTGCATCGCATGAAAGTGATCACCACAGGGAACCGGAATCGCCGCTGTCCTCCGCTAAGTTTCCCCCTGCATGTGAAGTTCCTGCGTTGGAAGTACCGGCCGTGCCAAAGTAGGTATCCCAGGAGTAATAGTCAGGTCCAGGCGATGCACAGAGGTGATGGCTTGGTCGAGCATTTCGAAGGGCGCACACTCGGCGAAGACACAGAGTGCTCTGCAGCGGCCACCAGAATGATCGGGAACCCGCCATTCGTGAAGAGTAGGCCATCTGGACGATTCCATGGCGGGGCGAGCCAGCCGGAAGAAGCGAATCCACCCGATCAAGTCTTGAGGCAGACCACTCTTAGAGCCGGTGGGCCATGACGGACCCATCTCGGAGCGAGGATAGGCCATCCGCGAACTGAACCAAAAGATAAAGCATCATAAGGTGCAGGACGCGAAGTAGCGTCATCCGCTAGGGCCTGACCGCCAGGACACCCTACGGATGCACCTGAATCGCGGTCCCTCACTACCATTTCATGACCACGACGAGCAGAACGCACTGAAGCCGGGGTATGACGAGAAGGAGGAGGCCGGTATGTGGCACTTGATTCAGAAGCATCCTCCACCCAGTAAGGATGAGGCTGAGCTTCACCATATCCAGTGCTGTGATATGACCCTCCATGACCCAATGGTTACTCCAAGGACATCTGAGCCATGTCCTCTTCCATGCTTGGAGGGCGACGACCTCTGCTACCAGACCTACTATGATGGGATCCAGTCGAGTGCTGATCTTCGATCAGAATGCCTTAGTCACGCGCCAACTTCCTCCCGAGAGAAGACCCCCCAACTTCCTCCCGAGATCGACCTCGAGTGGAATATTCCCCAACCGAAGAGCGACGTGGGGGCTCCGTGCGAGGAACGCTTGTAGTGGAACGTCGAGGTGGTTCTCTAGGAACAGACTCTGCGTCGGCCTCCATATCGGCCGCTCTGGCAGCGCCACCTTAGTATCTCCCCGAACCAGTGAAGCCCCGATCAATGAATTTTTTCATGGTGCTTCACTCTTTAGTCAGCTGCCGGAGAAATCCCCACCGCGGCTGGAAAATAGCAAAACCAAGGGGTCATTCATAAGTGGTATACAGGGTAAAAGGAGGCAACATAAAACCGAGTCTTACAGGTTTATGGTCGAATTCTTGAAGCGCGAAGCACTCACTACTGTGCTCCACTTCCAGGAAGCGATACCGGGAAAGACTGGAACAGACATCGGGAAAGACTGGAACCGACACCGGGAAAGACTGGAATCGACAGGAAAGGCTAGGCGACAGGAAAGACGGAAGCGACAGAAAGGCGGAATCGACACCGGGAAAGACTAGAACCAATATGAATCGACACCGGGAAAGACTGGAACCGACACCAGGAAAGACTGGAACCGACACCGGAAAAGACTGGAACCGACACCGGGAAAGATTGGAACTGACACCGGGAAAGACTGGAAGCGACACTAGGAAAGACTAGAAAACTCCATCGACCATCGGCATCGTGTCCGATAACGAGTAGAGCATCATTCTTGCTCGAGATCATCTCAAAGGAGGCGCATGCCGCCCGCAACCGCGATGTAGGACTCAACTTCCAAGCATCAAATCAGGCTTTGCAAACCAAAGTCATATCCTCAGACTACTTTGAACTTCGTCCTATTCGGACTTGATCAAAGTGGGGGCTCTATGTAGACACCGGAATTTGTACCGGTATAAACCCGACTCATCAAAAAATATATACAAGACGGATGGGCAAGTGAAACGGGTCAACGGGCCCAAAAAGATCAATAAACCAAGCCCAAAGAAAATAAATCGAGCCGGGAATAACTAAAACCCAAAGGGGTTTTATTTTTTTATTCACCAGCCCGCACAGGAAGCGGGCCAGTCACGCGCCCCGACCCAGAGCAAATGAAACCCGCCTAGGGTTTGATCTGGCCCAGAAAATAATCAAACCCCGCCTAGGGTTTGAGCGAAGTTGCACGCGACGTCGTTCTGTTCCATGTCAGCGATCCGTGTGATGAAATTATCAAGGCCCGCCTAGGCTTTGATGAATATAGCGCCAAAAAATCGTTGCATGCATGCAATCCCCTGATTTTTGCCCACGTAATTTGACTTTGCCCTTGACTGCCTATAACCTGCCTAGGCTTTGGTGTGAAATGGCATGATTTTTGGGGTATGTTCCCCATCATTTCCCTCCAAATCACTCACTCCCTCACCTATAAATAGCCCCTCCATTCCACCTTCATTTTCATCAACTCTCATAAACAACTCTCACAACCAACAATCATCATCTAATACACTTACTCTACTCTTCCACCATATTATACTCTCTCAAATTCTCCTCATCTCCTATCATTATTCTATCCTCCTATTATCTCCATATTATACTTCCATCATCCTCCATCACAAAATCACCTTCCCACACCACATCCATATTATACTACTTTTTCTCCCATAATCCCTTTCTTAAATCATATTCTTCACAACCATACAATCATCCATACACGACTTTTCCTAAACCATCCACATTTTCTCATCCGGGGTTCAAGTCAAGGGGCTACTCAAGGGATCAAAGTCGTCATCGCTACATCTTAAGCAAGGTTCGATTTCTTTATTTTCATTATTGTAATTAATCATGTAATTCCTTCTTTAATTCCGTGCTTGTACATACTTTGTAAAATAAAACCGCATTGTTTTATATTGCATGATTCGAATAATAACTCCGCGAAATTAATCAAACTTCTCCCCGCTCTCTTTCTTTTCAATGTTGATTTTAGTAGATTCTGTTTTATAACAGGCGGATTCGAGAGTTCTTAAACTCTCGAATTCGTAACCTTACCCCCGAATCTAGAAATCGGGTTCGTAGACCGGAGTCTTTCTTTTTCTTATTTTATGGTTTGTCGATTTCCTTAAATCGGCTGGCGACTCTTTTACAATTTTATAAACTCGTTTAATTATTTAAAGTATTCGATTTCTTACACAAAATTAATTTAGGAAAATAATTTAATTCATGTCCAGCATTTATCCAAGGAGGGTCCCGAGAGAAATGGGCTAGAAAATGATAAAACCTACGCGGGTTTTATCATTTTCAACCCAATTTTTCTTTGGGCCGAAGAGATCAGTGGCCCAGCCTGGAATCCGCTAAAACCTAGGCGGGTTTTAGCTGATTCTAGTATTGTAGTTCTCTTTAGAACTGGATTTACTAATTGGGCCGGGATTAAATTATTGTTAAATTAATTTGTGTAATTACGGATAATTTAAATAATAAAAAACAGATTTGTAAATAAATAAAGTTTCATCACGTCGAAAACGAATTTCGAAAAATAAAAATATCCTTATTTAAGGATTAAGAAACCTTAGTCGGCTCTCGATCACAAATGTAGCGCATCTGAGAAAACATTTCCCAGAACGGGAATTTTTCCAGGGTGTTCGTACACAACTATCATTTTAGGTCTTAATATTTAGGGTTGGTCAAAGATGCATAACCCTAATCAACAATAAACACTGCAGTTAATGCTTTGTTTGCCGGAAAACAGATCGGAATATCCCCAAAAATAATTATAACAAAGATAAGGTCACCCTACAACTATCTATCAAAATACATGGCCTTTACAATAATTACATCAAAAATATGATGACCCTTTAGTTGTTTTTTGAATTGAAAAATCTATTAATATATTAGCAGAGTTGTAGTCTGACCAACCATGTATCTTAGAGATACTAGAATTATTATTTGAAGTCTCATTTAGTTTGTATTAGTGGTATATTAGGATTATACTTATCCTACATATTAGTTGCAAAAGTTTCTGTATAAAGGGACAAGGCCTCTTTCGAAAGAGACGCCGGGGGGGGGGGGGGGACAGAAGATACATATTTTTCCAAAGTCTCAAAATTCTTGTATCCCAAAATTCTTCATTCCCTAAATTCTTCATGTATCAGAGCGAGGTTTCTAAACTTAAATTATATATCATGAGGCCGCATGTGACATGTAATTTAAATCCTCCGTGGTTGATCAATTGTGGCGATTTTGCTCATATGATCAGAGATGAAACACTTATGAACGACATATAAAATATACAGCCAACAATAGTTGACCTACCCAACGAAGCAAAAAAAGCAAAATTCACTGCTGACAAGCAAGGAAAATTTCGCCAACAAACAAATTGCAGCTAAATCAGACACTTTTTGTATCATCTTTGAATTGCAATCTTGTTTTAGTTCACCATTTGAGCAGAGATTTAATCTACATAGCGACATTTGATTAAAATTCTTGTATCTTGTAGGATCGCACCTTGGGACTCTGATTGGTACAAGTAAGCAGTGTGATGCGGTCTATTTCTACAAGGAACATCAAGGAGAATCCACAGTTAATGTTGTGCAGAACGAGAGATTTTGGCATCAAAGATTGGGGCATACTTCAAAGGAAATTATGTCTTTCCTAGATTAGTCCTTACAAGGTACTAACTTACTTGAATAAACTAATAAAGCTTGTGAAATAAGTTTTTGAGAAAAACAAACAAGGAATTATTTTGGTACTAGTAAGAATAAAGTTAAGGGTTTATTTGGCATAATTCATGTTGACATATGGAGTTCTTATAGGGTGTCTACCTCGTGTGGTGCCCACTCTTTTCTCACTATTGTAGATGATTACAATCAGAGTATTGAGTTTATCTGATGACTGAAAAGGCAAAACTGGAAATTACTTAAGAAATTTTATCATTTTGGTGCAAAAATGGGAATGCAAATCAAGGGTCATGAAGGAATTTTATGCCAAAAAGGGAATTTGCACCAAACTAGTTGTGTTGACATACCTTAACAAGCCTACTAATATACTCCAGTGATTTTTGTGTAAATGCATTAGGATTGCTGCTTATTTGATTAATCGAACTCCAAGTAAGTTGTTGAAATGAAAAACTTCCAATGAGATAGTTTTCAATGAAAAAAAAGCAATTATGATCATATTAAGGTCCTTGGTTGCTTATGTTTTGGTGAAAGTAGGACGATTGATAAATTTGCCCCTCGTAATCGTAAGTGTGTGTTTAGTGGATATCCATTTGGAATGAAAGGGTGGCGATTGTATAATTCAAAGACTCAAGATTTTTTTGAAAGTAGGGTTGTGAGGTTTGTTGAACATGTTTTTCCTTTCTCAAAACCACCTAAGCAAAAATAAGGACAAAATTACAGCTCGTGAGTTTGGAGTAGCACTTAATTTTTAGATGATGAGTTAGGTGACCCCATGATAAGAAGGGTAGGGTGAGCCCAATTTAAACCCTAGAACACCAACTGGTTCAGGGGGAGCGTTATCCATGAAAGTTTAATTAGGCTAGTTAAATTTAATGCGGAAAATAAATAACCGAAAATAAAAGATAGACAAAACGCGGTAGTTGTTTACGATATTCCTCCGAACTCAATTTCGGAGTACATCACTGCCTAGAGTTCTCCAACTCTAGGATTTAACCTCGAATTATTATTCAGATGGATTTGTCACAATCTTAGAGCCTTCTCTACTGTCAAGATCTCACCACTTGATATTGCCTCTCAATCAAGTGTGAAGAGTTGACCTCTCAACTCTTAAATCCTCACCCTAACAATAATTATCTCAACAACTCAACTCAAAAGCTTGACACAATTTTCTTTGTAATCTCACACTCAACAATAGTAAGAAAGAACAATAGTGAGATGTTTCCTTGCGTCTTGTCTCTTGTCTTCTCTTGTAAGCTTGAACGATCAACTACTCCTCGTATTTATAGCGTGTGAGTAGTGTCAAGGAGTCAATCATATGAATAAAGCAACTCTTCATTCTTGGCATGCATGATCTCTTGATCTTGATATGATTCTCACAAGATGTTGCATTTGAATTCTTTCACCTTATCAATAAGATATGATACTTGCAAGTGGATAAACAGCCACATAAGGATAAGAATGAGAATCCTTATCCATATGCGGTTATTCCATACAAAAGTCAACTTATAAATATGTCCCTTATGAGAGACATTTTCTGATTTTGATGGAAAAATTCGTTTTCATTTTTTATTTCTTCTCTTTGTGTGAATTGTTGTCAAATAAAGGTTTGGGGTGTGATTTCCTGGTAACTCCGTTTTGGTAGCCACCATCAATTTTGTGACATCAAACGTGAAGAGCAATTAATCGTGGAACAAGAATCAAGCAAAACCGATCTGCTTCCGCACCTTTGAGATATTTCTAATACAGTGGTATCAGAGCCATTTTTGCCTGACTTGTTCTCGATTTTATCTTCCTAATTTGTTTAGGCTAGATTCGAATGTGCCCCTATAACCAGATATATGAAATGCTTTTAATACTCTAATCTCAACCAGTAAACCCCCGAGATTCAGAACCCTTACCAGAGTCCCCCTAAGACGCACCCATACTTTGAACTCAACTTTCATCCCAAAATCAGTAGAAAGTTTATGTTTCTGAGAAGAAAAAAAGATTTGGGTAGAAGATGAACTTAGTGTAAATCGAACGATAAAGTCAAAATCGAAAGACAAAATCAAGTTTTAAGTAACGAATCACATTCATGACCTGATCACGCTCAGGAATAAGTATTCCTCTAGCCTTTAAATCACGAACCATTGCACTTAGCATTCGCATGTTCTCAATTATACTTCACTTTGGATGATCAATTTCATATTGCATATACTTAAGGTGCAATAAACGAAGCTTGGTCGCCGAAGTTTGACCAAATTGGATCTTGACTTGGTCCCACAATTCCTTAGTCGTGGGGTATATCTCAAATTCCCCAATTAGGTCATCATGCATGAGGTTCAACAAGGCATATCGCACTGAGCGATCCTTTTTGAACCACTCCTGGTATACCTCCAACTCCTTCTTATACTTAAGAAGGAGTTGGAGGAGTTGGAGGTATACCAGGAATGGTTCAAAAAGAAAAGACCAGGAGTTGGAGGTATACCAGAAGTGGTTCAAAAATGATCGCTTAGTGCGATATGCCTTGTTGAACCTCATGCATGATGACCTAATTGGGGAATTTGAGATATACCCCACGACTAAGGAATTGTGGGACCAAGTCAAGATCCAATTTGGTCAAACTTCGGCGACCAAGCTTCGTTTCTTGTATCTTAAGTATATGCAATATGAAATTGATCATCCAAAGGGAAGTATAATTGAGAACATGCGAATGCTAAGTGCAATGGTTCGTGATTTAAAGGCTGGAGGAATACCTATTCCTGAGCGTGATCAGGTCACGAATGTGATTTGTGCAATTCCGTCAAGTGAGGAATGGAAGTCTTTTAAGAATCTCATGCTTCACAATGACCACATTACTACTATGGCGGAGATCACGCGACACCTTGAACTTGAAGAGGAACGCCTTAAGTCATGTGCTCCTACCCCTTCAGCATTAGTTGCTAAGGGGAATATACCCCTAAAGGAAAGAGGTTTAATAAAGGTAAGAAGAAAGGAAATCATCCTTATCAGAAACCCAAGAACAATGGTAATAGTGATAAGAAATAGCCTAAGGCAAAAGGTAGCAAAGAGAAGAATATGGCACGCGTGAAGTGCTATAATTGTGAGAGGGATTGTCCCGAGCCTTCTAAGGTACTTCTTTCTATAAGTGTCTCTAATGTGTTTGTTTGTTCCCATGCATTTGTTGCTAACTCCTTTCCTTATTGGATTGTAGACTCGGGAGCCACCAAGCACATAGTTCAGGATCGAGTTGGTTTTGTAGATTTTCACCCTTACCCGGTGGGTCTACAAAGTGTGACATTGGGAAATGGCACTTAGGAAGATGTTCTCGGTGTGGTAACATATCAGCTCAGGCTACGTGGAGGAAATATGTTATTACTCTTGGACACTCTCTACGCACCTGGGGTGCATTGTTCTCTTCTTTCCTTTGTTTCTCTAGTTAAAGTAGGGTTTCAGTTTGTTTCTAGATGTGATGGATTGGATATTATGTTTGGTAAACTGTTTGGCACCGCATCGTTTGTAAATGATTTTCCTGTGTTGGATTTGGACATTTGCAATAATAATTCTGCTTTTGTTTCATTTGTTGATCCTAATATTGAATCTGTTAAATGGCATGCTAGATTAGGACATCTTTGCAAGGATAGAATGACTAGACTAGCTAAAGAAGGTCTTTTGGACCGGCTCACTAAGGTTAAGTTGCCTAGATGTGAGCCATGTTTAGCTGGTAAGGTGACTAAAAAGCCTTTTGGCAAGGCTTCTAAGGCGTCTTGTCCCTTAGAACTTATTCACTCCAACATATGTGGACCTATGACCATTAAAGCACGACATGGTGCTTGGTATTTCCTCACTTTTATTGATGAGTATTCACGATATGGGTACGTGTACCTCTTATCAGACCGTTACAAAGCGTTAGATGCGTTTAAGAGATTTGTGGCGGAAATTGAGACTAAATTAGATCGAAGAGTTAAGTCCCTTCCCACTGATCGTGGTCGTGAATACCTTTCTGATATGTTCAAAGGTTTTTGTGAGGAAAAGGGCATATGTAGGCAACTCATGATTCCTCGAACTCCGCCACAAAATGGTGTTGCAGAATGTATGAATCGAACATTACTTGATATGGTCAGGTCAATGATGGCTCAGGCTAGTCTTCCAATTAGTTTTTGGGCGGATTCTTTGCTTACGACAACATATATCCTAAACCGAGTGCCTAGTAAGAGTATTTCCACTACTCCATATGAGTTATGGAATGGTAGAAAGCCCGTTCTAGACCATTTACGTCCATGGGGTTCAGCTGGCTATGTGCACAACTCAACTTAAAAACATGGAAAACTTGGTCCAAGAGCTACCAAAATGGTATTTATTAGATACTCAGATAGCTCAAAAGGTTATGTTATGTAGGGAGATCATCCAAATGGTGGCATGACGGAATTTGAGTCCCAAAATGTCAAATTTCTTGAGGATGAGTTCCCAAGTATTGGTGAAATCAAAAAGGACATGGAGTTGTATGAGTTGCAACAACCATCTCTCGGTGAGGGGGAGGATTTGACTACTCTCCATGACACCGAGGATGGTAATTTTCTACCTAATGATGGAGATAGGGGGAGTGGACCTACCAACCTTAGTGGGAGTGGTCCACCAAACCTTACTCAAGAGAATCTACCAGAGAATGAGGAACGTCGTCAATCTCCACCTCCTGAAAATGAAAATGAAGATCGCTCACGATCTCCAACTTCTAACCAGGAAACCACAATCCATCGGGATATTGGGAGTAATTCTTCTAGTGATCAGAACTCCAAACCTCATAGGAAAAGGGGGAGGGATTCTGAATCCCATCAAACTAGAGAATCAAGTCCTAAAATTTTCCGAAGGAGTGAGCGAGGAAGAGTTCCCCTACGATTTTTTCAAATCGAAGGGGAAATGTTCTTTTGCATGCCTTTGGAAATAGAAGAACCAACCTCTTATGCAGAGGCTGTAGATTCACCAAACCATAAGGAATGGATGGATGCCATGAGAGATGAGTTGGACTCAATGGCAAAGAATAAAGTTTGGGGGTTGATCTTCCTCCTCGACACAAGGCTATTGGAAACAAGTGGGTTTTCAAAGTTAAACGTCGAGCAGATGAGTCAATTGATAAGTTCAAAGCTCGATTAGTGGCGAAAGGGTTTACACAAGTTGAGGGTGTAGACTATAAAGAAACATTTTCTCCTGTGGTGAGAATGACTTTTATTCGCCTACTTCTAGCTTGGTTGCCCATTTGGACTTAGAGTTGTACCAAATGGATGTAAAGACTGCTTTCCTCAATGGTAATCTTGAGGAGGAGATTTATATGGAACAACTTGTTGGCTTTGGGTCAAAAGGTAATGAGGACAAGGTTTGTCGCCTCAAAAGATCCATATACGGTCTCAAACAGTCTTCCAAATCATGGTACATCATATTCCATGAAGCCATTACTTCTTTTGGCTTATGTATGGTTTCTGAAGATCACTGTGTGTATGTTAAGAGAACAACACTAGGGATTATGTTCCTTACGTTGTATGTTGATGACATACTACTGGCTGGAAACAACTTGGAGATGATCAATAATGTCAAGGAATCCTGTCCTCCCTCTTTGAGATGAAGGACATGGGTGAGGACAGGTATGTCCTAGGTGTTGAGGTCATTAGGGATCGCTCTAAGAAACTTCTTGGTTTATGCCAAAGGGCATATATTGAGAAGGTTCTAGAACGATTTCAAATGAATCAATCCAAACCCGTTGATACTCCAGTTGAAAAGGGTTTAACCTTAAGTCTTGAACAATGCCTTAAGACATATTCTGAAAAGAAAAGAATGAGTAAGGTCCCTTATGCTAGTGCCATAGGAAGCCTAATGTATGTTATGTTGTGTACACGGCCTAACATTTTCTTCGCAGTTGGATTGGTAAGTCTTTACCAAAACAACCCGAGACCTGATCATTGGAAAGTCGTCAAAAGAATATTGCGCTATCTTCGGGGAACTACGGACTTGGTATTATGTTACCAAGGTGAAGACCTAAAGCCGAGGGGATGGGGTGGTGATCTTGATGAGTCGAGGTCAACCTCAGGCTATGTTTTCACTCTTGGTGGGGGAGTGATATCTTGGTGCAGTAAGAAGCAAGATTGCATATCATTATCGACCATGGAAGCCGAGTATGTTGCTTGTTGCTTCCCTGCTCAGGAGGCAGTTTGGCTTAGGAGCTTTCTCCAAGATCTCAATCTCACCTCGAGAATTGATGATCCAGTGGAGATGTGGTGCAACAATACTGCTGCTATTCAATATGCTAAGGATCCTAAGTTTCATAGGAAAGCTAAGCATATCAAGAGGCGCTATCACTTTGTGAGGGACGCAATAAAACAAAAGGAAGTTGTTGTATGATACCTATCTACTAATAAGATGATAGTTGATCCTCTAACTAAGCCTACCCCTAGAGATGTGTTCAAAGCTCACACGATGAGTTTAGGTAAAAGAGAGTTTAATTGTATGGACATATTATTCACAGTCATCATTTCAGTGTGATAAAGATTGATGTTTCTCTCTTACCCAAATGTTTATTGTGTTGTTGTTGTTGTTTTTTTTTTTTTTTTTTAATGGTTGCTCAATAGGCACATGTGTTTGTCACTAGGCTTATGATAATCTAGTCACACTGATTATCAACCCTAACACTTAAGTAGTGGTTAGGATGAGACTTAACAAATCTTTGCACTAAAGATGTAGTATTGGTAATATTTATACTTAGGTAGTATAAATAATTAATTTAAATTGTCGCCTTAGTAAGTCTAAGATGAGATTTTCGAAAATCGAATATAAAACAACCTTATATTGAAGCCTTAAGCCGAATCAAGAATGACTAAGTTGTGCTGAGTACATTGCTTAGGTGACACAAGTTAGTTTTTGAGGTAAAACCAGACTTGTATGGTATAAAGAAAAGTGACGAATTTACCTTAGTGGGAGTTATACCATGACACACATTTCATAGTGTGTGCTAAAAGTCGATCTAGTGGCGTGACAATTGTTTCCCTACCTTGTCATTGTGTGATCCTAGTAGATTTCGTTGTCTACACTTTGCAATTCCCTTTGACTTAATACTATGGCATGGAGTCTATGTGAGATGGTTGCTACTTTAGTGCGTACTCCAAGAACTATGAAATTATACAGTTTAGCGGAACACACTAGGAAAGCGATCTCACTAAAATGAAATGTCATGAGTAGTTAAGAAAAACTATTCCACATTCACCATATCAGCCCGGGCGATTATATTATGGAAATATAGTCAATGATATATTGTTTGGCATAAAGGGACAGTGTAGACACTGAAAAATTGAGCTCAATTTCAGACAAATTTTGCGATTTCATATTCGGGCCCAGATAAAATTCTCGCAGATTTAGCATTTTTGGCCCAGTCAGATTAAAATTCTCGCGGATTTTGCATTTCTGGCCCAGTCAGATTAAAATTCTCAAGGATTTTGCATTTTTGGGCCCAGATAAATTTCTCGCGGATTTTGCATTTGTGGCCCAGTCAGATTAAAATTCTCGCGGATTTTGCATTTTTGGCCTAGTTAGATGAAATTCTTGCGGATTTTGCATTTTTGGCCCAGATAAAATTCTTACGGATTTTGCATTTTTGGCTTAGTCAGATGAAATTCTTGCGGATTTCTCACATTGGCCCATGCCAGTTCATGCTTCAGCCCAGTACAAAAATCCAGCCCAGAAGCAAAGTCTTGCGGATTGCAGCAGAAGAATCTCGCGGATTTTATCCTCCGGCCCATAGGAAATTCTCGTGGATTCCGGTTTGAATTCAGATGAATTGGGCGGGATTTGTTTTTCTCAGTCAACTGGCAGTTAACTTAGTCAAGAAAACTGTCTTTCCCACGACTCGCTCTATCTGAGTGTCTCGCGGATTTGCTGGGGTGAGGGAGGAGGCAGATGTTGCAGGTAACTCCCAGACATATTGTCTATAAATGGAAAGTCCTAGCGGATTTTTCAGGGGTTAGAGGGTCTGGTATAGGTGCATTTCTAAGCATAATCAACAGTGAGAAAAACAAGAAAATACTCGTTCTGCTTTAAATCTGATCCTCGCGGATTTGTTAAAGGGAGGAAAATCATTGTTGGCGACTGAATGCAGTGTTGACAACTGCGGTGAAAGGGTCGGATTGAGCATAAACTCTCGCGGATTCTGGGGAAGGGGCGGGACGACCGTTTGAGACTTAATTTCTGCCTAAGTTTCTCGCGGATCTTCGAGGGTCAGTAATTGTTTTTTCTTTTTTTTTCTTCTGTTTTTCTCGGTTTTCACCAATTTGTAACAATGTAGTTTAATACCCCGCCCGCTGTAATATTTTTTTAATTTTTGTTTCATTTCCGGACAAATGTTTGCATTTTTGCTGTTTTTATTGTTCGCATGTTCCATTTTTTAAAGTAATGTGACAACTTTTGCGTTTTGGTTTCTTTCTAAGAAAAACCCGATCTAGTAAAGGCCGCCACGGTGGGCGATGCAAGGGCATTCCCCTACACCGGCATCTTTACCCCCAATCCCGACTTTGGTTCGTAGATTGTGGAGTTTATTTTGATTTATTTTGTTAGTTTTTTTAAAACTAACGGGCGACTCCGTGTTTTCCACTCCGGGCATGCTTTTTGGTCTAGTAATCTTTTCATTCCGAAGTTTTTTTGAAAGTATTGTTACGCCTTTTGCTTGAAGTTGGGACGAAAGTCATTCGATTTTGGGAATTTTGGGTCCTCGCGGATCCACCGTCTCACGGCCCTGGATCTTCGTGGATTTAGCAGCCCGTGGGGTCGGTGGATTTTCGTGGATCCCATGATTCACAGCCTCAGGATGACCTTTGTTGCAACTCCATGCTATTCATTGCAATTTTGGGCCATGTCCAATTCTATTCCTAAGACTGGGATCCGCGAGGATCCAAGTCTCAGAAAATTAGAATTGGGCTTGACCCGGATTTGTGAAGCGTTGATAATATTCTAAAAAGTCATCGGAAAGAAAATTTAATTAAACAAATTTAAAACAACCCGGAGTGGAGGTAAAAAAAATTATATTCGTGCAAGAATAATCATACGTGCACCCTAGGAAAATATGAGCAACCCTATCGTCGATGCGGCACTGTGTGGGGGACAGTACCCTCCGGGCCGCGGGCCCTACAGTGGCGACTCCACTGGGGAATTATTTAGAAAGTGGGTAAGACTTGAAAAGTCGGGTTTTTTTTTTTAAAAAAAAGTTGTCACTTTTTTTAGGCATATTCGCATTTTTTTCGGGCCTTCCCCTTTGTTGGGCACACAAGGCACCGCTTAGGTCAATCACCCTTATTTTTACCATTTGAGGAAAATAAAAACCATTCAACTTGGTGGGTCCATTTAGATCTTCACCAAGCCGGTGGTTGTTTTCCCACTCGTGCACCACTCCTTAGTCCTCACGAAGAAGGGAGCAACCCGAATGAGTTAATCTTGCCATGCACCCCATGGAAGATGAAGCGTTTGGGACACGAGCTAGAGGTTAACCCTCAAACATAGATCCTTGGATAGGGTGGAATTCATTTGTGTGCTATATGCTTTCGACCCTCGAGCTTGAGACCATGCCATAACGCTTAAAATAAAAAAGAGTAATAAAAGTATTCATGTTTTGCATAGCGGGCCAAGATAATTAATTTGGTCTATACAAGTTTTTGGCCTCGGGGATTCTCACGGATCCCATGTTAGGCTAGGCCTTGCATAGCCCAAATTAATGGTCTTGTCCTCCCTTTTTAGCTATCAAATCTTGGTTTAGGCTCAATAGTGGGTTTGAGCCCAAGAAATCCGCGAGGATTCTTGGTGAGCTCGGCCTCTATGGGGTCTAAACTAAAGTTTTTTTTTAGGATCATGTGCATTTGCATGAAGTCGTCCTATCTAGTCTAAGCAGGCCATTTGGGCCGCACAAGTCTATTCGGACTTTGCAGATTCTCGCGGATTTGTGAGTGAGCCTGGCCTTGTGTGGTTTAAATGGGCTCCTTGTTGTGTGTAGTTAGCTAAAAATGATATATTTAGCCCTTACGAGAGGCTTGAGCCTGAAAGTTTGATGTTGGGCTTAGCCCGGTAAGGTCTAAATATGTCTTTCTAGCTCGAGTCTACATTTGCATAGGAGTCTTATTCGGGTTCTGCATATGACTTAGAGCTTTGGTTCGGTTATTCGGGATTCAAATAAAATTCTTCATCCATTGCATGCATAAAGTCTTAGGGATCGACGTTGAGCTGAGTCTTCAAATCCCTTCATCTTTCAGGACAGAATAGGTTGGTTTTGGGTATATCAAAGGGACGAGACCGGCCGGTTGGAGACTTTTGACATCCACTACGACAGCAACGAAGATCGTGCATCATCCGAGGTAACCGATAAAGAAGCGACCGACGAGGAAGCATCTGAAGAAGGTGTTGAGTCTTTGGTATTGACCCATCTGAGACAATGTCGGATCCCAATGGTGATCATCCTGAAGGCCATCCTCATAGTGATCTAGAGGAGGAGCCGGTGCCTCCTCCACCACATCCTCCACATACTGAAATGGAGCAGCTTACCAACGTAATTCTGAACATGCAAGTCACTATTAATGCTCAACTAGAGGCACAAATCAGAGAATTGATGCTGTCATTCACGCTATGGAAGAGGCAAAGAATTCGAATCTGAAGAATCCCCCTACGGGTGAAGTGGAGCAATCAGGAAAGGAGAAGGACGGGTCGGTCCACGGGGTTTCGAACTCGAGACTTGATCGAATTGAACAAATGCTGAAGGAATCTACACTCTTCAACAATCAGTTTATGGACGACATAGGTTTCACGCATGTTCCAAGAGGTAGACTTCCCCCTAAGTTCAACATGCCTGATGTCAAATTTCATGGTACTGAGAGTCCACATCAACATATGCGGAATTTCATGGGGGCTATGACACTTAAGGGAGTAGAAGAGGATATTTATCATATTATCTTTCCTTAGACTTTAGGCCCGGATATTATGAAGTGGTATAATACACTTAGTCCTACCAAGTCCTCACAATGGAACTCGCTTTGCAAGGAGTTCCTACACCAATACTCCTACAATGTTGACATGCCTGTCACCTTAAGGGACATGGAGCTAATGAAGCAAGGAGAAAAAGAGTCTTTCTCCGACTACTTTGCCCGATGGAGAGTAAAAGCAGCTCAAATGGTAGACCGACTGTCTGAGGAACACCAAGTCGACATGCTTGTTCGGGGTCTACAACCCTCGTACAACTCTCATTTATGGTTCCAACATCTCAAAGACTTTGTCTCGTTAAGGTTAGCTGGAACAAAGATTGAAAGTGAGTTCGCTAAGGGAGTCACAATTGGGGGCTGGAAAAATACTTACACCAACAAGAAGCCAGCTGGCCCATCCACTTCAGCTAACAAAGGGAACGAGGTGAATGCTCTACAACGGTACACCGAGTATACCCCGATAGACACTACATATGCTCAAGAACTAGAGCGTTTATTAAGTAAGGGAATGATTACTCTTCCCGACTTAAAACCTGAGCCAAAAGAAAAGCCACGGAGTTGGGATGCAAGTAAGTTTTGTAAGTACCACAGGGCTCGGGGACATGATACCGAACAATGCTTCACTTTGAAGAATAGAATGGAGGAGATGTTTAGGTTAAAGCAGCTACCTTTACCAAAGGCAGCACAGAATCCTAGCAACACGGGCAACCCACTAGGTTCTTTACACATACATGCCATTTTCGAAGAATGTGAATGGGATCCTTCCGATTTCATTACTGATAAAAAGAAGCCCAATTACATCATACGTTGCTTCTTTGATGACTATGGGGTGAACGGTTTATGGGCTAGCGATGAAGAAGATGTCTATGGTGAACCTCACACCAATAATGTCAGTAACAACTTCTGGAATTCTGACAGTGATGATGACTTTTGGGGAGTAGCAAAATCTAGTCAAACTAAAACCCCGGGCGTTAGCTTTCTTACCCGGTATAGACGCCATAACTATCCAGGAGGTCCTTCCCAAGTCCAACCCCAAGACAAATGGAAGGAGAATGTCGGGGAGACAGCGATCCCTACTCCCGAAGAAGACCTTATGCTGAAACAGTTGAAGAGATTGAAGATGGACGTCACTGTTTGGAAATTACTCGCCGCCTCACAAAAGCATAGCCAGGCTTTAATCGAGGCTTTAAGTAAGATTGAAGTGTCACCTGAAACCACACCCGAGGAAGTAGTGTCTTTTGTCACATCCGGCAAGAGTACTATAACCTTCAGTGATGAGGATTTGCCTAAAGAAGGTCTTGCACACAACAAGGCCTTATACTTAACTGTGGGTTGTTCCAATAAGGTGATACCTTTAGTATTAGTTGACAATGGATCCGCCGTGAATATTTGTCCATGGAGGACAGCTCAAAAGCTGGGTATTCAATCCCATCAGCTTACTCAACAAGCCATCCAGCTTAGAGCTTATGATAATACTCCTAGACGAGTTTTGGGTTAAATCCTCTTGCCCGTCACTACAGATACGATTTCTAGCAACATTGAGTTTCTAGTACTGGATATTCCAGCTTCCTTTAACCTGCTACTAGGGCGTCCTTGGTTGCACGAACAACGAGCGGTGTCATCTACCTTACACCAGAAAGTAAAGATGATGGTCAAGGGGCAAGTGATAACCATCAAAGGAGAGGAATTATCTGCTGTAATTACTTCTAAAAAGCCAATGTTAGAAGTGGAACATAACTCAAAGGATGAGGAATTCCATCACTGCGACATTGTCGCTACTTTAGAGAAGGACGAAGCACCATTGGATTTTGATCCTTATTCCAACCGGAAAGTTAATGCTATCCTCAAGAAGCATGGTTATTTTCCCGGTTTACCTTTACTCAAAAGGGCAACCACCATTTTGTACTAGGGTATACCCCAACTGAGGAGGAGCAACGGTTAGCAAATAGGGTTGTGAGGGTTAAGAAGAATGAGCCAATACCGCTTTATAGTGTAAAGCCGTATCCACTCACGCTCAATGGACAGTTTATGAAAGAAGGAGATTGTTTTCCGTACTTCGGCTTTCCGGAGCCATATTACTTAAAAATCAAGGGGATTTTGGTTCCATGTCTGGAGATTTTCAACGACTGTATGCTACTCGAGGAGGAACCATTCACGCCAGCGCGGGAGAAAAGGTCCCCACTAGATTGGACTCATCTAACCGGGAGTAATATCTTTGGGATTTTGTTTGGGCAAGAGGCACAGAAAGAAGAGAAACCTGTGGAGGCACTTTCTTTAGCCCTATCAAGCATGGATTTTGATCCTTCTAAGCTCATCGCAACACGGGGCCAAGAGAGCAAGCAAGTCACTTGGATAGCGGTTGACGGTGACAAGGAGTTCACTATAGCTTTAGGAGAGTCTATTTATGGGTCTAGGTCTAGTTTTCATTCCGTTTCTGTTCCATTTTCCGAGTCTGTTCTAGGGTTGGGCTTTAAGCCCACTAAGTTTATTGCATCTACTTCAGGAGAGTCTGTTGAGTCATCTGTTGATGTTCTTGTTTCTCAATTCAATGAAATGAACTCTTTTGCTTACGACTCTTCTCATTCCCCATCCCTGAACTGCTTTGCCTCAAATGAAAATAATAATGATGTTGTAAACGAATCTGAAATCCCTAAAGACCTTTTAAAAGCAGTAGAGGACCATGAAAATCGGATCTCGGTAATTGAGGAGACTATAATTGTGAATTTAGGTACCCCAGAAGAACCTAAGCTAACCAAAATCGGGAAATCTTTAACTCTCGAGGAGCAGACGCAATTTACTTCACTCCTACGAGAATTCGTAGATGTCTTTGCCTGGTCATACCAAGATATGTCTGGTATAGACAGGGAAATAGCTGAGCATAGAATACCACTTTACCCTGACGCTAAACCAATAAAGCAGAAGCTTCGTCGTATGAATCCAGAATGGACGTTGAAGATCAAGGAAGAGGTTGAAAAGCAGTTAAGTGCAGGATTCATTAGGGTGTCAGAATATCCACAATGGATAGCAAATGTTGTCCCAGTTCCGAAGAAGGACGGGAGAGTTCGGATGTGTGTAGATTTTAGAGATCTAAACAAGGCGAGTCCGAAGGATGACTTCCCTTTACCCCATATTGATGTTCTAGTAGACAATACTTGTGGTCATGCCCTTCTTTCATTCATGGATGGGTACTCAGGTTACAACCAGGTTAAGATGGCCGAGAAGGATATAGAGAAGACAACCTTCATCAGTCATTGGGGTACGTTCTGTTACGTAGTAATGCCATTTGGGTTGAAGAATGCCGGGGCGACCTATCAAAGGACGGCCACTACATTGTTACATGATATGATGCATAGAGAAGCAGAAGTCTATGTGGACGATATGATCATTAAATCTGTGGATCGTGACACACATATAGATAGCCTTAGAAAATTTTTCCTTAGGCTTCGTAAGTGCGGAATGAGGTTAAATCCCCAGAAATGTGCCTTTGGAGTAACTTCAGGTAAACTATTAGGTTTTTTAGTAAGTTTTAGAGGTATTGAGGTTGATCCCGCAAAAATCAAGGCGATACAGGAAATGCCACCGCCTAGGACGGAAAAGGAGATAAGAGGTTTCCTAGGACGATTATAATATATCAGTCGGTTCATATCTAAACTCACCATGATATGCGACCCTATATTTAAGAAGTTAAAGAAAGGAGTCAAACCAGAATGGGATGAAAAATGCTAAGCTTCCTTTGACAAGATCAAGGAGTACTTGGCTAATCCGCCTGTTTTAACTCCACCCATGCCTGGTGAACCATTGCTTTTATATTTAACCATCACGGAGACAGCAATGGGGGCTATGTTAGCCCAAAGATATGAAGGAGAAGAACGAGCCATATATTATCTAATTAAGAAATTCTTGGAATACGAGACCCGGTACTCCAACATAGAGAGGTTGTCCCTTGCTCTTGTTTGGGCAACGAGGAAATTACGTCACTACATGCTTGCTCATACAGTGCATGTGACCGCTTTTATGAACCCTCTCAAATACCTGATGGAGCAGCCATTGGTCAATAGTAGAGTAGCTCGGTGGATGGTTATGTGTCAGAGTTTGATTTACAATTTGTTCCACAAAAAGCCATAAAATGAAGAGTGGTCGCAGATTTTCTGGCCGATTTACCCATAGAGGAGGCCCACGAAGAAGAACTTAAATTTCCTGATGAAGAAGTATTTCAAACCCAAGAAGATATTTGGCATATGTATTTTGTTGGGGCATCCAATCAAAGTGGGTATGGAGTAGGAATCATTTTGATTTCCCCTGAAGGAGCACAAACTCCGATTTCAGTAAAATTGGATTTTGAAGCAACAAACAACGCAACTGAATATGAAGCATGCATTATTGGTATGCAAGCCGCGGTGGAGATGGGCATAAAGTGCATAAGAATATTTGGCGATTCAAGTCTCTTAATAAATTAAGTTTCTAACAAATGGAAAGTGAAGAATGAAGCTTTGGCACCTTACCAAACTTATGTAAGAGACTTAGCGGAGCATTTCGGTCAGATAGTTTTCACTTATTTACCTCGGGAACATAATGAACTGGCTGATGCTTTGGCTAAGCTGTCATCCATGCTTAATATCCCGAGAGGAGCTGTGTCTATGTCTATATGTATAAAGCGAAGGGATCAACCAGCTTATGTTTACTCTTTAGAGGTTTGTGAGGTAGATCCAACTTGGTGGTATTATGACATACACCAATACATCACTAAAGGAGCTTACACTGAAAATATCAGGACGAGATCGCAAAGAGCAATTAGACTCTTGGCTTCACAGTATTGTTTGATTCAGGATCAGTTATACAAGAAAACTGACATGGGCATTAATTTGCTTTGTCTAGATCGAGATGAAGCTAAGAACATGATGGGAGAAGTTCACGGAGGAGAATGTGGTCCACATATGAACGGACGGACATTGTCCAAAAAGATACAAAGAATGGGGTATTACTAGTTAACTATGGAGGCCAATTGTCATGATTATGTGAAAAAGTGCTACAAGTGTCAAATCTATGCGAACTTGCAACACCAACCTCCTTCATTTCTAACTACTTTGACCTCGCCTTCGCCAATTTCAGTGTGGGGCATCGATATCATAGGGAAGATCACTCCTAAAGGAACAGGGGGACATGAGTATGTACTTGTAGCCATTGACTACTTCAGAAAATGGGCAGAGGCAGCATCTTATGGAAAATTAACTTCTAAGCACGTCGCTAAATTCATACTTAGAAACATAATATGCCGTTACGGAGTACCTCATGAGTTATAAGTGACAATGGAGTTCACTTTAAGAAGGAAACAACGGAGTTGTTAGCTAAGTATAAGATCCAGCATCATAGATCTTCGGTATATCGACCTCAAACCAACGGGGAAGTTGAGGCAGCTAACAAGAATGTCACTAGGATAATAGAAAAAATGGCCACAACATATAAAGATTGGCCCGGTAAGTTACCGTTTGCGTTGTGGGGTTACTGGACTTCTATTCGTACATCCACCGGAGCAACACCTTACTCTTTGGTATACGGAATAGAAGCGGTTCTACCGGTTGAAGTGGCGATACCTTCCCTACGAATTATAGTAGAAAGCCAGATTCCGGAGGCAGATTGGGCTAAGGCTAGATATGAGGAGTTGGTTAATATTGATGAGAGGAGACTCAGATCCATGCATAACGTCCAGATATACCAAAACCGCATATCTAGGGCGTTCAATAGAAAGGTTAAGCCAAAAGACCTCGGAGAAGGTGATTTAGTGATGAAAGAAATAAGGGCACCTATCCAAGACCCGAGAGGAAAGTTTAGGCCCAATTGGATGGGTCCATACATTATAAAGACAATCCTTCCCGGAGGAGCTGTGAAGTTGATGGATTTGGAAGGCGAAGAATGTGCTCAGCTAACTAATTTAGATCAACTGAAGAAGTTTTACGCTTAAGGGTAAAAGTGGATATAGAAACTGGTGACCAAAACCAGCAACTATGCTTAAATTATTAGCTACTAACTCATCGGGTTAGCAACTGAATCCTTTCTTGAACTACGGAGGCCTGATTCCATTCATAATGTGGATACGTAGGAAGCTTCTTTAAGTCCGGCCTAAACAGATAAATTTCATGCTTAAATTATTAGCTACTAACTCATCGGGTTAGCAACTGAATCCTTTCTTGAACTACAGAGGCCTGATTCCATTCATAATGTGGATACGTAGGAAGCTTCTTTAAGTCCGGCCCAAACAAATAAATTTCCTGATAATTTATTTCGGTTGTCTGTTTTCGGCCCTTAAAGCAACATGGACTCCTCGCGGATCCCATGAAACTTAAAACCTTTGTAGGGCTCAAAATTTCAAAAATCTTATCTAAGCCTTGGCAGGTCCTCGCGGATTTTGGGTGCCTAGGTCCTGAATTATGCCCTTTCGCAGCCTAACTCAATTTTGGGCCTTTAAAGTACTATAGATCCTCGCGGATTTTGCAAAATCTGGGTCAGAATTTGCGTAGATTGCCATCAGCCCAATTTCCCATACACTTCCGCACACCAAGGCTTCTGGACTCTCGCGGATTTTTTCTTCACCTTCGGTCCAAAATACATACAAACTCTGTTTCTGTTCGAAGTGGGGGCTGCTTAGTTTTTTTTTTTTTTACTGTGATTCTCGCGGATTTTCATTTGAATTTGCGGAATTGGATTTTTTTTATGCAGAAATCCTCGCGGATTTTACAAAATTTTGTTCAGAAATAAGTTTTTTTTTCCTTCTCTGTGATTCTCATGGATTTTCATATAAATTTACGGAATTGGATTGTTTTTATGCAGAGATCCTCGTGGATTTTACATCTATTGTTGAAAATTCTGAAAGTTCATAAACGAAAAATTCTTATTTCAATCAAATTTGAAGTCCAATAATCCAAAATCACAAAATTCAAATTAAAAAAAAAAAATAAAGCACACCAAGCATGCAAGCTTCCAACTTGCAACTAACCGTTCATCAGTATCAAAAAAAAAAAAACCAAAAGAAAACCCTAAAAGTTAAAGGCAAAGCAGCATCAGTTCTTTAATCTTGCTTGAGTTTCTTTCTTGTCTCTGGAGTGGTGCTCGACCTAGATCCTTCACATTTTGAAGATACTCTTCGGTGTCTTTTCCTAATAGTCGGGTTGTTTGGAGCCTTCTCTTTGCCTTTTCCACCATTCTTTGGAGTCTGTTGAGATGAAGTTTGAGTAGGTCTAGGTTCCCTTATCACTAAGGGTCTTTCCCGGGGGCGAGTGCGCTGTGTCGTAGCAGTTGAGCTAAGAGGGCAAACTCCAGTGGGTAAGGGTTGCCACCCCTTTTCTTCCCTCTCTTTTAAGTCCTTCCTGATAGTCGGGTCTGTTTCAGTTATCCAATGGCGATAAGCTTCAGATACAAAGGTGCTCCCGCCCGTTGTAGGTACAGTGAGAACAGGTCTGCTCATCCAATAGTCTTGCCAAGATCTAACTTTCACGGCATCATTAGCAATGACTCTAGGGTTAGGTGGGATACAGTCAAGTGTTGGAATCTACTGTTTTCTCCTAATTTGACGTTTGGCTCGCTTAGGGAGATAATAGGTGGTATGCATCAGGCCCACAAGTCTCACAAACGGGCATCGATGATCAACGGTCACTACTTCCCTCATCCTCCACCAAGTAATATGCCACTTGATGATCATCTCTTCAACAAACCATTTCAACCACTTGTCCGTCGAACGTTCTTTATATTTACGGGCACGTTGGCAAAACTAGGACATCCGGAATGTCAGATCATTCTTAGGAGGTGCTAAGAAGCGGGTGTGTTCCATTAACCATATCTGCAAAAGCAAGCAAGAGGATTTAGATTCTCAACAAGACGAATTCTCGCGGATTTATGAGGAAATTCCAACAGACAATTTCAGGGAATTCTCGCGGATTTCTTAAAAATTGTATAAATAAATCTCAGTAGCAAGTGTATTTGACGAAGATTTACAATGATGTTCGAATTGGATCCTCGCGGATTTAGTGACAAAATTCAGAAAAGGGAATGTGTTTGATATGTATTGTTCAAAAAATTGGCAAAAAAAAAAAACATTCTCGCGGAACTCATAGAAGTTTTACAAATAAATCAGTCTGGTACTTGTTTTGAAGATAGGATCCTCACGGATTTCAATTGAAAAGGTGGAAATTAATCTGAAAATTTACCTGAAGCAGCAGAGGGCTTCATGAGAAGTCACTCTCGGGTTCTTCACATAGTCCATCCAAGCACAAGATAGTTTCGGCCACGACCATTGGTGCTAGATTTTGATTGCAGCGGAGACTCTCGCTGACGTTAATTAATGAGGCTGGACCGCTATTCGTACCACCATGATGGAAAGAAAATCCCCCCAACAGGCACAGAACTAAAGCCCTAACTTTTTTCTCAACACTGTTTCGTTCGTCACCACTTTTGAACAAGGAAATTAAAGGCAGAAAGTTTACTCTTTCACCTTCTAAAATTTTCTCTAGGTTGTCTTTCTCCAACCCTAGTAGAGAAGTATATCTCGGGGCAGTATTTTTGGAAGAAGTCAGAATTACGGGTGTTGAGGTGAACTTAAAGCCAAATATCGCCCCGAATTCTTCGGGGATAGGACACAGTTCTTTTTCTCCAAATCTAAATAGATGGAGTTCAGGGTCCCATAATTCAATAGCAGCCCTCAAAATATCCCACATGATTCTCACTTGCCTTAAACTGATTAGGGTGTGAAGATTGTACCTTTTCAGTTCTTCCTTTTCAGTAAATGGAAGTGAAAGCATCCATTGTTCTAGCTCTTTTTGGAACGACATATTTTGGGTGGTAGGGTGAGTTTCTCGCGGATTTTGTGGAAGAAGCCAAGCTACAGGGTAGGTGTGGGGGAAGTTTTATGATTCTATGGATGATAGATCCTCGCAGATTTTATAGAGTTTAAAGATTCAAAGTTTGGATGCAAGGAGGTGGATTTGAACTAGAAGTCCTCGCGGATTTTTGGATATGACTCTATGAGCAACACACTCTCACGGATTTTAATCTTTGTCATGGAAGTAATGTGTATCAAGGACTCCCAGTAGATTGAGGTGCAGATTCAATTAAACAATTGTGATAGTGGATCGACACCAAGGTTGGACGGGATTGGGACTTCGTGGATTTTAAGTCCGGGGAACAAAGTCAATCCTCGCGGATTTGTCAAGGGGTTTGGGCCGATTAAAGGCCCGAGTCATTATTTGTATGAGGGCTTGTTATGTAAATTTTGGTGTAATCAAAATTTAGTTGTTTCCGACAATATTTATAGAGATTTACTTTTGCTTTGACCACAGCTCAATGTTTTTCTTTATCTGATGTGTCTTGCATTTCATTTTGTTTTTCTTAAAGAAAAATAATAAACAAAAACATATTAATTCATACATTAGCATTTGCATCAATGTCTGCATCTAGGATAGCTCATGAGTCAAATAACAAACAAGACAGCAGTTGTTTAAGCATTATAGATGGATAATTCTCAATAGTCCTCTTCGTCAGAGACTAAGTCTATAAATTGCGGGCCTGAAAAACCGAAGCGTCGGCCCGTTAGCGAAGGAGTAGGGTTTTCTCCAGTGAAGTAGTTCCACCCGTCAGCAGTCCAGGAAGAAGGTTGAGGAGTCAGGTCAGGATGGTACTCTTCTGCAGTAGGTTCTTCGACCCATGAAGTATTAGGGGCTTCATAAGTATAAACTTGCCCTGACTCATCAACGTGATAGGAGCCTGGGTAATGACCTTGCAAGACAGGAGCCCTTAAGACTGGGGTTAGACTCCAGTCATCACTGTATTCTTTCTCAACTGGTTCTTCCTTACCCATGAAGTATGAAGAAGACGAGTCGAAGAAGCTAGCGGCGCTTGGGGCAGGCATGGCCAAAATAGGAGCCTCAGGAGGGATATCCTTGAATTCTGTAGGTGTCTGATAAACATCATGAGACCAATCCTGTGGGGAGTATTCAGGATATCCCTAGGATATGGACAGGTTACCAAATAACTGTTCTAAGGCAGAGGTATCGGTGAACTCATAGGTTTGCGAGGAATCGCTTTCACTAAGATACCTCCCATAGTTGCGTGTCCTAGTTGACCCCCGAGTAGATTGGAAAGCCACGTTACCAGAAGATCCAGTGGAATCCTCACTTACATCTTCAGGAATTGTGGGGATGTTGGGGACATAGTTGGTGTGTTGGGAGCCGTAGATAGTCATCCCGCCACCCTCACCGGAGGGACCGGCACTTGTTGCGTATAAGGGCCGAGTTGCGTACCTCCACCTATATCATAGTCGTCACCATCGTTATCCTCATCATCATCATCATTTTGACCCCCATGGTCACATCCGTGATGACCACCTCCGCCATGATGACCACCACAACGATGAGGTCCTCTACCTCCACGCCCACCACGTCGGGTCCATAGCCCATCCAGCGCCGAAATCGCCTCCTCATGTCCTGGAGCTCGTCGCAAGGCCATAGATGAGCATGATGGCTTCCACAGTTTGCTCTCGGTTCCACTGAAAAAGAATTTATTTCCAAAGTTAGGCACAAGATCAGTAAAGGAAAAGAAAATTGTTTGTCGTGAGTAAAGATCTTACTCCTTGACTGTTTGAGTCTAATGGAAGCTCGGGGCAGTCTTTTCTGCGGCGTCTCAAGCGAAGAGGATTAGGAACTTCTGGAATTCCGGTATGCTGCAGGTTTACTAGGTTAGCCACAGTATTTGAAAGGGTAAATACGAAAGTAAGTAAATCCTATTGTTACCATGGGCCCCATGAGGCGAGAACGAGCGAAATCGACATACTTGGCACCCTCAATCCATAAGTTCCCGATCTCCCATAAGATTGGCCTCGAGTTCTTCCTGGGTCAAGGAGCGTGGATAAAACATTTTCGCTGGGGGGTCTACAGGTACAAAAGGAGGCCATATATGGAGACATTCATGGGTCACTCTTTCACCGCAGTACCAGATAAAGGTGAAGGGGCCTTCGAATAGGATCCTTCGACAATTAGTATCTTGTAGGGTATCAAGGTCAGGAAGTTGATCCTCAGTAACCTCATAGGCAGCCCAAGGATTTAGTGCACCCTGAACATATATTAAACGGGGTTATAATGGTGAAACAGTGAGATGAAGGAATAAATAAAGGATCATACCTGTCCGAGATTGTTTAAAAGTCCACGAAATAACTCCAAGTGCTCTACTCTGCATTTTCTTTCTACCAATTCGTCGTTACCTCAACGAAGAGCGATTGGGAAAACAGGCCCAACGTTAGACTTTGGGGATAACTCCTCAAAATATTCATAAAACCAGATCTGTACCAATATAAATGAGGTCAGTGTGCATTTTCTTGGAAAAGAAGCAAAGTTATAGAAGAGATATACCTTGATGACTTTCCACAAGCCAGAAAGGTAGGTGTTGTTCTTGTCGATTTTTTATTTTGGGACTCGAACCCCAGAACGAAGCCCCCCCGGAAAAGGCATGTGTAAGTAGCGGCACCCCATGCCAGATTATTTAGGTTATCTAGGTTCGCCAGATTCTCCAAGTAATGAAAAAACGTACGATTCCCATGGTCGGCAAAACTTTTGGTGATAATGAAGAGGGCAAGAATCACTCGCCGTCTCTGATCTTCCTCATAATCATCGTCTCAAAAGTTTCCCTTTTAAACTTCTTCAAAGAGAATGGCGTATCGGAAACTACGATTATCATCCACATTTAACATCACAGGGTCAAATAACTCTACTTGCAAGTCCTTATCATGGCCAAAAGCGTTGGAGTATTGGAGAGGGTCACCACCAAAGGACAATCCAGTGATCATTGCGAAATCCAAAGGTGTGATGGTCATTTCACACCGGGGAAAATGAAATGTGTTCGTTGTATCCCAAAAGCGTTCGCTCAGGGCACACACGACACAATGTTCGGTGGGCTCTCGCATGGCCTGTAGAGCATTGAGCAAATGACCGAACCCCGCCTCCTGGATTATTTCTTTGGCTGGGTAGCCAAGCTGTTCTAGTTCGTCCAACAGTTTCATTACTTTCCCGATGGCCCCACAGGCTTGCACGTTGTCAGCTGCAAGGTGATAGAACACGAAGAAAATCAATTTAAGAGTTTGTCAAAAGTCTGGCCACATATGTGATAGTAAGGATGTGTAAAGAGGCACGTGAACTATGTACTGGGATTTAGGACGCATGATGAGAGATATGCATGGTACGACAATACAAAGGGTCATTGTTGTCCCATTGATCAGGGCCAGCCCATTCTTTACTCATATTGCCTTTCTGAGCAATATGGGCTGCCCATGCTGCTTTCTTCGGATGGTACTGTCCAGGTTTTGTAGGCGCCATAGTGGAATACTGTAAGTAAGATTACAAACTATGAATAAACTTGTAGGTTCCAAACAAAAATAATAGCTCAACTTGGGCATAGATCTCTCAAATGCTTGAGAAAAGCTTGAAAATAAGGTGGTTCAGTCCATTAACCCAGATTTCAAAGTGGGCTTATAGACATAATTTTGTTTGTTATTGAGTGATTTAAAAATCAAAAAGGTCATTTAATTTCAAAACAGATCCCCGCATATCCAATTTCTGACTTGCTTGATGTTTTAGAAATATAGTAAAAAAAGTCGGGCCGAGCCAACAAAATCCTCGCGGATTTGGTTTCTTACCCAAGCCATTTTGGATTTGTTTTTTTTGGTACAGTTTAAAACAGGTTTAATAGAGCAAAAAAAAAAAAAATGAAAACAATGTTCAAATGCAACTGGGCTCCTCGCGGATTCCAGCCATAAAATGAGCATGAAAGGTCAACATTATGAACTTTTCTGAAACATAATACGTCCAAAACTTAATCCTGCTGGATTTGGGTTCAAGACTTGATAGCATGTTCAGAATTAAAATATATATATATAAGACATGTGCACAGGTTCTGTTAGATTCTTGCGGATTTATCACCTCACACATAGTATATTTTGTTGGAAGATTTTATAATCTGACTTTATCCAAAGGAAATTTTGGCTTATGGGCCCGGGAATAATTGAAATCCGCGAGGATTTATATCCCGACACTCATCATTTTCTAAACAAAGAAAATACCCCCACACAGTTTTTTTTAACAACCTCAAGAATTGAGTACCTCGCAGATTTTGGCTTTGGTTACAAAAAAAAATTTCAAACCACGACACAAATTGCGGCACAACTCAGTAAATTTCCAGCTTAATCTCAAGCCAATTTCTCGTGGATTTCATTCGAAAATCTGTCAAGTTTAGCAGCTCAAGCTCTATTAGCTGGAGCTCTCGCGGGATCTGCCTGGTTTGTGAAGAAATAGAGCTCAAATTTTGAACAACTGGAAAAGAAATGGCTTGAAGAGTTACGCGGATTTTTGCCCAAAATCCACCAAATTTTTGAAAGTTCGTTGTAGAAAATAGGGTTTAGAACATGGAGCACCTCGCGGATTTGGGGGAATTCTAGTATAAACTTGAAAGATTTGGGCAAAGTTCAACTTACTTGAGTTCTCGCGGATCTGGGCAGTTCGATTCTTAGCAATTTCTCGCGGATTTTCTGGGGAAAATGAAGGAAAATTTCAGGAATTTATTAGTAATGTCTGGCGGATTTGCAAAGAGAAATCTATTAAAATTTTCAGCTGCGTACCTCGGTTCTGCGTGGATCTGTCAGTAATGGAGCTTGATTCTACTTGGTTTCTCGCGGATTTGTCAAATTTTTTTTAGAGAATGGCTTGGCTGTGCTTTGGCGCCTCGCAAATTTGAGCACTCACTCACTCAATGCTCAACAGCTCCTCGTGGATTTTGGTTAAGATCTGCAAAATTTCAAAATATGGAACCCATTCAAAATTGAGCAAAAATTGAGCAAAAATTCAGCTCGGTACTGTGAGCTTCTCGCGGATTTGTGCAGCTCGGTACTGGGAGTTTCTCGCGGATTTGTGCAGCTCGGTACTAGGAGTTCTCGCGGATTTGTGTTTTGGTTGCTCGAAGGTGGCTATTTGAGTTGGAACATACAAGTTCTTGGGTTTGAGGTTAAAGATGCAGGTTGGAGTCTTGAGGTTGAAGATGTAGTGGGGAGGATATGAGGATGGTAAAAAGGGTGTTGACGGGGAGTAGTCTCTATTATTTCCATTATTGTCCTCATCTTATTTTGGCTTTTAGCCTTGTCTTTTGTTTTATTTTTATTTTAATTTTAATTTTTTATTTTTTATTTTTGTTTTTATTATTTGTCCTTACTTTATTTTTTGTTTTAATTTATTTACTTGGTTATTGTTTTATTTTATTTTATAGAATAAATGTTCATGAGCTTGTTTATTTTTTAGGTGAGAAACCACATCAAGCCTGGACAACATCCAGCAACTAAGCTAGCAGCGGACTACTTCCGGTCAAATTTTTGTCATTCAAGCTACCCTTGAATAATCAAGCCTGGACGATATCCATCAATCAAGTCAGCATCGGACTACCTCCGGTCAAATTTCTTCTATTCAAGCTACCCTTGGATAATTTAGCTTGCACATTATCCAGCAATCTAGCGGATTACCTTCGATTAACTATCGGTATTTGCAAAGGTGTTTACTTTGACATTCGCCTTACTCAAGCTCTGTCAAAGTGGGGGCTAACTGTAGACACTGAAAAATTGAGCTCAATTTCAGACAAATTTTGCGGATTTTGCATTTTTGGCCCAGATAGATTAAAATTCTCGCGGATTTTGCATTTTTGGCCCAGACAGATTAAAATTCTCGCGGATTTCGCATTTTCGGGCCCAGATAAAATTCTTGCGGATTTTGCATTTTTGGCCCAGTCAGATTAAAATTCTCGCGGATTTTGCATTTTTGGCCTAGTTAGATGAAATTCTCGCGGATTTTGCATTTTTGGCTTAGTCAGATGAAATTCTCGCGGATTTCTCACGTTGGCCCATGCCAGTTCAGGCTTCAGCCCAGTACAAAAATCCAGCCCAGAAGGAAAGTCTTGCGGATTGCAGCGGAAGAATCTCGCGGATTTTATCCTCCGGCCCATAGGAAATTCTCGCGGATTCCGGTTTGAATTCAGATGAATTGGGCGGGATTTGTTTTTCTCAGTCAACTGGCAGTTAACTTGGTCAAGAAAACTGTCTTTCCCACGACTCGCTCTACCTGAGTGTCTCGCGGATTTGCTGGGGTGAGGGAGGAGGCAGATGTTGCAGGTAACTCCTAGACATATTGTCTATAAATGGGAAGTCCTACCGGATTTTTCAGGGGTTAGAGGGTCTGGTATAGGTGCATTTCTAAGCATAATCAACAGTGAGAAAAACAAGAAAATACTCGTTCTGCTTTAAATCTGATCCTCGCGGATTTGTTAAAGGGAGGAAAATCATTGTTGGCGACTGAGTGCAGTGTTGACAACTGCGGTGAAAGGGTCGGATTGAGCATAAATTCTCGCGGATTCTGGGGAAGGGGCGGGACGACTGTTTGAGACTTAATTTCTGCCTAAGTTTCTCGCGGATCTTCGAGGGTCAGTAATTGTTTTTTCTTTTTTTTTTCTTCTGTTTTTCTGGGTTTTCACCAATTTGTAACAATGTAGTTTAATACCCCGCCCGCCTGTAATTTTTTTTAATTTTTGTTTCATTTCAGGACAAATGTTTGCATTTTTGTTGTTTTTATTATTCGCATGTTCCATTTTTTAAAGTAATGTGACAACTTTTGCGTTTTGGTTTCTTTCTAAGGAAAACCCGATCTAGTAGAGGCCGCCACGGCGGGCGATGCAAGGGCATTCCCCTACATCGGCACCTTTACCCCCGATCCCGACTTTGGTTCGTAGATTGTGGAGTTTATTTTGATTTATTTTGTTAGTTTTTTTATAACTAACTGGCGACTCCGTGTTTTCCACTCCGGGCATGCTTTTTGGTCTAGTAATCTTTTCATTCCGAAGTTTTTTTGAAAGTATTGTTACGCCTTTTGCTTGAAGTTGGGACGAAAGTCATCCGATTTTGGGAATTTTGGGTCCTCGCGGATCCACCGTCGCACGGGCCTGGATCTTCGCGGATTTAGCAGCCCGTGGGGTCGGTGGATTCTCGCCGATCCCATGATTCACAGGCTTAGGATGACCTTTGTTGCAACTCCAGGCGATTCATTGCAATTTTGGGCCATGTCCAATTCTATTCCTAAGACTGGGATCCGCGAGGATCCAAGTCTCAGAAAATTAGAATTGGGCTTGACCCGGATTTCTGAAGCGTTGATAATATTCTAAAAAGTCATCGGAAAGAAAATTTAATTAAACAAATTTAAAACAACCCGGAGTGGAGGTAAAAAAAAAACTATATTCGTGCAAGAATAATCATACGTGCACCTAGGAAAATATGAGCAACCCTATCGTCGATGCGGCACTCCGTGGGGGATCGTGCCCTCCGGGTCGCGGGCCCTACAGACAATGTATGCCATTTGGTGATATAATGAATGGTTTAAGGCATTGTTAGTTCTTTGGACAGTGTTATGTTGGTCAGATAGTGATTCGATATAACACTACTTACTCTTATCGATCAGACGCCCCATTCCTTGTTTGAAATGAAGAGAGAATTAAGTACATGATTAGAATTTTTCCATATTTAGCTTATGTGGCTGAGTGGGAGCTGTAAGTGGATAAACAGCCACATAAGGATAAGAATGAGAATCCTTATCCATATGCGGTTATTCCATACAAAAGTCAACTTATAAATATGTCCCTTATGAGAGACATTTTCTGATTTTGATGGAAAAATTTGTTTTCAATTTTTATTTCTTCTCTCTCTATGAATTGTTGTCAAATAAAGGTTTGGGGTGTGATTTCCTGGTGACTCCGTTTTGGTAGCCACCGTCAATTGTGTGACATCAAACGTGAAGAGCAATTAATCGTAGAACAAGAATCAAGCAAAACCGATCCGCTTCCGTAACTTTGAGGTATTTCTAATACCGTTTTATAATACTCAAGAAACAAGCAAGTGATTGATATCATATCATCATATCATATTATATAAGTAATATGTAGCATATAATCAAGTTCAATATTTGTAAGATTAATTGTTACCAAAATAATGAAAGATTTGATTCAATGTATTTGGACATTTATTGGTTTTGCATATTTCACTTTATCCAAGATTCTCATAATATCAATCAAATCACACTTCACAAATTTGTCCAATCAAATATTCTCAAATTAATATATTGGACCATCATAAGTATTATACATGAGTAACATAATAATTAAATCAGTTCAATTTCTAACCTCATATATAAAACTTATTTTATCGTTTGTTATCATCAAAATTATTATATGCTTCATAAAGTCAACAATCTCTCCCCTTTTGATGATGACAAACAATTCAATAACTAGTATGAAGTGATATAAATATACATACCTTAGCCCATTATCATACTTACTATCAATATATTGTTCTCCCCCTTTGTCATTATTAAAAATGGTTAAGAAATATGACATGAGAAATAATAGCATTACTCCCCCTTAATTTGTGCTCATTTCCAAAACAAACAAAGGGTTAAGCTTGTAAGTTCATAAATTTATATTGAACAACAAAATTAGTCTATTCAAAGTCCAATTTTATATGCGCCATAATATTTTATTTTATTTTTATTACTCCTCCCCCTTTCAAAAGTAATTATTGCATATGAATCATTAAAAGTTAGAAATAAATATTTCACACATCAAGTAAGTTTCAATTAACTTAAGAAAATTGGAGATGCAATAGTTATGTAATCATGGTCTATATATCATAATGAGAAATTAAGTAATATATAAGATTTAGTAATTAAGATATTTTCCCTATCAAAAATGAAATTGATGCAACATATAATCAAACAAGACACTAATCAAACTAATATTTTATAATCACATAAAATTCATTTCGCCCCTTTTAAATATGTGATTAGAATCAAAGGGAATGGTTAGGATTTTTAAAATTTACCTTAGTTTTACCTTGGGCAATCCAAGATTTACCATGTCCGATTGTGAAGCATTAAGGTTATCATGTATAAAAGACTCGAACATTGGGTCACTCCATTTGATTTTACCAACAAAGGACTTTGTTTGATCTCTATAATCTTGTTCATTACTCTTAATTCTCGGCAAAAAGAAATTCCTAGAACAAGATTGTGGTACCCGTTTCATTTTGGGTCCATAATTGTGAGGAGTATATGATATTAATGTAGTAGATAGTTTTTTCTTCTTAATCTTGACATGCCTTGATCTAGTACTACATTTGTAAAATTTTGAACCATATATATTTGTTCTAAAGTTCAAAATTAATTGGATCAAGACAAGATTGGGAAACATAAACCACTTGAGATTTTATCTCACTTTTCTCATTTAATAGAGTTGATAATGATTGAATCTCTTCTTCATTTTCTTGATCAACTTGTTCCACTCTTTCAACCGACTCTTTAACATTGTAATCTTTGGATTCCTCGATCACAATAATCTCTTCCAGTTTGTTCACATCAAAATCTAAACATTCTTCATTAATGTCATATGATAAATAAAGAGTATCCCAAATATTCTTGGCATTTTCACAACTAATAACTTGTTCAAGAATATTATCAGAAATTCCACAAAACAATATGTGCATAGCCCTTGAGTTCAATGAGACATATTTCATATAATCGTTAGTGTACTCATTTCTTGCTTTGTCAATATTTGGTCCATGGATAACAATGCTCCAAACCTCATTGTAGTGGGTTTGTAAAAATGTCTTTATCCTATGACTTCGAAAAGAATAGTTAGATCCATCAAAAAGAGAAGGAAAATCATCAAAATTGTATCCATAACTAGCCATGAGATCTATCCTACTGACGGTAAAGTCTTAAAAGGTAGGTTAGGCTCTGATACCAATTGAAAGTTTAATTAGGCTATAGCTAATTTAATGCGGAAAATAAATAACCGAAAATAAAAGATAGACAAAACGCGGTAGTTGTTTACGATGTTCCTCCGAACTCAATTTCGGAGTACGTCACCGCCTAGAGTTCTCCAACACTAGGATTTAACCTCGAATTATTATTAGGATGGATTTGTCACAATCTCAAAGCCTTCTCTACTCTCAAGATCCCACCACTTGCTATCACTTCTCAATCAACTGTGAAGAGTTGACCTCTCAACTCTTAAATCCTCACCCTAACAATAATTATTTCAACAACTCAACTCAAAAGCTCGATACAGTTTTCTTTGTAATCTCACACTCAACAATAGTAAGAAAGAATAATGCTCAAGTGAGATGTTTGCTTGTGTCTTGTCTCTTCTCTTCTCTTGTATGCTTGAATGATCAAATACTCCTCATATTTATAGCGTGTGAATAGTGTCAAGGAGTCAATCATATGAATAAAGCAACTCTTCATTCTTGGCATGCATGATCTCTTGATCTTGATACGATTCTCACAAGATGTTGTATTTGAATTCTTTCACCTTATCAGTAAGATATGATACTCAAGAAACAAGCAAGTGATTATCATCATATCATATTAGATAAGTAATATGTAGCATATCATCAAGCTCAATATTTATTACATTAATTGACCAAAATGATGAAAGATTTGATTCAATGTATTTGGAGTTTTGGACATTTATTGGTTTTGCATATTTCACTTTATCCAATATTCTCATAATATCAATCAAATCACACTTCACAAATTTATTCAACCAAATATTCTCAAATTAATATATTGGACCATCGTAAGTATTATATATGAGTAACATAATAATTAAATCAATTCAATTTCCAACCTCATATATAAAACTTATTTTATCGTTTGTTATCATCTGTCTGGAAAAACTTCCCAGGAGGTCACCTATCCTGAGACTACTCCCAGCCAAGCACGCTTAACTGAGGAGTTCCCAACAGATGAGCTACCATAAAAGAAGGTGTACCTTGGTGATATGCATAGTCATTTCAATCCTTTTAAGTCACACTTTAATCATATATCCGGGATGTTACAATGCATGGCTCAACTTGGAGTAGAACTCAACAATTGGGTTCAGAGTTGAACATGAAGCGAATGAAAATAATGAGGTTGAGCATGCTGCAGTCAAACACTCAGGGGGAGGCATTGAGTCGCAGGCATCACGTGATGGGCTGGGTTACAATGAGGAACAGGAACAACATCATCTTACTACACCTAGTGGTCCAAGGTGTTATAGAGGCTCAGAGGTGTGAATGGACTTGACAACCCAACTAAATGATTATATCCGTTATCATGCAAGCGTCAAAGAGTCTATCCCTACTACCATGCCTTATCAAAAGGAGTCCTCAGGCATGCCCTACATTTTACATGATTATGTGAGCTTTGTGAAGTTCTCTCCTTCACATGAAAATATTTTGTCGAGTATTAAGAAAGTAGATGAACCTAGATTTTTCCATGAGGATGTCAAACAAAGTAGGTCACGGGAGGCTATGAATGAGGAAGTCAATGCTTTTCATAAAACATGTACTTGGGATATTGTTGACCTTCTTGCAAGAAAGAAACCGATCGGATGTAAGTGGATCTATAAGGTGAAATACAATGCAATTGGGTCCATTCAGAGATACAAAGCAAGCTAGACTTATGATTCGTGGAGATCATCAGGAAGAACGTGTTGATTATAACAATACTTCTGCACCTGTTGATAAATGACAAGTGTTCTGTTGATTTTGAATAATGACTGCAAGCGCACGACGTTCACTTGTAGGCAAATACGGGTCATTTCCACGAAGACGGTAGTATCAACTTCAACCCAAAAAATTAGCAAACTAATAATATTATGTGAAAGATTACTAATTTAACTATAAACTAAAAAATAGACCTAGTCCCTTGCGTTGCATGGGGCGATAACAAAATACATATTGTTAAAAGCGTATCAAGTGTGTGTGTGTGTGTTTGTATATATATATATATATATATATATATATATATATATATATATATATATATATTGGCAGAACATTAACACTTCATTAAAAGCCCATAAACAGAGCCACAAGCCCAGTACAAACAGACCTAAAACAGAAGCAGGTCTAAAAACTTAGAAAATTTGTTGCTCTTTCTTGCCAAGAAAAGGAGTCTATTGAAGATCACATAATTAATCTTCTTGATGGCCTCTTGCACAGTGACTGTCTTCTGTCCATTAGGTAATCTTAAGTAATTCCTCATCTCCCAAATAACAGCAACAGTAGACATAAATATCTTCTGGATTTTGAGCTTCTCACAATAATATTCCACCACCTGTCTACTAAAAGTGCATTCAGAAAACAGGTGATCTATTGTTTCCACAACATTTTGGCAAAAAACACAATCCACTGCTATCAAACATCCATGAGCTGACAAACGAGCAGCTACAGGGAGTTTCATTTATAAAGCAACCCACGCTGTGAATCTCTGTCTAGAAATAGACAGCTTAATCTAAATTAAGTGATAAAATGGCCATTTCTCCATGTCTCTAAAGAACCAATTGTAGCATTCATTCACTGAAAAATGAGTATTTCTATCACCTCTCAACCTTTACTATGAGCATCACCAAATTTGATTTTCTCCTTTACTTTGCAAATTTTGTTTCCATACCCAGGAACTAGTAATTGGTGGCTTATATTGCCACCAATTCTGATTCTTCATATTCCTTTCATGGATCCATCTTACCTAGAGAATATCCTTTTTTTTGGCAATACACCAAATCAATTTTCCAATTTTAGCCATATTTCAAATTTTGGGATTCTTCAAACCTAGACCTCCAAGTCTTTTTGGTTTGCAAATAGAATTTCAATCAACCAGAGGGACTCTTTTAGCATACACATCAGCTGACCAAATAAAGTTCCTACAGATCTTCACAACTTGATCAATAACATTCTGAGGAAGGAGAAAAATATTTGCCCAATAATCCACTATGCTCAAAATAACAGAGTTTACCAATTGAACTCTAGCTGCATAGGACAGATGTCTTGAAGCCCAAGACCTTATATTAATAATAATCTTCTCCACTAACATCAAACAATCAAATTTCCCCAATCTCCCTGTTGTAATTGGTACACCCAAGTATTTCAAAGGAAAAGACCCCTTATTAAATCCCATAATACTGCTTAAAATCTGAACCTCCTCACTATCACAACCTGCAAACACCATTTGAGATTTTGCAGGATTGGCACATAACTGATGTATGCAAGGTCGCGATGATTAGAGTATTGACCTCACAGTACAACACATTAACACACAAACACACAAATCTGGCCTCACAACAGATATTCAAGCACAAACACACCAAAACAGAACCTCACAACAAGAAATCAATTACAACCTCCTCAAAACAGAGCATTAACACCACTGAACGATTGGATGAAATGGATGATGGTAAAATGATGATCGGATGAACAAACTTACAATCAAACAGTAACCGAAGACAGTCTTGAGGCTCGAGCTGATACAGGCCCACCACAGCTAGAACTTCAAGGGCAATGGACTGGATGACCTCAATGGATACAGGCACACCACCATTGAGATTATCAAGCTCTACACCCACCACAAGGATTGTCAATACCTTGATAATATAGAAGAATTAACCAAGGTTGAGAGTTTAACGTCACTCACAAACAAGAGGCTCAATCAAGGCACTCAAAATGCTATTAAATTCACTGATAGATTATCCTCACAAGCTGCCGATTACAAGCTATATAAACCTAGGGTTGAGCTAGAGGATTAAGGGTTTCCCCTTGCTCAAGAAACTCACTAATTAAGCATTAAGCTACTTAACTGACTTAGTCAGCTAATTAAGCCTCATTACAAACCGGATAACATCAAAATAAAATGAAATAAATCTAACAAACGCGTTTTCTTTATTACAAATGGTTATATCACCTCACAAGCTGGAAATGGCCTCAACAGCTTGGAAGTGAGTCTTCATGGAGGACCTCAATGCAGGATCACCTCACAGAACTGGAATATCCTCAACAGTCCCGAAGTGATGTCTTCAAAGAGGGCCTCAGAACTGGCAAAAAATCTCCACTAAGCTGGAATGTCCTCAACAACTCTAAAGTGAAGTCTTCAAACATGGGTGAGGACCTGAATCCAATCATATGGAATTGAGAAATAACCTCACTGGCTGGCTGCTGTTATTGATGCTGATGTTGTTGCTGCTGGATGACCTCATGACCTGTTGAACCATCATGAAACACTCCTGGATGTCAGTGTTCGATGCTGATGATGGTGAGGTTATTGTTGCTCCTGATGATGGCTCCTAATCACTTGGTGCTAGACTTTGTATGTCTGATGGAGGACCTCCATCATCCTCCCCAGGTTGAGGAAAGTTTGTCCTCAAACTTGGAAGGTCTTCATGCTTTGGAAAATAAGGCCTCAAATCTGCAACGTTGAATGTAGCACTTCCTCCATAGTCTTCAGAAAGGTCTAACTTGTAAGCATTGTCTCCAATCCTCTCTAGCACTTCAAAAGGTCCATCTGCTCTTGGTGTCAACTTTCCCTTCCTCTTGCTTGGAAATCTATCCATCCTTAGATGAATCCACACTAAATCTCCTGGTTTGAAAACCATCTTTCTCCTATGCTTATTTGCTGATGTAGAAACTCGATCAAAATACTTGATGATCTTCTCCCTGACTTGCTGATGAAGCTTCTTGATGTCCTCTGCATGTTTACCTGCTTCATAACTAAACCTCACAGAATTTTTTAGTGGTGATAAATCCAATGGAGTTATAGGATTTCTACCATAGACAATCTGGAATGGGGAAAGGCCAATTGCCTTTGATGGTGCTCTATTGAAAGCAAATTCAGCATGAGACAAGAGGGTGTCCCATCCTGTTTTGTTTGTGGATATCAGTGACCTCAATAGTGTTCCAAGTGTCCTGTTTTTGACCTCTGTTTGCCCATCAGTTTGGGGGTGTCAAGCTGTGCTATACTTCAATTGACTACCCAACTTCTTCCAAAGAGTAACCCAAAAATGACTTAGGAACTTGACATCCCTATCTGAAACCATGCTCCTAGGAACTCCATGTAACCTCACTACCTCCTGAAAATACAATTCAGCCACCCTCACAGCATCATAGGTGGTATGGCATGCAATGAAGTGAGCCATTTTGCTGAATTTGTCCACAACTATCATGATTGAATCTTTTCCTCCTTGAGTTCTTGGTAGACTAACAATGAAGTCTAGGCTGATGTCCTCCCGAGGATTGTTTGCTACTGGCAAAGGTGTGTATAGCCCTTGAGGTAGGCTATGACTCTTTGCATCTGACAAGTAGCACACCTCCTGACCCAATGCTCAACATCCTTCCTCATTTTAGGCCAACAATAATGTTCCTTCAGCATAAGAAGGGTCTTCTCAATACCAAAATTTCCTGCCAAGCAACCTTCATGAACTTCAGAGATCAACAACTCTCTAAAACTGCTTCTTGGAATGCATAATCTTGCTCCTTAGAAAAGAAATCCCTGGTCTATATGGTATAGACTTTGAGGATATCCCTGACATTTCAGGTACAACTCTCCAAAATCTTCATCATTCTCATACAAAGCTTTCAACTGTTCAAAACCAAGCACTCTTGCATCCAAAACTTGCAACAACAAATACCTTCTGGACAATGCATCAGCTCCTTTGTTAAGCTTCCCAGATTTGTGATGGATCACAAAATGAAATTGCTGCATGAACTCCACCCAAGTAGCATGCCTAGTGTTGAGCTTATGCTGCCCCTGAATGAATTTGAGGGCCTCATGATCACTATGTAGAATAAATTCAGCTCCAATAAGATAATGCCTCCAATGTTGCAAAGCTCTAATGATGGCATAGAACTCCTTATCATATGTATTGTACTTCCTCTTGGCCTCATTGAGTTTCTCACTGAAATAAGCTACTGGTTTGCCTTCTTGAGTCAACATTGCTCCAATGCCCACGCCTGAAGCATCACACTCCACTTCAAAGACTTAAGCAAAACAAGGTAATGCAAAAACTGGTGCTGAGGTTAACTGTCTCTTGACCTCCTCAAAAGCTTTCTGTGTAGCTGGTGTCCAAGTAAAGCTCTTCCCCTTCACTAACTCAGTCATAGGAGCCAAAATAGTACTGATGTTCCTCACAAATCTCCTGTAGAAAGATGCTAACCCATGAAAACTTCTGATCTGCTAGATTGATGTTGGAACCGGCCACTCTCTGATGGCTTTGACCTTCTCTTCATCTACTTGAATACCCTCTGATGTCATAACATAACCAAGGAACATAATATGGCTGGTGAAGAATTGACACTTCTTGAGGTTCCCATACAACTGCTCTCTACTCAAGATCTCCATAACACTCCTCAAGTGATTGACATGCTCCATTTCAGATTGACTATAAATGAGTATGTCATCAAAATAAACAACAACACACTTCCCAATCAAAGGTTTCAAAACTTGGTTCATAAGCCTCATAAATGTTGAAGGTGCATTTGTCAAACCAAAAGGCATGACTAACCACTCATACAAACCTCCCTTAGTCTTAAAGGCCGTCTTCCACTCATCTCCCTCATAAATTCTGATCTGATAATATCCACTCCTCAAATCAATCTTTGAAAACACAATTGAGCCATGGAGCTCATCAAGCATATCCTCAAGTCTTGGGATAGGATATCTATACTTGATAGTAATCTTGTTGATGGCTCTACAATCAATACACAACCTCTGACTTCCATCTTTCTTAGGAACCAATAAAGCTGGCACTGCACAAGGGCTCAAGCTTTCTCTAATCATTCCTTTCTCCAATAAGTCATCAACTTGTCTCTGGATCTCATTGGTTTCAGCAGGGGTCATTCTATAGGCTGGTTTGTTTTGTAAGATAGATCCAGGGATGAGGTCAATTTTATGCTGGATGTCTCTTTTAGTAAACCTGATCGATGACATTTCTTCTGGAAAAACATGTATGTACTGGTTTAGGATGGGTTGGAATAAAGGATGGTTGTTTTGTGGGGCTGGTTCATTTTATGAGGCTGGTTCTTCATCGAGGTTAAGCAAAAGAAGCTCCTTCTGTTCACAGAACTCATGATGTTCAGCTAGTAAGATCACGTCAAGGGATGGTTCAACAATGAGGTTCTGAGTTCTTTTTGTGAGCTGGGATGGTTTAAGTGGGGTGAGGACAATTTTTTTGTTGTTTAGGTTAAGGGAATATGTATTGGCTCTTCCATCATGATTAACAGATCTATCAAACAACCAAGGTCTTCCCAACAATAAATGACATGCATCCATAGGTATAACATCACACCACACTTCATCTTTGTAAACAGAACCAATTGAAAAATTCACAAGGCATCTGGATGAAATTTTGATACCTTTGCTTTGACTCAACCACTGGATGGTGTAAGGTGCTAGATGAGGACAAGTTTGCAAATTCAGCTTTTGCACCATAGTCTGTGAGGCTGCATTGGTACAGCTGCCTCCATCAATAATCAAGGAACATATCTTCCCATGAACAGTGCATCGAGTGTGAAAAATATTCTCCCTCTGCTCAGCTTCCTCATCAACTGTTGAACTGCTAAGGACCCTCCTGATCACCAACAATTCACCTTCATCAGGTCTTGCTTCAACTTCCTCTTCATCATACACAGGATCTCCTTCAAGTTCATCAAACTGTTCCTTCTCAACAACTGATTCAGGTTCAACAAACAGTCCTGCTTGATATTCTGCTAAGGTCTCTGCTCTTCTATTTGGACATTCTGAGGCTAGATGTCCAAGTCCTTGACATCTAAAACATCTCCTCTCAGAGAATGGTCGATTAGTAGGGACTGGGGGTTCTTTGTGGGGGATTTTGGGATTGTGTTTGAGGTGGTTTAGGGGCTGGATATCTTATTTGTGGTTGTGGTGATGGATAGGTTCTTTGAGGTGGGTTATAGGATTTATGGTAATGGTCTGATTTGTTTTGAGGATAGGTTTTGGCTGGGTACTTGCTTCTAAACTCCTTCATTTGGGCCTTCTTCTTCTGTTCCACCTTATGAGCCAAAGAACTGAGCTCATCAAGTGAATGGTACACTTGAAGCTCAACAACATTTTTGATATTTTCATTCAATCCTGCAAGATACCTCACATAGGTCTGAACTTTATTCTCCTTCATGTTACATTTCCACAGTAGATGCTCAAACTCCTTGGTATACTCCTCAACAGATTTGCTACTCTGGACCAAGTGTTAAAGCTTGAAATAATTGTCCTTCATGTAACTTTCAGGTAAGAACTTCCCCTTGAGCTTTTGCCTCATTTCGACCCATGTACTGACCTTAGGTTCATCTATCTCCTCTCTCCTCCTTTGCAAGTTATTCCACCATGTAGATGCATATTTCTTCAATTTTAATGTAACTAGCTTCACCTTGTTCTCATCAGACAACTCCCTCAAATCAAACACCCTCTCCACTGTTTGCAACCAATCCAAGAACACATCAGAATCTAACTCTCCTCCATACTCAGGAATATCTATTTTGAAATCCAATTTCTCAACTCTTCTATCCTCCCTCCTTTCTTCTCTTGTACTCCTACTCCTAGATTCTCCTCCACTACTCCTAGGTGACCTTCTTACATACCTCCTTCTTCTGTGATACCTAGGTTCTCTGCCTCCTCTCCCAATTTCACTAAAAGGGTTCTCCTCTTCTTCTTCTTCTTCAAATTCCACATCAGATTCTCCATTAAGCCTATTTTTGTGCAACCTCATATAATATTGCAACTAATCACTCACAAATTTCAGTTTCCCCTCCAATTCCTCCTTCTCCCTCAAGGCTTGTTCTGCTACTTCCAGAGGTGTTTTACTACAACCCGACATTATGAACTACACAAATAACACAAACCGCCTTCCTCCAAGATGAAACTCAACACTGATACCAATTATGATGTATGCAAGGTCGCGATGATTAGAGTATTGACCTCACAGTACAACACATTAACACACAAACACACAATTCTGGCCTCACAATAGAGATTCAAGCACAAACACACCAAAACAGAACCTCACAACAAGAAATCAATTACAACCTCCTCTAAATAGAGCATTAACACCACTGAACGATTGGATGAAATGGATGATGGTAAAATGATGATCGGATGAACAAACTTACAATCAAACAGTAACCGAAGATAGTCTTGAGGCTCGAGCTGATACAGGCCCACCACAACTAGAACTTCAAGGGCAATGGACTGGATGACCTCAATGGATACAGGCACACCACCATCGAGATTATCAAGCTCTACACCCACCACAAGGATTGTCAATACCTTGAAAATGTAGTAGAATTAACTAAGGTTGAGAGTTTAACGTCACTCACAAACAAGAGGCTCAATCAAGGCACTCAAAATGCTATTAAATTCACTGATAGATGATCCTCACAAGCTGCCGATTACAAGCTATATAAACCTAGGGTTGAGCTAGAGGATTAAGGGTTTCCCCTTGCTCAAGAAACTCACTAATTAAGCATTAAGCTACTTAACTGACTTAGTCAACTAATTAAGCCTCATTACAAACCGGATAACATCAAAATAAAATGAAATAAAATCTAACAAACGCGTTTTCTTTATTACAAACGGTTATATCACCTCACAAGCTGGAAATGGCCTCAACAGCTTGGAAGTGAGTCTTCATGGAGGACCTCAATGCAGGATCACCTCAAGAGCTGGAATATCCTCAACAGTCCCGAAGTGATGTCTTCAAAGAGGGCCTCAGAACTGGAAAAATATCTCCACTGAGGTGGAATGTCCTCAACAACTCTAAAGTGAAGTCTTCAAACATGGGTGAAGACCTCAATCCAAAGATATGGAATTGAGAAATAACCTCACTGGTTGGCTGCTTTTATTGATGCTGATGTTGTTGCTGCTGGATGACCTCATGACCTGCTGAACCATCATGAAACACTCCTGGATGTCAGTGTTCGATGCTGATGATGGTGAGGTCGTTGTTGCTCCTGATGATGGCTCCTGATCACTTGGTGCTGGACTTTGTATGTCTGATGGAGGACCTCCATCAATAACCCAGTAGACTTAGCAAAGTGATTCAAAATATGGGAAACATGAGTTAAGGAACTCTGATCAGCAGTACAAAATATAATTAGATCATCAGCGAACATGAGATGATTCACCTTTAAATTTTTGCATCCAGGGTGACACTTAAAATCCTGTGAATACCTCAAGTTATCCAGCAGCCGATATAAGTATTCCATAACCAGAACAAACAGAAGAGGGGAAAGGGGATCACCTTGTTGAAGCCCTCTACCTCCTTTAAAATATCTATGATGTTGTTCATTCAAGTTGATCGTATAAGAGGGGGAGGTGACACACATCATAATCCATTGAATAAATCTCGTGGGGAAACAAAAGGCCCTGAGAGCTTCCTCAATACATACCCAGTAAATCGAATCATAAGCTTTTCTCAAGTCAGTTTTCATGATACATCTTGGAGAAAGATTCTTGCGAGAATAGCCTTTAGCAACGTCTTGGCAAACGAGGATATTATGAACAATTTCCCTTCCCGAAACAAAGGCACCTTGGCAATTATTGACCAAAATAGGAAGAGTATCTCTAAGTCTTTTACAGAGAAGCTTCGAAAGACATTTATAAGAGACATTGTAGCAAGATATTGGATGGAAATCAACAGGACTATCCAGATTGATTTTCTTAGGGATAAGAGTAATAATAGTATCATTGATACTTCTTAAAATAGTTCCATTGTCACGGCAATCAAAGATTGCATCACAGAAAAAATCTCCAATGATCTCCTAGTTATGTTGGTAAAATGAGCTACTAAATCCATCCGGCCCAGGAGCCTTAATCACAGGAATAGAGAAAACAATATCACCTCCTCTTTGGTAAAATCCTTTATGAGATCAAATTGTTGGCTAATTGAAAGGGAATTACCAGTCTGAACAATGGCTGAATCAATAGGTTGTCTTTCATAAACCTGCTCCCCTAGTAAGCCTTCATAATATCTTAAAACTTCTGTGGCAACAATATCAAAACCTGTGATCAACTCTCCATTAGAATTCCTCAAAGAAAACACAAAAGACATTTGCCTTTTCTTCCTCATCTTGCTAAAAAAGATCCTTGAAGGATAGTCCCCAAAGTTCAACCAACTGATTTTAGATTGTTGCTGAATAAGTTGCTGAGCAGAACTGAGAATTCTGACATAATCCATCCTCTTCACCTTCTCCTGAGCAATTAGATCTTGATTGCCTTTATCATTTGAGATAGCAATCTGTAAACCCTCCAACTCAACCTTACATTTATCAACTTGGGAGTGTATATCATAATATTGATCTTTATGCAATTTGCTCAAAGGACTTTTCAGGGACATAAGAAACTTGTGAAAATGAAACAACTTATTCCCTTCTTTAAAGTAACAAACTGCATTTAGAATAATCCTCTGAAAATTTTCAGCATTGTGCCACATACTACAGTATTTAAAAGTATAAGCAACCTTAGGACCTTAGGGCTGTCAGGGAAGGAAATAAGAATGGGAGAATGATCTGAAAGACCAAAAGGCAGATAAGTAGTATGAACAACACCTGATTGGACTAACCATTCTTCATTAGAGAAAGCTCTAACAATGCGAGACCAAACATGTGAGTTGGTCCTGGTATAATAATCCCCTTGGAAACCAAGTTCATGCAGATTAGTATTTATCAAGTAGTTTTGGAAATCAATAACTTCAAAATAATCAATCTCAGTCCCTCCAATTCTGTCTTCAGGATATAAAACCGCATTGAAGTCTCCCAAAACCAACCAACCTCCTTGAATAGCAGTATCCAAATGATCTAACTTCTCCCAAATAGCTTTTCTTTCAATCAGATTATTAGAGCCATACACAAAAGTCACATAAAAAGAGAAACCATCCAACAATCTAGTAGCCAAAATATGAATCCACTGTGACTGAGTATCCAACACTTCCACTTTGTAAACATTTGGTTTCCAAGCAACCATCATTCTATATTTTCCATTCACATGAGCATTATGAATAGAGGACCAACCAGGAACAATACTAGACTCAATATCTGCCATTTTTTCAAATTTTGATTTTATTTCAAATAAACCAACAAGGCTTACTTGATGATGACGCAGGAAAGCTCTAATATCCTCCTGCTTATTTGGGTGATTGCAACCCCTCACATTCCAATTCATAATTCTAATCATTTGTACTTGTTGAAACCCCACCTGCCTTGAGGACTTCACCTGCCTTGGTAGTATGAAGTCTTCTAGGGATAACATTTTGAGGCAGACTTTTAGAAGGAACAGAAGGAGTAGTCACTGGTTTCTTTGGGATAAAAGGAGGGGATGGAGATTCATTCACAACTTTCTGTGATAAAGGAGGATTGACCTCTACTGACTCTGATTCTGCAATAGTAACCAGATTACTCGACACCTTTTTCTTGCAATCCACAACCGAATGTCCAAATTGTTTACAATGTGTGCACCTTGTTGGCTTCTAGTCATAAATGACCTTCTGAGATACAATCACACCATTGTCAGCAAAATTAACAACCTCAGGAAATACCCCATCAACATTCATTTCCACCATCAATCGAGCAGCTGTTACATCCGATTTCTCCCTAGTTCTTCTACAAGTTTTGATTGGAATACCCAGCATACTACCAATCTTACTGAATCCATTCGAATTCCAAAATTTCAGTTGCAATTTTGGCAAGATGATCCAAACAGGTAACGAGATAATCGAATCCAAATCAATGGAGAAATTTTCATTCCATTCCCGAACAATCATTGGTTTATTATTAAAATAATATATCTCCTTCTCCAAGACAGTTTTCATATGATTTTCTGAGAAAAATTGGACAAGATAAACACCCCGATTTACTTTCACTACCTTCAAAATAACCAAATCTCTCCAAATACCTCTTATGAAGCTATTCATCTCCTCCCATTGCAGAGTAGTCCCAAGAATTCGACATAGAACAGTATTATCCCAAGTTTCCTCTCCATAATCTTCTTCTGTAAGTTCTGCATATCGATTCCCATTAGCAACTTTAGGCGGAACAAACCTCAAACTCAAATCCTCATCTCTTACCAACGAGCTAAAATGAGAAACCACATTCGAACAATCATTATCACTTTCACTCATAATTCGCACAAGAAAGATGAAAAAAATTATCCCTCTCAACAGCCTGAGCAGAGGAGCACCTCACCGAGAATTTGGCCAGAAGTTAGCTGGAAATCCTTGAGAGAGAAGCTCTCAGAAGAGAGAGAAAGTTATATATATATATATATATATATATATATATATATATATATATATATATATATATATATATATATATAGCAACCTATTTAAGATGCTTGTATATATAATTTTATGATATTTTTCAAAAACAAAAAGATTTAATTTATAATATATACCCATTAATAAACAATATAAAAATAAAGATAAAAAATCAACTATTTTAAATAAATATGTATAATATTTTTAACTTTGTTTTCAAACTAATGATAATGGATTTAATTTTTTTTAAATAACATAAATAAGTTAAAGGAAGGAAAAATTTGCATGAGTGACGTATAAAAATAAATATTGGATAAAAAAGAAAGGGAAATTGGATTCTAATAATACGAACTTTTGGCCATATAAAACTTAATAATATGAACTTTCGATTCAGTGATGAATAATACGAACTTTGGACCCCTGTTGCCCCCCAATAACACGTCACCGAGTTAAGATTAACTTGACTCGGCGGCGGTCTGACGTGGCAGCGGAGGCACACACCTTATTGTTTTGACTTTGCCACGTCATCCACATTAACTTAAAAAATAATACGAACTTTACCATATGTTGCTCTGAATAATACAATTTTTTTCTCTCTCTAAAAATCTCAGATCTCATTTTTACTTCTTCATCTTCTTCAATCCTCCCCCTCTCTCTCCTCCTCCATCGGAATCAAACCCAGAAAACTTCAACACTTCTGCAACACTCATCCTTGCTCCCCATGTTCAGGTTTCAGAGCTTGCCGCAAAATCCTCCAACAAAACTCACACATAATCTCTTGTAGTTATACGAATTCACGCAAACATCAAACCCTAGAACTGGAATTTCAACCACGGTTTGAACCAACGACTTCAAACTATCAGGAAACCTAGTTGCACTAACCTTAGCACAAACCCTAATATATCCAACACACCGAACAACAACTTCACATCGAGTTCATTCTCTTCACTCTCCTCATTCGAATTCGAAACCCCATCCCTAACCCTCTTTCTAGCCTTCAGAGCTCGCCGGACAGCATGGAGGAGAGAGAGAAACGCCATGGGAGTGAAGAGAGAGAAGACTAGCGCGTCGGGGGAAAGGAAGAGATAGAGGTAGACGACAGCGACCGTGAGAGAAGTCAAGGAGTCTGTAATTTGAACCCAAAAACCCAACCCGTTGGACCCTAACCCAATTAGCCTACGATTCCTGGTTGATGGAGGTCCTCCATCAGAAGACCAGAGTTCAAAGCCAGAACCAGCAGGAGCAGCTATGACCTCATCCACACCAGCATCAAGGACATCATCATCAACAACACCCAACTCTGACATCCAGGGATGCTACATGTTGGTCCAGCAAGTCATGAGGTCATCCAACTACACCAGCCAGCTAGTGAAGTCATTTCTCAATTCCATATCTTTGGAACGAGGTCCTCACCAGTATTTTGAAGACTTCACCTAGAGCTATTGAGGACTTTCCAGCTCAGTGAAGATGTTTGCCAGTTTTGAGGTCCTCTATGAAGACATCACTTCTGGAACTGTTGAGGATATTCCAGTTCAGTGAGGTGATCCTGCATTCAGGTCCTCCATGAAGACTCACTTCCGAGCTGTTGAGGCCATTTCCAGTTTGTGAGGTGATTTAACCGTTTGTAATAAAGACAACGTGTTTGTTAGGTTATATTTCATTTTATTTCATTTTATTTTGATGTTATCCAGTTTGTAATGAGGCTTAATTAGCTTACTAAGTTAGTTAAGTAGCTTAAGCTTAATTAGTGAATTTCTTGAGCAAGGGGAAACCCTTAATCATCCAGCTCAACCCTAGCTTTATATAGCTTGTAATCGGCAGCTTGAGGACATCATCTATCAGTGAAATTAATAGAATTTTGAGTGCCTTGATTGAGCCTCTTGTTTGTGAGTGACGTTAAACTCTGATTTTGGTTAATTCTACTACAGTAGCAAGGATTTGGCAATCCTTGTGGTGGGTGTAGAGCTTGATAATCTCGATGGTGGTGTGTCTGTATCCATTGAGGTCATCCAGTCGATTGCCCTTGATGTTCTAGCTGTGGTGGGTCTGTATCAGCTTGAGCCTCAAGACTATCTTGGTTACTGTTTGATTGTAAGTTTGTTCATCCAATCATCATTTTATCATCATCCATTTCATCCGTTCGTTCATTGGTATTCTTACTCTGTTTTTGGAGGAGGTTGTAATTGATTGTCTCTGTGAGATCTGTTTTGGTAGCATTTGTGTTTGATTTTCGTTTTTGAGGCTAGATTGTGTGCGAGTTGTGTTAATGTGGTGTACTGTGAGGTCAACACTCTGATCTTAGGACCTTGCATACATCATAATTGGTATCAGAGTTGAGTAACATCTTGGACGAAGTTCTGTTTGAGTTATTTGTGCATTTCATAATGTCGGGCTGTAGTAAAACACCTCATGAAATAGCAGAACAAGCCTTGAGGGAGAAGGAGGAAATTGAAGGAAGAATGAAAATTATGGGAGAACAGTTGCAATATTACATGAGGTTGCACAGGAGAAAAATGACTAGAGAATCTGATGTGAAATTTGAAGAAGAAGAAGAAGAAGAAGAAGAGGAGAACCCTTTTAGTGGATCTGGAGGGGGAGGAGGAAGACCTAGGTATCACAGAAGAAGGAGGAATGTATGGAGATCACCTAGGAGTAGTGTTAGTGAATCCAGGAGTAGGAGTGAGAGGGAAGAAAGGAGAGAAAATAGAAGAGTTGAGAAATTGGATTTCAAAATAGATATTCCAGAATATGGAGGAGAGTTGGATCCTGATGTATTTTTGGATTGGTTGCAAACAGTGGAGAGAGTGTTTGATTTGAGGGAGTTGTCTTATGAGAACAAGGTGAAGTTGGTTGCATTGAAACTGAGAAAATATGCATCTGCATGGTGGAATAACTTGCAAAGGTGGAGAGAGGAGATAGATGAGCCTAAGGTCAGTACATGGGTTGAAATGAGGCAGAAGCTCAAGGAGAAGTTCTTACCTGAAAGTTACATGAAGGAGAGTTATTTCAAGCTTCAACACTTGGTCCAGGGTAGCAAATCTGTTGAGGAGTATACCAAGGAGTTTCAGCATCTACTGTGGAAGTGTAACATGAAGGAAAATGAGGTGCAGACATATGTGAGGTATCTTGCAGGGTTGAATGAAAGCATCAGAAATGTGGTTGAGCTACAGGTGTATAATTCACTTGATGAGCTAAGTTCTTTAGCTCATAAGGTGGAACAGCAGAAGAAGGCCCAAAGGAAGGAGTATGGGAGAAAGTATCCAGCCAAAACCTATCCTCGAACCAAATCAGACCATTACCATAAATCCCATAACCCACCTCAATGAACCTATCCATCCCCACAACCACAAACCAGATATCCAGCCCCTAAACCACCTCAAACACAAGCCCATAATTCCCCACAAAGAACCCCAGTCCCTACCAATCGGCCATTCCCTAAGAGGAGATGCTTTAGATGTCATGGTCTTGGACATCTAGCCTCAGAATGTCCAAACAGAAGAGCAGTGACTTTAGCAGAATATCAAGCAACATTGTTTGTTGAACCTGAGATAGTTGTTGAGGAGGAACAGTTTGATGAACTTGAAGGAGATCCTGTATATGATGAAGAGGAAGTTGAGGCCAGACCTGATGAAGGTGAAATGTTGGTAATCTTGAGGGTCCTTAGCAGTACAGCAGTTGATGAGGAAGTTGAGCAGAGGGAGAACATTTTTCACACAAGATGTACAGTGTAAGGGAAGATCTGTTCCTTGATTATTAATGGAGGCAGCTGTACCAATGCAGCATCACAGACTATGGTGCAAAAGTTGAATTTGCAAACCTGTCCTCATCCAGCACCTTACACCATCCAGTGGTTGAGTCAAAGCAGAGGTATCAAAATCTCATCTAGATGCCTTTTGAATTTTTCAATTGGTTCTATTTATAAAGATGAAGTGTGGTATGATGTTATACCTATGGATGCATGTCATCTATTGTTGGGAAGACCTTGGTTGTTTGATAGAAGTGTTAACCATGATGGGAGAGCCAATACATATTCCCTTAACCTAAACCACAAAAAAATTATCCTCACCCCACTTAAACCATCCCAGCTCACAAAAAGAACCAAGAACCTGATTGTTGAACCATCCCTTGATGTGATTTTACTGCTGAATATCATGAGTTCTGTGAGCAGAAGGAGTTACTTTTGCTTGATCTTGATGAAGAACCAGCCTCACAAAATGAGCCAGCCCCACAAAATAGCCATCCTTTATTCCAACCCATCCTCAACCAGTACATACATGTTTTTCCAGAAGAAATGCCACCAGGTTTACCCCCTAAAAGAGACATCCAGCATAAAATTGACCTCGTCCCAGGATCTATCTTACTAAACAAACCAGCCTATAGAATGACCCCAGCTGAAACCAATGAGATCCAGAGGCAAGTCGATGAGTTGTTGGAGAAAGGGATGATCAGAGAGAGCTTGAGCTCTTGTGCAGTGCCAACTTTGTTGGTTCCTAAGAAAGATGGAAGTCAGAGGATGTGTATTGATCGTAGAGCCATCAACAAAATTACTATCAAGTATAGATATCCTATTCCAAGACTTGAGGATATGCTTGATGAGCTCTATGGCTCAACTGTGTTTTCAAAGATTGATTTGAGGAGTGGATATTACCAGATCAGAATTTATGAGGGAGATGAGTGGAAGACATCCTTTAAGACTAAGGGAGGACTGTATGAGTGGTTAGTCATGCCTTTTGGTTTGACAAAATGCACCTTCAACATTTATGAGGCTCATGAACCAAGTTCTGAAACCTTTGATTGGGAAGTGTGTTGTTGTTTATTTTGATGACATACTCATCTATAGCCAATCTGAAATGGAGCATGTGAATCACTTGAGGAGTGTTATGGAGATCTTGTGTAGAGAGCAGTTGTATGGGAACCTCAAGAAGTGTCAATTCTTCACCAGCCATGTTATATTCCTTGGCTATATTGTGACATCAGAGGGTATTCAAGTGGATGAAGAGAAGGTTAAAGCCATCAGAGAGTGGCCAGTTCCAACATCAATCCAGCAAATCAGAAGTTTTCATGGTTTAGCGTCTTTTTACAGGAGGTTTGTGAGGAACTTCAACACTATTTTGGCTCCTATGACTTAATTAGTGAAGGGGAAGAGCTTTACTTGGACACCAGCTGCACAAAAAGCTTTTGAGGAGGTCAAAAGACAGTTAACCTCAGTACCAGTTTTGGCATTACCTTGTTTTGCCAAAGTCTTTGAAGTGGAGTGTGATGCCTCAGGCGTGGGCATTGGAGCAGTGTTGACTCAAGAAGGAAAACTAGTAGCTTATTTCAGTGAGAAACTCAATGAGGCCAAGAGGAAGTACAGTACATATGATAAAGAGTTTTATGCTATCATTAGAGCTTTGCAACATTGGAGGCATTATCTGATTGGAGCTGAATTTATTCTGCACAGTGATCATGAGGCCCTCAAATTCATTCAAGGGCAGCATAAACTCAACACTAGGCATGCTACTTGGGTGGAGTTGATGCAGCAATTTCATTTTGTGATCCATCACAAATCTAGGAAGCTTAACAAAGGAGATGATGAATTATCCAGGAGGTATTTGTTGTTACAAGTTTTGGATGCAAGAGTGCTTGGGTTTGAACAGTTGAAAGCTTTGTATGAGAATGATGAAGATTTTGGAGAGTTGTACTAGAAATGTCAGGGACATCGTCAAAGTCTATACCATATAGACCAGGGATTTCTTTTCAAAGGAGCAAGTTTATGTATTCCAAGGAACAACTTTAGGGAGTTATTGATCTCTGAAGTTCATGGAGGTTGCTTGGCAGGACATTTTGGTATTGAGAAGACCCTTCTCATGTTGAAGGAACATTATTGTTCGCCTAAAATGAGGAAGGATGTTGAGCATTGGGTCAGGAGGTGTGCTACATGTCAGATTGCAAAGAGTCATAGCTTACCTCAAGGGCTATACACACCTTTGCCAGTTCCAAACAGTCCTTGGGAGGACATCAGCCTAGACTTCATTGTTGGTCTACCAAGAACTCAAAGAGGAAAAGACTCAATTATGGTAGTTGTGGACAGATTCAGCAAAATGGCTCACTTCATTGCATGCCACACCACCTATGATGCTGTGAGGGTGGCTGAATTGTATTTCCAGGAGGCAGTGAGGTTACATGGAGTTCCCAGGAGCATGGTTTCAGATAGGGATGTCAAGTTCCTAAGTAATTTTTGGGTTACTCTTTGGAAGAAGTTGGGTACTCAATTGAAGTATAGCACAACTTGTCACCCCCAAACTGATGGGCAAACAGAGGTCACAAACAGGACACTTGGAACACTATTGAGGTCACTGATATCCACAAACAAAACAGGATGGGACACCCTCTTATCTCATGCTGAATTTGCTTTCAATAGAGCACCATCAAAGGCAAATGGTCTTTCCCCATTCCAGGTTGTCTATGGTAGAAATCCTATAACTCCATTGGATTTATCACCACTAACAAATTCTGTGAGGTATAGTTATGAAGCAGGTAAACATGCAGAGGACATCAAGAAGCTTCATCAGCAAGTCAGGGAGAAGTTCATCAACTATTCTGAGCAAGTTTCTACATCAGCAAACAAGCATAGGAGGAAGATGGTTTTCAATCTTGGAGATCTAGTGTGGATTCATCTATGGAAGGACAGATTTCCAAGCAAGAGGAAGGGAAAGTTGACCCCAAGATCAGATGGACCTTTTGAAGTGCTAGAGAGGATTGGAGACAATGCTTACAAGTTAGACCTTTCTGAAGACTATGGAGGCAGTGCTACACTCAACATTGCAGATTTGAGGCCTTACTTTCCAGAACATGAAGACCTCCCAAGTTTGAGGACAAACTTTCCTCAACCTGGGGAGAATGATGGAGGTCCTCCATCAGAAGACCAGAGTTCAAAGCCAGAACCAACAGGAGCAGCTATGACCTCATCCACACCAACATCAAGGGCATCATCATCAGCAACACCCAACTCTGACATCCAGGGATGCTACATGTTGGTCCAGCAAGTCATGAGGTCATCCAACTACACCAGCCAGCCAGTGAGGTCATTTCTCAATTCCATATCTTTGGAATGAGGTCCTCACCAGCATTTTGAAGACTTCACCTAGAGCTGTTGAGGACTTTCCAGCTCAGTGAAGATGTTTGCCAGTTCTGAGGTCCTCTATGAAGACATCACTTCTGGAACTGTTGAGGATATTCCAGTTCTGTGAGGTGATCCTGCATTGAGGTCCTCCATGAAGACTCACTTCCGAGCTGTTGAGGCCATTTCCAGCTTGTGAGGTGATTTAACCGTTTGTAATAAAGACAACGCGTTTGTTAGGTTTTATTTCATTTTATTTCATTTTATTTTGATGTTATCCAATTTGTAATGAGGCTTAATTAGCTTACTAAGTTAGTTAAGTAGCTTAAGCTTAATTAGTGAATTTCTTGAGCAAGGGGAAACCCTTAATCATCCAGCTCAACCCTAGCTTTATATAGCGTGTAATCGGCAGCTTGAGGACATCATCTATCAGTGACATTAATAGCATTTTGAGTGCCTTGATTGAGCCTCTTGTTTGTGAGTGACGTTAAACTCTCATTTTGGTTAATTCTATTACAGTAGCAAGGATTTGGCAATCCTTGTGGTGGGTGTAGAGCTTGATAATCTCGATGGTGGTGTGCCTGTATCCATTGACGTCATCCAGTCCGTTGCCCTTGATGTTCTAGCTGTGGTGGGTCTATATCAGCTTGAGCCTCAAGACTATCTTGGTTACTGTTTGATTGTAAGTTTGTTCATCCAATCATCATTTTATCATCATCCATTTCATCCGTTCGTTCATTGGTATTCTTACTCTGTTTTTGGAGGAGGTTGTAATTGATTGTCTCAGTGAGGTCTGTTTTGGTAGCATTTGTGTTTGATTTTCTGTTTTGAGGCCAGATTGTGTGCCAGTTGTGTTAATGTGGTGTACTGTGAGGTCAATACTCTGATCTTAGGACCTTGCATACATCACTGGTTCACAAGCGGGTTAAGGAGCATCAAACCGGGCACCTGAGGGTCATTCATCACTGAATCTGGGGTTTTCTATCTTGAAAGTTCTGGGGGTGGTTCGTTGGGTTTTCTGCGTTTGATTCCGATGGAGGAGGAAAGAGAGGGGGAGGATTGAAGAAGATGAAGAAGTAAAAAATGAGATCTGAGATTTTAGAGAGAGAAAAAAGTTCGTATTATTCAGAGCAACATAGGGTAAAGTTCGTATTATTTTTTAAGTCAACGTGGATGACGTGGCAAAGTCAAAACAATCAGGCGCGTGCCTCCGCCGCCACGTCAGACCGCCGCCGAGTCAAGTTAATCTTAACTCAGTGGCGTGCTATTGGGGGCAACAGGGGGTCAAAGTTCGTATTATTTATCACTAAATCGGAAGTTCATATTATTAAGTCTTATATGGCCAAAAGTTCGTATTATTAGAATCCAATTTCCCAAAAAGAAAACATGGCTTAGAAATATTCCATCTAATTGTCTTTATGTACATACCAAAATATTAATATTTTTTTATACTAAAGTCTTAGTTAGTCTTTCCTTATTTGAATATGAATGGCTAAATTATTTGTTGCAAAAGATATAAGAGCATATTTCTTCTTATTATTATTATCATCAATACTATAATATTTTTAACCTACAGAAATACATTAATAAACTTACACCAAAATACTTCAAACACTGGCATTACACATAATCAATATCTATATTTTATAGAAAAACATGTATTCTTCACTTGTACATATATTGATTTCTCACAAAAAAGTGGGGAAGGATAATGAAATATGTTGAGATATTAGGAGATGAAAATACCTCCAATGCTTGGATCATTTCTTTGTAAACAAAGTAATTGAATTGTTTTGAATATAACTCTGCCAAAAAAAAAAGTAATACCAGTTAAATTAAATTGAAACATACTTTTGAAGAACATAAACAAACATCATCATCATCATCACATAACCAAAAAAAAATGAGCATCCAAAAAAAGAAATAAATAAACGGTTCATTCTATACTCTTTGATGATGGGCTAAAAAACTTGAGGAATGAAGGTGTAGACCATCATGTATTCTATGTTTGATAAATCATTTCTTAAACTTCATTATAGAGTAGTTTCCCAATTTATAGGGTAAAAAGACCATTAGATATTGATAATTAATAATTAATAATTATAAATATTTATTAGAATAACATGAGTTATAAACACCAATTAATTGTCAATTAGCAATTAGTAATATTTTAAATTATGAAATTAACCTCCCAGTACAAAGAAAAAGTTTGTCTTCCTCTCAATCAACTGATGACTAATAATATTATCCACTAACATGTTTAATTTCAAATAAAATTACCACTATGTTTCTTTCACTTTTTTCATGAACCTTTATTTTTAAATGTTTTATTTTAATTTATCTATTAATATTTGTACTGATGATTTTCAAAGATATTTACAACTATTTTAATAATACATATGAATGATGTACTATTTTATAAAATGAAAATTATATATTAGATATCCAATACAAAAATACATGTTATTCTATTATTTTATTTTTGGGTTAAACAAATATCATTTTAATGTTTTTGTTACTGATAAATTAATTATATGAAATCTAGATTATCATTCCATTTATATTTATATTATTAAATATTTTGTAATAATTAATTATTTATTTATTATTAGTGTCATATTATCCTAACAATTAATATATGTTTGTAAACATTATTTGAGAAAAATAAAAACGATCAATTAGATTTTTCTTTTTTGAAAGTATACTCACCTACACATACATATTACAATCATGATGGACTAAGTAATTTAAGAGATAAAGCTTTAGATTACCATATATTCTTCGTTTGATAAATAATTTTCCAAACATTATGAAGCTAAAACTTTATCTAGTAAAATATTCATGAGAATAATAGAGAGTAAAAAAATAATAAATCATTATCTTTTGATAAACACCAATCATTTGTAAATAATTAATAACACTAATAATATTATTAAATATGCATCAACCCCTACGTTATAGATATTGAATCCAAAAAATGTTGGTCTTTCTGTAAAACCCCCAGGTTACTAACCACTAGATTAAGCTAATGACTCACCTAACCCAATGATTAGCAGCGGATAAACACCTGAGAGAATTACCGTCATCCATGGAGGTGGACAAGGCTAAGACTAAACCTAACAAAAACAATCAACCATAAACCAACTTCAATCATGCATTAGCATAACTTAACCACCTCAAAACAACATAAAACAGCTCACAAGAAATTTTACAAGCCATTAAATCACAATTTCTTTTAAATCCTTTATGAAGAGCCTCTAACCACCTTCAGATTCCTTAAGGTGCTCTGGGGTTTCGTCCTCCCGGGGCTTTTCCATTCTCCCTTGCCGAGATTCCTAAAACGAAAACATAAAACTTCGAAAAGTGAGTTAAACTCAGTACATATACTCCTAACAAGTAAGAAACTTTTCGTAATTTATTTTGATTATTTAGCGCGGTTCCAAAATCGTTAAAACCAAAGTAATAACAATTTAACAATAAATATAGCAGAACTTACTTAGCTTGATCATAACTTAACCTGAATATGAAGAAATATAACTAAACCTATAATTAAATCACAACTTAAACGAAAATACTTATGAGTTCTTCCTTTTAAAGATAACTGAATAACCATAAACTTGTTGAAATCAACTTAGATCCCAGTAATCTGAAAAACTTAAGATACATAAAACTTGATATATCATACCACTTAATGCGTGACACAAACCGTACTTAGAGCACATGACTTAGAAGGTAACAAATAAATTACGTCATAAAACATGAGTTAAAACATATACCCAACACATAGCATAAAATGTTACTTCAAACCAATCATAAAGTGTGACTTATAACGTGTTGTAAAATATACTTAAAAACCATAAACAAGTCCTATAAGACTTAAACCCTTAACTTAAACCCTTGAAGTACTTAGTTACTTAAAACTTAGTTGCCGTATTATTATCCTGAAGGTCCCCTACTTGCTATCATCGGCTAAGCCTCCGTATGCGCATACCCGGACAGATCGGGAGATGCGGATGGTGGATAAATATCTTACTGGCCAGATTTCCATGGCGTGCATCTAAGGCACTAACTATACTCCTTTGGGTGCACTAAGGCACATACATGCTATACCTGGGGTGCACTTTAGGCACCATATTCCTATTTTTCCCTGGTGTGGGCAAAGGCACGATTAAGCATGGGGTGCTCTACGGCACGATTAAACCTGGGCGGGGCCTCCATTAAAATTTTAGAAACTTGGAACATAAACCACAAAAAAAAATTGATTCCATTAGACCCTTGGCCAATCTTATTCTTGACTTTGAAAAAAAAAACCCATAAAATCTCTTGGATGTAAGTCACTCTTATAACGGAGCATAATTCATGAATTACCCATAATATAAAAGTACCGACTCAACGTAAGTTGTTTTAGCATAAGAGATGCGTAGTATAATTGTGTTTACTTTATTTAGCCGTTTGGTTGTATCCTTTTCTTTTGGTGGTGATTGTTAGCTGTTTTGTTTGCTGTCCGCTGTTGTCTTTGAACTTTTAAGCCTTTTGACTCGCAATAATCGAAAAAAAAAAGAAAATTGTGTTTGACTATGCATCCACCCACTGAAATATGAAACAAAAGAAACAAAATGGTAAGAAAGTACAAAATAAAGAAAAGGGAAAGCAAAAATAAATGACAAAAAAAAAACATGAATCAGCCATAGCTTAATAGCTATTTAATATAGAACGAAAACAAGGGACTTGAAATAGGAGGACTCACGGAAGCTCCCAAGTGTCAACCCAAGCAATAGTCGACAACGACTAAAACGACGATTGATCTTGGACCCAAAAGAAATTTTGTAGGTTGTCGCCAATATTCTTGGTTGTGTTGGGATTCTCTTTGTTAGTTTCTTGTTATTGGCTTCATCATGTCAGTCTTCTTGCAAATGAGTTTTCATTATGATGTTAGAAACCTTATGTAATGCTTGCATTGTTCGTTTGACTTTGCGGTGTTATTTTAATAAAAGGGTCTATTGACCACTAATTATCAAAAAAAAAAAAAAGAAATTTTGTATTGAAACTCAATTCGAAAAAATTACATTTGGAAGTTGGGAAAGCCAAATTTAAGCTGGAATGTGAAAACTAGAAAGAAATTATATGCCTGAAACAAACTGGAGAAGGAAAGCTAAAAAAATTGATATCTCTATGGCTCTACCCATCCTACTGTCCCTCTATTAATACATGAATTCAGCCCCTTAGCCAACTACCAAGACCCCACAAAATTCAATTTGGAATCGACCTGTTGGTCAAGTATTTATGAAGGGACCATGATAAACATCTTGACTCAAGATGGTTAATATTTCACATTTTTGTAACTTTTATTAATATTTTCTTTAATAATTATATATGTTTATCAATTATAATAATATAATACTTACTAGCTAGGTCTAAAAATATAATAATAGCCTAATTTTATCAATTATAGAAGAAAATGCACATTTTGTACATAATTTTATATTTATGAAATAAATATTAATAAATAATTATTTTTAAATTGTTTATAAGTTGTAGTAACGCTGAAACATACCTTTATAATGATTTAAATACACTTACATTCAACTTTGTTAATGATTTAGAGGAAATGCAAGATGGTTAAAAATCATCTTGTGTCAAGATGTTTATCATTTTCGTTTAAGAAGTTCACTCCATGTATCCAACACTTAAAGACGGTTGCTAAACTGGTGCGGAATGCAGTCTGAGAGTAGGGGAATATGTTGATGAAGTTGGAGAGATATTTGAACGTAAGAAAGGCTGTGGAAGGTTTGGCATTTGATCATGATCGTGATTTGACTATGATGAATCATGATGGAACTAAGAGAGAGAAATAAGGGTTGGATGTGAAATTAATCAGGGCAGGGGGTACGCATGTAAATTGCAGATGGGGAAAATGATTTATGGGCTAGGGTTTTCATGGTTTTTTTTTCCTGCTTTTTTGCTTTCGGCCCAAAAATTGAATCACCCATTTTGAGATTGTTTCCTGTTCAAATTTGTTCACATCGGATCCAAGCTCATTTTTCAGCATTTTTCTTCATTTTTCCAATTTTTATTGTTAACCTGCAGATAAATTTTATATATATATATATATATATATATATATATATATGTATATATATTTATTTATTTATGCATTGCAGCTTGAACAATTATATGTAAACTTATGTATTATACATGCATGCCAGTCTTAGGCCTAGGTTCCCTTTATTTGGTTTTCCTATCAAAATTACAAGAAAAGAGTAACACAAATTACATTAAAAAGTAAACTAAACAACACTAAAATACCTGGTGTGTACACTAATCTTGGTACAAAGACATAATTGTAGAAGTGAATTAGAATAAAGGAATTTAGGAGAATCGACAAAGAAAGTCACAAATATGTAATTTAGGAGAATGGACAAACAAAGTCCGAAATGGTAATTTGCAATATATATATATATATTTGTGTGTGTGTGTGTGTATATATATATATATATATATATATATATATATATATATTTATATTTATATATACTAATCTGCCAGCGTGTGCTACACACATGCTGACCCGACAATTGTAAATATTAATTTTTAATATATTGAATTAAATTTTTCTATATATTATAAAATTAAAATTTTATTTAATTGATTAAATTTAAATGTTAAAATTTGATTTGATTTATTGGTCATTTATTTGTTTTTGGAAAAATACAATAGACATCTAAATTAATCAAATATAATTAATTGGTATAAAATAAGTATTTTGATTTTACCTTTCTTAAAACATTTCATAAAAATACAAATTTAAAATAAACAACATTATTATTTAATGACTAATGGTTTATGATACACATTGAAGTTATGTTACACATAGGTCAAAACATAGCTATATGTTTTAGTTTTGGTACTATTGAAGCATGACTTAATAACCTTTGTAATCAAATCACATAACCTACAAACTCTTATTTATGAATCTACAAAAAAGGTCGTACTTCCTTGTACAATGAAACACTTACAATTTAAGGAATATTATTGAAAAAAAATGTTAATTATTTACAGCTAACATATAATCATATATATGGTTGAATAATTTTCAATGTAAGAATAGTATATAATTCACTTTGACTATTCGTATCTTCATGTACTTATATCAGTAATTTTAAATATAATATCAATTAAACTTATAATGATATATTCACTTTCGCATATTATAATATCATGAGTCAAAAAAATTAATTTACCATAAAATTATAAAATAAATAGCTAAACATGCTTTTTTTAATGGAATAGGGTTTGAATCGTACCGATATTCATATTACATTACCACAAAGTTTTATCTTTACAAACAATAATTATGGTTAAAGGATAGACATAAAATATCTATGTTATACTTAATATTTAGGCATCACAATTTAATTAGGATATCATGTTAAAAGAAGGAATAAATTAATAAAGTAGTATTTAAGTGTGGATTGCTAATAATAGTATTACTAACAACAACAATAACAACAACAACAACGACACTAAAAAGAAGGAAATAAAAGTGAAATAGGTAGCTTTTAATATTGTCCAGTGATAAATATGGATTGGAAATAATAATAATAATAATAATAATAATAATAATAATAATAATAATAATAATAATAGTACCAAATATTTAGGGATCACAATATTTTTAGAATATCATGCTAAAAGAGGGAATAAATTAAAATAAAGTAGTATTCAAGTATGGATTGCAAACAATAATACTACTATCAACAAGAAGAAGAAGAAGAAGAAGAAGAAGAAGAAGAAGAAGAAGAAGAAGGAAATAAAAGTTAAATAGGTAACTTTCAATAAGGAAGAGTAATAAATATGTATGGAAAAAAATAATAATAATAATAATAATAATAATTAGTAGTATAATAATAATAATAGTAATAACAATAATAATAATAATAATAATAATAATAGTTAGTATAATACAGTAATAATAATAATCATAATAATAATAATAGTAATAAGGAAATTTGGAATTAAATAATCCAAACTTTAGTTCCATTTTGATTTGACAAACCGAACTTAACATTTTGTTATCGTTGAACCACACTTAACAACATATTTTTTTCTTAAGTAAACCACATTCCATTTCCAGTGACCGGAAAAATGACATGTCATTATTTTTACTGAGGTGGAATATTTTAAAGGCTAAAATTAAAATGAAAAGAAATATGACATGTGTTTGTTGATGTGGCAAACCCAATTATTCAATCTCCCCCTCTGACTTAGCATTTCCCCATCCCCCCCCCCTCCCACGAAATTCCCCAACCCCATAAACACCTTCCTTTATCTTTTAGGATAGACATTTTCGATCCCCAGCCCCTTTCCCTACTATCATCATCATCATCATCCTCCACACTCATCCATCTCCTCCTCCTCTTCATCATTATCCTCCCATCATCATCATCATCATCGCCTCCATTAATCCCCCCCGAAGCTCTCCCCACAAACTCCGGCTACTTACCAGTAAACTCCTCCTCAAATTCCTCCATCTTCTTCCTCTTCTACGAATTCCAAAACCCTTCTTCTTCCTCCTCCTCCAGCCATCTTCTCATATGGCTGCAAGGGGGCCCAGGCTGTTCCTCCATGGTCGGAAACTTCTTCGAGCTTGGTCCATGGCGTACCGACCCCAAAACCCTCCGCCTGAACCCTAATTCCGCCGCCTAGAACCGCCTCTTCGGCCTCCACTTCCTCGACAACCCCATTGGAACCGGCTTCAGCATAGCTGGAAACCCGTCGGAAATCCCTCGAGATCAGATCGGAGTCGCGAAACACCTCTTCATCGCCATCCAAAACTTCCTCCGATTATACCCCCTCTTCAAATCTCGTCCGATCTACATCACCGGCGAAAGTTACGCCGGAAAATACGTCCCGGCGATCGGATACTACACCCTCAAGATGAACCCTAGATTCCCCCCAAAGAAAGCATCAATCTCGCCGGAGTTGCGGTCGGAAACGGGCTGACTGACCCGGTGTCCCAAGTCAGAACCCATGCCCTAAATGCATACTTTTCTGGATTAATCAATGATAAACAGAAATCCCAGCTCGAAGAAGCTCAGAACATCGCCATAAACTTAGCAAAATCTCAGAAATGGAGCGAAGCAACAGATGCTAGAAATTCAGTTCTTCATCTCCTTCAAAACATGACTGGATTGGCAACTTTGTATGATACGAGAAGACAAATCCCATATGAAACTTGTTGCTAAGTTATCTGGGGCGGGGGGTTTCTTTTTTTTTTTAATTTAATTAAAATAGGGAAATGCTAAGTCAGAGGGGGATTGAATAATTGGGTTTGCCACATCAACAAACACATGCCATATTTCTTTTTCTTTAAATTTTAGCCTTTAAATATTCCACCTCAGCAAAAATAATGCCATGTCATTTTTCCGGTCACCGGAAATGGACTGTGGTTTACTGAAAAAAATATGTTGTTAAGTGTGGTTCAACAATAACAAAATGTTAAGTTCGGTTTGTCAAATCAAAATGGACCTAAAGTTTGGATTATTTAATTCCAAATTTCCTAATAATAAATAGTAATAACAACAACAACAACAACAACAACAACAACAACAACAACAACAACAATAATAATAATGGTAATGGTAATTAATGATTTTGGATTAAATGGAAATTTATAAAGGATAGGAATGGAAATTTAAAAAATTGATAGGGGTATAAAGGGAAATTAATATTTGGGACACCTCTTAGCTTAGCTCCTTTTATAAGGAGGTTTAGATGTGTGTGTCTGTGTATGTGTACATACATACATACACACACACACACACACACAAACACACATACATATTTACACATATGTGGACGTACACATAGCATGCAGGGAAGACTATCTACCAACCTCCACTAAGTCAAGTCGTGTTCGGTTGTTTAAAACCTTTTATGCTCAAACTTAGGTACAATGTCGAGTAAGCGATCTAGGAGTAAAGGGTTGCACAAAGATAGGACAGGCCAACTGAATCAAACTTTAGCTCACATAGCTTAACTGATCGATCAAATGTACGGGGTGTCCTAGCATCATTGAGGTAACTGCCTAGTTACAATGCCTTCATGTTGTTTGCCGCTTCATGATTTCGGGTCACACTATTTTCTAGGCTCGTATGGCTACTATGTGTACTAGAACATTACTTGATGTCCTTAAGGTCAATTCTAGTCATTACAACAACAAATTTGTAGCATGCAAATGTAATAAGAGTGTTGTTCTTTTGCTGTAGGGAAGTGCATGCGTACTACATGAGTGGATTTGGAAACAAAAGGCTCAAAGGTATGGAGTGCATCCTTAGAATATTGGAATTAAGGCATCCGGGGAAAAATAAGGGTTGATCCCTAATTATGCTCCGTCTGTTAGTGCTCCTATGCTCATACTGAGCCAAAGACTAAAATGATAATACAATATGTTTAGAATAGCTAAAAAGATGAAATAAAGGAATTTTCTCTTCAACACATTAATCCTTGTTTAGATTTAGTCTTTAGTATGTACTATGTTTATTTTCATGTTTTAGATTTGGTTTCTTCTTTCGAGTTTTTGTTTTAAGTTAATTTCCGTAGATAATATTATAGGTTATAAAGATGAAAAACATAACTATGGTATTGAATTTGGATTTAGCTTGTGTTGATTTTTGAGTGTTCTGTTTGTGTTGTGCTTTAACTTGAAGTTGGATCTGATGCTTGAAGGACTCGGATTTGGGGTGTAATTTGATGAACTATGTGAGTTACTTGTTCCTTATGTTCATTTCTGTGTATCAACTTCGTTTTCTTAGATATTTTCTAGGTTTCTTTCATTAATTGATTTTGCGTGTTCGATGAACTATGTGAGTTACTTTCTCCTTCTACTCCATTTTGTTATGTCTTTGGTTCGCTTGTTTTCTGCCCTGTAACTCATGTTCTCTATTTTCTTCTATTCATTTTTCCAGTTTTATTGTTTCCTTTATAGTCTATTGAGTCTTTAGGGCTTTATTTTATCTCGGTCAAACTTGAGGTCCCCTGTTTATTTTGTTTTTCTTATACATTCTTTTCTTCGTTTGTTTCCCATGTTGATCCTTTCGCTCCTCTGGTTTTTAGCATATTGTATATACCAGATTTTTTCCTGAGTTATAAAATAGTATTATGTAATTTTAGTTTTGTTTTCTTGGGCTCCTCGAAGCAAACAACAGTCAACCCAACCCAAATCCAAACCTATTTACTTGTTAAACCCAAAAGAAAAGTCACATCCAAGCTAATAATATCCTAGCCAGCTAGTTAGGGTTTAAGTGATAAAACCCTAACTAGTAAAGTTCTCATTTTATCCCTTAGCCCTCGGTGGAAAACTGGTAATCGCTCGGTCTGAGAAAATGCGAAAAAGGGTCTGAGTCGTAACCAACCGGCTCCATAAATTGCATTTCAAGGCTTGGCGTGTCACCAGTCGTTTACTAATGTGTTATAAGGGTTCCCATGGGCCCAAATCCAATATGAGCCCTAAGGGTGGTAGGCCAATCTAATATGGGCCCACCAGATTAGGGGCGAAAGAAGTCTTAACACTTAAGGACTTCACCTAATCTACCCTAACCCAAAACAATAAATAATAGGCAAAAAACAGATAACAGAGGCTGAGCTATTAACCTGGCAGTCTCTCGAACAGACAAGCCTCGGCCGACCTTGAACTCTTGAAAGCGTCTCTTCAACTCTTAAACGTGTCACTCAGGGACTCTGAGTGGGAAGTCTCCAAAATAGGAGACCTCCATAACAGTTCACGCAACACATGAGACACCGGCTGCTAGACCGCCCGATCTTGATCCAATCGAGACCGACTGAGTATGTGGTCTGTATCAAATACGACCCGTCTTTCCTACTCTAGGACCTCGAGGAATCACACTCCTAGACCTAAACCGGAAGCTATCAAATAGACAATTTTCTCGGTTTCCCAAAATCTCCAAAGGGAGACTACCCATAGGGGTCTCATGGGCAAGGTTGTCAGGATCGGGATTCTAGTTAGAATCGATAGGGGTCCTTAGAACCGGGATCGTAAGATTCTACAAATAAAGTAAAATTGTTATAAGTGACTTGAAGTTTTCCCAGAAAAAACATTGTATTTCAAAAATTGAACAAAAAGCAACGATTTTCACCGATTGTAATACGATCCTAACTGAGTCTAGTACGATCCGATTCTAGGGAGATTATGACCATTCTAACAAAAATAGGATATAGTTAGGATCGAACTGATCCTAACAATCCTGACCGATCTTACCGATCCTGACCGATCCTGGTACGATCGTGGTAGGATCCTAACAAGGTAGCGATCCAGGTACGAGTTGGATCATTTGGTCATTTTTGGATCGTAGGATCCTACGATCAGGATCGCGATTTTAACAACCATGCTCATGGGATGGAAAGACAGTCCTCCACATCCCATGAGTCACATATATATAGGAGAGAGAAAGAGGAAGGAAGAGTTTCTCTTTCGATGTTGGACGCGCGCCTGGGGTTCACTACGGACCTTGGTCACCCACCACAGACTGTGGTGAGAAACCAAATTGCATCTTCGGCTCATAGACACAGCATGGACCGTGGCAGAGCCACCACGGACCTTGGTGCCCTATCACGGGCTGTGGTGGCCTTGCCACTATCCATAGTGGCCTGTTTTCACCCAAATAGGAATCCGCGCTTCCCCCAGTTCAATCTCTTATTGTCCCGGACCTTTTTTTGCATACACATTGCCTTCAAGTCGCTGACTTGTGTGACCCATTGGGACCAAATAACTCGGTTGTGATCGAACCTATTCGACCACTGATTAAGGGGACTTCTAGCAGGAAAGTCATTAATCACCGAATGAACTTGGCTAGAGTACTCGGATGAAATTGAACATTGTCGGGACATTCCCAACAGTTACCTATTTCACAAAAAAAATCATCACTACCTTAACCGGTCAGTTAGATAAAGTGCTTACAAATGACTAAATCCCACCTATAAATATCTCCCTTAAACTAACCATTTGACACCTTATAATTTCCTAGCGTATTGACACTGTGAAATTCTTCTAAGTTTCCCCCCCTTTTTTCTTCTACTTGCTATTTGATTCAAGGTTAATATTATTATTTTTTTACTTTTATTTCAGTTCAATCATGTAGCCCTTATTCTGATGATTCATATGTGTATAAAGTGTAATTCTTTTTATTCATGTTCTTTATTTTCTCTTTATTCTGCATGCATAATAGTTGACCTGATAAAATAAATTTATTCTACTTCTTCGTCGCATTCTATAAATAACCTGATTTTAGTAGAGACAATGGTTTTAACAGGCGAATTAGAGGAATCATTTGCCTCAGATCCATAACCTTACCCTTGAACCTGATTCAGGTTTGTAACTCGGAGTCTTCATTGTAATTTGTTAGTTTCTCTTTAAAACTAAGTGGCAAATTCTTTAATTTATTCATTTGCACAATTTTGTTAAGGTACTTAAGCATAGTCCTTAAATTCCTAAATTAAATAAATTCGACAGAAAATGTGAATTAATTGTTGATTATATTATCGGCGATTGAGAACTGGAATCCAATAGTATAACTGAACGGTTATGCTAGAAAAGTTCCAAATTTGTGTAAACAATCGCCTGGTTATGGATTATACAACTTCAGAGTGAACCGCTTGGTTACAATAGTAGGTTGTATAATTTGTCCTATACAGTTCTGTTCGTCCCTAATACAATTGTTGCAATAAAGTTTGTACTTCTTCCAACGTTAGTTAGTATGTGAACTGTTCGCATTAATTTGAGAAGGAAATTTACAAACTAAAATAAATGGTAAGAATTGCTAAAGTTGCTCCTTGTCCCTTTAGGTAATTTTTTTTTAAACATTAAGTATATCCTTTCAACTCGCCCAATAGTGATGTCGACATCTCGACCCCTCCCTCCCCCCCGGGGCGGGGTCGATGCCGGTAGCTATATGTTATGTCCGTTTGATATATTTGTATCTCAAGTTAAAGTCTTATTAGGTTAGTCAAGTCCTTTTTGTTGGGTCATTTGGTTTTGTTTGGCTCAAGTTTTAGTTGAGTCCAACTAGAGTGTGACAAAAATGGGTCATTTCTTGTGGTCCCTCTTAGGTTTAGGTTAATTTAATCACTTTATGCTAATTCTAATGAAAACCAAGGTTAATTATGCATTTATGCTTCTTGAGTTTCTCTTTCCTAACGAATTTATTCCATTGTTTTAGATAATTAACCTTGCTAAGTGTAAGTAGATAGTTTAGTTAGATTTCGATATGCAAACATTAAATTTCTAACTAGATCATTTGGTTGTTAATTTGTTAGTTTGATTTGATTATGAAAGGAAATTGGTGATTAAGATAAATAGACTAGCCTTTGGATCCTTTGAAGTGCGACTTTAGTGGCCTTTTATTTGAGCAATATGATAACTTGAATGCCCATATTAAACTTGGTTAACTAGGAGTTTTTTTTTTTTGCTTTTTATTATTTGGTTATTATTTCTATTTTGGTTTGTAGGTTAGTTAGTTATCTTGTTTATTTGTGTTATTTTATAGTTTCTTAAACTAAAGTATTTGAGCATTCTCACCTAGGTTTTAAAATTTTTTGAAAAAATCTAAAAATAAAAATTTTGAAAAATTGCGATTTTCCACTTTTCTTAGTTTGAGCATGAGATTTTTTAATTTTTTATTTTTCAGTGTTTTTTGTCTAGATTCAAACATTATCATGCTCAATATGTTCCTTATGGGCATATGAAATGGGAAATTAGCAATGTTGTGCTAACTTATGAAATTCGAGCCACCTTGGAGTCTGTGAGTCCCAATGGTGATTATTCAATTAATGAAGATTAATTATGGAATTTGTTTGACCTTTTGGGTTTGATGCAATGGCATGATAAGAATCCTAGAGAATTTATGTCTCCATGCCCTGCTTATATTGATTTACATGCTCAATCTCGATGTGTAGATCAACCTATAGATCCATATTTAGATGATTCCTCATATGTTTAGGATTCCTATTCTAATTGCCAATCATTTTACCACTATCTGAATTCATGTGCTTATTATGACTCATCTATAGTGTGTTCAACTACACTTCTTCAGATATGCATTGAGATTTTGAACAAAACAAAGGTAAAATGTAAGAAAAGATTTATGCAATTAGGATTAAACTCAGTTCTTTCGAACATGGTAATGGTTATCTTGGTACTTTTGAATCTCTGCACCCCTCAAACCTTGACTATGGATTTGATTCCCCTTATACTCACCTAGAGGATAAGGTTGCTCCAATCTCTACTCCATCCGTACCTAGCATACTTGTAACCTTAGATGCTTCCCCGTTTTCTCAGTTTGCTCAACTTGAGTTAGGTGAATCACCTGTCGTTGATGCATGCTAGTTATAATGAGGATGTTTTATTTTAGTTTAATGCTTTCTTGTGCCTTGTAATGAAGAGTCTTGTCTTGATGTGGTTGATGGTGCATATCCTAGTCTTAAGCATATAGATGACATTCCAGTTGATGCACTCGACATTCACCCCATTTCATCTCTTTAATTGTCTGACACTCCCATCATGCATGATAAGCCGCAAGTGCACGGGTGTAGGTGTAGCACGTATCAATGTCATTCCCACAGAGATTTGCTCAGCAACACACCAAACTAGCCCTTTAAGTGATTGCTAAGTCGATCGGGTTTTGATTTTGATTAACTAATTTCTTCTTCTAATCACTATAAAAAGGCAAATAAACAACTATTCAAACAATTTTTACTAGATTTATCAATATAAAAAAAGACGCTCAGGGGATAAAACCTAAGTCACTCTATGAATCAAACAAGTGGATTGAACTTGTATGTCACTAATTTGGTACATTTTAGGGTCGATAATTGCATAAAGTCTTTTGTAGCGAGTTTTGGCAATGAAACGAATTGCTTAGTAAAATCAACCTACTTTCGTGGTTATTTCAATTTTGTCGGAGTTAAAGATCAAATTATCAAAAGAGCCCTAATTACAAAGTCCTCTATATCTAGTTCACTTCATAATAAATTTAATCCTAAGGGTTCCGATTATCGAATTTCCCCGTTCAGTACTTCATTCAACAATCTAATTCCATATTTTTGATGGCCAAACAAAAACAATGACATAATCAAAGTATAAATAAAATGCATTCAAACTAGATTAACACACTTGTTCAATCCAACAATACTTAATCCATGAAAGCAATTAAAAAGGGTTTATCCCCCGAACTAAAGAAACTACTCACTAATCATGTAAGAACTACAAAAACACATAAATTCTACTCTAGAAAGCATGGAAATCTAAAGAGAATGAAGACATAACCAAATATGTTTAGAAAACCCTTGAAAGAATTTGGCAATTGTGGACTTTTGCTCCTCCAACACGGTACCGATCTTGAGAAATCTTCAATCTTTAATTCACTCTCAAACTCTTGATTATTGTGGGATTGTGGAAGATGGATGATGGTAGAGATGGAGATGGATGGTATGTAAGGAATGAATGGTGGTGAAGGATGGTGGATGAAGGTGGATGAAGATGGATGATGAAGGATGGATGATGAACAAAAATAGTCGAATCTTGCAATCATATAGCCATTAATCAAAGTTGAAATGCCATTTTCGTCAATAACAGGGTCAGCACAGTCCGTGTTACCTCCAACACAGGTCGCGTTGATGGTTTCTAGGGAAAATGAACTCTCTGGAGGCTAACACGGACCATGTCGGTGAAAACACGGGTCGTGTTGCCTCTCGAATTTTCTTGGTCGTCTTATTTTGGTTATATCTCCTTCGTCCGATGTCCGATTGACTTGGTTCTTGACTTTTTAGAAAGCTCTAGGAGTCTACTTTTCATTGCCATAAGCTTCAAAGTCATATCATAAGTGTGGAAAAAATGGTGACCAAAAGAGTGGACATATATAAGTTTTCGCACACTTTCTGTTATCTTACTCATAACTCTTTCGTCTCAACTCGGAATTGACCTTATAATATATCGTCGGAAAACTCTTTCAATGATGAATCAAATAATGGATATGAGCTTTAACGTTACAATTTGAACAAAACACCCAGAACTCAGTTAAGATAACAAAATAAGATCATAAAAGATCAATTAAGCACATTAATCCCAAAATTTCACTATCAAAATGCTCCAAATATTTAGTCACTATATGCCCTCATCAAGTTCCCCCATGCTTAGTTCTTGCTTGTCCCCAAGCAAGTCTAGACTCACAAAAGAAAAGAAAAGAAAAGAAATAAAAACACGGGGACAAAAGACTCAAAAACAAAAGAAAAGACTCAAAATGAAAGCAAAGATTTTATTTATAATCCTCCTTAGGAAGGCATCAATAGGATCATTCTATCAACTAAATCTAATCTAGAATAACCCAAAAGAGAATCAAATTTCATACATAGGAGAAGGAAAAGCAATGGAAAGATTTACAAGCACTACACTTCTCAAGTTCAAATCAATCACCCCCTAATCACAAATGAAGCAAGCAGGCACATGTATAAGCATGAAACTAGGTGAATTGAGAGCAACCTCACTTTTTAGAATATGGAAACACTCGTCTCATGTTTTAAATTTAATAAATCATTGAAGGTTCGCTCAATACTCAAACCAAAGCAACATCCTACCATAAGCTTGCAAAACATTTCAATTCTTCATCGCTTATATGCAATGCACAATGACAATCAAGAGGACTTTCAAATGGGTTGTAATGGGCTAAGGTTAAGGGTAAGAAGTGGAAATATAATTTGGAAAAAGTGGAGCTAGAGGCCAAGACTTGGAACATAAACCTCACCAAATTTTACAAACAAAACTTTCACACCTTATATTCATAACAATGCATCCCATATCAAGTAGAAAAATTGCCTCATATCGAAGGAAATAAGATAACTAAACTATTAAACAATTTACTCTTTTTTCATTTCTTCATTTTTTTCCTTCTCTTTTTTTTTTCATTTTCAAAATTGAACTATAACTAAAAACAAACGTATATACAATAGTAAGCTAAATTTCCAACTCAACCCATATCAATATACAATGGGGAGTAATCTTATGATATTCAACTTTAAAAAAATCCCGAACAAAACGAAACCACCAAAATCACCACAATCAACCCAACTCTTCAATTTAACACACTCCAAGCATAGGATTAAGGGTAGGAAATCAAACATTTGGCCAAGGCTTATAATGTTGGTAATTAGAAGAAAGAGTAATTAAAGGCTAGTAGAAAGGTTAAAAGCGGATATTCACATATAAAAAGGGTGGCTTTTTGGGTTTGTAGCTTATAAATATATAGAAATGAATGCCTCTATCATATTATCGTAGTGCAATGCATGATGTAATTTTAAAGAGATACATCGCAAGTTCTAGAGAATGAAAATTAAGGAAGAGCCACACATGTAAATATGACCCTAATAAAGATGATTAGTCATTTAAGGCCTTTGTGGTTTCACGGGTTAAAAGCTCTCAAATAAACCTAGCTCAAATAGATGTATATGTGCTAAACTCACACCAAAAGATCATAAGAGGGCAATCAATCATCACTTTCAAAATGCAGTGCTCAACTCACTAAGCTTTCACAAACTCTTTTCATGACTTTAATTCACAAATGGGCTACTCAAGATTAAATCTAGTTAAAAGAAAACCTATCTAGCTTATATTTATCATTGGAGGAGTTAATTGCTAAACCTATCCTACCCTATCCTAGACTGTTTTTTCTTCTTTTTTTTTTCAATTGTTCTAATTTCCTAATTGTTTTTATTTTTTTTCTCAAAATAAAAAGAAAAATGAAACTAAATGCAAACCTGGAAAATAAAAGAAGCTAACAATAAGAAAAAGAAGAAAATAAAAACTAAGGATGAATCTAACTAATGCAACTAGGTGGATGCGATTATTTATAAATGAGAGAAACTAGAAAACTAAAAAAAAAAAAAAAAAACTCAAAGCACCAGTACACATATATACAACAATGGACAAGGACTACAAATTACAAATTTTTTCACACAAAAATCCCCCCATGCTTGGACAAAGCATTGTCCACAATGCAAGCACATTCAAATAAATTGCAAAAGGGGAAATAAGGAAAGATCTCACCAGGTTACGTGCTAGATGCACCTAAACCATCGCCTCTTCAAGAAGGGGGCGGATGGAGCATCAGCCACTCCATCAAGAACTCAAGACCTAGGGCCACCACTTCATACGCAGTCAACGCCCTTATAAGCTTGTCAAACTCCTTAGCATGCGATTTACAAGCTTGTAAATAAGAGAGCAACAAAAGAGTTATAGCAGAAAATGCAAGTATCGCTCTTTTAAATAAATCAAAGGCCTTAGAAAAATCAAAAGAATCAAAATAAGTTGTCGACATGAGTTTTCTAGGCAAGTCCTCTAGGTATAAACAATATGGATCAAGACAGAAATGGTACCCTCTTATTGTACCTATGGACAAATCAAGAACGTTGTTGTTCCCCTCAATCATGTCACAAGAATTAACCTTGGCTACATAGCTCACATCAAGATGAACACATATGGTATTTTCAACAAAATTGGATTCATCAAGGCACTTAAGGGAATAGGAAGGTGGTGAACAAGGAGTAGAAACATTGAATAAGACATGGAAAGTAGGGAGTACAATATCATGAAATTCTTTTCTTGAAGAATCTAATCCACCTACAACCCCTTCACAAACCTCTCCATCAATAGTACCAGCTTACCCATGACAAAAATCATCATCATACCTAACATCAAACCCATAGGACTCACTCGCTTTAAACCCCGTCGACTGAAAAAAGGTAAGGATGCATCATGAAATGTAGAGACACCATCAGAAGTGTCTCTAGGTATGCTAGGGTAAGATGGAGCAACGATAGGAAAAGATGCTTTAGACGGGTCAAATTATTCCTCTAGACTAGCGTCTAAATTATCTTGTTGCTCAAACATCGCCCTCATCAAAATATCAAGTCTGGCTAAACTAGGACATGTAGAATCATCATGGTCAAGAGAACAACATAAACAATAAGGAGGCAAACAATGGGGTTGAGTATATGATCTAGCATGAGATGCACAAGGATTTGGGGAAGAATGACCAGATACACAATAAGAATTTTAAAAATCACGAATATCACGTGCATGCCATTCAAGCAAACTCCAACCTTCATCAAATTTTGTAGCGAGATTTCGTGGTTATTTCAATTTTATCCGAGTTAAAGATAAAATTATCAAAAGACCCCTAATTAAAAAGTCCTCTGTATCTAGTTTACTTCATAATCAGTATAATCCTAAGGCTTCCGATTATCGAATTTCTCTGTTCGGTACTTCAATCAACAATCTAATTCCATATTTTTGATGGCCAAACAAAAATAATGACATACATAATCAAAGGATAAATAAAATGCATTCAAACTAGATTAACACACTTAAAACTTAATCCATGAAAGCAATTAAAGAGGGTTTATCCCCCGAACTAAAGAAACTACTCAGTAATCATGTATGAACTACAAAAACACATAAATTCCACTCTAGAAAGCATGGAAATCTAAAGAGAATGAAGACGTAACCAAATATGTTTAGAAAACCCTTGAAAGAATTTGGCAATTGTGGACTTTTGCTCCTCCAACAAGGTACCGATCTTAGTAATCTTCAATCTTTAATTCGCTCTCAAACTCTTGATTATTGTTGGATTGTGGAAGATGGATGATGGTAGAGATGGAGGTGGATGGTATGTAAGGAATGGATGGTGGTGAAGGATGGTGGATGAAGGTGGATGAAGATGGATGATGAAGGATGGATGATGAACAAAAACAGCCGAATCTTGCAATTATATAGCCATTAATCGAAGTTGAAATGCCATTTTCGTCATTAACAGGGTCAGCACGGTCTGTGTTACCTCCAACACAGGTCGTGTTGATGGTTTCTGGGGAAAATGAACTCTCTGGAGGCTAACACGGACCGTGTTGGTGAAAACACGGGTTGTGTGCCTCTGGAATTTTCTTGGTCGTCTTATTTTGGTCATATCTAATTCGTCCGATGTCCGATTGACTTAGTTCTTGACTTTTTAGAGAGCTCTAGGAGTCTACTTTTCATTGCCATAAGCTTCAAAGTCATATAATAAGTGTGGAAAAAATGGTGACCAAAAGAGTGGACATATATAAGTTTTCGCACACTTTCTGTTATCTTACTCATAACTCCTTCATCACAACTCGGAATTGACCTTATAATATATCGTCGGAAAACTCTTTCAATGATGAATCAAGTAACGGATATGAGCTTCAGAGTTACAATTTGAACAAAACACCCAGAACTCATTTAAGATAGCGAAATAAGATCATAAAAGATCAATTAAGCACATTAATCCGCAAATTTCACTATCAAAACGCTCCAAATATTTAGTCACTATATGCCCTCATCAAATTCCCCCATGCTTAGTTCTTGCTTGTCCCCAAGCAAGTTTAGACTCACAAAAGAAAAGAAAAGAAAGGAAATAAAAACACGGAGACAAAAGACAAAAATAAAAGAAAAGACTCAAAATGAAAGCAAAGATTTTATTTATAATCCTCCTCAGGAAGGCATCAATAGGATCATTCTATCAACTAAATCTAATCTAGAATAACCCAAAAGAGAATCAAATTTCATACATAGGAGAAGGAAAAGCAATGGAAAGATTTACAAGCACTACACTTCTCAAGTTCAAATCAATCACCCCCTAATCACAAATGAAGCAAGCAGGCACATGTATAAGCATGAAACTAGGTGAATTGAGAGCAACCTCACTTTTTGGAATATGGAAACACTCGTCTCATGTTTTAAATTTAATAAATCATTGAAGGTTCGCTCAATACTCAAACCAAAGCAACATCCTACCATAAGCTTGCAAAACATCTCAATTCTCCACCGCTTATATGCAATGCACAATGACAATCAAGAGGACTTTCAAATGGGTTGTAATGGGCTAAGGTTAAGGGTAAGAAGTGGAAAAATTAATTTGGGAAAAGTGGAGCTAGAAGCCAAGACTTGGAACATAAACTTCACCAAATTTTACAAACAAAACTTTTACACCTTATATTCATAACAATGCATCCCATATCAAGTAGAAAAATTACCTCATATCGAAGGAAATAAGCTAACTAACTATTAAACATTTTACTCTTTTTTCAATTTCTTCATTTTTTTCCTTCTCTTTTTTTTCATTTTCAAAATTTAACTATAACTAAAAACAAAGGTAACCAAATTTTACAAACTAAACTTTCACATCTTATATTCACAACAATGCATCCGTCGAAACCGGGATTTGCACCGATATAATCCCGGCTCATCAAGTTGCACAAGTCATTGGGGCCGAACAACAAATGGGTCATTAGGCCCATAGGATTAGCAGCGTGGGCCCAAGAAATCAAAGCGGCCCAGCTACATTAAATAAAACTCGCCTGGGTTTTATATTTCAGAAGAAGCCCAAAGAGAAAGCGATCGCAAGGCGCGCCCTTGGCCCAGAAGAATAATAAAACCCAGCTGGGTTTTAAACTATGCTGGACGCGTCATTTTGTATCAGCCACGTCAGCAATCCGTGTGATGGGATTTAAAACCCAGGCAGGTTATATTTCTCAGTGCTGGCGCCAAAATACTCATGCAATCCCTTGATCATAAGCCACATGCATTGACCTTGTCTTCACTCACTAAAACCCGTCTGGGTTTTGATTATGCATGGATAGGAAGGGCATGATCTTAGGGACATACTCCCTCCCATTTTCCCTCCTAAACACTCACCCCTTCACCTATAAATACCCCCTCCATTTCACCCTTATTTCATCAACTATCATCACCATTATACCTAAACTCTCCCAAAATTTCATCTCTAATACTCTCATAATCATCCTCATTACCACATCACCACACTCTTATATTATCCTCTTAAACCATTTCAATACTCATCTTTCCATCCAAATACCAAAACACGGGCTAAATAAAGGGGTTTGACCTTCGCATTCAAGCATCCAACATCAAATGAGGTTCGCTTTCATTATTATCATTTTTGTTATTTTAATCATGTAATCTACATTTTATGTCCTTGACTTATACATATTTTGTAAAGCAAAACCGCATTTTATATTGCATGTTGAGAATATAATGTCACGAAATTAATTAAACGTTTCCCCGCTCTCTTTCATTTCAATTTTGATTTTAGTAGAGTGTTTTCAAACAGGCGGATTCGGGAGGTCTTATAACTCTCGAATTCGTAACCTTATCCCCCGAATCTAGAAATTGGGTTCGTAGACCGGAGTTATTTATTTCTATGGTTTGTCGATTTCCTTAAATTGGCTGGCGACTCTTTACCATTTTATAAACCCGTTTAATTGTTTAAAATGTTCGTTCATGCATAAAAATGATTTATAAAATGATTTAATTCATGTCCATAATTAATTCAAGGTTAGGCCCTGGAGAACTAGACTAGAATTTGATAAAACCCCTGCGGGTTTTATCAATTTCAATCCATATCTCTCTGGGTCAGGAAGGCAAGAGGCCAAGCCCAGGATTCATCAAAACCCAGGCGGGTTTTAATGGATTCTGATGGCCTGCTTGTTCCTTCTTGGACCTGAATTTGGTGCTTGGGCCGGGATTAAATTATTATTAGATTATTTTGTGTGCAATTTCGAATAATTTAAACAATAAAAACGGATTTGTAAATAAATAAAGTTTCATCATCCCAAAAATGACTTTCGAAAATAAAAATATCCTTAATTAAGGATTAAGCAACCTTAGTCGACTCCCGATCACCTAAGTAGCGCATCCAAAAACAATTTCCCCGAACAGGAATTTTTATCGGGTCCTACAGATTGGGGACTTAAACTTAAAAAAGGGGTAAAACTTGAAAAAATCGATTTGATTTGAAATTGTAAAAGGGAGAAGTTGATTTATTTCGTGACTTTATTATTCTTTTTAGGCATCCTTTGCATACCGGGCCACTAATCGGGTCTTTTAACACGTTAGCACAAAGACGACGATTTAAGTAATAACTAGGATTTTTTCCCCGAGAGCGGGCGGCCGCTACTTGTGTGATGCACCCTACATCACCAAGAATTTGGTCTCTCCTCTCCCCATGTTATACTCAAAGGGCTTCCTTGAAGTCTGATGAGCAACACCTCACACTCCTTACTCACAATTTTAAGGGTAAGGTGAACCGAGGCGAGAAAGTGTGGTAGGCAATGTTAACCCAACCATAGTAATCCGTGAACATAGAGCCTTGGTTTAGGGTACCCTTGATATTGTATGCTATGTGCTATGTGTACCCTTTCTCCTTTTCTTTTTGTAAAAAAGTCGATCCTAGTTTAGAAATTTCATTCTAGTCCATATAAAATTCATTGGGTTGAGAAAATGATTGTTTATTAATTAGTATAATTAACTCAAAGGCATTGTGGTTAGCCCAAGTGGAAGGACCCATTTATGTTCAAGAGTTGATTATTTTAATTAATGAATAAAAAATGACTCACCTTTGACGATATTACATGACCCTTTACAAAATTCTCTTAATAAAGGTCCAAAAATTAATTAATTAAAAAAAAGGTCCAACAAAGTTGATGGATAACGTTTTAAACTGCATAATAGTCACTAGGCTTGAGTAAATTAATTTGTCGATTTAATTAGTAAATCCATCGCATTTATGGCAGGCCCGTTCTTAGGCCCAACCATATTGGGTTTGTCAATTAAGTCCATAAAGTAATTATAACTCGCTTATTATTGGCTTTATTCAGTCCTTTACAAAATCTATTTTCCTCGGAAAAAAATAATAAAAAAAAAGAAAAGTGGGTCGTCAGTCTTGTTAATAGCCAATATATCTTGAGCTGTCTAGGTTGTTGGGCCAAGTTACGGATTCTCCTTAAAACGGTCGGCCTGTGGATGGGGCCCATCCGAATTGAGAAACACTGACTTGTGCCTTTCAATTTATGATTCACTCGCTATGTATGACTTTATTCGGGCCTTTATAATGTTCAGTTAATAGGTCCATATGGAGTTAGGTCATGCACTACCAAAAAGTGGGTGAGTCCTTTGTGTCGACATATAGGCGGCGTCAAATATGTTAGGTTCATATAGGTCCCTTAGAGCATGCATGCACCGGGTAGTATGTGTCGGAGTATATCATTGAGTGTCCAAACTTCTTTGAATTTCCATGCAGGCATCATTGGTGATCGACTCGGAGCCCGCATCCGAGATCCGCGTACCGGCCGTTTGATTCCAAACCCTCACTACGATCCATCTGGAACTCGTGACTGCATCATGTTTGGAGAACAATTCCAAGAGGTCCCAGTTCGGAGTGCTGAGGCCAACGTCACGAAACATTTGGATGAGCTTTACACCAAAATGCAAGGTTTGGTATTTGCCAGCACCTTAGAACAGGAGCAGAAAATGGGAAAAAGACTAAATGAACAACAACAAGTGATGGTTGGTATGCTACAGGCCATCACCAAGATCAATACCAAGTTGGGGCTGAATGCTGAAGAGGATGACGAAGAGGTTCATGGATATGACTCGGAACCTGAGGTCATTAAGACATCATCAGATTCTGGAGGGATAGAGACACCAAAACGAAGGTTAATATTCCAGAAGTATCAAAGCCTATAAGGGACCCCGCTGTTAAGGCTCTTAAGCAGAAGTTGGAAAGCCTCACCAAAGCAATGAGCACTGTGCTGGCCTTCTCTGACAGGTACATGGAGGTACCCTTGCCTATTCAGCCCGTTCTCAAGGTCGCTGATAAGATTGAGGTGCCAAACATTAAGTTCAAACCCTCTTAGAATCCCATTCACCATGTTGAAGAGTTCATGAGATTGGCACCCTTGAACTGGATTGATGCCAGCTTATACTCCACAGTCTTCCCATCCACCCCAGATGGCGAGGCCATAGTGTAGTATCATGCTTTATTACCACAAGTCAAGACCGACTGGAATGAATTATTCAAAGCTTTCTTTAATCATTACAGTCGCATGTAGAAGAAGCAGACTACGGTGGACGGCCTAACCACCATGAAGCAGAGGGACAACGAATCCTTTCTTGATTATTTTGAAAGGTGGCATACTAAATTGTCTCACATCAATGAGACCATCCCTTTTCTCCTGCAGCTATCCACCTTCAAACAAGGGCTGAAAAATAGCTTGTCTAAACACTTGGGATACCACGTCATTAAAGACTTTGACTACTTAAAGGACATCTGTGTTCAACTGGAGGCAATGCATAATGACAAGTCCGCTTAACCTGGATGGAAAGGATCTAGCTCTAATAGGAGGGCCACTAGTGCGGCTAGCCACCCCCTAAAGTTGTTGAGACTAGTTCAATCCACCGCAAGGGGCCTTATGTGCCGAAGTACGAGACCTACACGCCGCTGGACGTTCCTTACTCTGAGGCTCTCGACCGACTAGTCAAGAAGGGAATCTTGGTTTTGCCCTTACCAAAAGAAGAGCCAGAGATCAAAGGCAGGAATTGGGACGCTAACCAATTTTGCCGCCACCATCGTTGCCAGAGATCAAATGCAGGAAAAGGCACGATACTGAGAAATGCTGGACTCTCAAGAACAAGAAAGAAGATATGATAAGGGCAGGGACACTTCCAATGCCAAAAGCTGCCAAGAAGCCCAACAACCAGAATAACCCAATGCCTGAGCATACAAATGCCATCTTTTACGGGGATTTAAGGTTTGACCCTTCTTCTTTAATTGTTGAAGTGGGTCAACCTATCCCGGAAATAATTGGGCTTCATGAAGGTCTGTTCATCTACGACATTTGGGACAACGATGATGATGACGAGCATGAGCACTCCGAAAGAGAGTGGATGGAGGTGGATGAACCAACACCAGACGATGTGGCATTTCTCACTCGATCCGGCCGCCGCAACAATAGGAACACCACCACCCCAGTGGTTGTCCCTAACCCTACGGCAATGGTCAGTAATGACAACTAGGTCCCTCCTGAAGATCCTCTCATCGCATAACTTAAAAGGAGTAGAGCTGAAGTCACTATCTGACAGCTGATATGCGCATCACAAGCGCATAGACAAAAGATGTTAGATGCTCTTACTGCACTAACAGTACCTCCTACAATGAGCCCTGAATCCTTGGTTGCTCATGTGACCAGCCACTAGGAGGTAATTACCTTTGGAGTTGAAGATATACCTCGAGGAGGAACATCCCATAACAAAGCCCTGTATCTTACAGTGCAATGCTCCAACAAGACTATCCCGCTGGTTTTGGTCGACAATGGTTCAGCTGTGAATGTGTGCCCTTGGAGGACGGCACAAAAGTTGGGAGTTCAACAACAACATTTGGCTCAAAACGACGTGCAACTCAGAGCCTACGACAACTCGCCTTGGAGATCTCTCGGATCCATAGTATTACCTATCACTACTGGCAATGTCACTTGGAACGTGGAGTTTGTAGTGCTAGACATTCTAATCTCCTTTAATCTGCTTCTTGGGAGGCCATGGCTTCATGAATGCAATACTATAGTATCTACCTTACATCAGAAAGTGAAAATGGAGGTTCAAGGCCAAGTGATCACGATCTTGGGAGAATCTATCAATGCCGTTTTTACTCCCAAGCAAACAACCATCGAAGTGGCGCACAGTTCAATGGATGAAGAACTCCACAACTTTGAAATCGTGGCGATGTTGAGCAAGGGTGAGGTGCCTTTTGACTTTGATCCCTGCTCAAATCCCAGGGTGCACGCTATACCCAAAAGACAAGGTCATTTCCCCAGAATGCCGCTGGGAAAGAACCCGAAAAACGAAATTCCTCCCGTGTACAAGAAATTTAAGCAGAAGGGAAGGTTTGGCTTAGGATACAAGCCAACTGAGAAGGAAGTTAGGCTCGTAAAAATGGCCATAGCTGAGTAGAAGAGGATGGACAATCCTCCTACCTTGTTCCAAATGAAGCCCTATCCACTCACTTTGAATGGGCAGTTTGTTAGGGAAGGTGATGACTTCCCTTACTATGGGTTCCCTGAACCATTCTACTTGAAGAGCAGAGGAGTTCAAGTCGCTGGATAAGAAATCTTCAATGACTGCTCCATTAATATGGCTACTGTCTTTGTTTCCGCTCGGGACAAGCAGCCACCATTAGAATGGACTCATCTCGCTGGGAGCAACATCTTTGGCATGTTGTTTGGACAAGAAGCTCTTCAAGAGAAGTCTGAAGCTGACGCTGTTATTGCTGCATTATCCAACCCAAGCTTCGACCCAAGCTCTATGATCACTGAAGATGGAGGAGTTAAGGCGGTCTCGTGGGTTGATACTGAGGAGAATAGCTTTGTTTTATTAGTATGAGAGTTTGTTCGTAAGGGAATAGAATAAGGTCCTAAGGGTCTAGAGTCTGACGAGTCTGGTCTTGAGTTTGCTGGCGATGTATTCCTTTCTGCATTCAATAAGATGAACCTTTCTGCTTACTCTGATTCTTCTTGCCCCTCTTCCCTGAACTGCTGCGCCAATAATAATATGGAATTTAATGAACCTTCAAAAGAATTTTCTAATGAACATCAGTATAAAATGGCGGTATTGGAATACACCATCACCATAAATGTGGGAATAGAAGAAAAACCTCGGAAGTTGAAGTTAGGTAGTTCACTCACAGCAGAAGAACGAGTAGCATTAACAGAGCTTCTCAAGGAGTTTGTGGATGTATTTGCATGGTCTTACGAGGACATGCCAGGAATGGACAGGGAAATTGCAGAGCACACCATACCTTTGCTCCCTAATGCAAAGCCGGTTCGATAAAAGGCTCGGAGGATAAAACCAGAATGGGCTAAGAAGATCGAAGAGGAAGTAATCAAGCAGCTCAACGCTAAGTTTATCAAAGCAGTTCAATACCCTGAATGGATTGCTAAGATCGTCCCAGTGCCCAAGAAAGATGGGAAAGTGCGTATGTGTGTGGACTTCCGAGACCTCAACAAAGCCAGTCCCAAGGATAGCTTTTCATTACCTCACATTGATGTGTTGGTGGATAACACTTGCGGACATAAGCTTTTGTCCTTTATGGACCGATAGGCCGGCTACAATCAAATAAAGATGGCAGAAGAAGATATGGAGAAAACCTCTTTCACCACACCATGGGGTACGTACTGCTACGTGGTAAAGCCCTTTGGTCTTAAAAATGCCGGAGCAACATATCAAAGGACTGCCAACACCCTACTTCATGACATGATGCACATAGAAGTAGAAGTTTATGTGGATGACATAATTGTTAAATCTAAGACAAGGGAGGAACATATTCCTAACCTCCACAAGTTCTTTCTGCGACTTCACAAATACAAAATGCGGCTTAATCCAGCAAACTGCACTTTTGGTGTTACCTTTGGGAAGCTACTAGGCTATGTGGTTAGCTAACGGGGCATTGAAGTTGACCCCTTAAAGTTAAAAGCCATCCGAGAGTTGCAACCGCCTAAGACAGAAAAGGAGATAAGGGGTTTCCTAGGGCAAGACCAATATATTAGTAGGCTCATCTCAAAGCTTACCATGACGTGCGAACCCCTGTTCAAGAAGTTGAAAAAGGGAAGTAAAGTAGAATGGGATGATCATTGTCAAGCTGCTTTTGATAAAATCAAGGAGTATTTGCAGCATCCTCCGGCCCTCATGCCGCCAGTACCAAATGAGCCTCTACTCTTTTACCTTACAGTGACCAGCTCCGCAATGGCTCAAAAGGTAAAAGGTCAGTAGAGCGCCATCTACTACTCAAGCAAGAAGTTTCTAGAATACAAAAGTCGATACGCTGATATAGAGAAAATGGCTTTTGCATTAGTATGGGCCACCAAAAAGCTAAGGCATTACATGCTTTCACATACAGTATATGCCATAGTAGAGAATAATCCTATCAAATTCATCATGGAGCAACCTATCATCAACAACCGCATCGCTCGATAGGTGGTCATGCTTTCAGAATTCAATCTTCAGTACTTACCCTAGAAATCCATCAAGGGGTGAGTTGTTTCAAATTTCTTGGCTGCTTCACCATCACAAGAACCTCCAAGCACTCACTTGGAATTCCCAGACGAAGATGTATTCTTCACTGATGAGATTACATGGGAAATGTATTTCGACGGAGCTTCTAACCAAATGGGTTGTGGAGTAGGAGTCCTATTTGTCTCTCCATAAGGGGCACGCGTCCCTGTATCTGTGAAACTAGATTTTGATGCTATTAACAACACTGTCGAATATGAAGTTAATAAAGGGTTTACAAGCTGCTTTGACCTTGGAAATACGCCATATAAAGATCTTTGGAGATTCTAGCCTCATTATCAATCAGGCTAAAAACACGTGGAAGGTCCGAAATGAATACCTCATGGCATACCAACAAAAGCACTTGGGACTTGCTGATCAATTTGAGAAGATTAGCTTCCAATACCTTTCTAGGGATCACAATGAATTGGCTGATGCTCTAGCTAATTTATCTTCGATGATATCGATCCCATCAGGCACGCTCCAGCTACTAGTAATAGTAGAGCGGCAGTCTGAGTCAGCATATGTCTGCAACATGGAGACACAAGAAGAAGAAACTGAGGAATGGTTCCATGACATATATAATTTTCTTCAGAAATGAGAATATCCAGCTGAGCTAGATGCTCGAGGACAATGGGCAATCAGATCTTTAGCAGCACAATACTGCTTGATCCAAGATCGCTTGTACAAGAAATCGCCTACAGGAATCAATCTGTTGTGCATCGATGCTAAATGTGTAAAAGAGGTTATGGCTACTGTACATGGAGGAGAGTGTGGGCCCCACATGAACGGCGCATGCTAGTAAAGAAGATTCAAGGGGCAGGTTATTATTGGTCCACTATGGAGGCAGATTGCTTGGATTTCATTCGAAGGTGTCACAAGTTCCAGCAGTATGCCAATTTGCATCATCAACCTCCCTCGTATTTGACTACTTTGACATCTCCATGGCCATTTTCGGTATGGGGTATCGACATCATTGGCAAGATACACCCAACAGGAACTGGAGGACATGAGTACATTTTGGTTGCTATTGATTACTTTACCAAGTGGGTCGAGGCAGCCTCTTATGCCAAACTCACATCCAAGCAAGTGGCCAAATTCATCCTTCAAAACATAATATGCTGATATGGAGTGCCTCATGAAATCATCAGTGATAACGGAAGCCATTTTCGAAAAGAAGTGGAGACTTTACTTGCCACCTACCATATTTAGCACCATCGGTCTTCACCTTATCGACCTCAAGCTAATGGAGCTGTAGAAGCGACCAATAAAATAGTGGCAGAAATAATCAAGAAGATGGTTGTTACTTATAAAGATTGGCCTGACGAATTGGCATTTGCCTTATTGGGATACCGAACCTCTATACGAACATTTCTCCACCTCGGCAGCCTTCGCGTAAGGCCCCAGCTGTAAATTCCCAGGTTAGAAATCAACAAAAGCATGACAAAGGAAAGGACGAAAGATACATACCACTCGGGGAGCCAAGCGGCTGAGATAACGCTAGAACTCTTCATTAAATTGCTCCTGCGGAACATCTTTGATAAAGTTATCAAAATCTTGACCTTGAATCATGCTCCTTAGAACACCCGGGTCAACACGCCATGACTCAAACATATGCTCCGGAGGATCCAGGGGAATGAGGCAAGGGTAACCCCCTAGGATCTTCCTAGAGGCCCTCTCTCCTAGGTAACATACGTAACCATACGTCCCCTCGAACAAGAGGCGACGACGGGTGTCATGCTCTACCAGATGCAAAGAGTTTGGTAGCCTTTCCACATTGAAATCAACCCAGGGACGCCAGTTCACTTAATCCTGCAAAAAGAGAGAAGTACTCAAGATTAAAATGTAGAGGAAAATGAAAGAAAGATGTTGGGCATAAAGAAATACCGGAGCTAGGATGTCTAGCACACCACGGATAAGATCAAGGCTCCCCGGCTTGTACTTCTTCTCATGGTTACCCTCAGTAGTCCAGCGATCAGCAGCCGGTACTGTCTTACTCCTCTTCGATCAAATACCCAGAGACAAGATGTACTCGTAGGCCCATGACTGCATGAACATGACGTCAAAGAAAGAAGAAAGATTGATCAACATTAAAGTGAGAAGAGTCTCGGGTGCATACCTCAAGCACCTTCCACAAGGAAGGGCCATATTGAAAACGAGTCTGAGCCTCGTATAGATAGACAGGCTCCTCGTCCTTTGAAAGTCTCACGCCACGGTGAAGCCAGAGAATCAAGTTCACATAGGCCGCCTTGCCCCAGTTCAGGTTCTGAATGATGTTGAAGTCCAGAAGATTTTGAAACCACGTCAAAGTAATGTTGTCCCCGTGATTGGCAAAATGGGTAGCAGAAATAATATACGCCATAAATATGAAACGACATTGCTCGTCAGGCAAGTTTTGGAAACTCGTATTGTGAATAGCCATTTCGAAATGCGTGTAGGAAAGGTTAGAAAGGCCTTCCCTCTGACCCAGGCGTGGTGACACTGGACCTAACATGTCCAGGACTACCGGAGGGATATCCGTATCAAAGTCTATATCTTGCCCACCCCAAGGAAAACCAGTGATCATGACAAAATCAGTGGGCGTAATATTCATCTCACCCACAGGCAGATGAAAGGAGTTAGTCGTATCCCAAAACCTCTCCGCAAGTGCTTGACCGATGATACGGAAAGTCCGACCCTTCCAGGCTAGCAGGCATTTCCAGAAGGGCGTGAAGCCCGCTGCAGTAAATGTATCGTTCACAAAGGTTCCAGGGATTGACTCAGCTACCTGAAGAGGTTCTTTCAAGGCACCGGGGGTTTTCAAGTTATCCTCCTAGAAACGACAAACAGAATTCTAGAAAATTACTTAAAATGGGGGCTCCATTAACATTTTGAGCTTAGATGCAATCTTTTGGGCCTTAGCTGGACCCAACACAAACACTGGGCTCACAGCCATGGCCTGAGAGACGATCCAGCGAAGTGAGCAACCCAAATACTTCGGCCTAAGTCTCGGTCCAAAAAAAAAAATTTAAAACCCGCTTGGGGTTTAACTTTTCTAGGGCCACATATCCGGCCCAAGTGACCCGCCAAGCCCAGTAAAAAATATATATTTATAAAACCTGCCTGGGTTTTATTTCCCTCAAATGGGCCGTGTCTTTTGTCAAAGGAACGTGGGCCGTGTGAAGGTTTATAACCCACCTGGGTTTTAGTTGTTCTACGGGCCGAATTCTAGAGCATCTCAAGTCCATTTTGCAAGATGGAATATGCATTAATCTAAGCATGCTGAAAATAGTTAAAAATCGAAAAGACATGGAAAATAAATTCATGCTTGCTCATTTTTATACTAAACTAAGTACAAAAGAAAAGTTCAAGAATTACTTTTCCATGAGAACGGTAGAACCAAGCGTGTTTCCAAGATTGAACGGTGAGGTCGGAAGGATCAGCCTCCGCGCCGGGAATAAAGTTGCGTCGAGAAGACCTCTCGTGGGGCCATGCCGCCGCATGAGGAAGAGGACGATTCCTGTGGCTTCGGGGTTGCATCTTCCTAAAACCCGAACATTCTTCAAAAGAACAAGACTTTTCTAGAGAGAAGAAGGAAGCTAGAGAGATATGAAGGAGATGAAGATGAACGAATGAAATGAATTGAATTTATAGAAGATTGGGTGAACGTGGACCGTTCGTTTCTAAGACCTACCTCGAGATGCCAAATGTATTTCATTGGCCAAAAATCTAAAGGTCATCATCTTGCCACCCAAAAGAGAGACATGATGACGTGGGACGTCCTCATCCACATGTGGGTCGGACCCACTTAGATTCCCCCCACGAGGAAGAAAAACCAAAAAAAAAGAAAAAGAAAAAGAGTATAAAACCCTCCTGGGTTTTGTAGCAGCTATTGGCCTAAGCTGTTCCGTAGCCAAGCGTATTCCAGCCCGCTTTTTATATTGCATGTTGAGAATATAATGTTACGAAATTAATTAAACATCCACTACAACAAAATATGGCTTTAGCAACGCACTAAAACTGTTACTAAAGACCCAAATAGTACTTAGATCTATGACAATGTTTTACAAAGTGTTACATAAGACGTGCGTTGCAATAGGTTATTGCAACACTATTTAGGCTATTGTAACACTTGTTAAAAAAATGTTACCATAGTTATTTAGGCTATTGCAACACTTGCAAAAAAATGTTACCTTAAATATTTAGGCCTATTGTAACACATCCAAACAAAAACGTTGCCTTAGATATTACGAAAGGCAACAATTCTACTGCAGCCTGTAGCAACACTTTACAAGCTATGTGATCTTTTGTTTTTGTCTATGGTAACCAAATTCTCTAGACCTATGACAACAATTTGCGATTTTGGTATGCTTTTGTAATAAAAGTTTTTAATATTATAATAGATCATAAATGACATATGAAAAAGAAATTCATTAAAAAGATATTGAAATAAAGTATAGTTACAATTATAAACCATTGAAGTGATTCACGACACAATATTTCAACATTCTCAAAAGATACAATATATTTGACCTTTACACTTGAATAATTTGTACTTCACACAGAAGTAAATAAAAAAAAAGGTTTTTATCTTTGCAAAATATGGAAAACATAAAGACATGGATGTAACCAATCGTTAAACTTGAACTTAATCTTGAACTTTATTATCCAACGGCATCGTATTATATCCAATATCAACCAAAGTAACCTGTAAAATAAAAAATAAATAAAGTAAATAAGTAACTGTAACGCCCCGGAAATTCAATTATAGAAAGTCAAAGTCAAACTAACGTTAACAGACAAAACTTAGCAGAAGACTTCAAATTTAGTTTGGGCGTCACTGCCGTATTCCCGAAGGAACACAAGGCGAGAAAGGAAAACACAACTGTCTGCTAACGGTAATCTACTAACAACTCACAACAAAACTTTAAGACATCATAACGAAACAAAATAAAAAGATTCAAGGACTTCTAGACTCATTGTCCTCACTTCTAATTCCCGTCCCCAGCATTCAGATCTTCACCTGAAAACAAAACATTTCAAAAATGAGGGGGAAATCTCAATAATGTCTACCCCTAACGTTTAAAACAGTTTAAGTTCATTTCAAATCATTTTGGGGGGAGGGAACAAGTCAAACCATTTCTCAAAACTTTGAACCCTTAACTGTTTTCCTCAACCCATTCAATCCATATTTTAAGTCGGGGGCGGGATATCAAATCCCAAAAAGAACATCGCCTATCAAAGGCATCATAACAACTATCCTATATCAGGGATGCAACCCTGATCTCCTGGCACATAACCCATACAGGCATCGAATCCTGATCTCGGGGTTATCACCCGCATGAATATTAGCCTCTCAAAGGCATCAAACAATAACCCATCAAGGGCGTCATAACCTCTATCCTATATCAGGGATGAAACCCTGATCTCCTGGCACATAACTCATACAGGCATCGAATCCTGATCTCGGGGTTATCACCCGTATGAATATTAGCCTCTCAAAGGCATCAAACAATCGCCCATCAAGGGCATCATAACCTCTATCCTATATCAGGGATGAAACCCTGATCTCCTGGCACATAACCCATACAGGCATCGAATCCTGATCTCGGGGTTATCACCCGCATGAATATTAATCTCTCAAAGGCATCAAACAACAACCCGCTTTATGTTTCCACTTTGAATTATTAGTGTATTATTCAAACTCAGCTCACAACTCTCAAGTCAAACCCAATAATAAAACCGTTAATAAAAGACCATCCAATTTCTCAACTCAACAAAATCAAAGCACAAACAAATATAAACAGTTATCCAAAACAGATGGTCACATTTCCACAAAAGTCCCCTTTCGGGATGCAATTCTCAAAACAGATTAGAAAACATTAAAATACATTTAAAGAGCATCCCGGTGGGGATTACAGCATAGACATTACCTGATATACTTCACAGCACAGCAAAAAGTAGAACACACTTGAGCTCACTAACGTCTCGCACTAACTCGACCTACAATAAGAATAATTATCTAATCAAAACGCGTTCTAACGAAGTTAGTGTTAACTATCAACTACCTAAACCATCCCCTAGGAACTCTTAGGTTCCTATCATTTATGGTTTACACTTAACACATTCAAGGAACAAGTTCACACATAACATTTACTCAACAATTTTTCATAAATAAAAGCAAACAGAGGACAGATTATATCGTTCACATAAAACGGGTCACAACTCGACTTCCTGACATCCTATGGGTCTGGTTCTGGACTTTTCGGAAACCTCGGGATGTCTACTAAAACTCTTAAGTTGACGACTAAGCCCATATCAGCCTCGAAAGACTCTAAAAGTACCAAAACTGCCAACTGGTCCAGTTCCGACAGGTTCTGGTAAGACGACTATAACTCAAGCTATACAACTCAAAAGTCCGTTCCGCAAAATTCCTATGAAAGCTAACATCTAAGGGAACCTCCAGTTCAAAAGGTTCGATCAAAGGACGACTATAACTCTCATGGTGATCCGTTCTTTAGACACTAACAAAACTGTCCCGATCCCGGTTCCCATATAATCAATAATTTCGGTTCTAACTTTCACCAATCGGTCTCAAGGTTCCTATTTGGGCCTAAAATAGCAGTTAATGTTAAAGTTTCTATCCTAATCCAACCAAGGTCTATACTTCATAATTTCTATAATCAATCTAAGAAAAACGACTTTAATTCTCCCAACACCATAATACCAATCAAGTACAACTCTTACTAATACATCCAATATATTATTTATAATAGGAAACCTAATACAAGAAAAAAAAAAATAGTGGAACATAATTGTAAAATAAAAGTATAGTGGAACATAATTGTAAAATAAAAGTATAGTGAAACATAATTGTAATACACACCTTTCGTCATTAAAACATACTAGTAATTAATAATAACTCATAAGTCTCACATTTAATTTGCAAAAATAAAGGAGCTCAGATTAAATGTTCTAATCGACTCCAATGAGACGTAGGTAATACTACTACCCTACCATGCTTGGCATAAATTTATCAAATAATACAACTTGTAGTCCTAATACTTCATAAGACCAGGTTTCATCCTCATATTACAAGCAAGCACTTCAAATCTATTTCCATGAATAACTCCAATCAAACTTGATGCATGATTTACATGAACATACCCGTACTCATCACATATAATCACAGAAAGTAATAATTTAACTACACAATTACCTACTTAATAAAACATAGTATAACCATCAAGGACGTACACATGAAATAAACTATATTAATCATATAATAGCACCTAAATCATTTACCAAAATTATTTAACTTACAAGTGCATAATATCCTAATAATATGTATAATAATTGAAAGCAAGAATTAAAACCGCATACAGAACATGCGTAACTAAGAAAAGGGTTTACGTATGGGCTTGCCGACAAAACGGGCGGTCGGAGCTACGGTGACGTTGTTGGCGGAGGGTGCGTCGGGTGGTCGTCGACGGACGGTGGCCGGAGTCGTCGCAACGTTGGTGGGATCGCGGTGGTGGTCAGAGTCGAACACAGCAGCCACGACAAGCAACAACAGCAGTAGCAACGTCTTCTCGAACTGGGTGGTGTCGACGGCGGCTGCGGCGAGGATGGTGGTGCGACGTTGGTCGGCTGGCGAGGCCAGGCGGCGCGTCGGGTCCGGGCTGCAGCGAACCGAAGAGAGAGAGACAGAGGGAAAGCGAACGAAAGAGAGAGGAGAGAAAAGAACGGTGGTGGTGTGGTGGTTGCCGGTGGTCGGCGCGGCTGCAGGGTGGTGGACGGCAGAGAGGAGAGCAAGGAGGGAGAGAGAGAGGGGAGAGAGGCTAGGGTTTTAATTTGTTCTGGCGCCAAATTTCTTCCTCCCATGCAATCCCATGATCATAGCCCCACGTGCATTGACTTTCCCGTTGACCCCTTATAACCCGCTTGGGTTTTGATACGAGAAGGCTTGATTTGTGGGGTATGTTCCCCTCGTTTCCCTCCAACCCTCTCACTCCCGGCCTCACCTATAAATACCCCCTCCATTTCACCCTCACTTCATCAACTACCATCATCTATCACTACTATACTCAAATTCTCTCAAAATTCCATTACCTATACCCTCTCTAATTCTCCCATAATCATTCTTGTCACGTCATTGTCCTCACACCATCCTTCTAAACCATTTACATACTACCATCCAAGCCACAAGTCAAGGTCAAGTCAAGGGTCAATTTCCATCTCGTCCATCACCTTTAAACAAGGTTCGTTTAACATTGTTATTATCATCATGTAAATTATACTCTAATTCCCTTGCTTGTACATTATTTTGTAAAGAAAATATCATTTTTTAATCTTGCATGATTTGAATAATAACATCGCGAAATTAATTAAACTTGTTCCCGCTTTCTTTCATTTCAAGTTTCGATTCTAGTAGAATTTGTTTTCAAACAGGCGAATTCGAGAGTTCTTATAAATCTCGAATTCGTGACCTTACCCCCGGACTTAGAATTCGGGTTCGTAGACCGGAGTTAATTTTTATTTTTATGGTTTGTCGGTTTCCTTAAATCGGCTAGCGACTCTTTAAAATTTTATAACTTCGTTTAATTATTTAAAATATTCTCTTTTACATAAAAATAAATTAAAAAATGATTTAATTCATATCCATCACCAATTCAAGGCTAGGCCCGAGGGAGATAGACTAGAAGTTGATAAAACCCAGACGGGTTTTATCAATTTTGATCCAGCTCTCTCTGGGCCGGGGAGGAAAAAGACCCAGCCCAAAATTTATTAAAACCCAGGCGGGTTTTAATGGGTTATGGCGGCCCGCTTTTTCCATCTTGGGCCTGAATTTAGTGTTTGGGTCGTGGTTACATCATTATTAAAATATTTTGTGCAATTTCGAATAATTTAAATAATAAAACGGATTTGTAACTAATTAAAGTTTCATCACCCCGAAAACGAGTTTCGAAAATAAAAATGTCCTTATTTAAGGATTAAGCAACCTTAGTCGGCTCCCGATCATTAAGTAGCGCATCCGAAAAACATCTCCCCGAACGGAAATTTTCCGGGTCCTACAGTTACCTGTTGTAACACGTAACCATTGTTCTTCCTCTCCTTCATTCATGACAATTGTAAGTCATCCATGAATTTAGCAGTAACATCCATCACCAACATTTATCCCAATTCAAAGAATTTTAAAGAACAAAGCAACATCCATTACCAACATTCACACCTAATCCTGAAGATTTCCTGATGGCAACCCATAAATCATCAACAAAATCAAAACTCAAAAAAATATGAGACAACAATTTAACCCTGTAACCCTCAAAACAGGCAGAATTTCACAGCTGACTCACTAGACAAAAAACAGAGCAAAAAGCAGCAAAGTACTCACAAGTCATCCATGAATTTAGCATCAACCATGACACTTGTGATAAGCAAGAAATTAACACTGAAGGATTCAACCCTCATTGTTAAGGAATTGAAGGCTGAAGGTTCAAACTGAATGAAGGATTTGAAGGCTGAAGGGTTTTCACAATTGAGAAGTATTCAATTGAGACACAAATTTATGCAAATGTCCCCAATTGAATGAAGGTTATGACTTGAATTTGGATGAAAGATCAACAAAGTCTTCAATTTGAGCAAGATAGGAAATTTAAGATTGATTTTGGCGATTAGTGGTGTGAAATTGGGGAAATTTACAAATTGATGGAGGATACATAAACTTAATCGTTAAATATGTTTTCAATGGTTTAGATCAAAATTCTATGAAATGATAGGATAAATTGAAATAAGCTATATGAATTTTGAACACAAATGGAGTGTTTTAAATAGCATATTGAATGACTTCATTGAGAAAAATAGCATATTAGAAGATTTGATCAAGTCAAATTGATAAAATAGATATTTGGTAACAACGTATTCACTTGACGGATTAGGTCTAATAGGCTGATTTTTAATATGCTGAAAGAATAAACTAGTGGAATTAATAGTTTGCAGAACCATTTAATCCAAAATTCGTAAAAATTATATACATGTCATCCTAAAGATAGTTGATGTAAATTGGTGAGAAAGTGGAGCCTGACGGGGTGGGAAGAAATAATAAATTTGGTTGAGATTTGATAACTGATGATAATAGTCTTGAAATAATGTTCAAACAACCATAATATGTGAAGAACACCAAATAGAAGAAATCCTTAAACCCAATATAATCTGATAAAGGATATAGCACCACAAATCAATAAAGGAAAGACTTAATTTCACCACCAAATGAATAACTTGGATAAAGAGCATAAGACTTCAAAGAGAGTTTTTGACTTTGCTCTAAAAAAATACCATTCATTAATCAACCAAGTTAACCCTCTCTCTTTTCCAATTACCCATTTATAGTCAAGGAGAGGAATTAAAACCCCATGAGAGGTTAATTAAAAAGGGCAAAGATAACTCATGGTTAAATTCAACTTGAAGCCAAAATTAATCCTAAACAAGGGAGTGGACTAAAGTTGGCTAAAATTAGCTAGAGTAATTATAAGAGTAAAGAAAAAAAAATTACACATCACTAATAATTGCATAAACTGTACAAAAAAAGGTGGGTCACGTGCATGACATAGGAAGGTCAACGACCCCGACCAGCTATCTTTGCGGGTCACCGTCATGACTTGGAGCACCATAGGCGTGACCCCGAATCATGATGGTCGAGCTGTGGATGCGATGAAACGAGTCACGACCGCGATATGTTCAAAGGGAGAGAGTCACGGCGTGACCCAGGTGGTCATGATCTAGGCTGGTGTATGGACCCTCTATAAGGCTTGGGAAAGACTAAGGCATGGAAAAGGTAAAACAGGGTCACATTCCTTACCAGGGTGGTCATGCTCGTGACTCCTGAGTCTCCAGCCTGCTGAAACAATGGATGAGGGCCACGATCGTGACTGGTTGGGTCACCCCCATGACTTCTTGATGACCATTCAACTCTGAAAGCCACCTTTGCTTAGGACTAGCTACCTCGATCCCTCCTTTATTCTCGTCGATTTGAAAGATGCCCTCTCTCCTCCCCTGCCACAGAGGGGCTCCCGACCCATCCATTGGATGGTCGTGATCATCCTTCCCACAGATTCAAGATGAAACTGGAGCTCCAAGGAATCCCTAGAAGCGATGTGTTTAGCTTGTGTCATGAGGGCAGAATAAAGACCTTGGGATACTTCATCTTCCCTTTCTTGAAGAGGAGTTGTCCTCAAATTTGCACCGGGTTCATCATACTCGATGTAAGGAGACAAATCTCCGATGTTGAAGGTGAATGAGAGTCCCACGGTATCTCCAATTTGTATACATTGTCATTAATTTTCTCGATAACCTTAAAGGGTCCATCACACCTTGGCATGAGCTTACTCTTCCTCCTTGAAGGGAATCATACTTTCTTTAAAAGGAATTGCACAAGACACCTTTGGAATTGCACAAGACACCTTGGGTGTCCCCCTTGATTCAAGAGCTAACTGTTCGGTCTCATTTCGAGCCGAATTAATACCCTTAATAATGTGTTTGTTTGTTTTATCCCCTTAACTATCAGTTAGTCCCGATAATTTTTGTGTTTTTGTAGGTTTATAAGAGAATAATTAGAAAAAGAGTCACATATAACAAAATCCGGACAAAAAAGAGAAAGAAACTCAGAGACGCCACCAACACCTCAGAGACGCCACCAGTGTCTAAGACAGAAAGAGAGGAAAGAGCGAGAATCAAAGACACTAGCAGCGCGTCAGAGACGCTACCATTATCTCGGTCAGAAAGAGCATCAGGAGAGAAAACTGAAGGCGCAGGGAGCGCCTATTCAGGCGCAACCCGCGTTTGGGGGGGTATTTTTACGTCGCTATTTTTTACGCAACATTAGGGTTTTCTTCTTATATAAATATTCTTATGCATACATTTAAGGGAGGTAACCTGTTTTAGTTAGGTTTTTTTTCAGTTTTTTAGCATCTTTAGGTTTAGTTTATATTTCTTTAATTTTATCTCTAGTTTTTCTTGGATTGTAATTTACCTTTTTAAAGTTTAATTCAAGTCAACTTTAGTTTTCAATTTCTCGTTTTCTTCTCTCTTTCATTCGTAGTTATTTTCAATTCTCGCTATTTCAATCTTTTCAGTATTGTTTCAACCGAAAAATCCAATTTTTAGTTAAGAGGAGGATTAAGGTTCCACGAATTCTCCTTTCAAATGAGGATTCGAGAAGTCTTAGTAATCCATATCACACCTTTGTTGTTTGTTCGGGAGATTCATGTGATTCAATCGCCATAAATATAGATGTAGGTATAATTTCTTTCCTCGCAGATTAAGTTTTAATTTCGTTAGTAGTTAATTGATTGCTTTAATTATTTGTTGCAATTAGTTTTAGTTTAAATTTAATATTTGCAGTTCTCCATGTTAAATTTCTATCTTTACATTCGTATTTAGTTTAGTTTGGTCGTTGATGCATGTTTACTGTTTTTGAATATTCAAACCCAACCAAACCAATTTCCTATTGCTTGACGCACCATCCCTGCGGATACGACAACCCTGCTGAAACCCCAAATACCACAACCGAACACTAACAGAATCAACTGAAAGAGTGTGACCAGGTCACTCCATAGCAAGTCTTGAAAGGTGAGTTTCCCGTGGTGAAAGAAGGAGCCCATTTGTAAGAAAACCCGACATTGTACAATTTTAAATCCCAATCATTCAAGCTTTTACTAACTAGATTCTGAAGCAAGGTAGTGAGGGTGCAGTGTAAATGGTGGGAGAACAGATTGAGGTTTGCTTGACTTGAATCAATAGCACAACAATAAAATCGATGGAGAACTTGATGAAAATGGAGGAAACTTGCAGACACACTTGTATACGTGATCAACACAGTAACAAATACCATATATCACCATAAATCAACATTAATATGAACTTAGGATTAAGCTAATCACCACCCAAGAGCTGGACATCCCATCATGATCTTGATAATGATTGCTCACTACGAAATTAATAAAGGAATGACTTAAAACACCACTAAATCATGCAAATTTGGATAAAGCAATATGATTTTGGAGAGATTTTAAGTTGGTCCCAAAAATACCATTCATCAACCATTAAAAGTTGTTATCTTCCTTCCCGTAGCCAGATTATATGGCAATAGAGAATAGAATCTTCCCCAAGAAAGATACAACTCAAATCCAAGGGCTAAAATCAACCCAAGAGATTACATCTAAAGGCAAGGGCTAACCCAAATATAATGACCTAACATAGGAGTAATCAGTTGTACATTATTGGGGGTATGTTAGAAGATTGCTTTTGGACTGCAATATGTTGGTATTGAGAGTATATTCCTTCAGAATTTCTCCCCTAGGCTATAGAAATTTGTTAGCTATTTTTAGAAGAGGCTTTTTTTGTTTTTTAGTTGTTATTTCTGTTTTGAATCTATTGCTAAAAATCAGCTCATGATCCAGCTTTCAGTTATTTTCATTAGTTATTTAAAGTGTAAAGCTATAAGGTGTTTTTTCATCTGAGATAATCAAAGCTTTTCAATTCCCTAAATTACATTTTCTCCAGTTTGCTTTTACCATTCTGATTCAGAATATTCTATTAAAAAACCAACAAAGTGGTATCAGAGCTCTCTTCTTACGGGGCATGTGAAAGAAAAACAAACACTTAGAGAAAATGAATTTTGAAAACAACCTCTATTCAATAGCTCCACCTGTTTTCGATGGAGAAAATTACCATTAGTAGTGAGAATGCAGACTTACTTGGAGGCTTTGGATCTTGGGAAGCTGTGGAAGACGATTATGAAATACTTCCACTGCCAGAAGATCCCACTATGGCTCAGATCAAGAGTAAAAGAGACAAAAAAATCAAGAAGTCGAAGGCAAAAGCATGTCTGTTTGTTGTTGTTTCAACAACCATTTTCACAAGGATCATGTCCCTTAAAACAGCAAAAGCTATTTGGGTCTATCTCAAAGGCGAGTTTGCCGGTAATGAGAGGTTCAAGGGTATGCAAGTGCTCAACCTGATAAGAGAGTTTGAGTTGCAGAAGATGAATGAATCTGAGACTATCAAAGAGTACTCAGATAAGTTGCTGAGTATTGCGAATAGGGTGAGGCTACTGGGTACTACATTTACAGATTCTCAAATTGCAGAGAAGATACTCGTGACTGTACCCGAGCGCTACGATGCTTCGATAAGTGCCTTGGAGAACACAAAGGATCTTTCTGAGATTACTTTGGCGGAATTGTTGCATGCCCTACAAGCTCAAGATCAACGGAGACTTATGAGGCAGAATGGTGCTGTAGAAGGAGCGTTGCAAGCAAAGTACCACGATGCGGGGAAGGGAAAGAAAAATTCCAGAAAAAATTAGACTTCCAATAGTGAAGTCCAATTAGACAGCCAAGGCCACAACAAAGGGAGCGTAAAGAAGAATTACCCTCCGTGTCGACACTGCGGCAAAAAGGGACATCTTCCATTCAAGTGTTGGAGGAGACCAGACGCAAAGTGCACTAAGTGTAACCAATTTGGGCATGAAGCTGTTATTTGTAACATCAAATCCCAACGGCAGCAGACAAGTACCTCCGTCAACGCTCAGGTTCTCATGAAGATAATGAAGATCACATTTTTGTGGCAAAGTGTTATTCAAGCAAGACCAACACAGCAGAAAGTTGTTGATTGATAGTGGTTGCACAAACCATATGACATATGACAAAACTCTTTTTTAAAGAGTTAGAATCTCCAATATCTACGAAGATCAAAATCGAAGATGGAAGATATATTTCCACGAAAGGAAAAGGGACGGTGGTAATTACAACAATTTCAGGTACAAAAACAATTTCTGATGTTCTTTATGTTCCTGAAATTGATCAGAATTTGTTGGGTATAGGCCATTTACTTGAAAAGGGATTCAAGTTATTCTTTAAAGACTGGTATTGCCACATTTATGATGTCCTTGGGAATGAAATTTTGAGGGTCAAAATGAGGGGAAGAAGTTTTTCATTTGATCCAACAGACGAAGAACATGAAGCATACCCTTCTACAATGGATGTTACATAAGTTTGGCACAAAAAGTTGGGCCACTGCCACATTCAACGAATGTTGAAACTAATAGAGAAGGGTATGACGAGAGGGCTGCTAAGTTTCACTGATTAATTACCGAATTATAGTGCTTGTCAATTTGGTAAACAAAACAGAAGGTATCAGCCTGGAGTGCTTCAGAGAAACTATAACTAATACACACTAATGTTGCAGGACCTCAAAGAACTCCATCACTGCAAGGTAGCCTCTATTATATTCTTTTCATTGATGATTTTACCATAATGTATTGGATTTACTTCTTGAAGTTTAAGTCTGAAGTGGCTGGAGTGTTCTATAAATTTAAGAACATGGTGGAGAATCAGAGTGGGTGCAAAATTCAGATTTTAAGGTCTAATAACGGCAAGGAATATACGTTAGCAGAATTCAACTTATTTTGCGACGAAGCAGACATCAAACATCAACTTACAACTCTCTACACTCCACAACAGAATGGAGACAGTGAGCGAAGAAACAGATCAATCGTAGAAATGGCCAAGTGCATGCTACATGAGAAGGACTTGCTGAAAAGTTTCTGGGCAGATGCAACAAACACTGTTGTCTACCTCCAAAATCGGCTTCCAACAAAGGCTTTAGAGGAAAAAAACACCATTTGAGGCTTGGTATGGTTATAAACCTTCATTGAGCTTTCTGAAAGTGCTCGGTTGCTTGTGTTTTGTCCATGTTCCACAAATCAAGCGTGACAAATTTGACAAGAAGGCCATTCCTGGAATTTTTGTGGGCTATAGCATTGTATCTAAAGCGTACAAGATTTATCATCCTCAAACGAGCAAGATAACTGTCTCGCGTGATGTTCATTTTTGTTAGAATGAGGAATGGGATTTGAATAATCCCAAGAAGGCTGATGGTTTCCTACAGAAAGTGAAATATTCCCGTTGAAATTCAGAATGAGCAGCAAGAGGAATGGCTGAATCAGCGAGAAGATGATCCTCCTGTTAGAGGAACAAGGTTGCTCTCAGAAATCTACGAGAGATGTAATGTCGTAATTTATGAACCTGCTGGAGTTGAAGAAGCCCTTCAAGACCGAAAATGGAGAAATGCAATAGAGGAGGAGATGTCAATGATCAACAAAAACAAAACTTGGATGCTCGTTGATAAGTCTGAAGATAAAAAAATCATCGGAGTAAAGTGGGTTTTCAGAACGAAGCTCAATGCAGATGGCTCAATCAACAAGTATAAAGATAGACTTGCTGTAAAGGGGTATGCTCAAATTTTTGGTGTTGATTATTCTGATACGTTTGCTCCTGTTGCAAGGTTAGAAACAATCAGATTGTTGTTAGTTGTAGCAGCACAGAAAGGTTGGAAAATTTTCCAGCTAGATGTCAAGTCTACAGTTTTAAATGGTGTCTTGGAAGAGGAGATATATGTAGAGCAACCAAAAGGGTTTGTAGTGGGAGGGGCAGAGGATCAAGTCTACCAACTAAAGAAGGCTCTTTATGGCCTTAAACAAGCACCTAGAGCATGGTACAACAAAATCAATGATTATTTACTGATATTAGGCTTTGAAAGAAGCTTGTCCGAGACCACTCTTTATGTGAAATTTAACGGAAATGATATTCTCATAGTTTCTCGTTATGTTGATGATTTGTTGGTGACCGGAAGCAACACTCATGGGGTTGAGAAGTTCAAAAAGGAAATGATGCAGGAGTTCGAGATGACTGATCTTGGATTGATGACATACTTTCTTGGCATGGAAGTACATCAAAATCAGCATGGAATATTCGTTTGCCAAAAGAAGTATGCAAGAGAAATTTTGAAGAAGTTCCAGATGGATGAGTGCAAGTTGATGAGCACGCCAATGAATCCAAAGGAAAACTTATTTAAGCAAGATGGTACAGGTCAGGTTGATGAAGGATTCTTTAGAAGCTTGATTGGGCTTAATGTATCTAAGTGCAACAAGACCTAATATTCAGTTTGCTGTAAGTGTTCTATCACGTTTTATGCATTGTGCTACTGAGATACATTTACAAGCAAAAAGAGTGCTTAGATACATTAGAGGAACAATTGATTATGGAGTTAAGTTTGAGCAATGTCAAAGCTTCAAGTTATATGGTTTCTCAGATAGTAATTGGGGTGGAGATGTGGATGACCTAAGGAGTACATCAGGCACTGTTTCAGTTTCAGCTCAGGAGTATTCACTGGGTGTCCCAAAAAGCAAGATTTCGTGACACAATCCACTACCGAAGCAGAGTTTAAGGTATTGTTTTAGGGCACTTAATTTCTTCGAGGGGCAACGAAGTCGACAAGGCAAAACTTGAAGTGATAGAGCGCCTACTACCCCCGGTTTCCGTTAAAGGGGTGTGTAGTTTCCTTGGCCATGACGACTTTTACTGCCAGTTCGTCAAGGATTTTTCTTAAAATCGCTCGTCCTTTAACTAATCTCTTGTGCAAGGATGCCCCATTCTCTTTTACTGATGAATGTCCCGAGTCCTTTTTCAGGTTGAAGCAAGCTTTGATATCTGAAACTGGTTGTCCAACCTCCGGATTGGACATTGCCTTTCGAGATTATGGTTGATGTGAGCGATTTCGCAATTGGAGCATGTTTGGCTCAAACCAAAGAGAGGAAGTCGCGGGTCATCTACTATGCAAGCCTTGCGCTTGATAGCGCACAGAAAAATTATACGACCACGGAAAGGGAGCTCTTGGCCATTATCTTTGCTCTAAACAAATTTCGGCAATACCTCATGTTTTCCAAGGTTGTTGTGTACACGGATCATGCCACAATCAAGTTCTTAATGGGGAAGAAAGGAACGAAGCCAAGACTCATTTGTTGGGTCTTGCTTATGCAAGTGTTCGACTTGGAGATTCGCGACAAGGCCGGGACTAAGAATGTTATAGCTGACCACCTGTCGAGGATCCTTGTTGATTTGGATGATACTCAACCCATTATGGACTCTTTTCCGGATGAACACCTTATGTCTATCAAGCATTCTCACCCATGGTACGCCGATATCATCAACTACTTGTCTAGTGAGGTGATTCCTAAAAATTTGACCCCGCATCAAAGCAAAAAGTTCTTTCATAACGTGAAACATTTCTTTTGGGATGATCCATTCTTGTTCCCTTTATGCAATGACGGAATTTATAGAAGATGCTTACCCGAGAGTGAAGTGAATGTCCGTGTTGACACATTACCAAGAGTTCCTAAATGGAGGTCATGGTGGATCTCAAAAGACGGCCGCGAGAGTCCTACAAGCCGGTTATTGGTGGCTGACCCTCTTTCGAGATGCTTATCTTCATGTCAAGTCGTGCGATAAATGCCAACGGTCCGGAAATATTTCCCGGAAAAATGAGTCACCACTCAATTTCATTCTCGAGGTGGAATTTTTCGATGTGTGTGGGGGTTGGATTTTATCGGTCCATTCCGTCATCCAAGGGTCATCAATACATTCTTGTGGCGGTAGACTATGTTTCGAAATGGGTTGAAGCGATCCCATGCGTGAGATGCGATGGAAAGTCCGTGTCAAGATTTTTAAAGAAAGCGATTTTTCCAAGATTTGGAATTCCGAGGGTCATTATTAGCGACAATGGATCTCATTTTATTGAGAAGAGGTTTGAGTCCCTCTTAGCAAAGTATGGTATCAATCACAAAAGAGGACTCCCTTATCACTCCCAAACGTAAGGTCAAGTAGAGATTTCAAATCGTGCTATTAAAGAGATTTTGGAGAAGAAGGTTAATTCCTCACGAAAAGATTGGTCGTAGAAATTAGATGATGTCTTGTGGGCATATCGCACCGCTTTCAAGACGCCAATAGGGACTACACTGTACCGCCTTGTCTACGGGAAAGCATGTCATTTTCCCGTAAACTTGAACACAAGACGATGTGGGTGATCAAAAAGATGAATTATGATCTCAAGGCGGCCGGGGCGAGTCGTTTGTTCCAATTGGAGGAGCTCGAGGAATTGAGACTTCTCTCCTATGAAAACAATAGGATTTACAAGGAGCAAACCAAGGCATGGCACGACAAGAGATTGAACCATCGCGATTTTGTAGTTGGTGATAGAGTTCTCATCTTCAACTTGAGGCTCAAACTTTTTTCCGGCAAGCTAAGATCGAGATGGTCGGGGCCCTTCGAAATCGTAAAGATCCTTCCCGCCGGAGATGTTGAGCTTAAAAATGGGAATGGAGATTTTTTTCAAAGTCAATTCGTCAAAGATCAAGCCATACATCATGGGAGAAGAGTATGTCGGGACAGTTGTGGTGTTCTTCGTCGATTTCAATAAATGAACGGATGGGTTAGGTCGAGCTAGGACCTAAAAAAAGCAACCGGAAGGAGGTACCAGTTACTTTCCTTTTCTTTTAGTGTTTTCTTTTATTTCTTGCATTTTCTTTTCCAATGTTCTCATTCTATTTTTGTTTGAGTTCGAGGAAAAAGAAAGAAAAAGAGTGAAACAGAAATCTTAGAAAAGAAGAAAGAAAAAAAATTGAGAAAATGAAAAAAAAACTCGAGTGTGAGAAAAAGACTTGTGAAGGAAAAGATTCATCAAGGTTTCGAGCGTTGAAAGTCGTTCTTAAATGTTGTTGAGTGTGTAAGAAAAGAGGGTTGATAATGAGAAGAGTAGAATTTTAGGACTTAACGAAATATATCAGTGCTTAAACCTTTCTCCCTCTCATTTTCTCTAATTCTGTTTCTTACTCACACACTCGAAAAACCTCTCTTCAACCCTAAAACCCAAAATCTTGTCCCAAATACTCCAAATCCTTCACAAATTCCTTCTCCCCTCTCCATTTCCACGCGTTTTGTGTGCCTAGCTGCATTGTTCACCATTTTCGCAACATTTAAGGAGCTTTTCAAGTGCGAAATCTAGGTTTTGTTCTTTGTGGGGTTCGAAAATGGCATAGAAAGGTTCCTAAGTCCTCAACTCAGGTATTCCTTGTTCTTTTGTGAATCAAAGTTCATTATTTGCTAATTTTGGGTGTTGTGTGCACATTTCTCTGTCAAGACCTAGGGTTCTTGAGTGTTGTATACTAGAATTGTGAAACCAAAAAGGGCTCGACCTAGTAAGCCTTCTCCATCAACACCCCATATGTCATCTTCTCTTAAATTGAGAAGAGCCCAACCAGCTACATTCATCAGTAGTTGCCCTCATGCTAAGCTTATTTTTCGTGGTGAGCCACATAAGACTCGCTACGATGAACTCCAAGAGTGGAAAATCTACGCTCCGGAGATTTGCAATGATGAGACAATCAATACTCTCTATTGTCGGTCTAGTTTCGACGTTCTCACTCATATACTTGGTTGGGAAACACTTCTCAACATTAAGGAACCAATTATAGACCAGCCCATGCTTGAGTTCATGAGTTCAACTCAAGTCTCAACTATAGAGTGGATGGTAGGGAGATTGATTGTTCCGTTCAAGAATTTTGTAAAGCCTTGGAATTGCCAGAAGATGGGTTATATTTCTGGGAATGTGAGGATTTCAATGAGCAAGAAGCGTGGAAGAGTTTGACTTACTGGAGAAGAGCACCCGTTGACTCGGAAGAAGGATGTGTGAAATTTCACTGCCCTGAAGAATCTCGAGCACGAGATTTCTGCAATCCTGCTGTCCGGTTATTCCATTTGGTAATTGCTAATTCAGTGTTTGGGCGAGATAAGGAACGCTCGAGTGTCCGTAAGGAAGATCTTTTCATAATTTACAACACTTTGAAGGGGCGCCGAGTAAAGTTGGGGTCGTGCATTCTGTATTGGTTATGGGAGAAGAGTAGGACGGATAACTTCACCAACTTGGGAATGGGTCATGTCATATCTCACTTTCTCCGGAAACAAGGATTTGGCTCTTACCTTTGGAAGTGGAAGCCACGCTATGTACCTATCCCCATTGATAGGGGATTGTTGATCCAAATGGAGATAATTTCTTAGCGCCAATCACACACCGTTTACCATCATGGTTATGACGATAAGAGAACCCACATTCCTCTCGATCCCGCTCATGCTGAGGAATGGCTCGATATTGCAGATACTGAAAATTGGTCGTGCGGGCAATTTTATGGTTGGCCGAGGAACATTGGCGGTACACCTATTCCTATTTCTAGTTTGTTGGAAGAGTTTGAGGAGAGTGATCGTGAAGAGATGCCAGGGAGCTCAGCACAACATGGTAATCTGAACCAAGTTATTTCTTCAATCAAAAGCCTGAGTGTTGAGGTTCGTGAGCAGAACAAACTCCTCCGTTCCCAATTAAAGATGCTCGAGGATCAACAAAAGGAGATCGTGAACATCCGACAACATCTGCAGCATCATGAAGAGTACCTCCGCCAACAAAACCACTTCATGTGAGATTGGGGTTTTCACCACTACACTGTTGAGGGTCATATCCCGACACCTCCGGACTACGTAAATCCCTACATTGTATTTCATGTTTTACTTAGTAAAATGTAAGTTTGAGGGGGTGCCTCATCGGGAGGTTGGACGGGAAAGCTTTGTGGTTTTGGTATGTTGGTGTCTCGGGTCCTTTTGGCTTGTTTTGGTGTTGCTCTCAAAGTTGGTCGGACATGGCTTGTGGTGGTCTCTTGATTTTATTTTGGTTATCTTTTGATCGTAGCTGGGTTGTCTTGGTTGGTTGGTAGTTGTTCTTTCGGCCGGTGGTGGTTTATTTTGCCTTGTGTCGGTTGTATTTTTGGCATGTATGGTTGGGATGGCATGTAATGAATGGTTGTTTTTAATGAAATGAAATGAATCAAGTTTGTTTGGTTAGTTTGAGATGCGTTTCACCCTTATTTCTCGCCTCAATGAGTGAGATTCGGGGATAAGGCATGTCAGTGGCAATGTTCATATTGTTAATAGTTTTCTTTTCTTTTTCTCTTTGCTTAAAATTTTAGTTAGATAGTTTTTCTTTTGAGTTCGTTTTCAATCTCGCATGCGGATTTTGTCATGTATAACGTCGTCCTTTTGCTCTAATATCATTATGATTCAACTAAACTACGACTTCGGATCACGGTTTGAACATTTATGAAGAGTCCGAGGTAACATCTTTCCACCATGCTCTTTCCTATGTGAATTGTTATTTTGATCTGTCGCATGCTTGATTTTCTTTTGGGTGGCGAACCCCTTTGAATGTCTGTGTTGGGTTTATTTTGTTGTTGGAGCCGTGTGGGCTCGGGTCGCCACCATTTGTTGTATAATTGTTTTGTTTGTTTGTTTCTCTAGGTTCTCTACCCTTTTTCATGTGACACCTTCCCACTATGAGGACATTGTGGAGTTTTAAGTGTGTGGGGGGGGGGGAGATATTTGCTTCAAGGGTAGATCACCTAGTTCTTTGTTTTTGTTCTCTTAGTTTTTGCCTAAAATTTTAAAAAAACTTGTGTGAAAAAGGAGAAAAAAGGGAGTGAAAACCTTAAAAGTGTTCTTTTAGTTTTCATTTTCGCTTTGTTTTTGCTTTGTTTCTTGGGTCTTATTGTTGAAATTGAGAAGCCGTTCTTAAACTTCTTTAAAAGAAACTGGTCAGAGCGTTTTCGATCCTGTTTCGGGTGCTAGTCATGACTTATCTCTTTAGATGTCATTCATTGAGTGTCTAGCGAGACCCCCGATTCCTTTCACGTTCTGGTTGAAACCGGGAGATTCTAAGGGTTTGTGTCCGAGCTTTTTCTTTTTTTTTCCCTGTTAAACAAAAGCAAAAGCAAAGTCAAAAAGAAAGAAAGAAAAAGAAAACAAAGCTAAATAACCGGAATAAGTGGGGCGTGTCGGCTGAACGACATCAACCACCATACACTTAGCGAACCTACACGGGTCCGGTATTAGCGGTACGATGCTATAACCCCTTAAGCACCTCCTATATCGAATTCCCGATGGAGGTGTGTATGGAAAAGACTGTGTTGGGAGGGTAAACCCCGAATTAAGGGCCGTCCAATTCACGAAAGTAAGACTAATACTGGCCTTTAAAAAAGCAAAAGAAAAAAAAAGAGAAAGAGAATTTTGTTGGGAAAACCCAACCCCAAAAAGAAAGGTTTAAGCGTTAATAATGTGTGGGGCCTCTCCTTGCATCACCTACCGCGTTCACCAAGCCAAGGGCGACCAAATGCCGAAAAGGGCAACTCTTTTCTTTCCTTGTTCGTTTCGCTGTTTTTGAGCTTGGGCATGAGTCTTTGGAGTCTTTTGGAATCGCTTAGAACCCACTAGCACTTATGCACATGGGGTTTTGCTTGGCATTAGGTGTAGGACATCGAAAATCTCAAAGAATGACTTTGCTTGAGATAGGTGCTCGTAAGACGCTCATAACAGTTCCTTTTGGAGGTTTAATAACGTTTTCCTAATTTAAATTTCGAGATCTTTTGAAGCGAAGCTTTTGTTTTACTTTCCTTTTGTTTTCGTTGGTTTTGTTTTCACTTTCCCGCTCTCCTTTTTCTTTGGCTTTTGTGGGTGTAGCCGTTACAAACCCTCACAAATCCATCTCGTCCACCCGGGCTGTCGGAGGGTTTAAAAGGCTTGGTGCATATGCTAAATGCACTCGTTTCTCCCCCACGACAGAGGAGTTTGTGTTAGCTTAGTTAATTTCTTGTTTTTCTTTGCTCGGGAAGAGCAAACGTTTAAGTGTGGGGGGGTGTTTAGACCCAATTTTGTGTCTAAATAGCGCCCTAATTCTTAGGCTTTTGACTCATTTCGTGTTTTAATTTCATAACTTTTAATACGTTTTTGGTTATTTTGTAGATTTTGGAGTTTTTACTCAAAATGTGGTAAAAAGGGCCATTTTAAAGCTATCTTGGGAATCCCGAGGTTTCCCGGGTCTTGACCGGGTCAAAGGCAAAGTGAAGAGGAAGATCCAAGCCAGCCGAGGAGGATAGCAGCTGCGGTCCCAAAGACAGCAGCTGCGGTGGTCGACCAAGGCTGATGTATGCAAGGTCTCGATGATCAGAGTATTGACCTCACAGTACACCACATTAACACACAAACTCACAATTCTAGCCTCACAACAGAGATTCAAGCACAAACACACCAAAACAGAACCTCACGGCAAGAAATCAATTAAAGGGCAATGGACTGGATGACCTCAATGGATGAAATGGATCATAACACAAACACCAATGAACGATTGGATGAAATGGATCATGATAATATGATGATCGGATGAACAAACTTACAATCAAATAGTAACCGAAGATAGTGTTGAGGCTCGAGTTGATACAGGCCCACCACAGCTAGAACTTCAAGGGCAATGGACTGGATGACCTCAATGGATACAGGCACACCACCATCGAGATTAAAAGGCTCTACACCCACCACAAGGATTGCCAAATCCTTGCTACTGTAGTAGAATTAACCAAGGTTGAGAGTTTAACATCACTCACAAACAAGAGGCTCAATCAAGGCACTCAAAATGCTATTCATTTCACTGATAGATGATGAGCTCAAGCTGCCTATTACAAGCTATATAAACCTAGGGTTGAGCTAGAGCATTAAGGATTTCCCCTTGCTGAAGAAACTTTCCTAATCCGGCATTAAGCTACATAACTAACTTAGTAAGCTAATTAAGCCTCATTACAAACCGAATAACATCAAAACAAAATGAAATAAAAGACAACAAACGCGTTTTCTTTATTACAAATGGTTATATCACCTCACAAGATGGAAATGGCCTCAACAGCTCGGAAGTGAGTCTTCATGGAGGACCTCAATGCAGGATCACCTCACAGAACTCGAATATCCTCAACAGTCCAGAAGTGATGTCTTCAAAGAGGACCTCAGAACTGGCAAAATATCTCCACTGAGCTGGAATGTCCTCAACAGCTCTAAAGTGAAGTCTTCAAACATGGGTGAGGACCTCAATCCAAAGATATGGAATTGAGAAATAACCTCACTGGATGGCTGCCACTATTGATACTGATGTTGTTGCTGCTAGATGACCTCATGACCTGCTAAACCATCAAGAAACACTCCTAGATGTCACTGTTTGATGCTGAAGGTGGTGAGGTCGTTGCTGCTCCTGATGTTGGCTCCCGTTCACTTGGTGCTGGCCTTTGGATGTTTGATGGAGGACCTCCATCATCTTCCCCAGGTTGTGGAAAGTTTGTCCTCAAACTTGGAAGGTCTTCATGCTCTGGAAAGTAAGGCCTCAAATCTGCAACGTTAAATGTAGCACTGCCTCCATAGTCTCCAGAAAGGTCTAACTTGTAAGCATTATCTCCAATCCTCTCTAGCACTTCAAAAGTTCCATCTGCTCTTGGTGTCAACTTTCCCTTCCTCTTGCTTGGAAATCTATCCTTCCTTAGATGAATCCACACTAAATCTCCTGGCTTGAAAACCATCTTCCTCCTATGCTTGTTTGCTGATGTAGAAACTTGCTCAGAATACTTGATGATCTTCTCCCTGACTTGTTGATGAAGCTTCTTCATCTCCTCTGCATGTTTACCTGCTTCATAACTAAACCTCACAGAATTTTTTAGTGGTGATAAATCCAATGGAGTTATAGGATTTCTACCATAGACAACTTGGAATAGGGAAAGGCCAGTTACCTTTGGTGGTGCTCTATTGAATGCAAATTCAGCATGAGACAAAAGGGTGTCCCATCCTGTTTTGTTTGTGTTTATCAATGACCTCAATAGTGTTCCAAGTGTCCTGTTTTTTACCTTTGTTTGCCCATTAGTTTGGGGGTGACAAGTTGCGCTATACTTCAATTATGTGCCCAACTTCTTCTAAAGAGTAACCCAAAAATGACTTAGGAACTTGACATCCCTATCTGACACCATGCTCTTGGGAACTCCATGTAACCTCACTACCTCCTGAAAATACAATTCAGCTACCCTCACAGCATCATGGGTAGTATGGCATGCAATGAAGTGAGCCATTTTACTGAATATGTCCATAACTACCATGATTGAATCTTTTCCTCTTTAAGTTCTTGGTAGACCAACAATGAAGTCTAGGCTGATGTCCTCCTAAGGGCTGTTTGGGACTGGCAAAGGTGTATATAGCCCTTGAGGTAAGCTATGACTCTTTGCAATCTGACATGTAGCACACCTCCTGACCCAATGCTCAACATCCTTCCTCATTTTAGGCCAACAATAATGTTCCTTTAGCATAAGAAGGGTCTTCTCAATACCAAAATGTCCTGCCAAGCAACCTCCATGAACTTTAGAGATCAACAACTCCCTAAAACTGCTCCTTGGAATACATAACCTTGCTCCTTTGAAAAGAAATCCCTGGTCTATACGGTATAGACTTTGACGATGTCCTTGACATTTCTGGTACAACTCTCCAAAATCTTCATCATTCTCATACAAAGCTTTCAACTATTCAAAACCAAGCACTCTTGCATCCAAAACTTGCAACAATAAATACCTCCTGGACAATGCATCATCTCCTTTATTAAGCTTCCCAGATTTATGATGGATCCCAAAATGAAATTGCTGCATAAACTCCACCCAAGTAGCATGTCTAGTGTTGAGTTTATGCTGCCCCTGAATGAATTTGAGGGCCTCAAGATCACTATGCAGAGTAAATTCAGCTCCAATAAGATAATGCCTCCAATGTTGCAAAGCTCTAATGATGGCATAGAACTCCTTATCATATGTACTGTACTTCCTCTTGGCCTCATTGAGTTTCTCACTGAAATAAGCTACGGGTTTGCCTTCTTGAGTCAACACTGCTCCAATGCCCATGCCTGAGGCATCGCACTCCACTTCAAAGACTTTAGAAAAACAAGGTAATGCCAAAACTGCTGCTGAGGTTAACTTTCTTTTGACCTCCTCAAAAGCTTTTTGTGTAGCTGGTGTCCAAGTAAAGCTCTTCTCCTTCACTAACTCAGTCATAGGAGCTAAAATAGTGTTAAAGTTCCTCACAAATCTTCTGTAGAAAGAAGCGAATCCATGAAAACTTCTGATTTGCTGGATTGATGTTGGAACTGGCCACTCTATGATGGCTTTGACCTTTTCCTCATCTACTTGAATACCTTCTGATGTAACAATATAACCAAGGAAGATAATATGGCTGGTGAAGAATTGACACTTCTTGAGGTTCCCATACAACTGCTCTCTACTCAGAATCTCCATAACACTCCTCAAATGTTTCACATGATCCACCTCAGACCGGCTATAGATGAGTATATCATCAAAATAAACAACAACACACTTCCCAATCAAAGGTTTCAAAACTTGGTTCATAAGCCTCATAAATGTTGAAGGTGCACTTGTCAAACCAAAAGGCATGACTAACCACTCATACAGACCTCCCTTAGTCTTAAAGGTTGTCTTCCACTCATCTCCCTCATAAATTCTAATCTGGTAGTAACCACTCCTCAAATCAATCTTTGAAAACACAGTTGAGCCATGTAGCTCATCAAGCATATCCTCAAGTCTTGGAATAGGATATCTATACTTGATAGTAATCTTGTTGATGGCTCTACAATCAATGCACATTCTCTGACTTCCATCTTTCTTAGGAACAAACAAAGCTGGCACGACACAAGGACTCAAGCTCTCCCTAATCATTCCTTTCTCCAACAACTCATCAACTTACCTCTGGATCTCATTGGTTTCAGCTGGGGTCATTCTATAGGCCGGTTTGTTAGGTAAGATAGATCCTGGGATGAGGTCAATTTTATGTTGGATGTCTCTTTTAGGGGGTAAACCTGGTAGCATTTCTTCTGGAAAAACATGTAGGTACTGGTTTAGGATGGGTTGGAATAAAGGATGGTTATTTTGTGGGGCTGGCTCATTTTGTGAGGCTGGTTCTTCATCAAGGTCAAGCAAAAGAATCTCCTTCTGTCCACAGAACTCATGATATTCAGCTGGTAAGATCATATCAAGGGATGGTTCAACAATGAGGTTTTTGGTTCGTTTTGTGAGCTGGGATGGTTTAAGTGGGGTGAGGACAATTTTCTTGTGGTTCAGGTTAAGGGAATAAGTATTGGCTCTTCCATCATGGTTAACAGATCTATCAAACAACCAAGGTCTTCCCAACAACAAATGGCATGCATCCATAGGTATAACATCACACCACACTTCATCTTTATAAACAAGTACAATTGAAAAATTCAGAAGGGATCTGGATGAAATTTTGATACCTTTGCTTTGATTCAACCACTGGATGGTGTAAGGTGCTGGAGGAGGACAGGTTTGCAAATTCAGCTTTTGCACCATAATCTGTGAGGCTGCATTAGTACAGCTGCCTCCATCAATAATCAAGGAACATATCTTCCCATGAACAGTGCACCTTGTGTGAAAAATATTCTCCCTCTACTCAGCTTCCTCATCAACTGCTGTGCTGCTAAGGATCCTCCTGATCACCAACATTTCACCTTCATCTGGTCTGGCCTCAACTTCCTCTTCATCATACACAGGATCTCCTTCAGGTTCATGAAACTGTTCCTCCTCAACAACTGATTCAGGTTCAACAAACAGTGTTGCTTGATATTCTGCTAAGGTCACTGTTCTTCTGTTTGGACATTCTAATGCTAGATGCCCAAGACCTTCACATCTGAAACATCTCCTCTCAGGAAATGGTCGATTGGCAGGAACTGGGGTTCTTTGTGGGGGATTTAGGGATTGTGTTTGAGGTGGTTTAGGGGCTAGATATTTCGTTTCTGGTTGTGGGGATGGATAGGTTCTTTGAGGTGGGTTATAGGATTTGTGGTAATGGTCTGATTTGGTTTTTAGGATAGGTTTCGGCTGGGTACTTGCTTCCATACTCCTTCCTTTGGGTCTTCTTCTGATGTTCCACCTTATGAGCCAAAGAACTCAGCTCATCAAGTGAATGATACACTTGCAACTCAACAACATTTCTGATGTTTTCATTCAATCCTGCAAGATATCTCACATAGGTCTGAATTTCATTCTCCTTCATGTTACACTTCCACAGTAAATGTTCAAACTCCTTAGTGTATTCCTCCACTAATTTGCTACCTTGAACCAAGTGTTGAAGCTTCGAATAATTCTCCTTCATGTAGCTTCCAAGTAAGAGTTTCTCCTTGAGTTTCTACCTCATTTCAACCCATGTACTAACCTTAGGCTCATCTATCTCTTCTCTCCTCCTTTGCAAGCTGTTCCACCATGTAGATGCATATTTCTTCAACTTCAATGCAACCAACTTCACCTTGTTCTCCTCAGATAACTCCCTCAAATCAAACACCCTCTCCACAGTTTGTAACCAATCCAAAAATACATCAGGGTCCAACTCACCTCCATATTCAGGGATATCTATTTTGAAATCCAACTTCTCTACTCTTCTATCTTCCCTCCTTTCTTCTCTTTCACTCCTACTCCCAGATTCACCTCCACTACTCCTAGGTGACCTTCTTACATGCCTCCTTCTCCAGAAATGTCTGGGACCTCTGTCTCCTCTTCCAGTTTCACTAAAAGGATTCTCCTCCTATTCTTCTTCTTCATATTCCACATCAGATTCTCTATTCATCTCTCGCCTGTGCAACCTCATATAATATTGCAACTATTCACTCATAATTTTCTTTCTCCCCTCCATTTCCTCCTTCTCCCTCAAGGCTTGATCTGCTACTTGCTGAGGTGTTTTACTACAGCCCGACATTATGAACTACACAAATAACACAAACAGACCTTCCTCCAAGATGAAACTCAGCTCTGATACCAATTATGATGTATGCGAGGTCACGATGATCAGAGTATTGACCTCACAGTACACCACATTAACACACAAACTCACAATTCTAGCCTCACAACAGAGATTCAAGCATAAACACCCCAAAACATAACCTCACGACAAGAAATCAATTAAAACCTCCTCAAAACAGAGCACAAACACCAATGAATGATTGGTTGAAATGGATGATGATAATATGATGATCGGATGAACAAATTTACATTCAAACAGTAACCGAAGATAGTCTTGAGGCTCGAGCTGATATAGGCCCACCACAGCTAGAACTTCAAGGGCAATGGACTGGATGGCCTCAATGGATACAGGCACACCACCATCGAGATTATCAAGCTCTACACCCACCACAAGGATTGCCAAATTCTTGCTACTGTAGTAGAATTAACCAATGTCTATAATTTAACGTCACTCACAAACAAGAGTCTCAATCAAGGCACTCAAAATGCCGATTACAAGCTATATAAACCTAGGGTTGAGCTAGAAGATTAAGGGTTTCCCCTTGCTCAAGAAACTTTCCTAATCCGACATTAAGCTACTTATCTAACTTAGTAAGCTAATTAAGCCTCATTACAAACCGGATAATATCAAAACAAAATGAAATAAAAGACAACAAACGCGTTTTCTTTATTACAAACGGTTATATCACCTCACAAGCTGGAAATAGCCTCAACAGCTCGGAAGTGAGTCTTCATGGAGGACCTCAATGCAGGATCACCTCACAGAACTGGAATATCCTCAACAGTCCAGAAGTGATGTCTTCAAAGAGGACCTCAGAACTGGCAAAATATCTCCACTGAGCTGGAATGTCCTCAACAGCTCTAAAGTGAAGTCTTCAAACATGGGTGAGGACCTTAATCCAAATATATGTAATTGAGAAATAACCTCACTGGCTGGCTGCTACTGTTGATGCTGATGTTGTTGCTGCTAGATGATCTCATGACCTGCTCGACCATCATGAAACACTCCTGGATGTTAGTGTTTGATGTTGAAGGTGGTGAGGTTGTTGCAGCTCCTGATGCTAGCTCCTGTTCACTTGGTGCTGGACTTTGGATGTTTGAGGGAGGACCTCCATCAAATGTTGGGCAAGGAAACAAGTTACCCGAGAGGGACCACAACTGCGGTCCCCTAGACCGCACCCGCGATCTTGCGAAGGGAGAAATCAAGAATCGCCTAAGCTTCGGAGGACCGCACCTGCGGTCCCCTAGAGCGCACCTGCGGTCCCCTAGAGCACACCTGCGGTCTCCTTCGGGAATCAAAAAAGTTGTTATACGAAGTGCTGTGTTTTGAGTGACTAACTTGAGTTCTATATCTTCCTCCTGATCAATTAGGTTAAGGAAGAGCTTTTCTATTGTAATTTGAACACTTTAGCTTTCAATTAAAGAGAGATTAGTGGGATTTCTTAGTGATTAATGAGTAATTACACTTGGTTTATTGCATTTGCTGTGGATTTTATTGGAATTCCATTGAAGTTCTAAAGATTTATCTTATTCTTGGAGCTTGGATTTCTTATTATTCTGGATCATCCTTCTATTGGCATCAAATTAATGAGCATTTCTTACCCTTACTCTCTTTAATTCATCTATTTACTCTACAATCTCAAATTTTTGTTGTTTGGTGATTATTGTTGCTAGATTGTTGCTTGATTATCTTCGTTCTCTGTTTTAAGCATGAATAGTGAAGTTATTATTGTTGTTAGCATGATACTTAAGATGATTAGAGGCTAGAACCCTTATATGGGTTAGGGAGAAACTAAGGATGTGAATGGTTGATTTGGATTGGGTTAGCAATTTAGGAGGTAATTCACTGTGGAGTCAATTTCCTAATCCTATTCTTCCCTCAAGTGGGATGTATTCGAGATCGAAAGTTGTTGAATAAATCCAACACTTGTTGGAAGGTGGGAATTGGGATAGTTAACGCTCGCCCACGAGAGTGGAAAGAGGTTAACTAGAGAGTCCCGTTCCTTTTACCCTCCGGGTCCATGGAGGACTTGTAGGAAGTTAATCTGGATTGCCTTAAAAAAGGGAATCCGGTGGGTTGTTTTAACGGGACTGTCATTTGATTCTATTGATTTATTGCTTCCTGATTGTGAAACTCTCGTTCTAATTGCCGTTTGCATCCTGAAATCTCCCGACACCCATAGTTTCCTTATTGACTGAACTTTAGCCGTGTTTGTGTTCTGTTTTGCGCAGTCCTTACCTGAAAACCTCTTATCGTCTAGTGATCCTTAAACCTTACCTAAAGCCAGACTGCCATAACCAAGGCCCCTAGATCCTCGAGAAAGAACGATAAACAAAATCGGTGTACAAAAACCACGTTACACAAAATGGGACCGTTGCCGGGGAGCAAGCGCACCTAGCTTAGCTCTTTGTCTTTAGGTTGTTTAAGATCATTTCATTTGCTAGAGATTTGATATCCTTGGTTGTTGGGAACTTGATTCTTCTATTTGTTCTTCTTGTGCATGCAGACTCGATCTCGACGAGGCCGAACGCCTAAAACTCCACCGATTTCGAATCTGGAGAGTATTATTCGAAAGGCAAACGCTAGCTCGAGACGGGAAAGGTGAAAAAGGGAGCAACTGAGAGTTGAAATTCCAATGGCTGAGGGAGAAGCAAAGTCCACCCCGTACCTTAGCATCATATTCGTTACCATCGTCGGGTACGGGAGGCGATCCCAAAATATTATCTACATTACCACCAAACGCATCGTTCGAGTTTAAACCATATTTGCTGGAGATATTCGAGAACACTCCATACCATGGAGGAGATCATGAAAATCCCATCGATCACATCAATAGGTTCGAGCAACGTATCGGTTTCGTGCAAATGAACGGAGTTTCCGCCGAATACATGAAGCTAAAGTTTTTCCCACTCACTTTGAAGGGAAAAGCACTATTGTGGCTCAACACGTGTCCATCGGGTACTTATTCTACATGGGATGCCCTTAGTCGTGATTTTCTTCAAAGGTTTTTTCCGAATGATGAGACGTGTCGTTTGAGGCAAGCCATTATGAGTTTTCAACAAGAGTCCGGTGAGTCATTATTCGAAGCATGGGGAAGATTCAAAGGTCTCCAACGGAGGTGTCCTCACCACAATCTGGAGGATTGGCTACTTTTACACCATTTTTACTCGGGATTATGTAGCTCTTTACGAGAATCTATCGATTATGCCACCGATGGCATGTTTCTCAAGAAGACGGCGGATGAAGCAAACATATTTCTCCATGAGTTATCTCAAAACTCTCCACACTGAGAGCAACCCTACGATTAAATTTCTCATGAATGTCGTATTGGAGATGCAACAGAAGAAGGCATTGGAAGAGACTACGAGGCAAGTAAAGGCAGCTCAAGAGGTACCTATGCTCATTCCGGATGTCAGAGTTCTTGTATGTGATTTTTGTGGAGGGCCACATTCTTTGCAACAGTGTGAAGAGTACCAAGCCGAGCAAGTCCAAGATATTTATCCAAATAATAACCTGTCCTATTCCACACATAACCCAGTTCGTCCTCGTGGAAATTATGCGTATAACCAACAAGCTCCACAAAACCAAAACACACCCCCCGGTTTCCAAAATCAAAATCGCCGCCAATATCAACAAATCCCTCACCATGGTCAAACTTCCTAAACACCCAAACCACCACAACAAGAATTTTCCATCGAGCAAATTTTACAAAAGATCTCTTTAACTCAAGATAGAGACCAAGCACGCATAAAAAATCTTGAGTTACAATTTGCTCAAATGTCGCAACAATCTAAGCCTATCCAATCCCTTCCTAGCCAACCCCAACCAAACCCTAAGGGGTAGTTGAATGCTATTACATTGAGGACTCGTAGGGAGGTTGAAGGCCTTAAGTTGGTGGAGAAAGATGCTTTGGGAGAAAAAGAAGGTGATGTGGTGGATGTTACGGAGGAGGAAGATTTGATGGAGAAACAGGAGAGTGAGTTTGTTTTGATTGAGGGAGATGAGGAGGTACATGAGGAGGAGTTGGATGAATCTAGGAAAGGGAAAAGAGTAGTGGTGGAAAAGGAGCCGATCCAAGTCATTGAGAAACCGAAGCTACCGCCGAATCCATTTCCCGAGTGGTTGGCAAAGCCCAAGTCCGATGCGAAGTTTTCAAAGTTCATCGAGATGCTCAAAAAGCTTCAAGTGAAAATTCCATTCCTAGATGTTATTTCCGAGGTTCCAACTTTCAAGAAGCATTTGAAGGAGCTTCACACTAGCAAAAGGAGAACTCAAGAGAAGTCAACTATCCACTTGACTGCTGATTGTAGTGCTATTATTGACAACAAAACTCCAGAGAAGTTAGCTGATCCCGGAAGTTTTTCTATTCCTTGCACCATAGGTGACATGCGGATTGGTCGCGTTTTTTGTGATTTAGGGGCTAGCGTGAGCGTTATTCCTTATTCTATATGCAAGAGGTTGAATCTCGATGATTTAACTCCTACGACCATCAATCTTCAATTAGCCGATACGCTCCGTGCAAAGACCCATGGGTATATTGGAGGATATTCCCATCCAAGTGGGTAGATTTTTGATACCTTGTGATTTCGTGATTTTAGAGATGGAGGAAGACCACAACATTCCTATTATTTTGGGAAGGCCATTCCTTGCTACGACCGGAGTGATAATAGATGTGAAGCATGGTAGTATGTCATTGAATGTCGCTGATGAGAGTATTATTTTCAACCTCGAGGGGTCCTTGAAAAATCCTTCGTATGAGGATGCATGTTACGCTATTGATATGATGGAGGTGCTAGTTGATGAATATCTTGAAGAATCTCATCTACTTGAGTCTACTTGCGACGATCCATTAGGAGCTTGTCTATTAGAATCTTTCCAATTTGAGACCAACGGCATTAACATCACGTTTCGCACCAACCTTCTTGATTCATCACCAACGCATGAGGAGATTACTATTGATGAGCCTCATATTGAGTGTATGGAGATTCAAGAAGTGATCTGCAAGGGTATGTCTTCTTCCCAAGTTAAATCCTCTACTTCTTCTTTAGAGCTTAAACCTTTACCCCCTTCCTTGCAATATTCTTTCTTGGATGATGAAAAATCTTTGCCTATTATTGTGAATGCTAAGTTGCATGACTCTGATTTGTCCAAGTTGCCTGATTTGTTGAGAAAGCATAGGGGTGCTTTACGTTATAAAATTGAGGATTTGAAAGGTTTGTCCCCATCCATTTGTATGCATTCCATTGATTTGTTTGAAGATGCAAAACCAACTAGGCAACCGCAACGTAGATTGAATCCTAATATGCAAGATGTGGTTAAGAAAGAAGTAGTTAAATTGTTGGTTGCTGGGATCATCTTCCCCATCGCAAATAACGAATGGGTAAGCCCGGTGCAGTCTGTGCCAAAGAAGGTCGGGATGACAGTTGTTGAGAATGAAAAGAAAGAGCTAGTTAGTACCCGAACCGTCACAGGGTGGCGGATGTGCATTGGCTATCGCCAGTTGAACAAAGTGACCAAGAAAGACTATTTTCCTCTCCCCTTCATTGACCAAATGTTAGAGAGGTTGGCGAGTCATTCATACTTTTGTTTTTTAGATGGGTACTCAGGTTTTTCCCAGATTCCAATCCATCCCGCGCATCAAGAGAAGACTACTTTTACTTTTCCATATGCTACATTTGCTTATAGACGTATGCCATTTGGTTTGTGCAATGCGCCTAGAACATTTCAACGATGCATAATGGCCATTTTTAGTGACTTCATTGAGAAATGTATTGAAGTTTTTATGGATGATTTTTCTGTCTATGGTAATACCTTTGATGATTGTTTGGCTAACTTAGAGAAAGTTCTTAATCGTTGTGAGGAAGTCGACTTAGTTTCGAACTGGGAAAAATGTCATTTCATGGTAGAAGAAGGTATTGTTTTGGGGCACTTAATTTCTTCGAGGGGCATCGAAGTCGACAAGGCAAAAGTTGAAGTGATAGAGCGCCTACCACCCCCGGTTTCCGTTAAAAGGGTGCGTAGCCGGCATTTACTGTCGGTTCGTCAAGGATTTTTCTAAAATCGCTCGTCCTTTAACTGATCTCTTGTGCAAGGATTCCCCATTCTCTTTTACTGATGAATGTCTCGAGTCCTTTTTCAGGTTGAAGCAAGCTTTGATATCCGCACCAGTTGTCCAACCTCCGAATTGGACATTGCCATCAAGATTATGGCCGACGCGAGCAATTTCGTAATTGGAGCATGTTTAGCTCAAACCAAAGAGAGGAAGTCGCGGGTCATCTACTATGCAATCCATGCGCTTGATAGTGCATAGAAAAATTATACGACCATGGAAAGGGAGCTCTTGGCCATTATCTTTGCTCTAAACAAATTTCAGCAATACCTCATGTTTTCCAAGATTGTTGTGTACACGGATCATGGCGCAATCAAGTTCATAATGGGGAAGAAAGAAACGAAGCCAAGACTCATTCGTTGGGTCTTGCTTATGCAAGAGTTCATCTTGGAGATTCGTGATAAGGCCGGGACTAAGAATGTTATAGCCGACCACCTGTCGAGGATCCTTGTTGATTTGGATGATACTGAACCCATTATGGACTCTTTTCCGGATGAACACCTTATGTCTATCAAGCATTCTCACCCATGGTACGCCGATATCATCAACTACTTGTCTAGTGAGGTGATTCCTAAAAATTTGACCCCGCATCAAAGCAAAAAGTTCTTTCATGACGTGAAACATTTCTTTTGGGATGATCCATTCTTGTTCCATTTATAAAATGATGGAATGTATAGAAGATGTTTACCCGAGAGTGAAGTGAAGTCCGTGTTGACACATTGCCATGAGTTCCCGGTTGGAGGTCATGGTGGATCTCAAAAGACAACCGCGAGAGTCCTACAAGCTGGTTATCGGTGGCCGACCCTCTTTCGAGATGCTTATCTTCATGTCAAGTCGTGCGATAAATGCCAACGGTCCGGAAATATTTCCCGGAAAAATGACTCACCACTGAATTTCATTCTCGAGGTGGAAGTTTTCGATGTGTGGGGGTTGGGTTTTATGGGTCCCTTCCCTTCATCCAAGGGTCATCAATACATTCTTGTGGCGGTAAACTATGTTTCGAAATGGGTTGAAGCGATCCCATGCGTGAGATGCGATAGAAAGTCCGTGTCAAGATTTTTGAAGTAAGTGATTTTTCCAAGATTTGGAATTCCGAGGGTCATTATTAGCGACAATGGATCTCAATTTATTGAGAAGAGGTTTGAGTCCCTCTTAGCAAAGTATGGTATCAATCACAAAAGAGGACTCCCGTATCACCTCCAAACGCAAGGTCAAGTAGAGAGTTCAAATCGTACTATTAAGGAGATTTTGGAGAAGACGGTTAATTCCTCACGAAAAGATTGGTCGGAGAAATTAGATGATGTCTTGTGGGCATATCGCACCGCTTTCAAGACGCCAATAGGGACTACACTGTACCGCCTTGTCTACGGGAAAGCATGTCATTTTCCCGTAGAACTTGAACACAAGACGATGTGGGCGATCAAAAAGATGAATTATGATCTCAAGGCGGCCAGGGCGAGTCGTTTGTTCCAATTGGAGGAGCTCGAGGAATTGAGACGTCACTCCTATGAAAACAATAGGATTTACAAGGAGCGAACTAAGGCATGGCACGACAAGAAATTGAACCATCGCGACTTTGTAGTTGGTGATAGAGTCCTCATCTTCAATTCGAGGCTCAAACGCTTTTCCGGCAATTTAAGATCGAGATGGTTGGGGCCTTTCGAAATCGTAAAAATCATTCCCGCCGGAGTTGTTGAGCTTAAAAATGCGAATGGAGATTTTTTTTCAAAGTCAATTCGCCAAAGATCAAGCCATACATCATTGGAGAAGTGTATACGGGGACAGGTTGTAAGTGTCCCCACCCCTACTTGATCTTTTTCATTGTTTTTCATGTTTTACTTTTTAAAATGTAAGTGTGAGGGGGTGCCTCATCAGGGGGTTAGACGGGAAGGCTTTGTGGTTTTGGTGTGTTGGTGTCTCCGGTCCTTTTGGCTTGTTTTCGTGTTGCTCTCAAAGATGGTTGTGTATGGCTTGTGGTGGTCTCTTGATTGTATTTTGGTTATCTTTTGATCGTAGTTGGGTTGTCTTGGTTGGTTGGTAGTTGACAGGCCCGCAAGCGCACGGTGTACGTAGTAGCACGTCAAGGTCGATCCCATAGGGACTCAATTAGCAGCACAGAAAACAAATCTCTATCTCAATTGCTAAGCTAATCAGGTTTTGGTTTTGGAAGACTTTAAAAAATAATTAAAACTAATAAAGCAGGAAAAAGGAAATCAATCAAAAATCATATCAAGAGAGAAAGACTTCTAGGGAGATGCTAACCTAACAACGAGTTCGATTACTAAAACCTAGCCTGCACAATCATACATTCAAGAATGAATCAAGAATCGATAACCTCTTAATTCTATCGCCCTTTCGATGCTAAATAGAATTATTCTAAACAACCTAATCAACAACTTTCGTCTGCCTTTTAGGTTAAACAGAATTGAACGTCTTAAAAGTCAGGTTATCTAATGATTCCCTAGTTTACTACTCCTTTTTCAACTTTCGTAAGCCTAGGTAGACAGGTTGGTAGTCAGACTACCCTAATTCACCTTTCGGTACTTCTTAGGTTAATCTCAAACTTACAAATATCCAAGGCCTTAAGAATATTCATAAACATGGAAAACATAACCTTCAATTGATTCTAATCAAGAACTCATGCGCAAACTAATAACAAACAATCAAACTACATTGCTTTGGGTGGCAAAACCCTAGAATTCAGATAAACTACTCACTCATATTCAAGAAAAGTACGAAATAAGTTCCAAACATCACGATTAATTCTCAAAACAAGAAAGACATCGAAAAGAGATACAAACTACAAGGAATACGACCGTCGAGTCTTTCGATCCCGGGGCGGAGTATTCCTCGCGAGCGTTGATAATTTCTTTCCAAATCTTGATATTCGTTTTCTTCGAATCAATCTTGACCTTAGTCTTGATTAATGGAGAGGAGTAGATGGGAGGATTTTGTCTTTTCTCTTGATGGAAGGGTGGATTGAATAATAGAATAATGTATCCTCCTGAATGAATTGTCAACCCAAGAATATAACCGTCGCTTCTTTTTCCTTTCCTTGCGAAGCACGGCCAGCAGCCACGCACAGCTTCACGCCACGAACCGTGGCCATTGCCACGGTCTCCCCGTGATACACGCTGCCTTCTACTTCCCTTTGTCTCGGTAAAGTCCAAGCAAAATGAGTGAATGGTTGACCGAATCTTATCAATTGCCTACCTTCTCTTGATCTTGATTGGGCCAAATGAAAAATGGATGGGCTAATAAAGACAACGGTCTCCATTCTTCTCCTCCATGGTTGGACCGAATGAATGATTGGGCCAATCCTATGAATTGCCCTCCATTTCTCTTTTCATTTTTCAGTGGACCGCATGGAGGATATAAAATGGGCTGCTAAATCAGTCCCATTAATTGCTCCACTTTCTCTCTTCTGTTATGTTGACCGAATGATGGCTTGAATGAATGGGATCAATTATTCTCCTTCATCATTGGGCCGCATGAATTGTTGAATTGATGGCCCACTTCTCACTTCTTGCTGTTGGGTGCATGAAAGATGCCCCAATTGAATGAATCCTAGCCCAGCTAAAAACTGCTGCTACCGCTCAAAACAAGCCCAACAGCCAGGACCGTGGCATGTACCACGGGCTGCCCGTGATACCCACTGTCTGGCCGTTCCTCGCTCCTTTCCATCCTAAATTCGTACCACGGTATGGATTTGTCATGTAGAGGACTGTGGTATATTCACTCTTGCTTGAAGTTGAGAGAAAGTTGGTGTTTTGGCCTCAAAACCTACAAATTCACATCAAAAACAACAACACCAAGTGTAGTAGGGAAATTGGAATAAAAATCAAGGTTCACACACAAAATTATCCCTAATTCACTATTGAAAACCCCCAAAAACATAGTCATGAAACGCAGTTATCAGTAGTTGTTCTTTTGGCCGGTGTTGGTTTATTTTGCCTGGTGTCGGTTGTATTTTGGGCATGTATGGTTGGGATGGCATGTAATGAATGGTTGTTTTTAATGAAATGAAATGAATCAAGTTTGTTTGGTCAGTTTGAGATGAGTTTCACCCTTATATCCCGCCTCAATGAGTGAGATTCAAGGATAAGGCATGTCAGTGGCAATGTTCATATTGTTAATAGTTTTCTTTTCTTTTTAGTTTCTCTTTGCTTAAAATTTTAGTTAGAAAGTTTTTCTATTGAGTTCGTTTTCAATCTCACATGCGGGTTTTGTCATGTATAAAGTCGTCCTTTTGCTCTAATATCATTATGATTCAACTGAACAACGACTTCGGATCACGGTTTGAACATTTATGAAGAGTCCGAGGTAACATCTTTCCTCCTTGCTCTTTCCTACGTGAATTGTTATTTTGATCCGTCGCATGCTTGATTTTCTTTTGGGTGGCGAACGCTTGATTTTCTTTTGGGTGGCGAACCCCTTTGAATGTATGTGTTGAGTTTATTTTGTTGTTCGAGCCGTGTGGGCTCGGGTCGCCACCATTTGTTGGATAATTTTTTTGTTTGTTTGTTTCTCTAGGTTCTCTACCCTTTTTCATGTGACATCTTCCCACTATAAGGACATAGTGGAGTTTTAAGTGTTGCCGGGGGGGGGGGGGGAGATATTCGCTTCAAGGGTAGATTACCTAGTTCTTTGTTTTTGTTCTCTTAGTTTTTGCCTAAAATTTAAAAACATTTTGTGTGCAAAAGGAGAAAATAGGAGCGAAAACCTTAAAAGTGTTCTTTCGGTTTTCGTTTTCGGTTTGTTTTTGCTTTGTTTCTTGGGTCTTGTTGTCGAAATTGAGAAGCCATTCTTAAACTTCTTTAAAAGAAACTGGTCTGAGCGTTTTCGATCCTGTCTCGGGTGCTAGTCATGACTTATCTCTTTAGATGTTCTTCATTGAGTGTCTAGTGAGACCTCCGATTCCTTACACGTTCTGGTTGAAACCGGGAGATTCTAAGGGTTTGTGTCCGAGCTTGTTCTTTTTTTTTCCTTGTTAAGCAAAAGCAAAAGCAAAGTCAAAAAGGAAAGAAAGAAAAAGAAAACAAAGCTAAATTACCGAAATAAGTGGGGCGTGTCGCCTAAACAACATCAACCACCGTACACTTAGCCAACCTACACGGGCCCGGTATTAGCAGTACGGCGCTATTACCCCTTAAGCTCCTCCTATATCGAATTCTCGACGAAGGTGTGTATGGAAAAGACAGTGTTGGGAGGGTTAACCCCGAATTAAGGGTCGTCCAATTCCCGAAAGTAAAGCTAATACCGACCTTTAAAAAAGCAAAAGAAAAAAAAAGAGAAAGAGAATTTTGTTGGGAAAACCCAACCCCAAAAAGAAAGATTTAAGCGTTAATAAAGTGTGGGGCCTCTCCTCGCATCACCTACAGCCCTCACCAAGCCAAGGGCGGCCAAATGCGGGAAAGGGCAACTCTTTTCTTTCCTTGTTCGTTTCGTTGTTTTTGAGCTCGGGCATGAGTCTTTGGAGTCTTTTGGAATCGGTTAGAACCCACTAGCACTTATGCACATGGGATTTTTCTTGGCATTAGGTGTAGGACATCAAAAATCTCAAAGAAGGAATTTTACTTGAGATAGGTGCTCGTAAGACGCTCATAACGGTTCCTTTTGGAGGTTTAGTAACGTTTTCCTAATTTAGATTTCGAGATCCTTTGAAGCGAAGCTTTTGTTTTACTTTCCTTTTGTTTTCGTTGGTTTTGTTTTCACTTTCCCTCTCTCCTTTTTCTTTGGCTTTTGTGGGTGTAGCCGCTACAAACCCTCACGAGTCCATCTCGTCCACTCGGGCTGCCGAGGGGATCAAAAGGCTTGGATCATATGCTAAATGCACTCGTTTCTCTTCCACGACAGAGGAGTTTGTGTTAGCTTAGTTTGTTTCTTATTTTGCTTTACTCGGGATGAGCAAAAGTTTAAGTGTGGGGCAGTGTTTAGACCCAATTTTGTGTCTAAATAGCATCCTAATTCTTAGGCTTTTGACTCGTTTCGTGTTTTAATTTCGTAACTTTTAATACAATTTTGGTTATTTTGTAGATTTTGGAGTTTTTACTCAAAACGTGGTAAAAAGGGCCATTTTAGAGCCATCTTGGGAATCCCGAGGTTTCCCGGGTCTTGACCGGGTCAAAGGCAAAGTGAAGAGGAAGATCAAAGCCAGCCGAGGAGGACTGCAGCTTCGTCCCATAGACAGCAGCTGCGGTGGCCGACCAAGGCTGGGCAAGAAAAAAAGTTACCCGAGACCGAGAGGGACCGCAGCTGCGATCCCCTAGACCGCACCAGCGTCTTGTGAAGGGAGAAATCAAGAATCGCCTGAGCGTCGGAGGACCGCACCTACGGTCCCCTAAACCGCACCTGCAGTCTCCTTCGGGAATCAGAAAAGCTGTTATATGAAGTGCTGTGTTTTGAGTAACTAACTTGAGTTTTATATCTTTATCCTGATTGATTAGGTTAGGGGAGAGCTTTTCTATTTTAATTTGAACACTTTAGCTTTCAATTAGAGAGAGAATAGTGGGAGTTCTTAGTGATTAGTGAGTAATTACACTTGGTTTATTACATTTGTTGTGGATTTTATTGGAATTCCATTGAAGTTCTGAAGATTTATCTTATTCTTGGAGCTTGGATTTCTTATTATTCTGGATCATCCTTCCATTGGCATTAAATCAATGAGCATTTCTTACCCTTATTCTCTTTAATTCATCTATTTACTCTACAATCTCTGTTTTTGTTGTTTAGTGATTGTTGTTGCTAGATTGTTGCTTGATTATCTTCGTTCTCTGTTTTAAGCATGAATAGTGAAGTTATTATTGTTGTTAGCATGATACTTAAGATGATTAGAGGCTAGAACCCTTATGGGTTAGGGAGAAACTAAGGATGTGGATGGTTGATTTGGATTGGGTTAGCAATTTTAGGAGGTAATTCGCTGTAAAGTCAATTTCCTAATCCTATTCTTCCCTCAAATGGGATGTATTCGAGATCGAAAGTTGTTGAATAAATCCAACACTTGTTGGAAGGTGGAAATTGGGATAGTTAACGCTCGTCCACGAGAGTGGAAAGAGGTTAACTAGAGAGTCCCGTTCCTTTTACCCTCCGGGTCCGTGGAGGACTTATAGGAAGTTAATCCGGATTGCCTTGAAAAACGGGACCCGGTGGGTTGTTATAACGGGACTGTTATTTGATTCTATTGATTTATTGCTTCCTGATTGCGAAACCCTCGTTTTAATTGTCGTTTGCATCCCGAAATCTCCCGACACCCATAGTTTCCTTCTTGACTGAACTTTAGCCGTGTTTGTGTTCTGTTTTGCGCAGTCCTTACCTGAAAACCTCTTATCGTCTAGTGATCCTTAAACCTTACTTAAAGCCAGACTGCCATAGCCAAGGCCCCTAGCTCCACGAGAAAGAACGATAACCAAAATCGGGGTACAAAAACCACGTTACATGGCTGCGGCAGCTAGTGTGAATCAAGCATTATGGTTGAGAAAAATACTAAGTGATTTGCAGATAAAACAAGTGAAGCCTACTAATGTGTTTGTGGATAATCAAGCAGCAATCTCAATCTCAAGAAATCCTGTCTTTCATGGAAAAAATAAGCACTTCAACATCGAGCTTTTCTTTGTAAGGGAAGTGCAACAAAAGGGGGAAATAACTTTGCTCTATTGCAAGTCTGAAGATCAGCTTGCTGATTTATTCACAAAACCATTTCCACTCAGCAATTTTAAGCATTTGAGGCAGAAAATTGGTGTTTGCTGATCCTAAAGTAAGGAGGAGTGTTAGAAGGTTGCTTTTTAACTGCAATAAGCTGCTATTGAGAGTATATTCCTTCAAAATTTCTCTCCTAGGTTCTAGAAATTTGTTAGCTATTTTTAGAAGATGTTTTTTTTCTGTTTTTTAGTTGTTATTTCAGTTTTGAATCTGTTGCTTAAAATCAGCTCATGATCCAACTTTCAGTTATTTTCATTAGCTATTTAAAGTGTAAGGCTATGACGTATTTTTTCATCTCAGATAATCAAAGCTTTTCAATTCCCTAAAATACATTTTCTCAAGTTTGCTTTTATCATTCTGATTCAGAATATTCTGTTAAAAAACCAACAAGGTACATTAAAGATAACAAAAAAAATGGAAAACTTCAACTAAGCCAAAACACACAAGTAGCACGATTGTGCCATTGTCGAGTTCTTGCCCAACAGCCCCAAAAATGCTCAACAAGCTAATATGGCACTATCGTGCCGATGGATGGCACGATCGTGTTATCTTCGATCTCATTCTCAGCCCAAGAAGATGTAACTTTGGCACGATAATGCAGCCTCCCAGGATGATAATGCTCAAGCTCCTTGAGGGGCTACATGATCGTGCAGCTACACGATCGGCACCCTTGCTTCCTTTAAGAACTGGGGTGGTTCAGAGGTCGACATGATCGTGCGTGAAGACTACACGATCATGTGGGTGGTTGGAAAATCTTACATTCTCCTTTTCTTCTTTTCTTCATGCTCAAACTCAAGTACCCTTTCCACCATTGTGATTAGAGATAAAAAAAAATAAAAAAAATGGCCGACATAACCCCATTTATGAGGATCGACACAGAGCTCTACTTAGAGGGTCTCATGGTAACCGGATGGGTGGTTTCGATTGAGAAGAGAGATCTAGGAAGTGTCTAATTTTTTAACCGTAGAGCAATTAAGTAAGAAGAGAAAGAGAGAAAGGAAGGGGGGGTGGGGGGTAGATTTAGTTTCCAGCATGGAAACTGAAAAAGAAAATAAATTAAGAAGGTATGTGCTTTTAAGCTGATGTGACACCCAAAATCAAAGTCAACGCGGTCAAACATATGGTCAAGGTGCCATGTCAGCAAACCACCGAGTCACCGCCACTCAACTCGCCGGCGTCCCACTCAAATCCAATTTTATTATTTTTTTTTTGAACCACCAGAATACAAAGTGAAAGTACAGTCCACCATTGTTCAATTGGTGAAAGTAGGGATTATTAGAATTTTTGGCTATATAAGACTTAATAAAAGGAACTTTCGATTTAGTGGCGATCCTAGCTGGCGGCGGATGGAGGAATTTAGTCAATTTTGACTTGCCACGTCAGCCACCCCCCCCTCTCTCTCTCTCTCTCTCTCTCTCTCTCTCCCGGTTCCAGAATTGCACCCCTCTTCTTCTTCCTCCCTCTTTCTCTCTCCTCTGTCTCTCTCTTTTTCTCTGCTACTTCACCTTCTTCTTCCTTCTTCTTCCATCATCACCCCCATCCATCTCCACCACTACAATATTACAAGTTAATCTTAACTCTAATCTTTGTTTAAAACTCTAATCTCCGCCACTCCCTCGTCTTCCATGTTCTAATCCCTCATTTCCCCTCTCCCTTCAAATTCAATTCCCATTGAAAATGTACCAAAATTCAACTTAGGGTAGTCATACTCATGTGGGCATTAAATCTTTGTTTAAAACTATTTTTTACGATTTTTTCACTTTTATTATTTTTAAAAAATCATAATAATTATTCTGAGTCTCAAAAAAATAATTTAAAAAATGTTTTAGAAACTACAATTCATTAACTTTCTAGGGGCAGGAATGAAAAAAAAACAAAAACAATATAGTGTAGGAATGAAAAAAATAAGAAGAATGTGGAGGTGGATTTGGTACCATTACAATCCAATTTTATTTTTTTTTTTGGACCACCAGAATACAAAGTGAAAGTACGGTCCACCATTGTCCAATAAGTAACAGTAGGGATTATTAGAATCCAATTATCCTATATATATACATACATACATACATACATATATATATATATATATATATATGTATGTATGTATATATATGTATCTTTGTATATATATATATATATATGTATGTATGTATGTATGTATGTATGTATGTATGTATGTATGTATGTATGTATGTATGTATGTATGTATGTATATATATATATATATATATATATATATAAATATATATATATATATGTATGTATGTATGTATGTATGTACATATATATATACATATATATATATATAGGGAAATTGGATGTCAATAATCCCTACTATCAATTTGTATTTTGGTGGTCCAAAAAGAAATAAAATTGTATTGTAGTAGGACATAATCAAGAGTATACCATAAATATCATAGATTTTGTGTTGCATTTGATTCAAAACTTTGTATAACACTTTACCACGATTTTTAATGAATTTACAGCACTTTTCCCAATTTTTTTGAACTTTTTTTCTATTTTTTATGATATTTTCAATTTTATTCTTTTTAAAAAATCATAATAATTGCTTGGAATCTCAAAAAAATAATTTAAAAAATGTTTTAGCAACTACACTTCATTAGTTATTTATGGGCAGGAACGAAAAAAACAAAAATAATACGGGGTATGCATGAAAAAAATAAAAAGAATTTGGTGATGGATTTGGTACCACTATAATACAATTTTTTTTTTCGACCACCAGAATACAAATTGAAAGTAGGGATTATTACCATCCAATTTGCAAAAGTAGGGATTATTACAATCCAATTTCCCTATATATATATATACATATATAGATATATATATACATTCCTACTTTCAATTTGTATTCTGGTGGTCCAAAACAAAATAAAATTATATTGTAGTGGTACCAAATCCATCACCACATTCTTTTTATTTTTTTCATGCCTACCCCATATTGTTTTTGTTTTTTTCGTTCCCGCTCTCAGATAGGTAATGAAGTTAAGTTGCTAAAACATTTTTTAAATTATTTTTTTGAGATTCCGAACAATTAATATGATTTTTTAAAAAGAATAAAATTGAAAAAAATCATAAAAAATAGAAAAAAATTCAAAAAATTTGGGAGAAGTACTGTAAATTCATTAAAAATCGTGGTAAAGTGTTATACAAAGTTTTGAATCAAATGCAACACAAAATCTATGATAGTTAGGGTATACTCTCGATTATGTCCCACTACAATACAATTTTATTTATTTTTTTGACCACCAGAATACAAATTGAAAGTATGGATTATTACCATCCAATTTATAAAAGTAGGGATTATTAGAATCCAATTTCCCTATATATATATATATATATAAATATATATATATATATATATATATATATATATATATATATATATATATAGGGAATAGATATGTTGAGAAGGGGTTTTAATAACAATATGAACTTTTGGCCATATAAGAATTATTAATAATAGGAACTTTCGATTTAGTGGCGATCCTAGCTGGCGGCGGATGGATGAATTTAGTCAATTTTGACTTGCCACGTCAGCCACCCTCTCTCTTTCTTTCTCTCTCTCTCTCTCTCTCTCTCTCTCTCTCTCCCGGTTCCAGAATTGCAGCCCTCTTCTTCTTCCTCCCTCTTTCTCTCTCCTCTGTCTCTCTCTTTTTCTCTACTACTTCACCTTCTTCTTCCATCATCACCCCCATCTATCTCCACCACTATAATATTACAAGTTAATCTTAACTCTAATCTTTGTTTAAAACTCTAATCCCCGCCACTCCCTCGTCTTCCATGTTCTAATCGCTTATTTCCTCTCTCCCTTCAAATTCAATTCCCATTGAAATTAGCGAGAAATTAATCACCCTTTAATCCTTCCAAACATAACATCCATTCTTCTTAATCAAGCCCTAATCAAGACCCACTCAATGGGCATCCCAGAAAAAGAACGAAGATGAGTAATCTTCACATACGGAACCCTAAAAAAAGGTTTCTCCAGCCACTACCTGATGGTATCCCTCCTCAACTCCGGCGACGCCGTCTTCCTTGGGGCCCACCGCACCACCGAGCCCTACCCCCTCGCGTGTAGGCCATACCGGGTCCCCTTCCTCCTCACCCAGATTTAATGCCCACATGAGTATGACTACCCTAAGTTGAATTTCGGTACATTTTCATCTCCATTTCATTAAAATTCATTGTTTTTTTCATTGAGGGCTGGAATTTTGGGGAGGGTTGGCAAAATTTTGTATGCTGCCAATTTTGGGGCTAAAATTGATCCAAACAAGCCTTATGTAGAACTTTGGATGGGAACCTATGAATATGGGCCTTCTTTTGTTGTCTCTAAAGGTAAAATCTTGGACAATTGGGAGCTGGGTGATTCAACCATTTATGGGTCAATATTTAAGTTTGGGTGATTTGAGGAAGCCTTGGAGAAGCTCAAACTCGTCCTCATCGGTCCACAGCCGCTGAAACAGCCTTCACCGCTGGCTGGATCTAGGTTTGGGTTTGCAAAAACAACAATGGAGAGGGGTTAAAAGACAGAGGAGGGAGAGGTGGTTATCGGAGATGAAGGCGGTGACGGCGACGAGTTCCGGCAGGCAGGTCGGGGGCGTATGGCCAAAAGTTCGTATTATTAGAATCCAATTTCCCTATATATATATATATATATATATATATATATATATATATATATATAGGATAATTGGATTCTAATAATCCCTACTTTCACCAATTGGACAATGGTGGACCATACTTTCACTTTGTATTCTGGTGATCCAAAAAAAAATAAAATTGGCTTGTAGTGAGATATTTTCGAGGGAATCATAGATTTTGTATTGTATTTGATTCAAAATTTAGTATAACACTTTACAATGGTTTTTAATGAATTTACAGCGTTTCTCCCAATTTTTTTCATTTTTTTTACTATTTTTTTACGATTTTTTCACTTTTATTATCTTTAAAAAATCATAATAGTTATTCGGAGTATCAAAAAAATAATTTAAAAAAAGTTTTAGAAACTTCAATTCATTAATTTTCTAGGGGCAGGAACGAAAAAAACAAAAACAATATAGTGTAGGAATGAAAAAAAAAAAGAAGAATGTGGAGGTGGATTTTGTACCACTACAATCCAATTTTATTTTTTTTTGGACCACCAGAATACAAAGTGAAAGTACGGTCCACCATTGTCCAATTAATGAAAGTAGGGATTATTAGAATCCAATTATCCTATATATATATATATATATATATATATATATATATATATATATATATAGAGATTAGATAGGGTGAGAAGGAGTTTTTGGTGAGAATGTGAGAAGGATGATTAACAGCCTTTGGATCATAGATCAATGGTATTGAAAAAAAGTCATTTTCCCTTTAATTCTCAGCCCATCAAGTGAGCAAAATTGGAAAAAAAAACAGTTTTTTGATGGGGCTTTGTGCAGGCGTGACTGTGGCGGCTCGTTGGATGCATGGGAATTGTATTATCGTTATCATCAACCCTTTCATCTCCCCCCATGGCATACTTCAACTGTCATAACATTAATCTGAAAAAAAAAATTGAAGAGGGGGCAAAAAGTAAGGGATTTAATCAATGAACCCTAACTAGAGTAAGTGTTGAGAGGATCATATATTCCTCCATGGTCAGGTTATACAGCGAAGGTAATGGTATGGGGTAAGTTGTATAAGAAAGTCATCCATGGCTGACTGGTGCTTTTGTATTCCTCCATGGTTGACCTCTATTTTTTTTTTTCTGGGTTGGTAGAAGAAGAGAAAAACTAGCGAAATGTGTTTTTTTTCTGGGTTGTACAAGAACATCATCCATGGTTATGGAACATTAGGAATTGGTTGTGTGTGAGGTATTATTTTGAATTTCTTTCAATTTGAATTGTGTGAGGTTTGTATTTAATGTAATCGGCTGCAATACAGGGATGAATGTAATGTTCGTTAAAGTTGTACATGATGTTCAGTTGAAGTATAAGATTTGTCCATGTATATGCATTCGTCGAGTTCATTTGTGTGGTACATGTTGTTCAGTTGCAGTGTAGGGTCGGTACATGTCTATTTTGGAGTCACACAGTGATTGTGCGTCTAATTGGCCCATGATGTCCATATGTCTGAAACAAGATGTTCATTTACCACAAAGTGTTCATTAAAATATATTTTTGAACATGATCTTGTGCGTACATGTTCATCTTCCTCGAATGCACAACACGTATGAACTAGATAAACATGGAGACGCATAATCATAAGCAACAATATTTTGCCCGACGAGCGTCATATATGTTAGTAATATATTGTTCATACGATATAATGTCAATATCCATGATTATTGGTCTTTTTTTTCATATGAGTAGTACATGTTGGTCAGTTGACGTGAGAGGTATTATACCTGCTATTATTATAGACACGAACCTGATGCTCATCCAATCGGACCACAATGTTCATGTAGGTTGATCATGTTATCCATTGTACACGAAACCGATGTGTATATGTTGATTTGTATGTTTTGAACTAACCAACCATCTTTTTGATTTTATAATGATCATCTTATATGAGCGCTATAACCATTTAAAGTCGTATTGATGTCCATAAATGATTGTTTTTTTTTTTGAATGTTTACAGTGTTGTCCCCGAGGAGGAGGCTGGAAATGATAGTGTTACAATATATCCACCGCCATTACCAATGTTTACAATGTTTATAGTGATTTTCATATGACCAGCGAGTAATGAGCATGTCATCAGACCATGTTATCCATGCAAATTAAATATGTTTTGGGGCGAGCAAGCAAACAGTGTTGATGTGATGTTTATGTGAGTGTAACATAATGTTTTTTATGTAATGAACTTAATGCTCATCTTATGCCCATATAATCGTACAATGTTCAATGGATGTCCATATAATCAATGAACGGTTTATGATCCAATGGGAGATCATTAGTTGTTGTGTTAGCATCAAGTCATGATATTTTTGGTAATTGTTCAATGTTCATATTGGCTTGACATTATTGTCCATATATACACAATCGGATGACCATATAATGTTCAATGGATGTCCATTTGGAATAAGTACAATGTTCAATGGATGTCCATTTGATGTTCCTATATACGAACCTTGATGATCATCCATTTTGGTATTCATGTTTCATTCCCGTATAATTGATGAATGGTCTATGATCCAATAAGGGATAATTAGTTGTTGTCCTATTGATATTAGCCGCAAGTGATGAGATTTTTTTGATAAATGTTCAATGTTCATCTTGGCTTGAAACTATGTCCATATAAATACCACTTGATGATCATGTAATATTGTTTGTTCAATGTTCTTCTTGATTGGCGATATAAACGAACTTTGATGATCATCCATTTTGGTATTCATGTTTCATTCCCCAATAATCAGTCGAACGTTCATGATCCAATGGAGGATCATTAATTGCTATCCTAGTGATATTAGCAACAAGTGATGAGTTTATTTGGTAACTATTCAATGTTCATATTGGCATGACATTATGTTCAGATAAACATAACTTCATGATCATATAATGTTCAACATATGTCCATTTTTGATAATATTTCAATGTTCGTATTGGTTTGACACTATATCCATATAAACACAACTTGATGATCATACAATGTTCATATTGGCTTGACCCTATATTAACAGCAAGTGATGAGCTTTTTGATAATATTTTAATGTTCGTATTGGCTCGACACTATGTCCATATAAACACAGCTTGATGATCATACTTGAGTTCATGTATGTACATTTGTTGATGATCATAGAATGTTGCTTACCAATGTGGGATCATTACTTGTTGTCCTATTAATGTTAGTATCAAGTGTTCCCTGTATGTCAACATAAACACTACTTGATGATCATATATTGTTCCTTGGATATCCATGTTAACTCATTAATGATACGATCAAAAGCGTCACTATTACCCTTAATATCAAGAATAGAAACAATATGTGTTCCTACTACATTTTCCTATGTCACCCTAACCAGCATAGCGACAATATATTTCCAAAAGTCATCCGATAGGCAAAGTATCTGGCAAGTGCACCCACGATCGTATCTAAACAAACATTGCAACAAATTACAAAACATGTTTGACACAATCAAACTACAGGCGGGGGAGCGCTTTCTTTCTATCCCAGTGGACGGCTTTGGGGTACACCTCTTGCTTCAAACTTTTATCTTCATACATGAAAATGTCATGGCAGTAACGCCTCCTTAGTGAAACAAGCCGGTCATCCTGACAAAAGAACGTTTTGATTGGAGTCAGTGTAAGATATAATGAACATTAGCATATAACCTGATAAACATTAGCTTACAAAGAACTGTTGTAATGAATATCAAGATATAACTCAATGAACATCAACTTATATGGAAAAAAAGCATTGGTGATGACACTATGTCATCTAGATTGCACAACAATTCGGGCCTGCTTGGGAGAGGGGTAAAGGGGGGTTAGGAGGGGTAAATGAGGGTCCTTACTCCTCTTTACCCCTGCTTGGGAAGAGAGTAAGAGAGGGTAAGGGAGGGTAAAGGGGAGTGAGGTTTACACCTCTTTACCCCTCTTAACCCTTATTTTTTTAACACCCCAATTTGGGGTGTAAGCAAGTGTTCAATTGAGTTATAATATACATACAATGGGATGTCCATAATACCCTTAACCCTAACTAAATTATATATAATTTGAAAGGGTAAATATGTCATTTAACATTTTACTCTTATGAACTCTCCAAATTGTTCTCCCAAGCAGGGGTAAGTAGTTTACCCTTATCAACCCTCCCATACTCTCACCCTCCTTTACTCTTATGAACTCCTACTCTTCATTTTTAACTCCCCTTCCAATCAGAGCTTCCTGTGTATTATACATACATTGAACATTGATCATTACTGGTGACAAGTTGATGTCCATTTACATTATTCAGTAAGCTCATCACACTAAGTCATGATGATCATTCCAGTATTACATCATATCAGTTAACATGACTAATGCATATGTTCACATGAATAATGCATATGGCTCATATAAGTTAACCACGATGTTCATGTGACTAGTGCAGACTAACTCATACAGAATGTCCGTTGAATAAAGCTCATATTAATGACACGTAATGTTCACAAGACTAGTTCCAAGCGATCATTTCAAAGGTAATTGAATCTACTAATTAATAAACATAAGTATCTGCATAATCAGATCACTAGTGCATGAAGCTCATCCAAGTACGAATAAACCTAAATAACTACATGTTCATAAGTTTAATCCATGATGCTTATCCACCACAGACCATGATGCTCAACTAATGTAAGTAGATCAACACGCATACAAAAAATGACTTACTATGCACAGCATGCACTACGTTAATGTGCATGCCCTAATATATAACCAATATGCACATCATTAACTATCCTAATGTATATGCATGCCTTAACATATCAAATATGTACATCATTACCTACCCTAATGTACACTGGCCAAACAAATGTTCATCACACAATTCACACTACCTAAAAATAAAAAAGGATATGAGCATCACGTTCATGTACGATGCACATCACGCAATCAAACTTGGTCATTGTCTGCATATACACATCACACCATCCAAAATCTCATCATGCCCTAAAAACAATAAACAGTTCCTACTGATGAAAAACAATCAATTATTAGTTAAGGGGTTCAATTTGTTCGAATTTCCATGGATTTTATCATAAATGAACCACCTTTTACGGGAAATCGTCACTTATCTTGACAGAAGTTCCGGCTCCGTTTCATGGATATCCTTTCCATCGACTTCCATGTTCACCACCGATAGCACTGGTTCCACCGCTTCCTCACTGTCCGGAACCCTAACCTCTCTCAAAGTGTCGAACCCTAACTGCCTTCGCTTGTCTCCCTTCGTTTCTACCTATGGTTCTCCCTTTGTTTCTCAGCCTGTGACCCTCTGTCTTCTCACCCTTTCTCTACTCTGTAAAGCAATCAATTTTGAAAACTGATAGTTCAAATCCAAGGACAACTGCCCCTATCTTCCCCCGCGCTACAATTCCCAATAACTCAATTATGAGCATCACATTTATTTTTTTTTGTGAAGTAATGGTCCTGTGGGAGTACCAAAAATAAAGGGGAAGTGGTGTTTTATTATGACCATTGATCTTTGATCCAATGGCTAGTATCTTTTCTTCTTACATTCTCATCAAATCTTTCTTCTCACCTTATCCATTCCCATATATATATATATATATATATATATATATATATATATATATATATATATATATATATATATATATATACATATATATATATATATAGATATATATATATATATATACATACATATATATATATATATATATATATATATATATGGGAATAGATATAATGAGAAGGGAGTTTTTGTGAGAAGAGAAGAAGGGGCAATCCTAGCCCTTAGTTCAAAGATCTAGGGTGGATGATGTATAATGGGATCAAAACAAGGGTTTGATCAATTACACATCAAGGGGTGACGTGCAACCAATCTAAGTATAGGGTGCTTCACGAGAATTAGGGCAAAAGGAGGTATGGTTCACGTGAATTGGGAGGGAATTTTGTGGAGTTTGGATGAAAGGTGAGGGAATATGGATTAGGGTTTGGAAAGATGGAATCTTTGTGGAGTTTGAGAGAGAGAGAGATGGATGAAATAGGGAGGCGATTTAGGAAGGGTGGCGTGAGGTCTTTTGTGGAGGGAAGGTTTGCTTGAGAGAGATTTGAGAGAGAAAAAAAAAAGGATGGACGTTGAATTGTGGAGAAGAGGGAGAGATGGCGTGATTAGGGTTAGGAGAGAGGGAGGGGCGTTTGAGAGAGAGGGATTTGAGAGAGTTGATAGCCTTAGGGTTTATCTAACTAAGATAGCTAGATAACAGTAACCGGGATAGATCAAGGGATCAAACTTGATACAGAAACACCACAAGATGAAACCCTAGGGCTAGAAACACCTTCTAGGTTTGAGAGACAAGCTCTTCCTCACCACTTAGTTTCCAAACCAAGATACAATAGAAGAGATCAACCAGGTTCTCACGAAACACTCAAGGGGTAAGCTAAAAGCTTGATTGTATTCATAATTCAAAACGGGGTGCCTTTGAAAGGCTACAAGCCTAGCTATTTATACTACTAAAGTCCTAAACCTCCTAGGACTCTTTTTGGTGCCAAAAGCACCTAGAGTGACGGCCAAGGCACCAAGTTGGCGCCGGAACTGACCTTCTCTCCTAGGGTTTCTGACTTGGCGGCCAAGACTCACATCACATGCCTAGCACATGACTAACACATACACCACACACTTTTTAGATCATTCTAGAACATTCTAGACTATTCTAGATTATTCTAGATTAATCTAGACTCCTAAGATTTGGTGTCCAAGTTTATATATATTACTTGGCACCTCACACAACTGGAAATGTAAATAAAACCCTAGAAATGTAAAGAAATACATCAAAAAGCCAAAACCGTGAAATTCAAACTGAAATGGTCCCAAATGTGAAATTCACTTTGGGCTTGAACTTGGGCCTTTGACGTGCGTCTTGGAGTCTTTTAGGATGTTTGAACATCCACTTGCCATCGGGAGCACACAATATGAATGGGCCTATGGGCCTCTATGCACAATCTTGCCTCCATAGCTCGCTCATCTTCTTTGAAAATGACATGGGCCTCCTTGGATATATTTGGCGTGGGCCAAAATACATCATTCCCCCCTTGTTGAAAAAAGTTTGTCCTCAAACTTGTCGGGCGGACTCTCTTCTTTACTTGGACCCATACTTTCTTTCTCTTCTTGTCATAGTAGACAACAACACACTTGCCACTAAGGGGTTTCAAAAGCTACTGCATAAGCCTTATAAAATGAGTAGGAGTGTTAGTTAGACCACAAGGCATGGCTAACCTTTGAAAGAGACCTCCTTTGGTTTTGAACTCAGCATCCCCTTCTTTGACTTGAGCCATGTAGTACCCACTTCTAAGATCTTCAATTCTAGGTATAGGAACCCTGTATTTGAGCTTCTTGGTTCTTTGATGCGAAATTCCCTTCTTCTTCATGAGCAATAGGGAGCTAGAACTGAGTATGCCTTTGGGTTGGATATTGCCAACTGTAGTTTGAACCCTTGGAACAACCCTAAGGTTCACGAGAAGCTGGACTATACTTGGAGTTGGCGTAGCTTTCTTGCTCTCATGAGGGACGACGAGAGTGGGCTCCTTTATGGGCTTGTCGTGGCTAGGGTTCGAGGTGACGACCTCTTGTTGTTCACTAGACTCATGGCGTCCAGTGATCATAAAAGTGATGAGCTTTGGGTCACCTTTTTTAAGTTTGCTCTTCCATCATGCATAACTCTCCTGTCAAACAACCATGGTCTTCCAAGCAGAATATGACAAGCATCCATAGGTAGTACATCACACCAAATTGAATCTTGATAAGACTTCCCAATAGAAAAGCTTACCAAACAGCGTTGATCCACTTTCAATCCTTTACCCTGGTTAAGCCATTGAACAGTGTATGGCGAAGGGTGAGGACTTGTTGGGAGTTGAAGCTTGTTCACCTTAGTAAGAGAAGCTGCGCTAGTACAACTTCCACCATCAATAATCAAAGAACAAACTTTTCCTTGCACAGTGCAACGAGAATGGAAGATGGTTTCTCGATGTTGTTGATCTTCAGGAACGGGAGAATTAGTGAGAACTCTCCTCATTATCAGCATCTCTCCTTCATCTAATTCTTCTACAACCTCATCAGTAGATTCTCCATGATCAGAGCGCATGGCTCTTCCTTCACATCCTCCGGTTCAGGTTCAAAGAGAGCATTTTGAAATTCATGAGTGTGATGGCTCTCTTGTTAGGGTATTCAGAGGCTATATGGCCGAGCCCTTGACACCTGAAGCACCTCATTCTATTAGTTGGCGTCGCCTAGACAGGTTTGGTGATGGCTTGGGAGGGCGTTTGGGGCATTTTTGTGCCGAACGATTGGGAGAAGGTTTGGCTCTTTTGTGGAGTTTAGGTTTGAGGCAAGTATGAGGTCCTTTGTGGATTAGGGTTTCTGTTTGTCGCTTCTTTGCCTCTTTTCTTCCTTTGCTGTTCCACTTTGTTAGCCAAAGTACTCAACTCATCAAGTGTATCATAAGGTTGAAGCTCAACTACATACCTTATGTTATCATTCAATCTAGCAAGATACCTCACAAGAGTTTGAGGTTCATCTTCTTTCAGATCACACCTCCATAGAAGGTGTTCGAACTCCTTAGTATACTCTTCGACAGATTTAGCTCCTTGGGAGAGTTGTTGAAGCTTCCAGTAGTTGTCTTTGAAGTAGCTCACAGGAAGAAACTTGGAGTGGAGTTTCTTCTTCATCTTTCCCAAGTTTGAATCTTTTCTTTCCTAACATGTTGTCTCTTCTTCTATAAGTTAGTCCACCATATGCTAGCATGTTTTCACAATTTAGGAGCAATATATTTGAAATTCTTTTCATCAGGAACATCTTTTAGGTCAAAAACTCTTTCAACAGTTTGAATCCAATCTAGAAAAACTTCAGGATCTAGATTACCTTCAAATTCAAGGATGTCCACCTTAAAATTGAGCCTTTCTTCTCTATGTTCACGCCTAGGAGGACGTGATCTCCTTGATGAACTCGTGGACTGTTCAGCTTCGCTAGAGCTTTTGGGGACGTCCTCCTCTTCAGATCCTCGGAGTGTCCTGAACTATAGATTCATGTATCGCTTCAGTTGATTAGAAAGATAAGCGACTCTTGATTCCAGTTCAGCCTTTTTGTTGTTGCAATCGTTCAGCAGCATCATCATCATCGTTGCTTTTGCTTCCTGAAGCCATGGATAGGGTTTCGAAAATTTGGGAATGGAGGGGAATGTGTTTGGGCTATTTTGAGGAGTTTAGGGTTGCACTCTGTGAGAACTTAAGCTCTGATACCAAAATTATGATGCATAATGGGATCAAAACTAGGATTTGATCAATTACACATCAAGGGGTGACGTGCAACCAATCTAAGTATAGGGTGCTTCACGAGAATTAGGGTAAAAGAAGGTACGGTTCACGTGAATTGGGAAGGAATTTTGTGGAGTTTGGATGAAAGGTGAGGGAATATGGATTAGGGTTTGGAAAGATGGAATCTTTGTGGAGTTTGAGAGAGAGAGAGATGGATGAAATAGGGAGGCGATTTAGGGAGGGTGGCATGAGGCCTTTTGTGGAGGGAAGGTTTGTTTGAGAGAGATTTGAGAGAGAAATAAAAGGATGGTCGTTGAATTGTGGAGAAGAGGGAAAGATGGCGTGATTAGGGTTGGGAGAGAGGGAGGGGCGTTTGAGAGAGAGGGATTTGAGAGAGTTGATAGCCTTAGGGTTTATCTAACTAAGATAGCTAGATAACAGTAACTGTGATAGATTAAGGGATCAAACTTGATACAAAAACACCACAAGATCAGACCCTAGGGCTAATTGTTCCTCCACCTAGTTACAGAAACACCTTCTAGGTTTCAGAGACAAGCTCTTCCTCACCACTTGGTTGCCAAACCAAGATACAATAGAAGAGATCAACCAGGTTCTCACGAAACACTCAAGGGGTAAGCTAAAAGCTTGATTGTATTCATAATTCAAAACGGGGTGCCTTTGAAAGGCTACAAGCCTAGCTATTTATACTACTAAAGTCCTAAACCTCCTAGGACAATTTTTGGCACCAAAAGCACCTAGAGTGACGACCAAGGCACCAAGTTGGTGCCAAAACTGACCTTCTCTCCTAGGGTTTCTGACTTGGCGGCCAAGACTCACATCACATGCCTAGCACATGACTCACACATACACCACACACTTTTTAGATCATTCTAGAACATTCTTGACTATTCTAGATTAATCTAGACTCCTAAGATTTGGTGTCCAAGTTTATATATATTACTTGGCACCTCACACAACTGGAAATGTAAATAAAACCCTAGAAATGTGAAGAAATGCATCAAAAAGCCAAAACCGTGAAATTCAAACTAAAATGGTCCCAAATGTAAAATTCATCTTGAAATGGTTAGAAATGTGAAATTCACTTTGGGCTTGAACTTGGGCCTTTGACGTGTGTCTTGGAGTCTCTTAGGATGTTTGGACATCCTCTTGCCATAGGGAGCACACAATATGAATGCCTATGGGCCTCTATGCGCAATCTTGCCTCCATAGCTCGCTCATCTTCTTTGAAAATGACATGGGCCTCCTTGGATATATTTGGCGTGGACCAAAATACATCAATGGATGTAATTATTTTTTTTATCTTTATTTCTAATGGGAAAGAATAATGATAGGGAATTTTTTTTTTTTGTTTGATGTCCTTACGTGATGTTGAGCAGTCCAAGAATCCATCAGCAGCCAAACTGTTGCAAGCTTGCTCCAATTTTGCACGCCATTCATCCCCCAAGTCATTCCCAATGTTTCTCATTCATTTCAGCTGATCAATTTTGCATGGCATTCATCCAAGATCAATTGATTTCTCTTTTGAAAATTCTGCTGAGGAGAGGGGCGCCATAACCGAATAGCAAGAGGTGAAGTTCTGAAGAAAATCGAACTCGATTTCCCGGTGAATTGTAAGAGCACAGCTTGCAATTTACCGGCAGACAGTGACGGTTCCGGCAACGAATTTTCCGATGAAGTATGTTTGCAGTGAAACCCAGGTATGGCCGTGAATCGGTAAAGGGTGTTTTCCAGATTTCTAGGGTTTATGTTCCGTTTTTTTTTTTTTTGAAATTGGGGATATCCGATGTGTTTTTATGTTCATTCTAATAATTGAGGGTGTTTTTTTCTTCAAGTTTATGTATTCCAGGAGACAATGACGGTTCCGGCAACGACTTTTCTGGTGAAGTTTGTTTCAAGTGAAACCCAGGTACGGCGGTGAACCGGTAAAGGGTGTTTCCCAGATTTCTAGGGTTTGTGTTCCGGTTTTTTTTCCACTGAAAATGGGGATATCCAGTGTGTTTTTTATTTTCATTCTAACAATTGAGGGTGTTTTTTGTTAGAGTAAGAAGAGAATTGTACAATTGGTCATGGCGTCGAAAGGTGTGATCGAACCAGAGAGTGAAGAAAGCAAGGGGGAGATGTAAGTCCTTGTATATATGGCGTTTGTTGTTCATTTCAGCGTCAGATGTTCATATTATACAGTATTGATGTTTATTGTTGAATGTTCTTCGGGTTTGTTGTTCATCGTATCAGCTCATTATATGTGGATGTCCATTTTTTACTTGATGTTAGTTGGTGTTCATAACAGAACAAATCATTCGATTATTGACTTGATGTTCATTTTAGTTTATCTTGATGTTCTTTTAGGTGTACCCTGATGCTCATTTCAATTTTAGTTTATCTTCATGTTCTTTTTGGGTGCACCCTGATCCCAGAAGTATTTGTTGTTCATGCCGTTTTCATTTTATTATTCATTGTAATTATGATTTGATGTTCATCTCAGAATGTTTGATGTTCATCCCTTAACTACTTGGGGTTCATTGTGATTTATAATCACGACACACTCACTATGTGGTTGGTGATTATCACCCAAATGCTTGATGTTCAATTTTGCAATCACTTTTTTTTTGTTATCCATTGTAATTATGATTTGATGTTCATCTCATAATATTTGATGTTCATGACAGAATAGATGTTTATGACATTTTTATTTCATGTTTTGTTTCTTTCGTTTGTAGATGTTCATGATCGATGTTTTCTTATCCCAGAGTTCTTGATGTTCATCTAAGAATGTTTGATGATCATCCCAGAACAACTTGTTGCTCATGTCATTTTTATTTTGTCATTCATTGCAACTGTGATTTGATGTTCATAACAGAATGTTTGATGTTCATCCCAGAACTAGTTGGTGTTCATTGTGATTTGATGATCGACACACTCACTACGTGGGTGGAGGGCATTTTATAAGTGTATGGACCTTGGCGATGGGGATGAAGCAAAGCTAGGCTTGATTATTGAACAGACAAACGCCCTTTTTCAAAACTTGAAGCATTAGCGTTGGAGAACCGTCGAGCAATGTGTCTTCCGACTTTGAAATGTATTTTGAAACTCCTGTTCCTATAGAGGTAACCATTCATCCACCCCCAGCTTCGGTCACAAAGGGAAGAGGCAGGAGGATGAAGACACCAGTGGAGGTTGCCACCGAGAAGAAAGAAAGTGCATAAAGGTGCAAGTGTTGCGACAAAATAGCAACACATGATAGCAGGAATTGTCCAAAGCATTATGGATGAACTAATCAAGTTGTTTTGAACATCAGTTGACTATGCTTTTGGATTCATGATTGAACGATTGGAGTTTGTGTTTGTTTTATTTTTTAACATAAAAACATTCATTTTGCTTTAGGTTTGAGTTGATGAATTTTGGTCAGATTCGGTTGAAGTGCTTTCCATGAATTAAAATGTGAAACTGATTATCAATATGTATAAATACTCATTCGAACAAAATGACTTGATGTTCGACTGATGTTCATATTAATTACATGTGATGTTCATTTCGGGTACCCTTGAAGATCATTTACATGTAAATGATGCTCGTTTCGTTACCAAACCCATTCCCAATTGATGAGCATAAAATGCCTACCACATATGTTTTTCAATACATATATATATTCATCTCAGTATGGGTTAATGTATTTTCATTTCAATATGATGTTTACTTTCATTACTAGATGTTCATTTCACTATAATTTGATGTTCATTTCATGGTCAGCTGATGTCTTTTCGCATATTACATATATGTTCTACGTAGTGCGATGTTTAATTTAATTATAACTTGATGTTCATTTCACAATACATTGATGTTCTTACAACTAACACTTGATGTTCATGTCAATTTCATATAGATGTTTATTTCATTTTGAAGCGATCATGGTAATATGAAAATGATTTTCATCACATTACCCTAATGTTAACATCAATTTACAAAATAAGTATCATCAATTGAAGGTGAAATGAAAATAAAAGGGATGCAAAATTGAATATGATGTTCATTCCAATATAACATGATGTTCATTTCATGTTAATAGTTGACGTTCATTCCAATATAACTTGATGTTCATTTCATCAAGTTTATGCAATGACCATCAATTGTAGGTGGAATGAAAATCAAAGGGACACAAAACTGAATATGATATATATGTATGTATGTATGTATGTATGTATGTATGTATGTATGTATATATTATATATATATATATATATATATATATATATATATATATAAATATATATATATATATGTATGTATGTATGTATGTATGTACATATATATATACATATATATATATATATATAGGGAAATTGGATGTCAATAATCCCTACTATCAATTTGTATTTTGGTGGTCCAAAAAGAAATAAAATTGTATTGTAGTAGGACATAATCAAGAGTATACCATAAATATCATAGATTTTGTGTTGCATTTGATTCAAAACTTTGTATAACACTTTACCACGATTTTTAATGAATTTACAGCACTTTTCCCAACTTTTTTGAACTTTTTTTCTATTTTTTATGATATTTTCAATTTTATTCTTTTTAAAAAATCATAATAATTGCTTGGAATCTCAAAAAAATAATTTAAAAAATGTTTTAGCAACTACACTTCATTAGTTATTTATGGGCAGGAACGAAAAAAACAAAAATAATACGGGGTATGCATGAAAAAAATAAAAAGAATTTGGTGATGGATTTGGTACCACTATAATACAATTTTTTTTTTCGACCACCAGAATACAAATTGAAAGTAGGGATTATTACCATCCAATTTGCAAAAGTAGGGATTATTAGAATCCAATTTCCCTATATATATATATACATATATAGATATATATATACATTCCTACTTTCAATTTGTATTCTCGTGGTCCAAAACAAAATAAAATTATATTGTAGTGGTACCAAATCCATCACCACATTCTTTTTATTTTTTTCATGCCTACCCCATATTATTTTTGTTTTTTTCGTTCCCGCTCTCAGATAGGTAATGAAGTTAAGTTGCTAAAACATTTTTTAAATTATTTTTTTGAGATTTCGAACAATTAATATGATTTTTTAAAAAGAATAAAATTGAAAAAAATCATAAAAAATAGAAAAAAATTCAAAAAATTTGGTAGAAGTACTGTAAATTCATTAAAAATCGTGGTAAAGTGTTATACAAAGTTTTGAATCAAATGCAACACAAAATCTATGATAGTTAGGGTATACTCTCGATTATGTCCCACTACAATACAATTTTATTTATTTTTTTGACCACCAGAATACAAATTGAAAGTATGGATTATTACCATCCAATTTATAAAAGTAGGGATTATTAGAATCCAATTTCCCTATATATATATATATATATATATATATATATATATATATATATATATATATATATATATATATATATATATATATATATCTAGGGAATAGATATGTTGAGAAGGGGTTTTAATAACAATATGAACTTTTGGCCATATAAGAATTATTAATAATAGGAACTTTCGATTTAGTGGCGATCCTAGCTGGCGGCGGATGGATGAATTTAGTCAATTTTGACTTGCCACGTCAGCCACCCTCTCTCTTTCTTTCTCTCTCTCTCTCTCTCTCTCTCTCTCTCTCTCTCTCTCCCGGTTCCAGAATTGCAGCCCTCTTCTTCTTCCTCCCTCTTTCTCTCTCCTCTGTCTCTCTCTTTTTCTCTACTACTTCACCTTCTTCTTCCATCATCACCCCCATCTATCTCCACCACTATAATATTACAAGTTAATCTTAACTCTAATCTTTGTTTAAAACTCTAATCCCCGCCACTCCCTCGTCTTCCATGTTCTAATCGCTTATTTCCTCTCTCCCTTCAAATTCAATTCCCATTGAAATTAGCGAGAAATTAATCACCCTTTAATCCTTCCAAACATAACATCCATTCTTCTTAATCAAGCCCTAATCAAGACCCACTCAATGGGCATCCCAGAAAAAGAACGAAGATGAGTAATCTTCACATACGGAACCCTAAAAAAAGGTTTCTCCAGCCACTACCTGATGGTATCCCTCCTCAACTCCGGCGACGCCGTCTTCCTTGGGGCCCACCGCACCACCGAGCCCTACCCCCTCGCGTGTAGGCCATACCGGGTCCCCTTCCTCCTCACCCAGATTTAATGCCCACATGAGTATGACTACCCTAAGTTGAATTTCGGTACATTTTCATCTCCATTTCATTAAAATTCATTGTTTTTTTCATTGAGGGCTGGAATTTTGGGGAGGGTTGGCAAAATTTTGTATGCTGCCAATTTTGGGGCTAAAATTGATCCAAACAAGCCTTATGTAGAACTTTGGATGGGAACCTATGAATATGGGCCTTCTTTTTTTGTCTCTAAAGGTAAAATCTTGGACAATTGGGAGCTGGGTGATTCAACCATTTATGGGTCAATATTTAAGTTTGGGTGATTTGAGGAAGCCTTGGAGAAGCTCAAACTCGTCCTCATCGGTCCACAGCCGCTGAAACAGCCTTCACCGCTGGCTGGATCTAGGTTTGGGTTTGCAAAAACAACAATGGAGAGGGGTTAAAAGACAGAGGAGGGAGAGGTGGTTATCGGAGATGAAGGCGGTGACGGCGACGAGTTCCGGCAGGCAGGTCGGGGGCGTAGCCGGCAGCCGGCAGGGAGGCAAAGAGAAGGATGAGAGAAGGCAAGCAAATCGGGGGGCCTGAGAAGAAGAAGGTGGGTTAAAAAAATAAAAGGGTGAGTTGGCATTTTTTTTAAGTCAACTGATGACATGGTATAGTCAAAATACAAAGACAACATACCTCCGCCGCCAGCTAGGATCGCTACCGAGGTAAGTTAATCTTAAATCGGTGGCGTGTTACTGGGGGCAACAGGGGGTCAAAGTTCATATTATTCATCACTAAATCGAAAGTTCGTATTATTAAGTCTTATATGGCCAAAAGTTCGTATTATTAGAATCCAATTTCCCTATATATATATATATATATATATATATATATATATATATATATATATATATAGGATAATTGGATTCTAATAATCCCTACTTTCACCAATTGGACAATGGTGGACCATACTTTCACTTTGTATTACAGTGATCCAAAAAAATAAAATTGGCTTGTAGTGAGATATTTTGAGGAATCATAGATTTTGTATTGTATTTGATTCAAAATTTAGTATAACACTTTACAATGATTTTTAATGAATTTACAGCGTTTCTCCCAATTTTTTTCATTTTTTTTACTATTTTTTTACGATTTTTTCACTTTTATTATCTTTAAAAAATCATAATAGTTATTCGGAGTATCAAAAAAATAATTTAAAAAAAGTTTTAGAAACTTCAATTCATTAATTTTCTAGGGGCAGGAACGAAAAAAACAAAAACAATATAGTGTAGGAATGAAAAAAAAAAATGAATAATGGGGGGGTGGATTTTTTACCACTAAAAACCAATTTTATTTTTTTGGACCACTGAGAATACAAAGTGAAAGTACGGTCCACCCTTGTCCAATTAATGAAAGTAGGGATTATTAGAATCCAATTATCCTATATATATATATATATATATATATATATATATATATATATATATATATAGGGAATAGATAAGGTGAGAAAGGGATTTTGGTGAGAATGTGAGAAGGATGATTAACAGCCCTTGGTCATAGATCAATGGTATTGAAAAAAAGTCATTTTCCCTTTAATTATCAGCCCATCACGTGAGCAAAATTGGAAAAAAAAAACAATTTTTTGATGGGGCTTTGTGCAGGAGTGAATTTGGCGGCTCGTTGGATGCAGGCGAATTGTATTATCATTATGATCAACCCTTCCATCTCCCCCATGGCCATACTTCAACTGCGATAACATTAATATGAAAAAAAAAAATTGAAGATTTCCGTTTGGGTTCCAAAAAAGGCAAAAAGAAAGGGATTCAATCACTTAACCCTAACTTGAACAAGTGTTGAGAGGATCATATATTCCTCCATGGCTGGGTTATATAGCAAAGGTGATGGTATGGGGTAAGTTGTACAAGAACGTCATCCATGGCTTACTGGTGTTTTTGTATTCCTCCATGGCTGACTTCTATTTTTTTTTTTTAGGTAGGTAGAAGAAGAGGAAAACTAGCGAAATGTGTTTGTTTTTTTTCTAGGTTGTACAAGAACATCATCCATGGTTATGGAACATTAGGAATTGGTTGTGTGTGAGGTATTATTTTGAATTTCTTTCAATTTGAATTGTGTGAGGTTTGTATTTAATGTAATCGGCTGCAATACAGGGATGAATGTAATGTTCGTTAAAGTTGTACATGATGTTCAGTTGAAGTATAAGATTTGTCCATGTATATGCATTCGTCGAGTTCATTTGTGTGGTACATGTTGTTGATTCGATGTAGGGTCGGTACATGTCTATTTTGGAGTCACACAGTGATTGTGCGTCTAATTGGCCCATGATGTCCATATGTCTGAAACAAGATGTTCATTTACCACAAAGTGTTCATTAAAATATATTTTTGAACATGATCTTGTGCGTACATGTTCATCTTCCTCGAATGCACAACACGTATGAACTAGATAAACATGGAGACGCATAATCATAAGCAACAATATTTTGCCCGACGAGCGTCATATATGTTAGTAATATATTGTTCATACGATATAATGTCAATATCCATGATTATTGGTCTTTTTTTTCATATGAGTAGTACATGTTGGTCAGTTGACGTGAGAGGTATTATACCTGCTATTATTATAGACACGAACCTGATGCTCATCCAATCGGACCACAATGTTCATGTAGGTTGATCATGTTATCCATTGTACACGAAACCGATGTGTATATGTTGATTTGTATGTTTTGAACTAACCAACCATCTTTTTGATTTTATAATGATCATCTTATATGAGCGCTATAACCATTTAAAGTCGTATTGATGTCCATAAATGATTGTTTTTTTTTGAATGTTTACAGTGTTGTCCCCGAGGAGGAGGCTGGAAATGATAGTGTTACAATATATCCACCGCCATTACCAATGTTTACAATGTTTATAGTGATTTTCATATGACCAGCGAGTAATGAGCATGTCATCAGACCATGTTATCCATGCAAATTAAATATGTTTTGGGGCGAGCAAGCAAACAGTGTTGATGTGATGTTTATGTGAGTGTAACATAATGTTTTTTATGTAATGAACTTAATGCTCATCTTATGCCCATATAATCATACAATGTTCAATGGATGTCCATATAATCAATGAACGGTTTATGATCCAATGGGAGATCATTAGTTGTTGTGTTAGCATCAAGTCATGATATTTTTGGTAATTGTTCAATGTTCATATTGGCTTGACATTATTGTCCATATATACACAATCGGATGACCATATAATGTTCAATGGATGTCCATTTGGAATAAGTACAATGTTCAATGGATGTCCATTTGATGTTCCTATATACGAACCTTGATGATCATCCATTTTGGTATTCATGTTTCATTCCCTTATAATTGATGAATGGTCTATGATCCAATAAGGGATAATTAGTTGTTGTCCTATTGATATTAGCCGCAAGTGATGAGATTTTTTTGATAAATGTTCAATGTTCATCTTGGCTTGAAACTATGTCCATATAAATACCACTTGATGATCATGTAATATTGTTTGTTCAATGTTCTTCTTGATTGGCGATATAAACGAACTTTGATGATCATCCATTTTGGTATTCATGTTTCATTCCCAATAATCAGTCGAACGTTCATGATCCAATGGAGGATCATTAATTGCTATCCTAGTGATATTAGCAACAAGTGATGAGTTTATTTGGTAACTATTCAATGTTCATATTGGCATGACATTATGTTCAGATAAACATAACTTCATGATCATATAATGTTCAACATATGTCCATTTTTGATAATATTTCAATGTTCGTATTGGTTTGACACTATATCCATATAAACACAACTTGATGATCATACAATGTTCATATTGGCTTGACCCTATATTAACAGCAAGTGATGAGCTTTTTGATAATATTTTAATGTTCGTATTGGCTCGACACTATGTCCATATAAACACAGCTTGATGATCATACTTGAGTTCATGTATGTACATTTGTTGATGATCATAGAATGTTGCTTACCAATGTGGGATCATTACTTGTTGTCCTATTAATGTTAGTATCAAGTGTTCCCTGTATGTCAACATAAACACTACTTGATGATCATATATTGTTCCTTGGATATCCATGTTAACTCATTAATGATACGATCAAAAGCGTCACTATTACCCTTAATATCAAGAATAGAAACAATATGTGTTCCTACTACATTTTCCTATGTCACCCTAACCAGCATAGCGACAATATATTTCCAAAAGTCATCCGATAGGCAAAGTATCTGGCAAGTGCACCCACGATCGTATCTAAACAAACATTGCAACAAATTACAAAACATGTTTGACACAATCAAACTACAATGAGGCGCTTTCTTTCTATCGATGGGCGGCTTTGGGGTACACCTCTTGCTTCAAACTTTTATCTTCATACATGAAAATGTCATGGCGATGCGCCTCCTTAGTGAAACAAGCGGTCATCCCGACAAAAGAACGTTTTGATTGGAGTCGATGTAAGATATAATGAACATTAGCATATAACTGATAAACATTAGCTTACAAAGAAGCTGTAATGAATATCAAGATATAACTCAATGAACATCAACTTATATGGAAAAAAAGCATTGGTGATGACACTATGTCATCTAGATTGCACAACAATTCGGGCTGCTTGGGAGAGGGTAAAGGGGTTAGGAGGGTAAATGAGGGTCCTTACTCCTCTTTACCCTGCTTGGAAGAGAGTAAGAGAGGGTAAGGGAGGGTAAAGGGAGTGAGGTTTACACCTCTTTACCCCTCTTAACCCTTATTTTTAACACCCCAATTTGGGGTGTAAGCAAGTGTTCAATTGAGTTATAATATACATACAATGGGATGTCCATAATACCCTTAACCTAACTAAATTATATATAATTTGAAAGGGTAAATATGTCATTTAACATTTTACTCTTATGAACTCTCCAAATTGTTCTCCCAAGCGGGTAAGTAGTTTACCCTTATCAACCCTCCCATACTCTCACCCTCCTTTACTCTTATGAACTCCTACTCTTCATTTTTAACTCCCCTTCCAATCAGAGCTTCCTGTGTATTATACATACATTGAACATTGATCATTACTGGTGACAAGTTGATGTCCATTTACATTATTCAGTAAGCTCATCACACTAAGTCATGATGATCATTCCAGTATTACATCATATCAGTTAACATGACTAATGCATATGTTCACATGAATAATGCATATGGCTCATATAAGTTAACCACGATGTTCATGTGACTAGTGCAGACTAACTCATACAGAATGTCCGTTGAATAAAGCTCATATTAATGACACGTAATGTTCACAAGACTAGTTCCAAGCGATCATTTCAAAGGTAATTGAATCTACTAATTAATAAACATAAGTATCTGCATAATCAGATCACTAGTGCATGAAGCTCATCCAAGTACGAATAAACCTACATAAAAAAGGATATGAGCATCACGTTCATGTACGATGCACATCACGCAATCAAACTTGGTCATTGTCTGCATATACACATCACACCATCCAAAATCTCATCATGCCCTAAAAACAATAAACAGTTCCTACTGATGAAAAACAATCAATTATTAGTTAAGGGGTTCAATTTGTTCGAATTTCCATGGATTTTATCATAAATGAACCACCTTTTACGGGAAATCGTCACTTATCTTGACAGAAGTTCCGGCTCCGTTTCATGGATATCCTTTCCATCGACTTCCATGTTCACCACCGATAGCACTGGTTCCACCGCTTCCTCACTGTCCGGAACCCTAACCTCTCTCAAAGTGTCGAACCCTAACTGCCTTCGCTTGTCTCCCTTCGTTTCTACCTATGGTTCTCCCTTTGTTTCTCAGCCTGTGACCCTCTGTCTTCTCACCCTTTCTCTACTCTGTAAAGCAATCAATTTTGAAAACTGATAGTTCAAATCCAAGGACAACTGCCCCTATCTTCCCCCGCGCTACAATTCCCAATAACTCAATTATGAGCATCACATTTATTTTTTTTTGTGAAGTAATGGTCCTGTGGGAGTACCAAAAATAAAGGGGAAGTGGTGTTTTATTATGACCATTGATCTTTGATCCAATGGCTAGTATCTTTTCTTCTTACATTCTCATCAAATCTTTCTTCTCACCTTATCCATTCCCATATATATATATATATATATATATATATATATATATATATATATATATATATATATAGATACATATATATATATATATATACATATATATATATATATATATATATATGGGAATAGATATAATGAGAAGGGAGTTTTTGTGAGAAGAGAAGAAGGGGCAATCCTAGCCCTTAGTTCAAAGATCTAGGGTGGATGATGTATAATGGGATCAAAACAAGGGTTTGATCAATTACACATCAAGGGGTGACGTGCAACCAATCTAAGTATAGGGTGCTTCACGAGAATTAGGGCAAAAGGAGGTATGGTTCACGTGAATTGGGAGGGAATTTTGTGGAGTTTGGATGAAAGGTGAGGGAATATGGATTAGGGTTTGGAAAGATGGAATCTTTGTGGAGTTTGAGAGAGAGAGAGAGATGGATGAAATAGAGAGGCGATTTAGGAAGGGTGGCGTGAGGTCTTTTGTGGAGGGAAGGTTTGCTTGAGAGAGATTTGAGAGAGAAAAAAAAGGATGGACGTTGAATTGTGGAGAAGAGGGAGAGATGGCGTGATTAGGGTTAGGAGAGAGGGAGGGGCGTTTGAGAGAGAGGGATTTGAGAGAGTTGATAGCCTTAGGGTTTATCTAACTAAGATAGCTAGATAACGATGGCAGGATAGATCAAGGGATCAAACTTGATCTGAAACACCACAAGATGAAACCCTAGGGCTAGAAACACCTTCTAGGTTTGAGACAAGCTTTTCCTCACCACTTAGTTTCCAAACCAAGATACAATAGAAGAGATCAACCAGGTTCTCACGAAACACTCAAGGGGTAAGCTAAAAGCTTGATTGTATTCATAATTCAAAACGGGGTGCCTTTGAAAGGCTACAAGCCTAGCTATTTATACTACTAAAGTCCTAAACCTCCTAGGACTCTTTTTGGTGCCAAAAGCACCTAGAGTGACGGCCAAGGCACCAAGTTGGCGCCGGAACTGACCTTCTCTCCTAGGGTTTCTGACTTGGCGGCCAAGACTCACATCACATGACTAGCACATGACTAACACATACACCACACACTTTTTAGATCATTCTAGAACATTCTAGACTATTCTAGATTATTCTAGATTAATCTAGACTCCTAAGATTTGGTGTCCAAGTTTATATATATTACTTGGCACCTCACACAACTGGAAATGTAAATAAAACCCTAGAAATGTAAAGAAATACATCAAAAAGCCAAAACCGTGAAATTCAAACTGAAATGGTCCCAAATGTGAAATTCACTTTGGGCTTGAACTTGGGCCTTTGACGTGCGTCTTGGAGTCTTTTAGGATGTTTGAACATCCTCTTGCCATCGGGAGCACACAATATGAATGGGCCTATGGGCCTCTATGCACAATCTTGCCTCCATAGCTCGCTCATCTTCTTTGAAAATGACATGGGCCTCCTTGGATATATTTGGCGTGGGCCAAAATACATCATTCCCCCCTTGTTGAAAAAAGTTTGTCCTCAAACTTGTCGGGCGGACTCTCTTCTTTACTTGGACCCATACTTTCTTTCTCTTCTTGTCATAGTAGACAACAACACACTTGCCACTAAGGGGTTTCAAAAGCTACTGCATAAGCCTTATAAAATGAGTAGGAGTGTTAGTTAGACCACAAGGCATGGCTAACCTTTGAAAGAGACCTCCTTTGGTTTTGAACTCAGCATCCCCTTCTTTGACTTGAGCCATGTAGTACCCACTTCTAAGATCTTCAATTCTAGGTATAGGAACCCTGTATTTGAGCTTCTTGGTTCTTTGATGCGAAATTCCCTTCTTCTTCATGAGCAATAGGGAGCTAGAACTAAGTATGCCTTTGGGTTGGATATTGCCAACTGTAGTTTGAACCCTTGGAACAACACTAAGGTTCACGAGAAGCTGGACTATACTTGGAGTTGGCGTAGCTTTCTTGCTCTCATGAGGGACGACGAGAGTGGGCTCCTTTATGGGCTTGTCGTGGCTAGGGTTCGAGGTGACGACCTCTTGTTGTTCACTAGACTCATGGCGTCCAGTGATCATAAAAGTGATGAGCTTTGGGTCACCTTTTTTAAGTTTGCTCTTCCATCATGCATAACTCTCCTGTCAAACAACCATGGTCTTCCAAGCAGAATATGACAAGCATCCATAGGTAGTACATCACACCAAATTGAATCTTGATAAGACTTCCCAATAGAAAAGCTTACCAAACAGCGTTGATCCACTTTCAATCCTTTACCCTGGTTAAGCCATTGAACAGTGTATGGCGAAGGGTGAGGACTTGTTGGGAGTTGAAGCTTGTTCACCTTAGTAAGAGAAGCTGCGCTAGTACAACTTCCACCATCAATAATCAAAGAACAAACTTTTCCTTGCACAGTGCAACGAGAATGGAAGATGGTTTCTCGATGTTGTTGATCTTCAGGAACGGGAGAATTAGTGAGAACTCTCCTCATTATCAGCATCTCTCCTTCATCTAATTCTTCTACAACCTCATCAGTAGATTCTCCATGATCAGCGCATGGCTCTTCCTTCACATCCTCCGGTTCAGGTTCAAAGAGAGCATTTTGAAATTCATGAGTGTGATGGCTCTCTTGTTAGGGTATTCAGAGGCTATATGGCCGAGCCCTTGACACCTGAAGCACCTCATTCTATTAGTTGGCGTCGCCTAGACAGGTTTGGTGATGGCTTGGGAGGGCGTTTGGGGCATTTTTGTGCCGAACGATTGGGAGAAGGTTTGGCTCTTTTGTGGAGTTTAGGTTTGAGGCAAGTATGAGGTAATTTGTGGATTATGGTTTGTTTGTCGCTTCTTTGCCTCTTTTCTTCCTTTCTTTGTTCCACTTTGTTAGCCAAAGTACTCAACTCATCAAGTGTATCATAAGGTTGAAGCTCAACTACATACCTTATGTTATCATTCAATCTAGCAAGATACCTCAAGAGTTTGAGGTTCATCTTCTTTCGATCACACCTCCAGAAGGTGTTCGAACTCCTTAGTATACTCTTCGATGATTTAGCTCCTTGGGAGAGTTGTTGAAGCTTCGGTAGTTGTCTTTGAAGTAGCTCACAGGAAGAAACTTGGAGTGGAGTTTCTTCTTCATCTTTCCCAAGTTTGAATCTTTTCTTTCCTAACATGTTGTCTCTTCTTCTATAAGTTAGTCCACCATATGCTAGCATGTTTTCACAATTTAGGAGCAATATATTTGAAATTCTTTTCATCAGGAACATCTTTTAGGTCAAAAACTCTTTCAACAGTTTGAATCCAATCTAGAAAAACTTCAGGATCTAGATTACCTTCAAATTCAAGGATGTCCACCTTAAAATTGAGCCTTTCTTCTCTATGTTCACGCCTAGGAGGACGTGATCTCCTTGATGAACTCGTGGGTATTGACCGCTGAAACTTTGGGGCGTCCTCCTCTTCAGATCCTCGGTGTGTCCTTAAATATATATTCATGTATCGCTTCAGTTGATTAGAAAGATAAGCGACTCTTGATTCCAGTTCAGCCTTTTTGTTGTTGCAATCGTTCAGCAGCATCATCATCATCGTTGCTTTTGCTTCCTGAAGCCATGGATAGGGTTTCGAAAATTTGGGAATGGAGGGGAATGTGTTTGGGCTATTTTGAGGAGTTTAGGGTTGCACTCTGTGAGAACTTAAGCTCTGATACCAAAATTATGATGCATAATGGGATCAAAACTAGGGTTTGATCAATTACACATCAAGGGGTGACGTGCAACCAATCTAAGTATAGGGTGCTTCACGAGAATTAGGGTAAAAGAAGGTACGGTTCACGTGAATTGGGAAGGAATTTTGTGGAGTTTGGATGAAAGGTGAGGGAATATGGATTAGGGTTTGGAAAGATGGATTCTTTGTGGAGTTTGAGAGAGAGAGAGATGGATGAAATAGGGAGGCGATTTAGGGAGGGTGGCATGAGGCCTTTTGTGGAGGGAAGGTTTGTTTGAGAGAGATTTGAGAGAGAAATAAAAGGATGGCCGTTGAATTGTGGAGAAGAGGGAAAGATGGCGTGATTAGGGTTGGGAGAGAGGGAGGGGCGTTTGAGAGAGAGGGATTTGAGAGAGTTGATAGCCTTAGGGTTTATCTAACTAAGATAGCTAGATAACAGTAACTGTGATAGATTAAGGGATCAAACTTGATACAAAAACACCACAAGATCAGACCCTAGGGCTAATTGTTCCTCCACCTAGTTACAGAAACACCTTCTAGGTTTTGAGACAAGCTCTTCCTCACCACTTGGTTGCCAAACCAAGATACAATAGAAGAGATCAACCGAGTTCTCACGAAACACTCAAGGGTAAGCTAAAAGCTTGATTGTATTCATAATTCAAAACGGGGTGCCTTTGAAAGGCTACAAGCCTAGCTATTTATACTACTAAAGTCCTAAACCTCCTAGGACAATTTTTGGCACCAAAAGCACCTAGAGTGACGGCCAAGGCACCAAGTTGGTGCCAAAACTGACCTTCTCTCCTAGGGTTTCTGACTTGGCGGCCAAGACTCACATCACATGCCTAGCACATGACTCACACATACACCACACACTTTTTAGATCATTCTAGAACATTCTTGACTATTCTAGATTAATCTAGACTCCTAAGATTTGGTGTCCAAGTTTATATATATTACTTGGCACCTCACACAACTGGAAATGTAAATAAAACCCTAGAAATGTGAAGAAATGCATCAAAAAGCCAAAACCGTGAAATTCAAACTAAAATGGTCCCAAATGTAAAATTCATCTTGAAATGGTTAGAAATGTGAAATTCACTTTGGGTTTGAACTTGGGCCTTTGACGTGTGTCTTGGAGTCTCTTAGGATGTTTGGACATCCTCTTGCCATAGGGAGCACACAATATGAATGCCTATGGGCCTCTATGCGCAATCTTGCCTCCATAGCTCGCTCATCTTCTTTGAAAATGACATGGGCCTCCTTGGATATATTTGGCGTGGACCAAAATACATCAATGGATGTAATTATTTTTTTTATCTTTATTTCTAATGGGAAAGAATAATGATAGGGAATTTTTTTTTTTTTTGTTTGATGTCCTTACGTGATGTTGAGCAGTGCAAGAATCCATCAGCAGCCAAACTGTTGCAGGCTTGCTCCAATTTTGCACGCCATTCATCCCCCAAGTCATTCCCAATGTTTCTCATTCATTTCAGCTGATCAATTTTGCATGGCATTCATCCAAGATCAATTGATTTCTCTTTTGAAAATTCTGCTGAGGAGAGGGGCGCCATAACCGAATAGCAAGAGGTGAAGTTCTGAAGAAAATCGAACTCGATTTCCCGGTGAATTGTAAAACCTGACTTGCAATTCTGCGTGACGATACGTTCCGCGAATTTTCCGATGAAGTATGTTTGCAGTGAAACCCAGGTATGGCCGTGAATCGGTAAAGGGTGTTTTCCAGATTTCTAGGGTTTATGTTCCGTTTTTTTTTTTTTTTGAAATTGGGGATATCCGATGTGTTTTTATGTTCATTCTAATAATTGAGGGTGTTTTTTTCTTCAAGTTTATGTATTCCAGGAGACAATGACGGTTCCGGCAACGACTTTTCTGGTGAAGTTTGTTTCAAGTGAAACCCAGGTACGGCGGTGAACCGGTAAAGGGTGTTTCCCAGATTTCTAGGGTTTGTGTTCCGGTTTTTTTTCCACTGAAAATGGGGATATCCAGTGTGTTTTTTATTTTCATTCTAACAATTGAGGGTGTTTTTTGTTAGAGTAAGAAGAGAATTGTACAATTGGTCATGGCGTCGAAAGGTGTGATCGAACCAGAGAGTGAAGAAAGCAAGGGGGAGATGTAAGTCCTTGTATATATGGCGTTTGTTGTTCATTTCAGCGTCAGATGTTCATATTATACAGTATTGATGTTTATTGTTGAATGTTCTTCGGGTTTGTTGTTCATCGTATCAGCTCATTATATGTGGATGTCCATTTTTTACTTGATGTTAGTTGGTGTTCATAACAGAACAAATCATTCGATTATTGACTTGATGTTCATTTTAGTTTATCTTGATGTTCTTTTAGGTGTACCCTGATGCTCATTTCAATTTTAGTTTATCTTCATGTTCTTTTTGGGTGCACCCTGATCCCAGAAGTATTTGTTGTTCATGCCGTTTTCATTTTATTATTCATTGTAATTATGATTTGATGTTCATCTCAGAATGTTTGATGTTCATCCCTTAACTACTTGGGGTTCATTGTGATTTATAATCACGACACACTCACTATGTGGTTGGTGATTATCACCCAAATGCTTGATGTTCAATTTTGCAATCACTTTTTTTTTGTTATCCATTGTAATTATGATTTGATGTTCATCTCATAATATTTGATGTTCATGACAGAATAGATGTTTATGACATTTTTATTTCATGTTTTGTTTCTTTCGTTTGTAGATGTTCATGATCGATGTTTTCTTATCCCAGAGTTCTTGATGTTCATCTAAGAATGTTTGATGATCATCCCAGAACAACTTGTTGCTCATGTCATTTTTATTTTGTCATTCATTGCAACTGTGATTTGATGTTCATAACAGAATGTTTGATGTTCATCCCAGAACTAGTTGGTGTTCATTGTGATTTGATGATCACGACACACTCACTACGTGGGTGGAGGGCATTTTATAAGTGTATGGACCTTGGCGATGGGGATGAAGCAAAGCTAGGCTTGATTATTGAACAGACAAACGCCCTTTTTCAAAACTTGAAGCATTAGCGTTGGAGAACCGTCGAGCAATGTGTCTTCCGACTTTGAAATGTATTTTGAAACTCCTGTTCCTATAGAGGTAACCATTCATCCACCCCCAGCTTCGGTCACAAAGGGAAGAGGCAGGAGGATGAAGACACCAGTGGAGGTTGCCACCGAGAAGAAAGAAAGTGCATAAAGGTGCAAGTGTTGCGACAAAATAGCAACACATGATAGCAGGAATTGTCCAAAGCATTATGGATGAACTAATCAAGTTGTTTTGAACATCAGTTGACTATGCTTTTGGATTCATGATTGAACGATTGGAGTTTGTGTTTGTTTTATTTTTTAACATAAAAACATTCATTTTGCTTTAGGTTTGAGTTGATGAATTTTGGTCAGATTCGGTTGAAGTGCTTTCCATGAATTAAAATGTGAAACTGATTATCAATATGTATAAATACTCATTCGAACAAAATGACTTGATGTTCGACTGATGTTCATATTAATTACATGTGATGTTCATTTCGGGTACCCTTGAAGATCATTTACATGTAAATGATGCTCGTTTCGTTACCAAACCCATTCCCAATTGATGAGCATAAAATGCCTACCACATATGTTTTTCAATACATATATATATTCATCTCAGTATGGGTTAATGTATTTTCATTTCAATATGATGTTTACTTTCATTACTAGATGTTCATTTCACTATAATTTGATGTTCATTTCATGGTCAGCTGATGTCTTTTCGCATATTACATATATGTTCTACGTAGTGCGATGTTTAATTTAATTATAACTTGATGTTCATTTCACAATACATTGATGTTCTTACAACTAACACTTGATGTTCATGTCAATTTCATATAGATGTTTATTTCATTTTGAAGCGATCATGGTAATATGAAAATGATTTTCATCACATTACCCTAATGTTAACATCAATTTACAAAATAAGTATCATCAATTGAAGGTGAAATGAAAATAAAAGGGATGCAAAATTGAATATGATGTTCATTCCAATATAACATGATGTTCATTTCATGTTAATAGTTGACGTTCATTCCAATATAACTTGATGTTCATTTCATCAAGTTTATGCAATGACCATCAATTGTAGGTGGAATGAAAATCAAAGGGACACAAAACTGAATATGATGTTCATTCCAATATAACTTAATATTCATTTCATCAAGTTTATGTAAGTTCATCTCAATATGATGTCCACTTTTCATTGCCATTTGATGTTCATTCCAGTGCAATTTGATGTTCATTTCCCAATAACCTGATGTTCATACACCCAAAACTTGATGTTTATTTCATGCCCACCTGATATAAATATAATTTCATGTTCATTTCATTATAACTTGATGTTCTTTTCACAATATCTAAATGACCATACAACTGACACTTGATGTTCATTTATGCGACACGCCGCAACCAGACGTATCTTGAGACTCAAACTCTATTCTTCTAGCCCTGCGCTTTGTCTTTGTAGATGTTGTATTTGTACAAAAAGGGAAGATACCTCAGTACGGTGGGGTGACCATTGGCGATTTATGCGCCATCTATGGTGTTTCAGATGAGGACGCGAGCAGTGTTGTCGTCCGTCATGTTCAGCACACACCTGAATTGGAAAATATTAGTTGATGAAATGAACATCAACTCAACTGTCGCAATAATAAAATGAAATGAACATCACGTTGGAATATAATGAACATCATGGGTATATTGGGCAAACATCGAATCACACACACAAAATCCACTATACCGACATGAAATGAACATTAAGTTGTTATCAAATGATCTTTTAGTATATAGATGATCAGTTTGTAGAAATGAACTTCTGTGAACATGAAAATGAGCATCAAGTTGTACCTAAATGAACATCAAGTATTTTAGCTGTGAACATCAACTATTCTCTTATGAACATCACATGTATTCCTGAGAATGAACATCTATAAACATGAAAATGAGCATCAAGTTGTAGCTAAATGAACATCAAGTTTTCCTTTGCGAATATCACATGTATTCCTGATAATGAACATGTATACAATTAAAATGAACATTAGAGTGTATCCAAATGAACATCATGTATAGTTGCCTCATGAACATCAAACATTATGAGATGAACATCAAATCACAATTACAATGGATAACAAAATAAAAAGTAATTGTGAAAATGAACATCAAGCATTTGGGTGATGATCACCACCCACATAGTAAGTGTGTTGTGATTATAAATCACAATGAACTCCAAGTAGTTATGGGATAAACATCAAACATTCTGAAATGAACATCAAATCACAATTACAATGAATAACAAAATTAAAATGAAATGAACAACAAGTACTTCTGGGATCAGGGTGCACCCAAAAAGAACATGAAGATAAACTAAAATTAAATGAGCATCAGGGTGCGCCTAAAAGAACATCAAGATAAACTAAAATGAATATCAAGTCAATAATCGAATGATTTGTTCTGTTATGAACACCAACAAACATCAAGTAAAAAATGGACATCCACATATAATGAACTGATACGATGAACAACAAACCCGAAGAACATTCAACAATAAACATCAATACTGTATAATATGAACATCTGACGCTGAAATGAACAACAAACGCCATATATACAATGACTTACATCTCCCCTTTCCTTTCTTCACTCTCTGGTTCGATCACACCTTTCGACGCCATGACCAATTGTACAATTCCCTTTTTACTCTAACAAAAAACACCCTCAATTGTTAGAATGAACATAAAAAACACACTGGACATCCCCAATTTCAAAAAAAAAAAAAATCGGTACACAAACCCTAGAAATATGGAAAACACCATTTACCGATTCACCGCCGTACCTGGCTTTCACTTCAAACAAACTTCACCAGAAAAGTCATCGCCGGAACCATCATTGTCTACCGGAATACATAAACTTGAAGAAAAAAACACCCTCAATTGTTAGAATGAATGTAAAAAACACACCAGATATCCCCAATTTCAAAAAAAAAAAACGGAACACAAACCCTAGAATCTGGAAAACACCCTTTACCGATTCACCGTCATACCTGGGTTTCACTTCAAACATATTTCATCGGAAATTCGTTACCGGAACCGTCATTGTCTGCCGGAAAATCGCAAGCTGTGCTCTTACAATTCACCGGGAAATCGAGTTCGATTTTCTTCAGAACCTCACCTCTTGCTATTCGGTTATGGCGGCCCTATTCTCAGCAGAATTTTCAGAAGAGAAATCAATTGATCTTGGATGAATGGCGTGCAAAATTAATCAGCTGAAATGAATGAGAAACATTTGCAATGACATGGGGGATGAATGGCGTGCAAAATTGGAGCAAGCGTGCAACAGTTTGGCTGCTGATGGATTCTTGGACTGCTCAACATCATGTGAGGACATCAAACAAAAAAAAAAACAATTTCCTAATTATTATTCTTTCCTATTAAAAATAAAGATAAAATAAATATTTACATCCACCCTAGATCTTTGAACCAAGGGCTAGGATTGACCCTTCTTCTCTTCTCACAAAAACTCCCTTCTCATTCAATACATATTACATGCACCTAGAGCATGTACTCCGGGTAGATATGGATGAACAATTATGCTATTGTGAGTGAACAACAGGTAGATATGAGTAAACAATTATACTATTAAGAGTGAACAATGACCATATTTGGAGCACGTGCTCTAGGAGCATGTAATAAATTGCACTTCTCATTATATCTATTCCCTACATATAAATATAAATATATATATATATATATATATATATATATAGGATAATTGGATTTTAATAATCCCTACTTTCACCGATTGGACAATAGTGGACCGTACTTTTACTTTGTATTCTGGTGGTCCAAAAAAAATAAAATTGGATTGTAGTGAGATATTTTCGAGGGAATCATAGATTTTATGTTGCATTTGATTCAAAACTTAGTATAACACTTTACAATGATTTTTAATGAATTTACAGCGTTTCTCCCAAATTTTTTTTCATTTTTTTACTATTTTTTATGATTTTTTCACTTTTATTATTTTTAAAAAATCATAATAATTATTTGGAGTCTCAAAAAAATAATTTAAAAAATGTTTTAGAAACTACATTACATTAACTTCCTAGGGACAGGAACGAAAAAAAACAAAAACAATATAGTGTAGGAATGAAAAAAAATAAGAAGAATGTGGAGGTGGATTTGGTACCACTACAATCCAATTTTAGTTTTTTTTGGACCACCAGAATACAAAGTGAAAGTACGGTCCACCATTGTCCAATTCGTGAAAGTAGGGATTATTAGAATCCAATTATCCTATATATATATATATATATATATATATATATATATATATATATATATATATATATATATATATATATATATATATTGAGAAGGAGAATACAAATTTAAAGTAGGGATTATTGCCATCAATTTTGCAAAAGTAGGGATGATTAGAATCCAATTTCCCTAATATATATATATATATATATATATATATATATATATATATATATATATATGTCAGAAAAAAATAAAACTGTATTTTAGTGGGACATAAGCGAGAGTATACCCTAAATATCACAGATTTTGTGTTGCATTTGATTCAAAACTTTGTATAACACTTTACCACGATTTTTAATGAATTCACAGCATATCTCCAAATTTCTTTCAGTTTTTTTCAATTTTTTATGATTTTTTCAATTTTATTCCTTTTAAAAAATCATAATAATCGCTCGGAATCTCAAAAAAATAATTTAAAAAATGTTTTAGTAACTACACTTCATTACCTATCTGGGGACAGGAACAAAAAAATAAAAATAATATGGGGTAGGTATGCAAAAAATAAAAAGAATGTGGTGTTGGATTTGATACCACTACAATACAATTTTCTTTTTTTTTTGGACCACCAGAATACAAATTTAAAGTAGGGATTATTTCCATCCAATTTGTAAAAGTAGGGATTATTAGAATCCAATTTCCCTATATATAACATAGGTAAGTTAATCTTATCATAGTTATATTACTACAAGTTATTTTGTTTACAGTTTAATTTTTATTAATTAAAATGCTTAACATATTATTACGGTTGCATTAAATAATTCATTACGTCCAACTATGCCAATCACCTCTTGTTTAAGTGGCAAGAGGTCCACCTCCTATCCTAGACATCCAGGGTTCGACCAACTCGAAAAATGTTATGGGTAGGAGTGGGGCCCATCTTTGGGTCATTGGCACCCCAGTATCCCATACACTACAGGTCTATTGGGTTGTTCCCCTGAGATAAGGGCCCAATAGATTGGATTATTTTACCCGTTAAAAACATCCAACCAAACATATATTGAGATATATGTACCAAAAATTTTGTTCTTGATCATGTATATGAAGGTTCAACATTAAATGGAATGACATCAATGTGTCAATTATGCATACGGGTTTGTGTTTTGGCGCAAAATATTTAAGTTGGACAGTGCATGTACATGGTTAAATACACGAGTGTGTACTTTTACACAGACCAAATTATTCTACTCTTATTTTTGCTAATCTAATAGATTATACAACATAATATACCAAAACTTACTTGGAAGTACCCCTATTTTCAGGGAAAGTTTTTTTTGGTAGCCCAACTTTTCAAAACATTATTTGGGGCGCTTTTATTTTTTGGGTTAGTTATTACAAGGTGCTTTTCCATAAAAGAGTTGGAGCTTCCGATAAGTTTTAGGTGGGAATTGAATTGTGCACTTGAGTTGACTGAAATACCCTTTGGTTCTTATTGAAGCTAAATTTTATCAAAAACTATATTCATTTGTTGTTATACAGAGGAAGCCCCCCCCCCCAATGTCGTTGCTCTATCTTCTTCTCTATGTCTTGTTCTCTGTCCCTCTTATGCAGCAGTAGTAGAAGTCGTTGAAAGGAATTGTCTCAATGTGCACGTCGTCACTTCCAGTCATGTCAATCTCCGCCGTGAAGCACCACCAAACTGAGACTTTCCCTCTTCTGTTTGTCCTCCTCCAACACTCTCCTCAACTGGGCAATCGAATCCCGAATGCCCATCGCTCTTTTTAACATTCAAGAACATCAAGAACACCTTCTCTTCGCATCTCTCCAACCTCTTCAAATCACTCAGCAACTCCTCCATCGCCTCTACTCATCGCTGAATTCCTCGATTCTCTCTCTATATTCAACGACTCGGTTAAAGATCTCTCTCAGTGTAACTCGATAATCCTCGCCAACTAATTTTGTGACCTCGTATTCCATGCTAAGCCTTTGGTATTGCAACCAATTGGGGGCCCTCGATATCTGCTCGACAGTACCCACTAACGAATTCAGTTCCCTCAATGAATTTTTCAATTTTGTCGAGATTATTCTCACTGATCTATCTTCTTTATTCTAGGAGAGGTAAAAATCCTAAACAATTGGAGACGACAAGGCTCTGCTTGGGGACTTCGGTGTACCATCGGACCTACTTGAAATGCTCCAGCACGTCAGAGTCTGGTTGATCGCGAAAGGCAGAAAGATTGAGGAGGCAGTGGTGGTTGTAGTGTTGGGAGAATAGTTGGTCCTTGAGAAGGGGTGACCCGCGACGAAGGATGTGGTGGAGGACAAGGAGGCACTTGAGAGCGATGAAGGTGCTCTAGGTACAGGGGAGGTGGCCGAGGACGATGTCGATCACGACGGAGGCGGTGCGGCGGCGGTGGCAGTCCATGGATAGGACGGCATCGAGGATGTAGTCCGACAGGAGTCTTTTAGAAGGGCAAGAGCGTCTTTCTTTTTCAACAAGGGTATTTCGGTCAGTTAGGAAAACGGTTCAGACTTTCCATGGAAAAATACCTTATAATTACTAACTCAAAAATTAAGGATACCCCGAAATAAGTTTTGAAAAGTTGGGGTACTAAAAAAATAGTTTCCCCAAATTCTTGGGTAGCTTCGAGTAATTTTTTGATAATATAGTTTCTTTACTAAAAAACACTAGTCTTTATGCCCCTACAATACACAGGTTATTCTGTCTTATTTGTCGGTTTTTATTTAATTGTAAGTATGTTTTCCCTATTTTTTTTTTCAATGTTGGGTTTAAAAATCAATATTGAATTTACCGAATTTTCATTATTCTATTTTACTAAATGCTTGTTGAAGATATTTCGCTTTTGATATTTGACCAAATAGGGAAAAATGGCACAAAAAAAAACTATAAAGTATAATATATAATATTTATTTGTATAATTCAATGAAGAAAAAATTAAATATTTATAATTCAACTATCAGGTGTCCTGATGGGCCTGAAAAGACATACAAATTATGAACAATTTCTTTTTCTTTTTCCTTTTTTAATAAAATATCTCAATAGTTTATAATCATTAGAATAATCTATGTAATATATAAAATCAAAGGAGTTTATGGGACGCAAGTTTCACTTTACCTTTTTTACCCCTTGCCATTGATAAATTATAAAGATAAAATAGTAATTACAGTATTTTTTTATTTGCACCAAAATAGTTATCAAAGAAATTGTTACCACTAAGATTTGATTCTCTAATGCAAAAGAAAACCCTCCAATTTCTATACTAGTACACAACCATATTTTTTGTTAGTATTCTTTATGTATATTCCCTATTTCCCTCTTTCACAGTGGAACCGCCATTTACTTCATTTTATTTTTATTTGTTTCTTTGCTTTCTACTTTCCATAATTTTCATTATATTATTTTTTTATTTCTTTTAGGTTCCTATGTTGTTATCTTGTAATTTTTTTTATTTTTTTGATGTTTTGTGCAAAGTAGAATAGTAACGTTAATAATCTTTGTTTCTTTAGGAAAGATTCATCAATTTCATTAAAAATGTCATTACTACATTATACCTAGAGTATCCACCTACCTACTTTTCTCTCCAATTTCATGACTTATTATATTTTTATGTCATAAGTCAACACACTAATTGTTGTATAATTTCTTATTTGTCTATTTATCTTTCTGTATATATTAATTATAAACAAGGGAATTAGTCGATCATCTTATTTCTCTATTAACCTCCCTCGTGCCTCTCCTCCTCCATTTTTCATGCTTATTCTCATTCTCATTCATTAACTACTTATTTTCCTATTATTTACTAAAAGAATCAAAATTATAACTATCTAATAAATTAACTTAAGTTAAATCATGCATATATAAATTTTCTATTATTTTATGAAAATAAGAAAAATCATAAAATCTACCTAATATGTTGATTGCAAGGTTATTAGAATCGAGATTCTAGTTAGGATCGATGAGCGTAGTTGGGATCGAAATCGTAGAATCGGATCGAGAATCGTAAGATTCTAATACAATAGGAAAATATCGAATAAAGTTCTATGATAATTAAAATCTTAACATTTTATTCAATAGTAATGAAGCGATACGTTAAATTGTATATTAGCGGATAACTTTAATACAAAATTTATATTGTTATGATAAAATTTTAAAGATGATAATGCATGCAAACATAATCAAATTCATGCAGGATCGTGGATCAAATTGTACGATGTAGGATCGTATTGCGATTCTAACACATAATATTCAGGTTAAACCTGGATTGTAAGACCCTAACTACTTTAAGATCATAATAAAAGTTAGAGCGATGAAGGGTTTTTGGATTGCAAACTCGTTGAATCGTTGATCCGGATCGGGATTTTAAGAACTATGGTTGATTGATGTTAAATAAATTAAATCATGCATATATAAATTTTTAAATCATTTCTGAAAAATGAGAAAAATCAAAATCTACCTAATATATAAATTAAATGCATGTATGTGTATCATAGAGAGATTGGGAGAAAGAAAGAGATTTTAGAATTTTATTTACTATACAAATATACTTTAGATCAAAATTATTTAAAAAGTAAGTACCCAGTACAATTTATATGTTTTTATTTAAAGATTATCCTTACATATCAGAGTTAGAGTATCACTGATAATCTTTTTGTTCTTTTATTTTAGTTTTGGGAAAATTTCTTATAAGACAAGATTCTTAATTAACTAAGGAAGTGTTTGGCAGGAACCCCAGGGAAATTTTTCTCGGGGAAAATTTCCCATGGGAAGTTTTTCATGGGAAAGATTTTCCTAGGAAAACTTTCCTTTTGCCCCCCCCCCAACCGAAATTTTCCCTAGTAAAATGGAGAAAATGGTGGGCCCATCGTGAAAACTATCCCGAAGTCAACCCGCATCCAAACATGGGGAAAATAAGTCAACCCGAGAAAATTGACCATTTCCCTGAGGTTATTGACTAACCAAACGCACCCTAAGCAATATTTGTTTTATCATATCTTTATTCTACGTTTCATAATTTGTTTCATTTAATAATCACTAAATCCAATGTCACAAATAAATAATAGAAACGTAACGATTCGTTAAGGTAATCGATAATATTTGTCACATAGAAATTAAAATCATATAAAAGAAAAAAAAAACTATCAAGAGGAAGACATCTATAATGCATAATTGTTCATACTGAGAGTAAACGAACAATGATGAATAACATTGCTTCCATCTCACTATATTTTTATTGTGAGCATGTTTATTCCAACTTATTTTGACTAATCTTATTATAAGTTGAACTTATCTAAACTTATTTTGAACTTATTATAGTGAACTAACTTGAACATAGCTGTTTGATCTTATTTGAATTCAATTGAAAGAGTTATTTTACAAATTTATCTTGAACTTATTTAACTTAACTTTAGAAACAACTGAAAAGAAGATAACTTTAACTGCACCGACTCGCCAACATCCATCATGAGCCAAAGTCAAATTATTATTTAGGATTTTTATTTTTAAGCAAAGTCAATAGTATCATCTTTTTTTTTTTACATAAAACATCCCATTTTCGACAAAGGTTTAACATTTGTCTTTTTTTATTTATGTACAGCACCAACAACAACAACGATCCTCAATATAGTCCCGCTGATGTAGAGTTTAAGGGGATCCAGATGTATGCAGCCCTCCCCTTATTCACAAGATTGCGTCATCGTTTTTTTATGTAATTTTGGGAAAAAAGAAAGTTGCAAGAAAGATAATTTTAATCGCATGAGCTAGCCAATATTCATCTTTATCCGGGTTTGAACTAATATTAAGGATGTTGTTTTTGAAATCCATAAATCCTTAGCATGTATATCAAAACTAGTAATATATAATTAGGAGGAGTGTTTCTAACCATCATAATAATGATGAAAGATGTATAATAATGTGTAATAAATGAGTTTTTTTTCTTTTTCTTAATAATTTAAAGGATTTTTTTTTTCAGGGAGGTGTTACATGTCAATTGTTGGATGTGTTTGTCTTGTTTTAATAAAATATATAAATAATTTTGTTTCCTTCATACTATATCTCCAACGTGAGTACACTACAATACTGTAATAGCAGTGATTGTCAAATTATATGCAATTCTGATTCTCTCTATTTATAAATTAACACTATCTTTTTTTTTTCACTTTCTACTAGCTACATACAAATTGTAAGTATGTTTTCCCTACTTTTTTTTCCAATGTTGGGTTTAAAGACCAACGTTAAATTTTACTTAATTTTCATTATTCTATTTTGCTAAAACCGAATTTTCATTATTCTACTAGCTACATAAATTAAACAAGATAGTATTTTTTTTTCTAAACTATGGGTGAGATACAAATAGTTAGGTAGTCCTTCTCTCAAAGATCATACCTACTGCATCCTCACGGACAATACATCTTAACTCCTCATGGATCTCGCTGCTCTATCTTATATAATCACTCATTTTAAGACCGACCTTTGCTAACCAGTCTGCTGCTATATTCGCTTCTCTATAATACAATTCTCTACAATATTATGTCCACATATGTGTTTTCTATTAACCTAAGTTATGATATCTTCCTTCAAATTGGTATCCTCTTTACCGGAAGTAAACAACCAGGGAAAGAGAGGAAGACCTAGCAGAAGAAAGAAGGTAGAGAGGAGAAGAGAAGATGCTCTTATTCCCTTGATGAAAAACAAAAGGGAGAGATAAGCTTTATATAGCATGTCTACTAAATGTACAAATGGAAAAAGAATAAAGGAAAATAAATAAAGAAACAAGAATACAAGAAACAAGAAAAAGAAAACTTGATTCTTATATCCTAATACCCGTCCCCCCCCCCCCCAATTTGAAGCTTGGTATACACCTAATCTATCCAAGATAAACCTATGCTGGATCCCTATTAGAGGTTTTGTGAGAAGATTCGCAAGTTGTAGCTTAGTAGGAACATGACTCAAAGTAACCAAGCCTTCCATCAGTTTGGATCTCATAAAATGACAATCCAACTCTATATGTTTAGTGCGATCATGATACACTGCACTTCTGGCTATATATATAGCAGCTTGACTATCACACTTGAATGGTATAGGAATAATGTATGTCACTGTGAGCTCGTAGAGAAGCCTACTTAACCACGCAAGTTCAGCTACTAGCCTTCGTATGCTCCTATATTCAGCCTCTGCAGAAGACAAGCTAATCGACTGTTGCTTCTTAGATTTCTAAGAAATCAAGGATTTTCCTAAGAAAACAACAAATCCACTAATTGACCTGCGAGTATGAGCACAAGTAGCCTAGTCAGAATCACAATATGCCTCTAAGTCACAAGCTGGATCATTATTTAACAAAATACCAAGTGAAGGACTTCCCTTTAAATATTTGATGACATGAACAGCTGCCTGATAATGTTGTACTCTTGAAGTCTGCATAAATAGACTGAGATGTTGTAGTGTAAAACTTATATCATGCCTGGTGTTTGTTAGAAAGTTTAACTTTCCAATCAACTGTTTGTACAAGGTTAGGTTGTCAAATAATTCTCCTGCCTCTAGGGTCAATTTGCAGTTAAGTTCCAAAGGTGTGACTAATGAAATAGCAGTCTCACACCCAAAATCTTGAATGATCTCTCTAACAAACTTTTGTCGTGTTAAAATAAGGCCCTTAGGAGATCTAAGGACTTCAATCCCCAGAAAGTAATTAACATGTCCCAAATCCTTAATCTTGAATGTTTCATTAAGATACCTTTTGATTCTTTCCATCTCAGTAACATTATTTCCAGTCAAAAGAATGTCATCAACATATATTATGAGAAATGTAACCAAGCAATCATCCTTTTTCCAGAAAAGAGAATAATCATTTTCTGAATGGCAATATCCTTTTTTATATAAAATCTCAGCTAGCTTGGCATACCATTACCTTGATGCTTGCTTGAGACCATAAAGAGATTTGGTTAGTCTACAAATAGCATTAGGGAGATCACTGGACAAACCTGGAGGAAGCTTCATATATATTTCTTCATTTAAATCCCAATGTAAAAAGGCATTGTTAACATCAAGTTGATTCATGGTCCAACCCCTTTTAACTACAATACTCATAATGACCCCAACAGTTGTCATTTTGACAATAGGTGAAAAAGTTTCAGTAAAGTCCACCCCTTCCCTTTGAGTAAACCCTTGAACCACAAGTTTGGCCTTAAATCTCTCTATGGTTCCATCTACCCTATGTCTGATCTTATAGACCCACCTACAACCTATTGGTTTCTTTCCAAGGGGCAAAGACATAATTTCCCATGTATTGTTACTAATAAGAGCCTGAAACTCATTTTCCATAACTTGTTGCCATCTAGGATGTCTAGAGGCTTGATAATAGGAAGTAGGTTTAGTATAGTTAAGACCTTTAAGGAGAGATTGACTATCAGCATGCAAAGCATGAAAAACATAGGAAGGTGGTTGGAGGGTCAGGTTTGTGACTATTGCCAAACAGTGGGCATTAGACTCATTGTTTTTAGCCAACAGAATGTAATCACTCAAATAGGAAGGTTTATTATGAATTCTAGTGGACCTCCTTATTGAAGGGTCTAAGATAGGTTCTTGTTGTTGATTTTCTCCAGCAGGGGGTCCAATCCTATGTCCTGATCTTGCATATCAAGTTGTGTCAATGTAGTATGGCTAGGATCAAGATTGGTGTCAAAAACCTTCTCATTTATATCAGGAAAAAGTGTGCTCATGTTTAGGGGTATAGGGATAGACATCTTCATGAAATCTAACATCCCTAGAGACAATAAACTCCTTTGTGTCTAGGGTCATTACTTTATATGCCTTTTTACCCACGGGGTATCCAAGAAAAACACATGGTGTTGCCCTGGGGTGAAATTTAGACCTTCCTTGCTTTAAGGTGGAAACATAACACAAACATCCAAAGACTCTTAAATGACTCAAGTTAGGTGATTGTCTATACAATTGTTCAGAAGGTGTCTTGTTCTTAAGACAGCACTAGGCATTCTATTTATAAGATATGTGGCTGTCATGAGGCAATCCCCCCAGAACTTCTCAGGTAATTTAGACTGAAAAAGAAGAGATTGACTAACCTCAAGTAAATGTTTGTGTTTTCTTTCAACCACTCCATTTTGATGTGGTGCTTGTACATAGCTGGTTTGATGTATGATCCCATGATTTACAAAAAATTCTTTAGCAGCATGACTTAGGCCTAACTCAAGGGCATTGTCAGAATGAATGATCTTAACAGCTTTACCAAATTAAGTCTTAATCATTAAAACAAAAGCCCTAATTAGAGACAAGGCTTCACCCTTGGTAACCATAAGGTGTGTCCAGGTGCTTCTACTAAAGTCATCAACCAAGGTAAGAAAGTATCTATGTCCAGTATAAGTCTTAGTGGAATATGGTCCCCATACATCCACATGTATTAGGTCAAAAGGTTGGGTGGTGGTTATTCTACTATGGGGAAAAGGTAGCCTATGCTGCTTGGCTTTGGGACAAATATCATAGCCAGTCACAGCAACATCACAACTTTTGTTTTCAATGCATCTAGGAAAATGCAACTATTTCAATTTCTTTAAGGAAACATGTCCTAATCTTCTATGCCATAGATCATAAGTTTTGCAAATCTGTCCAAGATGACCCTTAACAAAAAACTAGCACAAGGCTTATCTTTACACATAGTACCAATGTTGCTACTAGAGTCAATATTATTCTTTATGTCTTTACTCAACCTTTCTGCTAGCTTTCCATCAAGAATGTACAGACCATTCGAGGATTTACCAAGAACCAAAGGCCTACTCAGAGAAGGGCCTTGCAATGTACAAATTTGAGGAGTAAAAACAATACTACATCTCAATTGTTGACTAAGCCTTTTGACAGAGATGAGATTGAAACTGAAATTAGGATCGGAACAAATAATACATGTGAAAGGACCATGTCATCACTTAGCTTAAAATCCCCATACTATGTGACCTTAATTTTTTCTTTATTTGGAAGAACAATGGTAACAGGCCCATCTAAGATTTTCAGATTACTCAACATTTCTTTGTCATGAATCATGTGGTCAGAAGCACCAGAGTCAATAATCCAAGTTGTATTTGCAACTACTGAAACAAGGCATATATTATCAGAGAGAAGAGAAGCAATATCAGCCATATGAGCGGATGTTAACTCGTCATGATGAGAAGCATCTTCTTTTCTTGCTCCATTCTGAAGTTCCTTCAAGAAGTGGAGCATTTGCTTGGTTTGTCCATGATCGAGCCCAAGTAAGGTAAGGATTCTCTAGGATTGGAGAGTGATTCCCAGAATTTACCTCCACTCCCTGAGCTATATTGCGAATCTTCTCGTTTGCTCATTCATTCCTCTATTTCTGAAGGATTTCCCATTTCCCTTGTCGTTCTTGTTTGCGTAGCCATGGAGTTTGTAATATTTCTCAATGGGATGACCAGGTTTCTTACAGTGGGCACAAATGACATCGTTCTTTTTCGATTCAGGCGTTTTCTGGTAGCTAGTCGAGGACTGAAAGGATGCACTTTTGGAAGACAAGTTAGAAACATGCTTGACTAGCCGTTGCCTTTCTTCCTGCAGAGCCATGGCATAAACCTAGCTTATGCTGGGAAAGGGGGTCATAATGGGGATTTTCCCCGCAGGCTTGTGTAACTTTCTTTTAATCCCATCAAAATTGAATGATTCTTTGATCTTCCGCATATTTCAGCAAAGTAGTGTTGATCTTCACATCGCAGCTACACTTCCCACAAGCACAGCGTGGTAGCCCCCCAACTAGAGAGACTTCGTCCCAGACCTTTTTGCACTTGTTGAAGTATTCAGCAATGTCAAGATTTTCTTAGGCCAAGGCACTGACCAACTGCTGGAGTTGGAATTGTTTCGCCTTGTTCGATTGGTCGTACCTTTCTGTGAGTTCTTTCCAAATCAAGCAAGGGGCTTCTGAGTAGAGGACACTTTCTCTATATCTTTGCTTAGTGAATTGAGCAGCCAAGATATCACCATATCTTGACATCTTTTCCAGAGAGGTAGTAGAGGAGAATACTTCCCAGGTTGCGCATAAGACCCATCGACGAAGACAAGCTTGTTCTTGACAGAAAGAGCCATGGTGGTGGATCTCTTCCGATTTTCGAATTCGTCTCCATGGAAGACATCAAAAACAGGGGACTGACCTGGATGATCGGAAGGGTGTATGAAAAGAGGGTTAGAAGGATCAATCGTGGTGGGTGCCTTGAGATCTCCTTTCGTTTCCGCCATTGAGAAAGGAAGAAGATGAAGGAGAAAAGAGAATCAGAGAAAGGAGAGAGAAGAAACAAGGAGCGGGATTTGGATCAGATCCGCTCTGATACCATGTAAACCTTCAAATTGGTATCCTCTTCACTGGAAGTAAACAAGCAGGGAAAGAGAGGAAGACCTAGCAGAAGAAAGAAGGTAGAGAGGAGAAGAGAAGATGCTCTTATTCCCTTGATGAAAAATAAAAGGAAGAGACAAGCTCTGTATAGCCTGTCTACTAAATATACAAATGGAAAAAGAAATAAACGAAAATAAATAAAGAAACAAGAAAAAGAAAACTTGATTCTTATATCCTAATATGCTAAAACCAAATTTTCATTATCTACTAGCTACATTGTCCTATTAAACAAGATAATATTTTTTTTTTTTACTATAGGTGAGACACAAATAGTTAGATAGTCCTTCTCTCAAACACCATACCTACTGCATCCTCATGGACAATACATCTTAACTCCTCACGGATCTCGCTGCTCCATCTTATGTAATCACCCATTTTAAGACCGGCCTTAGCTAACCAGTCCGCTGCTATATTCGCCTCTCTAAAATACAATTCTCTACAATATTATGTCACTTCACATATGTGTTTGCTATTAACCTAAGGTATGATATCTTCCGATCTTATAACTATACAAGTTGTATGATTTTAATTACTTCATCTGTGTACCATTATTTTTCGTATATTTTACTTACTAACAACACTATAGCAAATTGTAGGTTTCCATTTAACAAGTTAGAAATTTGAGCATCTTATTTTTCATATATTTTCATCATCAATATAATTTTTTTTCATATGTACCGAGTGTGCATAAATTGTTCTGCAGTATTCTCATAGTTACAATGTAAAAAGTTCAATTTTCAAAATTTCAATTCTTAAAATATAAAAGTTACTGTATTATCTTTGTAAAATTTTATGAGCATACATTTTTCTAAAATAAAACCTTACACAAAAAATAAAAAAAATGATTAGAAAAAAATAAGGATAAAAAGCATTGTGGTACGCCCTGAGTACAACTAAAATGTCGCGCTTGTATAGAAGACTCCAAATATCATTTACTGTAAAAGAAATCGACACTTCACAGCAATTGTTAGCAGTTTGCTTGTCTGCCTACTTTTTAGTTTATGTTCTTACACGAATATACTATTTTGTCCCTGAATAATAATATAATAACAAACAGCTAGCTTGCATGCCTTGTAGCTTGTATTCACACACGAATTTCCTCTTTTGCCCTTGAATATAATAAAATAACAAATAACTTGTAGTTTTTAGTAATGTATATTTCTAATAGTGATAATTTATTAACAAATATAAAAGGACGGAGGTAGTATAAAAAAAATATATAATTTATAAGCAATCAAGGTTCAAAACTTAGTCATATTAACAAATATATAAGGACGGATGTAGTATAAAAAATTACTTGTGCCTTAAACGGGCTGGTTCTACTAGTAGATAAACAAAAAACGTATTTCTCTTGACACTAAAATTACTTTAACCTTGTTAGGTTTTCTTTATAAGAGAACCTTGAGAAAGATCCTGATGCCCCATTGAATACATAATTACTAGAGGATGCAAGCAGCAACCTATTTTCATAAATGACCCTAGTCATGACTGATACACAATAAATTCACAAGGGCATTGAATGTGGTAATAACTAATAGTAATATTCTTATTACTTCCCCTCAAATTATATTGCATTATAAATTATGTATAGTTCGTTAAATTTTTAAATTTTTAATTATCTATTATTAATATTATTAAAATAAAATTCCAAGTCATCCAACAAGTGACATGTGGCACTCTATAAGAAACCTATAATTTATTTTTAAAATTAAAAAAAAGTCACTTATTGCACATCATTATACATTTCACATATCATTATACATTTCACGTCTTTATTATGACCGTTACAAACATCATCCCGATTATATATATCTTTATTCTAATGACTATAATTATTGAGATATTTTACTAAAAAAAGTAGATGGAAAAGAAAATATTGAATTGCGTGTATTTTCAAGTCCATAAAGACACCCAATTCTTGATTTATAAATATTTAATTGTCACTTCATTGAATTATCCAAATAATTATTATATTTTATAATTTATTATTTTTGTGTCATTTTTTCTAATTAGGTCAAATATCAACGGTAAAATATCATCAACGACAAGCATTTAGCAAAAGAAAATGCGGTTAAATTTAGCATCACTCTTTAAACCCAACCTAAATGTAGAAAAAACAGACTTGCAATTAAATAAATAACAATAAATAGGACAGAATAACTCATGCATTGCATGGGCATAAAGACTAGTTAATTTTTATAACCATGCATCATATAAATGTACTATCATTAGATTGACAATAAAAACCATCTTCATATACGGAAAAATTTATAGTGGTTGTCAATCATGACAACCACTACAATAAAAATAATGTTTATTCATACATGTATCAACTTTTATGTTTGTCACTTATTTTTTTATTTAATACAACATTATAAAATATATTTTCTTAAATTAAAAGGTTTTTACGAAATTTTGAAAATTGAAATATCTTAACTGTAAGGGTTTGCCTAGTGAACAAGTATATTTTGAAAAATATTTGATTGAAAATTTTGTAAAATAAATCAAAATTAAAAAATATATATTTTACAATTTATGTTAAATAAAAAAGCTAATAATCAAGATAAAACTTGACACATGTACGAGTAAGATTTATTTTACTGACGGTGGTTGTCTTGGCTAACAACTATATATCCTTTCATATAAATGTAGTCTTATAACTAGCTATTACGAGTATACAGCACTGCCCCTATTTCATATATTGTCATTTTAATCAACTTTTGTTGTTATGTAATCATTGTCAGTGTTACTATAGGCCTATTCTTTAGTATGGTAGGATTAAGTTAGATAAAATAAGGTTGATAAGGAAATGAAAAGTAAGGAAAATAAAATAAAATAACATTAGTTTAAGTGTTTTTAGGGATCCTGATAAAGTAAAGTGAGGTGATATAAGAAAAAGATAAGATGATATAACTTATCATTCTAAAGAATACGACCTTTGTCTTTTCAATGAGGTACTTTTACTTTCTTCATCTCGATGAAATACATTTTACCATTTTAGGGCATAGTTATTTTAAATTATTAGATATATATATTTTGGTATCTTCCTCTTTTCCTTGAATAGTTAAATTGTAAGTAAAATGCAATGGTAGAAGTAATAGCAAACTACAATTAAAATATTATTCGAATAAAAGACAGTAAAAATTTAAAAATAACAAACTTCTATAACCATCTATTATATAAATTTACTGTTATTAAACTAATAGTAAAAAGTACTTTTATATAAACTACTCTTGTCATGCGCGTGTGACCCGACAATTATAAATATAAATATTTTATTGATGAATAGAAACTTCCTACATAATATAAAAAATTAAATTAAATTTGAATTTTATCCCAGTAATGCCGATTATTTTCTCATTGAACAAGTAGGATATATATTTAACTAAATTATTTAAAGTCATATCATTCACTTGTATAAACTAAATATTTTTTTTGGAACTTTCCTTTTTATAATGTATCATTTAAATGCAACTCTTAAATGAATAACACACACTGAAACCATGTTGCCATAAATCTATAATACATATAATACCACTATTTAGAATGTAATTAGCTTGGATGATAAAACACTTCTAAATTTGAACAAGAATAAAATGTTTGTACAATTAATTAATAAATATTTGAGAATCACAATGCAACAATGATTAAGAAAAATAAATTGTGACTAATTATAAAGTAAGAAAAAACACCTATTTGGAAATACAATAGAGGTCTCTATAAACAAATATGATTCTAATAAACTTAAAAAGTTATTTTAACATTAATGAGTCTACTAATTGTCGAAATACAACCATCAATACATCACATATATGAAAGACCATTGAAAAAAGAAATATATGTTAGAAAGTTAAAAGAATAGATTGAAAACAAGTTTAAATTAAACATAGTTAGCAAAATAACACCACCAACACCACCAATAATAATAATAATAATAATAATAATAATAATAATAATAATAATAATACTCCCTCCGTCCCAAAATATTTGTCCCCTTTGATTTAGCGCGCATTTTAAGGAAAATCAACTAATTAGTCTCAATTAGTAATAAAATATTAATAATACCCTTAGTTTTAAATTCAAAACTACTTTTTATACTTTCCCTCTCATATTTAAATTCTTTTAAAATTTAAATTAAGGGTATTTTAGTAATTTCAAGAAAATAAAAGTTTCCATTTTAGGAAAGTGGACATAATTTTGGGACATCCAAAAATGGAATAGTGGACAAATAATTTGGAACGGAGGTAGTAATTAGAAAAACAAGAAGAAGAAGAAGAAGAAGAAGAAGAAGAAGAAGAAGAAGAAGTGGGCTAACACAATAGATTGAAAAAAATTAAAATAAACATGGTTTGAAAATAATAATAATAATAATAGTAATAGTAATAGTAATAGTAATAGGAATAGGAATAATAATAATAATAATAATAATAATAATAGTAAAAAATAACAATAATAATAACAGTGATATATAAAAAAATCATAATAATATTAAGAATATAATAATGATGATAATAAAAATGAAAAAATAATAATAATAATAAATAACAATAATAATAATAAAATTAGCAATTATAATGTTTCCAACACCCTTAAAAGCACATTAGGGGTAAAGTTGCAAATCAACATTTGGGACATCCAACCCCTTGTGTGCTTTTAAAGGATGGTAGATACAGTACATCTTAAGATTATTGTGAGTATACAATATTGCTCCTATATCCTTCATAATATTATATATCATTTCATTTGTTTTTTTTCCCGCGATAAGCAAATTGTGGTTGCGGTTAAATTAGTAAACTATCGATAGTGGTATTAAATGTGATAAGTAAAGTACACTAAAGTAGAAAGGTGATGGATAAAATTAGTGAAATGTAGTATAATGTGATTAATGCGGTTAAATTTTACTTACGTCTAAAAAGAACAGGGAACCATACTTTTACTTTCTTCATCTCAATGAAATGCCTTTTACTTTTCTAGGGCATAGTTATTTCAAAATTCAAATAGTTAGATATCTTCTTATCATCCTTTTTTCTTTGAAAGTTAAATTTCAAGGCCTCGTTTTTTATACGGTTGGTGCGGTGCGGTAATGGTGCGCTGCTGATGTATGCAAGGTCTTGATGATCAGAGTAATGACCTCACAAACACCACACAGAAACACAACACTGGGAATTTGGGACCTGATCACGACAGAAAATCGATCAAAACTCCACCAAAACAGAAAACAACAAGAACAAATGGATGATGTGTGAAATGTGATAGGATGGACAAAGACCTCAATCAAACAGTAAATGAAAGATAGACTTCAGCTCAAGCTGATACAGGCACACCACAACTAGAACATCAAGGGCAAAGGACTCGATTACCTCAATGGATACAGGCACACCACCATTGAAGCCACCAGCTCTACACGCACCACAAAGATTGCCAACTCCTTGATACTGAAGTAGAATTAACGCGGAATGAGAGTTTCACGTCACTCAATAACAAGAGGCTCAACAAGGCACTCAAAATGCTACTGAATATCACTGATTGTTAATGACCTCAAGGTGCTGATTACAAAGCATATCTACCTAGGTTTTGAGCTAGCTAATTAGGGGTTTCCCCTTTTCCAAGAAACTTCCTAATTAAGTATTGAACTTACTTAACTACCTTAATGAGCTACTTAAGCTGGATTACATCAAAATAAAAGGAAATAAAAGATAACAAACATGTTCTCATTATTACATAACTAATAATTCACCTCACAAGCTAGAAAAGACCTCAACAGCTCAGAAATGAAGTCTTTATGGAGGACATCAATAAAGATACAGGATCACCTCACAGAACTGGAATATCCTCAACAGTTCAGAAGTGATGTCTTCATAGAGGGCCTTAGAACTAGAAAATGGGAAATATCTCCACTGAGCTGGAAGGACCTCAACAGCTCTAAAGTAAAGTCTTCAAGATGATAGGTGAGGTCCTCAATCCAAAAATATGGAGTTGAGAAATGACCTCACTGGCTGGCTGGTGTAGCTGGATGACCTCATGACTTTCTGGACCAACATATAACATTCTTGGATGTCAGTGTTGGATGTTGTTGATGATGATGACCTTGATGCTGGTGTTGATGATGGTGCGGTGCGTTGTAATTTGAAAAGGTGTGGTAAAATATGGTGAGTTGTGGTGACAATTGTGGTAGGTAGGGCAGGTGAGGAGAGAGAATATGAAAAGTAGATGAGAAAAATGAGGAGAGAGAAAGTGAAGAGATATATTGGTAATGATTGTGGTATGGTGTGGTGAAGTGTTGTAGAAATCAAAGAGTGCGACACCGCAACCTACCGCATAAAAGAACAGAGCTTTTAAGTAAAATGAGTTTGTAAAAATAATAGCAAACTATAATTAAAATATTAGGTGAATAAAAATATTGTGCGAATAAAAGACAGTAAAATTTAGAAGTAACAATTATTTTGAGAAGATTGAAGCATTTAGAACTTGATGTTTTGTGAAAGGTAAGTAGATACTTATCTATTTTTATTTCCATTAAGGCCCCGTTCTTTTATATGATTGGTTGCGGTGTGATATATAATGGTGCAGTGCGGTGGAATTTGAAAAAGTGTGGTGAATTGTGGTAAGTTGTGGTGAATTGTGATGACAATTATGGTAAGTGGGGCAAGTGAGAAGAGAAAATGTGAAAAATAGAGTAGAAAAGTGAGGAGAGAGAAAAATGAAGAAATATATTGGTAATGGTTGTGGTATGGTGTGGTGAAATGTGGTGAAATATGGTAGAAACCGCATAAAAGAACCGAATCTAAATAGTAACATAGACTACAAATACGGAATACCTCCTAATATATCTATATAAATATGTATGTATATATGTATGTATATATATATATATATATATGTGTGTGTGTGTGTGTGTGTGTGTGTGTGTGTGTGTGTGTGTGTGTGTGTGTGTGGTGTGGTGAAATATGGTAGAAACCGCATAAAAGAACCGAATCTAAATAGTAACATAGACTACAAATATGGAATACCTCCTAATATATCTATATAAATATGTATATATATATATATGTGTGTGTGTGTGTGTGTGTCTGTACACACACATACGTGTAAGGTGTTCGGCAATCAGTTATTGACTGTTAGTTGTTTTGTTAGCTGTTTTACTTTTTGTTGTTTTATTAGTTGTTTTTCTTAACTGTTTTATTAATGAGTATTTGGTAGAGTTAACCGTTTTTAATACACTTTTTACTTGAATTTCAATTGTACCCTTAGTTTTATTTTTAGTAACTTTAACATTGTGATTTTTTAACTTATGATTGGGTTGTTTTCTCTCTATCTATTAATGTGGCTAACAAATGATCACTAAAGTTTAATACTTATATTTAATCGACTAATAACTAATTTATTCTCCGGTTAACAAATTTTATCGAATAAGACTAATATTTTTATATATAATTTACATTTACAATATAATGTAGATATTTTCCCTTGAAAAAATATAACATATATATTTTATTAATTATTAGTAAAAATCACAACACTCTAACATTATAGTTGCGTGAATAATCAAAAAGAAAACCTTAAAAATGGTTGTAATAATAGGTGACATTAGATGTAATTTTGACAAAACTTTGTTAGTATAATAATTTAATTCATAAAAAGTCAACATCCACCCTAAAAAATATAACGTTGCCATTTTATTAATTATTTGAAAAAAAAATCAACATTCTAATATAAATGCATGCATAATCAACAAGTAAAATATAGAATAAATATGTTGTAGTAATAGATGACCTTAATTTTTGAAAATTTGGTCAATATAGTAAGTTAATCCATAAAAAAATCAACATCTAGCTTCAAAAAGTTACTCAAGATAGCTTTTTACAAATTGATTTTTTGGAGAGAAAAATAAGTCTAAAAAATCATCTTACCAAATATTTCAAAATGACTTTTTTGACTAATCAAAGTGTCAAATGGCCAATATCACTCCAAAAAAAATTCATTTTTTCCCAAAAAGTCAATGAAAATGCTAGACCCGAAATACCCACATTTTATATACTTCTACCTATATATATTAAATTGATCATATTTCACATTTTTGTAACTTTTATTAATAGTTTCTTTAATAATTATATATATTTATTAATTATAATAATATAATACTTATTAACTAGGTCAAAAAATATAATAATACCCTAATTTTATCAATCATTGTACAAAATGCATATTTTATACATATTTTTATATTTATGAAATAAATATAAATAAATAATTATTTTTAAATTATTTATAAGTTGTAGTAACCCTGAAAATAATGAAACATGCATTTAGAACGATTTAAATACACTTACATTTAATTTTATCAATGATTTAGAAAAAATGCAAGATGGTTAAGAACCATCTTGCGTTAAAATGTTTATCATTTTCGATTATCTTATATGTCAATATCTACCTAATTCTACCAACACTATTTAACCTTACTTAGGCCCCGTTCTTTTATGTATTACCACGCCGCACTGGACTCTTTAATTTTCCACCACACTTCACCATAACTTACCACAATCATTACCAATATATATTTTCATTTTTTTCTCTCTTCATTCTTCTCCTCTACTTTTCACATTCTTTATCTTAATATATCTCATCTATCACAACTTTCACCACAAATGTCACCGCACCGCACCATTACCACACTGTAACCAATCGTATAAAAGAAGCGGCCTTAATATGCCTTCTACTTGTCATTAAAAAAAGGATTATTGGATGATAATACACTGAACTTTAGGGGTATTGGACAATAACGTACTGAACTTTTTTCTTGGATTCTAATACACTGAACTTTGAGGGTATTGGACAATAATGCACTTAGACCAATTCAGTTGGTGGTTGACGCAGTGCTGTCCTACTTTGAGGTATCGTTTTTCTATTTTTTTTCCAAAAAAATATGTTAGTCATCCTGCTTATGTGTATTTTTTTACACGGAAAAAGTTTTTTTTGAAAAAAATAGAAAAATGACACCTCTAAGTAGGATAATCATCGCGTCAACCACCAACTGAATTGGTCTGAGTGCGTTATTGTCCAATATCCTCAAAGTTCAGTATATTAGAATCCAAGAAAAAAGTTCAGTGTATTATTGTCCAATACCCGTAAAGATCAGTGTATCATCATCCAATAATCCTTAAAAAAAAAATAATAATAAGTGGTGTGAAAGGCTCAGGATTACGAGCAAAGCCACCTACGTTAAGGGTACACATAATTACAAGGGAAAGAAGAAAAATTGAGCGATATGACTTTGATTGCTAGTGGACTGGGTGTCACGGTTCAGACATGAGACCTGAGGGCCTAAATTATTAAATGTAAATAATTGTTATATATGTATATTGTTTTTTGGGTTGGATGTGTGTGAGTCTAGAGGTAGAGTAGTAGTGGTACGTATTTTCAAAGCAGTGGCTCTGCGCAACAACTGTACATATTGCACATGCACGGTTACACTTACACTTAAACCTTACACCCTCTTTCTGATTTTGAGGAATGGAGCCAAGTAACGCCCTTCTCTCTCTTTCTCTATCTGTCTCTGCTACCCTACAAGATTATTTTCATTAATAATGATGACTTCACCTCTGACCTAATAAACCAACCCACCCAACAATATAATCACATCCCACCATACAAATATATTTCTAATTATTTAATTTTAATTTTAATAATAACCTGCCTTCTTCACTTGGAATGGTTTGTTTCTTAGGGTTCTTAAATCTGCCTTTTTTTTTCATGTCTTTAATGGGATTTTAAAAATCCTATCTCTAACGTTATTACTATGAATCTTTGGTAGGTTTCTTCTCCTACTTATCCTTTTTTTTTCTTTTTTATATCGAGATGTTATTAATAGACCGGAAACTAATTAGAAAAAAGGAAATCAAATTATGGAAAAATAATACCTTAGAGCCCCGTTCTTTAAAACTATATGGTTAAATTAAGATAAAGTTAAGTAAAGTAAAGTTAGATAATATAAGTAAAATAGTAGAGGTAGGTAAATGTCACATCTATTTTTTAAAAAAATTAATTTTGTGAATTGAATAAAGAATTTTAATTATAAATCATCTAAAAGCAGAGTCTTGTCTTTTGGATGAGATAAGGTAAAGCAAAGTGAAATTTTACTTACCTTCCAAAACAACATGGTCGACCCTATTCTTTAGAATGACAAGTTAATTTATCATATTCTTTCCTTACATTACCTTACCTTACTCAAATCCCTAAAAAATACTCAAACGAAAATTATTTCTTTACATTTCCTGTCCTTATCAACCTTACTGTACCTAATTTAATCCTACCACTCTAGAACAACAAGTCCTTTTGTTTGGGATAGTAAATAAGGAAGAATGTAAGGTTATTAAGGTTTAGTAAGGTCTTGTTCTTTAAGGGTGTAGGATTAAGTTATGTTAGATAAGGTTAGGTTAGGTTAACAAAATTAGGTAAAGAAAGTAGTGGAGATAGGTAAATGTCACATCACATTTTTTTAAAAAATTAATTTGTGAGTTAAATAAAGAATTTTAAATGTAAATTATCTAAAAATTAGTCATGTTATATTGGATTGTAACTTTGTAAGGTAATGTAAAGTTAGGTTAGGTAAGCACGAATAATCCTACCAAACTAAAAAACAAGGTCTAAGTAAATGTAATTAAAGTAGTGAAACTAGGTAAATGTCATATCCCTTATTTTTTTTATTTTTAAATAAACTTTGTGAGTTAAATAAATAATTTTTAAATATAAATCATGTAAAAGCATAGTGAATGTAGGTAAATGTTACATTATCTATTTTTTTTCATTTTTAAATAAATTTTGTGAGTTAAATAAAGAATTTTGAAAATAAATTATGTAAAAGTCTATTAGGATGGTAAACAAGATAATGCATATACGGTAAGAATAGGTAAAATTTTAGTTACTATGCCCATGGGACAGAGCCTTAATTAGTATCTAGGACAATTCTATTTTATTTAATTTGACTGAGTTTATTTAAATTAAATTTATTCTAAATTGATTTTTAAATTAAATTTTTCTATAAAAAAATGTGAAGAGCATATAAATTAGCCCTGGACTACTCTAGCATTGTGGTGGAATTGTGGTGGGGTATTTTGCATTAAATTTTTTAAGTTGGGCCGTGTTCTATACTGCGGTATTTTGCGGTATTTTGCGGTGAGGTGTGATGGAATTGTGGTGGGGTGTGGTGGAATTGTGGTAGGTTATTGGTATGTGGGGTAAGTGAGGAGAGAGAATGTAAAAAGTAGAAGAGAAAAGTGAGGAGAGAGAAAAGTGAAGAGAGAAAAAAGTAATGATTTGCGGTGAAATGTGGTGGTTGTGCAAATCATGCAGTGCAGCACCGTGATTACAACCGTAGTATAGAACACGGCCACATGATCTAACATTACCTCACCTTACATTAACATCCAAAAAATAGGACTTATTTTTATAAAATTTATATTTAATTTTTTTTCTTCAACTCACAGAACTTATTTAAAAATAAAAAAAAAAGAGATTATGTGATATTTACCTACCTTCACTATTTTCCTAACCTAATATAACCTTACTTTACGTAACTTTATATACCCTTAAAGAATAGAACCTTTACAATCTGGAGAGTAGAAGTAAGTGTCCACAACAAAAATAACTTATCAACCCCTACAATTTTCACACTTCCCAAGAATTGAACCTTTATTTTAGAGCACTCGTGGTTAATGTTAATTTGACCTACCCACCTCTTAAACTATTTTTTTTGTAGATAGACATGACTTGAAAATTGAAATTGATAGATTACTCACGTGTCCATTAAAAATAAGAAACAAAGGAAGACAAATTTTAAGAAAGGGTATGTTTGATACAATTCTGGAAACACTTTCCGCGAAACATTTTTCCGATGAAACTTTCTCAATTCTCCCTTAAAACTAGTTATTGAGTTTGAGAACAAAAATAATGGATCCTGTATAAAAACTTTTTTAATATCTTAGTACAACCAAAGGTAGAACTATTTGTGAGCCTAAAAAATTGACTATCTTAGGAAAATTCTCCTATTAAATACATCTTCCCCAAAAAAAGGCTAGTCAAAACTCATTCTTCAGTCCCCATTTTTCTCCCGTCCTCCCCCCCACCTCCCGGTCCGTGAGTCCTGGTCCTCTACCCACCAACTTGCCTCTTGCACCTACTAAACCTTACCTCCACTAACGATATTGCTCTAATATAGACCTTGAAAGGTAGGGGCGATTGTTAGGCCTAACAATAGTTGGGTCCAAGGAATTTTGAGTTTTATCAAATTAGTCATTCATTGAAAAACCTATTACTTGCACCATGTTTAGTATGCAATTTGGACAATGAGACCGTTGGTTTATTGAATGAGTGATTGATAATATATTTGTTTCTATTGAATTGCTAAAGGACGAAGATAGTAAGGAATATATGATTGTTGTTTTTCTTTGAATTGGTTGATTGAATTTATTAGATTGATTGAATTACATAGGTATTTATAGTTGATATGTTCACCAAGTACAATGAATCTTATTCTTCTAATACAATGTACATTCATTCACATTTTATATTTAATGAATACTTTTCTCTAGATTTTTTTTTCCTTCATCTAATGTATTTGCTAGTATTAAAACTATTCAATGCATGTAAGAATATTTTAGTCATCTAGACTATGATTTTTTTTAAAGTTAATTTTAGTTTTTAACACTCCCCCTTAATCTAGACAAATCTTGAACTCCAAGCTATTCTCAAAAGCATATAAATTTCTCTATCGATAATACCTTGGTAAATATGTCGGCAAGTTAATCTCTTGTCTTACAAAATTGTAGCTTAGTCTAGCCTTTGTCAACCCACTCACAGATGAAATAATGTCATATTTGTACAGTTATGAAAGACTAGATTTTTTTGTTACCACATATTGTCACAAAAAGAGTGTTGTACGGTCATCTTGACCAACCCGTAAATCAGCAAGTATTCTTCGTAACCAAAAAGCTTCACATGTTGCACTAGTCTCTACTACATGCTCTGCTTCGACTAATGATAGAGAAACTGCTTCCTGCTTCTTTGAGTACTATGAAATAGTTTTGAATCCAAGTTGGAATATAAACCCAATAGTACTCTTTCTGTCATCTATACAAACTTCTCAATTACTATTTGTGAATCCAGTGAGCTTAAATTCATTTTATGTCTTATAGAGAATTCCATAATTCTTTATTCCTTTGATATACCGAAGTATCATCTTAGCTACTACAAAGTGTACCCTGCTAGGTTTATTCATGAACCTTGAAATGATGCTAACAACATGGAGTATATTGGGCCTCGTGTATGTGAGATATATTAACGATCCGAAAAGACATCGATAGATGGATGTATCAATTTTATCCATGTCGTCATTCTTAGAGTGCTTTTCATTAACAACCATAGGTGCAGCGATAGGCTTACAATTGTCATATTAAATGTTTTGAAGAGATCTTCAAATATTTTCTTGCGATAGAAAGATCTAAGATGGGCTTTGTTTTACGTGCATTCTGAGGAAATACTTTACTAGCGCTAGGTCTGTCATTTCGTACTTTGACATCATTGCCTTTTGGAAGTCTTCAATCATCTTTGCATTGGTGCCTATTCGATCTCGTTTCGAGCCGGATTTATATCATTTTATAAGGTATTTTGCTTGTTTTTGCCCCTTAATTATATATTAATTATGATGATTTTGTGTTTTTGTAGGAAATCAATAGTTAGAAGGAAAACCGGGCCAAAAGAGTTAAAAGCAGCCCAAGGAAGGAAGCAGAACAGAGTCGCGCCCGCTACGGAAGTGTCGCGCCCGCGACTGGTCGAAATGGGCGGAAGACAACAAAAACGCTGGCAGTGTTTATAAAACGCTGGCAGCGCCTATATCAGAGACAAGCAAATTGGCGTTCAAGCAAAACGCTGCCAGCGTTTAGTTCATGTATAAGCTTAGCGTAGCAAAACGTTGTCAGTGTTTATAAAACGCTGCCAGCGTTTGGCTTCACACACCAAAAAGGCGGAAGACAAAAACGCTGGCAGCGTTTTATCCCAGCGTCCCATATAAATAGAAGACCTAGTCGCCGCATCAAGGAGATCATTTTTTTTAGGATTTTTATTTAGTTAGTTTTTTTTTTATGTTCTCTCATTTTTTTTTAGTATCATTGTTCTAGGGTTTAGTTTTCATTGTTTTGCCTACCGTTATTCTTCGATTGTAATTCACTCGTTCAATCTTTAATCCAATTCAAATTTTTTTTAAATTCTTGCTCTCTCGCTTTTTGTTTCTAGTCTTGTTACTTTGAATTATTAGTATTAGTTCACAACCAAATTCCACTTTTTAGTGAAAGAGGAGGATTAAGGGTTCACAAATTCTCCCTTTAGGTGAGGATTTGGGGGATTCTTAGTATTCTGAATCACAACTTTTGTTTGTTCGGAAGAGTTCGTGATACTAGCAAAGGGAGGTAGAGTGAAGAGAAGACTGTCGGTATACTCTACTCCCTTAATTTCATCGAGTCTTTTAATTTAGTTCATATTTGCATTTTAGATTGTTATTTATTGTTTTCTTTATTATGAGTTCTTCGTTAGTTTTAGTTTTTCGTTCTTGTTAAATTAGGTTAAATTTTAATTCTCGCTTCATGTTTGCTTTAGTAATTACTGTTTTCAATTCCTGTTTAATTTAGTTTTATTATTATTTGCTGCTTTTTCACAATTTGGAACCCTACCAAACCAATTCCTTATTAACCTGACACACCATCCCTGCGGATACGACTACCCCTACTCTTTTACCCTAAATTTACTACGACCGAACAATGGCGTTGTTTCCGGGGATGGCGTTATTTGGTTTATTAGGTTATTGGTTTGTGTGTGAATAGTTTAACTGCTTTCTTAGATTAGTTTTCAAAAAAAGAAAAAAAGAAAAAAAAACCAAAAAATCTATAAAACTGTAAAATAAAAAAATTGAGACTTCAAGGAAAAGACGGAAATTACAACAACCTGAGGTTTGGGTTCATAGTCCTATTAGTCATAGATTGGTTAGGAAGGAAGAGCCCTCGGTAAAACCACCTAAGATGGCTGAAGAAGCACCACCACCACCTAGGGTTACCCTTAAACGACCAGTTATACCCATCCTATGACCCATCTCCTTCGTGTTTTGTACTACCGAACCTGTCTACTGGAGTGACCTTTGACCCTAGGCAGCACCACACCCAGAACCTACCACTCTTCACTGGTACTGGGTTAGCACTGATATGGACTGCAGAATATTAAGGGTACCTAAGCATGGTGACTCCACCGGGAGTTCCTTTAGATTATGTGCTTTTAAAATACTTACCTTTTGCTCTAAGGGACGCTGCTAAGCGGTGGATGTACAACATCAAGCCCCGATCCATAACCTCTTGGGACGGTTTTCTCAAAGTCTTTATGAAAAAGTATTTTCCAGACTCATTGGTTGTCCAATTAAGGAATTCGATTTTGAAATTTAGACAGGACGTAGGAGAACCTTTTTGGAAAGCTTTTGAACGTTTTAAAAACCTACTATCCCAATTCCCTCACCATGGTTTTGACTTGGTTCGACTGTGTCAGATTGTGTATGAGGGTGTCGATGAGAACACTAGGGTCACACTGGAATCAATGTGTCAAAGGGGTTTTATGGATAAAACTGTTGATGAGGGTTAGGATTTCTTAGAAGGAATGGCTGAAAGAACCATGGAATGGGGAACAACTAGGGATGAATCCATAGGTGCCCAATTGTCCAATGCTAGGGGGGTGTACATGCTGTGAGTGAGAGTACAAGTTATGAGGCTGGTTGAGAATATGATTAAAACCTTAGCCCAACAACAATTAGCTGCTTCACAACCCAAAACCTGTGCTCAGGTTAACTCTTATGACCAAACTGCTGCTTTTGTTCCCCCATCGCCTGTGTCATATGCCTTGTGACAAAGTGTAGACCATGTTACGTCTGCTTGTCCCTTATACATTCAACAACTGGCCACTAGTACTGAAAATGTGAATGCTATGCACCATAATTATAGGCCTGACCAATACCAACATTACCAACACCAGGGGATGCGTAAGCACCCCTTACTCTCTTATGGCCCCGAGAATCAGAATGTGTTGAGACCACCTAGTCAAGGAGGGGGTTTCCAAGGAAATCCTCCTCCTCAGAATTGACCACCACCCCAGGCAGCTTGTCAAGCTCCTAGAGGGCCACCTATCCAACCCCAGATTGCCCAAACCCGACTTCCGCCAGGGTACACTAATGAGGATAGGTATGAGAAAGAGATTAGGGAATTAAGGAATAGTTTAAAAGGTGTTAAGGATTCCTTGAGTAGTAACATGGAGAGAATGCAGGAGAAAATGGTGAAACAAATGCATGAACAGTTCTCTCAATTGTTGTTGGCCAATAGGGATAGAGGTTCCTTTCCAGGACAACCTGAGGCAAACCCCAACGGGCAAGCTTCAGGTTCGTCATCTTGTGACCCTAATCAGGTTAGAGGTTTGAATGTTGTAATTACTCTCCGTTCTAGGAGAGAAATTGATAATAAGGTGTAACTGAAATCTTCTGATGTGTGTGACAAAAAGACTGTGAATGATGAATCTGTTGATGAGCCTGTTGATGATGAGTTGACTGCACTAGGAATTAATCCTGATAATTTGAATTCTTTGTGTGATTCTGATGTGTTTGATGGTGATGTGCTATATGAATCTTTATTTGCATCTCAAACCACACCTAAGATAGTTTAGCCTGAACCACCTTCATCCACCACACTTGAGATGAAACCCCTCCCTTCTGAGCTGAAATATGCTTTTCTTGGCCCTAATGAGACCTACCCAGAAATCATTGCTTCTGACTTAGGTAGAGACTAGGAAAACCAAGTAATTGAGGTTCTTAGAAAGAACAAAGGAGCCTTAGGGTGGATATTAGGTGACATTAATGGGATTAGCCCTTCCATTGTTCAGCACCGAATCTTCCTAGAAGATGAAAGTGTTGCCCATAGAGATACCCTTAAGAGATAAACCCACAGATGAAGGAGGTAGTTAAGAAAGAAATCGTTAAGTGGCTAGACCATGATATTATCCACCCCATCTCTGATAGCAAGTGGGTGAGTCCTATCCATGTAGTCCCTAAGAAGGTTGGTTTGACTGTTGTTGAGAATGAACAGGGAGAGTTAGTTCCTACTCGTGTCCCTTCTGGTTGGCGAGTCTGCATTGATTATAGAAAACTGAACAAAGCCACTAGGAAGGATCATTTTCCCCTCCCTTTCATGGATCAAATGCTTGAAAAACTTGCTGGGCATGAGTATTACTGTTTTCTAGATGGTTATTCTGGTTATACTCAAGTCTCTATTGCCCCTAGTGACTAGGAAAAGACCACATTCACTTGTCCTTTTGGCACCTTTGCTTTTCGAAGGATGCCTTTTGGCTTGTGTAATGCCCCTGCAACCTGAATCGTATGCTTTTTCATGGACGATTATTTCAGAGGTGCATGATTTCGATATTTTCTGACTTAGTGGAGGAATGTGTGGAATTTTTCATGGATGATTTTTCTGTGTTTGGTACTTCTTTTGATGCTTGCCTAGCTAACCTGAATCGTATGCTGAGTCGATGTCACGAAAAGAGTTTGACCCTTAACTGAGAAAAATGTCACTTTATGGTGAAAAAGGGGATTGTCCTAGGGCATGTGATTTCTAAGGATGGGATAGAGGTAGAGAAGGCGAAGATTGATTTAGTTAAGAATTTGTCTCCTCCAACTTCTGTGAAGGAAGTCCGTTCATTCCTACGACACACCGATTTTTACCGGCGATTTATAAAAGACTTTAGTAAAATTGCTAATCCCTTGTACTTACTGTTAGCTAAGGAGGTACCTTTCCATTTTTCTGATGACTGTATTAGGGATTTTAATCAGCTTAAAGATGCCCTTATTTCTCCTTCTATTCTCAAACATCCCATCTTGGGAGAACCTTTTGAGATCATGTGTGATGCTTCTGATTATGCTGTTGGTGTTGTGCTAGGACAGAGAATTGATAAGAAACCTATTGTTATTCATTATGCTAGCCACACCTTGAATGATGCTCAACTGAATTACACTGTGACTGAAAAAGAATTTCTAGCTGTTGTGTATGCCTTTGAAAAATTCAAACCTTACTTGCTTGGTGCTAAAGTCATAGTTTACACTTATGATTCAGCTATTAGGTATCTGATGGAACAAAAAGATTCCAAACCTAAGCTAGTTAGGTGGGTGTTATTATTGCAAGAATTTGACTATGAGATTAGAGACGGGAAAGGAGCTGAGAATCCTGTAGCTGACCACCTATCCAGGATTGTGCCTGACACTGTGAAAACTACCTATATTGCTGCTCAGTTTCCTAATGAACAACTCTTTAGTGTGGGAGTGGAACCTTAGTTTGCTGATATTGTGAACTTTAAGGTAACTAGAGAGATGCCTAGTGATTGGAATAAGCATGACAGGGACATGTTTCTTCACATTGTGAAGAATTTTGTATGGGATGACCCTTATTTGTTTAAATATTTCCCTGACCAGATACTTAGGATATGTGTTCCTGATGAATCCATTATGGATGTCCTCTCTTTTTGCCATGATCAACCTTGTGGGGGACATTATAGTGGAAAGAAAACTGCATACAAGATCTTACAGAGTGGGTTTTACTGGCCTACTATTTTTAGAGATGCTCATGATTATGCCCAACGGTGCCCTAGGTGCCAAAGTTTGGGAAAGATAACTTAGAGATTTATAATGCCCTTACAACTTGAGATTTTTGCTGATGTGTTTGATGTGTGGGGTATTGATTTTATAGGACCATTCCCTAACTCTTTTGGGAATGAATATATTCTCCTGGCTGTTGATTACATGTCTAAGTGGGTAGAGGCTATCCCTACTAAGAAAAATGATTCTCAGGTAGTGACCAAATTCCTTAGGGAGTACATCTTTTCTAGATTTGGAATGCCTAGAGCCATTATTAGTGATCAGGGAACCCATTTCAACAATAGATCCTTTGAGGCCTTACTAAAGAGGTACTCAATTGAGCATAGGCTCACCACCGCTTACCATCCACAGTCTAATGGTCAAGCGGAAGTCTCCAATAGGAAAATTAAACAGATCTTAGAGAAAACTGTGTCTAGAAATAGGAAGGACTGGTCTGTTAAGCTGATTGATGCCTTGTGGGCCTATCGAACGGCCTATAAAACCCCCATTGGGATATCACCCTATAGAGCTGTTTTTGGGAAGCCTTGTCACTTGCCTGTAGAGCTTGAACATAGAGCCTGGTGGGCTTTAAAAACCCTTAACCTTGATTTTTCAGTAGCTGGTGACGTGAGGAGACTTACACTTTGTGAGCTCAAGGAGTTAAGGAGAGAAGCCTATGAAAATGGGCGATTGAGTAAGGAAAGGTCTAAAATCTTACATGATAAGATCATTCATAGAAAGACCTTCTTCCCGGAATAAAAGGTACTCCTTTATGATTCCTGGTTACACCTTTTTGTTGGAAAGTTGAGATCTAGGTGGACTGGACCCTTTATTGTAACTCAAGTGTTCCCTTCAGGAGTGGTTGAGATCAAGGACCCATCTAACAATTCTGTGTGGAAAGTGAATGGGCACAGGTTGAAGCCCTTCTTAGAGTTTCCTGATATAGCTGACGTGGACTGTGTTACATTCCATGATCCACCTAGTACTTAAAGGAAGGTAAGTTGAGATTCTTCTATATATTGTATATCGGACCCTTCTTTTCTTGATTTTTCTTGATTTCTTCTCCTATCTTTACTTTGTCAAGAGAGAAGGATTGAGTCTTTTGGCAAGAAACCATCCAGGTAATATCTTTCCTTGTCTTCTTATTATAGTTAGTGAGGTGGCCTTCTTTTCCCTCTTTTATTTTATTTTCTTTTGGTGTGTTTCTTTTTCTTTCCTTTTGTGTGCTTGCTTAGTTGCTTATCTCTATTTCTGATTTCAATGAGGACATTGTTGGCCTTTTTGTGTGGGAGTGGGGGTGGCATGCATGCCGGCTTGTGTCTTTTTTTTTTCCTTTTCTTTTGTGTGCTTTTTCTTTAGTGTGGTGTCGCCTTATTCACAATGAGGACATTGTACAGTTTTTGTGTGGGAGTGGGGTGGCACAAGTGCCTTACTAGTTTTTGGAGAGAAACAACTTCAGTTATCATTGAAATTAGGCGAAATTTTTAAAATATTTATCAATTAGGATTAGCCTGTCCGGAAAACCTTCAGTGATGATTTGTAAACCGATTAGACTTTTAGTTTGTCTTGCTTCACCTTGAAAAGCTTGGTTGAGAACTTAAAAGTTTTTGAAACTGAATTTGCAAATCTTCTTATTTTAAGTCAAGTAATGAATAGTGTGTTTAACTGCTTTGACTATCTTAGTAAGTGTAAATATGCGTGCTGCAAATCTTTGGGCTAGGTTTAGTTGAATGAGCCCTATTCCGTTAGTCCACATAGCCTAAAAGTATGAATTGATCACTTTTATCAATTCTTTATTTCCTGAGTGACTCCACCACTAGTTGTACCTCTAGAACTTGTTTTGCATCTTGCTTGAGACTGCATCTTTGCATTACATACTGTGACAATATGATTGAGGCATTCTTTTCTTTATTAATTAAACTACATAGCCAAACTGCCTCCCTAACAATATTATTACCATTCTTTAGCCCCGCCTAGCCTTTGATTACCTTTCTTTTTGTGATGAAACCCTGACAATACAAGCCATGACCTTTATTAATTTCTACCCTTTGCGTTGCTTGGATGTGTGAGAATTCATTATTTCGGGAGCGAAAATTGGTTCGGTGTTGCTGTGAATGGAATTGAGATAATGGGGGTGTAGTTTTGATTTTAATTAAATTGGGACACATTACACATCCTAATTATTATGAGTTAGCCAATTGGTTATGATGTTCTTTTGACATATATTGAGGTCAAAGCTATATTTTATGTTTTTCTTCTCCCTTGATCACCCACAAAAAAAAAAAATAGGAAAGGGTGATTAGGGAGATTCAATTGAAAGTCTGAAAGTCTTTGACCCATCTGAAGAAATTTGATTAGGTGTTCGATATTAATGAGGGAGAATTGAGTTCCTTGCTCAAATTTAGCAAGAAGGTGAGTTGAGAGTGATATTTTTTGAATATCAATCCAAACATGACTCTTTAAACTCCTCATATCCAAATATTACCACTCCTTTCCCCTAACCTAAGCCTCATTACAACCCTAAAAAGTCCTCTTGATTGTCATTTGTGTACTTGCATACTTGCAGTGGAGAGCGAGATTCTTACCAAGCCTATGGTAGGTTGTTTCTTTTGGTCTGAGTATGAGAAAAACCCACATACACATTCAAATTTGAGTGTTTGAGCGAGATTCAATTTGTGTGGGAGTGTTGTTCGGTCTCGTTTCAAGCCGAATTTATATAATTTTATAAGGTGTTTTGCTTGTTTTTGCCCATTTATTATATATTAGTTATGATGATTTTGTGTTTTTGTAGGAAATTAATAGTTAGAAGGAAAATCGGGCCAAAAGAGTCAAAAGCAACCCAAGGAAGGAAACAGAACAGGGTCGCGCCCGCTACGGAAGTGTTGCGCCCGCGACTGGTCGAAATGGGCAGGAGACAACAAAAACGCTGACAGTGTTTATAAAACGCTGGCAGCGCCTAGATCAGAGACAAACAAATTGGCGTTCAAGCAAAACGCTGCCAACATTTTTAAAACGCTACCAGCGTTTAGTTATGTATAAGCTTAGCGTAGCAAAACGCTGCCAGCGTTTGGCTTCACACACCAAAAAGGTGGAAGACAAAAACGCTGGCAGCGTTTCTAAAACGCTGGCAGCGTTTCTAAAACGCTGGCAGCGTTTTATTCCAGCGTCCCATATAAATAGAAGACCTAGTCGCCGCATCAAGGAGATAATTTTTTTTAGGATTTTTATTCAGTTAGTTTTTTTATGTTCTCTCGTTTTTTTAGTATCATTGTTCTAGGGTTTAGTTTTCATTGTTTTGCCTACCGTTATTCTTCGATTGTAATTCACTCGTTCAATCTTTAATCCAATTCAAGTTTTTAATTCTCGTTCTTCTCGCTTTTTGTTTCTAGTCTTGTTACTTCGAATTATTAGTATTAGTTCACAACCAAATTCCACTTTTTAGTGAAAGAACAGGATTAAAGGTTCACAAATTCTCCCTTCGGGTGCGGATTTGGGGGATTCTTAGTAATCCGAATCACAACTTTTGTTTGTTCGGAAGAGTTCGTGATGCTAGCAAGGGGAGGTAGAGTGAAGAGAAGACTGTCGGTATACTCTACTCCCTTAATTTCATCGAGTCTTTTAATTTATTTCATATTTACAATTTAGATTGTTATTTATTGTTTTCTTGATTATGAGTTCTTCGTTAGTTTTACTTTTTCGTTCTTGTTAAATTAGGTTAAATTTTAATTCTCGCTTCATGTTTGCTTTAGTAATTACTGTTTTCAATTCCTATTTAATTTGGTTTTATTATTATTTACTGCTTTTTTGCAATTTGAAACCCTACCAAACCAATTCCCTATTAACCTGACACACCATCCCTGCGGATACGACTACCCCTACTCTTTTACCCTAAATTTACTACGACCAAACAGTGCCCGTGTAGATAAGATCATCCACATAGAGGCATAATATGAGAAAATCTTATAGACCTTCTGACTTGATGTAGAGAGATGACTCACTTTGGCTTTCTAGGAACTCATTACTTAAAAGATATCCATCAATCTAACTATTGCATACACGAGGGGTTTCCTTAAGGCCATATAGTGCTTTTCGATGACGGTAACCTTTGTATTCTTGGCCTTCGATGATGTAGCCTACAAGCTGATCCACATAATCCTCTTCTTCTAGTTCTCCAATGAGAAATGTCGACTTCACATCCAATTGAAAGACTTGGAGGTTTAACTGTGTTGCGATAGCAAGTACTAATCTGACGGTCCCCTCCGGACAACTAGAGTAAAAGTCTCATTATAGTTAACTTCTAGTTGTTATGAGTAGCCTTTATCTACCTAGCGTGCCTTATATTTTTGAATTGAGTCATCTTCATGACACTTGACTTTGTAGGCCCACTTTAGACCAATGACATCCTTATCTCGATTTTTCTCCACAAATCCCTTGTGTGCTTTCCTTGATCATCTTGATCTCTTCATTCTTTACCTCAATCCATTTTTCATATTTTGCTGATTCTTAGAACGATTGTGGCTCACTACAAAAAATGTCATGATTGCGTGGCCATATTCCTAATCTTGTAAATACCTTGGAGGATGTCTTTCACATTGACTTCTTCAAGTAGGATAGGGGGAGCTTGAAGCATTTGTCTGTAAGTTTTGACTTACACTACTTGAGGATGAGTTTTCTAGCGGAGATGGACCCAAATCAAGACATCTTTCCTATCTGATCTTTGAACACTTTCTTGTGCTGAGTATTAAGATGCTTCTTCTAGTCCACTCCATTTAGATGCTTCCTAAAATATGGCATATCTTGAAACACCAACTTCTTGGTTTTTGGATTAAAGAGACACTACCCTTTTGACTCATCATTATAGCCAATGAAGATGCACTTTTATGCTACCCCATTAAGCTTTTCTTTACTTTCTTTCAAGATTTGTGAATGGGCTATGCACCCAAATACTTTGAACTAATCCACTCTTGGCTTTTTTTTGAACCATGCTTCATATGAAGTTTTTTTGAGGACTGCCTTTGTGGGAGACCGATTGTGTGAGAATAACAACATCAGCAGCTGCAGTTAGCATCTCGACAGCAGTAGCTAAAACATCTGTCAGTATTGGTTGTTGTTGTATCAAGATCAAGATTTGATGTTTTTTTATTTTTGTTTCTGTTTGGCTTTCCTCCATAAATATTCTAGGTTGTTTTCTTTCATGATCATCTCTGTAATTACCTAAAAGCTTCCCTTGCTACGTATGTGGTTGTTGGTCATTCTAAAACATTCTGAATCCCAAAATCTGACACAAGATTTTGAAAAAGAATGGATGAAGGAGAAGAATCATCAGGAGCAAGTAGCACAAAGGTTAACCAACCTGAGACCAAGGCGGATGAAAATACATACAACAATGATCCTCTCCATTTGAAAGGATCAGATCATCCTAGCCTACAGATAATCAATATCAAGTTTGCTGGGAATAATTTTCAGAAATGGGCAAGGGCCATCAAGATTGCCCTCAAGACTAAGGTGAAACTTGGCTTCATCACAGGTGAATGTATAAGACCCACTTAAGTTTCTATGTCAGATCAATAGGATAAATATGATAACATGGTCATTAGCTGGTTATTAAACTACATGATCCCTGATTTACCTGAGTCATTTCTCTATGTTAATACTGCTCGTGAACTTTGGATTGAACTTACTGAACGTTTTGGGTAAAATAATGGCCCTCTACTTTTTCGATTAGAAAAAGACATTGCTGAGCTTCACCAAGGAAAGAACTCAGTAGCAGTTTATTTCACCAAGCTAAATAAATTATGGGATGAACTTAACGAAATGACTGAGGTACCTGTCTGCACTTGTCCTACAACCTGTCCACATGTTAAATCTACCTTTGATATGGATCAAAGAAGGAAATTGGTCTGATTCTTGTTGAGTTTAAATGGCGATTTTGATAGTGTGAGGAGTCAAATCCTTCTAATGGACCCCCTCCCCACCATTAACAAGGCCTATTCCCTTGTTCAGAGGGCTGAGAGCCAGAAAATTGCAACAGAAGGAATCAATTTCAATGGGGAAATTGCTGCCTATGCTTCCAAACAAAATTCATCAAGCACGATGGGCCTGTCTGATAATACTCAGGCTTACTCGCTAAAGATGCTTCAAGAACTCCTAGAAGGGATTACAAGAAGGAGAAGGCGAATAAATTTTGCACCTACTGTCAGAAGCAAGGCCATGAAAGAGATCAATGCTTCAAACTTGTGGGTTATCCTGACTGGTTTGACAAAAAGAAAGGAAAGAAGGTGGCAGCAAACGCTTTTTCTGAAGACTCTGAAGACCCTTTAGGAGATGGGCAGATAGTTGGTGTGGATGTAAAACTCATTCAAAGGATCGCTCAGGAAGTCTACAAACAAAATCAATGCAATCAGCATGATGGATCAAAGAAACAACAACATTAAGCCAATTTTGCAAAATCACAATATGAACGAGGACAGTCTTCCAAGAGGCAGTCAGGAGAATCAACCCAAGACAAACATAGGAAATCTGATCCTGAATATCAGTCTCATTTCTCAGGTAACATCGAGACTAATTTTGATATTGCAACATGTTATGCTGCACATAGTTCTGAGGATTTTGAATCAACTTGGATCATAGATACGGGTGCTAGTGATCACATGAGTTATGATCTCTCTTTGTTTGAATCTATATCACAACTTGACAAACCAGTAAATGTTTCTATGCCTGATGGTTTAATCAAGAAAGTCTCTTTAACAGGCTTTCTTAATGATTAGATTAAACTAAAAAAGGTCTTGTCTGTCCCTGATTTCAAGTATAACCTTCTTTCTATTAGTAGGTTATTAAATGACCAAGAATTATATGTTATTTTACTACATAATGAATGTCTTTTTCAGGACCCTTTAAATAAATCTACTGTGGCCATTGCAAGAGAAAGGCATGGGTTCTATAGATTGACCTCCGAGACTGAAAGAATGCAAGATTTCATGCAAAAAAACCTAGTTGTTGATGTTGTTATTCTCACATTTCATCTCTGTAATTACATTTTCTTAATAAATCAGTTTCTCTCAAATTCTTCTCAGATTGAGCATGTAAACCGCATTGTTGAATGCCTCTGCCAAATAGTGCTTAGGTAGGTCCTTGCTTTGCAACATGCTATGAGCCATTTCAACAATTATTCTATTCTTCCTTTCCGCAACACAATTTGTTTTGTGGTGTTGCCTCACTATTCATTCTCTTTTGATGCCTTGTTGCTTATGGAAATTATCAAACTCTTCCCATTTGAATTCTCTTCCATGATTCGTTCGAAGAATTTTCATATTATGTCCGCTTTGATTTTTAGTGAGAGCCTTGAATTACAGGAAATAAGAAAATGCTTGTGACTTTATTCAAGAAAGTATACTCGCATCATATGAATAACAGAAAGTATATTTTTTCTCTCATGTTGAAATGTCGAGTTATGCCCCAAATGTCTGCACGAACAAGCTGCAATGGAGCCTTAGCCCTCCATGAAGTATTACCGAAGGGAAACCTAAGCATATTTCCCATTAAACAACCTTCACTATTAATTTGTCTAATATCCATTGAGGGTATGACAATTACCATTTTTTTTCATTACAAAACTTTAAGGCTTGCGAGATTCAAATGGTCATATCTTTGCTACCATAATGTTGAGTTTTCCATCGTTGAACTTAACGTTTGCCTTTTGTTCTTCAGGCATTTTTAAAGGAAAAGTTCTATTAGATAGCATATAAACTGAAGCAATCGCCTAGTCCTTCTTTTTGTCGAATATATTACACCTATTATCGTTGAAATATACCGAATATGCATTATGTAAGAGCTGGTCTACACTTAGAAGCTTTATGTTAGACCCAGGATGTGTAAGACACCAATGTATTTGGTTGGCCTATTTCATAATTTGCTTTCCTACGACTTCAATTATTTGATGACCCCTTTCTTTCTTTGAAATTTCTATCAAAGCCACTTTCTTTCTTATTTTCTCCATCGCCTGCAAATTTCAATTATACTTGAAATGCTTGTTCTAGTGGCTTATTAATTCTACACATCCTCTCTTTGTGTGCTTGAAGGCAACCCGTCAACTATGTTAGAGTGAGCATTGATAAGTCTTTCGACTTTTCCATGACAACAACTATGTGCTCCACCGCTTGTGCGGGCCCCCGTCAATTCCTTTGAGTTTCATTCTTGCGAACGTACTCCCCAGGCGGGATACTTAACGTGTTAGCTACAACACTGCTTGGGTCGATACACACAATGCCTAGTATCCACCGTTTACGGCTAGGACTACTGGGGTACCTAATCCCATTCGTTCCCCTAGCTTTTGTCTCTCACTGTCAGTGTTGGCCCAGCAGAGTACTTTCGCTGTTGGTGTTCTTTCCAATCTCTATGCATTTCATCGCTCCACCAGAAATTCCCTCTGCCCCTACCATACTCCAGCTTGGTAGTTTCCACCGCCTGTCCAGGGTTGAGCCCTGGGATTTGACGGTGGAATTAAAAAGCCAATATATATATATATATATATATATATATATATATATATATATAATCCTCTTTACCATTTTTAGGAGGGTTATTCTTACTCCTTCTCCATCACACTCCATACGACATGAGCCATTAGTAAGGTCTTCATTTGAATACTCTACATGATAATTATCTCATTAGAGATATGTGACCTCAAAAGTAAAAAGTTCAACTCAATTAATTAAACTTTTAAGATATACTTAAAATAAAAAGATACTAGGTCAATTAGGATAGATATGATATGATAAAATAGAGAAAAAGCAAAATTGAATTCAGAAAAGTTATCACACAAATCAAAAAACCCTTTCAAAATACTAATAGCTGGTTGCGGTGTCGCATCTTACCGCGACTTGTCATATTCCACCACAACCCATCAATCCATCACAATCTATCACAACCCACCACAATCTACTTTTTCTAATTTAATTTATTTTTTATTAAAAATTGAACTTTTCAAAACCCACCATAATTTTACATTTTCCAACACATTTACAATTATTAAAACCAAAACAAACTACAACTTTGCACAATCCCACACAACTTTTCCAAACCTACTATAATTTACCACTTTTCCACCCCACCGCAGACAGTCGTATAAAAGAACGGGGCTTATCTCTGATTCCATTTATTTCTTTTATAAAGAAGAAATATTCATTAATAAAAATTTATCCGATATCTAAAATAAAAATAATCTTATAAGAATAAATTTGTATATCAACATAAACTTTATCTTAAAAAAAATGAATGATAGATATGATGAAGTCCTACTATAAATTTGTAATATTTTTCAAACTGCTAACCACATTTTTCAATATTTTTTAATCTTTCATGAACTAAGACGTGCTATAATATAACTCTTTAATGTTGCAAAAATTTACTTAATGTGATAAATGAATCTTAAATGAAGACTACCATGATAGAATCATATATAATTTCATTATTGAATCAATTTCAAAAGAAAACTAATAAAATCCATATAATCTCCTCAATAAAAAAAATCTTCAAATCAACTAGACTGACGCTGAAATAAGAATAATACTCGCACATATCTCATAAACACAAGCTATTTTACAACAGTTCTCTTTTTCCTGTGGGAGAGGGAGAATTCCATGCATTACTATTGTTGTAATGCTATTATAATGCTTCCATAAAAAAAATGCTATTAGTAATGCTAACCTGAGCAACTTCCTTAATTAGTAAAACTGAACATGATTAATTTCGATTATCTGTTTGGTAAACAAAAAAGTAGGCTAGATACTTGTTATGTTTATTGTTAATATTCCAGATCAGGATATAAGATTTGTATTAGGCCAGAGCTGCTACCTCATTTGATCCAATATAATATAATTCTGGATTTTATATTAATTCTTGGCCCAACGCACCTAAACACATTGCATTAACTCTGACCAATATTATTTAATTAGTACTTTATTACTACGCTAGAATCAGTAACCTTTTCCTAGTCAAATTGCAAATTTTGAGTAATATTTTAGTTTTGATTAAAACATTACTTGAAACACTGTTACGCACATAATTTAAAAGCTGCATTTTCAAATTTAATTCTGAACTAAACTAATCCTGTTTTCATGAGACAGTGCACATGGCGTGACATCTGCTTTATTAATTATTACTGTACTATTTTATAGTCCTATACAAGACGATTTATCTTGAGATAAATTGTTTATTAATAACTAGTATAAAAAGTAAAATGAAGAAAATTAAGGGAGGGGTTCCATAGAAATTTCATTGGAAGTTTTTCCATGAAAAAATGCAGAAAATGGTGAGTTTTCTAAAATTTTTCTGAAAATCAACTTACATAAGAACATTAAAAAAATTAACCTTTGATCATTTCCTCAAAATTTTTAATTATCCAAACACACCCTAAGAAATAATTAAGGCAGGACTCTTCCCAGTGCTTATCATATTTAACGATTTTAATTAAAAATGAAATCTGAATTAATGGGAGGAAACTCATGGCTATAATTGGTGGTGATTACCCAATGCGGGAAGCTTTTAGCGTAATCCATACGAATATGAGGAGAGAGAAGGTGGAAGAAATCTAAGTTTTAGGATAATCATGTTTGTTTAATTCTTTATTACACCGCTTTCTGCTTCCCTATGTTCAGACACCGCAAACTCTCCCATTCATTTCTCTCTCCTCATTATCCAGGATTATTCCACAAATAGAGTATTTGGTTTTGCTTATAATACTAATCTCTCAACAACAGCGCTAATACCCAACCAAAAAAAGCTAAATCAGATCAAAATACAATTAATTAAATCAAACAGCCAAAAGCCCAGCAGAAAGCCGAATTTAATTAATTTCATTTCCTTGTCGATTGATCAATTAAACTCATTTTCATCATCAGCATCAGGAACAATACGATAGAAGAGTCGCCCTTTGAGAATTCAGCTCAATTCAACTCAGCTAATCAAGTAACTAAACTAAGGATTAGAGAAATTAAAGACTTAATTCCCTTAATTATTACTTAATACTAGACAAGAGAGAGAGAGAGAGAGAGAGAGAGATTAGGGTGTAATTAAGATGAAGATGAAGAAGCGTTAGCAGGAGCATTACTCTCATTGCTTTTCCCATTGTAATGGAGGTGAAGATTATGGTGGGCATCTTGGTGGGTATGATGGGAAAGCACCCTGGCATTGTTATCTACGTCTTCATCATCGTCATGGTCATCGTCATCGTCATTCTTCCCGTTTGGATGAGCCTCGCTTCCTCCAGAAAGGACATTAATGGCAGAAGAGCGTTTTGCAAAGGTATTCTTGTTGTTGTGCATCCAGACTTTGAAAACACCTCTTTCAACCCCGATGTCACTGCAAACCCCATTCACTAAATCTTCGTTGCTTTTCTGCATTTTCCATCCTACTCGTTCCGCTAACTCAAACATCTTGTCCTTCTGCTGTTGGGTGAATTTTGTTCTGAAACGTTTCCTGGTGCTGTTGGGGTTACCAGACCCGGATGAGTTTATGACGTTCTGGGTTGCTCCACCGCTGAGGGCAAGAAGCATGTGGGGGTAGGAAGAGGAGATTGGCGGAGGAGAGTGAGACTCACGCGCTGGCTGTGGAGGTGGGGGAGGCAGAGGATGGTGGCGGTGGTGGGGGTGGTACTCGATCACATTCACAGCAGCAAAGTCTTCCGGTTCTCGGCGGTGGAAATTCCGGTGGCAACCACAAGCGGCGCATTTCAGAGATGTGGGGTCTGAAGCTGTGGCTGTGGGGGCTGGCATGAACTCCCCACAACCATCAAGGGCGTGTCCTCCAATACTTGCCGCGTGGTTCTTCAGACACTCCTTATACACCCCTCCTACTCCTAATCCTACTCCTACTCCTACTCCTACTCCTACTCCTACAGACGCATGATATTCCTTCACCGGCGCGTGAGGGACAAAGTGGCGTTTCAACACGCCATTCGTCGCCTTGGAAGCCTGGATCCGCGGAGGCGCGTCGTTCTCACGCTCTGGACTTTTGCCAATCACAGCAGCTATGGTGTTTGCAGTGGTGTTTACATCCATTTTTGGTGGTCTAAGGATGGTAACCTTGAATTAACACCCAATACAGGTTGCTTTCATCTTTTATTCTTCTCAAGTTGAGTTTTTCAAGTCCCTGATTTCTTCATACTAAGGGATTAAAAAGACGTGATTTTTAAATCCAAAAACCCAAAAATGAGATTCAACCAAGCTAGCAACCCTGTTTATGTTTTAGGGTTATTAGGCTCTTTGAAAATCTGGGTCATAAATTTTTGTGGGAGAATAAGGTTTAGAGAGAGAAAGAAGAGAGGGGGGGAAGGAGGTAGAAAGAGATGATGGGCCTTTGCTGTTTATTGCTAGGTAGCTGGCTAGCAATTTCCATCGATTTATTTATCTGTGTTTTGTGCTTTGATGATATGATTAAGAAGAAGATGATGATGATGATGCGAGGGGTAAGAAGAGAGAGAAACAGAGAGCGCTGAGAGTGAGAGAGACTGTGTGACATATTATCACTATGTGCTCATAACTCTTAACCACATGTTTTTGCTAACCCTGGTTCAAATCTTGGGTCAAGTTCCCTTAACTTGGGTTACCTCTTTAATTTTCTCCTTTTTTTTTCTGTTTATGAGGACCTTGTCGCATTATTATGCAAATTAATAACCTTCTCTTTTAATTAAGCATTCAATGAAAGAGGTCAATAAATAGAACCCTAAATGTAAAAAAAAAAAAAAGGGGGGGGGGGGGGGGAAACCACATCTGAATAAACCTTTCTCTTGGTTCAAAATTTCGTATTGCATGTCCTTAACAAGGTTTAGAGCCTTAATTTTGTTTAAGAGATGATTAGCTATGAAAACTAGTGGATCTACATATTTACAAAACTTCATTGGAGTGTTGACTCGGTAAGTGACCCATGCGAGTTGACTTCTGTAGGTGGAATTTTGGCGATTAGTGAATGCTTTTCTTAAAGCTAGTTTAAATTGCTTTAGGGGGATATAACAAGTAACAACACAGACAAGAAAAGGTCAGATTTATTGTTTCTTTTTTTTGAAAAAAATGATACTACTATATTAGTATTATATACTCGGTTAATTGAGGCAGGAAAAAAATATTTACTGACTGTAGTCTGTAGCGCATCTTAATATGCGCAGCAGGACCACAAGGGAGAACAGAGGCATTACGCTTTTTACGTTTCTTTATCCCTTTTGTGTTTTTAATCCCCATTTGGCCCCTTCGTTTTCAGGGGCCCTTCCCTTCTGATATTTTTTGTTTTCAAATTGAAGTGTGTATTACGAATTTACGACCCCCTTTTTTAAAACCTACAGTAAAAAAGTACTAGTATTAAATAGTAATAATTGTGTTCATTAATTGTGTGACAAAATTAATTAATCCAAATCGTCATTTTAAGTGTAACGTATTTAGTTGGAAGCATTACATGTATTGCGAAAATGTAATGCTTTTGAGCAGGATTATGAGTCCATTTCAAGCTATTGGCTTGTAATTAAAAAACCTTACGTGGAGTTAACAACGTCATGATAATTCGTAATAGGAGTTTAAGGTAACCAAATTTACCGGATAGTTTAGATTATTAAAATAAATTAAGGGATGTTTGGCAATTAGCTGTTGGTTGTTGACTTTTTCTGATTGTTGGTTGTTTTGTTAGTTGTTTGATTTTTGGTTGTTTTGTTAGCTATTTTTATTGGCTAGTTGTATTGGCTGTTTGTGTAAAAAATGCTTAGTAGAGTTAGCTGTTTGTAGTATGAATTTTTTTTGTTTGATTTTCAATTATATCCTTAGCTTTATCTTCGGTACTTTTTTTACATTATGATTTTTTTAATTCATTTTTAGGTTTTTTTCCTCCATATTTCTAGTATTTTTTTATTGATAGTCTTTTTTCCATTATATTTTTGTGTTCAATAAATAATCACCAAAAATTGGAATTTGTATTAATAGGCTAATAACTAAATTATTCATTGATTGCCAAATTTTCTTAAGTAAGAATAAAATTTTTATCCCAATTTAATTTTACAATTAATGTTGATATTTTATGAATTTTTATCCCAAATTTATTTTTAAAATTTTTATTAATTGCAAAGATATTTTTTATTTGTATCTTAGATACCAACATGGTAATCTACTCTATAAACAACCAAAATAATTTGGATGGTACTTTTGGTGGAAGATGGAAGAAAAATAAAAAAAAAACAACCTTAAATAATTTGCATGGCAATTTTTGTAAATTTTAAGAAGTGTGTGGTAAACGTGGTAATTTACATCCCTAAAAGCCAAAACCTATTTACAAAAAGCTACTCTTTATAGCTTTTTACAAAATGTTTTTCCGGGGGTAAAAAGTCATTTCAATCCGTCAGCCCACCAAACACTCCAAATTGACTTTTTGAATGGTCAAACAGCCGAATTCCCCAGAAAAACTATTTTTCCAAAAAGATATCCAAAAAGTCAAACACAAACACCCCCTAAGATCAATATTGTATTTGCCTCTAACCTTTTATCCAATTAATATTAATAATAATAATAATAATAATAATCTATATAATATTAATAGCAAAGTTTGTGGGTCCCACTAAATGGAGAAAGGAGATTAATTGTAGGGATTTTGTCTAATCAAAAGATAGATAAATGCTGAATTAAATTATTTTGGTCCAAACATCAGTAATTATTTTGGCTAATCTGTATAATATTAATAGTAAAGTTTGTGGGTCCCGCTAAATGGAGAAAGGAGATTAATTGTAGGGTTTCGACTAATAAGAAAATATATAATTACTGAAACCAATTATTTTGGTCCAAACCTGTATAATATTAACGGTAAAGTTTGTGGGTCCCGCTAAATGGAGAAAGAAGATTAATTGTAAGGATTTCGACTAATCAGAAGATAGATAATTACTGAATTAAATTATTTTGGTCTAAATATCAGTAATTATTTTGGCAAAATAATAATAATAATAATAATAATAATAATAATAACAACAACAACAATAATAATCTAGATAATAATAATAATATATTAATAATAATATTAATATTAATAGTAAAGTTTATGTGTCCCATTGAATGGAGAATGGAGAAAGGAGATTAATAATAATAATCTTGATTTTGTGTATATTGTATTTGAACAATTATGTTACGGTACGTTTTCATTTGATAATATAATTAATGTTTCGCTCTTTCTAATTTAAATCCCTATTTATATATAGTTTAATTTTTTTATTTTCTATTAAAATAACTTTTTTCCTACACCGTGCATTGCACGGGTTTAAGACTTGTAGTAATAATAACATTTGGATGAGTTATTTAGTTAGGATAATTAGGTTTGGATAAATTGTGGCAAGTTAGGATGAGTTATGATGCTTTTTTGGGAAATTTTGTTTTCAGAGTGGATGTTTTTCTAGGGAATTGTGTTAGGTTGGAATAAGTTAGAATAAGTCAAGATAACTTAGGAGAGTTAGGACCAATCTGACAAAAGAACATGGCCTTAATATAAGAGCTCTTGTACAACTTTTGAGAACCTTATTTAGATTTTATATGTCGTTTATAATAATATAAAGGATTTTTGGACGAAATACACGAAATTTTATAGGTGTTGAATAATAATGCACTGAACGTTTTTTTTGGACTCTAAAACATTGAACATTGAGGATATTGGATAATATTGCGGCCGGAACAATGTTGGTGGTAGTTGACTCGGTGGTGACCTTACTTTGAGATGTTATTTTTTTTTTTAAGAAAAATATATTAGTCATCCTAGTTATGTGTACTTTCTTACCTGACAAAAATTTTAACTTTTTTCCACATCATTTTCTCAGCTGGCCATGTATGGTTGTCACCAAGTCTACCACCACTGGAATCGTTCCGGGTGCATTATTCTTCAATGCCCTTAAAATTCAATATCTTAGTGTAAAAAAGCGTTCAATACATTATTGTCCAATACTTCTAAAGTCCAGTGTACTATCATTCAAAACTCCTTATATAAATCAAGAATTAAGATTGCATTCTTTTTGCTACATTTGTTAGCAAAAGTAGAATCATCAGTATGAAGTCAATCATAAGAATGAGAGTTGGATTGCGTGCTTAGCTGTTTATTGTTTTCTCTCCTAGGTTAGGAAAAGTTATGTGGAGTAGTTCCTTTAACGCAAAATAATCCCAAATAAATAGTGTGAAAAATAAAGATCACAACAATTTTCCATGGAAACCCACCTTAGACCCAATGTAAGATGTAAAACCCGCGATCTTCCTCTTAGAAGGATTTTCCCACAATCTCCACTAAATTACACTACCAATGTAGATACTAGGTTTGTCTCCGGTTTACGAACAATAAATTGTTATTTTCTTCCTTAAACATCTAGCAGTTAGTCCAAACTATCAGCTCAATCCAATAAAGAATGTCTTGAATTCAAAAACGTAACCCAACCAGCGTAACCGACTGGTTAGCCCATTACGGTTGAACTATAACCGTCGATCACCAAGTTTATTATATAACCCTCAGTTTGTACCAACCAATATCCCACTTTGCAGAAAAGGGCCCGAGCATAACTGGCCGATTCCCTATTTGCACTTAGAGGCATGGAAGGTAATCGACTGGTCACCATCTTTGCAATATGATCCCTTGGATATAACTACCCATTCGCCAAAGACGCTGATTGGGCACTGACTGAGCCGTAGCCGACCGATTATGCTTTGAACCCTGTTGCGTTTTTTTCACCTATAGATACCCCCATTGAACTCATTATTCGTCATCCCAAAATTTCCTGGCATATTGGCACAAAGAAATTCTTCTGGCTTTCTCCCCTTTTTCTTTTACCTGCTACATGTTTTAAAGTCATTATTTTTATCATTTATTTTAATTAATTGTTGTGGATGATGAATTTTTTCATTTAATTCAACTTTGTAAATATTAATAATTTATTTTGAGGTTATTGTATTTTACAATAATTTTGAAAATGTCAAGAATCCTGAAATACATAAATTGATGAAAAATCAAGAAAATCATAAAAAGAAAAAGTCAAAAAATAGCCTATCACAGTCATATGTCCAAGCCAACCCAGAAATAAGTTTTTTTTTTTAAAAAAAAAAAATTAGATATGCTTCTACCACGCGTTGGCACATTTTTCCATGTGTCATGCTATCAGTTTAGAACATATATAATGACATTTCATTACTTTAGATTTTTGGTAGGGTCCATCTCGCCACATCATCTTATTTTTGAAATTTTTGGAACTCAATTCCTACTTCTCCACCCTAAAAGGAATTCTAAATTGGAACTTCGAACAAAATATTTGTCATTATCTTAATTTACTGCACGCAACATCTATTTTTGATGTAAAATAAAACTAGAAAAATAAATTTTCCACCAATAACAAATAAGAAAAGATGCAAGATGTGGATTTCATTCCGGAATGATTTAGAGATCCAGAATGAGTTCCAAAATTGTGGAACTTGCAAAAAATATCATTCTCAAGGAATGGAGTAGAATGACAATTGGTTGATTGGAATGAGTTTCAACCAATGCATTTTTTTTTTTTTTACATAGGTAATAGTCCAACTCATCAGGCCCCTATCTCATGGGTATAACCCAACAAGCCTTTGTAAGGGATCGGGACGGGGGATGCTAATGGCCCAAAGATGGGCATCACTCCAACCCACAGCACTCTCGGAAATGCTAAGAGAGAGATGCCGTCCCCAGGATTCAAACCCTGGACACTTGAGGTAGAAGGTGGACCTCTTGCCACTCAGGCAAGAGGTGATTGGCTTCAACCAATGCATATGCTCTTAGGTTGAGGTATTCTTAGAGTAATTCTAGAACATGCGTGACAACACCTATTTTGACTTCAAAATTTGTCCCCACTTTATCATTTTCTCTCAATTTTACCCCAACCACTATAAATATGCCCTCACTCCCACTCTTTTTCCACATCCTAAATCACCCTAACAGTCTTGACACTAGGTGATTTTAGTTTCTTCTAGTCCCTCCTTCATGTTATTATTTTACATCCATAATCTTGGCATTAAAACTTGTGGTTAAGATTTTAGTTCTTTGATTTTCACTCCATCCATATGCAGTAATAATGTAGAAATTAATGTTTTGATATCACTAATAATATTATTTCGGTAAATATGTTAATGTTTACATTAATGTTTATGCTTATGATATTCATTTCAATCTATTATTTGCATTTATTTTATTTTATTTTATTTTATTTTTTACAATTTGGTCATTTCAATTGTATGCACTAATGTAAAATCCCGAGTTTTGGATAAGGTAACCGTTATCCCCGCCTGGAAAAAAAAAACCGCTAAGTAGTGAATTTAAGTTTCAAGGACGAAACTTCTTTTAAGGGGGTAATGATGTAAAAACCCGAAAAATGCTATTATTTCTACCGTTAAAATTCATAACGTGCGTTTTATGATTTTATCATGTTATTTATTTATCTGTTTTCACATGGAGTTTTTAGGAACGCGAGGGAGTTAATTGAAATTTTTAGAGTATTAAAAATATCAGTTAAAGAATTTTTGGACTTCGGGTAGATTTTATTTGGATCAGTTTATGAAATTTTATCTGGGAATGGGTGTTATTTTGGGGAAAGAATTACTAACACTTAGGAGTAAATTATTTTGCTAATTTTTGCTGACATCATACGTATGACATTACCACCCTCATCCATATTTTCTTTCCTCTCCTCCCCTTTCTATATTAATCAAAAACCCTGCTCCCACTACTAGAAAATAGCTTATTTCCCACTGAAACTTCAGTGGGAAGCAGGCCACATTAGGTGGGAAATTGGCATTTCCCACTGTTTTCCCACCGATTGAAACAATGGGTGAAAGTGAGGTAAGAAACTCCTATTTCCCACCGCGGTAATTTTTCACTGGGAAATTTCCCACTGTTTACCCACCTATATACTCCCAAAGATCTGTGGGAAACTTTCCCACTGTATCCAATTTAGTGGGGAAATTTCCCTCTGAAGTGGATTTGGTGGGGAATTTTCCACTCTACAAATCAATTGCTAATTTCCCACTACATTTATATTGGTGGGAAATTGGTGATATCATAAAAATCATGTTTTAAATCCTATACAATTAAATGTATTAATATATGAAAATATATACATATACACTTGGGAAAACACACATTCACCATAAACACCAATGGTACACATTTTTAGCAAAAACTATCTCTAAGATGCATATTTATTGATTCTTGTTTGCACAAGAAAAATCGAGTCTAAGTCACAAAATCATATATTAATTCATAAATGAATTGAAAGAAACATAAGCCTAAGTCACAAAATATGCCATACAACACATTCTAATTAGTGTTGATCACAATAGTACCAAAATACATAAATTCTAAGTCACAAAATCATGTATCAATCCAAATCTTCATTTGCTCTTCACAAGTAAGTTGAGTTGGGCTTGGTTGGTTGGTGCCTTCAACCAAGACTTCAATCGATTGCGTGGCAAGAGTCTCATCGAGCTTTTTCATATATTTTTCCTAAATGAATTGGACATAAGTAAGTTTATAAATGTATAATAATATAAAGAGAGTATAACTTGAAATATACGACCTCTAAAGACTTACATGAGTTGTCGCATATTTGTCCTCAACCCATTCGTTACCTTTCATTTGATGTAGGCGAAAATACATGTTGTTTACCTTTAGCAACCTAAAACAAGCATAAACAAGCATAAATAAGTTGTTTGTTTATTACTTCGACAAACTTTACACATAAACCAGAAACAATCTGTCAACAAAAAAATTTCACAATTCTCTCCTTATAAAGGTAACAATTTGGCATTCTGCAAAACAGATAACAAAATAAACAAAACCAAGCCTGAATTTTCATGTTCATAAAGAATTAGTATGTTACCATTCAGCAAAAGAGGTACTTGGCCGAAAATCTAACACCTTCATAGCCAATCTTATCATTCTTTTTTCTCGTCATTCCTCCTTGCAATTACAAAGCAAAGCACAACAAATGAAAAGCCACAAAAGTAGGTGCTAAGAAAGAAGGAAAGAGACCTTAGTAAAAATCTTAAAGCAGTAATTGAGTGTCCTCTTATGGAGACATGGAGGAGAAGCAATGATGCATGATAACCTAATTAAAACTAGAGTAGAATTTGTTTTCTTGGGTAGTTGGATAGTTCTTATACCAAACCAACTAAATCTTCCAAAACAAATGCTTGTGATTGCAAGTCATCAATGAAAAAGGGGTCGTTCATCATCAACATTTAAGTACATGACACTTCTCATACACCATCTAGAAAGCTAGTTTTGAGCCTTTTATCCTATAGGGTAATAACAGAGCGAGTGGCTTGCACAACCGTGCTTATGTTTCTCACCACCTCTGCACATGGTGCCCTAAGTTCACAATCAATTTCAGTATAGTACAGAACAAGAACATGGGATTCATTGACAAACTTTCGACTAGATCATACCAAACAGTGGTCATTTTGTTCTATGAAAACCAATAATTCTCGAAAAGCCTATACTTTTCCCCAACAATTGAACAATACTTAACTACTCACACAACCTCAGCTATTAAGCAATTTAGTAGAATATTGTAATAGTGGTTTGTTAGACCTCGGATTTTATCGTTCTTCTCAGGGAGTGAGGGGCCTTGGTCATAGAATCTAGGTCTAAGGTCGGGTTCGAGATCGCTAGGTAAGGAAATCGGTTTGAAGGGGATCACAACGCAAGAAACAAAACTAAGGTCGGTCAAGGAAAGGAAATGGGCTTCAGAGGCTTTTCGAGATGTAAACGGGGATAAGGAAATGGGTCTTGCAACAAGGGAATAATAAGGAGGGAGATCAAGTGGCAATTCCGTTAGAAAATATCCACCGAGCTTCCTCTTTCGAGGATAGTCCGTATTAACTACCTCAAAGCCCACCACGGACCCGGAGGGTTAATGAAGCGGAATTACCTAGTTAACCTCCTTCCACTTTCTTGGGTGAGCATTAACTATCCCATCTCCTACCTTCCAACACAAGTGTTGGATGTATTCGGGAGCTTTCGATCCTAAACACATACTACTTGAGGGAAGGAAAGGAGTGGGAAATTGATTTCCCAACTAATTACTCACTAAAATTGCTAACCCAAACCTAATCACTCATTCACACCCTTAATTACCCCCTAACCCATAGGATTTCTAGCCAATAATCATGATACTAACCAAGCTAACAACATCCAAACCAATCCTAAGCATGATTTCTAACAACAAACAATCAAGAACAAGCAAAACAATGAAAGTAGCAGTCAAAGCAATTAAGAAGCAAAAAAGTAATTAGCAAAGCAATTAATAAAGGAGTTAAGGAAAGAGAATACTTATTAAAATGCTGGAAATGAACAAAGAAAGGCAATGGGAATGATAATCCAACAATCTCTCAATTGATTGAATCCTCAATCCTTGAACAACACCAAAAGTCTATCAAAACCTAGAATAATTAAAGCTAATCTCTCACTAATCTCTCTCTAAAACAAGCTGAATGTAAAAGTCTAAAAACTAAAATCCAATCCCCCGATAAAAATCGTCACTTGGAGTATATATACAAAGCAAGGTAGTTAACCAAAACGCTTCCGTTTAAGCCTAACAATATGCGCAGAATTAGGGAGTTCGCGGGCGCAACCTACCCCGTCGCAGGCGCGACCAAGCGAAATGTGCCCAGGCGATTCTGGGCTTCGCAGGACCGCAGGCGCTGTCTGGGAGACGACGGGCGCGGTGTTCTTCTGGATTGCATCTCCCTTGGGCATAGCGGGTGGCACGACCAAGGTAACGGGGGCTACGACCCTGTTTTCTTCCCTTTGCTTCCTTCCTTCAAAGGCATGTAACGCCCGCTACAAGGATCGTAGCGGTTGTTACCTCACTGTTCATCACCAAATTTGGGAAAAGGTTTCCCGGGTCGGCTTCGCTTCGGCTCTCGGCACGGGAAATCGCTCGGGATTTCCTGAAAACCTCTAAAACAGCCCATTTTGCCTCGTTTTTATGTAAAACGCGAAAACCTACAAAATAACCAAAAACACAATAAAAGGCACGAAAATAGACTAGAAACAAGTCAAAAGACCAAGATAAAAGGCGATATTTAGGCCCAAAAATGGGACTAAACACTCCCCCCACACTTGACTTTTGCTCGTCCCGAGCAAAACAAAATAAAAACAAAACAAAAACTAAACACTAACTCCTCTGTCGTGGGAGGAAAGGAAACGAGTACATTTTGCGTATGCACCAAGCCCTTTAAACCCCCTGGCAGCCCAGGTGCACGAGCTGGTCTCGTGAGGGTTTGTAGCGGCTCTACCCATAAAAGTCAAAGAAAAAGGAGAGAGGGAAAGTGAAAAACAAAACAAAGGAACGAATTAAAAAGAGAAAACAACTTGCTTCAAGGAATCATGCTATCGCAATCAAGAAAACGATACTAATCATCCAGTTGTGAGCACCACGAAAACACCTAACTCAAGCAATTTCCAATCTTAGAGATTTTCGACTCCCGACATATCATGCAAAGCTAAATCCCATATGTGCATGTGCTTAGTGGGTTCTGGATGATTCTGATCGATTTCACAAGAAAAACTCACATCCGAGCTCGAATCAAAGCGAAAAGGATACAAATAAGCGATGTCTTTCCCTTGTTTATGTCGCCCTTGGCTTGGTGAGGGCCGCAGAAAACGCAAGGTGAGACTTTTATTAAAGATTCATTTATTAGCGTTGGCTTGAGAAAGCTCAACGAGATTGGCGTTAGTTTTTTCGGGAATTGAACGACCCATAACGGGGTTTACCCTCCCAACATGGTCTTTTTCATACACCTCATCATTACGAAAATGAAGTGCTTAAGGGGTAAGAGCGCCGTACCGCTCATACCTGTCCCATGTAGGTAGACTAACTTAACACTACAGTTCAGATTTAATTAATTTAATTAGGTTTCACTTTTTCAACAAGCTCGGATATGGCCAATTAGAGTCTCACAGTTTCAACCAGAATGTGAAATAAGACAGGGATCTTGCTAGGCACTCAATGAAGGGAATCTAGATAGATGAGTCATGACAATGCCCAAGCTAGGGTCGAAAATGCTCAAACCGGTTTCTTTCAAGAAGATTAAGAAAGTCTTCTAACATTGACAACACTATCCAAGAAACCAAGCAAAAAAAAGCAAAACGAAAACTTTTAGGGTTTTTCACTCCCTTTTTTCGCCTTTTCACACAAGTTTTTAAAATTTTAGGCAAAAACTAGGAAAAACAAAAACAAAAATGCTAGGTGATCTACCCTTGAAACAGAATATCTCTCCCCCCCCAACACTTAAAACTCCAGAATGTCCTCATTGTGGGAAAGGTGTCACATGAAAAGGGTAGAGAACTTACAAAAAAAAAAAAACAAAAACAACTAGCAAGCAAGTAGTGGCTACCCGAGCCCACACGATCCACAACAATAATCCCAACACAGACACTCAAGGGGCTCGCCACCCAAAAAAAATCAAGCATGCAATATGGATCCAAGATATACACATAACAAAAAGTGCGGAAAGAGGTTACCTCAAGGTCTTCAAGTAAAGAATAGAATCAATCCGCGATCCAGGAAAACATCACACTTGGGGTTAGGAATAAACAAAAAAAACATAATAAGTGTGAATGTTCGCATGCATAAAAGAAAAAGAACAAAGACAAAAATAGACACAAGACACTAACTAAAGAACAAAAGAAAAGACAAACTACACTACAAAAAAGCGTCACTTGTGCCACGGTAAAATTCGTGGCACAAGTTCGAAATTCCCATGGAAAAACCGTCTTGCCACGGGTTTTCTTCAAATTAGCCCCGTGGCACAAGTGGCCGTGGCAAGGTTGTAGCCACGGGAAATTTACTACCGTGGCTAAATGAAAAATCGTAGCCACGGGAACTCCCGTGGCAAGCACTGTCCTTTGCCACGGGAAGACCCGTGACAATCACTTTTCTTGCCACGTGTAGTCCCGTGGCAATCACTTTTCTTGCCACGTGAAGTCCTGTGGCAACAAATTTTCTTGCCATATGAAGTCCCGTGGCAATCACTTTTCTCGCCACATGAAGGCCCGTGGCAATCACTTTTCTTGCCACGTAAATTCCCGTGGCAATAACTTTTTGGGCCATATTGAGGCCCGTGGCAAGTACACATCTAGCCACTCGCACTTCCGTGGCTATGTACCTTTTAAAGGAACAAACATCCATGGCAAGTTTGCTTCTAGTCGTAAGAGTGTCGTGGTAGGGTTAATCCTTATACTATAACAATATCTGTGGCAAGCCTTACAATTAGCATACATTGTACAATAAATTACAATAATTAATATTGATATTAATTGATATAACGTATATAATATAACTAAGAAATATAATAATTGTCTCAGAATAAATATATACATATATATATATATATATATATATATATATATATATATATATATACACACACACATACCTGAATAGTTTTTTTTTAAAAAAAAAATCATACTAATACCTAACACAAAAATCAATTAGCTAAGCAAAGTTCATAAAATAAATCCGCACAACTAGCAATCTAATAACTAATAAGTCTTCCTCGAGTTGAACTATCTCTAAAAACAAACTTGACTTCAATTTTTGCATGATCTGCAAGATGACGAATTGTTTTCCTGAAAAAAAAAAACATGATAGGAAAAATAACAACATTAGCATTATTCAAAAAATTATAAAATACAAATAGTAAATCACAAGAGTTCTAGTTAAGAATCCAAAGACTTGTTTAAGAATACTGATCCATATAGAAAATATAGAACAAATTTTAGCAAAACCTCCTATATTAACTGAGCTATACAATGGTTAACACTAACCATCAAATACCTACAAGTTAAAGAATGTTCATGGCTATATTAAAATAATGAAGAAAGTTGGGCAAAACCTCCCCAATAAATTGAGCAACCATAGTCTTTGTGGGAAATAAACCTAAATGTCATTCTTTCAAAGGATAACATGCAAAGTGTAAACATAACCCAGAAGCAGAGAAGGATGGAAATAAGCACAAATTTGTAAAACCTACCAACAAATATCAACAATTTCATTCCATATCACCACTAGCGGAAGATGTCAAGAATTTATTCATCATGCTCATCATCCTTTTTTCCCACAACCGATTGTTAGCTTCAATCTTGGCATCCAATTCTTTGCTAATCATCATAGCTTGTTGCTTAACTTCTTCAGCTTCTTTTATGGTTGCTCTGCTTCTTCAGCATCCAATTCTTTGCTAATCATCTTAGCTTCTTTGCAAAGCCTAGAAGATAACCAAAATTTGCAATTTAAAAAGTAAAGTCTGCTTTGAAAAAAAAAGTTGGTGTTAGGTTTTACCTTTAATGGAGAGGAGATAGACAATGAGAAGAAGGGGGAAATGGTCGCCGGTCTATTAAGCGATTTTGGCGGAGGGCAGTGGCTGGTGGCGGTCAGGAAGGAGAGAATCTGACGAAAAGTGTAGGGCGAATTATATTGACAACTTGTCAGAATCGTGAGAAGAGGTTCATAATCATTTTTTTCTCCTTTCATAATACAAGTATCACGGATGTGGTTGCATCTGTGAGGGGCTAGGACACTCAATGCATGGATCATAAAAATTATTTAAGTTACCTGTGAAGATAAAGGTCAGGGATATTGTTGTCCAATAATAAAGGTCGGTATATTACAATCCAATACCCCAAAGGTTGGTATATTGTGATCCAATATCCCTTTTAAAATTGAACCTGTACTTTGCCATATCCTAGATGGGGTCTGAGGAGAGCAATTGGTGCTGAGAATCAAATGTTTCCAGAAAAAGATGATTCAATTTGACAGTCTTTTATGCCTTTCTTAATGTCCTTAATCAGTATCAACGGTCGGAGATCCAGAGTTTGCATTATACAGAAGATTTGCTATGCTACTGATCACATGAAAAATAATCATATAAAGCTATACACCCAGCATTAACAAATAGGGAAAAGAGAGAAAAGGGGGGGGGGGGAAGCAAACATCAGTAATACAAATTAAGAAGAAAATGGCAAAACTTGACCCAAAAAAGAAGAAGAAAGAAGAAGCCAGTAAAGGAAAATGTTGTGCATTTGTACATAATGCAATTTTTTAACAGTTAATATCATAAGAATTGTTGCTAAGCAAGAAGATTGACAAACTAATACTCTAAATTTTGTTCCCTTCAAGTGAAAGACAACAATAGAGAAAAAACTGACCCCCCTCCCCCCTTTCCATTTGGTTAAGACAGCTATACTTTTCTGATTAAACCTTTTCATTGAATAGCTTTTACAGACAGTGAATTTAATTGTTCAAATTTCTATATGTTTGAGGCATTTTGGAGATATTGCTATGCAAAATGCCTGTACTGTTCAGTAGCATAGTCAACTTTAACTGATGCGCTTTGAATTGGCCGTCAAGAAGAAAAGGGGAGGGGGGAAGCAAACACCAGTAATACAAAGAGAGAGAAAGGAGCAGGCATAAGCTCGATATTGCAAAAATTCACAGCGCCATAATCAAATTAAGAACAAAAGGGCAAAACTTGAAGTGGAAAAAATTTTAGGGTTAGGAAATCAATTACCTAAGAAATTGTTGTCACAACGCCAAACCCTAGCCAAAGTCCATCTTCCTAACCTTGACAGAGAGCAAGAGAACAGAATTAAGCCATTATTGATACAGTAACGATGAACAAAATTAAACCCTAGAACGCTCAGATGGAGAGTTAGATGAGGATGAACAGAGCAGCGAGAGACGAACCAGAGAGTGCTATTGAGAGACGAACTAAACGAAAGAGAGATTGCGATTGATCAGAGAGTGCGATGGGGATGAATCAGAGCAGCGAGATGGAGGAGGTTTCGCTGGAACCAGAGAGTGCCTTGACAGACGCTCAGGTCGAGATGGAGGAGATTCTTCCTTTCTTTTAGTATTTATTTTAACTAGTTTTTTGGGTGTCAATTTATTTATCTGTCCCCTTAAAAATTGCGCCAAAAACATTGAATTCATCATACCAAATTAATGTCATTAGATTCGTAATAAAAAAATACTATTAAAAAAATATAATATTATATTTTTTTCAATACATTTATATTAGAAATTATTGAAAGATTGACACTAAAAACCTAAATCGTAAATGACAGATAAAAAGGAACGGAGGAAGTAGATAACAAAAAGTTACACCTATAAAATTAAATGAAAAACTTGTAAATTTGTACTCTAAATTTAGAAAAGTGATACAAAAAATTTTTATATACATATTAGGGATGACAATAAAATCTGTAACCCGCCCTGCAAAAAGCGGGTAAGGGTACAATTTTTTTTAAAAAAAAATACGGGTACGGGTCGGGTATGGGTATGGGTACGGGTACGGGTACGGGTACAGGGTAGTACCCGGTGGGTACCCGACCTGACCCGCCCCGCAAATAAGAAGCCCAGAATTTAGCCAAGGCCCACTTAGATTTCGGCACAGAAAGACTGTCTCTCTGCCCTAATGCCCTTTCTAATTTTTCCCCGTCACTCCCTCGGGCTCTTTTCTTATGCTCTCTGCTCTGCTAAGGTTCTTTTCTTATGAAAATATCATATCATTCTGATTTCTGAAAATATCATATCATAGCCCCGAAAACAGTGGTTAATTTGTGCATATGGGTATAAAATGGGTGGTAAAATTTAATCTTTATGTATACACGTATAATACCCGCTGTACCCACATACCCACTACCCGGTGGGTACGGGTAAGGGTACAAATATTTAGTACCCGCTAAATATGGGTAAGGGTAAGGGTAGTGATTTTGAAAACGGGTACGGGTAAGGGTACGACTCTACCCGTCCCGAACCCGCCCCATCGCCATCCCTAATATATATATATATATATATATATATATATATAAAGAGAGAGAAAAAAAATGGATTATAAATATAATAATCCCTATTTTCGGTTTGTATTCTGGTGGTCCAAAATAAATTGTATTGTAGTGGTATTAAATCCACCTCTAAATTCTTTTTATTCCTTTCATGCATGCCCTATATTGTTTTTGTTTTTATTTTTTCGTTTCTGCCCCAAGAAAGGTAATGATATGTAGTTACTATGATATTTTTTAAATTATTTTTTTGAGACTCATAGTAATTATTATGATTTTTTTAAAGGAATAAAAGTGAAAAAATTAAAAAAAAATTAAAAAAAATTGGGAGAAATGTCGTAAATTTATTAAAAATCGGGATAAAGTAACATACTAAGTTTTGAATCAAATGCAACCTATGATATTTAGAGTATACTCTCGATAATGTTCTACTACAATACAATTTTATTTATTTTTTCTGGACCACCAGATTACAAACCAATAATAGGGATTATTGTTGTCCAATTTGTAAAATATGGGATTAATATTTTTCTATATATATGTGTGTGTGAGAGATAGGGATGGCAGCGGGTCTTGGACCCGGCCTAGACCCGGTCGGACCCGCCCCATTAAAACGGGTCTAGGTCCAAAAAAAATGGACCATGGTCTCGGGCGGGTATGGGTCCGAAAAATATTTTGCGGGTCCGGATCCAGGTCCAAGCATGGACCTGTAGACCCGACCCATGGATCCGTCACAATATAAACATTTATAATTAATTTTACAAAAAAAAATTTAGTTAACTAAATTTGAAATAAGATTACAATCCTAATATGCGATTCTGTCACACAGTCACTCTCACGCAGGCCACATTGACCACAGCTGCACTACTACTCTACTGCCCAATGCCCATCTCCCTCACCCTCTCACCACACAATCTCACACACTCCATCTCCATTCACAGTCCACACACCACACTCACACATTCTCCAATCTCCACCAGGCGACGCAGCACTAGAGTCTGCAGTAGCAACACCAAACTCACACATTTTGTTGATGTCTTGTTGACTTTTGTGATGTTTTAACATTGGAAACTTAGAATTTGCACGTATCATCGTATATTGGTGTTTTGATGTTTTTATTGTGTTAAAAATAGGTATTTTTAAATTGAATAGTTACTATTATACATGTATATAAGTATAAAATTACTCTAAAAGTTAATAAATCTAGTAAAAAATAAATAATATGGTTGGACCCATTAAGGACCCGTTAAGGATCCGTGGACCCGTTGAGTCCGGGTCTGAATTTTTGAGACCCATCGGGTCCCGGGGCGAGTACGAGTCCAAAAATTTTGGCGGGTCCGGGCTTGGGTCCAGCAGGGCCCGCCGCAGACCCTGCCCATTGCCATCCCTAGTGAGAGATCATTACTACTCCCTCCATTTCATATAAATTATCATTTCAGAGCGTCCATTGTCACTCTTCGATCGATAATTTATCATATAATTAATTTATTATTAACAATGACAATATTATAGATTTCAAAATTAATTATTTTCTTTATGGTTGAAAGGTTGAGATCATTCTATAATTTATTACATAAAGATTTCTACCGTATATTCCACTTTAGTTAATTTAAATTTTAAATTTGATGATTGATAATTTAAAATAGGGGATTACTTCTACAGTATATCCCACTTTAATTAATCCAAATTTTAAATTTGATGATTGATATCTTAAAATTGGTGAGGTATTTCTACAAAATACGTAAACTGTTTGATTTGGGCGGTTATTACTAAAAAATTAAGTAACTTTATGTAGATAAACTTCCAACTAATTATTGCGGTGTAGATTAAACGTTTTTGCGAATCAACTATTGAAATGAAAGGTGGTATAAAATTCTCCAATTGAAGCAGGGAAGCCTTTTAAAGCACCTCCATTCTGTAATTTATATGTTATTATAAAGATTAAAGATATATTAAAAATTAAAGATTAAAGATTAAAGATTTCGGTACTACAGTGACGTACAAATAGCTGGAATTATACCCTTTATTTTTTGGATGAAAATTGTCCGCCTAACATTTGGTGAATCTCACTTCATTTTTGGGTATACAATTAAGACGGATCATGTACAACATCTACGATGTGTTTTAATCCGTCTTAAAAGCACTACATTCTAGATGGGGTAAAACCCGTCGTAATTGTACTATCATCTACGATGGGTTTTAAAGCCCGTTATTGACCGGTGGTCATAAATAAAGACATTTCTAGTAGTGAACAAAGGTCGTTGCAAAAATATGGAATCACGTATTACAAGTTTGTAACAAGATTGGGTGTTGCATAAAACGGTATGTATTAAATATCTATTTGACATTTTTGTTAACTACTCATGTCCCATAATAAAGCTTATAAATAGACAATTTACCAAAATAATTTTTAGTATACTTATAAATAGACATTTTTGTTAACTATCAGCTAGTCAAATTATGATTTTTCAATTTTTTTATATTTATTACTTTAATCAGACTTCATCGGAATAAATCAGTGGTCATCACCTCCATAACCGCTCCGGTCAAGTACTTATAATCGAAGCCAGACTTATTTAATCGGATTCAGATACAAATTAAATTTCTTTTTATCTAATTCGGATTGGATTTTTCTGATTTGCATCGGAGCGGATTTACTTCGAAGTCGGATTTGACTGCCATCTGTAATTTTTCTGATTTGCATAAGTACTTTTTTACCACATTAGTTATAGGTCATTCGTTTACGGCATATCATTCCCATGGGTGATATTTTCCCATGGCATGTTATTGCCACGGGTGATATTTTCCCATGACATAAGTATTTTTTTGCCACGGAAGTTCCAGTCTGTGGCATGTTATAGCCACCGGTGATATTTTCCCGTGGCATAAGTATTTTTTTGCCACGGGAGTTGTAGTCCGTGGCATGTTATAGCCACGGGTGACATTTTCCCGTGGCATAAGTATTTTCTTGCCATGGGAGTTGTAGTCCGTGGCATATTTTTAACCATAAAAAGCACTATAAAATTTCCCCGTGGCAAGACTAAGAAATTGCCACGATTTTAGATTTCCCGTGGCATAATTCGTGGCACAAGTGAAGATTTTTTATAGTGCTAATTACAAAATTTACATAAACACTGGCTAACCTCAACCCCAAATCTCATTCTTTTAAGGCGGGAATTGAGGGTGAAACAACTCTCATGACCGACCTTATCAATGATGAAGCAATGGATGCGAAATAACTTAAACCATGGGGCAACGAACTCAACAAAACCAACTAACCGACACACTTCCCCAAACTTCCCCATAAAGCACCCCCCACACTTATCTAACACTATCAGTGTAAATCAAATCAATAAAGAGAGTAAAGTGGGAGCGGGGACACTTACAAATCATTGCTCGGATCCTTCCAGAGGAGGATATGGGTGATAAGGAAAATAGGTGGGATAGTGGCAGTTTCTGTACTCTGGTGGTGCCGGGGGATTGTTTGCAACGAAGTAGTGGTAATACCCCCAGTCACGCCAATACTGGTTTTGTTGTTGAAAGTACTCCTCGTGCCTTTGAAGGTGTGCATGCACATTGTTGAGTGTGGACTACTGGGCACGTAGCAACTCTTGTTGGATCTTTAACAGATTGTGCTGACCTTGGAGTAGCGTCCGTTGTTCACGAAGGTCAACTCTCATTTGATCAAATTGAGACTTGAGATGCTCAACTGAAAGCTTCCCATGGATAACTTCTACATCCACTAGCTTCGCCATGACAGGAATGCTCCTCTTCCTCCTCCTATTCATCCTCTCCTTCTTCTTCTTTATTGCCCTCCTCTTCTTCCTCACCATCAGACACATCTGGGCCTCCCACCTTGCGGCGGGTATCACGCTCTTGGCCACAAGACCAATTATGCTCGTTAGTGATATCCAACCATTGCTCGGCATGGTCTGGATCCAAGAGAACTTTCGTTCGGTTATCGTTGTGTCCATGGAAATAGATCGTGAAAGTCGAGTGTTTTGCGAGGATGTTTATTTTCCGCAACCGTACCCTGTCGATAGGATCCGGAAGATAGCGTGGATTCCACTTCTTCAAGTACTTCCCAAAACCTTCTTGGGCGAGGAAGTGGCAAATAATGTGCCCCATCCCAATGGTCATAGGTCGGACTTCCGTGCTAATCTCCTAAAGACAGTGTAGAATGCAAGATCCGGTGTTGACCCGTTTACCCCTTACGACATTATAGATCACAAAGAGATCATCCTTCCGAACTTTGGGGAGTCCATCATCTCTCCCGAACACTGAATTTGTCATGATCCTCTGGAGAATTCGGACTACCGGATTGCAAAAATCACGCCCCTTAGAGTTTCGGGGGCAATGATAACGTGGGTTTCCGTCTCTCGTGCCGAGATTCATCCTCCTCCAACACGTTAAGGCTTTCATCGCCCCTTGCTCATCAAAGTGCTTGCATCGCTCATAGTACTTCCCATCATCGGGCAACCCCAACCTTTGGCATAAACGCTTCAAGGTACACTGCTTATCGTTCTTGGCGACTGGGTATTCAAAATATGCATCTTTCTTGGCGTCATTGTGAACCTTCAAAGAGCTTAAAAATTCGAGGACGGGTTGGTTCATAATCGATTCATCGATCATGATGAATACCTCCCAACCAAGAATACGAATAAGGTAATCGAAGCTTGGTTTACAATGAATTGCTTCTACCGTCGCCGCATCATATATGTCCGGTGCACAAATCTTCCGTGCTTGGAGCGCTTCATACCGTTGTTTATGCTCATCATCCGGAAAGTTACATCCGCATTTGGTTCACACCGAACTAGTGTGGCCATTTGCGCTCGGTAACGTTCCTTTGAGAATGAGAATGGCCCTACTTGCGATGAAGGAGTCTCTTCAACTTGTGAACGCTTGCTCCTTCCACTCATCTTTGAACCAAAAGAATGTGGGAACAAGAAACCTTGGCAAGAACTTGACAATAATAGTGCCTAAATCTCAAAGGTAAACCAAAAATTCGACACAAGTAACAAACAAGTGAGTTTGAAAAACTCATGCACAAATTCACTAGAGATTACCTCAGATCGGAACACTTGAACATGGATTCTGAACCAAAGTACATAGCACACACGCACAAAACACAAAAAACAGCTTACTAATCTGAGTGTACAGTGCGAATGTGTGTGAAAATCGACAAAAACTCTTAGTGCAACAAGTGTGTAGGTGTTTTGACAGATGAAATGCCACAACTAATCACTCAAAACACTAATACAAGAACATAACACACAAACTCAGCACACAGTAAGGTGAAATTTTGTTTAGAAATTAACAGATTCTATCCCTAACTCAACATGAATGACCAACAAACCAAATGAAAAAGAGAAGGGAAAGGAAATTCACACAATGACACAAGAAATACCTCCTTTAGTTGTGTAGAATGGATGCTCGAGCAATGTCACACACTTGGACTGAATCTAGGCAAAAATTGAATCCCTAACAGCCGATTAGAGCAACAATGGAGAAGGATTGGGGTTTAAGTTTCGAAAATGGAGGGAGGAAGGGAGTCGAATTGATGATTGAGAGGGATGGAAGGGTGTGGGTGTGAGTTTTGTCGCAGGTTTTAGGGTTGTAGAGAGAGAGGGAGTTGAGTTTATGAGAGAAGAAAGTGAGAGAAGTGAAAAAGAGACGGGTTTTAGGGCTGAATAAAATCGCAGATAGTGTCAGGTCGCGCGACCGACTTGACATGGCGCCACGTCTCGAGAAACAGGGATTCTTTGGGTTGCTCTTCATGGCGCTATCCTTTCCTCTCGGCATTGCTCGCCTCGGAGCACTCATCTGCTTTGCTTGATGTAGCGGGTGCTACAAATGGGGTAGGGCCTGCTACCTGCTGCTGGCTATTCCAACACTCCAAAACATTCCAACTCCCAAAAACTTTCATACTTCAACACTCAATTCTTCCATTCTCCAACCCTCCTTCACACTCATTTTCTTTCAAAAACCTCACGCACTCACACTTCTTCTTTCACTCCAACTTCAATTCATTATTTTTCAACTCCAATTCTTTTTCTATTTTTCACATCATTTTTCTCTCCTTTTTTTTCAGACTTTTTCTTTTGAACCTAGAACTAATACCTCAAATTACAAAAGAAAGAAATAAAGAGAAATTAAAAAGACAAGAAAAATAGAAAACCTAAAGAAAACTAACAAGAAAAATTAAAAAGAAGAAAAAGGAATAAAAATTAGAAAAAAATGCAAAAACTAAAAATTAGAATAGGAACCTCAAAAATTATGGGATGCCTCCCATAGAACGCTAGTTTTAGGTCCCTAGCTCGACCTAAATACCCGTTTGATCCTAGAGAGACGTGGTGCGCATGAAAGGTATATATTTAGCTTCTTCCACCATGATCGCTTCTTTTACCTTCCTCTCCAACTTCTCCCGTCCTTGGACAACCTTAAGTCAAGTTGTCATTCCGGTCGTTTGGTTGACCAAGAGCGAGGAAGAGGTGATGACATTTTCAATTTCTTCCATCGTCGCTTCCTTCTCCTTTTCCAACACCTCCTCATCACCTCTGCAAATAGAACAAGGTTTTCCTCCGGTGGTTTGATTGGGTGATGGGGATTAAGAAGAAACTTAGACTCTTTCACAAGAGGTTCTCCAAGTTTCAGACACTTGGGAACAATCTCCTCAAACTCTATGCCCTCAATATAATAAACTTCATCTAACGAGATTTCCCTCCTCAATGGAATAATTTTGAGGGAATCATCATGTGATGCATCTTCAATTACCTCGGCTTCGGGACATAAGACTTTGAGATGATCTTTTTCATTCCCATTATCGAGTTCCACTCCAAGAATAGAGACATCCTCTTTATGCTCATGAACAACAGTGGTCACTGAATTGACTTCAACACAAAGCGGCTTGAAAGATAGTTTCTCAATCGGAACATCATGCCTTAGATCTATATGCTCTACATCCATCAAGTGTTGAATCAACCATTTGGGGAGAGGAATTTGCATTTGGTGGGAATCAAATTGCTCCTCGGGTCATTCAAGAACATTTCCTTCCAAAACTTCTTCTTGTTCTTCCTCCACCTTCTCTTCTATGCAATTGACTTCCTTAACAATCACATCCCCCTTCTCATCATCAACCACTTGCTCGACCTCCATACCCTCTCCTTCGATTTTATCCTCAATATCTCCCTCATTCTCTCCAAGAACTCTCCCCTCCACCATCTTAGGTACCTCAACTTCTTCTCCACCCCGCAAGGTAATATCATTCACCTCCACTCCTTGAATAGGAATGGGTTGGATAGGTGTAAGTTGAAATTGGTTGGCTTGAGCCAATTCGAACTCGAGACTTTGGATAAAAACTTGATCCTCCTCTCGGTCTTCCATGATTTGCTCCAACATCAACTCAAATGAAGATTCTTGGGGTAGTTGAGAAATTTGGGGTTGTGGAATACTTTGTTGGTTTAGATGGATGGTTTCTTCTTGAATAAATGAGTGGTGGTCAAAGGGTTGAAAAGTAGAAGGGTAAAGGTTGGTGGTGTGGTTATGAAAAAAGGATCTTGATCGATGTGGGAAGAATGTATGGCATTCACTTGCTCTAATTGTTGAAAATTGAAGATTTGCTTTTCTTGAGCCATTTTCAATTGGTTAGAAGTCTCCTCATTCGCCTTTTCTTTTTGCATTTCATAAATAGAGGCCAAAAGAAGTGCAATAATGGGATCTTGCTCCAAAGATGAATCTTCGCCTCTTGATTTGCTACCTCCCAAATCGGGAGCATGTTGAACGAGCTCATGAAGGAATTGGTTAGCCCCCTCCGCAGTCTTCTTCAAAAATGTCCCTCCGGATGCGATATCTATTGATTCTTTGAGAGAATCAAAGAGTCCACAATAGAAGTGCTCAAGAAGCATCCAGTTGGGTAGATTGTGGTGCGGACACTGACGCTGGAGACTTTTGAATCTCCCCCATGCTTCAAAAAAAGACTCTCCGGCTTTTTGCTTGAAACTCATAATATCTTCTCGGAGTCTACAAGTTTTGTCGGTCGGGAAAAATCTTTGATTGAAATCTCTCTTAAGGGCCTCCCATGAAGAATAAAATCCAGGTGGACATATATCAAGCCTCATCTCAGCTTTTCCCCTTAGAGTCAAAGGAAATAACTTCAACTTCAAATACTTCGAAGATATCCCGGGCATATGGATGAAACTGATACGCTTTTCAAATCTCTCCATATGAGCAATAGGACTCTCGGAAATATCTCCATGGAACGGGCTACTTTCAAAAACTTCAAGAAGACACGGCTTAAACTCGAATACTGTCGGGTGGTAATGGTGGTAAGATGATTGGGTTGCCTCCCGTACCCGAAGATGGAACAACATATGATAGAAGAGTACAGGGTGAATCAGCTTGGACTTCACCCATTAAAACTCGAAACCTCCTAAGATGTTCGGTAGGGCATTAAGGCAAACCTACATGCACCAACAAGAACCAATAGAAGCATCAAATTCATTTGGATTAGCACAAACTAATTTCTAGCGTGAAAGCAATCTCAAATAACAAAAAAACCAAGAAACTAAAACTAGGGGCGCTGGCTCCCCGGCAATGACGCCATTTTGTGTAACAGTGGTTTGTTAGACCTCAGTTTTTATCATTCTTCCCAGGGAGCGAGGGGCCTTGGTCATAGAATCTAGGTCTAAGGTCGGGTTCGAGATCGCTAGGTAAGGAAATCTGTTTGAAGGGGATCACAACGAAAGAAACAAAACTAAGGTCGGTCAAGGAAAGGAAATGGGCTTCGGAGGCTTTTCGGGATGCAAACGGGGATAAGGAAATGAGTTTTGCAATAAGGGAATAATAAGGAGGGAGAATTAAGTGATAATTCCGTTAGAAAATACCCACCGAGCTTTCTCTTTCGAGGATAGTTCGGATTAACTACCTCAAAGCCCACCATGGACCTGGAGGGTTAATGAAACAGAATTCCCTGGTTAACCTCCTTCCACTTTCGTGGGTGAGCATTAACTATCCCATCTCCTACCTTCCAACACAAGTGTTGGATGTATTCGGGAGCTTTCGATCCCAAACACATACCACTTGAGGGAAGGAAAGGAGTGGGAAATTTATTTCCCAACTAATTACTCACTAAAATTGCTAACCCAAACCTAATCACCCATTCAAACCCTTAATTACCCACTAACCCATAGAGTTTCTCGCCACTAATCATGATACTAACTAAGCTAACAACATCCAAACCAACCCTAAGCATGATTTCTAACAACAAACAATCAAGAACAAGCAAAACAATGAAAGTAGCAATCAAAGCAATTAAGAAGCAAAAAAGTAATTAGCAAAGCAATTAATAAAGGAGTTAAGGGAAGAGAATACTTATCAAAATGCTGGAAATGAACAAAGAAAGGCAATGAGAATGATAATCCAACAATCTCTCAATTGATTGAATCCTCAATCATTGAACAACACCAAAAATCCACCAAAACCCTAGAATAATTAAAGCTAATCTCTCACTAATCTCTCTCTAAAACAAGCTGAATGTAAAAATCTAAAAACTAAAATCCAATCCCCCAATAAAAATCGTCACTTGGAGTATATATACAAAGCAAGGTAGTTAACCAAAACGCTGCTGTTTAAGCCCAACAATATGCGCAGAATTAAGGAGGTCGCGGGCGCGACCTACCCCGTCGCGGGCGCGACCAAGCGAAAAGTGCCCAGGAAATTCTGGGCTTCGCAGGACCGCGGGCGCTGTCTGGGAGACGACGGGCGCGGTCTTCTTCTGGATTGCATCTCCTTTTGGCGCAGCGGGTGGCACGGCCGAGGTAACGGCGGCTACGACCCTGTTTTCTTCCCTTTGCTTCCTTCCTTCCAAGGCATGTAACGCCCGCTACAAGGATCGTAGCGGGTGTTACCTCACTGTTCATCACCAAACTTGGGAAAAGGTTTCTCGGGTCGGCTCCACTTCGGCTCTCGGCACGGAAAATCGCTCGGGATTTCCTAAAAACCTCTAAAACAGCCCTTTCTGCCTCTTTTTTTTATGTAAAATGCCAAAACCTACAAAATAACCAAAAACACAATAAAAGGCACAAAAATAGACTGGAAACGAGTCAAAAGACCAAGATAAAAGGCGATATTTAGGCCCAAAAATGGGACTAAACAAATATACAAAAGCAACAAATTAAGACTATATCTAAGCTCGTTCCAAATGAAGAGAAGCTTGTATAAATCCTATTAAGGACATATAAGTAGGATAAATATAGATTGATCAATGTTGAGAGGGACAGGGAAAGAAAGATTACATGTTTTTTGTCGGCAATTCTACCCTTTGCGGGTTGTACACCTTCCGGAACAACAAGCTTGCCATCATCATCACAACATGCACCTTGGATTTATGGCACCACCCAAAACAAACACAACTCCCCCAATATGGCAATATTACATGCATTCGGAGCATGTGTTCCAGATACTTGTGAGTGAACAATCATATGAATCAGAGTGAACAACCATAATAATCGGAGTGAACAACCTAATACATATGAGTGAACAATTGTAGAATCTGGAGCACGTGCTCCGGGAGCACCTAATAATTTGCACCCAATATGGTTATTAGTATTTCAGAAAATTCAATCCCTTTCCAACATAAAATGAACAAACTTAGTTCAACTGATCCAGACCATGAGAATTCCAACACCACCACGGCCATTGTTAAAGGGTCGAACCACCAAGGTGCAAACACTCGTACAAGTGAATCAAGTTCCAGAAAGAAGAACAACACACATAGAAATTCGAACAATTAACCAGGCCCGAGCCCTAGTCCAAGTAATTTGTGTATTAAGCAACTTATATATCTCAAATTAGTTGAACATAGAAATTTAACCATGGAAACTATTAAAACTTTCAGCATATACCTTATAAAGAAATTTAGTAGAACCCTACAAGATTTCAGAATGCTTAACGGAACTGACAAAACTCAAGCAAGAAGTGAAATTACCCGTAGGATCCGACGCTGAAGGAAGGGAATTCAGTGTTCAAGAACTAAGGAAGAGTATTTATCCCTTGAATTATAAAATTGGAAGCAACATGTTGATCGTAGAGTCCGCCTTCTCCTGATTCACATGGTCAATTATCCACCTCTTAATTTCGGATATCTGCACAAATAATTTCTACAAATAATTTCTACAAGAAATCCATTGAAATCAATCAAAAAAATGAGTGTGCAGAACACCAATACCAGTTGGGCTCATTGGTCGTTGCTACATATCGCGACACCAACAGTAGAGCGAGGGCAGAGAGAGTGAGGGAGACAGAGAGGCGGTAGGGGGGAAGGGAGAACATCGACTCTCGTGGAGGAGCACTAGCACAACGACACTGCAGAACTTGGTTTGGGATCGAACAATAGAGAGAAGGGGGTGGGGGGAGAGAATGAAGGGGTTGAGATTGAATTAGGGTTCTGGGATGAAAGGAGTTGTGCGTTAAGGCAGGCAGAACAGCAATGGGAAATCAGTTTTCCCTTTTTTTTTTGTTATTTTAGATTTATTTTTTTTCAAAAAATTAAGTAGAGGGAAATGAAATTATTATTTGTAGGGGTGACTTTTGGTTTAAATTTTGGACAAATAATGTAGAGGGAAATGAAAACATAATTGGTGAGTAGTGACTTTTTGTTTAAATTTTTGAAAAATAGGATTAGAGGGAAATGAAAATTATTGTTGGTGGGAGTGATTTTTTTTGTGGGTAAAAGGAGGGAAAGTGTTTAATCTTTTACTAGTAGGAAATTAGTGGGAAATTAGTAAAAAATTTCCCACTACAATTCTACGAGTGCGAAAATAGTGGGAAATATTAAACAATGGAAAAAAGGTGGGAATTTTCCCACTGTTATTATTCGGTGGGAAAATTACAGCGAGAAATTTGATGATTTCTAGTAGTGTCCAAGAAATCAGGATACCAACTTTTGCTGCACCCATTACCTCCTCCTTCCCCCCAAATCACATCTCTCTCTCTCTCTCTCTCTCTCCTCTCCTTAATATTATAGTATTGTTACTGCTGCGACCTTGCACCCCAACACCACACCATCGCACCACCAATGAACAACCCCTCCTCCATCTTCTTCCTCCCTTCTCTATCTTCTTCCTTCCTTTCTCTCCTTCTTTCTCTTTCTTTTCTCCATTGATATTAACCTCTTACTTTTGCTGTTACTCAACTCCCCGTCACCACACCACCATGCACCATCACCAAGCATCATCAAACCGCCATAAAAGCCACCTCCGACCACCCTTATTTCACCGGCGACCACCACCTCCACCATTTCCGACCACCGCACTGCCATCACCGCCGCACAGAACACCTCAAAACACCACCTCCCAAACCCCTTTGTCTTGCCCTAACCATGACCTCCAACCACTGCAACGCCGACCTATTTCGACATTGTCAGTGGCCATCTCCGATGAGGACGACCTCCCCGACTCCGACAACCTCCTAGCTTCGGCGAAGCGTTCACCGGCACCATCTCCGGCGAGGACGAAGCCCGACCCTCAGTTTTCTCTTGGAGTTGCTATTGCAGTTGCTGCCACCGCCTTTGCCGCCCTCCTTTCCGACCACTCCTTACTGCCGTCGCTGCCGCCACATGTCACCGACCATTATCGCCGCCCAAGCGCCACCCCCCTGGCTATTGTCTCTTGATAGTATAAGCTCTAACTCTTTCTCTCTCTATACTTTTGTTTTTGTTTTATTTGTGTTTTATGATGGTATTTGTGTGTTTTGGGTGATGAGTAGTTGAATGGTTGGACTGTAAGTGTATGTCTAGAGGTTTAGATATCCTCAAAATGTGATTAGTAGCCTAAAACTTTATTTATGGTTGAGTTAGAATTGGTTGAGCTAAAGTGTTTGATTCAAAAACCCACGTAAAGGTTTTGTGGATAGTGTGTTCTGTTGTGTGTTATGTTCCTTACTATAATTTAGGAATAGTCTTGAAGAGTAGTGTGTGTTGTTGGATTCAATTTTTCTTAAACCAAGTATGTTGGAAGTTATTAGGGTGTTTCTTGTGATTTAATGTTGAAATGAAAAGGTAATGACATGTTATGTGGAGTGTGGTTTGTTTCTTAGAATGTTTAGAAGCATGATAGGAACAAGAATTCATGTTAATGCATGTCCTTGATATTTCATTTTATTATTATTAAGTTTTCTTATTATTATTAAGTCTTCATTTTATTATTATCAAGTTTTCATATTATTACTATTAGTAAGTTTCATATTATTGATATTAAGTTTCATGATATTATTAAATTTGCATATGATTATTAAGTTTTCATATTATTACTATTATTAAGGTTTCATCTTGTTATTATTAAGTTTCTTGTTATTATTAAGTTTTCATGTTATTAAGTTAGTTTGAATAAGTCTTGGCTATGTCTCTTAACTTTTCATTAAAATAATTTACATGTCTTGATATGTGAGTTGGTTTAAAAATCATGTTAGGGTTAAATGTTTAAGGGTTAGTTTATGATGGCCTTGGAACCCTAAAGTGTAGTTTTAGATAAGAATGTATGATTATGTGACCTAGCATGCTTTTACATGCAATAATGACATGATTGTAATTTTTTGTGAATAGTACCATGCAAGTTTATATATTTAGGGTTATACTTGTCCTTAAAGTTTAGTTGTTATTTGAATAATGTTGAATTATTGTTGACATGATTTTATGTGAGTACATTTTATGTAATTATCCTTGTTTTAAAGATCATAAATGGTCACTTGTGGCTAAGTTAGTGTGTATTTTAATATTTCCCAACAAGGTCATGTTTTGACTTTATAGTATAGAAAAGTTATGAACTAGTGGATTGGGAGCAATTCGAAGCGACCCATGTGAAGCAGGGCACTGGTCAATGGGTGCACGACAGGTTCAGGCAGCTTGGGGTAAGTACCTTCATCCACAACATTTAAGTTATTATATACGTACGTACGTACGAACATTAACTTTAATTCGCTTATTCCAATTACTCTTTCTATGTATCCACCAGGAGACGATGCAGAACGATTATGAATCATACAAAAGGGAGATGGCGGCAAAGCAGCGGGAGGACGGTCAACCAGTTACTCCCATCATGTCTGAAGACGAGTTCTCCCTTGACAAACAACTACAAAGCCGGGGACACGTCGTAGGCATGGGGATGGTGGGGGAAGCTATGAAAGTGCAGTTCCCCCACATCGCATCGAGGAGACGGCCACGACGTCGTAATGACTCTGATAGCTTCGACGTCCGAGCCACTATTACGGAGATGAACAGAGAGCTGCAGCGTCAACTCGAGCAAGAAAGGCAAAAAAACGAAGAAGAACGGCGCAGAATGGAGGAAGATTTCCAGAGAAGATTAGACGAAGAAATGGCGACACAAGCGAGACAAATGCAAATGCTACAAATGATGCAAATGCAAAAATCGTACTAGCGAACAAGACTGATGATAGTGGCAAGCCACTTTCTCATGGATCTTCATCCGAAGTCAAGCGCCAATCATCGACAGACCTCCTCCATCACGCCCCGCCGCACTTCTCGTCCGACCCCTGTCTCTCAACCCCCACAACCACAGCCCACCATTACTCCCAAAGAATCGTTGTTCGCTTACCCAGGTAAATCTTTTTTATCCATACTCACAACATTAAATTACTTACACGTACTAATAATTACCTATTTTATTTTGATTGTTTTTCATACCGTTCCAAATTGTCGTTGTACCACAGGAAGCCAATACCTTTTCCACAAATTGACCCAAGGTCACAATCAGGGTGGGGATAACGACGATGGGGAGGAAAGCGAAACTGATGACGATGCCGGCGCCGCTCAAGATTAATTATTTTGATAGTATTTTTAATTATATATATGAACCTTTAAACTTTTTATTCATTATATGTACGTAAGTACTTAGATTGTAAATTGGATCCAAACATCGATCGACATTTTTTTTTATGTTTTAATTTCGCACATATATACGTACAAATTAATTAACTTAATTAACATATATATAATATCACGTACATACACATGATTACATTAAATTATCTACCTAGATATGATATATATCCCTATCACTTACAAAAATTATCAGGGCACAATAATAACTACTAATTAACTATAACTAAAATATGAATACATACATACGTAATTAATTGTTATAATAAATATTAAGAATAATAATAATAATAATAATAATAGTGTTAATGTAAAACCCCAGAAAAATTCGATTATTGTTACCGTTAAAATTCCTGACGTGCGTTATTTATCATTATTTATATGTTTGTGATCACGTGGAGCTTTTAGGATCGCGAGCAAGTTACTTGGAATTTTTAGTAACTGAAAAATATCAGTTAGGAAATTTTCGGTTATTGGGTAATTTTATTAGGATCAGTTTGTGGGATCTGTTTCAGAAAAAGTGTTATTTTTAGGAAATAATTTTTATGAGATGTGTTAAAATTAATTTAGGTTTATTTCTACAAAGTTTTCTAAGCTAATTTTCCCCCCAAAACACCCTAATTTTCCCCCCTTTTTAGTTTGAAAATCAGATAGTTTTTCTCCCCAATTTTCTACCGTACGCCTTTCCTCCCTCTTCTTCTCTTACCCCTTCTCCTTGTAATCTGCTGGATTTTTGCATGGTTCACGTTGAGCGCCCAGCTTGCAACGTCCCCTCCCAAACATCACAATCACACACACACACACACTCTCTCTCTCTCTCTCTCTCTCTCTTACCCATAACATAGCAGTACACCTACTGCTTCTGTTGCTCCTTCCCCGACACCAACCAACACCACCTCACCTCACCTCACCTCAGCTCCCTCCTCCTTCCTTCCATCGAGCGCCGACCACCGCAGCACCGCCACTGACCACCCCCTCGCCACCTTGACATCACAAAACCCGCCAGAACCCACCCCAAAGGCCCTATGGTGCTTTGTTTTCTGCCCAGCTCGACCCCACCACTTGACGCCACCGGGAGCCGTTGCTGCTACACCGACGTCCCCCACCGACCCTGACAACGCCCACACCCCCGACGTCGGCCACCACTAGCCATCGCCGGCAACCGCAGACCCCACCGTTTCTCTGTCCCGTTTCTACCTAGCAGCACCCAGCTCGGTCAGCTACTGTGCCAGGACGACCCCGACGCGCCGCCCTTCGCCGACGTCCCTGCTACCGTCTGACGTCCCACCGATCATCGTCACAACCACCCCGTTGTCGGAAACCGCCCTGACCACCGCCTGATCAGCCTAACCCTCTACGTAAACTCTAAACCCATTCTTCAATGTTGTTCAGTGATGTCATTTATTTGGGTGTACGTGTGATTAGTAGATGTGAGTGAAGCATTTAATACATATGAATTATATTTGCTAATACATATGAATTATATTGTTATAATATGTAAATGATGTTAGGGTTTGATTAGGATTGTTTATATGAGTATTATTATTATTATTATCAAGTTTTCACAAGTTCTTGTACTAGTATTAAGTTTTCATTATATTATAAAGTTCCTTATTATTATTATTATTATTATTATTATTAGTTTCATGAGTTTATATTAAAGTTTCATAAAGTTTCATGTTATTATTATTATTAGTTCCATGAGTTATTTTAAAGTTTCATATTTTTATTATAAAGTTCATGTTATTAGTGTCATGATATTATTTTAAAGGTTCATGTTAATATTTTAGAGTCTGTGTAATTATTTTAAAGTTTATGTTATTGATATTATTAAAGTTTCATATATACTTAGTATTAAAGTTCATATTTTATTATTTAAGTTTCATATTTATTACTAAAGTCTCATATGTCTTAGTATTGAAGTTCCATAGATTTTAGCATCAAGGTTTCACATTTTAGTTTAAAGTGCATGTCAAGATTTCAAAGTTTTATATTTAGTTTTCTAAAAGTCCTATGTTCTTATTTTAAAGTTTTCATATTATTATGTTATAATATGAATATTACGTTCAAAACCCTACATTAATAATATTATTAAAGTATTAGTATCGAGTTATGGTTTTCAATGTATTGTTTCGATTTTATTATTTTACCTTTAGAAAAGGTGTGTTGCGATAGTTATGTTCGTTACATGTATTACTAACTAATGAGAGAGTGATAAGGTTGGGGATAGTGTACCATTCGTGCGTAATTAACTACCGTAGAGATCGAGTATTAATTTTAGAAGTTTATATTCGAATTCTAGGTCCGAGCGAGACGACGCGATAATTAGCTCCTGTGTGTAAGTGTTGCAGTAAAGAGAAGCTGTTAAGGTAATGTTATGTCCTAATCCCCTTTGGGATGCTCTTTTATCTGTTTTGTGATTTTAATCTGTTTTATGAAACATGCATCTCGCACGGGGATTTTCTGTAAATTTGGACTGTCTGATTTGGATGTCTGTGAGTTATTTTCTCAGTTGAGTAAAACATGACAGTCTTTTTAAACTCTGAGTTCTTATTCTGTCGGTTTTGGAAACTGGGTTGGGTTTTATTGGAAGTCTGACGTCTGATAATTCATAAGATACTAATAATCAAAGTGAAACCATAAGCGGGTTGCGGGTAACAACCCTTAGACCAGGATCTGTTCCTGCAGGGGAGTTATCAAGAGATCGGGGAGTCCCGATATTATTTCTGAGATTGTGCACACATCTGATTTTGTTTCTGGGACTGGCCATCCATTCTGATTTCTGAGGATCTGAGATCGATTCGATTCGAGTTCGATATTCGGGATAGGCAAATCCGCCCGCATAATAAAATTACGATGCTTTCTAAGGAAAGGATTACTCGCTTTACGATTTACGATTTACGATTTACGACTTGATTTACGAGTTTGAGCGATTAGTTGAGTTTTCTGTAACGTTGTGTCTTTTCTGAGTTGAAATCTTGTATTGTTGTTCTTAAGTTATGTTATTTCTGAACTCTGGTGATTTTGGGTTGGGATTCAAATGAGTTGTGAAAAAGTTTGACTTGTTCCCCTCCCCTAAATGAATTGAAATGATCTTTAAACTGTTTTGACAGTTAGGGGTAGACATTATTGAGGTTTCCCCCTCATGTTGTGAATGTTTTGTTTTCAGGTGAAGATCAGTTATGTGATGGGAACGGGCTCTAGAAGTGAGGACGTGGGAGTTAGATCGTTTGGGAATAAAGTTTAGTTTATGTTCAAACTTGAAGTTTAGTTAATGTTGAGTTTATGTTGTTCTAGAATTTGAAGTTCTTTTCGTTTGATTAAATTGAAGTTCGTCGTTTGTTTTGTTAGTCTCTATTCTTGCCTTGTATCTCTTTAGAGGTACGGCAGTAACGCCTAAGTTATTAAAAAGTAAAATAAATGAGTCTTCCGCTGTTAATGTTAGTCAACGTTTGACTTTGACCGTTAAGTTTATAATTAAATTTTCGGGGCGTTACAGAATGGTATCAGAGCTATGGGTTATGACCTGGTAGCTCTTAAGTGTCTATTAGGTTTTAGTTAGAGCTTAGGATGCTACGTTCGGAGTGTGAGTGTAGGATGGGGACTGGGATATATTTTGCTCCCTAATTGTTTATGTGTTTAAGTGTTTACATAATCTGTTGTTATCAAGTAGCCCTGTGAACGTTTTGTTGTGCTCGAATTACTAGGGTAGAAACTCATTAGTAAGAGTTGGATAAGACGGATTCTTTTGACTCCAGGATGACTCAAGACGATGGGATCAGTTCTAAAGGGCCTCAAGGTAGGTCTATACCAACTAGCGACGAGCTGAGACAACGGTTTGCAGAACTCCAAGAGACAGCAGCTGCACGAGCAGCACAGGCTGCTCGATCCGCCACGAATGGAGAGGACACTCCGCTGATAGCCCCCGATATGGCACAATTTATGATGATGGAAATGATGACTCGGCAGACCGAGCACCTTCAACGAATGTCGGAGCAAATGGGCGATTCGAGGAGGGACAACAATGCCTCTTTATTCAAGGAGTTCAACAACCTCAACCCTCCCACCTACTCTGGGGAAGCTGACCCCAAGGTGTTTGAAGAGTGGATACGCAACATCGAAAAGAAATTCGACGCTCTTCCATGCCCTGAGGAGCGGAAAGTTGGATTTGCGACCTACCACTTTACAGGAGAGGCTGACTTATGGTGGATGAGTGTGAAGGAACGACAGAATGAACCTGGGTTCAACTGGAACCAGTTCAAGGAGATGTTGAAGAATCGCTTTTACCCTATGTCGCTCCAAAAGGCTAAGGAGAAAGAGTTTCTAGAATTGGAACAAGGAAAGAACAGCGTGTTGGAATACGCTGCCAAGTTCTCAGAATTGTTCCGCTTCGCTTCGGCATACGTGGCTAATGAAGTCTTAAAGATGAATCGCTTTGAGTGTGGTTTGAGCTTTGACATTCAAGATCGTATGTCAGCACGCACGTTCACATCGTACCAGGAGATGCTGGACGTTGCCATCAACATTGAGAGGGTAGCTATAGCCTGAGAGGCACATCTGAACAAGCAACGCAACAAGAGGAAGGAACCTTCCCGCTGTGATCATAATCCAACATACCCCGACAAGAGAAGCTACCACAACAACTGGCAGAGTAACCAAACACCACCATCTGGATTGTTTTGTAGAGCTTGTGGCAGGCTAGGCCATATCTCTAGAGAGTGTAGGACAAATCTGAAGGCAAGCTACTACTGGTGTGGCAGCCCACATCATATGGTGAGAGACTGCCCTCTTCCAGCACCAGAAGGATCAACCCATAGAAGGACCAACAATCAAGGAGCCCCACCCTCAACATACAACAGGAACCCAAGACAACAACACCTGAATCGGGATGGCTCCAATGGCAACCAGGCCAATCGTGACAGGCCACCTAATCAAAACCCACCTCATCAGCAATATCAAGCACCGCGCAACCAGGGAGGCCGAGTGTACATAATGCGGGGCAAGGAGGCAGAAAATTTGGACGACGATGTACCTGGTACTCATCTCTCTTTCCCTCGTAAGTTACAATGTGATTGAGTTTGGATCCTTCGCTTGTGGCATGTTGAGTTTCGAGGACGAAACTCTTTAGAAGAAAGTAATGATGTAAAACCCCGAGTTCTGGTTACAGCTACCATTGGATTTTCGCCTGAAAAAACGTTAAGTATAAGTTTAAGTTTCGAGGACGAAACTTCTTTTAAGGGGGTAATGATGTAAAACCCAAAAAAATTCGATTATTGTTACCGTTAAAATTCCTGACGTGCGTTATTTATCATTATTTATATGTTTGTGATCACGTGGAGCTTTTAGGATCGCGAGCAAGTTACTTGGAATTTTTAGTAACTGAAAAATATCAGTTAGGAAATTTTCGGTTATTGGGTAATTTTATTAGGATCAGTTTGTGGGATCTGTTTCAGAAAAAGTGTTATTTTTAGGAAATAATTTTTATGAGATGTGTTAAAATTAATTTAGGTTTATTTCTACAAAGTTTTCTAAGCTAATTTTCCCCCCAAAACACCCTAATTTTCCCCCCTTTTTAGTTTGAAAATCAGATAGTTTTTCTCCCCAATTTTCTACCGTACGCCTTTCCTCCCTCTTCTTCTCTTACCCTTCTCCTTGTAATCTTATGGATTTTTGCATGGTTCTCGTTGAGCGCCCAGCTTGCAACGTCCCCTCCCAAACATCACAATCACACACACACACACACTCTCTCTCTCTCTCTCTCTCTCTTACCCATAACAGAGCAGTACACCCATCGCCATGCTCCTTCCCGACACCAACCAACACCACCTCACCTCACCTCACCTCGGCTCCCTCCTCCTTCCTTCCATCGGCGCCGACCACCGCAAAGCCACCCCTCGCCACCTTGACATCACAAAACCCGCGAACCCACCCCAAAGGCCCTATGGTGCTTTGTTTTCTGACTCGACCCCACCACTGACGCCACCGGAGCCGTTCGCTACACCGACGTCCCCCACCGACCCGACAACGCCCACACCGACGTCGGCCACCACTAGCCATCGCCGGCAACCGCAGACCCCACCGCTTTCTGTCCCGTTTCTACCTAGCGGCACCCGGCTCGATCGACTCGTGCGGGGCGACCCGACGCGCCGCCCTTCGCGGCGTCCTCGCTACCGTCGGCGTCCCACCGATCATCGTCACAACCACCCGTTGCCGAAACCGCCACGACCACGCTTTGATCCCTAACCCTCTACGTAAACTCTAAACCCATTCTTCAATGTTGTTCAGTGATGTCATTTATTTGGGTGTACGTGTGATTAGTAGATGTGTGTGAAGTATTTAATACATATGAATTATATTTGCTAATACATATGAATTATATTGTTATAATATGTAAATGATGTTAGGGTTTGATTAGGATTGTTTATATGAGTATTATTATTATTATTATCAAGTTTTCACAAGTTCTTGTACTAGTATTAAGTTTTCATTATATTATAAAGTTCCTTATTATTATTATTATTATTATTATTATTATTATTATTATTATTATTATTATTAGTTTCATGAGTTTATATTAAAGTTTCATAAAGTTTCATGTTATTATTATTATTAGTTCCATGAGTTATTTTAAAGTTTCATATTTTTATTATAAAGTTCATGTTATTAGTGTCATGATATTATTTTATAGGTTCATGTTAATATTTTAGAGTCTGTGTAATTATTTTAAAGTTTATGTTATTGATATTATTAAAGTTTCATATATACTTAGTATTAAAGTTCATATTTTATTATTTAAGTTTCATATTTTATTACTAAAGTCTCATATGTCTTAGTATTGAAGTTCCATAGATTTTAGCATCAAGGTTTCACATTTTAGTTTAAAGTGCATGTCAAGATTTCAAAGTTTTATATTTAGTTTTCTAAAAGTCCTATGTTCTTATTTTAAAGTTTTCATATTATTATGTTATAATATGAATATTACGTTCAAAACCCTACATTAATAATATTATTAAAGTATTAGTATCGAGTTATGGTTTTCAATGTATTGTTTCGATTTTATTATTTTACCTTTAGAAAAGGTGTGTTGCGATAGTTATGTTCGTTACATGTATTACTAACTAATGAGAGAGTGATAAGGTTGGGGGTAGTGTACCATTCGTGCGTAATTAACTACCGTAGAGATCGAGTATTAATTTTAGAAGTTTATATTCGAATTCTAGGTCCGAGCGAGACGACGCGATAATTAGCTCCCGTGTGTAAGTGTTGCAGTAAAGAGAAGCTGTTAAGGTAATGTTATGTCCTAATCCCCTTTGGGATGCTCTTTTATCTGTTTTGTGATTTTAATCTGTTTTATGAAACATGCATCTCGCACGGGGATTTTCTGTAAATTTGGACTGTCTGATTTGGATGTCTGTGAGTTATTTTCTCAGTTGAGTAAAACATGACAGTCTTTTTAAACTCTGAGTTCTTATTCTGTCGGTTTTGGAAACTGGGTTGGGTTTTATTGGAAGTCTGACGTCTGATAATTCATAAGATACTAATAATCAAAGTGAAACCATAAGCGGGTTGCGGGTAACAACCCTTAGACCAGGAACTGTTCCTGCAGGGGAGTTATCAAGAGATCGGGGAGTCCCGATATTATTTCTGAGATTGTGCACACATCTGATTATGTTTCTGGGACTGGCCATCCATTCTGATTTCTGAGGATCTGAGATCCAGTTCTGATTCTGAGTTCTGATATTCTGGGGATAGGCAAATCCCGCCCGCATAATAAAATTCTGATCTGTTTTCTAAGGAAAGGATTACTCTGTTTCTGATTTCTGATTTCTGATTTCTGACTTCTGATTTCTGAGTTTGAACAGTTAGTTGAGTTTTCTGTAACGTTGTGTCTTTTCTGAGTTGAAATCTTGTATTGTTGTTCTTAAGTTATGTTATTTCTGAACTCTGGTGATTTTGGGTTGGGATTCAAATGAGTTGTGAAAAGGTTTGACTTGTTCCCCTCCCCTAAATGAATTGAAATGATCTTTAAACTGTTTTGACAGTTAGGGGTAGACATTATTGAGGTTTCCCCCTCATGTTGTGAATGTTTTGTTTTCAGGTGAAGATCAGTTATGTGATGGGAACGGGCTCTAGAAGTGAGGACGTGGGAGTTAGATCGTTTGGGAATAAACTTTAGTTTATGTTCAGACTTGAAGTTTAGTTAATGTTGAGTTTATGTTGTTCTAGAATTTGAAGTTCTTTTCGTTTGATTAAATTGAAGTTCGTCGTTTGTTTTGTTAGTCTTTATTCTTGCCTTGTATCTCTTTAGAGGTACGGCAGTAACGCCTAAGTTATTAAAAAGTAAAAAAAATGAGTCTTCCGCTGTTAATGTTAGTCAACGTTTGACTTTGACCGTTAAGTTTATAATTAAATTTCCGGGGCGTTACAGTTAATAAAAATTATAATATTAAGAATAATAATAATAATAATAATAATGTTAATAAAAATTTTAATATTAAGGATAATAATAGTAGTGTTAATAAATTTATCATATTAATAATAATAATATTATTATTAATATTTATTATATATATACATAGCTAGCCGCGCCATTTTCATTATTAATTACAGTTAAAAATGGCGTCTGTTACGCATCCAAACAGACGCCAACTGAACAAAAATAGCGTCTGTTTGGATGCTAAACAGACGCCAATAGCACATAAATGGCGTCTGTTTGGCAACCAAAATAGACGCCATTATTGCTTATATAAACCCACCAACTCAAAATTTCCTCCGACTTTTCCCTCTCCCACATCTCCATTTCATTTCTCTCATCTCCTCTCATCTTCTTTCAATCTACTCTCATCCACACCACCAAAAATCCAATCCATGCCACGTTGAAGGAATGGAAATTTTACAATTGAAGATTTAACATTGGAGATTGAAGATTGAAGATACAAGAATGAACTTTGAAGAATGAAGATTGAAAAATATTAAAGGTATATATTATTTGTAATTTAATTTTTATTTTTTCCTATTAGTTACAAAAATCAACATTATTAAAGTTGTATTATATATTTTCTTCAACTCGTTTAATGTATTAAATTTGTGTAAAAATGAACACTATTAAATATATATTCATTACCATTTTCATGTTATTATTTCTATAAATTGTATATATATATAGAATTTATATATATGTTGTTATTTCTATAAATTGAAAGCCTCTATATATGAAAATTGTACATGCATAAATTTGACATGTATATCATTTATAATTATATAAAAAAATTATTTTTTTTCGCTCAATTAATATAATTAGACCCCGTAAAATATATTATATAATGTAATTATTAAATTGGTTTTACAATATCTCACGTTTTTTTTTATTTCTAGATAATAATAATGGCGTCTGTTTTGGTGTAAACAGACGCCATTTTATCTACAATTTGGCGTCTGTTAGTCCCAAAACAGACGTCATTCCTGTCTGATATATGCCTCGTTCCCGATAAAGTCAGCGTCTGTAATTGGCGTCTGTTTAAAAGCAGACGCCAATAATTAAGCGTCTGATTTAAACAGACGCCATTTACAGACACCTTTTAAAAAAGGCGTTATAGGTTTTGGCGTCCGACAAAATCAGACGCCAAAACCATTAAGGCGTCTGTTTAACCCCATTCCAGACGCCTATTCCAGACGCTTTTTAGGGCCAATTCTACTAGTGTAATTAAATGCATGTCTTTAAATACGAATTCAACCATGTTGCGGCGAACAAGTTTTCGAAGTTATATGTATAGGGTATCATTAGCTTGGGACGTAGCAAATGTTGATCGTTGTGCAGTTACATCCCAACAACTTATAGAACGAACACCCACGAACTCAATAGGAACACACGATTGAGTTTCTGGGTGTTCGTTTTATAAGTGGTTCGGATGCTAAATGCACAACGATCGAAATTTGCTACGCCAAAAGCACATGATGACATATACATATAACTCAGAAAGCTTGTTCACCACAACAGGGCTTAATTCGCATTTAAAGACATGGTAGCGTAAATTTGTTGCTAATCCAACTTAATTACTAACTTAATTACTCATAACTCCAAATGAAGACATAAATTATTAATAATTATGTCACATCCATATAAGGACGCCACCACACTACCGTTTTCCGGAAAACATCGGTGTCGCGTCAAAAATGTAGTTTATTATTTTTTTGAGTTAATATAGACTTAAGTTAGTGTATGATATAAGGGTATGTAGACAGTGACTTAAGTGGATAACTTAATTAAACGCTAGTGCCTAGAAGGAAATTTGTCGTTTTAGTTATGAACAAAGTGCAGAAGTTCTACATACATGTCCTCAGATGCCTGCGAAATTATACAGCAGGTGTTGATGCATTCTTGATACCAATTACTAATCGAACGTACGGCAAGGAAAAAAATACCATGGTTCCTTGTTGATCGTCGTGTAAGTTGTTGGTATCAAGAGTGCACCTGCACCTGCACCTGCTTTATAAATTCGCAGGCATCCGATGACATGTATGTAGAATTTCTGCACTTTGTTCATAAGAAAAACGACGAATTTCCTTCTAGGCACAAGTGTCTAATTAAGTTATCCACTTAAGTCACTGTCTACATACACTTATATCATATAATAACTTAAGGGTGTATCAATTCAAAAGAGATAATAAATTTATGTAGGGTTCCATGTTGCAGTGTAATTTTAAAAATTTTGAGTTAGCATAAACTTAAGTTAGTTGATAAGTGAATTTTATATAGATATTTTTAGGTTTTTTTAGGTTTTTAACTTGTATATTTTAGTCAATTTTCTAATATATTCTAGTAATTTTATATTAAATTCTATAATATTCTTCACTTGATCGGGAATTAGTTTATTTTGCAGATCTTAATAAAATTACCCTAAAAACCAAGAAAAACGAGGAAAAAGGAGAAGAAATTGGAGGAGGAAATTTAAGAAGAGGAATTAAAATAAAAGAGAAGGAGAAGACAAGAAAATAAAAGCCCAAGAAGAAGAAGAGTGGTTGGCCCAATTCCAACATGCACGAGCAACTCCAAGTTAGACCCAATACAATAGTATCAGCATCATTAAGCAACATGCATGCATCATGATCATCACTATCGATCATCATCAGCGCTTGATGATCACCAACTTCAGCTCAGCAGCATAGATGATCATCACTACCGACACACATAGATGATCATCACGCTTGATCATCACAGCTCCTTGCGATGGTAGCAGCTGCTCACCCCCGACAGCGTCTTCATGCGATTATCCCCCCAGCAGCGTGCAAAGCCATAGCAAGCTGCATCACCTTCACTCAGCAGCGAGTCACGACATCATAGCGACGAACATCAGCAGCCATGAATCGCTTCATCTGCACCACTGAAACGCGGTAGCATTTCTCACCGGGCCGACTGAACTCAACGGCGGCTAAAGCCATCTTTGGCGGCGCCGGGATAGAATGAGAATCCAACGGACCCCATGGACAACGGCGGCGTTTATCCCCTGCTGGCCGCGTCTTCCATCACCGTCTCCTATATAAAAATTCACCCTCCGCTTCGTATTTGAGGAATCTGACTTTAGGGTTTCGAATAATTCTCTCCCTTTGGCGGAGAATAAAAACCGGCCCCTACCTCTCTATTATCCAAGAAACCACGTTTTAGTTTTAGGTTTTACTTTTCAGTTCTCTCCCTTCGGGGAGAAGAAAGTGAACAATTTACAGTTTTATTTCGCCTTTTGGTTATTAGGGTTTCTTAAAATTTTCCTTCGTTCGAGGAGCCGCTTTGTTAGTTTAGGAACAAAAGAGGAGGAGAAGGAGATCGATTGGAGTGACACAAAGAGATCGAATTCGATGACTCAGATGTTCAGTTTAATTTCTATTCTCTTTATATTTTGTTATTTAATTTTTATTATCGCTTTTCTAATCTTTATTATCATGAGTAGCTATCCTTTGTTTGGGGGATAAACTCGATGTCTATTGATTGAATTTGAATACAATCTCGGTGTTAGGTTATCCTTTTATTCGTTTAATCTGCGTGTATTGTATGTCATAGTAATTTGGCAACAGAACGACAGTTTGAGCCTTTACTTGGTAATAAATTCTTGACAACATGACGACAGTTTGAGTCTTGAATTGGATTGCGTAGATTGAATAGGTTTAGAAAATAGTTAGACATAATGATTCTTGCCCAGGGTCAATTTATAATCAATTCATATCTTTGATTAGATTAAATAGTTAGAAATAATGTTTAGTTTAATCATTGTAACTCACTTCGGATCGAAAGATCGATGTGATAAGGCCTAGAAAGATTATAGACTTCGAATTATCCTCTTATCAATTTACACCAAGATTGTTGATTAGTTAATTGATTGACTAGAGTAGACTCCCCTAAACTCTTTTAATTATTTGGTTGAATCCTTTAATTTCCTGCTTCCTTAGTTTAGTTTTATAAATCATTACCAACAACCCTTTGATCGACCTAGCATCCTTTGTAGTGAACTAGTTTAGTACATAGTTGAACACAAGTCCCTGAGAGAGAACGATATTTTTATTACTACACAGACCCGTACACTTGCGGTACACAAACACTTTATACTTTTAGGTCTGTCATTAGTGTATGATTTAAGGGTGCGCGAATTCAAAATTGTTTAAACATAATGCAACAAGGAAACTATTAGGGTTTAGGGTTTAGGGTTTAGGGTTTAGGGTTTAGGGTTGTCTGACAAGAATATTATTGTTTAGGGTTCATTATTAATATGTTGTCATAGACATTAATATTTTGCAAGAATAGAAATGTCGGACAAAAACCAGAAAAACCTCAAAAGCAAACTTAAATTCACATTTAAGAAGTATGCGACTGGGTGAGGAGCCGTAGAAGAAGGCGACCCGCATAAACACAGGACGACTGCATCAGCTCGTCGTGGTGAAACAACTTCTCGCAATGTTGTGCAACCCGAGCAGCCATTGCTAGCGCATCCTCACGAGCATTTCATCGCGCCACGATGTGCAAGATTCATCAACAAGAGTCGTCGACACCCATACGATGGAGGATTTTGCTAACCAGCTAGATTGTTTCATGGGTTTTGGTAGTCATGGGCAAACCGAGCAAACACAGGAGGACGAGGAGGAGGATGATGTTCATGCTGTTGACTACGTTCAACTTAGAGCCTAGGATGGTAAATTTGCTCTAGGGAAGAAGAGCACCCAGAGTTCTAGGGTAGATCAGGGGGGTCGAGTTCATCGTGAAAGCCTAAGAGGTAGCGAACCGATGAAGATTGGAAGTTTACGGGGAGGGTGCCTGGCGGTCCTACGTCACCTGGGGTGATACTGAGCTTCGGGGGACATATTGCTCGGTTTATTTGGGAGGGGGACGAGCGTGATCCTGAGGTGATCGAGTGCCTCACTAGGAAGTCAGCACTCAGTCACCTTAGGGATGTGTTGTGTCAAATGCATCCGACAGCGAGGGATGTGATCAGGCGTAGCCCGATGGGCAACCTGGGCGGTTTGATGTTCGAGCATCTAGATCATCTACTAATCGCTACATTTGTAGAGAGGTGGCAACCGGACACCAACACATTTACCTTCCTTTTGGTGAGATGACCATTGTGCTCCACGATGTGGAGAACATTCTCGACCTCCCAGATGAGGGGATTTTGCCTAAATCCCCGGACCGTGATATGGTCACCACCTACGTCACTTCCTTGTTTCCCCATGGTATGGAAACGATCTGGGCCCGCAAAATATATGAGAAGGAGGGCCTTCTTGGCAGTGAACTTAGAAACATCTGCATCGACCCCGACAGTCCAGGCCCATCTAGATGCAGGCATGGTATTTGAGTTTGTTAAGAAACATACTCCTGGAGGACAAATCTCGGGATAAGGTGCGTCCTCATGCATATGGTAGCACTGAACGGGTGGACAAAGTGGCATGGGGCGCGGTGGCTCTGGCGTATCTGTACAGGCAGTTGGGTGCAGCAACTAGGGCTGGGACAGGTAAGATTGGGGGATGTTTGACGCTTCTATAGGCCTGGATCTATGAGCATTTCCCAATGTTTAGGCCTAACGTCCCAACACGGGTACCAGGTCCATGGGTTAAGAGGTGGAATATGAGATGTGAGTAGCGTACGCTGGAGCGCCTACACATGTTCAGGCACATGCTAGACGGCCTAACGGAGGAACATGTCGTTTGGTGCCCATACCATCCAGAACCTTACATTGCCTGTTGGCGGACAACATACCATGGTAACATTTGGGCTTATGATGTGGTTGAGCCTTACATGCCTATTCGTACTGTTCGACTGCTAAGTCTTGTGCAAAAGATCCTTGGTGCCCCAGACACACCACTAAAGCAAAGCCGACTAGCAAATGGTACCTATGTGGTGGCTTTTGATGAAACCCAGGTTGATTTGACGTGGTCTCGATTTCCTATGACCAACGCCATGCCACTGGATACATGGAGACGAGTCCGGAACCCATGGGATGCAGAATCTGAGTACAACACTTGGTTCTATAACGGCTGACATCTGTACCTGATCCAGGATGCCAACCCAAGCCCGAGCGTCGTAGATGATCCTTCATCTATGGAATATGTAAGTATTTACTTTTTTTAATAATTGTTTATTGGAATATTTATTTTTTACTAATTTTTTGTAACGACTGTTTGTTTCATGTTGCAGTGGGCTTATGAGTGGCTACGCCGTGCATTACCTTTCTACGAGTTTCCATAGGGTGGTCGCGCACCAATGGAGACTCACAACGACATCCTCGATCTGCATGAACAGTGGTATCAACAAATGCAAATTCAGCCCCCCCCCCCCGACTGACCCCAGAACCTGATGAATGAAGGCCCTATCTGTTTGTTATGTGTATTTTTTATGGACAATTGTAGTTGAATATTTGGGATGTATGAACAATGTTGTACTTGTTGCACTTGTTTTTGTATTTTTATTTTAGTTGTTTGACTCTGTTTTTAATGGTTAGGGTTTATGTACTGCAACCAACTCTTTAATTATGTTTATATTTAGATTATGCTTTCCAAGATGTTGAATACCATAATTGCTTAAAAAAACAAAATTAAAATAAATCATTCAAATTGAACATTGAACGCTCATATAATCCATACAAATGTCAAATACAATTGGATCTAAATCATATGTTATCCCTACGAATTTGCCCAAGTCTAGCCCACAACTCAAAACGTTGAAGAAGAGGAACATCAAATCCTTCAACAAAGTTGTCGCATGCATGTCTCCATCTAATATCCAACGGGGGTAGAGGACATCCATCTTACAAGTGCACGAGAACATAGTGGACTTTATTGATATGTGCCAGGGTGACAACGCGTTCGGGAGCAACGATGTCGATCGCTACAGTGAGTGGCAAAATAGTCATGCATGACTCAACTGTGTGTTGGGCGCGTCCACGAACATTTGCGAGGCTAACAAACACGTAGTTCAGTATGGTGGCGGCGGGAAACTTATCATAAGGTGTTTCCAACCAATGTTCTGGGCCACATGGTCCATATAAGAGACCTCCAATCCTGACCTTGGCTCTCTCAATCCCGTTATCGTATCCGTATGCCGCATCGTATCGTTCTGGATTGGCTTTGATTTCATTATCCATGGTCTTTCTAACCACGACCCACTTCTTTTGGCCCCCAAAACCTGCCTCACCAATACATCTAAACCCACAGTTGCCATCAGCTTCAACATCCGTCCAGCCAATGATGTATGGAATAATGAAATTAGGAACGTCATTTGGCCAAGGAAATGAACTTGTTGTCATTTGTTGGGTCCCTGCGCGTAAAAACAAAACATTGTTAACTTGCCTAAATTTTAAGTATGCTAAATATTGCAGACAATAATACATAATATCGCTTACCAAGTGAGCATCCCATTCCAACTGAAGAAGAGCTCGACATTCTCTTGCTACCGCGTGTGCTGGATTTGCTGCTCTGACTCTTTGAACGACCGTACTCAAACGCACTAGGGAGACGTTTAGTAGACTGCCCTATACTGGGTCTCCCTCTGCCCTTTTCGATTATCTCAGATCCGGTATGTCGTTATCCTAGGAGTGCAACTCACTGTCCATTACTCGAGCCATCTGGCGTATCATGGCGGGGTCACTATCCTTTATCTTCTTCACAAGGAAGTCGAAATATACATGTCCTGGGAAGATGGATCAGGCACTGTGTCCGGTTGATCATCATCAACAATTACTTCAAGTTGCCTCCAGAAGCTGTTAATAGTTTGGGCGTACAAATCAACATCTCGCTCAAGGAGGCTTAACAACGTACATGCACATGGAAGGCGATGTGTTCTCCACAAAATGTGTTCACACAGCTTCTCCGAACCTTGTTTCAATTTCTTCACCTTACTGTACTCAGCATTTATCAGGTCCATCGCATAATGAGAAACACGACCTTGTAGATGCTTGAACAATGAGGATTTCCTCTACACTGCGTGTCCACTCCTAGACTGCTCTAGTGCCCTCCTAATCTCAGTATGTTGGTTTTCTATCTGGTGATGAGCCCTTTTAAACAACCGATCAATGAACCACATCTGCTACCGAGATAGTACTTGAAACTCCAATGTTGACTCTCAAACTCTAGAAGTCGCGATGTTTTCGATGTGTGGGACATCGTCGGTGTATGCTTGAACAAACTTCTCCTTGTACTTCATCCAAGTACTCATCAAATATTGGACAACCCGTCCGTTTCTTCCAACCCAATGTGACTCCAAACACAACCATTTGTATCGAATTCTTCAACAATTGTGCTCGAATAAACGACGCGGTTCCACCATGGCTTCCTAAATAACGGTCCCTGTCTATTCTTCTTCCCGCCAGTCAGCTCATTAACTCTGCTCTCAACGTCGGTCCCTGTATTCCCAACGCATAATAATTGAGGAACTCTGGGAAATACGCGTCCTATAGCCCATGACAAAGCATGCTCTCTATTAGTGATGATCACGTTCGGTCTAACACCGGCGCCCATGAGATCGTGCAACCTTTGGAGCACCCATTGATATGACTCCTTCTGCTCATCTCTCATTAAGTAGTACGCAACAAGAAAGTTATGATTCGTAGAAGTGACACCAACTATCTCACAACATGGCCATTTCTTCTTGTTGGTCCTGTACGTACGGTCGATGAGTATAACTTGTGGATATGTGCGGAGAAGCTTCAGCGAGTGAAGGTGGCACATAAACATTAGATGCAACTCGCCTTCATCGTCTAATGCAGTCCAGCACAAGTACCCGTGCTCATTTGCCAAGTGTAGGCATTGTTGCACGTGAGTTCGACCATCCATCTCCTCCGACCTAACTTTAAATCGCTCATTGTATATGTGAAACCCCGAAAAATCCAAAGATGTTGACCGTGACGTCGTTAGTAAATTAGGTTTGACTCCGTTTTTTATTATTATTCGTTTGTGCTTATTTCTGCTAACACTTGAGCTCGTAGGATCGTTGAGGGACTAACAAGGGTATATCGGTAATTTCGTGGGTTTAGAATTGTTAGTTTTACTTTTATTATTAGTAATATTTATTAATATTATTATGTGTATTAAAATTTGTAATTATGTGAATTTTAGTTGTTATGTGTTTATTATTATTATGATTATTATTATTATTATTGGTATTGTTTATTAATACTACTATTATTATAATTATTATTATTTTCAAAAAATCTGATTTCTTCTTATTGGGTTGGATTAGAAGTGGGATTAGTTAGTTGGGCTTTTAATTGGTTAATATATAAAACCTTCTGTCTCCCTCAAAACCCTAATAACAACTCTCCCCTAACCCTAGTCTCCTCTCCTCTCTCCCTCTCTCCCTCTGCAGCCGCCGGCCACCACAACCACCGGCAGCCACCGCAACCACCTTTCTCTCTCTCTTTTTCTCTCTTTCCCTCTCTTCCCTCTTGTCTTCGCACGCCCTTGCTCGCACCACCGCAACCGCCGCCTGGCCTCGCCTGCCTGACCACCGCCGTGCCGCCGTGAGAACCGGAAACCGCCACTAACACATACGCCCGAAACTCGAGAAGCAGCGAAGGCTACTGCTGTACGCGACCACCACCCGCCACCGACGTGTGCCCAGACTGACGACCGCGCCGCCCGCTTTGACGCCGCGCTCAGCCAAAAACCGAATTCTCCTCTAACGTAAACCCTAATATTTTCATAACAAACTTTATTTTTTCTTGATATTTTTCTACTCTATTTTTCTGTTGTTATTATTATTATACTATTATTATTTCTTGTTTTAAATCTTGTAATCTGGGTAATTAAGGGTGTAATTTTATTAAGTTGATTATTTGTAATTTTTGTTCTTGTGTTGTATTATTTATGTGTAAATTGTCTAAATTATTTTATGTAACTCTATGTTTTAATTTGGTGTATTAGGGTTGTAATAGTTGTAGTGAAATTAGTGATATTCGATTATGTGAGATGCTTTGTTTTCATGAGAATCATGTTAGGGTTTTAGATGACACTATTTTGTATGCACGAATTAAAAGTTTAATTACCTAGATTAGTTCTTGAATTGTTAGTTAAGTATTCGCATCTTCTTTATTTCAATCATGTTTAATCTTATCTTGTTTAATAAGTTAGGCGATTGAATTACTAAAGTTCGATTCTTGTTTACTAATTTATGATTCTTGATTGAATCTTGTATAAAGAAACTAATTGTTGGAATTCTTGATTGGTAGTTTAAATGTTTATATGTTCTTTATATTTTATTCACATGTTCTTTAAGTTCCTTCTTGATTATTGATTAAGAAATTCATGTTTTATACCCTTGCATGTTGTTGTTATAGGACCTTGAATAAGTTTATTTTAGAAAGGATAATGTTTTTATTATTTCATGCATGCTTTTAAGGTTAGTGGAAATATTAAAATTGATTTCATGTTTTACATTTTGGTTTTGATGATAGGAGGTTTGATGTTTGGACCTTAGTTGGATTAGGTTAATTACTTTGGATCTTAGTTACTGTTCTAAGCCCTAATTAGGACCCCGGGATCGATTGGTGGAAGTTAGAACCGAATTTGCAAATTAAATGTAAACCGGTAACGGAACAGTTTTAATGGGGTCTAAAGATCGGGTCGCCACGATTAGTATAGTTGTCTTTTGATCGAACCCTTTGTACTGGAGGTTCCCCTAGATGTTAGCTTTCATAGGATTTTTGCGGAACGGACTTTTGAGTTGTATAGCTCGAGTTATAGTAATTTTACCAGAACTTGTCGGAACTGGACCAATTGGCAGATTTGGTACTTTTAGAGTCTTTCGAGGCTGATATGTGCTTAGTCGTCAAAATAAGAGTTTTAGTAGACATCCCGAGGTTTCCAAAAAGTCCAAAACCAGACCCATAGGATGTTGGAAAGTCAAATTTTGACCCTTTTTATGTGGATGTTGTAATCTATTTTGTCAATGTTATTTATTAATGAAAGTGTTGTTGAATGAAAACGTTGTTTTGATCTTGTTATGTGATTACATGGAATGTGTTAGGTGATTTAAAGTGTAGATCCATGATTGATAGGAACCTATAGTGTTCCTAGGGGAGGGTTAGGTAGAAGGTAGTTAATACTAACTTCGAAGGGTGCGTTTTAATTAGAATAATTACTTTTATTTTAGGCCCGAGCTAATTCGCGTCGTTAGTGAGGTCAAGTGTGTTCGTCTTAGCTGTGAAGTGAAGCTAAACAGGTAATGTCTATGCTCTAATCCCCACCGGGATGCTCTTTAAATGTGTTATAATGTTTTCTAATCTGTTTGAGAATTGCATCCCAAAGGGGACTTTTGTGGAAATGTGATCATCTGCTTTGGATAACTAATTGTATTTGTTTGTGCTTTGATTATATTGAGTTGAGAAATCGGATGGTCTTTTATTAGTGGTTTTATTATTGATTTTGATAAATCTGGGTTGGGTTTTGACTTAAGAGCTGTGAGCTGAGTTGTGCATAAGACACTAATAATTCAAAGTGAAACTTTAAGCGGGTTTATTGTTTTGATGCCTTTGGTAGGCGATTGTTTTGCGGGCGATAACCCTGAGACCGTGATTTGCATCTGTATGGGTTATGTGTCAGAAGATCAGGGTTTCATCCCTGATATAGGATAGATGATTTTTGATGCCTTTGGTAGGCGATTGTTTGATGCCTTTGGTAGGCGATTGTTTTGATGCCTTTGGTAGGCGATTGTTTTGCGGGTGATAACCCTGAGACCAGGATTTGGTATCCTGTATGGGTTATGTCTCAGGAGATCAGGGTTTCATCCCTGATATAGGATAGATGATTTTTGATGCCTTTGGTAGGCGAATGTTACTTTAAGGGATTTGATATCCCGCCTGCATAATAAAATATGGATTGGTTGGGTTGAGGAAAACAGTTAAGAATTAAAGGTTTGTGAAAGGTTTTGACTTGTTCCCTCTCCCTCAAATGAATTGAAATGAACATAACTTGTTTTTAACGTTAGAGGTAGACATTATTGAGATTTCCCCCTCATTTTTGAAATGTTTTGTTTTCAGGTGAAGATCTATATGCAGGGGACGGGAATTAGAAGTGAGGACGTCATGTTTAGAAGTCGTTAATTATGTTGCTTTCTATTATGAGAAACTTGGAGTTAGTATTGAGGTTTATTTTCGAAGTATGAGTTTGTTAGTTTGTTTTACCATTATCAGACAATTGTAGTTTCCTTCTCGCCTTGTACTCCTTCGGGGATACTGTAGTGACGCCCAATAAGAGTTTGAGTCTTCCGCTAAATTTTGTTTGTTAACGTTAGTTGACTTTGACTTTTCTATAAATTTTCGGGGCGTTACAAAATGGTATCAGAGCTCTGGATTGCGACCTAGTAGCTCCTCAGAGTCCTTGAGGTTTAGTTGGACCCTAGGAAGCTAAGTCGGAGTGATGAGTGTAAGATGGGAAAAAAAAGGGGTTTATGCTTTTCTATTATTACATGATTATGTCTTTAACTTTCGGTGCTGCTAATATGTTCTAACCCTGTAGGATTGCTCAACGCACACACTGTTATCATCATCCAACCCCGTGTTTTCATCGTTATACTCCGATTCCTCCCAAGGGGAAATTGGGAACTTATATGATAAACTTCTACGACGAGATTGACAAGTAAACCAAAGACGTTCCGAACTCATGCCTTCGTGGTAACGAGGAGAGTCAGGCGAACGTATTTTTGCTCACGCTTTGGAACGACCCTCGGTGGGGCCATACTGTACCATTATTGCTACCACCCCCACTCTCGGTCGAGGAGTATGCCCACCCGTGTTGTTGGTGTAAGAGGTACCGAGTGGAGTCAGGGCACCGAATCCCGGAAGTCTTCTCCAAGATTGTCGAGATTTGGAAGCGTCATGTGGAAGAAGTTCAGGTGAACCCAGCCCCAGCATCTGTCATGAACATGGATCCCGAGAGTGACCCAGCGGAAGATCCAGAGGAAGATGTAGAGGAAGATCCAGAAGAGGATTCTATGGAGGATTCTGTGCAGGGTTCTGAGCCCGAGGTAACCTCTAGAGTTACTGTTGCACCTGCCGATGAACCCGAACAGGAGACCGAACCCGAGGATGAGGTTATGGTGGACAGGGAGACGGAAGAAGACCCCGAGGAGGACTCGGGGAATGAGTCTGATGATCCAGAGTGGACTCCGGTTTCAGCTAGGAAGAACCCTCTGTGTAGGAAGATCATATGAGTGGGATAGTAACAATAGTGTTAGGATTGGGTTGCTATAGTTGCTTATACGTGGTTATTTGACTGTGATATATTCTTGGAAAAAATTGCTCAGGGGTGTCATACATTCCCCAAAAGTGACTATTTGGGGACCACATTATTTTTTTTTACTCGTTGGGGACCAGGTTGTGGTCAAAAGAGGCTGGTTGGGTATTTTCCGGCCAAAATAGCAGGAAACAATGAAAAGACTTAAATACCCCTTGACTTATGTGTGAATCCTCACTCTTCTCCATGCTCTGACCACCATCCTCATTCTTCATTCCTCACTCAGATCCACAACAATGGCGACCACCACCAACACCACACCAAAAGAATAACTCCGACGCCGGTGACTTCGAATGCAACATCTGCTTCGACTTAGCCCAAGATCCCATCGTCACCCTCTGCGGTCACCTCTTCTGTTGGCCATGTCTCTACAAATGGCTCCATTTTCACTCCCAATCCCAAGAATGTCTCGTCTGCAAGGCCCTCATCCAGGAACACAAACTCGTCCCTCTACGGCGCGCAAGAATTCCTCGATCCAAGGTCGAATCACACGTTGGAGGTGTTGACATCCCGACCGACTGGCCCTGAGCGTCCTAAGACTGCGACTCCCCCTGAAAACAACCAGTTTCATCCCCATGGGTTTGGGTTTCTCGGGGGATTTGGTGGGTTTCCTCCTGTTGCTACGGCGAGGTTTGGGAACTTCGCGCTTTCTGCGAGTTTTGGGGGGTTGATTCCGTCCTTGTTTAACTTCCAGATGCATGGGTTTTCTGATGCCATCTATGGTGCTGGTGGTGGGGGTTATCATCATCATCAGCAGCATCAGACTAAAACAACCCCACCATTCAATTGAAGGTTGTCGATCTTCAGAACAATTGAATGTTGTCGATTTTGAATTCGTTTGATGCCATCTCAGACAATGAATTCATTTATGACTTACCTCCCATCGTCTCCAGCTTCCTCAAGTCTCCAACTTCCTCCTCAAGTCTCCAGCTTCCTCTCTCTCAAATTTTTCTCACAAATGTCGACTGAATTTGGTATTTGGGAGGGAGGAGGAGTTAAGTCAGTTTTAAAGACAAAAATTGGAGCAAAAAAAGGGGTATTTTTGTCACTCCATGGGTCTAAATGATTTTTGTGTTGACTCCGGCTATTCTCACCGGATTTTCATAACTTTTGGTCGGAAAATACCCAACCAGCCTATTTTGACCACAATCTGGTCCCCAACGAGTAAAAAAAAATAATGTGGTCCCCAAATAGCCACTTTTTGGGAATGTATGGCACCCCTGAGCAATTTTTTGTATATTCTTGAGTGTGGTGTACTGTTTTCTTGTGTGTTTACCCCAGATAGGGATAGTAATACATACTACTACGCGGGTGTGCAGGGTATTATAAATAATGTTTTCTTTAATTTCTGAGATGTTGACATATATACGTTCTTCTTTCCTTTCAAAGGGGGTATGATGAAAGAGTATGTGAAATATGATGCTAATGCATGAGTTTATTTGTTGAAATATGTTACAGTTTTGTATCTATTTTAGTTGGATTGAATAGCTTATCCCTAGAGTTGGTGTTTTGCGCTGAGCGTTTAAACCTTAAGTAGTCTAAATCGATCTCTTTGAACCAGGATGTCGACACAAATGGTTCTCACCCCAATAACGTTACCCGAGAGCGTACACCAGCTGCGGCCGAACAAATACTCAAACCGCTGATCGAATCGCGCCAACGTTTGGCTCACTTGATACCAGGGTCGATTACAACAACACCAGGGAAGGACCTTGCTAGCATGCTGATGATTGAGATGCTGAATAAGCACGATGACCTATAGAGGAAAGTGGTGGATCGACAAGGAGGAGGGAGAGAAGATGATCCCTCCGCTCTTCTCCAAAGGTTCAATAGCTTCAACCCGCCCACTTACACAAGGGTAGCTGACCCCAAGGTCTTTGAAGATTGGGTTAGAGAGATTGAAAAGATTTTTGACACAACCCGTTGTCCCGAGGAGCTAAGGGTGGACTTTGCTGCGTACCACCTGAAGGAGGAGGCCGATCTATGGTGGGCCAGTGTGAAGGAGATACGGACTGAACCGAGTTTTGACTGGAACCATTTCAAGGTTGTGCTGAAGGATCAGTTTTACCCTATGCCCCTTCAAAAGGCGAAAGAAAAGGAGTTCATAAACCTACGCCAAGGAGAACTTAGCGTGCTCGCTTACTCCACTAAGTTCACCGAGCTATCTTGGTTTGCATCTGTTTTGGTATCCAGCGAACAGCTAAGGATGGATCGCTTCTGGGATGGGTTGAACTGCAAGATTCAGGATCGGATGTCATCACGTGAGTTCACGTCTTACCGTAATACGCCAATGTTTCATCAGAAAAAGGGTAATGCACGATATGGAACGACAACTTGGCATACAAGGGCATAAGAGGAAAGAGCCGCCCCGTTTCAACTCACCCCCGTCTCACCAAGAGAAGAGGTTCCGCCCCAACCATTGGCAGAACAACCAGTCTTCGGGGCATGGGTCGTCGCATGTGCCTATCTGTAGGATTTGTGGTCGACCCGGTCATTATCCTCGAGACTGTAGAGCGGGAGCTGCAAGAGGAGGATGTTTTAAGTGTGGGAGTCTCCAACACCACATCAGGCAGTGCCCCCTACAGAACTCATGGGGTAACAAGAATGGAAACAATGGAAATAATGGGAACAACGGAAACTGGAGAGCCCCGCAGTCAACGTATCAAAATCGGGAGGCTATAACGGGAGCCAAAGGCCGCAACAACAAAACCGGGGTGGTCCCGGTGGAAATTAGAACAACCAAGGGAGGCCAGCAAACTCGCCTCGTCAACAACAACAACCGCCACGGAACGCAGGAGGGCGGGTGCATGTGATGAGGAAGGATGAGGCTGAGAATGAAACAGACGTCGTGACGGGTACCTTTTCTCTCCACCTCTACAATGTCTCTGTTTTATTTGATTCTGGCGCTAGTCATTCTTTTGTTGGACGAGCTATAGTAGAGAAGGCTAAGATGAAACCCTCAGAAGATACTAAGCCTATGTCGGTAGCCCTACCCACCGGGGATACGATTAGATGTGGTGAGTTATATGGGGGATGTCCTATAGTGATAGCAGGTCAGGAATTTGAGGCAGACCTTTATATGTTTGACCTAATGGAGTTTGATGTTATTTTGGGAATGGACTGGCTAGCAAAATATAGGGCTCAAATAGATTGCTACAAGCAAAAGGTAATCTTAGTAGGACCAAATGGAAAGAAGGTGGTACATTGGAGTGATAGGCATCTTCAGAGTGTACGGATCATCTCTGCTCTCAAGGCTCAGAAGTTGTTGGGCCAAGGTTGTGAAGGGTTTTTATGCAACGTAGTTGACACCAAAGCGAAGGAGCCTATGATTGAGAGCATTCCGATAGTCCAGGATTTTCCTGACGTCTTTCAGGAGGAGATTCCGAGAACGCCTCCACTCAGGGAGGTGGATTTCTGCATTGATTTGGAGCCCGAGGCCGCACATATTTCAAAGGCCCCATATCGAATGGCGCCCGCAGAGCTTAAGGAGTTGAAGACCCAGCTGGATGAGCTGCTAGAAAAGGGATACATACGACCCAGCACGTCACCATGGGGAGCACCCGTATTGTTCGTGAAGAAGAAGGATGGTAGCATAAGGTTATGTATCGATTACCGAGAGTTGAACAAGATTACCATCAAAAATCGGTACCTTCTACCTCGCATTGATGATCTCTTTGACTAATTACGAGGTGCAACGATGTTTTCGAATATAGACCTGAGATCGGGTTATCACCAGTTAAGAATCTGAGAAGAGGATATCTCTAAAACTGCTTTCCGAACTCGGTATGGTCATTAGAGTTCGTAGTAATGCCGTTTGGACTCACGAATGCCCCAGCTGCTTTCATGGATTTAATGAATAGAGTGTTCAAGCCGTTTCTGGACAAGTTTGTGGTGGTGTTCATCTATGATATTTTGGTATACTCCGGGACATGGGATGAACATGCAAACCACCTGAGAGAAGTGCTGGCAACCTTGCGGAGCAACGAGCTCTATGCGAAGTTTAAGAAATGTGAATTTTGGTTGGAGCGAGTGGCATTCTTAGGACACGTGGTGTCTAAGGAAGGAGTGGCAGTAGATCCTCAAAAGGTGGAGGCTATCACTAAGTGGCCAACACCAAAGAATGCCACTGAGGTTAGGAGTTTTCCGGGTTTGCAGGCTATTATAGGAAATTCGTTCAGGATTTCTCGAAAATTGCTAACCCGTTGACCAATCTGACTCGGAAGTCAATAAAGTTCACGTGGTTAGAAAAGTGTGAGCAAGCATTCCAGGAGTTGAAGAAAAGACTTACCTCGGCTCCTATTCTCGCTCTACCTTAAAGGAACGAGGGATTTATCATCTACAGTGACGCATCACATGGTGGAATGGGTTGTGTACTCATGCAGGATGGGAAGGTAATTGCATATGCATCCAGACAACTGAAGACACATGAGAAGAACTACCCCATTCATGACTTGGAGTTGACAGCAGTAGTTTTTGCACTTAAGATTTGGAGGCATTACCTTTATGGTGTACACTACGAGGTATTCACCGACCATCAAAGTTTGAAGTACCTTTTCACACAGAAGGAGCTAAACCTTAGGCAGACTCGATGGTTGGAATTTCTGAAGGACATGATGTGAACTTTCAATATCATCCCGGGAAGGCAAATTTAGTGGCTGATGCCCTGAGTAGAAGACCTTATCCTGCTGTGAACCACTTGATGATGATGCCGCACGAGCTGTGCGAGGAGTTTAGGAGATTAGAGCTTAACGTGGTGACACCAAGAAGTGAAGCTGTATTGAATACTATGGAGTTACAACCTACTCTCATGGAGGAGATCAAGAGGATTTAAGAACTGGATCTGCAACTTGTCAAGATACGGGAGGAAGTTTTACAAGGGAAGGCCCCTGGTTTCGTGATTGACGAAGATGGTACATTACGGTTCCATAATCGTATTTGTGTACCTAATATGGAGGAGCTGAAGAGGAAGATTTTAGAAGAGGGGCACAACACACCATATTCTGTGCACCTAGGGGAAATAAGCTTTACAAGGATCTGAAGCAGATGTTCTGGTGGAGTAATATAAAACAAGAAGTGGCAGACTTTGTAGCGAAATGCCTCACATGCCAACGGGTCAAGGCAGAACATCAACGACCTGCCGGACTTCTGCAACCACTGGACATTCCTGAGAGGAAATGGGACTCGATATCAATGGACTTCGTTGTGGGTCTGCCAAAGACCAGGCGGAAACACAATGCGATATGGGTAATTGTAGATCGATTGACCAAGTCGGCTTATTTTCTAGCCATCGCCAACAACTGGTCCCTGGACCAGCTAACTCAAGCTTATGTAAGAGAGATCGTAAGACTATATGGAGTCCCCAATTCTATAGTCTGGTTTTTAGAAGAAGTTACAGGAGGCGTTTGGTACCAAACTCAAGTTTAACACCGCTTTCCACCCAGCTACTGATGGGCAGACTGAAAGGACTATTCAAACCCTCGAAAATATGCTGCGAGCATGCGCACTAGATTTCAAAGACTCGTGGGATGACGAGCTGACTCTTATTGAGTTCTCCTACAACAACAGTTATCATGCTAGTATTGGGATGTCACCCTTTGAAGCTTTATATGGGAGGAGATGTAGGACTCCCCTATGTTGGCAAGACATCGATGAAGCTCTAACGATCGGACCTGGCCTAATACATGCCACTACTCAGAAGGCCGCACAAAGTCGACAAAAGAGTTATGCTGAAAGGAGGAAAAGACCTTTAGAGTTTGAAGTGGGAGAATACGTGTTTCTACGGGTTTCACCTACAAAAGGAGTTATGAGATTCGGACAGTCGGGGAAGTTGACACCAAGATTTATCGGGTCGTATCCAATCTTGGAACGCATTGGAGAAGTTGCTTACAAGTTACAGCTGCCGGGAGAACTTCCAAGAGTGCATAATGTCTTTCATGTGTCACAACTCAGGAAATATGTCCCAGGCCCAACTCATGTGATTGATCCTCAGCCGCTTCAGCTACAGGAAGATTTGAGCTATGAAGAGCAACCGCTGGAAATATTGGATCGCAGAGAAAAACAACTTCGAAGGAAAGTAGTTCCCCTGGTGAAAGTACGATGGGCAAATCACGCCACAACGGAAGCAACCTGGGAAACAGAAGAGGAGATGAGGACGAAATACCCTCACTTGTTTCACTCTTAAAGGTACGTCAAGTGTCGAGGACGAAACTTCTTTTAAGGAGGTAATGATGTAAAACCTCGAGTTTTAGGAAGAATGGAACCATTAGGTTTGTTACCGAGCCGTTAGATCTAAGTTTAAGTTTCGAGGACGAAACTTTTTTTAAGGAGTTAATGATGTGAAACCCCGAAAAATCCAAAGATGTTGACCGTGACGTCATTAGTAAATTAGGTTTGACTCCGTTAATTATTATTATTCGTTTGTGTTTATTTCTGCTAACACTTGAGCTCGTAGGATCGTTGAAGGACTAACAAGGGTATATCGGTAATTTTGTGGGTTTAGTATTGTTAGTTTTACTTTTATTATTGGTAATATTTATCAATATTATTATGTGTATTAAAATTTGTAATTATGTGAATTTTAGTTGTTATGTGTTTTTTATTATTATTATTATTATTATTATTATTATTGGTATTGTTTATTATTACTACTATTATTATTATAATTATTATTATTTTCAAAAAATCTGATTTCTTCTTATTGGGTTGGATTAGGAGTGGGATTAGTTAGTTGGGCTTTTAATTGGTTAATATATAAAACCTTCTCTCTCCCTCAAAACCCTAATAACAACTCTCCCCTAACCCTAGTCTCCTCTCCTCTCTCCCTCTCTCCCTCTGCAGCCGCCGGCCACCACCCGCCGGCCACCACAACCACCGGCAGCCACCGCGACCACCTTTCTCTCTCTCTTTTTCTCTATTTCCCTCTCTTCCCTCTTGTCTTCGCATGCCCTTGTTCGCACCACCGCAACCGTCGCCTGGCCTCGCCTACCTGACCACCGCCGCGCCGCCGTGAGAACCGGACGCCACCCTCGCTCATCCAGCCATTGCGAACCCTCGACCACCGCCGGAAACCGCCACTAACACATACGCCCGAAACTCGAGAAGCAGCGAAGGCTACTGCTGTGCGCGACCACCACTCGCCACCGACGCAGGCCATCGACGACCACGCCGCCGCCCTTGACGCCACTCCGATCGCGAAACCGACCCCCTCCTCTAACGTAAACCCTAATATTTTCATAACAAACTTTATTTTTTCTTGATATTTTTCTACTCTATTTTTCTGTTGTTATTATTATTATATTATTATTATTTCTTGTTTTAAATCTTGTAATCTGGGTAATTAAGGGTGTAATTTTATTAAGTTGATTATTTGTAATTTTTGTTCTTGTGTTGTATTATTTATGTGTAAATTGTCTAAATTATTTTATGTAACTTTATGTTTTAATATGGTGTATTAGGGTTGTAATAGTTGTAGTGAAATTAGTAATATTCGATTATGTGAGATGCTTTGTTTTCATGAGAATCATGTTAGGGTTTTAGATGACACTATTATTGTATGCACGAATTAAAAGTTTAATTACCTAGATTAGTTCTTGAATTGTTAGTTAAGTATTCGCATGTGCTTTATTTCAATCATGTTTAATCTTATCTTGTTTAATAAGTTAGGTGATTGAATTACTAAAGTTCCATTCTTGTTTACTAATTTATGATTCTTGATTGAATCTTGTATAAAGAAACTAATTGTTGGAATTCTTGATTGGTAGTTTAAATGTTTATATGTTCTTTATATTTTATTCACATGTTCTTTAAGTTCCTTCTTGATTATTGATTAAGAAATTCATGTTTTATATCCTTCCATGTTGTTATTATAGGACCATGAATAAGTTTATTTTAGAATTCATGTTTAGGATAATGTTTTTATTATTTCAGGCATGCTTTTAAGGTTAGTGGAAATATTAAAGCTGATTTCATGTTTTACATTTTGGTTTTGATGATAGGAGGTTTGATGTTTGGACCTTAGTTGGATTAGGTTAATTACTTTGGATCTTAGTTACTGTTCTAAGCCCTAATTAAGACCCCGGGATCGATTGGTGGAAGTTAAAACCGAATTTGCAAATTAAATGTAAACCGGTAACGGAACAGTTTTGATGGGGTCTAAAGATCGGGTCACCACGATTAGTATAGTTGTCCTTTGATCGAACCCTTTGGACTGGAGGTTTCCCTAGATGTTAGCTTTCATAGGAATTTTACGGAACGGACTTTTGAGTTGTATAGCTTGAGTTATAGTCGTTTTATCAGAACTTGTCGGAACTAGACCAGTTGGAAGATTGGGTACTTTTAGAGTCTTTCGAGGCTGATGTGGGCTTAGTCGTCAACATAAGAGTTTTAGTAGACATCCCGCGGTTTCCGAAAAGTCCAAAACCAGACCCATAGGATGTCGGGAAGTCACGTTTTGACCCTTTTTATGTGGATGCTGTAATATGTTTTGTCAATGTTATTTATTAATGAAAGTGTTGTTGAATGAAACGTTGTTTTGATCTTGTTATGTGATTACATGGAATGTGTTAGGTGATTTAAAGTATAGATCCATGATTGATAGGAACCTACAGTGTTCCTAGGAGAGGGTTAGGTAGAAGGTAGTTAATGCTAACTTCGAAGGGCGCGTTTTGATTAGAATAATTACTTTTATTTTAGGCCCGAGCTAATTCGCCTCGTAAGTGAGGTCAAGTGTGTTCGTCTTAGCTGTGAAGTGAAGTTAACCAGGTAATGTCTATGCTCTAATCCCCACCGGGATGCTCTTTAAATGTGTTTTAATGTTTTCTAATCTGTTTGAGAACTGCATCCCGAAGGGGACTTTTGTTGAAATGTGATCATCTGCTTTGGATAACTAATTGTATTTGTTTGTGCTTTGATTATATTGAGTTGAGAAATTGGATGGTCTTTTATTAGTGGTTTTATTATTGATTTTGATAAATCTGGGTTGGGTTTTGACTTAAGAGTTGTGAGCTGAGTTGTGCATAAGACACTAATAATTCAAAGTGAAACTTTAAGCGGGTTTATTGTTTTGATGCCTTTGGTAGGCGATTGTTTTGCGGGCGATAACCCTGAGACCAGAATTTGGTATCCTGTATGGGTTATGTGTCAGGAGATCAGGGTTTCATCCCTGATATAGGATAGATGATTTTTGATGCCTTTGGTAGGCGATTGTTTTGATGCCTTTGGTAGGCGATTGTTTTGCGGGCGATAACCCTGAGACCAGGATTTGGTATCCTGTATGAGTTATGTGTCAGGAGATCAGGGTTTCATCCCTGATATAGGATAGATGATTTTTGATCCCTATGGTAGGCGAATGTTACTTTAAGGGATTTGATATCCCGCCCACATAATAAAATATTGATTGGTTGGGTTGAGGAAAACAATTAAGAATTAAAGGTTTGTGAAAGGTTTTGACTTGTTCCCTCTCCCTCAAATGAATTGAAATGAACTTAACTTGTTTTTAACGTTAGGGGTAGACATTATTGAGATTTCCCCCTCATTTTTGAAATGTTTTGTTTTCAGGTGAAGATCTATATGCTGGGGATGGGAATTAGAAGTGAGGACGTCATGTTTAGAAGTCGTTAATTATGTTGCTTTCTTTTGTGAGAAACTAGGAGTCAGCATTGAGGTTTATTTTCGAAGTATGAGTTTGTTAGTTTGTTTTACCATTATCAGACACTTGTAGTTTCCTTCTCGCCTTGTATTCCTTCGGAGATATGGCAGTGATGCCCAATAAGAGTTTGAGTCTTCCGCTAAATTTTGTCTGTTAACGTTAGTTGACTTTGACTTTTTCTATAAATGAATTTCCGAGGTGTTACAGTATATCTGCCCCACGTTGACATTGCAGTCCGGAAAATTATGCTTCAACGATGTGAGAATCGCAGCAGGAGTGCACCCAGTATCAGTCATGTCACGTATGTGGACTTTCATGTCAGCTGTCAAAGGGTTTCCCCTTCGGCGTCCCTCCTCGTAAAGAATAAACTGATGATTGTGCATCCATTTCTCACCCGCGTACGTTCGAACGACCCATATCTGTCACGTTGGAGAAAATGCGCATATAACGAATGGACACTGGCATGATTTTGTCTTCGTGTTCAACTTACTGTCCCAATCAATCGTACCGATTTTCCCTCAATATTTCCCATATCGCCAGCATCTTAAATATAATCGCACAGGCCCACCCACTTTTCCCTTTTTATAAGATGCTCTTACCAATCTAAACCCAATTCTTCTAGCAATGTCGTCAGCCCATGCATGTAGGTCAAGGACACTATCAAACCACTGATCTGTAACAAATCGTCCTGAATAATCTACACAGTCTCCCCCAAAATCCTCAAGCAAAACCTAAACACCTTTAGCATTTTTATTCAACACAATATTAATTAAATATAATTATGCAAATAATTTTATTTTTTTTCTTCAAAAAATTACACGAAACATGCTTTAAACGCCCTAAATAGGCGTTTTTCCATGGCCGAAACGCCCTCAACAGGCGTCTAGACCAAGGTCGGAACGCCTGATGGTGGCGTCTAGACCTTGGTTCAAACGCCCCAAGTACGCGTGCGATCCTTGGTCCAAACGCCCTAGAGGGGCGTTTCAGCCATGGAACAGACGCTTTTTTGGGGCGTTTTGGCCTTGGTTTAGACGCGTTATGAGGGCGTCTGACAGTCCGGCACAAAAAACTCATCTACAACTAAAAATTGACAATTAAACAAATAAATTTACTTGACCTGTTGCTCATTTTTCATAAATTAGTGTTCCAAATTTTGATGATTTAGAAGGAATAGTTAGGATCGGAATTGTAGAATCGGATCGAAGATCGTAAGATTCTAATACAATAGGAAAATATCAAATAAAGTTCTATGATAGTTAAATCTTAACATTTTATTCATTTGTAATGAAGCAATACCTTAAATTGTATATCAGTTGATAACTTCAATACAAAATTTAAATTGTTATGACAAAATTTTAAAGATGATATTGTGTGCAAACATTATCAAATTCAGATAGTATTTTAGATCGAGTCGCAGGATCGTAGAACCGTATTGCGATTCTAACATATAATATTCAGGAAAAACAGGATCATACGATCCTAACTACTTTAGCATCCTAATAAGAGTTGGATCGATGGAGGATTTTTGGATCGTAAACTCGTAGAATAACTATAATGGAAAAGGAGACAAATTTTTAGAGATAAAAAGTGGTGAGTTTGAGGGCCAAGGGCACATGGAAGTTTTATGAAAATTAAGTGCGACCGCCAGAGAAATAGGGGTGACGAAAAGCAAAGCCAAGATGAAAATTAGATATTTAAACGTCTATTCAAAAATTTGTCCGTTACAAATATTCTGAAATTGTCCTTGGATGCCTACACCTACCAATATCCCGTCCCGTTGGTTATCGTCCGATGGACGGTGGTCAGGTATAAATGCGATGCGGGACCCCAAAATCATAACGTCGCCTTCCTCCCACAGTGGACGTTCAAATCCTCACCATCGCTTTTCAATTTCATTCCTGCAAAAACCAAACAAATATCCCTTTCACTTTTCCAGACTCATCGTTTTCGATTGCACGTGGAATTGACCCGTCCTGATTTGCGAAGCTTCAATTCACATCCCTCTCAATCAGAATTCGTCTACGTCAATTCCATTTCTTGGGCTAATTTCACTATTGATGATAAAAGTTGCTTCCATGGTGGCCTAATCGACTACCACTGCATCCGAGTCATTAGGGCTTCTTCAGGATCCAAATACTAAATCAAGAATGTCCTAATGAAGAATTTCAGTTCTTTCCGCGCCAATCACTTTTCTAGGGTTACGGATTCTCTCTCTTTTTCTCTATTTATTTGAATTTCGTGATCTGGTGAATGTGGATTGCTGGTGTTTTCGTTATTTTTTCTGTCATTGCAGTGGGTTTGCTATAAGATGGTCACTGTTGTGCTCTTTTGTTTGGGCGTTGAAGGAACTTAGACTTTTATCAAATTGGCAATTAGTTCCCTTTTATCTACGTAATACTTGCGATGATTCAGTAAAATCGAATGGTTTGGCGACGAAATGGAATTGATTTGATGTGTTGATTGAAAATTGAAATGATGATTCTGTGACTTATGTCTCATCAGTGGGAACAGCAGTACAGTCTATGAGATGTTGGATCATGTTGCAATGAGCGAAACAGTAGTTCCATTTAACTTTCCAGTCTTTTCGCATATGTGAGTATTATACTTGCCTTGATTCCGTAACATTTCGTCTTGGTAATGAAAAGTTAAGGTTTTTTTTTCATGAATTCAAATGATCACTTTGATTTGTCTCCTAACTTATATGGGTTTTTGATGTGGAAGTATGTGGATGAGATCCTAGATTATTACCGAATTGAAATAATGCCGGTGTATGTGTCTAGTATCTAGAAATTATTGAGTTGGTAATCATGTTTAATTTTTGTTGATGGCCCATAATAGAGTAGTGTCATGTTTTATGCTTGTTTTGATGTTTTTGTTGGAATTTTACATCCCTGCTCATAACAATAGTGCATGATAAATCGAAGAGGTGCATTAAATGAACAAGGGGTGATCATATAATATGTAAAACCTTTTGTCCACACAAAAAAATCACGAATGTAGAATTCCAATAACCGTTAACGGTTAAATGTGTCGTATGATCAAGCGACTAAGAATTTCAGCGATCTCATAGGTAGTGTTGTTGATGTGTTCTCTCTCTCGACTTTGTTGGAATCTCTTATAGGTTGCTCTCTTCATCGTCTTTAAAAGTCGTGCAATCAAATTTCAAAAATTTTGACCATAAATTTCTTAATATATACAATGATTTGCTATATGAAATTATCCCATTAGATTCGTAACGAAAATTATTATCATAAAAGTATAATATTGCAATTGTTAATGACACATTATATAACAAATTATCAATGAAATAGTAACATTGAAAACTGTGAAAATCAAAATTATGACAATTAATATGGAACTGTGGGAGTATTACTCAATAGGTGTTGCATGGCAAAATCAAGAATCTCCTTTTTTTTTCCCCAACAAGATAGCCTTATGCATTGAAAGTTGGAGAAGCATCTTTTTTTTTTTTATTGTTCCAGGTCTAAGAAAGGTTGTACAGTTCACATACACAATTTAGATAACTATCTATACTTCTGCATAATTCAAAAGCAAAGCAACAATAGGTAAACTAAAATGGCAAAACCATAAATACTCATCAAGCCCATTATATTGATACAGTCTTCAGGATTGCTCCTCCGTCCATAACTACCTTTTATTTTGCAATTGCTTCTTAAAAACCTCACCAATAATCTTCAAGCCAGAGCATTTGTAATCTTTCTGATCCAGAGCGTTGAGAAGCATCCTTTCGCTTGCGCTTTCTCGCTCTCTTTTAAAATTTAATGGTGCCTTCAAATCAAGCCACTACCTTCATATGATCTCTATTGACTATAATCCACAAACTTAATGTTTGTAGATTCTCGAGGTATACAACTTCTCTAGTTTGATAGTTGGGACAGAAGATAGTTCATAGATCCTCGAGGTACACTTTCCAATTTGTCTGTGGCATACTCTCATTTTCACAATTTCAAAGGTATAATAATTGGCTTCAAAATTTACTAATGTTTAAAAAGTTACTCCTAGTTTACTTATTGGTAGTGAACAACTTGATAAGATAGAAAAAAATGATAGGGGCGGGTAAATAAAATACAACGTTAAAATTGTATTGGGAATGTAAAATAGCATATATTGTATTGAGAATGTAAAATAGTAGATATTGTGAAAATCAAACGCTAGTTAATTTTATATATGTCGAAATGGAGGGAGCATTCAATTTACAGGTTTGATTATATGAATCTTCTCAATTAATTCCATCATTATTGTTGTATATTCTCGTTACGTAGAACTAGTGGAGAATACAGAATTAAGATTACTGGTGTTGGGAAAGAATGCATGAAACAATAGAGAGGAAAAACAGAACACTGTGCTCAATGAAACTACTATATTACATGTTGGGAAAATTATGTACCTAAAACATCTTATAGTGCCATATTTATAGGATGACAACATAACAAACTTAGCATCAAAACAACCAATGACTGCCACTAATAGAAATTAATAGCCTTCTTGATAGGAGAGTACTTAGCTGACTAAAATATGAGATAAGCCCACCAAAACATCTGGGATCAAATCTAACCAACCTAGCTGACTTTGAATTAGTCTTGAATACTCCCCCTTGATTCAAAATTACAGACACCAAGTTGATCTCTGAAGTAGCAAAACTTCTCTTTTGGCAGTGACTTTGTTAACAGATTGGCTCGCTGCTCTAGGTTGCTACAATAATGTAAAACAATTTCCTTTTCGCATCCAAACGGCGAATGAAGTGATAATGTATATCAATATACTTTGTTCTGCAGTGGAAGGTTGGAATTTTAGCCATAAAAGTAGCTACCGTGTTGTTAGAATATATATCATTGTTGCTCCCTTTGTTTTAATTGAAGATCATGCAATACTATTCTCAGCCAAACAACTTAACATGTCGTTGAAGTTGTTGGAATGTACTTTGATTCTATACTTGATAATGCCAGAATAGCCTGTTTCTTTGAGGTCCAAGTATTCACGCCTGACCTTAGAGTAAAACCATTAGCGGAGATACTTCTTGTATCATCCGGTAGCCATCCCAGTCACCGTCTATAAACCCATATAATATGAAATCCGAAACTTTTGAATACCGGATACCAAACTCCAATGTTCCAACAATACAACGCAAGACCATCTTTGTTGCCCCAAAATGACTACTAGTTGGCTGCTGCAAAACCCTGGAAATGACTCTGTCAGAATGTGCAATGTCGGGTCTTGAGTGGGTTAAATAAATTAAACAACCTACCATACTTCTGAACCTTAGAGCAGGTGCAAGATCCGAGTCATCAACTTGCTGTAACTTTTCGTTAGCATTCATGGGTGTCATTGCAGGCTTGCAATTAAGCATAATTTACTGAGTAAATCTCTGGCATATCTCTTTTGAGAAATAAATTCCATCCTTGTCTTGACAAACCTCGAGACCTAGGAAATAATGTAATAATCTCAAATCTGGCATCTCAAACTTATTCATCATTTGCAATTTGAACTCATCAATAAGATATGTGGAAGAGCTACTATAAATTACATCATCAACATAGAGACTGACAATGATGAAATCATATTGGCCTCTTTGTTTCACATACAATGTGGGCTCATTCTCACTTCTTATATACCCTTTGCACTGAAAGTACCCATCGATCCTTCCGTACCAAGCATGGGGAGCTTGCGTCAAACCATATAGTTCCTTCTTCAATTTTACACCTTTGTTTCATTGCCTTCCTTCATGAAACCTTTTGGTTAAGCTACATAAACCTCATCTTCTAAAGTTTCCACTGAGAAATGTTGACTTCACATCAAACTGATAAACTAGCCATTGAAATTGTGTAGCCAGTGATAAGACAAATCTCATTGTTTCGAAGCGAGCGACAAGAGAAATGTCTCTTCAAAGACAAGGCCATATTGTTGGGCGTACCCTTTCACTACAAGACGAGCTTCGTACTTTTGTACATGTCCCTGAGCATAATTTCTTGTCTTGAACACCCACTTCACTCCAATCACACTTTTTCCTTCTGGAAGCTCCGTCATCTCATATGTATCATTCTTTTCAATGGCTTTTATCTCCTCAACCATTGCTTATCGCCATTCTACTTTATTAGCCACATCATCATAAAATAGGGGATCCAAAACAGCAAGGGCAAACTGATAGACATATCTAGGATTCTGTTTCCTCACCCTCTCACCCTTGTAGTGGGCTGGTTCTAGTTAGGAATCTTCTAAAGAAGATGAATCTGAACCCTTCAGATGAGGATTGTCTGGTGTTAGCATAACCTTTTCTAATGAGCTTGAAATCGCGTTTGATGGAATTTCCTCCTCTTTGTCACTTGAGAACATGTCTGCACTAACAACCTCTTGATGTGCCTGTTCTCACCAATTCCAGCTAACATATTCGTCAAAAATTACATTCCTTCAAACTACAATCTTACGAGTAATTGGGTTATACAACCTATATGTTTTTTGAAGGGTTTTTGGCTCAAAATAATCCGAAGTCGGAGGTCATTAGTTGAAAATAATCCAAACTCACTTTTTGGCTGAAAATAATCCAAACTTTTAACCTATTTGCTCAGACTAAACCTAAATTTATTTCTGGCGTCGGAATGCTGACTGCGTAGCTTGAGCACATGTTTCTTTAACTGATTTTGGTTTTGAATTTTTTTTAAGCTTATGTGGACCCCAACTCACTTAAACTTATAATGACATGGCAATTGAATAAAAATAGAAACACTTTAACATAATAAATTTAGTCTTCCAACTCCAAAAATTTAAACTATTAAAGACTTAGTTTAAGAGAGTTGGGGTCTACATAATCTTTAAAAAAAAATTCAAAACCAAAATCAATTATAGAAACACGTACTCAGGCTGCCCAGTCAGCATTCCGGCACCGAAAATCAATTTCGGTTTAGTCCGAGTAAATAGGTTTAAAGTCTGGATTATTTTCAACCAATGACATCCGACTTCGGATTATTTTGAGCCAAAAACCTTTTTTTGAATAATTACAGTAACCAATAAAGATGCATTTTTCAGATTTTTTGCCAAGTTTTTGATGAGACTGAGAATTCACCAAAGCATAAGCTAACACACCAAAAAACTCGTAAGTGACTTACATTTGGTCGTCTTTCTTGCCAAACTTCATGTGGAGTTTTTTCAATACGATCCCTGTCGGTGAGAGATTCTGCACATATGTTGCTATTGATACAGCCTCTACCCGAAATTGGTTTGAGAGTCCCCTAGCTTGTAGCATGCTTCTTGCCGTCTCCACAATTGTATGATTCTTTCTCTCATCAAGGAGAAGTTTGTTCGAGCATACACCGACGAAGTTGCACATATGGGTATACTTTCTACGTTAGTCTTAATCTTTCTACGTTAGTTGCAGTGATGGTGCTTTGTATAGGTATACTTTCACAGAAAATTGATGTCTAGGAGTTCTTATGTCTGCCTCCTAATCAAATTCCTTATTGCTCCTTGCATATTTTTATTCAAACCTGTGATAGGGCTTCATGTGTTTAGTGTTATGCTCAATTTATTTTCAAATGCCACATAGGTGTTTAAAGGCTATTTGTAGAAGATTGAACTCTAATCTAATTGGGTTACTTATTTGATCAATTGTATTTGTATCTCATTTATATATTCTTCTAGAAATTCGCATAATGCAAGGAAAGCAAAATTACAAATTAGCTAATTGTATTTGTTTCTTATCTATATTCTTCCAGGAATTCCCCTAAAATAAGGAAGAGACGACAATCTTCTCGAGTAACACAACATTTACAATATGAGTCAGGTATAATTTTCCTTGAGACTACGGAATTATTAACATGTATTTGAACTTGCCTGTTTGATAAATTCAAATGTCATATGGCTCTTGAGAGTATTTCCATGTGGGAATATGATGCTGGTTTGCTATCAATATGCATATTAACTAGCTACGTCTTTGATTTCTCTTGCAATCTTTCTTTACCTGGAGATTTTATCAAACTAAAAGCGATTTGAAAGACAAACAGGTGAGATTTATTGCACAACAAAGGGACTTTCTTGCATGATCTGTGTGTTCATAGCTTACCGTACATATTCTTGGGAAGAAGTAGTTTGAAGCACAATTTACCTGAGGTTAAGGTTTTGTTTTCTCTTTGTCTTACAGTTTTATTGAAGTTTTCTGATTCATAATTTGCCGCTCAAGTCCAGAGTTCAAACAATATCATAAATGATCTTAATTGAGAATTTCTCTTTGTTTTCAGAGCTCCAGTAACTTGCATAGTATCCTGTGTGTACTTGATCAATTTCACTGTATAAACTGAATTATTTTCTTGTTCATGTTATATGATGATGTGGATTTCCTTCTTTCGTATATGTCAAATTCAAAGCTCTTTTTACCTTAATACTGTCACTGATAAATCGTTTTTCAAACCATTACTTTTTTAACAAAAATGATTAAGGACTTATCGAGCAGAAATTATGTAGGAATTCCAGGCATCAGTTATGTTTGCAAAGCTCTTTGTAGTGAAATTGGTAGTAGTTTTTCTCCATGCGATCAGTAACTTACATGGTCTTTGTTTTCTTCTCACTGAGCAGTTTGAAAGGGCGGTTCCTAGGTAATTTTGATGGTGTCTACCAACAAACAACTTTTTCCCATTCTTGGAAGTTTATGGAAGGACTAAGTATATGACAATGGTCAAGTATCAAGCCTCTATATTGTCATGGTCTAAGCCTCAAAAGCTAACTATTTTTTGTTGTTATAATTTCTTTTCGCGGAATATTTTGAACAGACGGTAGAGTAAAACAACTTGACAATTTTACTTTTGATTACAATTGTTTTTTTTTTCTCAAACAAAAAGACTTAATAGGGGGAGGATCAGAGCTTGAGTTTGGATTAGTTTATAAGAGTTTTAGTTGTATATTGTTTAACTGTTTCTAATTTTTTAAACAAAATACTTGTATCAATAGTGAAAGAACCCTAGAGGGGGGTGAATAGGGTTATAATCTTTTCAGATTAAGATTCAACTTTAAAGGACGTTAGGGTCATAATCTTTTCAGATTAAGATTCAACTTTAGGTAAACCAATATAAACTGAAATAAAGGACAATAAAGAGATAATTGAATAACCTCCTTTATTCCTGTGGAATATAAAGCTGATTGAATATGAACTTTCCTAAGGTAAACGTCCTTAGGTTTACAGACAAACAGAGTGTCGAGCACTTCGAACAAGATTTTTGGGAAACACACACCAACCACTTTTTTGGTGCAAACACCAATCGATCCTAAGTCCGTCTAGAAATCGATTACAAAAGTACAAATCAAAACCTAAGTCCGTTAAGGAATTGATTTCACTCAAACAAAATTCACACAAAAAAAAACTTCTTTCTACTCGAAGAAAGAACACAAAACAGAGCACTCTTTGTTTTTCACACACACCCAATTTCTTCCGTGGAATCGTTGAGTCTCTTCAATCAACAAGTCTTCTATTTATAAGTGCCTATGTATCAGCAACATAGAGACGTTGGAGTTTTCTTGATTCCTTCCTTCCTCGTGTTCTACCTTTCCTTCTAATTTGCTCTTGATTTGCTTTCCTTTTTGTGAGATTTATGGAAATTGCAATCTAATCTTCCTTCCAATTTCTTGATCGATTGTTTCCTACAAATCAAGTAGTTGCAATCAATTAGTTTGGTTAGAAAAGAATAGAGAAAACAGATTTAAGTTTTCCAGAAAACTTCCCTGATCTTTTGTCTGATCTTATTTGTCTTTCAGGACAAAGCTTCTCGCCTAGGGTGAACGTCCTTATGATGCCTTGGGTGAACGTCCTTATGATGCCTTGGGTGAATGTTCTGCCTTCTTGAGATTTCGTTTCTTGCGCATCATATCTTTTCTGGCTATTCGAATTTCGACTTTCATTCAAAACTGATCCAGTCGCCAAGGTCCTTTGAGTTTGGGTCTGCCAACGTCCTTGAGGGGTTTTAACAAATAGTATTATACCATTAGGAGTTTTGGTTATATATTAATCTTCTTATTGGTTTTAAAGAAGATTATTCTATCTAGTAAGTAATTGTATGCATGAAGAGGCTAAGTAGCTTTTAATCTGAGTGCAACTTAAGCTACTGTTGAGGTAGAGAGAATTGCTTTGGAAGGGGTGGGGCAATCCAAAGCACATATGTAATAGTTAAAGTCATGTTGTACTTTTCTGGTTGTCGTAGTGTGTAGGTCAAGAGCACAACCAATGTAAACTCTTGTTACATATTGTACGTCATGCAGGGAGATATTAAGCTCAAGAAGCTTCCATTGACAAAAGAGACCTCCTATCCCACCCGGGTCAAAGATCACAATTGCACCTTCACTGAGTCGTACTCGGGAGTACCACAACCAGCTTGATAGTGTGGCATTAGTAGCCAATTTTGTCCCAACTCTTCCATTTGATGACAAGTCCAATTTTCCTCGATCAAATACGATACATTTAGGTGCAAGGTTGCAAAGGGCATACAAAGGACTTGATGAGCAATCAAGAAGCCACCGTACTCCACCAGGATCAACTTGGATGAAGGGCAAGTAATGTAGGTTCCACCATAAATTATTATTATACTTGAACAACCCATTAATAAAATTTCGATTTCCTAATATGTTGGGACTCTCTTTGTCTTCTTCAATCCACTCAACTAACTTGGTGCTTTCTGCTCTATCAAGATTACCATCCAACCCAGAATCATGAGAACCAATTTCTTTGGTGACAACATCCATTTTAATTTTTTCATGCATTTCATCGAATAGTTGGTGTGCAGAAAGTGGTTGGTATTTCTCAGACCTTGAGTTACACATCTTAGCACCACTCACTTCTATTTCATCATTCTCCATTCCATAATCACCAACTTGTAAAGCATTAGCATCAACTCCAATTTTCTTGGTCATTTCATCAAACACTTGGTGTGCACCAAGTGAAGGACATTTATCATAGCATGTATGATGCTCTTTCTCATTAATACTTCTTCTTCCTCTACCAATAAAATCACATAATTTGGACCCATTCTCTTACATTTATGGTTAGGAAGAAAGGGTTCATCACACAACTCAGAAAGGCCTTTATCCAATTTATCAAAAATTTCATCCATAGAAAGAGAAATATATGAACGAATTTTCTTACACTTCTTAGCAGCTTCCAATTGTGCAGTTACTGATTTGATTTCAGTATAGTATTCCTGCCCTTTCTCTTCATTCCTCTGATCGTCATGTTGTTGCTTCAAGACTCCTCTTTGTTGTCCCAAGAAACTCATCGTCTTCCATTGCCATAAGACATGTACACCTGACCTTTTTTTTTTAATGACGATAGCCAAATTCTCACTAGGATCAGACAAGCTCTGATACTATTGATGCAGGAACCAGTAGAGGGATGAGAGAAATGAAGAATACCTCTCGAAAAACCTACACAAGGAATTTGATATAGATTGGAAATTGAAGGATAATGGGTTTAGGAGGGAGAAGAGAGAATTTAGAGAGATAAACAAAGATATATTTCATTCATTGATTGACTCTACATATGACTCATAAGATACTTATATAGCAAAGATAAGCCCTTCCCCAAGACACTAACATAATAAAATAAAAATATTAAAATAAAAACTTATATGCTAATCTTCCTGTACCAGAGATACATACTCTAGGATAACGTATTCCAAGGAATGTAGTTACAACTTTTTGCAATTTAATTGATAGTGACAATATGGATGCATATGCAAATCGAAATGAAATATCGATAGCAAGGAATGTTACGAAGACAATACTCGGAGGTACCCTAACTTTTGGTGAAATGTTTTTCAGGTACCCCAACTTTTCAAAACTCATTTTGGGGTACCCTTACTTTTTGAGTTAGAAATTATTTGGTGCTTTTTCGGTCATCAATTTGGTTAAGTGACTGAAATACCCTTGTTCCATTTTTTAAGAAATACCCTTAAAGAAGAAGAATAAGGGTATTTCGGTCGCTTAATAAAATTGATGGCCGGAAAAGTACCAAATAATTACTAACCCAAAAAGTAAGGGTACCTCAAAATGAGTTTTGAAAAGTTGGGGTACCGAAAAATGGTTTCCCCAAATATTAGGTGTACAGCGGTTTGTAAGACCTCGGTTTTGTCGTTCTCTCTTAGGGAGCTGGCGGCCTTGGTCATAGAAACTAAGTCAATGGTCGGGATGAGATTGCTAAGGTAAGGATATCAGTTTCAAGGGATCACAACACAAGAAACAAAGCTAAGGTCGGTCAATGAATGTAAAATGGGCTTCGGAGGCTTTTCGGGATGCAAATGGGGATGAGGAAATGGGTTTTGCAACAAGAGAGTAGCGAGAAGGGGAAATCAAATGGTAACTCCGTTAGAAAATACCCATCGGGCTTCCTCTTTCAAGGATAGTCCGGATTAACTTCCCCAAAGTCTATCGACAGACCCGGGGGAGTTCAAGGAACGGAATTTCCTAGTTAGTTTCTATTCGCTTTCGCAAACTAGAATACTAACTATCCTAATTCCTACCTTCCAACAAGCGTTGGATGTATTCGGGATGCTTTCGCACCGAAATACATCCCACTTGAGGGAAGGATAGGATTAGGAAGTTGATTTCTCAACTAATTACTCACTAATATTGCTAACCCATACCTAATCACCCATTCACACCCTTAATTACCCCCTAACCCATAGGGTTTCTAGCCACTAATCATGATAAAAACTAAGCTAACAACATCCAACCCAACCTAAACATGATTTCTAGCATCAAACAATCATAACCAAGCAAGAACGATGAAATAGCAAGCAAAGCAATTAAGAACAAGCAAAGTAATTAGCAAGGTAATTAATTAAAGAGTTAAGGGAATAAAATACTTATCAAAATGCTGTAGATGAACAAAGGAAAGCAATAAAAAGAAGACCCAACAATCTTTCAATTGTTTGAATCTCCAAATCTTCAATAACAAACAAAAATCTTCAAAACCCTAGATTAATCTCTCACAAATCTCTCTCTAAAACCCTTAATTACAAAGCTCCCAAATGTCTAAGTCTATCCTTAGATAGCTCCCTTAGAAATCGTCCACAAGGAGCATATATACAAGTGAAAATCATTGGCCAAAACGCAGCACTTCAAGCCGAAAACACGCGCAGGACATAGGGAGACAATGGTCACGGTCTAGGAGACCGTGGCCACGGTCTCGTTCTGTCCAGTGAAATCTGTATGGCGATTTAGGGCAGACAAGTTTTTGCTCCTTCGCACCGTCGTAGCTACGGTCTCCCAAGACCGTGGCCACGGTCTTGCTGGGCCACTTCTTCCTTTAGACAAGTCATGAACCCACCGTGGCTACGGTCAACTTGACTGTGGCCACGGTCTAGCTCGACTTTCCTTTCCTTTGTTCTTCCTTCTTTCCGAAGCATATAACGCTCGATCCGAAGGTCGTAACATGCGTTACTTCACTAATTGGCACCAAAGGTCGGGAGTGTGGTCCTGGGTCGATTCCGTCTCAGTTTCCGGTTCGGCTCGACTCGGGAAATCGCCAAGAATGCTATAAAAAGGCTCGATTTGCTATGTTTTTGGTGAAAACTCCAAAATCTACAAAATAATCAAAAAACACATTAAAAGCTTTGAAATTAAACCATGAAACGAGTTAAAAGCCTAAGGATTTAGGCGGTATTTAGACACAAAATTGGGTTTAAACACCCCCCACACTTAAACTTTTGCTCGTCCCGAGCAAAACAAAACAAAACAAATAAGAAAACTAAACACCAACTCCTCTGTCGTGGGAGGAAACGAGTGCATTTAGCGTATGCACCAAGCCCTTTGAACCCCCCGGCAGCCCGGGTGGACGAGATGGACTCGTGAGGGTTTGTAGCGGCTATACCCACAAAAGCTAAAGAAAAAGGAGAGAGGGAAAGTGAAAACAAAACCGAAGAAAAACAAAAGAAAAAAAAAACAACAGCTTCGCTTCAAAAGATCTCGGAATCTAAATTCAGGAAAACGTTATTAAACCTCCAAAAGGAACCGTTATGAGCGTCTCACAAACACCTATCTTAAGCAAAAGTCAGTTTTGAGATTTTCGATGTCCTACACCTAGTGTCCAGCAAAACCCCATGTGCGTAAGTGCTAGTGGGTTCCGACCGAGTCCAAAAGACTCCAAGGTTTCATGCCCGAGCTCAAAAACAACGAAACGAGCAAGAGAAGTGTTGCCCTTCCTCGCATTTGGTCGCCCTTGGCTTGGTGAGGGCCGTAGGTGATGCAAGGAGAGGCACACACTTTATTAACGCTTAAATTTTTCTTTTCGGGTTGGGTAATCCCAAGAAAAATTGCTTTTTCTTTTTCTCCCTTTTTTTTTCTTTTTATAGGTCGATATTAGCCTTACTTTCGGAATTGGACGGCCCAAATATGGGGTTTACCCTCCCAACACAGTCTTTTCCATACACACCTCCGCCGAGAATTCAATATGGGAGGAGCTTAAGGGGTAATAGCGCCGTACCGCTAATATCGGGCCCGTGTAGGTTGGCTTAAGTGTATTGTGGTTGATGTCATTCAGCGACACGCTCCACTTAATCCGGTTATTGTAGCTTTTCTTTTTTTTTTTTTTGACTTTGCATTTGCTAAAAAGGGAAACAAAACAAGCTCGAACACAAACCCCTAGAATCTCCCGACTTCAACCAGAACGTGAAAAGAATCGGGGGTTTCACTAGTCACTTGATGAAGGTCATCTAAAGAGATAAGTTATGACTCGTACCCGAGACAGGGTCGAAAACGGTCAGACCGGTTTCTTTTAAATAAGTTTAAGAACGGCTTCTCAATTTCGACAACAAGACCCAAGAAACAAAGCAGAAACAAAGCGAAAACAAAACTGAAAGACAAAAATTTTGTGGCTTTCTCTCCCTTTTTCCTCCTTTTTCACACGAAATTTTTTCAGATTTTAGGCAAAAACTAGAAAACAAAAACAAAAATGCTTGGTGATCTACCCTTGAAACAGAATATCTCCCCCCCCCACACTTAAAACGTCACAATGTCCTCATTGTGGGAAGGTTCACATGAAAAGGGTAGAGAACCTACAAAAACAAACAAACAAGAACAACTAGCATATAAAAGTGGTGGCGACCCGAGCCCACACGGCTCCAACAGCAATATAATCCCAACACAAACACTCAAAGGGGTTCGCCACCCAAAAGAAAATCAAGCATGCGACAGATCATGATGATATTCAACTCAAAAAGAGAAGAGCGGAGAGGTATTACCTCGAATTCTTCAAAACAAATGATTACTCAATCCGCGATCCGTGATAATTGAGCAAAGGGTTAGGATATTCAAGTAAATACAAGCAAGGCTCGTAAGATTCGCATGCAAGATTAGAAACAAGAAAAAGAAACTAATAAAGAAAGGAAAAGAAATAATCAAAAAGAAAGTACGGGTTACCTCCCATGTAGTGCTTGTTTTAGGTCCCTAGCTTAACCTAATTACCCGTTTAAGTCTAGAGAGACGTGGTGCACATGAGAGGTACATATTCAACTTCTTCCACCATGATCGCTTCTTCTTCCTTCCTCTCCAACTCCTACCATTTTTGGACAACCTCAAGTTGAGTCGTCCCTCCGGTCGTTTGGTTGACCATGAGCGGGGAAAAGGTGATGTTCTTCGATTTCTTCCAATGTCGTTTCCTCCTCCTTTTCCAACACCTCATCATCAGCTCCGTAAATAGAACAAGGGTCTCCTCTGGTGGTTTGATTTGGTGATGGGGATGAAGAACTAACTCAGGTTCTTCTTCAAGTGGTTCTCCAAGTTTCAGACACATGGGAACACTCTTCTCAATCTCTATGTCCTCAATATAAACTTCATCTAATGAGATCTCCCTCCTCAAATGAACAATCTTGAGGGAATCATCACGAGATACATCTTCAATTACCTCGGGTTCAGAACATAAGGCCTCGGGATGATTGTTGTCCTTCCCATTGTCGGGTTCCACTTCAAGAATATAAACTTCTTCTTTATGCTCCTGAACAATCGTGGTCACTGAATTGACTTCAACACAAGGTGGCAAGGAAAAGGGCGTCTCAGTAGGGAAATTAAACTTTGATTCAATATGTCCTTCATCAATCAAGTGTTGAATCAACCAGTTTGGGAGAGGAATTTGCATTTGGTGGGAATCAAATTGCTCTTCAAGCATTCACTAGCACTTTCATTCAAAACTATAACTTGTTCTTCCTCCACCTTCTCTACTACACAATTGACTTCCTCGCCAATCAATTTCTCCTTCTCATCATCTACCACTTGCTCAACCTCCATACCCTCTCCTTTGATTTTATCCTCAATATCTCCCTCGTTTTCTTCAAGAACTCCCTCCTCCACCAACTCAGGTTGATCAACTTCTCCTCCACCACACATGGTAATAACATTCACCTCCACCCCTTGGATAGGAGTAGTTTGGATAGGTGCAAATTGAAATTGGTTGGATTGAGCCAATTCGAGCACAAGACTTTGGATATAAGCGTAATCCTCCTCTCGGTCTTCCATGATTCGCTCCAACATCAACTCAAATGAGGATTCTTGAAGTGGTTGAGAAATTTGAGGTTGTGGAAAATCTTGTTGGGTTGGATGGAATGTTTATTCTTGAATGAATGGGTGATGGTCAATGGGTTGAAAAGTAGAAGGGTGTTGGTTAGTGGTAAAATCATAAGAAATGGGATCTGGTTCAACGTGGGAAGAAATAAAAGCACTCACTTGCTCTAATTGTTTATAATTGAACACTTGCGCTTCTTGAGCCATTCTCAAATGCTTGAAAGTCTCCTCATTCACTTTTTCTTTTTGCAGTTCATAGATAGAAGCCAAAAGGAGTGCAATAGTAGGATGATGCTCCAAAGATAAATCTCCTCCACTAGATTTGCAACCTCCAAAATCAGGATCATATTGAACAAGCTCATGAAGGAATTGTTCGGCCTCCCCCGCAGTCTTCTTCAAAAATGTCCCTCCGGATGCTATATCGATTGATTCTTTGAGAGAAGCAAAGAGTCCACAATAAAAGTGCTGAAGAAGCATCCAGTTGGGTAGATTGTGGTGCGGACACTGACGTTGGAGACTTTTGAATCTTCCCCATACATCAAAAAGAGTCTCTCCGGGTTCTTGCTTGAAGCTCATAATATCTTGCCGGAGTTTATATGTTTTATCAGCCGGGAAGAATCTTTAAAGAAAATCTCTCTTGAGAGCCTCCCATGAAGAATAAAATCCAGGTGGGCATATATCAAGCCACATCTCAGCTTTCCCTTTCAAAGTCAGAGGAAAGAACTTCAACGTTAGATACTCCGAAGATATCCCAGGTATATGCATGAAACTAATGCGCTTCTCGAATCTCTCCATATGAGCAATAGGAATCTGGGAAATATCTCCATGAAACGGGTTACTTTCAAAAACTTCAAGAAGACACGACTTGAACTCAAATACCGCGTCGGGTGGTAATGGTGGTAAGATGATCGGGTTGCCTACCGTATCCGAAGATGGAACGGTATATGATAGAAGGTTACGAGGTGGATCAGCTTGGACTTCACCCATAGGACTCGAGGCCTCCTATGATGCTCGATAGAACATTAAGGCGTACCTACATGAACCAACAAGAACCAATAGAAGCATCAAATTCATCGGGATTAGCACAAACTAATTTCTATCGTGAAAGCAATCTCAAATAACCAAAAACCAAGAAACTAAAACTAGGGGCGCTGGCTCCCCGGCAACGACGCCATTTTGTGTACATCGGTTTGTAAGACCTCGGTTTTGTCATTCTCTCTCAGGGAGCTGGCGGCCTTGGTCATAGAAATTAAGTCAATGGTCGGGATGAGATTGCTAAGGTAAGGATATCCGTTTGAAGGGATCACAACAAAGAAACAAAGCTAAGGTCGGTCAAGGAATGGAAAATGGGCTTCGGAGGCTTTTCGGGATGCAAACAGGGATGAGGAAATGGGTTTTGCAACAAGAGAATAGCGAGAAGGGGAAATCAAATGGTAACTCCGTTAGAAAATACCCACCGGGATTCCTCTTTCAAGGATAGTCCTGATTAACTTCCCCAAAGTCTATCGACAGACCCGGGGGAGTTCAAGGAACAAAATTTCCTAGTTAGTTTCTATTCGCTTTCGCAAACTAGAATACTAACTATCCTAATTCCTACCTTCCAACAAGCGTTGGATGCATTCGGGATGCTTTCGCACCAAAATACATCCCACATGAGGGAAGGTTAGGATTAGGAAGTTGATTTCTCATCTAATTACTCACTAATATTGCTAACCCAAACCTAGTCACCCATTCACACCCTTAATTACCCCCTAACCCATAGGGTTTCTAGCCACTAATCATGATAAAAACTAAGCTAACAACATCCAACCCAAACCTAAACATGATTTCTAACATCAAACAACCATAAACAAGCAAGAACAATGAAATAGCAAGCAAAGCAATTAAGAACAAGCAAAGTAATTAGCAAGGTAATTAATAAAAGAGTTAAGGGAATAGAATACTTATCAAAATTCTGTAGATGAACAAAGGAAAGCAATAAAAAGATGACCCAACAATCTTTCAATTGTTTGAATCTCCAAATCTTCAATAACAAACACAAATCTTCAAAACCCTAGATTAATCTCTCACTAATCTCTCTCTAAAACCCTTAATTACAAAGCTCCGAAATGTCCAAGTCTATCCCTAGATAGGTCCCTTAGAAATCGTCCACAAGGAGCATATATACAAGTGAAAATCATTGGCCAAAACGCAGCACTTCAAGCCGAAAACACGCGCAGGACATAGGGAGACCGTGGCCACGGTCTCGTTCTGTCCAGTGAAATCTGTATGGCGATTTAGGGCAGACAAGTTTTTGCTCCTTCGCACCGTCGTAGCTACGGTCTCCCAAGACCGTGGCCACGGTCTTGCTGGGCCACTTCTTCCCTTAGACAAGTCATGAACCCACCATGGCTACGGTCAACTTGACCGTGGCCACGGTCTAGCTCGGCTTTCCTTCCCTTTGTTCTTCCTTCTTTCCGAAGCATATAACGCTCTATCCGAAGGTTGTAACATGCGTTACTTCACTAATTGGCACCAAAGGTCGGGAGTGTGGTCCTGGGTCGATTCCGTCTCAGTTTCCGGTCCGGCTCGGCTCGGGAAAACGCCAAGAATGCTATAAAAAGGCTCGTTTTGCTATGTTTTTGGTGAAAATTCCAAAATCTACAAAATAATCAAAAAACACATTAAAAGCTTTGAAATTAAACCACGAAATGAGTTAAAAGCCTAAGGATTTAGGCGGTATTTAGACACAAAATTGGGTTTAAACACCCCCACACTTAAACTTTTGCTCGTCCCGAGCAAAACAAAACAAAACAAATAAGAAAACTAAACACCAACTCCTCTGTCGTGGGAGGAAATGAGTGCATTTAGCGTATGCACTAAGCCCTTTGAATCCCCCGGCAGCCCGGGTCGACGAGATGGACTCGTGTGGGTTTGTAGCGCCTATACCCACAAAAGCTAAAGAAAAAGGAGAGAGGGAAAGTGAAAACAAAACCGAAGAAAAACAAAAGAAGAGAAAAACAACAGCTTCGCTTCAAAAGATCTCGGAATCGAAATTTAGGAAAACGTTATTAAACCTCCAAAAGGAACCGTTATGAGCGTCTCACAAACACCTATCTTAAGCAAAAGTCAGTTTTGAGATTTTCGATGTCCTACACCTAGTGTCCAGCAAAACCCCATGTGCGTAAGTGCTAGTGGGTTCCGACCGAGTCCAAAAGACTCCAAGGTTTCATGCCCGAGCTCAAAAACAACGAAACGAGCAAGAGAAGTGTTGCCCTTCCTCGCATTTGGTCGCCCTTGGCTTGGTGAGGGCCGTAGGTGATGCAAGGAGAGGCACACACTTTATTAACGCTTAAATTTTTCTTTTCGGGTTGGGTAATCCCAAGAAAAATTGCTTTTTCTTTTTCTCCCTTTTTTTTTCTTTTTATAGGTCGATATTAGCCTTACTTTCGGAATTGGACGGCCCAAATATGGGGTTTACCCTCCCAACACAGTCTTTTCCATACACACCTCCGCCGAGAATTCAATATGGGAGGAGCTTAAGGGGTAATAGCGCCGTACCGCTAATATCGGGCCCGTGTAGGTTGGCTTAAGTGTATTGTGGTTGATGTCATTCAGCGACACGCTCCACTTAATCCGGTTATTGTAGCTTTTCTTTCTTTTCTTTCTTTTCTTTGACTTTGCATTTGCTAAAAAGGGAAACAAAACAAGCTCGGACACAAACCCCTAGAATCTCCCGACTTCAACCAGAACGTGAAAAGAATCGGGGGTTTCACTAGGCACTTGATGAAGGTCATCTAAAGAGATAAGTCATGACTCGTACCCGAGACAGGGTCGAAAACGGTTAGATCGGTTTCTTTTAAATAAGTTTAAGAATGGCTTCTCAATTTCGACAACAAGACCCAAGAAACAAAGCAAAAACAAAGCGAAAACAAAACTGAAAGAAAAATTTTTATGGCTTTCACTCCCTTTTTCCTCCTTTTTCACACGAAATTTTTTTCAGATTTTAGGCAAAAACTAGAAAACAAAAAGAAAAATGCTTGGTGATCTACCCTTGAAACAGAATATCTCCCCCCCCCCCCACACTTAAAACGTCACAATGTCCTCATTGTGGGAAGATGTCGCATGAAAAGGGTAGAGAACCTACAAAAACAAACAAACAAGAACAACTAGCACATAAAAGTGGTGGCGACCCGAGCCCACACGGCTCCAACAACAATATAATCCCAACACAAACACTCAAAGGGGTTCGCCACCCAAAAGAAAATCAAGCATGCGACGGATCATGATGATATTCAACTCAAAAAGAGAAGAGCGGAGAGATATTACCTCGAATTCTTCAAAACAAATGATTACTCAATCCGCGATCCGTGATAATTGAGCAAAGGGTTAGGATATTCAAGTAAATACAAGCAGGGCTCGTAAGATTCGCATGCAAGATTAGAAACAAGAAAAAGAAACTAATAAAGAAAGGAAAAGAAATAATCAAAAAGAAAGTACGGGTTACCTCCCATGTAGTGCTTGTTTTAGGTCCCTAGCTTGACCTAATTACCCGTTTAATTCTAGAGAGACGTGGTGCACATGAGAGGTACATATTCAACTTCTTCCACCATGATCGCTTCTTCTTCCTTCCTCTCCAACACCTACCATTTTTGGACAACCTCAAGTTGAGTCGTCCCTCCGGTCGTTTGGTTGACCATGAGCGGGGAAAAGGTGATGATCTCTTCGATTTCTTCCTATGTCGCTTCCTCCTCCTTTTCCAACACCTCCTCATCACCTCCGTAAATAGAACAAGGGTCGCCTCCGGTGGTTTGATTTGGTGATGGGGATGAAGAACTAACTCAGGTTCTTCTTCAAGTGGTTCTCCAAGTTTCAGACACATGGGAACACTCTTCTCAATCTCTATGTCCTCAATATAAACTTCATCTAATGAGATCTCCCTCCTCAAAGGAAAAATCTTGAGGGAATCATCACGAGATACATCTTCAATTACCTCGGGTTCAGAACATAAGGCCTCGGGATGATTGTTGTCCTTCCCATTGTCGGGTTCCACTTCAAGAATATAAACTTCTTCTTTATGCTCCTGAACAATCGTGGTCACTGAATTGACTTCAACACAAGGTGGCATGGAAAAGGGCGTCTCAGTAGGGAAATTAAACTTTGATTCAATATGTCCTTCATCAATCAAGTGTTGAATCAACCTGTTTGGGAGAAGAATTTGCATTTGGTGGGAATCAAATTGCTCTTCAGGCATTCACTAGCACTTTCATTCAAAACTATAACTTGTTCTTCCTCCACCTTCTCTACTACACAATTGACTTCCTCGCCAATCAATTTCTCCTTCTCATCATCTACCACTTGCTCAACCTCCATACCCTCTCCTTTGATTTTATCCTCAATATCTCCCTCGTTTTCTTCAAGAACTCCCTCCTCCACCAACTCAGGTTGCTCAACTTCTCCTCCACCACACATGGTAATAACATTCACCTCCACCCCTTGGATAGGAGTAGTTTGGATAGGTGCAAATTGAAATTGGTTGGATTGAGCCAATTCGAGCTCAAGACTTTGGATATAAGCGTAATCGTGCTCTCGGTCTTCCATGATTTGCTCCAACATCAACTCAAATGAGGATTCTTGAAGTGGTTGAGAAATTTGAGGTTGTGGAAAATCTTGTTGGGTTGGATGGAATGTTTCTTCTTGAATGAATGGGTGATGGTCAATGGGTTGAAAAGTAGAAGGGTGTTGGTTAGTGGTAAAATCATAAGAAATGGGATCTGGTTCAACGTGGGAAGAAATAATAGCACTCACTTGCTCTAATTGTTGATAATTGAACACTTGCGCTTCTTGAGCCATTCTCAAATGCTTGAAAGTCTCCTCATTCACTTTTTCTTTTTGCAATTCATAGATAGAAGCCAAAAGGAGTGCAATAGTAGGATGATGCTCCAAAGATAAATCTCCTCCACTAGATTTGCAACCTCCAAAATCAGGATCATATTGAACAAGCTCATGAAGGAATTGTTCGGCCTCCCCCGTAGTCTTCTTAAAAAATGTCCCTCCGGATGCTATATCGATTGATTCTTTGAGAGAAGCAAAGAGTCCACAATAAAAGTGCTGAATAAGCATCCAGTTGGGTAGATTGTGGTGCGGACACTGACGTTGGAGACTTTTGAAATCTTCCCCATACATCAAAAAGAGTCTCTCCGGGTTCTTGCTTGAAGCTCATAATATCTTGCCGGAGTTTACAAGTTTTATCAGCCGGGAAGAATCTTTGAAGAAAATCTCTCTTGAGAGCCTCCCATGAAGAATAAAATCAAGGTGGGCATATATCAAGCCACATCTCAGCTTTCCCTTTCAAAGTCAGAGGAAAGAACTTCAACGTTAGATACTCCGAAGATATCCCAGGTATATGCATGAAACTAATGCGCTTCTCGAATCTCTCCATATGAGCAATAGGACTCTGGGAAATATCTCCATGAAACGGGTTACTTTCAAAAACTTGAAGAAGACACGGCTTGAACTCAAATACCGCGTCGGGTGGTAATGGTGGTAAGATGATCGGGTTGCCTCCCGTACCCGAAGATGGAACGGTATATGATAGAAGGTTACGAGGTGTATCAGCTTGGACTTCACCCATTGAACTCGAGGCCTCCTATGATGCTCGATAGAACATTAGGGCGTACCTACATGATCCAACAAGAACCAATAGAAGCGTCAAATTCATTGGGATTAGCACAAACTAATTTCTATCGTGAAAGCAATCTCAAATAACCAAAAACCACGAAACTAAACTAGGGGCGCTGGCTCCCCGACAATGGCGCCATTTTGTGTACATCGGTTTATAAGACCTCGGTTTTGTCGTTCTCTCTCAGGGAGCTGGCGGCCTTGGTCATAGAAATTAAGTCAATGGTCGGGATGAGATTGCTAAGGTAAGGATATCGGTTTGAAGGGATCACAACGAAGAAACAAAGCTAAGGTCGGTCAAGGAATGGAAAATGGGCTTCGGAGGCTTTTCGGGATGCAAACAGGGATGAGGAAATGGGTTTTGCAACAAGACAATAGCGAGAAGGGGAAATCAAATGATAACTCCGTTAGAAAATACCCACCGGGATTCCTCTTTCAAGGATAGTCCGGATTAACTTCCCTAAAGTCTATCGACAGTCTCGGGGGAGTTCAAGGAACGAAATTTCCTAGTTAGTTTCTATTCGCTTTCGCGAGCTAGAATACTAACTACCCTAATTCTTACCTTTCAACAAGCGTTGCATGTATTCGGGATGCTTTCGCACCAAAATACATCCCACTTGAGGGAAGGTTAGGATTAGGAAGTTGATTTCTCAACTAATTACTCACTAATATTGCTAACCCAAACCTAGTCACCCATTCACACCCTTAATTACCCCCTAACCCATAGGGTTTCTAGCCACTAATCATGATAAAAACTAAGCTAACAACATCCAACCAAAACCTAAGCATGATTTCTAACATCAAACAACCATAAACAAGCAAGAACAATGAAATAGCAAGCACAGCAATTAAGAACAAGCAAAGTAATTAGCAAGGTAATTAATAAAAGAGTTAAGGGAATAGAATACTTATCAAAATGCTGTAGATGAACAAAGGAAAGCAATAAAAAGATGACCCAACAATCTTTCAATTGTTTGAATCTCCAAATCTTCAATAACAAACACAAATCTTCAAAACCCTAGATTAATCTCTCTCTAATCTCTCTCTAAAACCCTTAATTACAAAGCTCCAAAATGTCTAAGTCTATCCCTAGATAGCTCCCGTAGAAATCGTCCACAAGGAGCATATATACAAGTGAAAATCATTGGCCAAAACGCAGCACTTCAAGCCGAAAACACGCGCAGGATATAGGGAGACCGTGGTCACGGTCTAGGAGACCGTGGCCACGGTCTCGTTCTGTCCAGTGAAATCTGTATGGCGATTTAGGGCAGACAAGTTTTTGCTCCTTCGCATCGTCGTGGCTACGGTCTCCCAAGACCGTGGCCACGGTCTTGCTCGGCCACTTCTTCCCTTAGACAAGTCATGAACGCACCGTGGCTACGGTCAACTTGACTGTGGCCACGGTCTAGCTCGGCTTTCCTTCCCTTTGTTCTTCCTTCTTTCCGAAGCATATAACGCTCGATCCGAAGGTCGTAGCATGCGTTACTTCACTTATTGGCACCAAAGGTCGGGAGTGTGGTCCCGGGTCGATTCCGTCTCAGTTTCTGGTCCGGCTCGGCTCGGCTCGGCTCGGCTCGGCTCGGGAAATCGCCAAGAATGTTATAAAAGGCTCGTTTTGCTACGTTTTTGGTGAAAACTCCAGAATCTACAAAATAATCAAAAAACACATTAAAAGCTATGAAATTAAACCACGAAACGAGTTAAAAGCCTAAGGATTTAGGCGGTATTTAGACACAAAATTGGGTCTAAACATTAGGGTACCTCTGAGTAATGTTTTTCAGCATCTATGAAGGAAATGGAGACAATGGGCAATACGTTTAGACTCTTCATTTTGTTTAGAATAGTACTGTTAAATCTTTGCAAATACGATTGACAAACTATTAGGTTTCATTTAGTACTTTTCATTGATTAAGCGAAGATTTAATTTAGACAGAATGTATTTACAATTCAAAGAATCCCTCGAATAAAATTTGAGATTTTCTTGATATTGTAGATTTCTAACTAAATTAATTGCTTGTTTATAATTGGTATGGTCTATTGTAATCATATATTTATAAATGGCATATATTTATCTTCATTAATGTCAACAGATATTTCATATTAAATTATGGTAATAATTTTATCAACAGATGTGTTTGTTGGGCAATGTTTGTCAAATTAGACGAGAAATGTATTACCAATAGATACAATTTGCAGGGATGCTTTTAACCGCATAAAAATACATTCCCCAACATTTATATTTGTTGGTAAAGGTAATGTATCTTCGATAGATTGTAATTGTTGGTATAAATTTCCCAACAACTACAGAGTCAAACTGTTGGCCATAGTTAGCAATACCAACAGAAGACGATATCTGTTGGTAATACTTTTACAATCAGGTTTATTACCAACAGGCTAGTGAAAGATAATTATTAGTTGGTAAAACACTTTACCAGCAGATATTTTACTTTTACTAACATATATGCCCTGCTGGCAAAAACCATTTTATTTTTTTGGTAGCATTACTAGGAGCTCCCAACTGCAGCCTCGAAAGGTGGTCTGCCACCACGCTCTACAGCCTAGGCTTGTCCTGGATCTCATGGTCAAACTCCTGGATGAGGAGAACCCATCGAATAAGGTGAGGTTTGAAATCTGCCTTTGTCATCAAGTCCTTGATAGCAGCATGATTTGTGTTAGACAATGACTTTTTGGAATTATAAACAACTGATAAGAACTCCTTCTCAATGGTCGCGTAGTTGGCTTGAGCTGCATCTAATGTTTTGATTGCATAGTGATTTGTTTTTCTCCTTCTTTGGGTGGTTTTTCAGCTGTTTTAGGTGTCTTTTCAGGTTATCCTAGTTGTAGCTTCTTGCTTTTGTTGTTTGTTTTTTGAGGTTTGCCTCTGCTGTTTTTGCTATTTTGCCGGATATTTTGTTGCATCTTTGATGCTTTATAGCCTGTTGGCTTCTAACGATAAATAAAAGTGAGGGAATATGGTTTTTTATCCTTTCGTTGTCCCAAAACTACTCCCACCGCATATCACTAGCATCATACATCACCTTGAAAGGAAAATCCAAGTCTAGAGCTTGTACAATAGGGGCGGTCACCAAAGGTGGTTTCAACCTGTAAAAAGCACTCAAACATTCCTTATTAAATTCAAAGGGACGAGCAATTGGGTGAGAGGTTTGACAATTTTGGAGAAGTCTTTTATGAAACGCTGGTAAAAATCAACTCGTCATGCCTTTCAACGAAACAGGTGGTGGTAATTTTTTAACTACCTACGCCTTTGCTCTATCAATGGCAATACCTTTGTTTGACACAACATGACCCAGAACAACACTTTCCTGCACGTGAAATGACACTTCTCCCAATTAAGGACCAAGTTGACCTCACATTTTTCAAAACAGTTTCTTAAATTTTCTAAATGGTGGTCAAAGGAGGTCCCATACATAGAAAAATAATCCATAAAAACCTCCACTATATCCTTAACAAAAAATTATTTAGAGGTACCCTAACTTTTGAAGAAACAATTTTTTGGTACCCTAACTTTTCAAAACTAATTTTGGGGTACCCTTACTTTTAAGATTAGAAATTACTAGGTGAATTTCCGGCGAAACTCCGATTGATTCAAATCATTTTCGTCCACAAAAACAAAGGGCATTTTCGTCCACCAAAACACTTAATCAATTTCCCACCTAAAACTCACCGGTGAATTCAAATCATTGGCCGGAAATTCACCTATTTATTTCTAATTCTAAAAGTTAGGGTACCTCAAAATTAGTTTTTAAAAAAAGTTGGGGTACCAGAAAAACATTTCACCAAAAATTAGGGTACCCCTTAATAATTTTTTGTATCCTTAATAAACTCAATTAATATTGCCATAATACACCTTTGGAAGGTGGCGAGTGCATTACACAACCTAAACGACATTCATCCATATACAAAAGTTCCATAAGGACATGTGAATGTTGTAGTACTTTGGGTGAATAGTGATTTCGAAAAATCCCGAACAACAATCTAAGTAACAGAAATAAGCATTCTTGGCCAACCTTTCAAGCATCTCACCAACAAAGTGAATGGGAAAGTGATCTTTACGAGTAGCCTTATTTAATTTTATGTAAGAAATGCACATACGCTATCCCATAATAGTTCTACCGGGAATTAGTTCATTATTTTCATGTTTGACAAAAGTTATCACTCCCTTTTTAGGTACAACATGAATTGAACTTACCGACTCACTATTAGAAATGAGGTAGATAATCCTAACTTTTAGTAATTTCAGTACTTCCCTTTTGCACTACGTCCTTCATATTGGGGTTAAGCTTCCTTTGGTGCTCAATGGAGGGCTTATGGTCTTCCTCTAAGAGGATTATATGCATGTAGAAGGAAGTGGATGCCTCTAAGATCCTCATTAGTATATCCTATCTTCTTTAGGTACAACCTTAGAACCTAAAGTAATGATGCAACTTTATTTTAGTTTAAGGAGGCACTCATAATGACATGGTATGTAGAATTTGGGCCAAGGAATTCATACCTCATAGTGGATGGTAGAGGTTTCAACTCAACCTCGGGAGCCTTTTTCTCAGTAGGTTCAGGCTCATCTTTTAGTTCTTCCACCATCGCGAACCCTGACGGAATAGTAGTGATAGAATTCATCATCTTGGCATAAGTTGTCGTCTCAGTGTTGTTATCCTACACGGAACAATCATGTAGCAAACATAGCTCAAGTGGATCACTTGACTGCAAGTTAGAATCAATTGCCCTCACCATTCCATCAATCAAGTCAATGAAATTGCAGTCATTAGAAATTAAGGGAAATTTTGCAAAAAACGGAACAATCATGTAGCCAACATAGCTCAAGTGGATCACTTGACTGCAAGTTAGAATCAATTGCCCTCACCATTCCATCAATCAAGTCAATGAAATTGTAGTCATCAGAAAATAAGGGAAATTTTGCAAAAAATTACTCGGAGTACCCTAACTTTTGGTGAAATATTTTTTAGGTACCCCAACTTTTCAAAACTCATTTTGGGGTACCCTAACTTTTAGAATTAGTAATAAATAGGTGACTTGCCGGCCAATGATTTGAATTCACCGATGAGTTTTAGGCAGGTAATTGATTAAGGGTTTTTATGGACAAAAATGCCCTTTGTTTCTTCTTCTATTTTGTTCTTAGTTTCTTCTTCTCCATAGCTGCTTCAAGTTTATTGTTTCTTCGTATAAAAGAAGGGAACCTAAGCTCTTCAAGTTTATTGTTTCTTCGTAGTTATAGGTGTGTGTGTTTTTTTTGAAACATAATTATGAATGTGCAATATCTTTTCTTTCATGGAAAAAAATTTTCCATCGTCAACTATAATTTCTCTGGATGCTTGGAAAAGTTTGCAGCACAAACTCAGAGAATTATGTTATGTTCTTTATAGCTCGAATAAGCAAGCATAGTTTTGAGTAATTACTGGGTGAAATTGGTGCAGTATGAAGCTAATTACCCAAGCTTTGCACTGCTCAAGACACTTAAGGCAAGGAAAAGCTCCATTATCAATCAATTGCACAACTTCTGGAACTTGGTCTGTTTCAGCAAGCTTTTAATTTGGTTTCACTCCTGGAACTTGGTCACTTTCATTGGCAAAACCCACCACTGCCTCTTTCTAGCAAAGCGTCGACCACCCACTATTAAAGTACCGCTGGTCTTCTGCGGTACCCACTGGAATCACCAACGCTTCTAACTGACGTCACAACTCAGACATCTCATCTCTCAAAACCCACCGCACACATATCAAAATCAAGATGACCTAGAAATGGAAATTTAAAAAAAAAAAGAAGTGCGGTAAATTGGAAGAAAAGGAGAGTAATTTGAGGTTGGAGATTGTCATTGCAGATGAACTAGATGATCACATAATCAAAAGTTAAGGGTATCAACTCAGCCATCCCATCTCCTAAAAGGGCATTATAGTCATTGTCTATCAAAAGTTAAGGGTATTTCGGTCAGTTTACATAATCAATCGGACTTTGGTCGGAAATTCACCTAGTAATTTCAAATCCTAAAAGTTAGGGTACTCCAAAATGAGTTTTGAAAAGTTGGGGTACCATAAAATTGTTTCTTTAAAAGTACTTTAAGTAATTTTTTGGAAATTTTGCAACATTATTCAAACTAAACTCAACCTTTTCAGTACCAACATCAAAATTCATCTTCCCAGTTTTCACATCAACACAGCACCTTGAGGTGGCCATAAATGGCCTCCCAAGAATGATTGAGGTGCAAAGATCCTCGGCCAGGTCAAGCATAACAAAATCAACTCGCACAAAGATGTCTCCCACCTTGATAGGGACATCTTCAAGGATCCCTACGGGATATTTTATAGAACAATCTACCAATTGTAATGCGATGGTAGTAGGTCTTAGCTCACATATACAAAGATTCTTAGACATCGACAAGGGTATCAAATTGACACTAGAGCCTAAATCACATAAAGCACGATCGATGTACAGGTTTCCAACCACACAAGGAATAATGAAGTTGCTTGGACCCTTAAGCTTTTGTGGAATCTTGTTTGGATTGAGGCGCTCCAATGATCAGCCAGGGCCATTGTCTTATGCTTAACTAGCCTCCTTTTGCTGCTTAAAACTTCTTTTAAAAACTTGGCATAGGTGAGCAGTTGAGATAATGCCTTTGTGAAAGGGATACGGATTTGGAGTTTCTTGATCAGCTCCAAAAATTTTCCAAATTGTTGATCAAGTTTCTCCTTAGTCATTCTTTGTGGGAATGATATAGGTTGAACATAAACTCTTAGGTTAGCTTTTGGAAGATCACTTGAAGTGTCCTTATCAATTTGAACATTAACATCAATTAAAGACTCATAAGAGGGATCAAACATTCCCTTTTTCTCGGGCTCAATAACATCTTTAGCATTAGAATCATGCATATCAATCACCACATGTTCAGGTCGGTCTATGATAAGTGAATTTTATATAGTATTTTTAGGTAATTTTAGGTAATTAAGTTGTATATTTTAGTCGATTTTGTATTATATTCTAGTCTTATTATATCAAATTTATGCAATATTCTTCACTTGGTCGAGAATTGGTATATTTTGCAGAGTTTGAGGGAAACACCCCAAAAAGCAAAGAAATAGAGAAGAATATTGAAGAAAATGGAGAAGAAATTGAAAAAGATAAATTGAAGACAAGAATTAAAAGAGAAGAAGAAGAGAAAGAGAATGAGAGTGGATGAAGGAAAGGCTGGCCCAATACCACTGCTCCATGACCCAACAAATTACAACAACAATTACAGCCCATCACACTACCCCACATGCACGAGCAGCAACAGTACCATGCATCATGCCCAGCTGCGAGGAAAGAGCAAGCAGCCACAGTCCACAGATTAGCAGGCAGCAGCGTGCAAGACCCTTTCGCCAGCACTTATGCACCCCCACCAGCGCCCATGCATCACCCAGCTGCTGCCCACTCCACGCACAAGCAGCTCAACTTCTAGACAGCAGCTGCAATTCATAGGAGCATCGAGCAGTAGCAAAATGCTCTCAGCAGCAGCCCCTCGATAACAACAGCAACAACAAATATCAGCAACACAACATGCTCTTCATGACCCAACACACCCCTAACAGCGCTTGTCTTGGATGCCGTATTGCCCCGCTGGCAGCGGCTGTCCAACGCTGGCAGCGCCGATAACGCTGGCAGCGGGCATGACAGAGACTATGACGGTGATACTCGCTGGCAGCGTGTGTCCAACCACTGGCCGCGTTTCGCCCGTCTCGTTTATAAAATTATGTTCGCCGCTTTGTATATTAACGTCCTACTTCAAGGTTTTATCGGGGAATTCTCTCCCTTCGGGGTGAATAAAAACCCTCCATCCCCCATTATTCAGAATCGAACAATTTATTAGTTTTATTCCACCAAACTTTAGAATAGGGTTCTTTATATTTTCCTCCCTTTGGAGAGCCGTTCTAGTAGATTAGGAACAAAAGAGGAGGAGAAAGAGATCGACTCGGGTGACACGAAGAGATCGAATTCGACGATTCGGATGTTCAGTTTAATTTCTATTCTCTTTATGTTTCGTTATTCAGTTTTTATTATTGTTTTCCTAGTTTTTATTATAATGAGTACTTAGTTTCCTCGTTTAGGGGATAAACTCGATGTTCCTCGATTAATTTATAGTGTGTGATTTCAGTTTTAGGTTTTAATACAGTTGTTTAATCTCCGTGTTTTGTCTGTCATAGTGAAATCTGGCTAACTGCCTTTTACTTGGTATTAGATTCTTAATAACATGACGAAAGTTTAAATTTTGAATTGGAAAGATGAAGATTGAATATGCTAGAAAACAGTTAGAAATAATGGTTTCTTGCTTAGGGTTGTGTTATAACCGGTTCCCATCTTTGATCAGATTAAATAGCCATGAAAATAGGATGTTTAGATTAATCGATCACCGTAACTCACTTCGAATCGAAAGATTGATGTGAAAGGCCCTAGAAAGATTATAAACCCCGACACTACCAATATTACCTTGAACTAGAATCACCGCTTAGTTAATTGACTTAATAGAGTGGATTCCCCTAAACTCCCTTAATCAATCGATAAAACCCATAAAAATTAGATCTTTCTCACTTAGTTTAATATTTTGATTCGTTACCCCGGAAACTATTTGGAAGACCTAGTATCCTTTGTCGTGAACTAGTTTAGTGCGTAGTTGAACACAAGTCCCTGAGAGAGAATGATGTTTTATTACTACTGCACTGCACACTTGCGGTACAATGCACTGATACGCTTAGGGCTGTCAAGTTTTAGCGCGATTGCGGGGACTTGTTTCCCCAACCGTCATCAGATGAATGCACTCTGGTTGACTATGTTTTTATCGCTTTTCTTTAAGCCCTGAAAATTCAAATAAAAATTAAAAAAATTTTAAAATCTAAAAAATATGGCATCTTTTTATTTTCCTCAATTTGAACGTGAATTATATTGGAGTTATTATGAGCGTTTATTTGTTTTTATTGTTGAAAAAGAGCTTACGATTGGAAAACGTGAAACTCTTGATGTTATTTTCAAAGGTTTGAATGTAGAAACCCGTAATCTTTTGAATTATTTTGATTTTCATGAAAAATCTGTTGATGAAGCTTGGAATTTACTTAAATTGCTCGAACGTGATACATATGATTTTGAAACTTCTAATGATGTAACTGAGTACTTTAATCCTTGTGTCTTTCATGCTAAGTCCTACATTCAATCTCGTAATTCAGTTACTAGTTTTTCATGTCGTTCTTCTGAACAGGATGATTCTACTTGCCCTTGTATTACCTTATTTGAATCTTTATTAAGGGCAACGTTAGAAAAACTAATAGATATAATTGAATTGTCGGAAAGGTGTGCCTTATTGTTTGACATTGACCGTTGTTCTAATTCTTCCAATTTTAATGATAGAATATGTGATGATAGTAAGTCTACCGTCCCTTTAGAGGCCAGTTTAGATAATTCTTCTTATCCTAGTTTACCTAAAAACAATACTGTTACTGTTTCTGATTTGTATAATTCTCCCTTACATTTTCCTCAGTCGACGGGGTTTGAGGTGAGTGAGATTTATGGGGTAGATGCTAGGGATGAAGATAATATTCATCATGATTCTGTTGTTATTAATTATGAGGAACCTAGCGAGAAGGTTAATAATGAATTAAATTACCCTGATAATATTTTACTCTCTTATTCTAGTTATTTATTTCACGCTTCTATTCCTATTTCACCACCTTCAGTTTCACCAGAAACTAATGAGGAACCCATACCTGATGTTCATGTTAATTTAGGATATAAGGTTAATTTTTCTGTTTTAATTGATGAAACTAACAATATCAGTTATGAGTTATCCTTAGGTAATTTTAGAGGTTATGACCCCTCCCTTGATCCATATTGGATATACCTAGAGGACATTCCTAGAAATTCTTGTGGACCACATATTTTGAATCTTTTGATTTTCTAGTGAATTTGATTAATTATTGAGAGCTTTACTAATGATTTATTTTTTGAGTTTTCAGTTGCTCTCTTATTTACTAGCTTGCAAACCACATGAAGAAGAGTTTGACAAGCTACAAAGGGCGTTGATGTCATTCGGAACGAAGACCCGGATCTTGACCTTTTGATTGAGTTTATTTTAATTTTTCTTGAATTCTTAATTTCACTTTAGTTTTCTTAATTTAATTTTCGATTTTTTTTAAGTATTTGGTTATTTGAATTTTAAAACCCTAATATGATTAGTATTGTTGTCGACTTTAGGTGAAATAAAAGACTAAAGAAAGGTGGCTAACGAGAGAGACATCGCTGCTGTTTCAAAGTCGCGACAATATCAGGTGCAAAAACGCTGGCCGCGCCTCATGGGGCGCTGGCCGCGTCACACCCAGAAAGGAGAAAAATCGACTACTTCCATAGACGCTGCCCACGCTTATCACCAGGGCCAGCACCTCTCGTGTTCCAACTTTTAACCCCGAAGTTTCATTTTTTCTCAGTAATTTGAATGCCCTAATTTTTTTCTCTTCTCAGTAAAAAAATCTGAATTACTTAAATTTTTCAAAATTCTTCTACTCCCCTTTTCTACTCCTTTCTTCTCTTTTAATCCTTTTATTTTTTTTTCTTTTACTTCCCTGACCCCTTTATTCACTATTTTTCTTCATGACTCCAACCTATAACAATTTCCAGATCTGAAAATTTTCAAATCTTTCTACTTGCAATCTCTATTTCTAGCTGTGTTGAAACAACTTCAAGGTACGATTCTTATTTACTTCTTCAACTTCATTATTACTTGCTAGTATTTTTGGTGTGTTTTTGCATATTTCATACTTGGATATGTGATGCCACTTCACCATTGTTCATGCTCATAGTTTGGTGCACCTTGCTTGAGTAGTTTTTTATACTAGCTTGTATATTTAGGTTGTTTAAATTAGGTGAGTTTTATGTCCTTCCTATTGTTATGCATAATTGAAGTAGTGTTCTTGATTATTAGAATGGAATATGACCACTAGAAGTTGAATTTATTGAACCTCTATTTTGGGAGTCTCAAGTTGGTTATACTCTGTTCTTGATTAGTTGAGTAATTAAGATGAGAAATCTTGAATCTTGCATATTAGTTAAGTAATGTGTAAGCATGAGGGAGTCCAAATAGTTTTAATTTTGTTACAAGTTTGTTATGAATTAGTTATACATTGTTAACAATTTTCCCCCTCTTACCTGTGTCCTTTGCATTGAGGACAATGCTAGGTTAAAGCATGGGGGGGGGGGGTGTATATACTATTTTTCTTTATTTTCGTGTTTACCTATTTTTCCTTATTCTCGTGTTTTTCTTTCAAATTTTTCTTTCCTTAGATTAGTTTTCATTTTTTTTTTCTTTTGTGATTTTAGTTGATTTCTTTTTCTTTTTCTTTATTTTGAGTCTTTATGTTTTAGCGTGTTTTGTTTGTGTTTTTCTTTCTAGTTTTTAAATTAGGTAAACCTGCATTTACCTAGATTGCATTAGTTAGATCATGTTAGATTTTCTTTTTTTTTTCTTTCTCTTTAGTTTTTCTTTTCTTAGTTTTGCATCTACAAAAATTAGAAAAAAAGACTAAAAAAAAATTAGAAAATTAGAAAAGACCAAAAAGTTATAGGATTAGGATTAGCCTGTCCGGAACACCTTCGGTGATGATTTGTAAACCAATTAGACTCAGTTTGTATTACTTTACTTTGATAAGTTTTGTTGAGAACTTAAAAGTTTTTGAAACTGATTTCTTTAAATCTTCTGATTTTGAATCAAGTTATCAAAGGTGTGTTTAACTACTTTGACTATCTTAGTTAGTGTAAATATGCGTGCTGCAAATCTTTGGGCTAGGTTTAGTTGATTGAACCCTATCCCGTGAGTCCACGTAGCCTAAAATTATGGATTGATTATTTTTATCGATCCTTTTATTTTATGAGTGACTCCACCACTAGTTGCGCCTCTAGAACTTGTTTTGCATCTTGTTTGAAATTGCATCTTTGCATTGTGCGTTGTGACCAAGTGTTGAGGCATTCATTTCTTTATTAATTGAACTACATAGCCAAACAACCTCCCTAACAATATAATTACTGTTCTTTAGCCCTGCCTAGCCTTTGATTGCCTTTCTTTTTGTGATGAAACCCTGACAATACAAGCCTTGGCCTTTATTAATTCCTACTCTTTGCCTTGTTTGGATATTGGAGCGTTACTGTACGCGTGGAGGGTGAAGATTAGCTTGAGTGGATGATGGAGATTGAAAATCACCAAGAACAAGGGCCTTGAACACCCAAAGGTGGGATATGACATTGAGCAAGGAGAACCACAACTCTAGGCCTAACACCTCACAATGATTATCATAGGTAATCCACTAAATAATCACTAAAGGAATGACTTGAACACCACCAAATCACTTGGATAAATAACAAGATTCTTGAGAGAAAACTAAGGGAGAACCCTTACTAATGCACTACCATATATTCAAATGTCAAAAACTACAAATAATGCTAAGGGAGGGGGTATATATAGGAAAGGGGGAAAAACATAACCCGTCGAGGATGGCACGATCGTGCTATTCCACGGCACGATCGTGCAGTGCCTTCTGGCCGAACGGCACGATCGTGCAGTCAGACGGCGCGATCGTGCTGTTGGCAGTTTTTCCTGCTGACTTCAAATGCACATAACTTCTTCATCCGGACTCCATATTAAGCCTGTAAGATATTGATGGAAAGCCCTCGGTGTGTACTTTAAGCTCCCAAAATTTGAGACCTATCAGAGTTATATTGAAGGTGTTATGATCCAAAGAGTGAAGGCACATCGATTCCGACAACCCATGTTGACCCTTTTCCGCATATTCTTTACGAATGACTCCGAACCCTATTAAAGGCCCGAAGTAGGTCCCGATAAGGACCCGTAGCTCCACTCCTATTATCCAAAAGTAACCCGGACCCGTCAAGGCATTGTTCACCATCTCGGGACGGTACGGCCTCGGGCCTCTGGGGGTTGGGGCACAAACGGCCTCCTTAGAAGGTCTCGGTTCCCATCCAATGGATGGCCGAGACTACCCTTGCGTTTTCGGGCTTCACCGGGAATTGCACTTTGAGATTCACCGTGGTTGAGGCGGCTCGCTTGACAAATGTTACGAGGGACGTGAACGGAACCAGGGACTCTTCATCCTCCCCTTCTTGTAGAGGATTTTCCCTCAAATCCGCATCGGGTTCAACATTCTCGATGTAGGGTGAAAGATCGCTAATGTTGAACATAGAGGAGACCCCCATATCTCCGGGAAGATCAAGCTTGTAGGCGTTATCATTTATTTTCTCCAACACCTTGAACGGTCTTTCACTTCTTGGCATAAGCTTGCTTTTCCTCTGCGAAGGAAACCGTTCCTTCCTCAAATGGAGCCAAACCAAGTCCCCGGGTTTGAAAGTGATGTTCCGGCGGTGTTTGTTGACTTGGGACTTGTAGAGCTCATTAGTTCTCTCAATCTTCTCCCGGATTTGACGGTGAAGCTTTTGAATCTCGGTGGCCTTCACGCTTGCCTCAAAACTTGCCCTTGCCTCTAAAGGTAGAAGAAGGAGGTCGATGGGAGTGATAGGATTCACCCCGTAGCAAGTTTCAAAAGGCGAGCGACCCGTAGCGAATGAAGGAGCCCAGTTGTACGCGAACTCGGCATGACAAAGCTTAGCATCCCAATCTCGTAGACTCTTGCTCACAAGACCCGGAAGTAATGTAGTAAGGGTCTTATTTGTGACCTCGGTTTGACCATCCGTTTGAGGGTGGTGCGACGTGCTGAAAAGGAGCTTCGTCCCAAGGAGTTTCCTTAGAGATCTCCAAAAATGATTCATGAACTTCGTATCACGATCGGAGACAATGGTCCTTGGGACACCGTGCAACCTCACTATCTCTCGGAAGAAGAGATTAGCGATGTGAGTGGCGTCGTCGGTTTTCTCACAAGGCGATGAAATGCGCCATCTTGGAGAAACGATCAACGACGACAAGGACGGAGTCCTTGCCACGCACTATTCGGGGAAGAGAAACGATCAAGTCCATGCTCAAATCTTCCCAAGGGCCATTCGGAACGGGAAGAGGGGTATTTAGCCCTTGGTGAAACTAGCTTTTGGCATGTTCGCACGTAACACACTTGGAGATCACATCGTGTACGTCCCCTCCCATTCTAGGCCAATAAAAATGCTCCTTTAGCATGTCAAGGGTCTTGTTGATGCCGAAATGACCGGCTAGACCACCTCCGTGAACTTCTCGTACCAATAGCTTCCTCAACGGACACTTGAGGACACACAATTTGTTCCCCTTTAAAAGGTACCCGTCTTGGAGTACATAGAAACCACTGTGACCATCGAGGTGTGCTTTGAAGTCCTCATCTTCCTTGTAAAACTCTCGCATGTGTTGGATCCCAAGAACCCTCGCTTCAACCACCTAAAGAAGGGAGTGCCTCCTTGAAAGTGCGTCGGCGACCACATTGACACTCCCTTGCTTGTGTTTCGCCACAAAGTTAAAACTTTGAAGATACTCCACCCACTTTGCATGACGCGTGTTGAGTTTGTGTTGCCCGTTTAGATACTTGAGAGCCTTATGATCGGAATGAAGCATGAATTGGTTAGGCCTCAAGTAGTGGGACCAATGGTCAAGGGCACGAACAAGGGCGTAGAACTCCTTGTCGTAGGTAGAGTAGTTCTTTCGAGACCCACTGAGTTTCTCGCTGAAGTAGGCGATGGGGCGTTCATTTTGCATGAGGACGACCCCAATGCCCACACCGCTCGCGTCACAATCCACCTCGAAGACTTGTGAAAAGTCCGGGAGAGCAAGTACCGAAGCTTCACAAAGCCAATCCTTAAGCTTCTCAAAGGCCCCTTGGGCCGCTCGGGTCAACTCAAAGGTGCCCTTCTTCATACACTCGGTGATAGGGGCGGTGAGTGTACTAAATCCTTGGATGAACCGGCGATAGAACGAAGCAAGGCCATGGAAACTTCTCACCTCCATGGTAGTAGAGGGAGTAGGCCATGAGCGTATAGCTTCCACATTCGAAGGATCCATGGAAATACCTCGATCAGAGACTATGTACCCAAGAAATGTGACTTGGGGAGTGCAAAATTCACACTTCTCGATCTTGCCAAGTAACTTTTGTTGGCGTAGACCCCGGAAAACTGACTTCAAGTGCGAGAGGTGCTCCTCTTCATTCTTGGAATACACGAGGATGTCATCAAAATAAATCACTATGAACTTGCCGATGAATGGCCTGAAGACCTCGTTCATGAGTCGCATGAATGTGCTAGGAGCGTTAAGAGACCAAACGGCATGACAAGCCACTCGTACAAGCCTCCCTTGGTCTTGAACGTCGTCTTCCATTCGTCCCCTTCTCGCATGCGGATCTGATGGCAACCGCTCTGGAGGTCGATCTTGGAAAAGATACAAGATCCGTGCAACTCGTCGAGCATGTCATCGAGCCTTGGTATGGGGTACTGATACTTGATGGTGATGTTGTTGATGGCTCGATTGTCGACACACATCCGGTAGGTGCCATCTTTCTTGGGAACCAGGAGGGTCGGGATGAAACAAGGGCTCATGCTTTCCCGAACAAAGCCCCTAGAGACGAGTTCGTCCACTTGGCGTTGTAGCTCCTTGGTTTCTTGCGGGTTGCATCGGTAAGCCGCTTTGTTGGGGAGTGGTGCTCCGGGCATAAGGTCGATCTGGTGTTCGATTCCCCGAATAGGTGGAAGGCCCGGTGGTAGATCATTGGGAAAGACGTCTCCGAACTTGGCAATGAGAGGGGCGACAAGAGGGTGCAAGGGTTTCCCTACCTCGCTTTTCTTTGCTTCGAAGAGGAGTAAGGCAAAATTACTTAGGGGTACCCTAACGTTTGGTGAAATGTTTTTCTGGTACCCCAACTTTTAAAAACTTATTTTGGGGTACCCTAACTTTTAGAATTAGAAATAATTTGGTGAATTTTCGGCCAATTATTTGAATTCAATGGTGAGTTTTAGGCGGGAAATTGATTAAGTGTTTTTGTGGATGAAAATGCCATTTGTTTTCGTGGACGAAAATGATTTGAATCAATCGGAGTTTCGCCAGAAATTCACCTAGTAATTTCTAATCCTAAAAGTTAGGGTACCCCAAAATTAGTTTTGAAAAGTTAGGGTACCAAAAGATTGTTTTTTCAAAAGTTAGGGTACCTCCAAGTAATTTTTTGCAAAAACGGCCTTCCCCTTGCTTAGAGCTCGCTCAACCCGTGTTTCGCTCATGTGTTTGGTTTTCTCACTTCCCACCCCGGGTTTTGGAGAGATAATTTCATGTGGAGCTAACTGGAGTAGCTTAACCCTCTTGCCCCTATGGGTAAAAGTGTAAGTATTTTTCGACTCGTTGTGTACCGTTTGCTTGTCGAATTGCCAAGGACGTCCCAACAATATGTGGCAAGCACTCATAGGAACAACATCACAAATAACAGAATCATCGTAGTTAGTACCGAAAGATAAATTCACCAGAAATTGTTTGGTTACCTTGATGCCATCCTGGTCATTGATCCACTTGAGAGAATAAGGTCGAGGGTGAGGTAATAGCAGCAATCCAAGCTTCTCGACCATATACGTTGAAGCGACGTTGGTGCAACTCCCTCCATCGATAATAAGGTTGCACATCTTGCCTCCCACGAAGCACCAAGATTGAAAAATCATCTCCCGTTGGGCCTTGTCGAGAGGAGCTTCTTGAGTGTGTAAAACCCGCCTCAAGACAAGAGCGTCACCATGTACGTGGGGTGTGGGGGCGGCATCATCATCTTCACTAGTGACCGCATCCTCAAAGATCACTTCGGACTCATCCCGGGCTGCTTGCAATTCCTCATCAATGTCATGAACCTCCTTGAGTGTCAAGGTCCGTCGGTTCGGACAATCTGCTTGGTAGTAACCATAGCCGTGGCATTTAAAGCATTTCCTACCCTCCATCCGACGAGAGGGGTCCGTTGGAGACGCCACAACAAGTCCCTTTCCCTTATCCATGTGAGGTGTCGAAGGAAACTTGGGCGTCTCACTGGGTTTCGGGGTACCCGAATATGGAGGAGGTCGGCTAGGCGGTGGAAAGAAGGCCCTTGGTGCCGGTTTGGAAGTAGCCTTTTCTTTCTTTCGTCGTTCAACCCGATGGGCCAAACTGCACAAGTCGTCCATGGAGTAGTATGGTTGAACCTCAAATTTTTTTGGCAACCGAGGAGTCGAATCCGTTCAAGAAACGCATCATGGTTTGCGCCTCGGGTTCTTGAAGGTTGCTTTTGATGAGGAGTCGTTCGAACTCCTGAATGTAGTCGCTCACGGACGGCTTGCCCTGGGTTAGAGCATAGACCTTCCTCAAAACATCCTGTTTGTAGGTGGCGGGTTAGAAACGATGGTTCATCAACTGTTTAAGCCGTATCCAAGTGGTAATCCTCGTTCAACCTTCCCGAGCCCTTTGTGCTTTCACATTCTCAAACCAAAGCGATGCGGCTTTGGTGAGTTTTAGGCTAGCGATCTTATAGGCCTTCTCATCATTGTATTCTTTGGTCTCAAAGATCCTATCCATCATTTGGATCCACTCAAGGTACCCGTCAGGATCACTGGAACCATTGAATTCAGGAATGTCGATTTTGACGTCTTGGAAGTCGTCACGAGGGGGCCTATCATGCACTTGCCCACGTGGACGACGACGTGGGGAGCCTCTATCTTCGTCACTCGACTCGTATGTAGGAGGAGGACGGATAGAGCTTTGAGCACGTCCCTGTCGTTCAACTCGGGGCGAACCTAGACGCTCTTGAGTGAGGTTGTCCAACCGCGCCATGATGGCATTGAGAGCGCGCTCAACAGTGGAGAAGCGTTCGTCGTAGGTGGTGAGTCGGCTCTCGATAGCTTGAATTTGAGGGCTACCCCAGTGGCTCGATTCCTCACGTTCGGGGCGAGCTCCGTCGGCCATACCGGGAAAAAAGGTGAGGGTAATTTGTGGAGTTTGAAGGTTCTTTTGTAGTTGGCAAGTGTTTGGCTAATGGTTCTTTGTGTTTTTTTCACTCAGACATTTCATCGAACACCTTGTGTGCACTATTTTCCAACTTCTTTTCAATGCACCAAATAGCTACAAATCCAACAAATACAACCACAATAGAATAATTCCCAACACACTTGGGTAGCAATGGGGTTGGGGAACACCAGTATTTGCATACAACTCCCAAAACCAACACTAGAAACAACACTAGCAAGAACAAAGCATAAATGCAAGCCAAATGAAAACCGAAGCTCTAATACCAGATGGAGCGTTACCGTACGCGTGGAGGGTGAAGATTAGCTTGAGTGGATGACGAAGATTGAAAATCACCAAGAACAACGGCCTTGAACACCCAAAGGTTGGATATGACCTTGAGCAAGGAGAACCACAACTCTAGGCCTAACACCTTACCATGATTATCATAGGTAATACACTAAATAATCACTAAAGAAACAAGATTCTTGAGAGAAAACTAAGGGAGAACCCATACAAATGCACTAGCATATATTCAAATGTCAAAAACTACAAATAATGCTAAGGGAGGGGGTATATATAGGAAAGGGGAGAAAAACATAACCCGTCGAGGATGGCACGATCGTGCTATTCTACCGCGTCTTAGACCTCGCGCGATCGTGCTGTTGGCAGTTTTTCCTGCTGACTTCAAATGCACATTACGTCTTTATTCGGACTCCATTTTAGGCCCGTAAGATATTGATGGAAAGCTCTCGGTGTGTACTTTAAGCTCCCAAATCTTGAGACCCATCGGAGTTATAATGAAGGAGTTATGACCCAAAGAGTAAAGGCACGTCCATTCCGACAATCCATGTTGACCCTTTTCCACATATTCTTTACGAATGACTTCGAACCCTTTTAAAGGCCCAAAGTAGGACCCGGAAAAGTGAGTTCCTTGCATACAATAAGCAAGAAGGTGAGTTGAGAGTGATATTGTTGGACCCGGAAAATCGTCCCTGTTTGGGGAGATTGTTTCGGATGCGCTACTTAAGTGATCGGGAGCCGAATAAGGTTGCTTAATCCTTAAATAAGAATATTTTTATTTTTGAAATTCGTTTTCGGGGTTGTGAAACTTTATTTATTTACAAATCCGTTTTTATTATTTAAATTATCCGAAATTACACAAAATAGTTTAATAATAGTTTAATCCGGGCCCAATCACTAAGTTCAGGCCCAATAAGGAGCAAACGAGCCACCAGAGACTATCAAACCCTGTCTGGGTTTTGATGTCTCTTGGGATGGGCCACTTGCCTCCGCGGGCCAGAGTGAGATGGGTTGAAATTAATAAAACCCGCCCGGGTTTTATTGATTTCTGGCCCATTTCCTTCGGGCCCAACCTCGAATTAGCGAATGAATGAATTAAATTATTCTTTAAATCATTTTTGTGCAAAAATGAATATTTTAAATAATTAAATGAATTTATAAAATTTTAAAGAGTCACCAGCCCATTTAAGGAAATCGACAAACCATAAAATAAGAAATGAAAGACTCCGGTCTACGAACCCGATTTCTAGATTCGGCGGTAAGGTTACGAATTCGAGAGTTGTAAGAACTCTCAAATCCGCCTGTTAGAAAACAGACTCTACTAAAATCGACATTGAAAAGAAAGAGAGCGGGGAGAAGTTTGGTTAATTTCGTGAAGTTATTATTCAAAACATGCAATATAAAATGCGGTTTTTACTGTACAACATATGTACAAGTATAGGAATTAAAGTATGTGTTACATGATGAAATACAACAATATGAATGATGAAATCAAACCTTGGTTTAAGGTGGTGGATGCGATGGATTTGATCCCTTGGCTTGCCCTTGTTCAATGGCTCGGATGAAATAATGTAAGTGGTTTAAGAGGATGGTATAAGGATGGATATAATAAAAGTGATTATGAGGGGATTAGAGGGGAAATATGGGTAATGGAATTTTGAGAGAGTAGCTAGTGTGAATTTGGGTAGAGTAAGGGTGTTAGATGATAGTAGTTGATGATAATTTGGGTAGAGTAAGGGGATAATTGATGGAGTTTTGAGAGAATTTTGAGGATAATAATGGTGGTAGTTGATGAAATGAGAGTGAAATGGAGGGGGTATTTATAGGTGAGGGAGTGAGAGGTTTGGAGGGAAAATGGAGGGGACATACCCCAAAAATCAAGCCCTCTTGGATCAAAACCCAAGCGGGTTATAAGGGGTCAAGGGGAAGTCAACTAGGTGGGCTATGATCATGGGATTGCATGCATGCAGATTTTGGCGCGAGAATAATTAAAACCCAGGCGGGTTATATCTCTCCCACACAGGGATCGCTGATATGGCCAAAACGACGATGCGTCGCTTCTTGATTTAAAACCCAGGCAAGTTTTTTTGTTTCTGGGCTGGGGCGCGCTTTCGGCCGGCTTCTGCTTGTGGGCTGTTTTCTAAACATTAAAACCCAGCTGGGTTTTATTAGATGTAGGTGGACCGTTTTGACTTCTTGAGCTCAAGTCGTTGCCCTTTTGGGCCAACCGACTCATTTATCGTTTGGCCCAAATGACTTGCTGATCTTGATTGGTCGGGTTCACGCCAGTACAAATTCTAGTGTCTACAGAGAGCCCCCACTTTGATCGAGTCCAAATAGGACGAAGGTCAAAGTAGTCTGAGGATATGACTTTGGATTGCAAAGCCTGGAGTGATGCTTGGAAGCTGAGTCCTATATCGTAGTTACGGGCGATATGCGCCTCTTTTGGGATGATCTCGAGCAAGAATGATACTCTACCTGACTGTTGATGACAACGACCTTTTATGCGATAGCTGGATGATGGTGGTCCTTTTTGTCGGCGACTAGAGAGCTGACGACTTCTTATGCGGCAACTGGATGATGGTGGTCCCTTTTATCGGCGACCGGAGAGCTTTGGCGACTTCTTATGCGGCAGTTAGATGAGTGTGGTCCCTTTTGTCGGCGACCGGAGAGCTGGCGACTTTTTATGTGACAGCTGGATGATGGACGTCCCTTTTGTCGGCGACCGGAGAGCTAGCGACTTTTTATGCGGCAGCTGGATAATGGTGTTCCCATTTGTTATTGACTGGAGAGCTGGCGACTTTTTATGCGGCAGCTGGATGATGGTGGTCCCTTTTGTCGGCGACCGGAGAGCTGGCGACTTTTTATGCGACAACCGGATGATGGTGGTCCCTTTTTTCGGCAACCGGAGAGCTGACGACTTTTAATTCGGCAGTTGGATGATGGTTGTCCCTTTTAGCGGTGACCTGAAAATCACAAGAAAACAAAGTGTTAGTTTTTTTCTGAAATGTAAAGGATTATTAGTTCAGATTTTTACTTGAGAGGATTATGAGCCTCGGAAATCCTTGGGCCACAAACTTTGGGCCGACAATTTTGGACTGTGTGGGTTGACACTTGGAAGCTTCTCCTGTGTCATGGTTGATGTTGATGTTCTAGTCTTTCCGAGTGTCGTTCCCGTCTTTCCCGGCGTCGTTTGTTTGGCATGTTCAATGCCGAGGGACTCCACCGATCACGATGTTGATGGCCCTGGGGTAGAGTCTTCACTGGTCACAATACTGATGGTTCTGATGTTGGGGACTTACGCCGATCTCCGCCGACGATCCTGTTTTTGGTGTTTTTGATGATGATGACATTTTTGATGTCAACGACACTTCACTGGACGTGATGCTTGTGGCTCTTATTCCTGAGATCTCATCGAACCCCATGTCGATGACTCTTATTGCTGAAACTGTGCCGAGCTCTGCTGGCGGCTCTGGATTTTTTATTTGATGATGGCAATTTGATGCTGAGGAACTTCACCGAAACTTTGCCGATGACCCTTATTTTCCTTAAATTTTGCTTCTAGCGCATAGGTTCCAAAGTTTCATTGTGGGAACAGATTCTTGAATTTACCCATTCGTTTATCCGTATTAGTCAAGTGAAAATTATGTCCTTCATGTCGGACATGCGCCATTCGTGTCTGACTGATTATTTTGTCCTTCGTAGGTGTCATTCGTGTCTGGCTGATGATTCTATCCTTTGTAGGTGCCATTCATGTCTCGCTGATGATGCATGACTTGACTGGATGCTAACTTGTCGAGCAAGAGTTGGATAAGAGATTGCTCTAATCTTGCTCTCAGTGATTGGAAACCATGTCGACCGGTCTGATAGCATTTGGGCTTAAACATCCCCCCAATGTTGCGTTCTGGAGCAATGATGTGGGACTTCCCTACTTCACTTTTTTTTTATTTTCAGATATGTAGGTATGCATGCAACTAGTTTACTAAGCTCTTGCATAAACAATGCAATTTTGTTTTGTTCCTGACACAAGCATTCATGCACTCATGCATTTAGGCACGACTATCGACTTTATGTATGACAAACTGACTTGATACATGAAAAACTAACTCGATACACAATAGACTGACTCAATACATGACAGACTGACTTGATGCATGACATATTGACTCAATGTACGATCACTGACTCTAAGAGGCCTTGACACGACTTATAGATGCAATGCAAACCTATTGTGCTTAGACAGGATATACACATGATGCTTTTATGCATCAATACAAGAAATGCATGCAGACAACCTCCGACTTTATTTTTAGACAATAATTTTCTTGGACAATGATTTCCTAAGACATAGACTTCCTAAGACAAAGCTTTCTAAGGGTCAAGGCCACTCGTGGAGAATTTAAGGAAAATTTAGGATGAGTGATGTTTCGATCCACGGGACAGGGAAAAATGATGGAGGCAACTGGCCTGAAGGATGCGTTTCTTGAATGATCATGTAGATGACCTTGATTGTTTGCAAATGTATGCTGGTGTATGACAAGCCCCCAGTTTGGCGTAGACTCTTGATGACACTGTTCTACTTTGGAGAGCACCTTGTAGATTTACAAGCCCCCAGTTTCGATGTGGATTGACGAGATGATGCATGAGGACCATAGAATAGGAGAAGGCATAGTCCTTAGTAGTGAGTCTCAATCTCTCCTTTTGCCTAACTTGCCCAAAGGGTTTTCAAGTTAGCTCCTTTTTTCTCTCTCTCTCTTTTTTTTTTCCTTCTTTCTTCTTTTTTTTTCTTCTCACTTTTTTCTTTTTTTTTCTCTTTTTTTTTCTTGATGAGACCACTATTAGGACGTCTATGAGATTGAAGATGCTGGACCTTGTAGGATAGGGAGTAAGTGTCCCTCTTTGAAGCTATGTCTTGAACAATGTCACAAAGGTAGCGCGAGCCCCCGTTTAGAGTAGCTTGTTTCCGAGTCTGTTCATGATCATGTGGTTGCCAGTTAGCCACTGATCTGATGTGGACAACTTTCGCTCTTGCGGAGAAGTAAGCCACACAGAGCCTCATACTTGCATTAATGATTGAGCTTAAAAGTCCTCGGAGGGCGAGATGAGAGTAAATGGTTGGTTAGGAAGTGTTTGGGGAAAGAGATGGGATGTGGAGACACTTAAGAATGATCGTGTCTTGAAAGGGAGAAGAGATGGTCAAATGGGATAGATATGATCTCTTGAGAGAAGGTAGATGAGAGTTTATTGATGAATGAGATAGGGAGGCACTCAAGAAGGATCTTGTCTTGAAAGGGTTAAGAGATGGTCAAATGGGGTAAGACATCATCTTTTGAGAAAAGGTTGAAAGGGATGGTAGATGAGAGTTTATTGATGAATGAGATAGGGAGACACTCAAGAATGATCGTGTCTTGAAAGGGTGAAGAGATGGTCAAATGGGGTAAGACATTATCTCTTGGGAAAAGGTTGGAACATGATTATGGAATGATGTCCAAGTCTGACGGAAGGAAGATGGAGGGTTGATGATGATGAAAGATAGAATGCAGGGTTTCCTCTCCTTTTGCCTAACCTGCCCTGGCGGGTCTTTAGGCTAGTCTCTCTTATTCTCTCTCTCTCTCTCTCCTTTTGCCTAACCTGTCCTGATGGGTTTTCAGGCTAGCCTCTCTTATTCTTTAACTCTCCTTTTGCCTAACATGCCCTGACAGGTTTTCAGGCTAGCCTCTCTTTTTTTTTTTTTTTCAAAGACCAACATTTTGAGGACAAAGGATGGTCCTTGTAGCGGCCGAGCCTCAAAGAGGTTTTCCTAAGTATCCAAGGTGGAATCAGGCTGGTCGTAGTTCTTTAAGCGCAATTTTGATGGATAGTGCTTCGAGGAAGGCTTAACGGTTATGAAGGTTTGAGGGTTCATATGAAAGGTTTGTGAAGGTTATAGAAGGTTGAGATGTATGGATGATGAGGTGAAGGTTTGAGATGAGATTTTCTGAGGTGTGGATGACTCTTATTTTCGCATTCTCACTTCTTATTCTCCTCTAATCTTTTTTTTCCTCTTTTTTCTTGTTTTCCTCTTTTTTCTTTTCTTTCTCAACTTTTTTTTCACCCCTTTTTTTTTTCAAACTCCTTCTTCATGGGTTGACTCCTATTCTCCTCACAACACACCTTTTAGCTTTGTGGTTGATATGGTGAAGACCGATGGTGCTGAATGTAAGTAGCGAGCAAAGTCTCTACTTCTTTCCGAAAGTGGCATCCATTGTCACTAATGATCTCATGAGGCATATAATGTTCTGAAGGATGTATTCGACCATTTGCTTGGATGTGAGTTTGGCATAAGAGGCTGCCTCTACCCACTTAGTAAAATAATCAATGGCGACCAAGATGTACTCATGTCCTCCTGTTCCTGTTGGGTGTATCTTGCCAATGATGTCGATACCCCATACTGAAAATGGCCATGGAGATGTCAAAGTAGTCAAATACGAGGGAGGTTGATGTTGCAAATTGGCATACCCTCGTCATTTGTGACATCTTTGAACGAAATCCCAGTAATCTGCCTTCATAGTGGACCATTCATGTGAGGTCCACATTCTCCTCCTCTGCACTTTTAGCATCCAAGCACAACAAATTAATGTCTGTAGGCGATTTCTTGTACAAGCGATCTTGGATCAAATAGTATTGTGCTGCTAAAGATCTGATTGCTCGTTGTCCTCTAGCTCGGTTGGATATTCTCCTTTCCGAAGAAAATTATATATGTCATGAAACCATTCCTCAATTTCTTCTTGTTGTGTATCCGTAATGCAGACATATGCTGGTTCAGACTGCCGCTCTACTATTACTGGTAGTTGGAGCGTGCCTGATGGGATCGATATCATTGAAGATAACTTGGCTAGAGCATTAGCCAATTCATTGTGATCCCTAGAAAGGTATTTGGAAGCTAATCTTCTTAAATTGATCAGCAAGTCCTAAAGGGTTATGTTGGTATGCAATAAGGTGTTTAGACTCAATTTTGTGTCTAAATAACGCCCTAATTCTTAGGCTTTTGACTCGTTTCGTGTTTTAATTTCGTAACTTTTAATACGTTTTTGGTTATTTTGTAGATTTTGGAGTTTTTACTCAAAACATGGTAAAAAGGGCCATTTTAGAGCCATCATGGGAATCCCGAGGTTTCCCGGGTCAAAGGTGAAGTGAAAAGGAAGATCCAAGCCAGCCGAGGAAGACCGCAGCTGCGGTCCCATAGACAGCAGCTGCGGTGGTGGACCAAGGCTGGGCAAGGAAACAAGTTACCCGAGAGGGACGGCAGCTGCGGTCCCCTAGACCGCACCCGCGGTCTTGCGAAGGGAGAAATCAAGAATCGCCTGAGCTTTGGAGGACCGCACCTGCGGTCCCTTAGATCGCACCTACGGTCTCCTTCGGGAATCAGAAAAGCTGTTATACGAAGTGTTGTGTTTTGAGTAACTAACTTGAGTTGTATATATTCCTCCTGATCGATTAGGTTTGGGGGAGAGCTTTTCTATTGTAATTTGAACACTTTAGCTTTCAATAAGAGAGAGATTAGTGGGATTTCTTAGTGATTAGTGAGTAATTACACTTGGTTTATTGAATTTACTGTGGATTTTATTGGAATTCCATTGAAGTTCTGAAGATTTATCTTATTCTTGGAGCTTGGATTTCTTATTATTCTGGATCATCCTTCCATTGCCATCAAATTAATGAGCCTTTCTTACCCTTACTCTCTTTAATTCTTCTATTTACTCTACAATCTATGTTTTTTGTTGTTTGGTGATTGTTGTTGCTAGATTGTTGCTTGATTATCTTCGTTCTCTGTTTTAAGCATGAATAGTGAAGTTATTATTGTTGTTAGTATGATAGTTAAGATGACTAGAGGCTAGAACCCTTATGGGTTAAGGAGAAACTAAGGATGTGAATTGTTGATTTGGATTGGGTTAGCAACTTTAGAAGGTAATTCGTTGTGGAGTCAATTTCCCAATCCTATTCTTCCCTCAAGTGGGATGTATTCGAGATCGAAAGTTGTTGAATACATCCAACACTTGTTGGAAAGTGGGAATTGGGATAGTTAATGCTCGGCCACGAGAGTGGAAAGAGGTTAACTAGAGAATCCCGTTCCTTTTACCCTCCAGGTCCGTGGAGGACTTGTAGGAAGTTAATCCGGATTGCCTTGAAAAAGGGAATCCGGTGGGTTGTTTTAACGGGACTGTCATTTGATTCTATTGATTTACTGCTTCCTGATTGCGAAATCCTCGTTCTAATTGCCGTTTGCATCCCGAAATCTCCCGACACCCATAGTTTCCTTCTTGACTGAACTTTAGCCGTGTTTGTCTTCTGTTTTGCGCAGTCCTTACCTGAAAACCTCTTGAAGAAACTCTACTGCCCTCTAAAGAACTCCACTACAGTCTGCGTGAGGACCTCCACTACAGTCTGCGTGAGGGCCTCCATTACATCCGTCATACTTTTGATTGAAAGACAAAATTCGAAGATATAAATTCAAGGATGTTTCCTTTGTATAAATATCTCTTATCTTCCCTAGAGATTTGTATCTTTCTCATAATCTCTAATCCGATTTTATTTACAGTTTTTAATTAAGAGATTTTGAATATATAAAATTAGTTTTTAAATAAGAAAAAGAAACAACTTCCTAAATGAGAAGATTGAAAATCTCTCTCAAGAAAGGAAACAATCTTCAATCAAGGAAGTAGAATGAAGAATCTCAATGCTATCTGAGGACCTCACCGTATTCAGCAATGAGGACATCCAGTTCCAGTGCGAAGATTTTGTTTGTCAAAATTAAATCAGGAAAGTTTTTCCATATCCTAATCTTATTCTATTCCTTCCGTTTCTGGATTTTTATTATAATAGATTATAGCTTTTTGAGATACTAAAAGGAAAGGAAGGAAATCGTGGTAATTGCAAATTGTATAGAAGATTGAAGACCAATCCAAGAAAGGAAACAATCTTTGTTGAAGGAAAGTAGTCGTTGCTGTCTAGAGCTCTCAAGCATATATATACTAGCAACCTCTTCCAAGAAAGATGAGCATTTCCAAGCAAGTAAATCTGAGTAGGAACTTTGTGTGAAAAAGTTTTGAGTGTAGGAATATTATGAGTTAATATTCTGAGTGTAGCCATTGTTATAAGTGGTGAGTTTGTGTAACCAGTGAGCATACTGGTGAGGATCTCTAAGGTCGAGTGTGAGAAGTGAGAAAGGTGTCTCACTTTGAAGTTGTTTTCTCTGTCTGCTACTGCCTCGTCTGTGAGGCCTCATTTACAGAAGACATCTGCTAGATCTTCTGTTCCAGTAGGCTAATTGAGGACCTCACGGTTCTCACTTAAGCTGAGTTGTAACCTCCTCTGTTTTAAGCACTTTTGTCTATTTAATAAAGAAGTATTTTTCATTATATAAAAGTGCTATTAACCTAGTTGTGTTGATCAAAGTGCAGAATTATCCATATAACCCTATTCACCCCCCTCTAGGGTTATTTCAATTGGTATCAGAGCGGGTCCACAAATTCAAGAGTTTAACCACTTGTGGAAAAGATCATGACCGCTATCAACACAAATGAAGCTCCTCAAGGATGCTCATGTACAATAGCTCCGCTACTTACTAGAGAAAACTACAGGTCGTGGAAAAGACAAATGGAGGTCTTCCTCAAGGACCAAGATGAGGACCTATGGACTATGGTTACCGAGGGAGATTGTCCAACTCCCACGAAGAAGAACAGTGCTGGTCAAGATGTCCCAAAGAAAAGATCTGAAATGACCAAGAAAGAGTTGGAACCATTGAGAAAAAACACTCATGCCCTACGCTTGATTTATTGTAGTTTCAATTCGAATGATTTTGAACGTATATCTAATTGTGAAACTGCGAAAAAGGTTCGGGATTACTTGATAACCTCATATGAAGGCACAAGTCAAGTCAAGGACACCAAAGTAGATATCCTTGTCCAAAAGTATGAGGCCTTCAGAATGAAGGGAAATGAGACTATTGAAGAGATGTTCAAAAGATTCAGCAGCATCACTAACCACCTCATATCTCTGGGAAAAGCCTACCCGAATGAGAACAAGTTAGAAAGGTCCTCCGATGCTTGCCTAGAAGAAAATGGGGTCCAAAAGTCACAGCCATTGAAGAAGCTCAAGATCTCAAGGCTCTCAAATTGGAGGAACTCATTGGAAAACTATTGGCCTATGAGATCCAATTGAATGACCTCTCAGAACCCAAGGAAATTTCCCTCAAGGCAGTATGTAAATCTGACAGTGAGTCAGATAATGATTAGGAGGAAGATACAATGGCAATGATGGCAGGGTTCAAAAGATTATACAAGAAAAATCCAACCTTTCGAGGATACATCAAGGATGGACAAAACAGAAAAGCAACCTCAAAAGGTAAGTCTTCATTAAGAAAAGATGTTGGCCCATTTATTTGTTTTGTTTGTGGCAGCTCAAAATACCTTATGAAGGTCTGCCCTCAGGCCAGAAGAAACGAAGACAAGAGAAACAGTCAACCTCAACGGCATAACCATAAGGCAATGATGGCAACATGGAGTGATAATGATTCTAGTGAAGGCCACAGTGAGTTAGAAGAAATAACAAATGTATGTCTGATGGCAAACACAAGTGAGGATCAAGATCCAACCTCATCTCATGACAAGGTAAACATTGATGACCTCTTTAATCTTTCACCATTACATCTTGCTCATAAATGTATGCATCTTTTTAAATACTCTAAGTCCTTGATAGAAAGAATCAAGTACCTTATCAACCACGTTCAAAGTCTCAGTGAGGCCATAGAAAGCCTGAACTTTCAAAATGACCTCCTGTTCACAGAAAGCAATAGACTATCTCTTGAGGTCAAAGACTGCTATAAAACCATCACTCAATTATCCAATGAGGCAGTCACTAATTCCCATCCTTACCAAAGCAAACCAGTCTCCACAACCCCCTGTTCTCAACCTCGGACCAAAGTTCCTATAAATCATCCTCCCAGAGGACCTCTCCTTCCCACAACCAATGCACCACCTCTCAAAAACTATCGGTCCAAAAGTCCTCCTTTCCATACCAACAAAGGACCTCTCCTTCCTATCCCAAACATTCCGCCTCTTAGAGAAAATCATCATAGAGGACCTCCTACAGAAAATAAAATAAGGACCTCATCAAATCCCCTGTCTAAAGGAACTAGACCTCTGTGCATTACTAAAATTTGGGTCCCAAAGACCTCATTGCAACGATCTCATCCTTGGTCAGAGACCAAGAAAGGTACAATGTCTTCTATTACAGGTATGCCTCAAACACAGAGATCCAACCAAGCTCTTCAAACTGAAAATCAACAAGAATGCAAGAGTGACCTTTGGAGAGAAAATCCAAGACAAGATCCTAGACATTGGGAAGGTCGTGAAACAACACCACCTGCACCATCTGAGGGGGAGTCGTCCACTATGAGGACCTCAACCTATGCACAAGCTGTCAAATTGAGGGGGAGTCCTATCATCTATCCTCCCTACATGTGGTCTCTCTCCTCTTCCCAGGTTCATCAACTCACTGCATGCTTGGACTTTTTATGTCCTCATCAGCATGTCCTCTCGGGTACCTCATCATCTCTTTTCCTAATCATTTCTTTTCCTCCTATCCCTCCTTCTCCCTCGCTCTTCCTCTCTTTATTTTGGCAACAAATTTTAGTGCTTGTACTCTCCTGTTTCCTTTCTGTCTGAAAGACAAAAAGGGGGAGAATTAAGTTTGTTGCATTGCTCTACTATGTACTGTGTATCTATGCAAAAGGACCACGAAGAAAATTTTGTCTTTCAAACAAAAAGGGGGAGATTGAAGAAACTCTACTGCCCTCTAAGGACCTCCACTACAGTCTGCGTGAGGACCTCCATTGCATCCGTCATACTTTTGATTGAAAGACAACATTCGAAGATATAAATTCAGGGATGTTTCCTTTGTATAAATATCTCTTATCTTCCCTAGAGATCTATATCTTTCTCATAATCTCTAATTTGATTTTATTTACAGTTTTTAATTAAGAGATTTTGAATATATAAAATCAGTTTTTAAATAAGAGAAAGAAACAACTGGTTAAATGAGAAGATTGAAAATCTCTCTCAAGAAAGGAAACAATCTTCAATCAAGGAAGTAGAATGAAGAATCTCAATGCTATCTGAGGACCTCATCGTATTCAGCAATTAGGACATCCAGTTCCAGTGCGAAGATTTTGTTTGTCAAAATTAAATCAGGGAAGTTTTTCCATATCCTAATCTTATTCTATTCCTTCCGTTTCTTGATTTATATTATAATAGATTATACCTTTTTCAGATACTAAAAGGAAAGGAAGGAAATCGTGGTAATTGTAAAATATATAGAAGATTGAAGACCAATACAAGAAAGGAAACAATCTTTGTTGAAGGAAAGTAGTCGTTGCTGTCTAGAGCTTTCTAGCATATATATACTAGCAACCTCTTCCAAGAAAAATGAGCATTTCCAAGCAAGTAAATCTGAGTAGGAACTTTGTGTGAAAAAGTTCTGAGTGTAGGAATATTGTGAGTTAATATTCTTGAGTGTAGCCTTTGTTATAAGTGGTGAGTTTGTGTAACCAGTGAGCATACTGGTGAGGACCTCTAAGGTCGAGTGTGAGAAGTGAGAAAGGTGTCTCACTTTGAAGTTGTTTTCTCTGTCTGCTACCGCCTTGTCTGTGAGGCCTCATTTACAGAAGACATCTGCTAGATCTTCTGTTCCAGTAGGCTGATTGAGGACCTTACGGTTCTCACTTAAGCTGAGTTGTAACCTCCTCTGTTTTAAGCACTTTTGTCTATTTAAAAAAGAAGTATTTTTCATTATATAAAAGTGCTATTAACCTAGTTGTGTTGATCAAAGTGCAGAATTATCCATATAACCCTATTCACCCCCCCTCTAGGGTTATTTCACCTCTTATCTTCTAGTGATCCTTAAACCTTACCTAAAGGCAAACTGCCATAGCCAAGGCCCCTAGCTCCTCGAGAAAGAACAATAAACAAAACCGGGGTACAAAAACCACGTTACACAAAATGGCGCCGTTACCGGGGAGCAAGCGCACCTAGCTTAGCTCATTGTCTTTAGGTTGTTTAAGATCATTTCATTTGCTAGAGATTTGATATCCTTGGTTGTTGGGAACTTGATTCTTCTATTTGTTGTTTTTGTGCATGCAGACTCGATCTCGACGAGGCCGAACGCCTAAAACTCCACCGATTTCTAATCCGGAAAGTATTATTCGCAAGGCAAACGCTAGCTCGAGACGGGGAAGGCGACAAAGGGAGCAAGTGAGAGTTGAAATTCCAATGGCTGAGGGAGAAGCAAGTCCACCCCGTACCTTAGCATCATATTCATTACCATCGTCGGGTACGGGAGGCGATCCCATAATATTACCTACATTACCACCAAATGCATCGTTCGAGTTTAAACCATATTTGCTGGAGATATTTGAGAACACTCCCTACCATGGAGGAGATCATGAAAATCCCATCTATCACATCAATAGGTTCGAGCAACGTATCTGTTTCGTGTAAATAAACGGAGTTTCCGCCAAATACATGAAGCTGAAGTTTTTCCCACCCACTTTGAAGGGGAAAGCACTATTGTGGCTCAACATGTGTCCACCGGGTTCTTATTCTACATGGGATGTCCTCAGTCATGATTTTCTTCAAAGGTTTTTTCCCAATGATGCGACGTGTCGTTTGAGGCAAGCCATTATGAGTTTTCAACAAGAGTTCGGTGAGTCATTATTCGAAGCATGGGGGAGATTTAAAGGTCTCTAACAGAGGTGTCCTCACTACAACATGGAGGATTGGCTACTTTTACACCATTTTTACTCTAGATTATGTAGCTCTTTGCGAGATCTATCGATCATGCTTCCGGTGGCATGTTTCACAAGAAGACGGCGGATGAAGCAAACGTATTTCTCCATGAGTTATATCAAACTCTCCACATTGGGGAGGCGGTCGTGGTCCGAAAGATGGAGGTCCTTCTTTAGAGAGCAACCCTACGATTAAATTTCTCATGAATGCCGTATTGGAGATGCAACAGAAGAAGGCATTGGAAGAGACTACGAGGCAAGTAAAGGCAGCTCAAGAGGTACCTATGCTCATTCCGGATGTTAGAGTTCTTGTATGTGATCTTTGTGGAGGGCCACATTCTTTGCAATAGTGTGAAGAGTACCAAGCCGAGCAAGTTCAACCTATTTATCCAAATAATAACCTGTCCTATTCCACACATAACCCAGTTCATCCTTGTGGAAATTATGCCTATAACCAACAAGCTCCATAAAACCAAAACCCAACCCCCGGTTTCCAAAATCAAAACCGCCGCCAATATCAACAAGACCCTCACCATGGTCAAACTTCCCAAACACCCAAACCACCACAACAAGAATTTTCCATCGAGCAAATTTTACAAAAGATCTCTTTAACTCAAGATAGAGACCAAGCACGCATCCAGAATCTTGAGTTAAAATTTGCTCAAATGTCGCAATAGTTTAAGCCTATCCAATCCCTTCATAGCCACCCCCAACCAAACCCTAAGGGGCAGTTGAATGCTATTACATTAAGGAGTGGTAGGGAGGTTGAAGGCCCTAAGTTGGTGGAGAAAGATGCTTTGGGAGAAAAAGAAGGTGATGTGGTGGATGTTACGGAGGAGGAGGATTTGATGGAGAAACAGGAGAGTGAGTTTGTTTTGGTTGAGGGAGATGAGGAGGTACATGAGGAGGAGTTGAATGAATCTAGGAAAGGGAAAGGAGTAAATGGTGGAAGAGGAGCCGATCCAAGTAATTGAGAAACCGAAGCTGTCGCCGGTTCCATTTCCCGAGCGGTTGGCAAAGCCCAAGTCCGATGCGAAGTTTTCAAAGTTCATCGAGATGCTCAAAAAGCTTCAAGTGAACATTCCATTCCTAGATGTTATTTCTGAGGTTCCATCTTTCAAGAAGCATTTGAAGGAGCTTCTCACTAGCACAAGGAGAATTCAAGAGAAGTCAACTATCCACTTGACTGCTGATTGTAGTGCTATTGATGTATAATGGGATCAAGAGTATGGTTGATCAATTACACATCATAGAGGAGACGTGTAAACGATTTAAGAGTGGAAGGCTTCACCTGAAATTGAGGCTAGGGTTAGGGTGGTTCACGTGAGCAAAGGGGAAAGATGGAGGGAAATTTGTCGTGAGGGCTTCTGTAGTTTCAAGATTCAAGAAGGGTTCAATCTTGAATGGGGAGGGATGAGTTCTTGGATGATGATTAGTGAGGGATTGACGTGAGAATTGAAGAGAGAGAGAGGGTTTCGCGTGTGGTTTGTTGGGAGGGAGAGAGTTTGAGAGGTTGTTGGAGGAGAGAGAAAGTTGTTAGGAGTTTGTTATGGAGAGAGAGGGAGTTGGTTGAGCTATTTTATGAGGAGTGAGGAGGGTGGACGATTGAGGGAGTTTGGAGGGGGTAGAGAGTGACGTTGGAGGGGGTATGAGGTGAGGGTAGATATTATCTTTCTAAGGTGGGATAGAGCTAGATTTCCTACTTGAATCCACAAGAAGGACAACCTAGGGTTTCTTGATCTAGACCGCAACCTAGATCAAGTTCTTCCTAAACCACTTGGTTACCACACCAAGATACAATAGAAGAGGGGTTGAGAGTTTATCCAAACACTCGGGAAAAAGCTAAAAGCTTAAAGGGATTCATATTTCTGTTTTCGATGATGTTTCTAAAGATTGCAAACTAGGCTATTTATACTAGGAGAGTCCTAGCTCCCCTAGGAGTGCTTACTTGGCGTGCAAGCCAAGGATTATTAATCCTAGTTGATTTTCTATTCCAATCTCCTCTTGAATTAAGATTCCTTATCCTGAGGGGAGTTGATTACAACTACCTTATCCTAATAGGTTTAGGCTTTCCTAATCCAATATGGATTAGTTACAAAATAAGCCAACCTTATCTAGGATACAACCAATTTGGCGCCTAAACTAACACACCACACGTTTACTTTATCCTCCTAGAACATTCTAGAACAGTTTAGAATGTTCTAGATTTATCTACTCTTAATTAATTAAAACACACCAAAATAATAAAAGCTATAAAATCAAATACATCCAAAAAGAACACAATTGACGACATTGGCCTTCATGGACATGATCTTGGGCCTTTCTTGGGCTTGATTGGCGTGTTGTTGTAGACTCTATGATGTTTGAACATCCTCTTGCCATAACGAGCACACAATATGTATGGGCCTATGGGCCTCTATGCTCATGTTTTCCTCCAAGATTCGATCTACCTCTTTATAGGTGAGTTGGGCCTCCTTTGATGGACTTGATGTGGGCTGAAATACATCATTCCCCCCTTGTTGAAAAAAGTTTGTCCTCAAACTTGGGAGGTCTTCTTCTTCATCGTAGTAGGGTTTTAAGTCAGCCACATTGAATGTCGCACTCCTACCATAATCTTCATTTAAGGAAAGCTTGTATGCGTTATCTCCGACTCTCTCTAGGACTTCAAAAGGACCATCAGCCCTAGGGACGAGTTTGCCTTTCCTTTTGGAAGGGAACCTTTCCTTCTTCAAGTGAACCTATACTTGATCTCCTATTTCGAATACCACTTTCTTCCACTTCTTGTTAGCTAAGTCTGAAACTTGTTGAGTATACTTAGCTATTCTTCTCCTTACTTCCTCATGGAGTTTTTGAATTTCTTGGGCTCGTTTGCTAGTTTCATGTTTGTAGCTCATAGTAGTATTGATAGGCGTGAGATCCATGGGAGTTATAGGGTTTCTCCCATATACTACTTGGAATGGAGATCGCCCCGTTGCCTTGCTAGGTGCTCTATTGAAGGCGAACTCAGCGTGTGGGAGAAGAGTATCCCACCCCTTCTTGTCTTTATTCACAAAGGACCTTAGTAAAGAGCCAAGAGTTCGATTGGTGACTTCTGTTTGCCCATCGGTTTGGGGGTGACACGTAGTACTATACTTGAGCTTGGTTCCCAACTTCTTCCATAGAGTCACCCAAAAGTGGCTAAGGAACTTTGCATCCCTATCAGAGACCATAGTCCTTGGTATACCATGAAGCTTAACAACCTCTTGGAAATATAAATCTGCAACTTTGACTGCGTCATAGGTGGTGTGGCATGGAATAAAGTGAGCCATCTTCGAGAACCGATCAACAACCACCATAATATAGAGTCTTTCCCACGTTGTGTCCTTGGTAGCCCCACGATGAAATCGAGACTAATATCTTCCCAAGGGCCTTGTGGAATCGTCAAGGGCGTGTACAACCCCTGTGGTAGCACGTGACTCTTTGACAAGTTGCAAGTAGAACACCTCTTCACCATATGCTCGACGTCCTTAGCCATGTGAGGCCAAAAATAGTGTTCTTTCACCATGAGATAATTTTTCTCAATACCGAAGTGTCCTGCTAGACTTCCTCCATGAACTTCTAAGATAAGAAGCTCTCTAACACTGCTCTTGGGAATACACAGCTGATTCCCATGGAATAGGAAGCCATTCTCCACGTGATACTAATCGTTGGGGCGCTTCTTGCAGGTTTCACAGATCTCCTTGAAATCTTCATCTTCTTCATAGAGATCTTTGATGTGCTCAAGATCTATCACACGTGAGTCAAGAACATGTAATAATAGGTACCTACGAGATAGGGCGTCTGCTCCTTTGTTCAGGTGACCGGCTTTGTGTTGGATAACAAAGTGGTAAGCTTGTATAAATTCCACCCACTTAGCATGGCGTGGGTTGAGCTTGTGTTTCGCTTGTATGTACTTCAATGCTTCATGATCGCTATGTAATATGAACTCGTGGCCAATAAGATAGTGTCTCTAATGTTCTAGGGCACGAATAATAGCATTGAATTCTTTGTCGTAGGTGTTGTATTTCTTTCTTGCATCGATGAGTTTCTCACTATAGTAGGCCAAAGGACGGCCCTCCTGAGATAGTACAGCGCCAATTCCAACTCCAGAAGCATCGCACTCAACTTCAAACTTCTTCTCAAAACTTGGTAGAGCAACAACTGGGGCGGTGCAGAGCTGGTATTTCACGTTCTCAAACGCCTGATGAGCTGCTGGCGTCCATGAGAACTCTTTGGATTTCAATAGTTCAGTCATAGGAGCGAGAGTGGTGCTGAAATTCTTCACGAACCTCCTGTAGAAAGAGGCTAAGCCATGGAAGCTCGTGATGTCGTGAATACTAGTCGGTGTAGGCCACTCTTTGATCGCTTTGACTTTCTCTTCATCAACTTGTATCCCATCAGCGGAGAGTACATAGCCAAGAAAGACTAATTTGTTGGTGAAGAACTGACACTTGGCGAGATTGCCGTATAGCTATTCGTGAGCTAGGATCTCCATTACTGATTGTAGATGGTAAACATGATCATCCTCGCTCTTGCTATATTCAAGTATCTCGTCAATGTAGACAACAACACTTGCCAATAAGGGGCTTCAAAACCCGGTTCATTAGTCTTATAAAAGTAGAAGGGAGCATTAGTTAGTCCAAAAGGCATGACTAACCATTCATAAAGACCTCCTTTGGTTTTGAAAGCAGTCTTCCATTCGTCCCCTTCTTGAATCCGGATCTGATAGTACCCGCTTCGCAGATCGATCTTTGAGAAGACTTGGGCACCATAGAGCTTGTCAAGTAGATCTTCAAGTCTAGGTACAGGAAACCTGTACTTGATAGTAATTTTGTTGATGGCTCTACAATCGATACACATGCGCTGACTGCCATATTTCTTTGGAACCAGTAATGCGGGGACGGCACACGGACTGAGACTTTCCCTGATCATACCCTTGGCTAGGAGCTCATCAACCTGACGTTAGACCTCCTGAGTGTCGCTAGGGTTCATGCGGTATGCCGGCTTGTTAGGTAAGACTGATCCGGGAATGAGATCAATCTTATGCTGAATATCACGTTGGGGAGGCAAGCCTGGGGGCATCTCATCTAGAAACACATGAGAATATTTCCCCAATAGGGGAGCGGCGAGAGGATGGGTGGCGTGATCAGGTTTATCGTCACCTTCAGGTTTCTCATGGTTAGGGTTTGTGTTTTGGTCTAGAAGAATGATCTCTTTATGTTCACTAAACTCATGATGTTCAGCGTTCATAAGGGTAATGAAGTTTTGATCATTCTTCTAGGGTAGGGACGGATTGGATATTTTGAGTGGAGCTAGGGTTATCTTTTTGTTGTTGAGCCTGAAAGAGTAAGTATTGGCTCTTCCATTGTACGTCACGCTCCTGTCAAAGAACCAAGGTCATCCAAGCAGAATATGGCAAGCATCCATAGGCAATACATCGCACCATAAAGAATCTTGATAGGATTTGCCAATAGAAAAGCTTACCAAACACCGTTGACTAACTCGTAATCCTTCACCCTGATTGAGCCATCGAATGGTGTAGGGTTTGGAATGTGGACTAGTCTCTAGCTGAAGTTTCTCCACCATAGTTGTAGAAGCTACATTGGTGTAGCTTCCTCCGTCAACGATCAAGGAACAAATTGATTGTGCAGCGAGACTGAAATATAGCTTCTCGCTGTTGTTGATCTTCAGGAACAATCGAACTGTTGAGGATTTGCCTCATGATGAACAAGTCGTGAGCCATGGAGGAGTTTAGAACATCCAGTTGCATTGGGTAAGGAAGGGAATGTGTTTGGGCTATTTGTGGAGTTTAGGGTTGCAGGTTGATACTGAAGGTTTGAAGGTTATGTGTTTGGATTGCAGGTAAGGCTTGTGGAATAGCAGGTTAAGCTATTGGAATAGCAGGTTTGGAGATTGGGTTGGAAAAGGTCATGTGTTTGGTTAGCACTCAAAACAACCTAGAGCTCTGATACCAAAATTATGATGTATAATGGGATCAAGAGTATTGTTGATCAATTACACATCATAGGGGAGACATGCAAACGATCTAAGAGTGGGAGGCTTCACGTGAAATTGAGGCTAGGGATAGGGTGGTTCACGTGAGGAAAGGGGAAAGATGGAGGGAAATTTGCCGTAAGGGCTTTTGTGGTTTCAAGATTCAAGAAGGGTTGAATCTTGAATGGGAAGGGATGAGTTCTTGGATGATGATTAGTGGGGGATTGACGTGAGAATTGAAGAGAGAGAGAGGGTTTGGCGTGTGGTTTGTTGGGAGGGAGAGAGTTTGAGAGGTTGTTGGAGGAGAGAAAAAGTTGTTAGGAGTTTGTTATGGAGAGAGAGGGCGTTGGTTGAGCTATTTTACGAGGAGTGAGGAGGGTGGACGATTGAGGGAGTATGGAGGGGGTAGAGAGTGACGTTGGAGGGGGTATGAGGTGAGGGTAGATATTATCTTTCTAAGGAATAGAAAGAAAATGGAATAGAGCTAGATTTCCTACTTGAATCCACAAGAAGGACAACCTAGGGTTTCTTGATCTAGACCGTAACCTAGGATCAAGTTCTTTCTAAACCACTTGGTTACGACACAAAGATATAATAGAAGAGGGGTTGAGAGTTTATCCAAACACTCGGGAAAAAGCTAAAAGCTTAAAGGGATTCATATTTCTATTTTCGATGATGTTTCTAAAGATTGCAAACTAGGCTATTTATACTAGGAGAGTCCTAGCTCCCTTAGAAGTCCTTACTTGGCGTGCAAGCAAAGGATTATTAATCCTAGTTGATTTTCTATTCCAATGTCCTCTTGGATTAGGATTCCTTATCCTGAGGGGAGTTGGTTACAACTACCTTATCCTAATAGGTTTAGGCTTTCCTAATCCAATATGGATTAGTTACAAAATAAGCCAACCTTATTTAGGATACAATCAATTTGGCGCCTAAACTAACACACCACACGTTTACTTTATCCTCCTAGAACATTCTAGAACAGTTTAGAATGTTCTAGATTTATCTACTCCTAATTAATTAAAACACACCAAAATAATAAAAGCTATAAAATAAAATACATCCAAAAAGAACACAATTAACGACATTGGCCTTCATGGACGTGATCTTGGGCCTTTCTTGGGCTTGATTGGCGGGTTGTTGTAGACCCTAGGATGTTTGGACATCCTCTTGCCATAAGGAGCACACAATATGTTTGGGCCTATGGGCCTCTATGCTCTTGTTTCCCTCCAAGATTCGATCTACCTCCTTTTAGGTGAGTTGGGCCTCCTTTGATGGACTTGATGTGGGCTGAAGGACATCATCTATTATTGACCACAAAACTCCGGAGAAGTTAGCTAATCCCGGAAGTTTTTCTATTCCTTGCACCATAGGTGACATGCGGATTGGTCGCGCTCTTTGTGATTTAGGGGCTAGCGTAAGCGTTATGCCTTATTCTATATGTAAGAGGTTGAATCTTGACGATTTTACTCCTACGACCATCAATGTTCAATTGGCCGATAGATCCGTACGAAGACCTATGGGTATATTGGAGGATATTCCTGTCCAAGTGGGAAGATTTTTGAAACCGTGTGATTTCGTGATTTTAGAGATGGAGGAAGACCATAACATTCCTATCATTTTGAGAAGGCCATTCCTTGCTACGGCTGGAGTGATAATAGATGTGAAGCACGGTAGTATGTCATTGAATGTTGGTGATGAGAGCATTATTTTCAACCTCGAGGGATCCTTGAAAAATCCTTCGTATGGGGATTCATGTTATGCTATCGATATGATGGAAGTACTAGTTGATGAATATCTTGAAGAATCTCATCTACTTGAGTCTACTTACGATGATCCATTAGGAGCTTGTCTATTAAAATCTTTCCAATTTGAGACCGATGGCACCGACATCACGTTTCACACCAACCTTCTTGATTCATCACCAACGCAAGAGGAGATTACTATTAACGAGCCTCATATTAAGTGTATGGAGATTCAAGAAGTGATCTGCAAGGGTATGTCTTCTTCCCAAGCTAAATCCTCTACTTCTTCTTTAGAGCTTAAACCTTTACCCCCTTCCTTGCAATATGCTTTCTTGGATGATGAAAACTCTTTGCGTTATTGTGAATGCTAAGTTGCATGATTCTGATTTGTCCAAGTTGCTTGATTTGTTGAGGAAGCATAGGGGTGCTTTAGGTTATAAAATTGAGGATTTGAAAGGTTTATCCCCATCCATTTGTATGCATTCCATTGATTTGTTTGAAGATGCAAAACCAACTAGGCAACCGCAACGTAGATTGAATCCTTATATGCAAGATGTGGTTAAGAAAGAAGTAGTTAAATTGTTGGCTGCTGGGATCATCTTCTCCATTGCAAATAGCGAATGGGTAAGCCCAGTTCAGTGTGTCTCAATGAAGGGCGGGATGACAATTGTTGAGGACGAAAAGAAAGAGATAGTTAGTACCCGAACCGTCACGGGATGGCGGATGTGCATTGACTATCGCCAGTTGAACAAAGTGACCAAGAAAGACCATTTCCCTCTCCCCTTCATTGACCAAATGTTAGAGAGGTTGGCGGGTCATTCATACTTTTGTTTTTTAGATGGGTACTTAGGTTTTTTCCAGATTCCAATCCATCACGCGGATCAAGAAAATACTACTTTTACTTGTGCATATGGTACATTTGCTTGTAGACGTATGCCATTTGGTTTGTGCAATGCGCTTGGAACATTTCAACGATGCATGATGACCATTTTTAGTGACTTCATTGAGTAATGTATGGAAGTTTTTATGGATGATTTTTCTGTTTATGGTAATACCTTTGATGATTATTTGGGTAACTTAGAAAAGGTTCTTATTCGTTGTGAGGAAGTTGACTTAGTTTTAACTGGGAAAAATGTCATTTCATGGTAGAAAAAGGTATTGTTTTGGGGCACTTAATTTCTTCGAGGGGCATCGAAGTTGACAAGGCAAAAGTTGAAGTGATAGAGCGCCTACCACGCCCTGTTTCCGTTGAAGGGGTGCGTAGTTTCCTTGGCCATGCCGGCTTTTACCGCCGGTTCGTAAAGGATTTTTCTAAAATCGCTCGTCCTTTAACTGATCTCTTGTGCAAAGATGCCCCATTCTCTTTTACTGATGAATGTCTCGAGTCTTTTTTCAGGTTGAAGCAAGCTTTGATATCCGCGTCGGTTGTCCAACCTCCAGATTGGACATTTCCTTTTGAGATTATGGCCGATGCGAGCGATTTCGCAATTGGAGCATGTTTGGCTCAAACCAAAGAGAGGAAGCCGCGGGTCATCTACTATGCAAGCCATGCGCTTGATAGCGCACAGAAAAATTATACGACCACAGAAAGGGAGCTCTTGGCCATTATCTTTGCTCTATACAAATTTTGGCAATACATCATGTTTTCCAAGGTTGTTGTGTACACGGATCATGCCGCAATCAAGTTCTTAATGGGGAAGAAAGAAACGAACCCAAGACTCATTTGTTGGGTCTTGCTTATGCAAGAGTTCGACTTGGAGATTCGTGACAAGGCCGGGACTAAGAATGTTATAGCCGACCACCTATCGAGGATTCTTGTTGATTTGGATGATACTCAACCCATTATGGACTCTTTTCCGGATGAACACCTTATGTCTGTCAAGCATTCTCACCCATGGTACGCCGATATCATCAACTACTTGTCTAGTGAGGTGATTCCTCAAAATTTGACCCCGCATCAAAGGAAAAAGTTCTTTCATGACGTGAAACATTTCTTTTGGGACGATCCATTCTTGTTCTGTTTATGCAATGAAGGAATGTATAGAAGATGCTTACCCGAGAGTGAAGTGAAGTCCGTGTTGACACATTGCCATGAGTTCCCGGTTGGAGGTCATGGTGGATCTCAAAAGATGGCTGCGAGAGTCTTACAAGCCGGTTATTGGTGGCCGAATCTCTTTCGAGATGCTTATCTTCATGTCAAGTCATGCGATAAATGACAACGGTCCGGAAATATTTCCTGGAAAAATGAGACGCCACTGAATTTCATTCTCGAGGTGGAAGTTTTCGATGTGTGGGGGTTGGATTTTATGGGTCCCTTCCCGCCATCCAAGGGTCATCAACACATTCTTGTGGCGGTAGACTATGTATCGAAATGGGTTGAAGCGATCCCATGCGTGAGATGCGATGGAAAGTCCGTGTCAAGATTTTTGAAGAAAGTGATTTTTCCAAGATTTGGAATTCCGAGGGTCATTATTAGCGATAATGGATCTCATTTTATTGAGAAGAGGTTTGAGTCCCTCTTAGCAAAGTATGGTATCAATCACAAAAGAGGACTCCCTTATCACCCCCAAACGCAAGGTCAAGTAGAGATTTCGAATCGTGATATTAAGGAGATTTTGGAGAAGACGGTTAATTCCTCACGAAAAGATTGGTCGGAGAAATTAGATGATGTCTTGTGGGCGTACCCCACCACTTTCAAGACGCCAATAGGGACTACACCGTACCGCCTTGTCTGCAAGAAAGCATGTATTTTTCCGTAGAACTTGAACACAAGACGATGTGGGCGATCAAAAAGATGAATTATGATCTCAAGGCGGCTGGGGCGAGTCGCTTGTTCCCGTTGGAGGAGCTCGAGGAATTGAGACGTCACTCCTATGAAAACAATAGGATTTACAAGGAGCGAACCAAGGCATGGCACGACAAGAGATTGAACCATCGCGATTTTATAGTTGGTGATAGAGTCCTCATCTTCAATTCGAGGATCAAACTCTTTTCCGGCAAGCTAAGATCGAGATGGTCGGGGCCCTTCGAAATCGTAAAGAACCTTCCCGTCGGAGTCGTTGAGCTTAAAAATGCGAATGGGGATTGTTTCAAAGTCAATTCGTCAAAGATCAAGCCATACATCATGGGAGAAGAGTATGCGGGGACAGTTGTGGTGTTCCTCGCCGATTTCAATAGCTGAACGGATAGGTTAGGTCGAGTTAGGACCTAAAATAAGCAACCGGAAGGAGGTACTAGTTACTTTCTTTTTCTTTTAGGGTCCGTTTGGACCTGGGAAAACAGCATGGAAAAAAAATTATTTTGGAAAATGAAGATCTTTCCTTTGTTTGGATTGAAGAAAAATGAATGGAAAAAAAATAGATGGAAAATTGTATGGAAAATTTGGAAAATTATTTTGCAAATTTTATTTTTCCATGTATTTTTCCTCAAACCAAACAAGGAAAAGAAAATTGAATAGAAAATCAATTTTTTTTTTCCTTCAAAATTTTACTTAACCCAAACAAGAGAAAAAAATTTACTTTACCCCAATTTTTTTTCCTCCTAATTTTTTTTTTCCACGAGATTTTTTTCCATCCTACTTTCCTAGGTCCAAACGGACCCTTAGAGTTTTCTTTTATTTCTTGCATTTTCTTTTCCAATGTTCTTGTTCTATTTTTGTTTGAGTTTGAGGAAAGAGAAAGAAAAAGAGTGAAACAAAAATCTTAGAAAAGAAGAAAGAAAAAAATTGAGAAAAACGAAAAATTCGAGTGTGAGAAAAAGACTTGTGAAGGAAAAGATTCATCGAGGTTTCGAGCGTTGAAAGTCGTTCTTAAATGTTGTTGAGTGTGTAAGAAAAGAGGGTTTATAATGAGAAGAGTAGAATTTTAGGACTTAACATTATTTTCAAGTTTTTGAGTCTTGTAGGTGCAAGGCATAGACAAGAGAAGACAGCACCTGCGGTGCATAGGACCACAGGTACGGTCCTGGTAGTGTAACCCGAGAATTTCAAAGAGTCCAGCAGGAGATCGCACTTGCGGTAGTCTGGACCGCACCTACGGTCTCATGAAGACATTTTTCTTCGAAGGAGGTTTCCAGCAGGAGACCGCACCTGCGGTCTATTGAAAAACTGTGAAATATATCGGGGCTTAAACCTTTCTCCTTCTCATTTTCTCTCATTCTCTTTCTTACTCACACACTCGAAAAACCTCTCTTCAACCCTAAAACCCAAAATCTTTTCCCAAATACTCCAAATCCTTCACAAATTCCTTCTTCCCTCTCCATTTCCACGCATTTTCTATGCCCTAGCTGCATTGTTCACCATTTTCGCACCACTTGAGGAGCTTTTCAAGTGCGAAATCTGGGTTTTGTTCTTTGTGGGGTTCGAAAATAACATGGAAAGGTTCCTAAGTCCTCAACTCATGTATTCCTTGTTCTTTTGTACATCAAAGTTCATTATTTGCTAATTTTGGGTGTTGTGTGCACATTTCTGTCTAGACCTAGGGTTCTTGAGTGTTGTATACTAGAATGGTGAAACCAAAAAGGGCTCGACCTAGTAAACCTTCTCCATCAACACCCCATTTGTCATCTTCTCTAGAATTAAGAAGAGCCAAACCAGCTACATTCATCAGGAGTTGCACTCGTGCTAAGGTTATTTTTCGTGGTGAGCCACATAAGACTCGCTACGATGAACTCCAAGAGCGGAAAATCTACACTCCGGATATTTGCAATGATGAGACAATCAATACTCTCTATTATCGGTCTAGTTTCGACGTTCTCACTCATGAACTTGGTTGGGAAACACTTCTCAACATCAAGGAACCAATTGTAGACCATCCCATGCTTGAGTTCATGAGTTCAATTCAAGCCTTTACCGATGGGTATCCTGAAGCCATTTTCAACTATAGTGTGGATGGTAGGGAGATAGATTGTTCCGTTCAAGAATTTTGCAATGCCTTGGAATGGCCAGAAGATGGGTTATATTTCTGGGAGTGTGAGGATTTCAATGAGCAGGAAGCGTGGAAGAGTTTAACTTGCTAGAGAAGTGCCCCCGTTGACTCGGAAGAAGGATGTGTGAAATTTCATTGCCCTGAAGAATCTCGAGCACGAGATTTCTGCAATCCCGCTGTCCGGTTATTCCATTCGGTAATTGTTAATTCAGTGTTTGGGCGTGATGAGGAACGCTCGAGTGTCCGTAAGGAAGATCTTTTCATCATTTACAACACTTTGAAGGGACGCAGAGTGAACTTAGGGTCGTACATTCTACATGGGTTATGGGAGATGAGTAGGACGAATAACTTCACCAACTTGGGAATGGGTCATGTCATATGTCATTTCCTTTGGAAACAAGGGTTTGGTACCTACCTTCGGAAGTGGAAACCACGCGTTGTACCTATCCCATTTATAGGGGATTGTTGATCCAAATGGAGATAATTTCTGAGCGCCAATCACGCACCGTTTACCATCATGGTTATGACGATAAGAGAACCCGCATTCCTCTCGACCCCACTCATGCTGAGGAGTGGCTTGATATTGTAGATACTAAAAATTGGTCGTGCGGACAATTTTATGGTTGGCCGAGGAAAATTGGTGGTGCACCTATTCCTATTTCTAGTTTGTTGGAAGAGTTTGAGGAGAGTGATCGTGAAGAGATGCCAGAGAGCTCAACACAACATAGTAATCTGAACCAAGTTATTTCTTCAATCAAAAGCTTGAGTGTTGAGGTTCGTGAGCAGAACAAACTCCTCCGTTCCCAAGTAAAGATGCTCGAGGGTCAACAAAAGGAGATCGTGAACAACCGACAACATCTGCAGCGTCATGAAGAGTACCTCCGCCAACAAAACCACTTCATGCGAGATGGGGGTTTTCACCACTACACTGTTGAGGGTTATATCCCGCCACCTCCGGACTATGTAAATCCCTACTAGCCATCCTTCTTTCCATTCCAACCCCATCCTCCTCCGGGAGGATCCGCTTGAGGGACAGGTTGTAAGTGTCCCCACCCCCACTTGATCCTTTTCATTGTTTTTCATGTTTTACTTTGTAAAATGTAAGTGTGAGGGGGTTTCTCATCGGGGGTTTGGAGGGGATGGCTTTGTGGTTTTGGTATGTTGGTGTCTCGGGTCCTTTTTGCTTGTTTTGGTGTTGCTCTCAAAGTTGGTCGGACATGGCTTGTGGTGGTCTCTTGATTGTATTTTGGTTGTCTTTTTGTTGTAGTTGGGACGTCTTTGTTGGTTGATTGGTTGTTCTTTTAGCCGGTGGTGGTTTATTTCGCCTGGTGTTAGTTGTATTTTGGGCATGTCTGGTTGGGATGGCATGTAATGAATGGTATTTTTTTTTTTTTAATGAAATGAAATGAATCAAGTTTGTTTGGTCACTTTGAGATGAGTTTCACCCTTATTTCCCGCCTCAATGAATGAGATTCGGGGATAAGGCATGTCAATGGCAATGTTCATATTGTTAATAGTTTTCTTTTCTTTTTAGTTTCTCTTTGCTTAACATTTTAGTTAGATAGTTTTTCTTTTGAGTTTGTTTTCAATCTAGTATGTGAATTTCGTCATGTATAATGTCGTCTTTTGCTCTAACATCATTTTGATTCAATTGGACGACGACTTCGGATCACGTTTTGAACATTTATGAAGAGTCCGAGGTAACATCTTTCCACCTTGCTCTTTCCTATGTGAATTGTTATTTTGATCCGTCGCATGCTTGATTTTCTTTTGGGTGGCGAACCCCTTTGAATGTCTGTATTGGGTTTATTTTGTTGTTGGAGTCGTGTGGGCTCGGGTCGCCGCCATTTGTTGGATAATTGTTTTGTTTGTTTGTTTCTCTAGGTTCTCTACCCTTTTTCATGTGACACCTTCCTACTATGAGGACATTGTGGAGTTTTAAGTGTGGGGGGGGGGGGGAGATTTTTGCTTAAGGGTAGATCACCTTGTTCTTATGTTTGTTTTTGTAATTTTCACCTAAAATCTGAAAAAAAAAAATTGTGAATAAGGAGAAAAAAGGGAGTGAAAACCTTAAAAGTGTTCTTTCGGTTTTCATTTTCTCTTTGTTTTTGCTTTCTTTCTTGGGTCTTGTTGTCGAAATTGAGAAGCCGTTCTTAAACTTCTTTAAAAGAAACCGGTCTGAGCGTTTTCGACCCTGTCTCGGGTGCTAGTCATGACTTATCTCTTTAGATGTCCTTCATTGAGTGTCTAGTGAGACCCCGATTCCTTTCACGTTTTGGTTGAAACCGGGAGATTCTAGGGGCATGTGTCCGAGCTTGTTCTTTTTTTTTTCCTGTTAAGCAAAAGTAAAAGCAAAGTCAAAAAGAAAGAAAGAAAAAGAAAGCAATGCTAAATAACCGGAATAACTGGGGCATGTCGTTTGAACGACATCAACCACCATACACTTAGCCAACCTACACGGGCCCGGTATTAGCGATACGACGCTATTACCCCTTAAGCTCCTCCTATATCGAATTCTCGACGGAGGTGTGTATGGAAAAGACTGTGTTGGGAGGGTAAACCCCGAATTAAGGGCCGTCCAATTCCCGAAAGTAAGGCTAATACCAACCTTTAAAAAGCAAAAGAAAAGTAAAAGAGAAGGAGAATTTTGTTGGGATTACCCAACCCCAAAAAAAAAAAGAAGGGTTTAAGCGTTAATAAAGTGTGGGGCCTCTCCTTGCATCACCTACGGTCCTCACCAAGCCAAGGGCGACCAAATGCGAGGAAGGGCAACTCTTTTCTTTCCTTGTTCGTTTCGTTGTTTTTGAGCTCGGGCATGAGTCTTTGGAGTCTTTTGGAATCGGTTAGAACCCACTAGCACTTATGCACATGGGGTTTTGCTTGGCATTAGGTGTAGGACATCGAAAATCTCAAAGACTGACTTTTATTTGGGATAGGTGCTTGTCAGACGCTCATGATGGTTCCTTTTGGAGGTTTAATAACGTTTTCCTAATTTAGATTTCGAGATCCTTTGAAGCGCAGCTTATGTTTTCCTTTCCTTTCGTTTTCTTTGGTTTTGTTTTCACTTTCCCTCTCTCCTTTTTCTTCGGCTTTTGTGGGCGTAGCCGCTACAAACCCGGGCTGCCGGGGGGTTCAAAGGGCTTGGTGCATATGCTAAATGCACTCGTTTCTCTCCCACGAAAGAGGAGTTTGTGTTAACTTAGCTAGTTTCTTGTTTTGCTTTGCTCGGGACGAGAAAAAGTTTATGTGTGGGGGGTTGTTTAGACTCAATTTTGTGTCTAAATAGCGCCCTAATTCTTAGGCTTTTGACTCGTTTCATGTTTTAATTTCGTAACTTTTAATACGTTTTTGGTTATTTTGTAGATTTCGGAATTTTTACTCAAAACGTGGTAAAAAGTGCCATTTTAGAGCCATCTTGGGAATCCCGAGGTTTCCCGGGTCTTGACCAGGTTAAAGGCGAAGTGAAGAGGAAGATCCAAGCCAGCCGATGAGGACCGCAGCTGCGGTCCCATAGACAGCAGTTGCGGTGGTCGACCAAGGCTGGGCAAGGAAACAAGTTACCCGAGAGGGACCGCAGCTACGGTCCCCTAGACCGCACCCGTGGTCTTGCGAAGGGAGAAATCAAGAATCGCCTGAGCTTCGGAGGACCGCACCTGCGGTGTCCTTCGGGAATCAGAAAAGTTGTTATACGAAGTGCTGTGTTTTTTAGTAACTAACTTGAGTTGTATATATTCCTCCTGATCGATTAGGTTTGGGGGAGAGCTTTTCTATTGTAATTTGAACACTTTAGCTTTCATTTGTTGTGGATTTCTTAGTGATTAGTGAGTAATTACACTTGGTTTATTGCATTTGTTGTGGATTTTATTTGAATTCCATTGAAGTTCTGAAGATTTATCTTATTCTTGGAGCTTGGATTTCTTATTATTCTGGATCATCCTTCCATTGGCATCAAACTAATGAGCATTTCTTAACCTTACTCTCTTTAATTTATCTATTTACTCTACAATCTCTGTTTTTTGTTGTTTGGTGATTATTGTTGCTTGATTATCTTTGTTCTCTGTTTTAAGTATGAATAGTGAAGTTATTATTCTTGTTAGCATGATAGTTAAGATGATTAGAGGCTAGAACCCTTATGGGTTAGGGAGAAACTAAGGATGTGAATGGTTGATTTGGATTGGGTTAGCAATTTTAGGAGGTCATTCGCTGTGGAGTCAATTTCCTTGGAGTCAATTTCCTAATCCTATTCTTCCCTCAAGTGGGATGTATTCGAGATCGAAAGTTGTTGAATACATCCAACACTTGTTAGAAGGTGGGAATTGGGATAGTTAACGCTCGGCCACGAGAGTGGAAAGAGGTTAAATAGAGAGTCCTGTTCCTTTTACCCTCCGGGTCCGTGGAGGACTTGTAGGAAGTTAATCCGGATTGCCTTGAAAAAGGGAATCTGATGGGTTGTTTTAACGGGACTGTCATTTGATTCTATTGATTTATTGCTTCCTGATTGTGAAACCCTCGTTCTAATTGCCGTTTGCATCCCGAAATCTCCCGACACCCATAGTTTCCTTCTTGACTGAACTTTAGCCGTGTTTGTGTTTTGTTTTGCGTAGTCCTTACCTGAAAGCCTCTTATCGTTTAGTGATCCTTAAACCTTACCTAAAGCCAGACTGCCATAGCCAAGGCCCCTAGCTCCTCGAGAAAGAACGATAAACAAAACTGGGGTACAAAAACCACGTTACATAAGGCATTCATTCCGAACCTTCCATGTGTTCTTAGCCTGATTGATGATAAGGCTAGAATCTCCAAAGACCTTTAGATGGCGTATACTTAAGGCCAAAGCAGCTTGTAAACCCTTGATGCAGGCTTCATATTCGGCAACATTGTTGGTGGTGTCAAAATCCAACTTCATAGATACAGGAACATGTGCCCCTTCTGGAGAGATCAGTAGCACTCCTACTCCTCAACCCATTTGATTGGAAGCCCCGTCAAAATACATTCCCACGTATCTTCATCTGTAAGGAAAACGTCTTCATCTGGGAATTCCAAGTGAGTGCTTGGAGGTTCCTGTGATGGTGAAGCGGCCAAAAAATTTGAAACAACCCGCCCTTTCGCAAATACTGGAGTTGCTCAAGTAATAGATGGCGCTCTCTTGACCTTTTATCTTTTGGGCTATCATAGCGCCCATTGCGGTGGTAGTTGCTGTAAGATAAAGAAGTAGAGGCTCATCTCGTACTGGAGGCATAAGGACCGGGTGGATGTTGCAAATATTCCTTGATTTTTTTTTTTTCGAAAGCAGCTTAACATTGATCGTCCCATTCTATTTTACTTCCCTTCTTCAACTTCTTGAACAAAGGTTCACAGGTCATGGTGAGCTTTGAGATGAATCTACTGAAACCCCTTATCTCCTTTGGTCATAACACACCTTTAGGATTGGGTTAAGGGTTTCAAAAAGGCTTGAGGTTTGATGGAGATGTCAAAGATGTGAGTGGTAGGTGGTAAGTCGAGATTGCATGAAAAGATGAGGGTAATATGGGTGGTGAAATGAAGGTTGGGTTCAAGCCCCCTGTCCTTGGCACATTTGGTTAAGCTACTGGTTTAGGAGCATAGAGATGTCCATTTTCAAGAGACTGATGACTTTGGTCTTCTCTTCTTTTGCCCAGCCTGCTTGATGAGTGCAGACTGGCTTCTCTCTTTTTTTTTCTCACTTTTTTTTCTTTTTTTTTTCTTTAATTAAACCCTGGATTCGATAAAATAAAAGATGGGAACGAGGTACACAGCAAAGATGGAAGGATAAGAGAAGATGAAATTTATCAGACTTGGTTTGCACGGATGATGGATAGATGAGAAAACTTTTCAACTTAAGTAAAAAACACAAGCACGAAATTCTATTTGATCAAAAAGCAACAAGAGCAACCGAATTCCAGAAATGAATGAAGAACTGACTCTAACAGACTTTGAGCATGAAATGCTTGACAACCAAGACTGTAGCTACTTCTAAAGCTCCTTTGATGATGTGCCCTCCTTGTCCTCATATGGGGAATCCAAAGTCTAACAATTCTCCATGTTGTTCCCTCAGGATCTATGGTAGTTGCAGAATTTCCCGTCATCCCAAATATTCCTTTTCTTCACCCTGACACTAGAGTAATGAAGAAAAACTCATCCCAATGCATGCATGACCTACATAAATTTCCTAAAATGAAAAACGCCTATATGCTGACTCGGGAGAGACTCACCCAGGACATGAGTTTTCATGACCTATGAACCCATATGAGACTTTCTAAAGAACGACGAATGCTTACATGCTAACTCAAGCAAAAGACTTAACGACTCACCCATGAACGGGGTTTACACTGGACTTTCTAAAAGAGACAAACACACATTAACCCAGGAAAAGATTCACTTATGACCTAGACCAAAGACTCACCAATGACCCAGATTTAGACTTCCGAAACACACATATTGATTTAAGAAAAGACTCACATATGACACGACCTTGTATGAGACCTTCTAAAGACTGAAAAGACGTTTACATGTAGACATTGAAACAAAGACTCACTCATGAATTGGGTTTACTTGACCATATATAACACCTCCTAACATGTAAGACTGACTAAGGAAACAACAGGCTTGCAGATCATAACCTCTATATAATCAAACAACAACACTTTTTACAACAGGAGCATTATAAAGGGTCGGATAAAGTCAAATATAGCGAGTCGACATAAGTCCAAAGATACAAGTCAGTGTTTCTTATTCGTATGGGCCTAATCCACAGGCAGGCCGTTTTAAGGAGAATACGTAACTTGACCCAACAACTCCGACAACTCAAGCTATGTTGGCTATTATGCGGACTAGAATAATGCTTAAGACACTGACACTCTTTTTTTTTTTTTTATTGTGAGCCAACACATTTATTTATTTAGCTTAAGGAAAGTGGATGTTGTAAAGGACCGAATAAAGCCGTCAAAAGGCGAGTTAAAACAGAACTATAAATTCAATTATTAATTCCACCATGGATGTGCTTAACAACGGGCCGACCATGGATTTGTTAGACTTAGTAATCAAATTTATAAATGTATTTTGTCTAACAATGAGACTATTACACGGGCTAGAACAACACATACTGACTTTGTTTGATTATTAATCAATTTTCTTTGGACCATGAGTAAGACAATATTGAGAAGGGCCGAATAAAATCATCAAAGCTGAGTTAAAATGAATCGATAAATAAGGATAATTAACCTTTAAAATGGATGGGCCTCACCACCGGGCCGACCATAACATTTAAGGTTAATTAATCGAGTTTATAAATTTATTTCTTCTCAACCCAACGATTATTACGCTAACTAAAACAATATCTCAAAATTAGGTCCGACTCTAATGAAGACCCAACATACAAACACGTATTTACACATAAAACAAGCTTTATTTATTTACTCAAGGAAAATGGATATTGTAAAGGACCTAATAAAGTCAACAATAAGCGAGTTATAATCAATTTATAAGTTAATTGGTAAATCCGATATGGTTGGGCCTAACAATGGGCCGGCCATAAATGTGATGGATTTAATAATTAAATCTACAAAGTAATTTACTCAAGCTTAGTGACTATTATGCAGTCTAAGACGCTATCCATGAACCTTGTTGGACTTTTAATTTTTTTTTTGGACCTTTGTTAAGAGAATTTCGTAAAGGGCCATATAATATCATCAAAGGTGAGTCAATTTTTATTTATTAATTAAACGTGAGCAACTTTCAAACATAAATGGGCCCTTCCATTTGGGCTAACGATAATATATTGGAGTTAATTATATTAATTAATAAACAATCTTTTCCTCAACCCAATGAATTTTATATGGACTAAAACGAAACCTCCAAACTAAGGTTGACTCTTTACAAAAAAGAAAAAGGGAAGGGGTACACATAGCACATAGCATACAATATGAAAGGTTACCCTAAACCAAGGTTCTACATTCATGGATTTCTATGGTTCGGTTACATGGCATACCGCACGTTCTCGCCTCGGTTCACCTTACCCTTAAAATTGTGGGTAAGGAGTGTGAGGTGTTGCTCAAGGAACTTCAAGGAAGCCCTTTGAGTATAACATGGGGAGAAGAGAGACCAAGTTCTTGGCGATGTAGGGCGCATCACACAAGTAGTGGCCGCCCGCTCTCGGGGAAGAATCCTTGTTATTAGCTAAACTGTCGCCTTTATGCTAACGTGTCAAAAGACCCGATTAGTGGCCCGGTATGCAAAGGATGCCAAAAAAAGAATAATAAAATCGCGAAATAAATCAACTTCTCCCTTTTACACTTTCAAATCAATTTGATTTTTTCAAGTTTTACCCTCTTTTTAAGTTTAAGTCCCCAGTGGAGTCGCCAATCTGTAGGACCCGGAAAATCGTCCCCGTTCGGAGAGATTATTTCGGATGCACTACTTAAGTGATCGGGAGCCGACTAAGGTTGCTTAATCCTTAAATAAGAATATTTTTATTTTCAAAATTCGTTTTCGGGGTTGTGAAACTTTATTTATTTACAAATCCGTTTTTATTTTTTGCATAAAAATAGTTCAGGCCCAATAAGGAGCAAACGGGCCACCAGAGACTATCAAAACCGACCTGGGTTTTGATGTCTCTTGGGATGGGCCGCTTGCTTCCCTGGGCCAGAGGGAGATGGGTTGAAATTTATAAAACCCGCCTGGGTTTTATTGATTTCTGGCCCATTTCCTTCAGGCCCAATCTCAAATTAGCGAAGGAAATGAATTAAATTATTCTCTAAATTATTTTTATGCAAAAACGAATATTTTCAATAATTAAACGAATTTATAAAATTTTAAAGGGTCGCCAGCCGATTTAAGGAAATCGACAAACCATAAAATAAGAAATGAAAGACTCCGGTCTACGAACCCGATTTCTAGATTCGGGGGTAAGGTTGCGAATTCGAGAGTTGTAAGAACTCTCGAATCCGTCTGTTAGAAAACAGACTCTAGTAAAATCGACATTGAAAAGAAAGAGAGCGGGGAAAAGTTTGGTGAATTTCGCGAAGTAATTATTCAAAACATGCAATATAAAATGCGGTTTTTACTTTACAATATATGTACAAGTGTAGGAATTAAAGTATGTGTTACATGATGAAATATAACAATATGAATGATGACATCAAACCTTGCTTAAAGGTGGTGGATGCGATGGATTTTATCCCTTTGCTTGCCCTTGATCAATGGCTTGGATGAAATGATGTAAGTGGTTTAGAAGGATGGATATAATAAAAGTGATTATGAGGGGATTAGAGGGGAAATATGGGTGATGGAATTTTGAGAGAATAGTTACCTGGAATTTGGGTAAAGTAAGGGTGTTAGATGATAGTAGTTGATAATAATTTGGGTAGAGTAAGGGGATAGTTGATGGAGTTTTGAGAGAATTTTAAGGATAATAATGGTGGTAGTTGATGAAATGAGAGTGAAATGGAGGGGGTATTTATAGATGAGGGAGTGAGAGGTTTAGAGAGGAAAAATGGAGGGGACATACCCCAAAAATCATGCCCTCTCGGATCAAAACCCAAGCGGGTTATAAGGGGTCAAGGGGAAGTCAACCACGTGTGCTATGATCATGGGATTGCATGCATGCAGATTTTGGCGCGAGAATGATTAAAACCCATGCGGGTTATATCTCTCCCACACACAGATCGCTGACGTGGCCAAAACGACGACGTGTCGCTTCTTGATTTAAAACCCGGGAGGGTTTTGTTATTTCTGGGCCGGGGCGCGCTTTCGTACTGCTTCTGCTTGTGGGTTGTCTTCTGAACATTATAACCCAGCTGGGCTTTATTAGATGTAGGCGGACCGTTTTGACTTCTTGGGCTCAAGTGGTTGCCCTTTTGGGCCCACTGACTCATTTATCGTTTGGCCCAAATGACTTGCTGATCTTGATAGGTCGGGTTCACGCCGGTACAAATTCCGGTGTCTACAAATATCTTTGTTAAAAATCGATCCAAGCATGGCTCTTTAACTCCTCATACCCAAAATCTGACCACTCGTTTCCCCTAATACAAGCCTCATTACAATCCTAAAAGTCCACTTGAGTGTCATTTGTGTATTTGCATGCGAGCAGTGGTGAACGAGATTCTTACCAAGCCTATGGTACGTTGTTTCTTTTGGTCTGATTACCAGAAAAAGAAACATAAATATTCAAATTTGCATGTTTGAGTGTTTAATTTTTACCCTAAAGTGAGGTTTGCTCTTTTGACTGGCCTACGTCCACAACCAACCGCGCGTATTTGCATTTATCTTAAGACTGTTGGCGGCTTTTCGCATTTGAAATACTTGTTCTCTTTACTTGATTTCGAAAACTTCATTCTATCTATTTTGCATTGATTTTGTTCTCTTCCATATTAATCTTGGTAATAGCTTGTTAGGTTGATGTGTCTGATTGGTTAGCCTGAGGGGGTATTTAATTGTATTTGTAACCCTAACACTAACTCTCTTTGTTTCTTTTTCTTCTTATTCTTGTTTTTATTTCTTGAGTCATTTCCTTTTTAATTTGAGTCTTTATTCTCTCCCTACTATTCTTAAGTTAAACTTGCTTGAGGACAAGCAAGAGCCAAGCAAGGGGGGATTTGATAAGTGAATTTTATATAGTATTTTTAGGTATTTTTAGGTAATTAATTTGTATATTTTAGTTGATTTTATATAATATTCTAGCCTTTTTATATCAAATTTATGCAATATTCTTCACTTGGTCGAGAATTGGTTTATTTCACAGAGTTCGATGAAAAGACCCTAAAAAGTAAAGAAATAGAGAAGAATTATGAAGAAAATGGAGAAGAAATTGAAAAAGATAAATTGAAGAGGAGAATTAAAAGAGAAGAAGAAGAAAAAGAGAATGAGAGTGGATGAAGGAAAGGTTGGCCCAATACCACTGCTCCACTGCCGAACAAATTACAGCAACAATCACAACCCATCACATTACCCCACGTGCACGAGCAGCAACAGTACCATGCATCATGCCCAGCTGCGAGGAAAGAGCAAGCAGCCAAAGTCCACCGATCAGTACACAACAAGCAACAACGCGCAATACCCTTTCGCCAGCGCTTATGCACCCCCACCAGCGCCCATGCATCACCCAACTGCTCCTAGCTCTACGCACAAGCAGCTCAATTTCACGATAGCAGCTGCAATTCAAAGGATCATCAAACAGCAACAACATGCTCTCAGCAGCAGCCCCTTGACAGCAACAGCAGCTGTAAATATCAGCAGCACAACATGCTCTTCACAACCCAACACACCCTCAGTAGTGGTTGTCTTGGATAACGTATTGCCCCTCTGGCAGCGGCTGTCCAATGCTAGCAGCGCCGATCACCGAGGTGTACGCTGGCAGCGGGCATGACAGAGACTATGACGGTGATACCCCCTGGCAGCGTGTGTCCAACCACTGGCTGCGTTTCGGCCGTTTCATTTATAAAATTATGTCCGTCGCTTCGTATATAAACGTCTTAATTTTGGGTTTTATCGGGGAATTCTCCCCCTTCAGGGGAGAATAAAAACCCTCCGTCCCCCATTATTCAGAATCGAACAATTTATTAGTTTTATTCCACCAACCTTTAGAATAGGGTTCTTTATATTTGCCTCCCTTCGGGGAGCCGTTCCAGTAGATTAGGAACAAAAGAGGAGGAGAAAGAGATCGATTCGGGTGACACGAAGAGATCGAATTCGACGACTCAATTGTTCGATTTAATTTTTATTCTCTTAATGTTTTGTTATTTAGTTTTTATTATTGTTTTCCTAGTTTTCATTATAATGAGTACTTAGTTTCCTCATTTAGGGGATAAACATGATGTTCCTCGATTAATTTATAGTGTGTGATTTCAGTTTTAGGTTTTAATATAGTTGTTTATTCTCCGTGTTTTGTCTGTCATAGTAAAATCTGGCTAACCGCCTTTTGCTTGGTATTAGATTCTTAATAACATGATGAAAGTTTGAATTTTGAATTGGAAAGACGAAGATTGAATAGGCTAGAAAACAGTTTGGAAATAATGGTTTCTTGCTTAGGGTCGTGTTATAATCGGTTCCCATCTTTGATTAGATTAAATAGCCATGAAAATAGGACGTTTAGTTTAATCGATCACAGTAACTCACTTCGAATCGAAAGATTGTTGTGAAAGGCCCTAGAAAGATTATAGACTCGGACACTACCAATATTACCTTGATCTAGAATCACCGCTTAGTTAATTGATTTACTAGAGTAGATTCCCCTAATCTCCCTCAATCAATCGATAAAATACATAAAGATTAGATATTTCTCACTTTCTTAGTTTAACATTTTGATTCGTTACCCAAAAACTGTTTGGACGACCTAGCATCCTTTGTCGTGAACTAGTTTAGTGCGTAGTTGAACACAAGTCCCTGAGAGAACGATGTTTTATTACTACACAGACCCGTACACTTGCGGTACACAGACCTGATAAGTTTAGGGCCTGTCAAGTTTTTGGCGCCGTTGCCGGGGACTTGTTTCCCCAACCGCCATTAGACGAGCACACTCTGGTTGACTAGGTTTTTATCGCTTTTCTTTAAACCCTGAAAATTCAAATAAATATTAAAAAACTTTAAAATCTAAAAAATATAGCATCTTTTTATTTACCTCAATTTGAACGTGAATTATATTGGAGTTATTATGAGCGTTTATTTTCTTTTATTGTTGAAAAAGAGTTTACGATTGGAAAACGTGAAACTCTTGATGCTATTTTCAAAGGTGTGAATGTAGAAACCCGTAATCTTTTGAATTATTTTGGTTTTCGTGAAAAATCCGTTGATGAAGCTTGGAATTTACTTAAATTGCTCGAACATGATACTTATGATTTTGAAACTTCTAATGATGTAATTGAGTACTTTAATCCTTGTGTCTTTCATGCTAAGTCCTACATCCAATCTCGTAATTCAGTTACTAGTGTTTCATGTAGTTCTTCTGAACATGATGATTCTACTTGCCCTAGTATTACCTTATTTAAATCTTTATTAAGGGAAAGGTTAGAAAAACTAATAGATATAACTGAATTATCGGAAAGGTGTGCCTTATTGTTTGACATTGACCGTAGTTCTAATTCTTCCAATTTTAATGATGAGAATATGTGATGATAGTAAGTCCACCGTCCTTTAGAGGCCAGTTTAGATAATCCTTCTTATCCTAGTTTACCTGAAAACACTACTGTTAGTGTTTCTGGTTTGTATAATTCTCGCTTACCTTTTCCTCAGTCGACGGGGTTTGAGGTGAGTGAGATTTATGGGGTAGATACTAGGGATGAAGATAGTATTCATCATGATTCTGTTATTAATTATGAGGAACCTAACGAGAAGGTTAATAATGAATTAAATTTTTTGAACAAGGACCCTGATAATATTGTACTCTCTGATTCTAGTGATTTATTTCATGCTTCTATTCCTATTTCACCACCTTCAGTTTCACCAGAAACTAATGAGGAACCCATATCTCATAAAGAGACTTTTGATGTTCATGTTAATTTAGGATATGAGGTTAATTCTTCTGTTTTAATTGATGAAACTAACAATATCAGTGATGAGTTGTCCTTAGGTAATTTTAGAGGTTATGACCCCTCCCTTGATCCTTATTGGATATACCTAGAGAACATTCCTAGAAAATTCTTGTGGACCACATATTTTGAATCTTTTCATTTTTCTAGTGAATTTGATTTATTATTGAGAGCTTTACTTATGATTTATTTTATGAGTTTTTAGTTGCTCTTTTATTTACTAGCTTGCAAACCACACGAAGAAGAGTTTGACAAGCTACTAAGGGCGTTGAGTTCATCTGGAACGAAGAACCGGGTCTTGACCTTTTGGTTGAGTTTATTTTAATTTTTCTTGAACTCTTAATTTCACTTTAGTTTCTTAATTTAATTTTCGATTTTAATTTGAGTATTTGGTTATTTGAATTTTGAAACCCTAATATGATTAGTATGTTGTTGACTTTAGGTGAAATAAAAGACTAAAGAAAGGTTGCTAACGAGAGAGACATCGCTGCTGTCTCAAAGTCGCGACAATCTCAGGTGCAAAAACGCTGGCCGTACCTCATGGGGCGTTGGCCGCGTCACACCCAGAAATGAGAAAAATCGACTACTTCCATAGACGCTGCCCGCGCTTATCACCGAGGCCAACGCCTCTCGTGTTCCAACTTTTAACCCCGAAGTTTCTTTTTTTTTTCACAGTAATTTGAAGGCCCTAATTGTTTTCTCTTCTCAGTAAAAAAAATCTGAATTACTTAAATTTTTCAAAATTCTTCTGCTCCCCTTTTCTACTCCTTTGTTCTTCTTTTAATCCTTTTATTTCTTTTTCTTTTACTTGCCCGACCCCTTTATTCACTATTTTTCTTCCAGACTCCATCCTATAACATGTTCCAGATCTGAAAATTTTCAAAATCTTTCTACTTGCAATCTCTATTTCTACCTGTGTTCAAACAACTTCAAGGTACAATTCTGATTTACTTGTTCAACTTCATTATTACTTGCTTGTATTTTTGGTGTGTTTTTGCATATGTCATACTTAGATATGTTACACCACTTCACCATTGTTCATGCTTATAGTTTGGTGCACCTTGCTTGAGTAGTTTTTTTAATACTAGCTTGTATATTTAGGTTGTTTAAATTAGACGAGTTTTATGTCCTTGCTATTGTTATGCATAATTGAAGTAGTGTTCTTGATTATTAGAATGGAATGTGATCACTGGAAGTTGAATTTGTTGAACCTCTGTTTTGGGAGTCTCAAGTTGGTTATACTTTGTTCTTGATTAGTTGAGCAATTAAGATGAGAAATCTTGAATCTTACATGTTAGTTAAGTAATGTGTAAGCATGGGGGAGTCCGGATAGTTTTAATTTTGTTACAAGTTTGTTATGAATTAATTATACATTGTTAACAATTTTTCCCCTCTTACATGTGTCCTTTGCATTGAGGACAATTCTAGGTTAAAGCATGGGTGGGGGGGTGTATATATTATTTTTCTTTATTTTCGTGTTTACCTATTTTTCCTTATTTTCGTGTTTTTCGTTCAAATTTTTCTTTCCTTAGTTTAGTTTTCATTTTTTTTTCTTTTGTGAGCTTTAGTTGATTTCTTTTTCTTTTTCTTTATTTTGAGTCTTAATGTTTTAGAGTGTTTTGTTTGAGTTTTTCTTTCTAGTTTTTAGATTAGGTAAAACTGCATTCACCTAGATTGCTTTAGTTATCATGTTAGATTTTCTTTTCATTTCTCTCTCTTTCGTTTTTCTTTTCTTAATTTTGCATCCACCAAAATTAGAAAAAAGACTAAAAAAATCAGAAAATTAGAAAATACGAAAAAGTTATAGGATTAGGATTAGCCTGTCTGAAACTTAAAAGTTTGTAAACCAATTAGACTTTCAGTTGTATTGCTTTACTTTGATAAATTTGGTTGAGAACTTAAAAGTTTTAAATCTTCTGATTTTGAGTCAAGTTATCAAAGGTGTGTTTAACTGCTTTAACTATCTTAGTAAGTGTAAATATGCGTGCCGCAAATCTTTGGGCTAGGTTTAGTTGATTGAGCCCTATCCCGTGAGTCCACATAGCCTAAAATTATGGATTGATCATTTTTACCGATCCTTTTGTTTCATGAGTGACTCCACCACTAGTTGCGCCTCTAGAACTTGTTTTACATCTTGTTTGAATTTGCTTCTTTGCATTGCACGCTGTGACAAAGTGATTGAGGCATTCATTTCTTTATTAATTGAACTACATAGCCAAATAACCTCCCTAACAATATAATTACCGTTCTTTTGCTCCACCTAGCCTTTGATTGCCTTTCTTTTGTGATCAAACCCTAACAATATAAGCCTTGGCCTTTACTAATTCCTACCCTTTGTCTTGCTTGGATGTGTGAGAGTTCATTGTTCTGAAAGCGAAAATTGGTTCGGTGTTGCTGTGAATAGAATAGAGATACTGAGGTGCAAATTCTGATTTTAATTGAATTGGGACACATTACATATCCCTAATATTATGATTTAGCAAATTGGTTATGATGTTCTTTTGAAATTTATTGACGTCAAAGCTATGATATTATTTTTTTTCTCCCTTGATGCCCCACCAAAAAGAGAAGTAGAAAAATAAAAAAAAGGAGAAAAAGAGTTCCATAAAGAAAAGGGTGACTAGGGAGACTCAATTGAAAGTTCTGAAAGTTTTCGACCCAGTTTAGAAATTTAATGAGGTGTTTAATATTAATGAGGGAGAAAAGTGAGTTCCTTGCATACATTAAGCAAGAAGGTGAGTTGAGAGTGATATCTTTGTTAAAAATTGATCCAAACATGGCCCTTTAACTCCTCATACCCAAAATCTTGCTACTATTCCTTTCCCTAACACAAGCCTCATTATAACCTTAAAAGTCCTCTTGATTGTCACTTGTGTATTTGCATGCTAGCAGTAGAGAACGAGATTCTTACCAAGCCTATGGTACGTTGTTTCTTTTGGTCTCAGTACGAGAAAAACCCACATAAATATTCAAATTTGAGTATTTGAGTGTTTAATTTTAACCATAAAGTGAGGTTTGCTCTTTTGACTGGCCTACGTCCATAACCAACAGTACATATTTGCATTTATCTTACGATTGTTGGCGGCTTTTCGCATTTGAAATACTTGTTCTCTTTACTTGATTTCAAAAATTTCATTCTATATATTTTACACTGATTTTGTTCTCTCCCAGAATAATCTTGGTAATAGCTTGTTAGACTGATATGTTTGATTGGTTAGCTTGAGGGGGTGTTTAATTGTTTTTGTAACCCTAACGCTAACTCTCATTGTTTCTTTTTCTTCTTATTCCTGTTTTTATTTCTTGAGTCTTTTCCTTTTTAATTTTAGTCTTTATTCTCTCCCTACTATTCTTAAGTTAAACTTGCTTCACGACCCAACTAATTACCGCAACAATCACAGCCCATCACATTACCCCACATGCACGAGCAGCAACAGTACCATGCATCATGCCCAGCTGCGAGGAAAGAGCAAGTAGCCAAAGTCTTCGATCAGTACACAACAGACAGCAGCGTGCAAGACCCTTTCGCCAGCGCTTATGCACCCCCACCAGCGCCCATGCATCACCAGCTGCTCCCAACTCTATGCACAAGCAGCTCAACTTCACGACAGCAGCTGCAATTCAAAGGATCATAGAGCAGCAACAACATGCTCTCAACAGCAGCCCCTCGGCAGCAGCAGCAACATCAAATATCAGCAGCACAACATGCTCTTCACGACCCAACACACCCTCAGCAGCGCTTGTCTTGGATGTCGTATTGTCCCGCTGGCAATGGTTGTCCAATGCTTAGAGCGCCGATCGCCGAGGTGTACGCTGGCAGCGGGCATGACAGAGACTATGACAGTGCTACCCGCTGGCAGCGCGTGTCCGACCACTGGCCGCGTTTCGGCCATCTCGTTTATAAAATTATGTCCACCGCTTCGTATATTAACGTCTTACTTTAGGGTTTTATCGGGCAATTCTCTCCCTTCGGGGGAGAATAAAAACCCTTCATCCCCCATTATTCAGAATCGAACAATTTATTAGTTTTATTCCACCAAACATTAGAATAGGGTTCTTTATATTTGCCTCCCTTCGGGGAGCCGTTCTAGTAGATTAGGAACAAAAGAGGAGGAGAAAGGATCAATTCGGGTGACACGAAGAGATCGAATTCGACGACTCAGATGTTCGGTTTAATTTTTATTCTCTTAATGTTTTGTTATTCAGTTTTTATTATTGTTTTCCTAGTTTTCATTATAATGAGTACTTAGTTTCCTCATTTAGGGGATAAACTCGATGTGCCTCGATTAATTTATAGTGTGTGATTTCAGTTTTAGGTTTTAATATAGTTGTTTAATCTCCGTGTTTTGTCTGTCATAGTAAAATCTGGCTAACTGCCTTTTTCTTGGTATTAGATTCTTAATAACATGATGAAAGTTTAAATTTTAAATTGGAAAGACGAAGATTGAATAGGCTAGAAAACAGTTTAGAAATAATTGTTTCTTGCTTAGGGTCGTGTTATAATCGGCTCCCATCTTTGATTAGATTAAAAAGCCATGAAAATAGGATGTTTAGTTTAATCGATCACCGTAACTCACTTTGAATCGAAAGATTGCTGTGAAAGGCCCTAGAAAGATTATAGACCCCGACACTACCAATATAACCTTGAACTAGAATCACCGCTTAGTTAATTGATTTACTAGAGTGGATTCCCCTAAACTCCCTTAATCAATCGATAAAACCCATAAAGATTAGATCTTTCTCACTTTCTTAGTTTAATATTTTAATTCGTTACCCCACAAACTATTTGGACGACCTAGCATCCTTTGTAGTGAACTAGTTTAGTGCGTAGTTGAACACAAGTCCCTGACACAGAACGATATTTTATTACTACATTGACCCGTACACTTGCAGTACACAGACCTGATGTGTTTAGGGCCTGTCTGTATACCTTAGGTCCATCCAACTGTGTCATGATCCTTAAAGTCACAACATTGCATTGGTCTCTATGGTTTTGGATAGGCTGGGGTGGTAAGGTTGTTGAAGTGTAGCTTGGTTGGCTATATAATTTTCAAGCATCTTATAATGAGTAGTCAGAGCCTCAACTATATCCATTAAGTTCTTAACTGCCCTATCTTCCTTTTGTTTGAGTCATAAGCATAGTTTCCATTATTATTTCAAGATTACACTCTCAGGAGTGTTTTTATGGTAGTTATTGAACAGTAGGAGCTAGAGGCCTTTACCATTGAAGTGGAGCAGTTGGGGGTTGTTTCAGTATGAGAAATTGAGGTGATTTCTCAAATCAGGGTGAACGGTGTTGGAAAATAGGTCAATGTTTCGTCTTTGATTGCCAACATAGTTGGCATGTTGGTGTGGTTCATCACTAAGTAACCCTGAGGGACACGGTAAGGTCTTATACTTAGTAGAATTACAAGATGCACATGGAAGGGGAGGGGTAGTTTGCATATTCAAACAATCCATCTTTTGAGTTAAGGAATTAAGTTTAGAAAACAGTAATGAAGTAGCATCAACTTCTAACTTCTGTCCCGCTCTATGGCGGGATTTGGGCCATTTGTATAAATTCAGGGCCATCTTCTCAATGAAGTTAGCGAATTGAGGCACCCTCTTGTTCATGAGGTCGCCTCCGATCGCTGAGAGAAGGCTTCTCCTCACTAATTCGCTTACTCCATTGTAGAATGATTAAATAAGAACCCAAGGTTCGAATTCATGTTGAGGAAATTCTCTAAGGTCTTTGAATCGCTCCCATGCTTCATAGAAGGTCTCATCAGGCTCCTGAGCAAATGTGGAAATCTGTTTCCTCATGATGGTTAACTTGCTAGGTGGGAAGCACTTTGTAAGCAACATGTTGACAAGTTGATCAAACGTGGCGATGGTGTTGAGTGGCAAAGAGTTGACCCACTCCCATGTTTTCCCTTCAAGTGAGAACGAGAAAAGCCTCATCTTGATGGCATCTTCAGAGACGTCGTTCCCCTTGAATGTGTCGCATGCATGGCGGAAGATGCATACGTGGCGGTTGGGATCCTAACTAGGGTGTCCATGGAAAGGTGCCTTGGACAAGAGGTTGATAAGGACATGATTTTTGGGGTATGTTCCCTTCATTTTCCCTCCAAATCTCCACCTCCTTCACCTATAAATACCCCCCTCCTTTACACTCATTTCATCAACTACCATCAACTAGTACCATTACTCTACCCAAATTATCATCAACTTCCATCACCCATTTCATACCAAAACTCTCTCAAAACCCCATCTCTAATACTCTCATAAAATCACCACTCTTATATTATCCTACTACCATCCTCACACTTATTGTTCCAAACCTCCAAGTCAAGGCAAAGTCAAGAAATTCGATCGGTGCATTCGGGCTTCCGAAATCAAAAGAGGTTCGCTTTCATTATCATTATCATTATTTAATCATGAAATTTGAACATTAATTTCTTTACTTGTACATATTTTGTAAACAAAAACTTCATTTTTATATTGCACGATGAGAATATAATTTCGCGAAATTAATTAAACTTCTCCCCGCTTTCTTTCATTTCAATGTCGATTCTAGTAAAGCCTGTTTTCTAACAGGCAAATTTGACAATTCTTATAATTCTCAAATTTGTAACATTATCCTCGGACTTAGAATCGGGTTTCGTAGACTGGAGTTATTTTTATTATTTTCATGGTTTGTCGATTTCCTTAAATCGGCTGGCGACTCTTAATTCCTTTATAACCCGTTTAATTATTTAAAGCACACGGATTTTATACCAAAATAGTTCAAAAATAGTTTAATATTTTCCTGTCACTAATCCAAGGCTAAAACCGAGAGAAATGGGGCCAAAAATTAATAAAACCCCCGCGGGTTTTATCAGTTTCAACCCATCTTCTCTGCCCCATGGAAATACACGGTCCAGCCCATGGACTGTTAAAACCTCCGTGGGTATCAACAGTCTATGGCGGCCCGTTTGCCTTCTGTTAGGCCTGGGTCTGGTGATTGGGCCAATGTTGAATTATTTTTTAAAGTATTTCGGTGTAATTTCGAGTGTTTAAATAATAAAAAATGGAATTATAAATAAATAAAGTTTCATCACCCCGAAAACGTTTTCGAAAATAAAAATATTCTTATTTAAGGATTAAGCAACCTTAGTCGGCTCCCGATCACCTAAGTAGTGCATCTGAATCTGACACCCCTAAACGAGGGCGATTTTTCGGGTCCTGCAGATTGGCGACTCCATTGGGGACTTAAACTTAAAAAGAGGGTAACACGTGAAAGAATATAATTGATTTGAAATTGTAAAAGGGAGAAGTTGATTTATTTCACGATTTTATTATTATTCTTTAGGCATCCTTTGCATACCGGGCCACTAATCGGGTCTTTTAACATGTTACCACAAAGGCAACAGTTTAGGTAATAACTAGGATTCTTCCCCGAGAGCGGGCGACCACTACTTGTATGATGCACCCTACATCGCCAAGAATTTGGTCTCTCCTCTCCCCATGTTATACTCAAAGGGCTTCCTTGAAGTTTGTTGAGCAACACCTCACACTTCTTACCAACAATTTTAAGGGTAAGGTGAACCGAGGCGAGAACATGCGGTAGGCCACGTTAACCCAATTATAGAAATCCATGAATATAGAACCTTGGTTTAGGGTAACCCTTCATGTTGTATGTAATGTGCTATGTGCACCCCTTCCCCTTTTCTTTTTGTAAAGAGTCGACCCTAGTTTGGAGGTTTTGTGCTAGTCCATACAAAATTCATTAGGTTGAGAAAATGATTATTTATTGATTAGTATAATTAACTCAAAGGCATTATGGTTAACCCAAGAGGAAGGGTCCATTTATGTTGGAAAGTTGATTATTTTAATTAATAAATAAAAATTGACTTACTTTTTATGATATTATATGGCCCTTTATGAAATTCTCTTAACGAAGGTCCAAAAATTAATTAAAAGTCCAACAAAGTTAATGATAGCGTCTTAGACTGTGTAATAGTCACTAGGCTTGAGTAAATGAATTTATCGATTTAATTAATTAATCCATCATATTTATGGTCGACCCGTTGTTAGGCCCAACCGTATTGGATTTGTCAATTAAGCCCATAAATTAATTATGACTCGCTTATTGTTGACTTTATCCAATCCTGTACAATATCCATTTTCCTCAAGTGAAAACAAAATATAAAAAAATAAGTGGGTTGTTGGTCTTGTTGAACGTTATTCTAGTCCACATAATAGCCAACATGGTTTGAGCTGTCTTAGTTTTTGGGCCAAGTTACGAATTCTCCTTAAAACGGTCGGCCTATGGATTGGGCCCATCCGAATTGAGAAACACTGACTAAAGTTTGTCAACTTAGTATCCGCTCGCTATGTCTGACTTTATTCGGCCCTTTATAATGTTTTGTTGTTAAGTCCATATAGAGTTAGGTCATGCACTCCCAAAATGTGTGTGAGTCCCTTGTGTCAGCATATATGCGTCGAGTGTGTTAGTATCATATAAGTCCCTTAGGTCATGCATGCATCGAGTAGTACATGTCGGAGTATGTCATTCAGTGTCCTAACTTTGAATTTCCATGCAGGCATCATTGGTGATCGACTCCGAGCCCGCATTCGAGATCCCCGAACCGGCCGTTTGATTCCAAACCCGCATTACGATCCATCTGCAACTAGTGACTGCATCACGTCTGGAGAGCAGTTCCAAGAGATCCCGGTCCAAAGCACCAAAGCCAATATCACGAAGCATTTGGATGATCTCTACACCAAAATGCGAGGTCTTGTGTTCGCCAGCATCTTGGAACAAGAGCAGAAAATGGGAAAAAGACTGAATGAACAGCAACAGGTGATGGATGGTATGTTGCAAGCCATCACGAAAATTAATACCAAGTTAGGGTTGAATATTGAGGAGGATGATGAAGAGATGCATGGATACGAATATGAACCTGAGATCATTAAGACATCATCAGATTCTGGAGGAATAGGGACATCCAAAACAAAGGTTAATACTCCAGAAGTATCGAAACCTACCAAGGACCCTGCTGTTAAGACCCTTGAACAGAAGTTAGAAATCCTTACCAAAGCAATAAGCACCGTGCCGGCCTTTGCCGACAAGTACCTGGAAGTGCCATTTACCTGTTTAACCAATTCTGAAGATAGCTGACAAGGTTAAGGTACCAAACATCAGGTTAAAACCCTTTGAGAATCCTGTTCACCACATTGAAGAATTCATGAGATTGGCACCCTTGAATCGGATTGATGTCGGGTTATACTCCACGGTCTTCTCATCCACCCTGGATGGCGAAGCCAAGGTATTGTATCATGCGTTGTCACCCCAAATCAAAGCTGATTAGAATGAGTTATTCAAAGCTTTCATTAACCATTACAGTCGCATCCAGAAGAAGCAAGCTACGGTGGACGACCTAACCACCATGAAGCAACGGGACGACGAATCCTTCCTAGATTACTTCGAAAGATGGCACACCAAGTTGTCTCACATCAGTGAGACAATCCCTCTCCGTCTGCAACTATCTACCTTTAAGCAAGGGCTCAAGAGCAATTTATCCAAGCACTTGGGGTACCATGTTGTCAAAGACTTTGATTACTTGAAGGACATTTGTGCCAACTAGAGGCGATGCATAATGATAAGACCACTTCGCCTGGATGGAAAGGGTCTAACTCCAACAGGAAGGCCACTAGCGCGACTAGCCACCCTCCTAAGATTAAGGAGACTAACTCTATCCAGCGCAAGAGGCTTTACCTACCGAAATACGAGACCTACATGCTGCTGGACGTTCCTTACTTTCAGGCTCTCGGCCGTCTAGTCAAGAAAGGAATCTTGGTCTAGCCCTTACCAAAAGAGGAGTCAGAAATCAAAGGCAGAAACTGGGATGCCAACCAATTTTTCCGCTATCACCGTTACCGAGGGCATGACACTAAGAAATGCTGGACTCTCAGGAACAAGATAGAAGATATGATAAGGGCAGGGACGCTGCCAATGCCAAAAGTTGCCAAGAAACCAAAAAATCAAAGTAATCCAATGCCTGAGCATACAAATGCCATCTTCTGTGAAGATTTCAGTTTTGACCCTTCCACTTCGATTGTAAAAGTAGGCCAACCTATACCCGAAATATTTGGGTTTCATCAAGGTCTGTTCATCCATGGTATTTGGGATAGTGATGAGGAAGACAGGCATGAGCACTCTGAGAGAGAGTGGGTGGATGTGGATGAACCAACACCAGATGATGTGGCATTTCTCACTCGGTCCGACCGCTACAATAACAAGAACACCATCACCCTAGTGGTTGTCCCTAACTTTGCGCCAATAGTAGGCAACGACAATCAGGTTCCTCCAGAAGATCCTCTTCTTGCTCAACTCAAAAAGACCAGAGCAGAGGTTACCATGTGGCAGCTCATATGCGCATCACATGCTCATAGACAGAAGATGTTGGATGCCCTTACAGCACTTACAGTACCTCCTACGACGACTTCTGAATCATTGGTTGCTCATGTGACCACCCACCAAGAGAGGATTACCTTTGGGATCGACGATTTGCCTCAAGGAGGAGCATCCCACAACAAAGCCCTTTACCTTATAGTACAATGCTCCAACAAAACTATTCCGCTGGTTCTAGCCGACAATGGTTCAACTGTAAACGTGAGCCCTTAGAGGATGGCACAAAAGTTAGGAGTTCAACAACAACACTTAGCTCAAAATGGTGTGCAACTCAGGGCCTATGACAATTCGCTTCGGAGATCAGCCAGATCTATAATATTGCCCATCACTACTGGTAATATCACTCGAAATGTGGAGTTCGTAGTGCTAGACATTCCAGCCTCCTTCAATTTGCTACTAGGGAGGCCATGGCTTCATGAGTGTAATGCTATAGCATCCATCTTGTATCAAAAGGTGAAAATGTTGGTTCAAGGCCAGGTAATCACCATCTCGGGAGAATCTATCAATGTTCTTTTCACTCCCAAGCATCATCTCTTGAAGTAGAGTACAATTAAATGGATGAAGAAAGGTGAAGTTCCTTTTGATTTTGATCCTTATTCAAATCCCAAGGTGCATGCAATACTCAAGAGACAAGGTCACTTCCCAGGGATGCCGCTGGGAAAGAGCCCGAAAAATAAAATTCCTCCTGTGTTGAAGACATTTAAGCAGAAGGGAAGGTTTGGCCTAGGCTACAAGCCAACGGAGAAGGAAGTCAGGCTCGCAAAAATGGCCATGGCAGAGCAGAAGAGGATGGACAATCATCCCACCTTGTTCCAAATGAAGCCTTATCCACTCACTTTGAATGGGCAGTTTGTTAGGGAAGGCGATGACTTCCCCTACTATGGATTCCCTGAGCCATTCTATCTGAAGAACAAAGGAATTCAAGTTGCTAGGCTAGAAGTCTTCAATGATTATTCCATTAATATGGCTACTATCTTTGTTCCCGCTCGGGACAAACAACCACCATTAGAATGGACTCATCTTGCTGGGAGCAACATATTTGGCATGCTATTTGGACAAGAAGCTGTCCAAGGGAAGTCTGAAGCTGATACTGTTATCGCTGCATTATCTAACCCGAGATTTGACCCAAGTTCCATGATTTCTGAAGACGGAGTTAAAGCGGTCTTGTGGGTCGATGCTGAGGAGAATAGCTTTGTTTTATCTGTAGGAGAGTGTTCCTAAGGGCATAGAGTCAGGTCCTTAGAGTCTAGAGTCTGATGAGTCTGGTCTTGAGTCTGCTGGCAATGTATTCCTTTCCGCATTCAATAAGATGAACCTTTCTGCTTACTCTGATTCTTCTTTCCCCTCTTCCCTGAATTGTTGCGCCAATAATAATCTGAAATTTTATGAACCCTTAAAAGAATTTTCTAAGGAACATGAGCATAACATGGCGGTGTTGGAAGACACAATCACCATAAATATGGGCACAGAAGAACAACCTCGGGAGTTGAAGTTAGGTAGTTCACTCACAGCAGAAGAACGGGTAACAGTTAAAGAGCTTCTCAAGGAGTTTGTGGATGTATTCGCATGGCCCTATGAGGACATGCTAGGGATTGACAGGGAGATTGCGGAGCTTACCATACCTTTGCTCCCTAATGCAAAACCGGATCGACAAAAGGCTAGGAGGATTAAGCCTGAATGGGCTAAGAAGATTGAAGAGGAAGTGATCAAACAACTTAATGCTAAATTTATCTAAGCAGTTCAATATCCCGAATGGATTGCTAATATTGTCCCAGTGCCCAAGAAAGATAGGAAAGTGCGCATGTGTGTAGACTTTCGAGACCTTAACAAAGCCAGTCCCAAGGATAGTTTCCCATTACCTCACATTGATATATTGGTGGATAACACTTGCGGACATGAGCTCTTGTCTTTTATGGATGGATATGCTGGTTACAACCATATAAAAATTGCCGAAGAAGATATGGAGAAAACCTCCTTCACGACACCATGGGGAACGTACTGTTACGTGGTCATGCCTTTTGGTCTCAAAAATGTCGGGGCAACATATCAAAGGACTGCCAACACTCTACTTCATGATATGGTGCATAGAAGTAGAAGTTTATGTGGATGACATGATTGTCAAGTCCAAGACAAAGGAGGAGCATATCCCTAACCTCCGCAAGTTCTTTCTGCGACTGCGCAAATACAAGATGCGACTTAATCCAACAAAGTGCACCTTTGGTGTTACCTCTGGAAAGCTGCTAGGCTATGTAGTTAGCCAATGGGGTATTGAAGTTGACCCTTCAAAGATAAATGCTATCCAAGAGTTGCAACCGCCCAGGACAGAAAAAGAGATAATAGGCTTCCTAGGGCGAGTTCAGTATATCAGTAGATTCATCTCGAAGCTCACCATGACTTGTGAACCTTTGTTCAAGAAGTTGAAGAAGGGAAGTAAAATAGAATGGCATGACCAATGCCAAGCTGCTTTTGATAAAATTAAGGAATATTTGCAGCATCCTCCAGTCCTCATGCCGCTAGTACCAGATGACTCCTTTACCTTAAAGTGACCAGCACTGCAATGGGGGCTATGCTAGCTTAAAAGGTGAAAGGTCAAGAGAGCGCCATCTACTACTTGAGCAAGATGTTTCTAGATTATGAAAGTCGATACGCGGATATAGAGAAAATGGCTCTCACATTAGTATGGGCCACCAGAAAGTTAAGACATTACATGCTTTCACATACAGTATATGTCATAGCAGAGAATAATCCTATTAAATTCATCATGGAGCAACCTACAATCAACAATCGCATCGCTCGATGGGTGGTCATGCTTTTAGAATTCAATCTTCAGTACCAACCCCAAAAATCAATCAAAGGACGAGTTGTTTCAGATTTCTTGGCTGCTTCACCATCACAGGAACCTCCAAGCACTCACTTGGAATTCCCAGACGAAGTTGTATTCTTCACTGATGAAATTACATGGGAAATGTATTTCGACGGAGCTTCTAACCAAATGGGTTGTGGAGTTGGAGGCTTATTAATCTCTCCAGAAGGGGCACATGTCCCTGTATCAGTAAAGTTGGATTTTGATGCTACTAACAACGCTGCCGAATATGAAGCATGCATCAAGGGTTTACAAGCTGCTTTGACCTTGGGTATACGCCATATAAAGGTCTTTAGAGATTCTAGCCTCATCATGAATCAGGCTAAGAATACGTGGAAGGTTCGAAATGAATGCCATATGGCATATCAGCAGAAGCTCTTGGGACTTGCTAACCAATTTGAGCAAGTTAGCTTCCAATACCTTTCAAGGGGTCACAATGAGCTAGCTGATGCTCTAGCCAAGTTTTCTTCAATGATATCGATCCCTTCAGGCACGCTGCAGCTACCAATAGTAGTAGAGCGACAGTCTGAACCAGCATACGTGTGCAATATGGAGACACAAGAAGATGAAACTGAGGAATGGTTTCAAGACATATATAATTTTCTTCAGAAAGGAGAATATCCAACTGAGTTAGATGCTCGAGGACAACGGGCAATCAGATCCTTAGCAGCACAATACTGCTTGATCCAAGATCGCCTTTACAAGAAATCACCTACGGGTATAATTTTGTTATGCATCGATGCTAAAAGTGCAAAGGAGATCATGGCTACAGTGCATGGAGGAGAGTGTGGGCCTCACATGAATAGGTGCATGCTAGTAAAGAAAATTCAAAGGGCCGGTTATTATTGGTCCACCATGCAGGCGGATTTCCTGGATTTTGTTCGAAGATGACACAAATGTCAGGAGTATGCCAATCTGCAGCATCAACCTCCGTCGTATTTGACTACTTTGACATCTCCATGGCCTTTTTCGGTATGGGTTATCGATATCATTGGCAAGATACACCCAACAGGAACTGGAGGACATGAGGACATCTTGGTCACCATCGATTACTTCACTAAGTGGGTAGAGGCAGCCTCTTATGCCAAACTCACATCCAAGCAAGTGGCCAAGTTCATACAGCAGAACATCATATGCCAATATGGAGTGCCTCATGAGATCATCAGTGATAACGGAAGCCATTTTCAGAAAGAAGTGGAGGCTTTTCTCACTGATAAGTCGTTTTTATATAGAGTTTTTAGGGCTCAAAACATATAAGTTTCATGCTTTTTGTTTCCGATATCTCGTATTTTTATGTCAATTTCCGTGATTTATACACTTGTTCGCGAGTTTGGTATGTTTTATAGGAATTGATGAAATTATATCAAAAAGCATGAAGAATAGGGAAGAAGAGAAAACGCAGGTAGCGTTTTTGGGGCGCAATCACACGGCCCAAGCCCAGCTCGAGGCGGAAGGAGGAGACGCAGCCTGCGTCTGATAAACGCAGCCCGCATTTGATAAACGCAGCCCGCGTCTCGTCCAGAAAGTTCACAATAGGGAAGAAGAGAAAACGCAGGTAGCGTTTTTGGGGCGCAGCCGGCGCTTTTTCGCGGAAGACTAACAATTTGGGCAAAACGCAGCCCGCGTTTTATGCCCTAATCCAGGCGTATAAAAGGGGTTCTTCTGCGCCGTTTAGAGGAGAACTTTGGACGAGGATTTTGACGAGACTTTTCAGAGAGCTTTTGAAGAGAATTTTAGAGTAGATTTTAGATACTTTTTCTAGGATTAATTCCAAAACATTGTTGTTAGATTAGATTGTTATTTGTGATCGAAGAACACGAAAGAGATCGATTCGGGTGACATGAAGAGATCGATTCCGCCAATTCGAACACGGTTATCTCTATTTTGCTTTTATGTTTTCTTGTTCTTGTTTAAATTTCGCAATGTTTATTTCTAGTATCATGAGTAGCTAATATCTTTAGTTTGGGGGATAAACTCAATGTCCTTTGATTGAATTTGAATATAGTTTCGGTGTTAGGTTATCTTTTTATTCGTTTTATCTGCATGCGATGTTTGTCATGGTAATTAGACAATAGAACGACAGTTTGAGTCTATACCTGGTCGTAGATTCTTGATAACAGAACGACAGTTTGAGTCTTGAATTGAATTGCGTAGATTAAATAGGTTTAAAAAATAGTTAGACATAATGATTCTTGCCTAGGGTCAATTTATAATCAGTTTTTATCTTTAATTTGACGAAATAGTTAGAAATAATATTTAGTTAAATTACTGTAACTCATCTAGGATCGAAAGATCGAAGCGATAAGGCCTAGAAAGATTATAGACTCCGAATTATCATTTTACCTGCACCGGAATTGTAGACGATTTGATTGATTGACTAGAGTGGACTCCCCTGAATGCTTTTTAGTATCTGGTTAAACCCTAAAAATTTCAGTTTTCCTAGTTTAGTTTAGAAAACCTTACCACACTCTGTGGATCGACCTAGCATTCTTTGTAGTAAACTAGATCAGTGCGTGGTTGAACGCAAATCCCTGAGAGATAACGATATTTTATTACTACACAGACCCTGTACACTTGCGGTACACAGACACCTATATGTTTTAGGTCTGTCAAGTTTTTGGCGCCGTTGCAGGGGATTTGTTTCCCCAACCGCCATTGGACGAACGTGCTCTGGGTGACTAGGTTATTTAATTGCTGTTATTTTTCTTTATTTTCCTTTATTACGTTTGGTATTCTTGTTTTTTCTTTTTCGGGTTTATGCAAAAAGATTTCTCTTTAGAGTACGATCCCGAGATCGAACGCACACTCCGAGAGAGAAGGAAAAGAGCAAGGCTGGAGAAAGAATTTCAAGAACACCAAGAAACGGACGAAGAAGAGCATAAATCAGAATCGGAAGAGGAAGAGGAAGAAGAGAAGGGAGAACAACGACAGATGACATTCGGGCAGTATCTGACTCCCAATGTCACTAATCCGCAGTCAGCGATCAACGTTCCGACCATCCAAGCAAACGACTTCGAATTACGACAATCCTTGATCAACTTAGTATCCAAATCACCATTCCATGGATTGTCCAATGAAGACCCGAACCGACATTCGTCAAGCTTGTGACACTTACAAGGCCAACAACGTGTCGGAAGACGCCATCAAATTGCGTCTCTTTCCGTTTTCGTTGGAAGGCAAGGCGTGGGAGTGGCTCGATACACTTCCACCTAATTCGATCAGGACATTCGATGAACTCGCCAGCACCTTTTAGGCGAAATATTTTCCTCCAAGCAAGCTCACTAGCTTAAGGAATCAAATTTCTACATTCACGCAAGACCCGGATGAGTCACTGTACGATGCTTGGGAGAGGTTTAAGGACATTCTTCGACAATGTCCTCAGCATGGATTCGAACCTTGGGTTCCTGTCCAATCCTTCTTCAATGGAGCGAATGAGTCGACGAGAGGGAGCATCCTCTCTGCAGCAGGAGGCGATCTCATGGACAAGACTGTGCCTCAAATCACGAGTCTGATCGAGCATCTAGCGAACAACTCATATCAATGGTCTAAACCCCGCCAAAAGGCGGGAGGTAAGTTTATGTTGATGCAACTTCTTTATTTTCGTCTAAACTTGATTCTTTAACGCAAAAAATGGACCGATTGAGTTTGCCACCAAAACCCTCCGACCTGCAATGTTTGTCAGTTGACCGAACACGAAACTTTTACTTGCCCTACCGGTGGAGTTAGTAATGAACAAGTCCAACAGGTCAACTATGTTGGCAACCAAAGACACAACTATGATATGAATTCCAATACTTACCATCCTGGACTTAGAAACCTCCAAAATTTTTCCTATAGGAATGACAATCCTACTGGTCCTCTTCAAGGACAAGGACAAGGACAAGGACAACAAAAGTATGTTCCCCCACCTCAAAGACCACCTCAACAAGGTCCTCCTCGAAAATCTAACTTAGAAACCTTGATGGATAGCCTTATCGCTGGACAATAGAAACAGGAAAATGTCATAAAAGACTTGATGCAAAAGGTGGAGGCTTTATCAACCCATAATAAGATTTTAGAAAATTAGATCGCTAATTCAGCTACTCCCTCTACCAGTTTACCACCTCAACCTGTTCCTAATCCGAATGCTCAATGTAACACTATAACTTGTGAGGAGGTGAACCTTGAGCGTGAACCTTTAGGAGAACATATTTTTCATGGTATGGACGAGACCTACCTTAAACCAGAACCGTTGGAGGGAATTCAAACTCCCTCAATTATACCTAAAAAGGAAGACCTAAGTGACTTTAGGATACCTGTTCAGTTAGATGGCAAACCCATCAAGTATGCATTATGTGACACAGGATCCGAGGTGAATGTTTTGCCTAAGTCTTACCTAAGGAAATATGAACATAGGGAATTAAGGGTGACTGATAAGATTCTTCGTCTAGCAGATAAGACCCCTAGGAAACCTCTAGGAATCTTATATAACACTCCCCTCCAAATAGGGGAACATGTTTTTCCTGTCGATTTCTTGATTTTAGATACAGGAGAAGATCCAGAACCAGAGATTATTCTAGGGAGGTCTTTCATTTCAGATGTCAATTGTAAGATGGATATGAGGAAAGGAACGATGATCATCGAGCTAGGAAAGTCGATGACGAAGTATGAAGTACGAAGAGACAAGTTAATTCAGAAGAAAGTTTCAAAGATGCTTCACGATGATGGTGATCCGGTTCCAAAACGGATCAAGGACCCCGACGAGTAGGGTCCGTAACGTCGAGCTAACGACGTTAAAGAAAGCAACTCCGGGGAGAGACACTGTTATCTGAAATTTACTCCTCCCCACATTTTTATTTATTTAGCACTTTTATTTTAAATTTTTACTTTTTAGCGTAATTTTTAATTATGAAGTTTACTAATGTTTTTCTTTTAAGTGTGTAGAAAAAAAAGATGAAGATTCAAGGAATTTAAAGCTTTTATTAAATTATTATTTTTAGTCTAATGAATTTTATGTTAGTAGGGATTTTTGGTATGTTAAATTGTAGGGAAAATAAGGAGCAAACAAAGGAAAAAGTAGAAAACAAGTCAAAAGTTGCAAAAATTAAAAGCAGCAGCGTTAGGTAGGAAAACGCAGCTAGCGTTTTCCAGGCGCTGGCTGCGTCCCAGACATAAAGTTTGGCCGCCTGATTTTTACAAAATGCAGGCTGTGTTTTGAAAACGCAGGCCGCGTTTTTCAATTTTTCCAGAAAATTTTGCCCGCTTCTTCAATTGCTCGGCCTCCTCTTTCTTTTCTTTCAAAACAAACCTCCCCCTCTTTTTCCCTAAACCTCCCGAAGCATCTCAACCACCAGGATCGAGCCATACTAGCCCTCCCCCACCGACTGAGGATCCTTGATCCTTTACTTGACCTTACCCTTCGTCGTTGTCTTCTGCATTGAGGACAATGCATCGTTTAAGCATGGGGGGTTGAATACTCTGTGAATATTTTTCTTATTTCTATGTTTTTAGTTTATTTTTCTAGTATTTTCGTTTTTCTTTTTCTTGTTTCATGCTTATTTTTCAGTTTTTAGTTTGAATTTTCTTACTTTTAGTGTGTTTTCTTTTGTTGAGTTTTTAGTTTGTGTGTTTCTTTAATTGTTTTTAGTTTTCTTTTCCTAGTTTCTTTCTAGTTTTAGGATTGCATTCACCTATATTGCATTAGTTAGTAGCATGTAGATTTTTCTTTTCTTTCTTTTCTTAGTTTGTTTCCTTTTATTTCTTTTGAATTCACTTTACTCAAAAACCCAAAAAAAAAAACAGAAATTAGAAAAAAACCAAAAAAATTAGAAAAGACAAAAAACCAAAAAAATATAGGATAGGACTAGGATTAAAACCGGAAACACTTTCGGTGATGATTCGTAAACCCTTCTTACTTTCAGTTTAACTTGCTTCGCTTAGAAAAGTCTGGATGAGTTCTAAAAAGTTTTTGAAACTTTTTCCTTCAACTCTTCTGATTTTGTTTCAAGTTATGAAAGCTGCATTTGACTACTTTGACTAGCTTAGAAAGTATTAATGTGCGTGGCGCAAATCTTTGGGCTAAGTTTAGTTGATTGAGCCCCATCCCGTGAGTCCACATTACCAAATTTACGAATTGATCACTTTTATCAATTCATGATTCCCTGAGTGACTCCACCATTAGTTGCATCTCTAGAACTTGTTTTGCATCTTGCTTGAGACAACATATTTGCATTGCACGATGTGACAAAGTGATTAAGGCATCCGTTTTTATTTTGTTAAACTAAATAGCCAAATAGCCTACCCTACATTATATTTACCGTTCTTTTGCCCCGCCTAGCCTTTGTTTAGCCTTCTTTCATGATTGAACCGTGACAATACAAGCCTTGGCCTCTGATATTCAGTATTCCTCTGTCTTGCTTGGTTGAATGAGAGTTTCTCGGTTTTTGGAAGGAACAGTTGGTTTGTGTATTTGTGAACGATTAATAAACACTTTCAAGGCCTCTAGCAAGACTGTTACTCGACTTCGCATTTTTTCACCTCACTCATGCATAGCTTGATGGGTTCCTCGTGCTCAAATGAAGTGTTTCTTAGCTCGTTTTTGTTTAAGCCAGGGTTCACTCGATTAGAATTAACTACTCAATCATCCATGCTCGATTTATTTAAGGAATTAATAATGGTGGTTCCTTTCCCTATTTTTGTGTCGCCCTTGGCTTGGTGAGGGCCGCAGGTTACATAGAGATTGGTTCCACACTTATTGCAGTTAACTTTTTGGCGTTGGGTTTTAGCATACTCAATGAGATTTGGTGTTAGTTTTTTCGGGAATTGAACGACCCATAACGGGGTTTACCATCCCAACATGGGCTAATCCATAAGCCTCATCATTACGAAAATGAAGTGCTTAAGGGGTAAGAGTGTCGCGCCGCTCATACCAACCTATGTAGGTGTACTAACATTAGTTAACTTTCCAATTTTATTTATTTTTATTTAGAGCATGGACATTCAAGATGCTAACGCTTTCCTCCTAAACCTAGACTATCACATGAACTCGTCTAGAAGTGAATTTCTAAGGATACCACATGGTTGCAAGTACAGGTGAAGTTATTATGTTTAGGAAAAGTAACGATTGAGCTTAAATCCTATCAAGCATTCACTAACTATTCCTAATTAAGCAATTCCACTATTCTAGCAATCAACGACACAACCATACATACAAACTACCTCTAGCCGATAAAACTTTTTAAAAATTTCGCCTAATTTAAATGGTAACTAAAGTTGTTTCTCTTCCAAAAACTGGTAAGGCATTTGTGCCACCCCACTCCCACACAAAAACTCTATAATGTCCTCATTGTGAATAAGGTGACATCACACACAAAAGAAAAACTCACAAAAGAAAAGAAAAACTCAAGCTGGCATGCATGCCACCCCCACTCCCACACAAAAAGGTTAACAATGTCCTCATTAGAATAGAAATAAAGGTAAGCAAGCACCCAAAAGAAATTTAAGAAACACACCAAGGAAAATAAAAAGAAGCAAAGAATTCAAGTTCACTAACCGTACTAAAAAGATAGGGGAACTATATTACCTGGTTGAGTACTAAGTATACCCAAACGATGAAATCTTTAGAAAAATAAAACCACCTTTGGAGCATCAGCCACTCCATCTCACCTTAAGATGCTAGGCACCATCTCAGAACCATTCAATGCCCGTAGTAATAAGTCATGCATCCTAGCATGCATCTTCAAGAGGTGAACATAAGAGCACAATCTCAATAGTACATCGGCAAATGTTAGTGCTCTCAACAGTTTATCGAATGCCTTGAAATAATCAGCAACATAATGAAATGAATGCACAAGATTTATTTTCTTAGGCAAGTCCTCTCGGTAGGTGCTATAGGGATTAGTGAGGAAATTATACCCTCCTAAAAGGCCTAGGGACTTTATGAACTCAGGTTCATGGGAAAGAAGTGTAGGAAAACAAATCACATGAAGGGAAGATGTGTAAACAAATTCAATTTCATTAGAACACACAATAGAATCCTCACACTCAACCTCCATGCAATTTTCATCAAATTCAGACTCCAATTCACAACTTTCATCCAATTCATCATATTCATCAGTGGGTGATAAGGAAAAAGTAGGGTTATACCACATGACAACACTTTCAATATTACAAGAAGGTACATCATCATCTTCATCAATTTCAGACTCATCAGAAGAACTATCAGTATCAGAAGACAAATGTACATCATTCAAAGCATCATCGAAAGTGAAAATAGAATGTTTACGGTCATAACCCATCATGAAAGACTCATACTCACACACAGATGTATCAAGATCCCGAGTTAGAAGAGAGGGGGAAGGAGCAACTATAGATGAATCCTCAGATTGATCAACACAATGAGATTGAGCATGTAAATGAATAGGATGTGGCAAAGAACAAGCACTAAACCCCTCATCTACAAAAGATGTGCCAGAATTAACATCAGAACATTCAATCCTCTCCTCACATAATGGCTTAGACACGGATGTGACTAATGATTCATTAAGCATATTTTTATGGAGCACATCATCACACACTAATTCACTAATTGTGAAATCCTTCTCCATCAATGGTGTCTCATCCTCAAGTGTATTCTCACTAGTGGGTGTTAGGTTTTAGGTTATCTATTTCCTAAAAAGATACAAATTAATTTCCGGAATATTCATAACGGTTATAAAACAATTAATCACAACAATTGCAGAGGCTTTAGTAATTATACCTGATCGCTAATTCCGACTGAAGAAGAGGTTGACCTTCCAGATTCTAATGCTAAAATCATCTACTGAAAAGTCCACGCAGCACTCTGGGAACCCGATTGCTAGATCGACCCGATCGAGACGAATTTCAATCTAAGATGTATGTATGAGAATGTTTCAGGAAACAGAGAATGTTTTATGAAACAAGAACTGCAAACTAAAAGAGAGAGGAACTCAGGAAATCACCCTGGTATCTCTCTAAGAGTCTTAGGCAGTTGGTGTAGAATAATCCCTCACAGAGACCCCTTTATATAGTGTTTAGAAAACCTAGGGAAAGGGTTCAAAACCCTAAAGAGCCGACTTAACACAACGGCGGATTTTTCAGGCCCAACACGGTCCGTGTTGAAACAACATGGTCCGTGTTGGCCTCCAGAAAGTCCATTAATTCGGCCAATAGACACCACGGACCGTGGTGTCTCATCACGGACCGTGTTGGGTCAAAACGGTCCGTGTTGAACCCAATTCAGTCCGTGTTGGGCTGTTTCTCACAGAAATCAGTTTCCAACTTTTCTAAATGTAATACAGTATTACTTAGGTTACATACATTGTTCCAGGGCACTGACTTGTGTGACCCAGTAGGACCAATTAATATACTTGTAAATAAACATATTTATTCACTAATTATAGAGGTCTCTAGCAAGACATATAATTACTATATTACTTTGTTTTAATCTCCGTGTATATCGAACATTGTTGGGACATTCCCAACAGTGGGCTCACTAACCTGATCGAACTCGGTATCACATGATTCTTCTCTACTTTCAACAGGTGAAGGGAAGGAGGTTTGGTAAATATAAACATTGGGCCATCATCCTCATCCTCAATTTCACCCACATGAGTATTATTCAATTTAGGTTTAGCATAATTAAACCCATCCATAAAAGCTTTGAATGCAGGGTATTCTGGGAAAGCATCAAATGAATGACCCCAAGCTTGACATACAAAACACTGAGGAGGAACCTCGCTATTGGGGCATTGAGAAGATTCACAAAATTTTCCACATATTCCCCACCAATAGATTGACCATTCAGATTTTGGGGGTACTCATGATATGGTATGGCTAAAGTCTGAGAGGGTGGTGCATAATAAGAAGGTTGGAAGCTAGTATTAACATTTTTTTGCTCAAATTCATAAGAATTCCTAGACAACCACTCAAGAAATTCCAATGCTTCATCTTCTCCTAAATTAGAATACCCATAATATTCTAAGAGATTACGAGTTTCATAATTTACACCCTCATACACAATACCCAAGATATCAAATGTATCATATGAGATACCATACGATTGACATTCAGCAAGATAATCCTGTAATCTAGCAAAATATCCCCAAAATATTTCTTGCTCAAATTGTGGAACCCTAACATTTGTCATAACTCCTTTTTTTTACTTATTTTTTTTGTTTTTCAATTTTTATGTTCACATTTTTTTCGAAATTAAATGACAACTAAGAAAGCAATAAACTATTTACACACAAACCAATAACCTAATCTACCAAATAAAGCCATCCTCGGCAATGGTGCCATTGTTCGGTCGTAGAAATTAGGGTTTCTTAAGAAGGGTGGTCGTATACGCAGGGATGGTGTGTTAGGTTAATAAGAAAATTGGTCTGGTAGGGTTTCAAATCGCGAAAAACAGTAAATAATAATAAAATTAAACTAAATTTGAATTAAAAACAGTAATTACTAACGCAAACATGAATCAAGAATTAAAACTTAATCTAGTCAAACATGAACTAGGAATTTATTAAGATGAACACTTAGCAAAATCAATATCATACAAGAACTAATACAAAAGAGACAGTAAATATTAACCAACTAACAACCTAAATTGCAAGAAGAAAATTATACTACTGGCAATGCGAAATAACGAATTAACTAACAAAATTAAAAGACTCGATGAAATTAAGGGAAAAGAGTATACCGACAGTCTTGTCTTCACTCTACCTCCTCTTGCTAGCATCACTAACTCTCCCGAACAAACAAAAGTCGTGATTCGGATTACTAAGAATTCCCCAAATCCCCACTTGGAAGAAGAATTTGTGAACCCTTAATCCTCCTCTTTCACTAAAAATTGAAATTTGGTTGTGAACTAATACTAATAACTCGAAGTAACAAGACTAGGAACAAAAAGCAAGAAGAACGAGAATTAAAAGCTTGAATTGCATTAAAGATTGAATGAGTGAATTACAATCAAAGAATAACGGTAGGCAAAACAATGAAAACTAAACCCTAGAATGATGATACTAAAAAAAACGAGAGAAAAAAACTAAACTGAATAAAAGTCCTAAAAAGCTCCTGATTTTTTTTTTGATGCGGCGACTAGGTCTTCTATTTATATGGGACGCTGGGATAAAACGCTGCCAGCATTTTGTTTTCCGCCTTTTTTGTTTGTGAAGCCAAATGCTGGTAGAATTTATAAACGCTGCCAGCGTTTTGTTTACTCGCCAATTTGATTGTCTCTGATTCAAGCGCTGCCAACGTTTTGTCCACGCTGCCAGCTTTTCTACCTTTGCTGTTTGGCCCTGGCAAGGGTCGAGAAACGCTGGCAGCGTTGCTGCTGCTGCTTGCTCTTTTTCGCCATTTTATCCACATTTTCCCTTCCTTACTTCACTTCTTCATGAATTTGGATTAAGACCTATTAATCACACCAATTTTCCAATCAAGTGAAGAAATCACAATAAAAAATACTCAATTTATAGTCTTAATTCGGCTCAAAATGAGACCGAACAAGTATTTATACTAGTCACATATAAGGATCAGGGGCGAATCCAGGATTTGAATCACTGGTGTCAACAGTAATGCATTAAAAAAATTAAAATTTAACAACCCCGAAAAGTTTAAACGATACCAAAACAACAAAGTTTAATATTAGTCATGTAAATGTTATTTAACAAAATACCAAAAAAATATGCATCTTTCTAAAATGGCAATGATAACATCATCAAATATCGTTCGGAAGACATCATTTTTTGTAATCGAGAGTATTACAAAACTTACATAAACGAAAACTTAACAAGTCAGTCTCTTGAATTCTAACTTAACCACATTGAGTTATTAATAACTTGGCAAATTAGACATTCAATGTTTCTATTAGTTATCATGTAAGTATTCCAAAGGGTTTTTTGCTATTTGAACACCGAAATTTGGGGGTATTTATTTTCTGGACCGCATATTTTAAAGTTTATATTTTGGTCCCTATATTTTGTCTCCGACAACAATATGGACACTATACTTTGTCTTCGACCAAAAGAAGTCTCGTATGAGGTTTGACTAATATGTTTCTTCAAGATTGCCCTTCAATTAATTTCTAGACATCCAAGTAAAGAGATGAGGTTTTCGATTTTTAATTTTTAATTTTTAATTTTTAATTTTTAATTTGGATTTTAATTTTAATTTTTAATTTTAGTTTTTGTGAAACCCTGAAAAATCCAAAGATGTTGACCGTGACGTCGTTAGTAAATTAGGATTGACTTCGTTATTTATTTTATTATTCGTTTATGTTTATTTTTTTTCTAACACTTGAGCTCGTAGGACCGTTGAGGGACTAACAAGGGTATATCGGTAATTTCGTGGGTTTAGTATTATTAGTATTACTCTAATTATTATTAATATTATTATGTGTATTAAAATTTGTAATTATGCGAATTTTAGTGGCTATGTGTATTATTATTATGATTATTATTATTACTTTTTGGTATTATTATTATTACTACTATTATTATAATTATTATTATTTTCAAAAAAAATCTGACTTCTTATTAGGTTGGATTAGGAGTGGGATTAGTTTAGTTGGGCTTTTTATTAGGTTAATATAAAAACTCCCCTCTCCCTCTCAAACCCTAATCTCCTCTCAAACCAAACCCTAACCCTAGCTCTCATCTTCTCCCCACCTCTCTCTCCTCTCTGCCGCCAACCGCCAGCCACCAGCAGGCTGCCCCCGCAACCACCGGCAACCACCGCAACCACCTTTTTTCTCTATCTTTTTCTCTCTTTCCCTCTCTTCCCTGTTGTCTTCGCACGCCCTTGCTCGCGCCACCGCACCACCAGGCCACCACCGCCAGACAGCCGCGCCGCCTCAGACCACCGCCACCACCGTCGGAAATCCGCGGTAACTACGCCCGACCCCTCATTATCGTTTCTTTCTCTCTCTTTCTCTTTCTCTTCTTTTTCTCTCTCTTGATCTCTCTCTCTCTCTCTCTCTCTCTCTCTCTCTGCAACTGCCCAGACGACCACCATCAATCGTCGCGCCACCCTGCGAACGCCGCACCACCACCCAACGCAGCTATCACCGCCGGAGTCGTTGCCGTACGCCCGGACTCGCGAAGAGCAACCCTGACGGTTGTTGTTGCTGTCGAGCCAGGTTGCGCCACACCTGACGTTTTGCCCTAGTCGAACGCCGGCCGCCACTCTCCACCCTCGACGCCACCGCCTCGACCGACCGCCCACACTCGCCGGAAATCGTTGCCCTAGCATCCTCTAACGTAAAACCCTAATTTTTTTTTTGTAACAAACTTTCCTTCTTGATCTTTATTTTCTGATATTATTTTCATTGTTATTATTATTATTATTATTATTATTATTATTATTATTATTATTATTATTATTTCTCGATTTGGTTAATCTTGTAATTTGGGTAATTAGGGTGTAAATTTTGCTAAGTTATTGTTGTAATTAATTGTTCTTGTGTTGTTATATTATGTGTAATTTTTGTATAAATTATTATGTGTAATTTTATGTTCTAAATTGGTGTATTAGGGTAGTAATAGTGGTAGTGAAATTATTAATGTTCGATTATATGAGATGCTTTGTTTTTTATGAGAATCATGTTAGGGTTTTAGATGACACTATTATTGTATGCACGAATTAAAAAGTTTAATTACCTAGATAAATTCTTGAATCGTTAGTTAAGTATCCACATGTTCTTTAAGTTCTTTCTCAAATCTTGATTAAGAAAGTTCATATTTTATAATCACCCATGTTGTAATTTTTGGATCTTGAAATAGTATATTGTAGAGTTCATGTTTAGGGTAATGTTGTTATTATTTCATGTATGCTTTTAGGGTTAGTGGAAATATTAAAGTTAATTTCATGTTTTACATTTTAGTTTTGATGATAGGAGGTTTGATGTTTGTACCTTAGTTGGATTAGGTTAATTACTTTGGATCTTAGTTACTGTTCTAAGCCCTAATTAGGACCCCGGGATCGATTGGTGGAAGTTAGAACCGAAAACTATAAATTAAATAAGAACCGGGATGGGGACATTTTTGTTAGTGTCTAAATATCGGGTCACCACGATTAGTGTAATTGTCCTTTGATCAAACCCTTTGGACGGGAGGTTCCTCTAGATGTTAGCTTTCATAAGAGTTTTGCGGAACGGACTTTTGAGTTGTATAGCTCGAGTTATAGTCGTTTTACCAGAACCTGTCGGAACTGGACCAGTTAGACGTTTTGGTACTTTTAGAGTCTTTCGAGGCTGATATGGGCTTAGTTGTCAACTTAAGAGTTTTAGTAGACATCCCGAGGTTTCCGAAAAGTTTAAAATCAGACCCATTAGATATCGGGAAGTCAAGTTACGACCCTTTTTATGTGTATGCTGTGATCTGTCTTGTTATGTGAAATTGTTAATAAATGTGTTGTTGATTGAAAAGGTTTACTTGGTGTTATTATACGATTACTTGGAATGTGTTAAGTAATTTAAAGTATAGATCCATGATTGATAGGAACCTATAGCGTTCCTAAGGGAGGGTTAGGTAGAAGGTAGTTAATACTAACTTCGAAGGGCGCGTTTTGATTAGAATAATTACTTTTATTTTAGGCCCGAGCTAATTCGCGTCATTAGTGAGCTCAAGTGTGTTTGTGTTCGTCTTAGCTGTGAAGTGAACTTAACCAGGTAATGTCTATGCTCTAATCCCCAATGGGATGCTCTTTAAATGTGTTTTAATGTTTTCTAATCTGTTTTGAGAATTGCATCCCGAAAGGGGACTATTGTTGAAATGTGACCATCTGTTTTGGATAACTGTTTGTAATTGTTGTACTTTGATTTATAAGTTGAGAAATTGAGATGGTCTTTTTTGAGTGGTTTTATTATTGGTTTTGATAACTTGGGTTGGGTTTGAGTGGAGAGCTGTGAGCTAAGCTTTGCATAAGATACTAATAATTCAAAGTGAAACATTAAGCGGGTTTCGGGGCATAACCCGGGGTTTAGGATTCGGTATCCTGCCGGGTTATAGACCAAGAGATCAGGGCTTCTTCCTTGATATAGGATAGTTTATATTTTTAATGCCTGTGGTAGGCGAATTCTGATGCTTGTGGTAGGCGAATAACTTTGATGCATGTGGTAGGCGAACTCTTTTGATGCCTGTGGTAAGCGAACTCTTGATGCCTGTGGTAGGCGATGTCACTCTAAGGGATGTGGTATCCCGCCCGCATAATAATAATAATAAAATATGGATTGGTTGGGTTGAGGAAAACAGTTAAGGGTTTAAAGGTTTGTGAAATGATTTGACTTGTTCCCTCTTCCTCAAATGAATTGAAATGAACTTAACTTGTTTTTAACGTTAGGGGTAGACATTATTGAGATTTCCCCCTCATTTTTGAAATGTTTTGTTTTTAGGTGAAGATCTATCTGCTGGGGACGGGAATTAGAAGTGAGGACCTCATGCTTAGAAGTCGTTGATTATGTTGCCTTTCTTTTGTAAGAAAGTTGAAGTTAGTTTGAGGTTTACTCCTAAGTATGAGTTTGTTAGTTTGGTTTACCGTTATCAGACAGTTGTAGTTTTTCCTTCTCGCCTTGTATTCCTTCGGGGATACGGCAGTGACGCCCCATAAGAATTATGAGTCTTCCGCTAATTTTGTCTGTTAACGTTAGTTTGACTTTGACTTTTCTCTATTTAAATTTCCGGGGCGTTACAAAATGGTCTTAGAGCTCTGGGTTGCGACCTAGTAGCTCCTCAAAGTCCATTAGGTTTAGTTGGACCGTAGGAAGCTAAATTCGGAGTGATGAGTGTAGGATGGGGAAAAAGGGTTTATGCTTTCCTATTATTACATGGTTATGCCTTTAATTTTTATGCTCCTAATATGCTCTAACCCTGTAGGATGGCTTAACGCGCACACTGTTATCGTCATCCAACCCCGTGTTTTCATCGTAATACTCCGATTCCTCCCAAGGGGAAATTGGGAACTCATATGATAAACTTCTACGACGAGATTGGCAAGTACACCAAAGACGTTCCGAACTCATGCCTTCGTGGTAACGAGGAGAGTCAGGCGAACGCATTCTTGCTCACACTTCGGGACGACCCTCGGTGGGGCCATACTGTACCATTATTGCTACCACCCCCATTCCCGGTCGAGGAGTATCCCCACCCGTGTTGTTGGTGTAAGAGGTACCGAGTGGAGTCAGGGCACCGAATCCCAGAAGTCTTCTCCAAGATTGTCGAGATTTGGAAGCGTGATGTGGAAGAAGTTCAGGTGAACCCAGCCCCAACACCTGTCATGAACATGGATCCCGAGAGTGACCCAGAGGAAGATCCAAAGGAAGATCCAGGGGAGGATTCTATGGAGGATTCTGTGCAGGGTTCTGAGCCCGAGGTAACCTCTAGAGTTACAGCTGCACCTGCCGATGAACCCGAACAGGAGATCGAACCCGAGGATGAGGTTATGGTGGATAGGGAGACGGAAGAAGACACCGAGGAGGAGCCTGGGAATGAGTCTGATGATCCAGAGTGGACTCCGGTTTCAGCTAGGAAGAACCCTCTGTGTAGGAAGATCATATGAGTGGAATAGTAACAATAGTGTTAGGATTGGGTTGCTATAAATAATAGTCTCGAATTTTGGAGATGTTAGTGTATATATGTTCTTCTTTCCTTTCAAATGATGTGTGATGAAACAGTATGTGAAAAATGATGCTATCGCATGAGTTTATTTGTTGAAATATGTTACAGTTTTGTATCTGTTTTAGTTGGGTTGAATAGCTTATCCCTAGAGTTGGTGAATTCCGTTGAGCGCTTAAACCTTAAGTAGTCTAAATCGATCTCTTTGAACCAGGATGTCGGAAACAAATGGATCTCACCCCAATAACGTTATCCGAGAGCGTACACCAGCTGCGACCGAACAGCGCCCTCGAACCGCGACTGAACTGCGCCAACATTTGGCTCATTTGATACCAGGGTCGAGTACAACAACACCGGGAAACGCCATTGCTAGCATGCTGATGATTGAGATGCTGAACAAGCACGAGGACCTACTGAGGAAAGTGGTGGATCGACAAGGAGGAGGGAGAGAAGATGATCCCTCCGCTCTTCTCCAAAGGTTCAATAGCTTCAACCCGCCCACTTACATAGGGGTAGCTGACCCCAAGGTCTTTGAAGATTGGGTTAGAGAAATTGAAAAGATTTTTGACACAACCCGTTGTCCCGAGGAGCTAAGGGTGGACTTTGCTGCGTACCACCTGAAGGAGGAGGCCGATCTTTGGTGGGCCAGTGTGAAGGAGATACGGACTGAACCGGGTTTTGACTGGAACCATTTCAAGGTTGTGCTGAAGGATCGGTTCTACCCTATGTCCCTTCAAAAGGCGGAAGAAAAGGAGTTCATGAACCTACGTCAAGGAGAACTTAGCGTGCTCCCTTACTCCACTAAGTTCACAGAGCTATCTCGGTTTGCATCTGATTTGGTATCCAGCAAACAACTAAGGATGGATCGCTTCTGGGATGGGTTGAACTGCAAGATTAAGGATCGGATGTCATCACGTGAGTTCACGTCTTACCAGAACATGTTGAATGTTGCCTCACTGTAGAAAGGGTAATGCACGATATGGAACGACAACTTGGCATACAAGGGCATAAGAGGAAAGAGTCACCCCGTTTCAACTCACCCCCATCTCACCAAGAGAAGAGGTTCCGCCCCCACCACTGGCAGGGTAACCAGTCTTCGGGACATAAGCCATCGCACATGCCAATATGCAAGATTTGCGGACGACCTGGCCATTTCCCTCGGGAGTGTAGAGCGAGGATTGTAAGAGGGGGATGTTTCAAGTGTGGAAGTCCCCAGCATCATATAAAGCAATGCCCTCAGCTGACCTTAGGGGGCAATAATAATGGAAATAACGGAAACTGGAGAGCCCCGCAGTCAACTTATCAAAATGGGGGAGGCTATAACGGGAACCAAAGGCTGCAACAGCAAAACCGAGGTGGTCCCGGTGGAAATCAGAACAACCAAGGAAGGCCAGCAAACCCGCCTCGTCAACAACAACAACCGCCGCGTAACGCAGGAGGGCGGGTGTATGTGATGAGGAAGGATGAGGCTGAGAATGAAGCAGACGTCGTAACGGGTACCTTCTCTCTCCACCTCTACAATATCTCTGTTTTATTTGATTGTGGCGCTAGTCATTCTTTTGTTGGACGAGCTATAATAGAGAAGGCTAAGATGAAACCCTCGAAGGACAGTAAGCCTATGTTGGTTGCCCTACCCACCGGGGATACCATTAGATGTGGTGAGTTATATGGGGGATGTCCTATAGTGATAGCAGGTCAGGAATTTGAGGCAGACCTTTATATGTTTGACCTAATGGAGTTTGATGTTATTTTGGGAATGGACTTGTTAGCAAAGTATAGAGCTCAAATAGATTGCTACAAGCAAAAGGTGACCTTAGTAGGACCGAATGGAAGGAAGGTAGTGCATTGGAGTGATAGGCATCTTTAGAGTGTACGGATCATCTCTGCTCTCAAGACTCAGAAGTTGTTGAGCCAAGGTTGTGAAGGGTTTTTATGCAACGTAGTTGACACCAAGGCAGAGGAGCCTACAATTGAGAACATTCCAATAGTCCAGGATTTTCCTGACGTCTTTCCGTAGGAGATTCCGGGAATGCCTCCACTCAGGGAGGTGGATTTCTGCATTGATTTGGACCCCGGGGCCGCATCTGTTTCAAAGGCACCATATCGAATGGCGCCCGCAGAGCTTAAGGAGTTGAAGACCCAGCTGGATGAGCTGCTAAAAAAGGGATACATACGACCCAGCACGTCACCATGGGGAGCACCCGTACTGTTCGTGAAGAAGAAGGATGGTAGCATGAGGTTATACATCGATTACCGAGAGTTGAACAAGATTACCATCAAAACTCGGCACCCTCTACCTCGCATTGATGATCTCTTTGACCAGTTGCGAGGTGCAACGATGTTTTCGAAGATAGACCTGAGATCAGGTTATCACCAGTTAAGAATCAGAGATGAGGATATCTCTAAAACCGCTTTCCGAACTAGGTATGTTCATTACGAGTTCGTAGTAATGCCGTTTGGACTCACGAATGCTCTAGCCGCGTTCATGGATTTAATGAACAGAGTGTTCAAGCCATTTCTGGACAAGTTTGGGTGGTGTTCATCGATGATATATTAGTGTACTCAGGGACACGAGAGGAACATGCAAACCACCTGAAAGAGGTGCTGACAATCTTACGGAACAACGAGCTCTACGCGAAGTTTAAGAAATGTGAATTTTGGTTGGAGCAAGTGGCATTCTTAGGACACGTGGTGTCTAAGGAAGGAGTGGCAGTGGATCCTCAAAAGGTGGAGGCTATCGCTAAGTGGCCAACACCGAAGAATGCCACTGAGGTTAGGAGTTTTCTGGGTTTGGCAGGCTATTATAGGAAATTCGTTCAGGATTTCTCGAAAATTGCTAACTCGTTGACCAATCTGACTTGGAAGTCAATAAAGTTCACGTGGTCGGGAAAATGTGAACAAGCATTCCAGGAGTTGAAGAAAAGACTTACCTCGGCACCTATTCTCGCTCTACCTCAAGGGAACGAGGGATTTATCATCTACAGTGATGCATCACATGGTGGATTGGGTTGTGTACTCATGCAGGATGGGAAGGTGATTGCGTATGCATCCAGACAACTGAAGACACACGAGAAGAACTACCCCACTCATGACTTGGAGTTGGCAGCAGTAGTTTTTGCACTTAAGATTTGGAGGCATTACCTTTATGGAGTACACTGTGAGGTATTCACCGACCATCAAAGTTTGAAGTACCTTTTCACACAGAAGGAGCTAAACCTTAGGCAAACTCGATGGTTGGAATTTCTGAAGGACTACGAAGTGAACTTTCAATATCATCCCGGGAAGGCAAATGTAGTGGCTGATGCCCTGAGTAGAAGACCTTATCCTGCTGTGAACCACTTGATGATGATGCCGCACGAGCTGTGCGAGGAGTTTAGGAGATTGGAGCTTAACGTGGTGACACCAGGAAGGAAAGCTGTATTGAATACTATGGAGTTGCAACCTACTCTCATGGAGGAGATCAAGAGGACTCAAGAACTGGATTTGAAACTTGTCAAGATACGGGAGGAAGTTTTGCAAGGGAAGGCCCCTGGTTTCGTGATTCACGAAGATGGTACATTACGGTTCCATAACCGCATCTGTGTACCTAATATGGAAGAGCTGAAGAGGAAAATTTTAGAAGAGGGGCACAACACACCATATTCTGTGCACCCAGGGGGAAATAAGCTTTACAAGGATCTAAAGCAGATAAATTGGTGGAGTAATATGAAACAAGAAGTGGCAGACTTTGTAGCGAAATGCCTCACATGCCAACGGGTCAAGGCAGAACATCAACGACCTGCCGGACTTCTGCAACCGCTGGACGTTCTTGAGTGGAAATGGGACCCGATATCAATGGACTTCGTTGTGGGTTTGCCAAAGACCAGGCGAAAACACAACGCGATATGGGTAATTGTAGATCGGTTGACCAAGTCGGCTCATTTTCTAGCCATCGCCAACAACTGGTCCCTGGATCAGCTAGCTCAAGCTTATGTAAGAGTTATCGTAAAAATACATGGAGTCCTCAGTTCTATAGTCTCGGACAGAGACACTAGATTCCAGTCTGGTTTTTGGAAGAAGTTACAGGGGGTGTTTGGTACCAAACTCAAGTTTAGCACCGCTTTCCACCCAGCTACTGATGGGCAGACCGAGAGGACCATCCAGACCCTCGAAGATATGCTGCGAGCATACGCACTAGATTTCGAGGACTCGTGGGATGTCACCCTTTGAAGCTTTATATGGGAGGAGATGTAGGACTCCCTTATGTTGGCAAGACATCGATGAAGCTCTAACGACCGGACCGGACTTAGTACAAGTCACTACTCAGAAGGTTCGGATCATTCAAGATAAGATGAAGGTTGCACAAAGTCGACAAAAGAGCTATGCTGACAAGAGGAGAAGACCTTTAGAGTTTGAAGTAGGAGAATACGTGTTCTTACGGGTTTCACCTACAAAAGGAGTTATGAGATTCGGACAGTCGGGGAAGCTGACACCAAGATTTATCGGGCCGTATCCAATCTTGGAACGCATTGGAGAAGTTGCTTACAAGTTACAGCTGCCTGGAGAACTTCCAAGAGTGCATAATGTCTTCCATGTGTCACAACTCAGGAAATACGTTCTAGACCCAACTCATGTGATTGATCCTGAGCCGCTTCAGCTACAAGAGGACTTGAGCTATGAAGAGCAACCGCTGGAAATATTGGATCGTAGAGAAAAACAACTTCGAAGGAAAGTAGTCCCCTTGGTGAAAGTACGATGGGCAAATCATACCACAACGAAAGCAACCTGGGAAACAGAAGAAGAGATGAGAACGAAGTACCGTCATCCGTTTCACTCTTAAAGGTACGTCAAGTTTCGAAGACGAAACTTCTTTTAAGGAGGTAATGATGTAAAACCTCGAGTTTTAGGGAGGACGGAACCGTTAGGATTGTTACCGAATTGTTCGGTCTAAGTTTAAGTTTCGAGGACGAAACTTCTTTTAAGGAGGTAATGATGTGAAACCCCGAAAAATCCAAAGATGTTGACCGTGACGTCGTTAGTAAATTAGGTTTGACTTTGTTATTTATTTTATTATTCAATTATGTTTATTTTTTTTCTAACACTTGAGCTCGTAGGACCGTTGAGGGACTAACAAGGTTATATCGGTAATTTCGTGGGTTTAGTATTATTAGTATTACTCTAATTATTAATAATATTATTATGTGTACTAAAATTTGTAATTATGTGAGTTTTAGTTGCTATGTGTTTATTATTATTATGATTATTATTATTACTTTTTGGTATTATTATTATTACTACTATTATTATAATTATTATTATTTTAAAAAAAAAGTATGATTTCTTCTTATTGGATTGGATTAGGAGTGTGATTAGTTTAGTTAGGCTTTTTATTAGGTTAATATAAAAACTCCCCCTCTCCCTCTCAAACCCTAATCTCCTCTCAAACCAAACCCTAACCCTAGCTCTCATCTTCTCCCCACCTCTCTCTCCTCTCTGCCGCCAGCCGCCAGCCACCAGCCGGCTGCCCCCGCAACCACCGCAACCACCTTTTCTCTCTCCCTCTTTTTCTCTCTTTCCCTCTCTTCCCTCTTGTCTTCGCACGCCCTTGCTCGCGCCACCGCACCACCAGGCCACCACCGCCAGACAGCCGCGCCGCCTCAAACCACCGCTACCACCGTCGGAAATCCCCGGTAACCACGCCCGACCCCTCATTATCGTTTCTTTCTCTCTCTTTCTCTTTCTCTTCTCTCTCTCTCTCTCTTTCTCTGCAACTACCCAGGCGACCACCATCGATCGCTGCGCCACCCTGCGAACGCCGCACCACCACCCGACGCAGCTATCACCGCCGGAGTCGTCGCCATACGCCCGGACTCGCGAAGAGCAACCCAGATGGTTGCTGTTGCAGTCGAGCCAGGTTGCGCCACACCTGACGTTTTGCCCTAGTCGAACACCGGCCGCCACTGTCCACCCTCGGCGCCGCCGCCTCGACCGACCGCCCACACTCGCCGGAAATCGTTGCACTAGCACCCTCTAATGTAAAACCCTAATTTTTTTTTTGTAACAAACTTTCCTTCTTGATCATTATTTTCTGATATTATTTTCATTGTTATTATTATTATTATTATTATTATTATTATTATTATTATTATTATTGTTATTATTTCTTGATTTGGTTAATCTTGTAATTTGGGTAATTAGGGTGTAAATTTTGCTAAGCTATTGTTGTAATTAATTGTTCTTGTGTTGTATTATTATTTGTAATTTTTGTATAAATTATTATGTGTAATTTTATGTTATAAATTGGTGTATTAGGGTTGTAATAGTGGTAGTGAAATTATTAATGTTCGATTAAATGAGATGCTTTGTCTTTCATGAGAATCATGTTAGGGTTTTAGATGACACTATTATTGTATGCACGAATTAAAAAGTTTAATTACCTAGATAAATTCTTGAATCGTTAGTTAAGTATCCACATGTTCTTTAAGTTCTTTCTCGAATCTTGATTAAGAAAGTTCATATTTTATAATCACCCATGTTGTAATTTTTGGATCTTGAAATAGCATATTGTAGAGTTCATGTTTAGGGTAATGTTATTATTTCATGTATGCTTTTAGGGTTAGTTGAAATATTAAAGTTGATTTCATGTTTTACATTTTAGTTTTGATGATAGGAGGTTTGATGTTTGAACCTCAGTTAGATTAGGTTAATTACTTTGGATCTTAGTTACTGTTCTAAGCCCTAATTAAGCCCCTGACCTCGATTGGTGGAAGTTAGAACCGAAAACTATAAATTAAATAAGAACCGGGATCGGGACAGTTTTGTTAGTGTCTAAAGATCGGGTCACCACGATTAGTATAGTTGTCCTTTGATCGAACCCTTTGGATTGGAGGTTCCCCTAGATGTTAGATTTCATAGGAATTTTGCGGAACGGACTTTTGAGTTGTATAGCTCGAGTTATAGTCGTTTTACCAGAACGTATCGGAACTGGACCAGTTGGACGTTTTAGTACTTTTAGAGTCTTTCGAGGCTGATATGGGCTTAGTTGTCAACTTAAGAGTTTTAGTAGACATCCCGAGGTTTCCGAAAAGTCCAAACTCAGACCCATAGGATGTCGGGAAGTCAAGTTGCGACCCTTTTTAAGTGGATGCTGTGATCTGTCTTGTTATGAGAAATTGTTAATAAATGTGTTGTTGATTGAAAAGGTTTACTTGGTGTTATTATACGATTACTTGGAATGTGTTAAGTAATTTAAAGTATAGATCCATGATAAATAGGAACCTATAGCGTTCCTAGGGGAGGGTTAGGTAGAAGGTAGTTAATACTAACTTCGAAGGGCGCATTTTGATTAGAATAATTACTTTTATTTTAGGCCCGAGCTAATTCGCGTCGTTAGTGAGCTCAAGTGTGTTCGTCTTAGCTGTGAAGTGAACTTAACCAGGTAATGTCTATGCTCTAATCCCCACTGGGATGCTCTTTAAATGTATTTTAATGTTTTCTAATCTGTTTTGAGAATTGCATCCACTATTGTTGAAATGTGACAATCTGTTTTGGATAACTGTTTGTAATTGTTGTACTTTGATTTATAAGTTGAGAAATTGAGATGGTCTTTTATGAGTGGTTTTATTATTGGTTTTGGTAACTTGGGTTGGGTTTGACTTGAGAGCTGTGAGCTGAGCTTTGCATAAGATACTAATAATTCAAAGTGAAACATTAAGCGGGTTTCGGGGCATAACCCGGGGTTCAGGATTTGGTATCCTGCCGGGTTATAGACCAAGAGATTAGGGCTTCTTCCCTGATATAGGATAGTTGATATTTTTAATGTCTGTGGCAGGCGAATTCTGATGCCTGTGGTAGGCGAATATCATTGATGCCTGTGGTAGGCGAACTCTTGATGCGTGCGGTAAGCGATGTTACTCTAAGGGATGTGGTATCCCGCCCGCATAATAATAATAAAATATGGATTGGTTGGGTTGAGAAGAACAGTTAAGGGTTTAAAGGTTTGTGAAATGATTTGACTTGTTCCCTCTTCCTCAAATGAATTGAAATGAACTTAACTTGTTTTTAACGTTAGGGGTAGACATTATTGAGATTTCCCCCTCATTTTTAAAATGTTTTGTTTTTAGGTGAAGATCTATATGCTGGGGACGGGAATTAGAAGTGAGGACGTCATGCTTAGAAGTCATTGATTATGTTGCCTTTCTTTTGTGAGAAACTTGAAGTTAGTTTGAGGTTTACTCCGAAGTTTGAGTTTGTTAGTTTGGTTTACCGTTATCAGACAGTTGTAGTTTTTCCTTCTCTCCTTGTATTCTTTCGGGGATACGGCAGTCACGCCCCATAAGAATTATGAGTCTTCCGGTAATTTTGTCTGTTAACGTTAGTTTGACTTTGACTTTTCTATATTTGAATTTCCGGGGCGTTACAGTTTTAGTTTTAGTTTTAATTTTAATTTTAATTTATCTTTAATTTTAATTTTTAATTTCCAAATGTTTAATTTTGAATAGAATTATAAAAATCTTAAAATTTTTATTTTTAAATTTTTTGATTTTTGATTTTTGTTTTTTGACTTTTTAATCTTAATATTTTAAGTTTTACTTTTTAATTTTTGATAATTTTCAATTTTTGATTTTTGATTTTTTTAATTTTTTAATTTTTAATTTTTTAGTTATTAATTGTTTATAATTTCATATTTCATGTTTTATAATTTTTAATTTTAAATTTCAAATTTTTAAAATTTAAAATTTAAAATTTAAAGTTTTTAAGTTTTTAAACTTTTAAACTTTTTAAATATTTAAATTTAATTTTTAAATTTTTAACTATTTTAATGCTTTATTATTTTAATTTATAATTTTAAAAATTTTTAAGTTCTTAAGAATTTGTAAATTATAAATTTATAAAAACTTTTAATTTTTTCATTTCATTTTTCAAAAACAGATATATATACTTACCAAAAGTTACCAAAAGTTAGAAATAATTACCAAAACTTACCAAAAGTAACATTTATCCTACCCACCATTTACAACTGAACTTTACAGGACCTTAGTTGTCAAAGTCTGGTCAATTTCAAAACAACAGTCAAAAGAAGGAAAAAATGATAAAAGGGCATATCCGGAAGTTTATGCAACAATTAGGTCTTCGCCGGAGTCAAACATAACTTTGGGACACTTTTTTTGGGTCCGCAAAGTATAGGGTCCTAAATATAAACTTTGAAATATGGGAGTACAGAAAATAAATACCCCCAAAGTTCGAGGTCTAAAAAGCAAAAAAACCCGTATTGCAAATCCTAATAATTGACAACGTTCGAAATCTAATGTAGTAATTTCGAAAGTAAAGAGAAAAAAATAATAAACTTATGATTGCAAGAGTAATGTTTAAGTCATTTATAAAAATCAACTAATAAAATTAACATTATAGAGTCCATTTAATTTAAATATATATTTGGGAAATTAGATTCTAATAATACGAACTTTTGGTCATATAAGACATAATAATACGAACTTTTGATTTGGTGATTAATAATATGAACTTTGACCCCTTGTTGCCCCCAATAGTACGCCACCAAGTTAAGTTGAACTTAACTCGGTGGCAGTCTGACGTGGCGGCGGAGACATGTGCCTGGTTGTTTTGACTTTGCCATGTTATTTACGTTGATTTAAAAAAAAATAGTACGAACTTTTACCTGTGTTGCTCTCAATAATACGAACTTTTACCTATGTAGCTTTGAATAATACAAACTTTTTTCTCTCTCTAAAAATCTCAGATCCCATTTTTTCTTCTTCATCTTCTTCAATCTTCACCCTCCTCATTCCCATAAAACCCAGAAAACTAGAAAACCCAGAAACCCCCTCCTCCTCTCTCTCTCTCTTCCTTCCTCTTCATTATCCCCACCTCTTTTTTCTCTCTCTAATAATCCCACATTTCCCTTTTGCATTTTCATCTTCTTCAATCCTCCACTTCATCTCTTCTTCATGAGCCACAACTTGATGCTCAAACTGGTCAACAATGGCGGAATGCCTTCTCAACTTCCCCAGCCACCCTTTTTTCCACTTCACTACTCTCCTTCTTCATCTCAACTCCATCACCCTTTTTTACCCAGATCTCTGCAAGGAGACCATTGAAGTCATAATGGGGAGAGGTTTTCTGGGTCTTCTCAACAATGGCGGAATGCAAGGAAGAGAGAGAGAGACGGGGGGTTTCTGGGTTTTTTGGGAATGGGGAGGGGAAGGATTGAAGAAGATGAAGAAGAAAAAATGGGATCTGGGATTTTTAGAGTGAAAAAAAGTTCGCATTATTCAGAGCAACATAGGTAAAATTTCGTATTATTTAGAGCGACATAGGTAAAAGTTCGTATTATTTGTTTTAAATCAACGTGGATGACGTGACAAAGTCAAAACAACCTGTAGACACCGGGATTCGCACCGATATAATCCCAACTTATCAAAGGTTCAATAAATCATTTGGGTTGGACACCAAGATGGATCATTGGGCCAATATCAGGGTTAAAACCCACACGGGTTATAATCAAAGGAGACGACCCAGAAACAGAACCAGCCCAAGGCGCGCCCCGGCCCAGTTGCTCCAAAACCCGCACGGGTTTTCTACCATCTGAAGCGCGTCGTTTTGCCTCGTCCACGTCAGCGATCCGTGTGAAGAATTATGAAACCCGCATGGGTTTTATCTTCCAGAAGCAGGCGCCAACATTTTGATCATCCCCCTGATTTTAGCCCATGCGCATTTGACTTCGCCTTGACTTCCCATAACCCGTACGGGTTTGATTTTGCATGGGGATGGAGGGAATGATCTAAGGGATGTGTCCCCTCCATTTCTCTCCTAAAACTCACCTCACTCACCTATAAATACCCCTCCATTTTCATCCTCACTAACCATCAACTATTATCATAACCCTACCTACACTCTCTTAAACTCTCTATTCTCATATTACCATTACCAAATTCTCCTCAAATCACCACCCATACATCACTTTTCCATCACCTCATACTCACCTTTCCATCCATCAAGTCAAGGCAAAGTCAAGGTTTCCGATCGACGCATTCGGGCTTCTAAATCAAAGAGGTTCGCTTTCATTTCCTTGTTGTTGTATTATTTATTCATGTAATTTGTATTTCGTTTCCTTTATATGAGCATATTTTGTAAACCAAAAATCTCATTTTATATTGCATGTTAAGAATATAAATTTGCGAAATCAATTAAACTTCTCCCCATTCTAATTTTCATTTTAATGTCGATTTTAGTAGAGTCTGTTTTCTAACAGGCAAACTCGAGAATTCTTATAATTCTCGAATTCGTAACCTTACCCCCGGACTTAGAATCAGGTTTCGTAGACCGGAGTTATTTTTATTATTTTCATGGTTTGTCGGTTTCCTTAAATCGGCTGGCGACTCTTATCACTTTTTATAAATTCTTTTAGTTATTTAAAATAAATGATAATTACACAAAAATCATTATAAATATTTTAGTACCACCTTTTATTAATCTAAGGTTACCCAAGAGAAAATGGGCCAAAAGATCAATAAAACCCGCACGAGTTTTATTAATCTTCATCCCATTTTCCCTGGGTCGAAGCTGCACAGGGCCCAATCCATGGAGCCATCAATTCGTGCGGGTTTTAGGGCTTCATGGCGGTCCCTTTGCTACTTCTTGGGCCCGGATGGAATAATGGGCCGGTACTAAATTTATTAGTAAATTATTTTGGTGTAATTTCAAATATTTTAATAATATAAAAGAATTTGTAAAATAAATAAAGTTTCATCACGCCGAAAATGAATTTCATAAAATAAAGATATCCTTATTTAAGGATTAAGCAACCTTAGTCGGCTCCCAATACCTTAAGTAGCGCATCACGGGGAAAAGCGGTCGCTTTCTCTCCCGGGGTAGTCCTACAGATTGGCGACTCCACTTTGGACTTAAATTTAAAAAGAGGGTAAAACTTGAAAAAATGGAATTAATTTGAAATTGTAAAAGGGAGAAGTTGATTTATTTCGCGATTTTATGATTCTTTTTAGGCATCCTTTGCATACCGGGCCACTAATCGCGTTTTTTGACACGTTAGCATAAAGGCGACGGTTTAGGTATACCTAGGTGATTCCCTCGAGAGCTTGTAGGCCACTACTTGTGTGATGCATCCTACATCGCCAAGTATTTGATCTCTCCTCTCCCCGCGTTACACTCAAAGGGCTTCCTTGAAGTTCTTTGAGCAATACCTCACACTCCTTACCTAAGGGAATTGAGCATCGGGGTGAGAACGTGCGGTAGACCATGTAATCCAACCATAGAAATCCATGAATATAGAGCCTTGGTTTAGGGTATCCCTTCATGTTGTATGCTATGTGCTATGTACTATGTGTATTCCCTCCCCTTTTCTTCTTTTGTTTTAGAGTCGACTCTAGTTTAGAGGTTTTGTTCCAGTCCATATAAAATTCATTGGGTTGAGAAAATGATTATTCATTAATTAGAATAATTAACCCAAAAGGCATCATGGTTAGCCCATGTGGAAGGGCTCATTTATGCTTGAAGGGTGATTATTTTAATTAATAAATAAAAATTGACTCGCCTTTGATGATATTATATGTCCCTTTACAAAATTCTCCTAACGAAGGTCCCAAAAATTAATTAAAAAAGTCCAACAAAGTTAACGGATAGCGTTTTAGATTGTATAATAGTCACTAAGCTCGAGAAAGTTAGTTTATCGATTTAATTAATAAATCCACCGCATTTATGGTCGACCTGTTGTTAGGCCCAACCATATTGAATTTGTTGTTTAAATCCATAAATTAATTATGACTCGCTTATTGTTGGCTTTATTCAATCCTTTACAATATCCATTTTCCTCGACTAAAATAAATAATTAAAGAAATAAAAAAAGAAAGAAGGTAAAAAAAGAAAACGGGTCGTCAGTCTTGTTAAACATTATTCTAGTCCGCATAATAGTCATTGTGGCTTGAGCTGTGTGAATTGTTGCGCTGAGTTACGGATTCTCCTTAAAACGGTCGGCCTGTGGATGGGGCCCATCTGAATTGAGAAACACTGACTTGAACCTATCAGCTCATGATTCGCTTGCTATGTTTGACTTAATATGACCCTTTATAATGTTTTGTCCATAAGTCTATATAGAGTTAGGCCATGCACTCCCAAAAAGTGGGTGAGTCCTTTGTGTCAGCATATATGCGTCGAGTCAGTTAGGCTCATATAGGTCTCTTAAGGCATGCATGCATCGGGTAGTATGTGTCAGACTACGTCATCAAGTGTCCTAACTTTGAATTTCCATGCAGGCAACATTGGTGATCGACTTCAGCCCGCATTAGAGATCCGCGAACTAGTCGTTTGATTCCAAACCCATATTACGATCCAGCTGCAACTAGTGACTGCATCATGTCTGGAGAGCAATTCCAAGAGATCCCGGTTCAAAGCACCGAAGCCAACATCACGAAGCATTTGGATGAGCTCTATACCAAAATGCAAGGACTTGTGTTTGCTAATACCCTAAAGCAGGAGCAGAAGATGAACAAATAGCTGAATGAACAACAACAGGTGATGGATGGTATGCTGCTGGCCATCACTAAGATTAACACCTAATTAGTGCTGAACGTTGAAGAGGATGACGAAGAAATGCATGGATACGAGTATGAACCTGAGATCATCAAGCTATCATCGAATTTGGAGGAATGGGGATATCTAATGCTAAGGTTAATACTCCTGAAGTGTCAAAACCTATAAGGGACCCCGCTGTTAAGGCCCTTGAGTAGAAGCTAAAGAGCCTGACTAAGGCAATGAGCACTGTGCCAGCCTTTGCCGACAAGTACCTGGAGGTTCCATTGCCTGTTCAGCCAACTCTGAAGATAGCTGACAAAGTTGAAGTGCCAAATATTAGGTTAAAACCTTCTGAGAACCCTATTCATCATATTGAGGAGTTCATGAGATTGGCACCTTTAAACCGAATTGATGTCAACTTATACTCTACCGTCTTCCCATCCGCCCTAGATGGTGAAGCAAAGGTATGGTATCATGCACTGTTACCTTAAATCAAAGCCAACTGGAGTGAGGTGTTCAAACCTTTCATCAACCATTACAGCCGCATCCAGAAGAAACAAGCTACGGTGGATGACCTAACCACCATGAACTAGCGGGATGATGAGTCCTTTATGGATTACTTTGAGAGATGGTATACGAAGTTGTCCCAATCAATGAGACAATCCCTCTCCGCCTACAGTTATCTACCTTTAAGCAAGGACTCAAGAGCAGTCTATCCAAGCACTTGGGGTACCATGTTGTTAAAGACTTTGATTACCTGAAGGACATTGGTGTCCAACTAGAGGCGATGCACAATGATAAGACCACTTCGCCTGCATGGAAAGGGTCCAGCTCCAACAGGAGGGCCACTAGTGCGGCTAGCTGTCCTCCTAAGATTATGGAGACTAACTCTATCCAACGCAAGGGGCCTTATGTACCAAAGTACAAGACTTATACACCGTTGGATGTTCCATACTCTCAGGCTCTCGACTGACTAGTCAAGAGGGTATCTTGGTTTTTCCCTTACCAAAAGAAGAGCCAGAAATCAAAGGCAGAAACTGGGATGCCAACCAATTTTGCCGCTATCACCGTTGCCGAGGACATGACATTGAGAAATGCTGGACTCTCAGGAACAAGATAGAAGATATGATAAGGGCAGGGACGCTACCAATGCCAAAAGCTGCCAGAAAACCAAACAATCAAAGTAATCCTATGTCAGAGCATGCAAAGGCTATTTTCTATGGGGATTTCAGCTTCGACCCCTCCGCTTTGATTATGGAAACATGTCAACTTGTCCCCGAAATAGTTGGGTTCCCTGAAGGTTTATTCATCCACGGTATTTGGGACAGTGATGAGGATGACGAACATGAGCACTCCGAGACATAATGGATGAAGACAAATGAATTAGGCAATGTGGCATTTCTTACTCGGTTTGGCTGCCACAACCATAGGAACACCACCATCCCAGTGGCTGTTCCTAACCATACACCAACGGTCGACAATGACAATCAGGTCTCCCATGAAGATACTCTTCTTTCTCAACTCAAAAAGACCAAAGCGGAGGTCACCATATGGCAACTCATATGCACATCGCATGCTCATAGATAGAAGATGTTGGATGCCCTTACGGCACTCACAGTACCGCCTACAACGACTCCTGAATCCTTAGGTGCTCATGTGACCACCCAACAGGAGATGATTACTTTTGGGATTGAAGATCTGCCTCAAGGAGGAGCATCTCACAACAAAGCCCTGTACCTTACATTGCAATTCTCCAACAAAACTATCCCATTGGTTTTGGTCGACAACGGTTCAGCTGTAAATGTGTCCCCTTGGAGGACGGCGCAAAAGTTAGGAGTTCAACAACAACACTTGGCTCAAAACGCTGTACAACTTAGGGCCAATAACAACTCACCTCAGAGATCAGTTGGATCCATAATATTGCTCATTACTACTGGCAGTATTATTCGGAATGTGGAATTTGTGGTGTTGGACATTCCAGCCTCCTTCAATTTGCTACTAGGGAGGCCGTGGCTTCACGAGTGTAATGCTATAGCATCCACTCTGCATCAAAAGGTGAAAATGCTGGTTCAAGGTCAAGTGATCACTATCTCGGAGAGTCTATCAATGCTGTTTTCACTCATAAACAGTCAACTCTTGAAGTGGAGCACAGTTCAATGGATGAAGAACTCCACAACTTTGAGCTTATGGCGATGATAAGCCGGGATGAAGAACCCTTCGACTTTGATCCCTACTCAAATCCCAAGGTACATGCTATGCTCAAGAGACAAGGATATTTCCCTGGGATGCCGCTGGGAAAGAATTCGAAGAATAAAATTCCTCTTATGCGCAAGATCTTTAAGGAGAAGGGAAGGTTTGGCTTAGGCTACAAACCAACTGAGAAGGAGGTCAGGCTCACAAAGATGGCTATCGTGGAACAAAAGAGGATGGACAATCCTTCCACTTTATTCCAGATGAAGCCCTATCCACTTACTCTGAATGGGCAGTTTGTTAGGGAAGGTGATGACTTCCCCTACTATGGGTTCCTTGAGCCATTTTATCTGAAGAACAAAGGAATTCAAGTCGTTGGACTAGAAGCCTTCAATGATTGCTCCATTAACATGGCTACTGTCTTTGTTCCCGCTCGGGACAAACAGCCTCCATTAGAATCGACTCATCTTGCTGGGAGCAACATTTTTGGCATGCTGTTTGGACAAGAGGCTGTCCAAGAGAAGTCTGAAGCTAATGTTGTTATTGCTGCTTTGTCCAACATAAGCTTCAACTTGAGCCTCATGATCTCTGAAGGAGAAGAAGTTAAGGGAGTCTCGTGGGTTGATGCTGAGGAGAATAATTTTACTTTATCTGTAGAAGAGTCTGTTCCTAAGGACATAGAGTCAGGTCTTAAGGGTCTAGAGTCAAGTGAGTCTGGGCTTGAGTTTACTGGCGATGTATTCCTTTCTGCATTCAATAAGATGAACCTTTCTGCTTACTCTGATTCTTCTTTCCCCTCTTCCCTAAGCAGCTGCGCCAATGACAATCTGAAATTTAATGAACCCTTAAAAGAATTTTCCAATGAACATGAGCATAATATGGCGGTGTTAGAAGACACCATCACCATATATGTGGGCAAAGAAGAACAACCTCGGGAGTTGAAGTTAGGTAGCTCACTCATAGCAGAAGAACGGGTAGCATTCACGGAGCTTCTCAAGGAGTTTGTGGATGTATTCGCATGGTCCTACGAGGACATGCCTGGGATTGACAGGGAAATTGCAGAGCACACCATACCTTTGCTTCCTAATGCAAAACCAGTTCGACAAAAGTCTAGGAGGATCAAGCCTGAATGGGCTGAGAAAATTGAAGAAGAAGTGATCAAACAGCTTAACGCTAAATCCATCAAAGCAAATCAATATCCTGAATGGATTGCTAACATCAATGGGAAAGTGCGCATGTGTGTAGACTTTCGAGACCTCAATAAAGCCAGTCCCAAGGATAGTTTCCCGCTACCTCACATCAATGTATCAGTGGATAACACTTGCGGGCATGAGCTCCTGTCCTTTATGGATGGATATGCCAGTTACAATCAAATTAAAATGGTAGAAGAAGACATGGAGAAAACGTCATTTACTACACCATGGGGAACGTACTGTTATGTGGTTATGCCTTTCGGTCTCAAAAATGCCGGAGCGACATATCAAAGAACTGCCAACACCCTACTTCATGACATGATGCACATAGAGGTAGAGGTTTATGTGGATGACATGATTGTTAAGTCCAAAACAAGGGAGGAGCACATTCCTAACCTCCGCAACTTCTTTCTGCGACTTCGCAAAGACAAGATGAGGCTTAATCCAGCAAAGTGCACTTTTGGTGTTACCTCTGGGAAACTGCTACGGTTTGTGGTTAGCCAACGGGGCATTGAAGTTGACCCTTCAAAGATAAAGGCTATCCAAGAGTTGCAACCACCCAGGACAAAAAAAGAGATAAGAGGCTTCCTAGGACGAGTTCAATACATCAGCAGGTTCATCTCAAAGCTCACCATGACTTGTGAACCTTTATTCAAGTAACTAAAGAAAGGAAGCAAAATAGAATGGGACGATCAATGTCAAGCGGCCTTTGACAAATCAAGGAGTATTTGCAACATCCTCCAGTCCTCATGCCGCCAGTACCAGATGAGCCTTTACTCCTTTACCTTACCGTGACTAGCTCTGCAATGGGGGCTATGCTAGCTCAGAAGGTTAAAGGTCAAGAGAGCGTCATCTACTACTTGAGCAAGAAGTTCATGGACTATGAAAGTCGATACGCAGACATAGAGAAAATGGCTCTCGCATTAGTATGGGCCACCAAGAAGTTAAGGCATTACATGCTTTCACATATAGTATATATCATAGTTGAGAATAATCCATCAAGTTCATCATGGAGCAACCTACCATCAACAACCACATCGCTCGATGGGTGGTCATTCTTTCAGAGTTAAATCTTCAGTACCTGCCTCAGAAATCCATCAAAGGACGGGTTGTTTCAGATTTTCCTAGCTACTTCACCATCACAAGAACCTCCAAGCACTCACTTGGAATTCCCAAATGAAGATGTATTCTTCACTGATGAAATAACATGGGAAATGTACTTCGACGAAGCTTCTAACCAAATGGGCTGTGGAGTAGGAGTTTTATTAATCTCTCCAGAAGGGGTACATGTCCCTGTATCTGTAAAATTAGATTTTGATACTACTAACAATGCCACGGAATATGAAGCATGCATCAAAGGTTTGCAAGCTGCCTTGGCTCTAGGCATACAACATGTAAAAGACTTTGGAGATTCTAGCCTCATCATTAATCAGGCTAAAAATACATGGAAGGTCTGGAATGAATGTCTTATGGCATACTAACAGAAGCTCTTGGGATTTGCTATCCAATTTGAGCAAATCAACTTCCAATACCTCTCAAGGGATCACAATGAGTTAGCTGATGCTCTAGCCAAGTTGTCTTCAATGATATCGATACCATCAGGCACACTCCAATTACCAATAGTAGTAGAGTGACAGTCTAAACCAGAATACGCTTGCAATATGGAGACACAGAAAGAAGAAACTGAGGAATGGTTTCACGACATATACCATTTTCTTCGGAAGGGAGAATATCCAGCTGAGTTCGATGCTTGAGGACAGCGAGCGATCAGGTCTCTAGCAGCATAATACTGCTTGATCCAAGATCGTCTTTACAAGAAATCACCTACGGGCATTAATTTACTATGCATCAATGCTAAGAGCGCAAAGGAGGTCATGGCTAATATACATGGAGGAGAGTGTGGGCCTCACATGAATGGGTGCATGCTGGTAAAGAAGATTCAAAGGGCTGGTTATTATTGGACCACTATGGAGGCAGATTGCATGGAGTTCATTCGAAAGTGTCACAAATGCCAAGAATATGCCAACCTACAACATCAACCCCCATCATATCTAACTACTTTGACATCTCCATAGCCGTTCTCAGTATGGGGTATCGACATCATTGGCAAGATACACCCAACCGGAACAGGAGGGCATGAATACATCTTGGTAGCCATCGATTACTTCACTAAGTGGGTAGAAGCAGCCTCTTACGCCAAACTCACATCCAAGCAAGTGGCCAAATTCATTCTCCAAAACATCATATGTCGATATGGGGTGCCTCATGAGATCATTAGTGACAATGGAAGCCATTTTCGAAAGGAAGTAGAAACTTTGCTCGCCACTTATAAAATTCAGCATTACCAGTCTTCGCCATACCGACCTCAAGCTAATGGAGCTGTAAAAGCGGCCAATAAAACAATGGCTGGAATCATCAAGAAAAAGGTTGTAACTTACAAAGATTGGCCTGACAAGTTGACATTTTCCCTGTGGGGATACCGAACCTCTATACGAACTGCTACAGGTGCAACACCATATTCTCTAGTCTATGGGATGGAAATAGTCCAGCCAATTGAAGTAGCAATTCCTTCGCTACGGATAGTGGCAGAAAGTCAATTGCCAGAAGCATAATGGGCTAGGGCAAGGATCGAGGAGTTAATGTTGATGGATAAAAGGCGATTGAAGGCGTTGCATAATGTGCAAGTGTACCAAAGCAGGATCACTCGTTCTTTTAATAAGATGGTGAAAAGTCGTTCACTTCAAGTAGGTGATTTGGTGCTTAAGGAGATGAGAGCACCCATACAAGATCCAAGGGGAAAATTTGCACCTAATTGGAAGGGTCCTTATATGATTAAGGACATTTTGCCAGGAGGAGCAGCCCAGCTTGCTACTATGGATGGAGAAGATGTAATTCAACCAACGAATTTGGATCAGCTCAAGCGATATTATGCTTAATATAACCAAGCAACTGGAAAACCAATTTTCAGACACTTGGAATATATTCAATAAATGCTCATTTATATAAGAAAAATAAAGTTTGTAAGAATACAATAATTGTGAACAATATTGCTTCTTTATTAATTAATAATGCAAGTACACTACTTGTAAATAAGAAAATTCAAAAGGCATAATTAAATAAAAGATTATTCTGGCAAAGCAGTTTCAGTTCCTTCACTCCCGTCCATCTTCTAGTCTTGCTTCACTTTCTCTACTTCGCCAGTGGTCTCATGGTCAATCTCCATGTCTTTAGGACCGTTGAGGGCTTTCTCTTTGTCATTGGGCTTATAGACCCGCCTGCTTGGTTTTCATGTCTCCACTCTCGGACTAAGCCTATCTTTCACCGAATCTTTTGCACCAAGGCGATCCTTTACTGATGTACGGGGACCCAATCGTTCCTTTGCAGATACTTGCCTTCTCCTCGCCTTTCCAGCACGGTGAGATTCAATAGCTGCAATTAGCCATCCACGGTAATCAGCATCGGCAATATGAGACACGTGTGCCTTTGGAAGGGCTTTAAGAGTTGGCCTTCTTTCCCAGTATTTTAGCCACGACTCTATCACTGAGTTTTGAAGCTTCAATTGTTCGGGAGCTTCACACAATAGCTCGGGGATATTCTGCTCGCGACCCATCTGCCGCCTCACTCGCGCTAGAAAATAGAAGGTCATGTGCGTTAAGCCGGCAAGGCACACATAGGCATTGCGAGAATCATGGGTCATGTACTTAGAAATGTGCCATCGTTCGATCCACCATGTGATGTCGTGAGGTTCCTTCAAGAAAGCAATCCACTCTGTTACCAAGTGGAGGTCAGTGTACTTCCTCTTTCTCTAACAATAGTTCGCCATCACCGAAGAAGTTCGAGGTTCTTTGATGAGGCCCCAGTTTTCCATTAACCAGATCTATCCATAAAGTTAGCCAGGGTAAGATTGCATGCCAATTATCCCAAACTAACGAAAAAAAAATTCAAAACCCACGCGGGTTTTACAGGAAGCAGGGATAGAAAGTCAATAGAAGAAGGAAGGAAGAGTGACATACCTGAAATAGCAGGGGGCTTCCTCGAAAATCATGTTCTGGATTCGGATCATCCAAGCCCATCATGGTTTCCGTTAACATTAGAGGTACGGGATTGTAGCCCCAGGACATGTCTTCAACGATTTGGATCAAGTTTGCCTGTCCGGTTCTCTTGCCACCGTGGTAGAAGCAAAACTCGCCGAGGAGACATAATACGAGTACTTGCACTCATATCACCAGGCCATATTCCAAGGTTTCGGGAGATTGAAAATATTCAACTGTGGTTTGAAAGTGTACCATTTCACCAAATATTGCGCTTCCGATGACCCGAGAGGGAAGACATAAGAGCTCTTTATATTGCTTGGGGATGTCAGTTGGCATTGGAGGTGACGTCGGCCAAGCAAAATGGTTTGTCCCAAGAATTGAGGACCATTCCTCCGGAAGTGGACATAACTCTTTCCAAGTGAAACGAAAAACATGCATTTTCAGATCCCCAAAAAGTCTCCGCCGCACGGAGAAAGTCGTGATTGACTCTCAATTCTTGAAGGATCAACAAGCTCGTCAATTTTTATCTTTCGAGCTCCTTTTTCTCTTCCTTGGACAAGGTGCTCATCCAAGTTGCAAGCTTCTTCTCAAACGCCATGAGAATTGGGAGGTTTTTTCTTTGTTTTTTTTGGAGAATATGTGATGAAGACTTTGAAGTGATGATGAGGAGTGATGATCATATGCATAACATGAGGTATTTATACACCTTCATGTATGATAAAAAATAGAGAAAAGCAGCCAGCAAGTAATCATGTAGCCATTGCACTCCAATCCCATGATTTGTGCCATCTACAATGGCTAGGAAAAAAAAGGAAAGAAATCAAAACCCGCACGGGTTTTGATATTCCCAGACCCAAGCGCGCGCCTGTCCAAGCTCAGGCCCATGGCCTGCTGAGGAATAAAACCCGCGCGGGTTTTCTGACGACATGGGTCGCCTTCAGCAACTTAGCCCACCTGTTTCTGATTGTAATTGGGCCCTGTGAATTAAATCGGCCCATTCATGTATCTCTGATGTTTTGGATCCTGTCATTGACCTAGTGATGCTCGGTTCTGAAATTTTTGCTAGAGTTTACTCCGACACTTAAATTTTATATTTTTCTTTTATTTTTTTTTCTTTTTGGGGAAGCGTGATTAATTTGGGATTAATCCCGTCATGTAGAAAATCATTCAAAAATGCGTTAATAAAAGTAAAGTCGTGCATTCACTGAGTCTTGCATTCATAAAGAGTCTTGCATTAAAATAAAAAAAAAGGTACAAAATAGTCTTGCATACAAAAGTCTAAATTGCATAGAGTCTTGCTTGGCATCAGTCTGATCACCATAAGGAGCCCGAATCGCCGCTATCTTCAATCAGATTGTTACCAGCATGAGAAGTCCCAGCGTTGGAGGTACCAGTCGTGCCAAAATAGGTATCCCAGGAATAGTAGTCGGGACCAGGAGCCGTCTGCGGTGGCCCAGACAAGGGAACTTCAGAAGGATGTACGCTCGATGGTGATGATATGGAATACTCCTGCGAAGCGGCTAACCATGAATGATCAGGAACGTGCCACTCAACAGAATGGGTAGGCCATATAGGACCAGTTCCGTAACCGGGGGCTGGCCAACCAGAAGAAGTAGATCCTCCCAACCAAGAGTGTTGAGGTGCAGACCACTCTTGCATACCAGTAGGCCATGAAGGACCCATCACAGGGGTCGGAACAGGCCATCCAGCAGAATGAGAGCCAGAGCCAAAAGAGGAGGCGTCCTATGGTGCAGGACGTGAAATAGCGTCATCCGCTAGGGCCCGACTGCCAGGATACCCTACGGATGCACCTGAATCATGGTCCCTCACCACTATCTCCCGACAACGACGAGCAGAACGCACTAAAGCTGGAGTGCGACGAGAATGAGAAGGCCGGTAGGTAGCGCTTGACTCCAAAGCATCTTCCACCCAATAGGAATGAGGCTGAGTATCACCACCATACCCAACACTGTGATGTGACCCCCCTGACCAAGTTGTTCCTCCAAGGACATCTGAGCCATGTCCTCTTCAATAGTACGACGATCTCTGCTATCGGATCTGCTACGATGAGACACAGTTGAATGGTGACCCTCGATCATAATGCCTTTACCATGACCCTCTGGCACAACTGCTAGGGGAGGACGAGAAGACCCACCAACTTCGTCCTGAGATCGGCCCCAGGAAGAATACTCCCCTACCGAAGAACGATGTGGGGGCTCGGTGGGACGGATTCCTGCAGTAGAACGTCGAGGTGGCTCCCGAGGAACAGACTCTGCATCGGCCTCCATATCGGCCCTTCCGATGGTATTCCCGCGATATCTGCCTGAGCCGGTGAATGCCCGGTCAATGTGCTTCAACATAGTACTCCACTCTTTGGTCATTTTTCGGAAGAAAGCCCATCTTGGCTGGAAGATAATGAGACCAAGGTTATACATGCATAAGCGGCATATAGGATAAAAGGAAGCAACATGAAATGAAGAATTACCGGTTTCCGATTGAATTCTCGGAGTGCAGAGCATTGATTGCTCGTCTCTACATCCAAGAAGTCGCCTATCCTTCTTCTCACTGGTGGGACCTCCACCTCAGCGGCCCTAGCATAGGGCCCCAGCTATAAACTTTATGGTTAGGAAACAGCCAAAACATGACAGCTATAAAGGAAGAAGATACGTACCACCCGGGGAGCTAAGCGGCTCATGTAGCGTTGAAATTCCTCATTGAAACTGCTCCTGCGAAACGACATGCACGAAGTTTCGGTTGTAATGCGTAAATAAAAAAAGAGAGCCATCATGGAGTCACACATACGCATCAAATTAAAGCATGCTTAAAATAATGAAAATCGACAAGACATGAAAAATAAGTTCGTGCTTGCTCATTTTTACATTAAACAAAGCATAAAAAGATGTTTTGGAAATTACCTTGTCGTGGGAACGGTAGAACCAAGCATGGTTCCAAGATTAAATGGTGAGATCCGAAGGATCAGTATTCGCACCTGGAATAAAGTTACGCCATGAAGACATTTCATGGGGCCATGCTACCGCATGAGGAAGAGGAGGATTCCTATGACCTCGGGGATGCATTTTCTAAAGAACTCAAATTATCTTCAAAGAGCAACTTTTTCTAGAGAGAGAAGAAAGAGCTAGAGAGATGAGGAAGAGTTGAAGATGTGAATGAATGAAATGAATGAGGCATGGTATTTATAAAAATGTTAAGTGAACATGAGCCGCTCGTTTCTAGGACCCGCCTCAAGATACCAAGTGCATTTCATTGGAAAAAAACCCAAAGGTCATCACTTTGCCACCCAAAGAGGAGACCAGGTTGCATGGCACATTCTCATCCACACGAGAACCGGGCCCCACTTTGATTCCCTTCACGAGGAGGAAAAAAAAAAAGAAAACAGGGCGAAAACCCGCGCGGGTTTTGGGTGATCAACAGGCCCATTCTTGCAGCCCAGCACCTTTCAATGGCCCAGTAGAGGTTATAAAACCCACAGGGGTTTTATACCGGCTAAATTCGACAAGCTAAGGCCCCACGGCCCACTCGAAGCGAGCCATGCAACCTAGACTGACGGCCCAAGGGTTCCCAAAATTCAGGTAAAAATCTGAACCCGTTTGCGTTTCCGAAAACTAATACTTATTTTTCTTGTGATTTTCAGGTCGCCACTAAAAAGGGACCAGACATCATCCGGTTGCCACATAAAAGAGCACCATCATCAGCAACAGTCGTCCAACGGATGCCGCTTAAAGGTCTCCGACGATGTTGGCAGCAACAGTCGTCCAACGGATGCCGCTTAAAGGTCTCTAACGATGCTAGCAACAACGGTCATTCAACGGATATCACTTAAAGGTATCCAACGACATCTTCAGCATTAGTCGTCCAACGGTTGCCACCTAAAGGTTACCGACAACCTCATCATCAGCAGCAGCCGTTCAACGGATGCCACTTAAAGGTCTCCAACGACATCTTCAGCATCAGTCGTCCAACGGTTGCCACCTAAAGGTTACCGACGACCTCATCATCATCAGCAGTCGTTCAACGGATGCCACTTAAAGGTCTCCAACAACATCTTTATCATCAGTCGTCCAACGGATGCCACCTAAAGGTTACCGATGACCTCATCATCATCAGCAGTCATTCAACGGATGCCACTTAAAGGTCTCCAACGACATCTTCAGCATCAGTCGTCCAACAGTTGCCACCTAAAGGTTACCGATGACATCATCATCAGCAACGTCACTTGGTCGCCACATAAAAGAGCACCGCCAGCATCAAGACAAACATCAAGTCGACTTTGATCTTCGTCCTATTCGGACTCGATCAAAGTGGGGGCTCTCAGTAGACACCGGGATTTACACCGATATAATCCTGACTTCTCAAAGGTTCAATAAATCATTTGGGCCGGACACCAAGATGGATCATTGGGCCAATGCAATAAGCGGAGCAATCATAAGGCGGCCCAGTACTTGGGTTAAAACTCGCACGGGTTTTAATCAAAGGGGGCGGCCTAGAAACAGAACCAGCCCAAGGGGCGCCCCGACTCAGTTGCTCCAGAACCCGCACGGGTTTTCTACCATCTGAAGCGCGTCGTTTTGCCTCGTCCACGTCAGCGATCCGTGTGTGGAATTATAAAACCCGCGCGGGTTTTATCTTGTTGTTTTATTATTTAATCATGTAATTTGTATTTCCTTTCCATTATATGATCATATTTTATAAACCAAAAATCCCATTTTATATTGCATGTTAAAAATATAATTTTGCGAAATCAATTAAACTTCTCCCCGCTCTATTTTCATTTTAATATCGATTTTAGTAGAGACTATTTTCTAACAGACGAACTCGAGAATTCTTATAATCTCGAATTCGTAACCTTGCCCCCGGACTTAGAATCGGGTTTCATAGACCGGAGTTATTTTTATTGTTTTCATGGTTCGTCGGTTTCCTTAAATCGGCTGGCGACTCTTGTCACTTTTTATAAATTCTTTTAGTTATTTAAAATAAACGATAATTACACAAAAATCATTATAAATATTTTAGTACCACCTTTTACTAATCTAAGGCTATCCAAGAGAAAATGGGCCAGAAAATCAATAAAACCCGCACGGGTTTTATTAATCTTCATCCCATTTTCCCTGGGTCGAAGCTGCACAAGGCCCAATCCACGGAGCAATAAAACCCGCGCGGGTTTTAGCGCTCATGGCGGTCCTTTTGCTACTTTTTGGGCCCGGATGGAATAATGGGCTGGTACTAAATTTATTAGTAAATTATTTTAGTGTAATTTCGGATATTTTAATAATATAAAAGAATTTGTAAAATAAATAAAGTTCCATCACCTTGAAAATGAATTTCATAAAATAAAGATATCCTTATTTAAGGATTAAGCAACCTTAGTCGACTCCCGATCATTTAAGTAGCGCATCACGGGGAAAAGCGGTCGCTTTATCTCCCGGGGTGGTCCTACAGAACCAGACGCGTGCCTCTGCCGCCACGTCAGACCGCCACCGAGTTAAGTTCAAATTAACTCAGTGGCGTACTATTGGGGGCAACAGGGGGCTCAAAGTTCGTATTATTAATCACCAAATCAAAAGTTCGTATTATTAAGTTTTATATGGTCAAAAGTTCCTATTATTAGAATCCAATTTCCTTATATATTTTTAACTAATAACTACATTATATATAATATATAATATATTTTATTATTCTTTATGGGGTCCATGAACTCCATTACTTCTACTGTAACTCCGCCAATGCAGTCGGGAGACTCGAATAGAAGAAAGTGGCAATTGATAAACAAAGTAGCAAAGAGGCCCTAGATTCGGAAAAAAAAAGTTTATAGATAATGGAAAAAATTCAGATAAATGTGTTCTTGGAGGTTCGAACCCAAAACCTGCATGGAATCACTGGTAACTAAAGTGTGACGCAAACCACTGTGTTGCAGAGAATAATAAATTTTCCCTTTCAGTTACATTGTATATAAAGCCTACATACATGTTTTTTTTCAAAAAATAGAATTTTTTTTCTGAAAATTTCAGTAGAGTCAGCTAACTGCACTGGCAACACATTGGATCCGCCACTAATAGGGATAGAAGTGGGTTCTGGACCCTACCCAAACCCGCTCGGACTCAACCCATTTAAGCAAGTCGGGGTCCAATTATTTTGGCAGGTCTAGGTTCGTATCGAAGCACGGAATGGACTGGACTCAAAATATATATATATATATATAGATATATATATATATATATATATATATATATATATATATATATATATATATATTAAATGAAAACCCTAGTGTATTTGTATTCTTAGTGTTGCATAGTGCGATAATCATGAATTTTGTGTTTTATTCATTTTGAGTTGTACAGTCGTTTTTGTAGAGTTGACGTGTTGATGAATTTTGTAATGTTTTTATGTTGAACTTCGCTTGTAGCCTCGTACATTGAACTAGATGTTTTATTTATATTGAAAATAGGTGTATTTAAATAAAATAGTTATTATTATACAATTGTGCACGTATAAAATTAACCCGAAAAATTAATAAATCCAGTAAACGAATGCATAAGAGTGTTGAACTCATTAAGGACCCGCGGACCCGGTGGGTCTGGGTCTGGGTTCGAGTTTTTTTATCCATCGGATAATCGGGTCGGGTCGGTGTCCGATTCACGGGGCGGTGCGGTGCGGTTTCGGTGTCTCGAAGCAGTGCACCGGATGAAACGGTGCGCTAAAGTCATAAACCGGAACCGGAACCGAATTACCTGGTTTTTCAAAACCGGTGCACCGGATTTAACGGTGCGGTTTCGCAGGTGAACCGGAACCGCATTAATTTCTTTCAACATCAAAAAATCTTTAATCAATAAATAAAAATGGGTTTGCTGGTGATACTGATAGCCATCGCTAATCGCGCAATCGCTTTGGATGGACTGTGGACTGGCCGCCATCGCTGCTTGGTGTTGGCCGCTGCCGCGCACAGCTGATGGCGATGCCGGGTCGCTCGCGCTTGTGGCCTTGTGCTGGGCCTACTGGCTGCTTTAATATATAACTCAAAGTCTGAGACTCATGTTCACTTCACACAAACTAACAAACATTCACAATTCAAAGTTCACACTTCACAGTTCACAGTTCACAGTTCACACCCCCACATCATAGAGTTACAAACCTCTTGAAAATCATGTCCAATTATTCATACAAACCTCAAAGTAGTTTAATGTATCAATAAAAATTACAAACTTGAAGGGTGGGGGTTAAAACTTTAAAATACAAGCCGATGGAAATAAACCACTAATCGTCTTCTAGAAGACTTTCATCAATTGCGATGATTGGTTGCTCTAAAGTAAGATTCTTCATACCTGTTAATGAAAGTAATAAACAAAGCAAAACATTAGTTCACACTTTATGCAAAAGTATTTTAACAAACCAATAATTAAAATAACTAACCAACCTTGTTCAATATTTTCACGGTTACTGATGTTCTCCTCATTGGTAATAGGAATATGGGACTTGCGAATCCAATCTTGTGCACAAACTAAAGCTTCCACCATTCGTGGAGTCAAAGAAGTACGAAAATAATCTAGAACTCGACCACCGGTACTAAAAGCCGATTCAGACGCTACAGTAGAAACTGGAATAGCAAGAACATCACGCGCAATAGAAGCAAGAATAGGAAGCCTATTATGGGAATCTCTCTACCACCGTAGAATGTTGAACTTTGGAGTATCAGCTTCTTGTGTGTCACCCAAGTATTTGTCAAGTTCAGTTTCATTCTCCTTACCTCCTTCACCAACATCCATCTTGTACTTAGCATTCATGATTGCTTCCAAATCTATTGATGGATCCTCACAATCCATTGGATGCAATGAACTAGAAGATCCATGAGATTGTTCTTTCTCATTGTCACGAGGTTGAGACTCATCATATGCTTCAAACAAAGACCGCAAAGTCACTTTGACCTTAAGACACAACAAATCAGCCTTCTCTTTATCATAAGTATCACGTATAACCCAGTTAGTATATTTCCATTTCTTTCTTGGATCAAGAACTAGGGTAACAAATAACAAAAGATTGGTGTTATTTACGTTACCCCAAAATTTGTCCCATTTACCCTTCATTGGCAATGCCATTTTGCGAATCCCCTCGTTACTTATGTCACAACACTGGGAAATGTAAGTCTTAACACCATATATTTGAGGCACATAATAATTTCCCGTAACAAAACGAGTACCTGACATCTTCAAAGTTGTCTCATAGAATAGTCTCAGAAAAGGCAAGAAACTCTTAACTACATCCCAATCCTCTGAAGAAGGCTCACCACCAAACTTCCTAACTTCTTTGTGAAAGTTAGGATCATAAGAGTACAAATTAAGAAAAGCCTTTTTAAACTTCAAAGCACTTTCAAGCATCAAGAATGTAGAATCCCACCTTGTTTCAACATCTAAACACACAAGACCTTTAGCTTCTATCTTTTCACCTTCTACACATGCTTCAACTTTTTAAGTCTTGCCGGAGAAGACCTCACATACCTAATAGCCGCACGAACACGAGCTATTGATTCATGATTATCTTTTAATCATTCCTTGACAACCAAATTCAAGATATGTGCTGCACACCTCATATGGAGAAACTCACAATTTAAGACACCTCCTTCCCAATTGTTAACTCTTTTTTTCAAGTAATTAACAGCTAGATCATTAGAACTGGCATTATCCACAGTTAAAGTCGTCACCCTTTTAATTCCCCATTCAATCAAACATTTTTCAACAGATCTACCAATGAGTTCCCCAGAATGACCCACAATTGGACAAAAGTTTATAATTCTTTTATGCAATTTCCAATCAGAGTTAATGAAATGAGCAGTCAAACACATATAACTCAAATTTTGGCCAGAGGTCCATGTGTCAGTTGTGAGGCAAACACGAGAAGATAAAGACTTAAAACTATCTTTCAACTTCATCCTTTCCTCAATAAAGAGAGTATAACAATCCCTTGTCACAGCTGCACGAGAAGGAACAACAAATTCAGGTCGCAAGGATTGACAAAATTCGCGAAACCCTTCCCGTTCAACATGGCTGAATGACAACTCGTCTACAATAATCATTTTAGCAACGCTTTCCTAGATACCTCTGGATCAAAGTCAAAGACAGTAGGCACATACACAGTCTCAGCAACACCATCTTCATTCACAGTGGTTTGAGCATCAAAGCCTAAAGTACGTTGTTTCTTATCCAAACTTTGAGGCAAAAATTTACATCTCTTAATATGACCCCCAATGGATGAAGTACCATTCTTTGAAGTGCATTTGATTCTTGTTTTACAATACTTGCAAATAACAAATTCATCGGGATTTATAGAACAATCATCATAATGAACACGCCACTTAGAAGTTTTCTTCCTTTTACTCCCACTAGCACGATTATTACAATCACTTACATTGGGAATTTTAGGTGTGATTGGTGTGGTTGGCTCATTTCCTCTTTGATTGCCCACTATTTCCTCCACTTCATCATCAGTTGACATCTCCAAATCCAACAGATGGCCAATGTTATTACCAACACTTGACATTTCTGTAGAATGAAATTAAACATTAAAGACTGAATATTAAGCAATAAAACAGAACATTAAAGAGAGACATTTAAAGAGAGGCATTTAAATAGAAAAATCTCCTTCATTTGCCATAACTCATATGTAGACATGTAGACTATGTAGTTATGTACACAAAGACTTAACAGTGAACAATAAACCACTGTGAGGCAGAATTACAAGATATAAGTGAACAATAGGCAATAAAACTAAACAATTAGCAATATAAGACCAACATTTTTAGTTTTTCTTGCATTGTTGTTCAATTCTCTCTTTCTCTTTTTACAACAATTTGTTTTGTTTTCGTTTGGTGGGTTCTAATTGACACTGTTGGCTACAAAGTGCAAAGTGCAAACTACTAGAACAGACATTGCGATGGAAGATGAAAAAATGAAAAAACCCATGCTGCAAAATAAGCATTTCTGAATTCCAAAGCAAAATACCCCTAAAATCATGCCATGCAATCACCCTAAAATCATGCCATGCAATCACCCTAAAATAAGTATGAAATGGAGGGGGGTATTTATAGGTGAATAAGGTGAGGTTTGGACGGAAAAAATGGGGAACATACCCCTAAAATCATGCCATGCAATCACCAAGGTCAGGGGAAGAAGTCAAACACATAGGGCTAATATCAAGGGAGGGTGATCAAGTTTTTGGCGCCGGATTCTTGAAGATAAAACCCGCGCGGGTTTTATAAATCCCACACACGGATCGCTGACGTGGATGGAGCAAAATGACGCGTATCAGGTGATAGAAAACTCGCGTGGGTTTTGAAGTGACTGGGCCGGGGCGCACCATGGGCTTGTCCTGGTTCTGGGCCGTTTCCTTTGATTAAAACCCGTGCGGGTTTTGTCTTTGGTAGTGGGCCGACTTGGTTTGTCTTATTTGCTTTGCTTGCTACATCGGCCCAATGATGTGTCCGGCCCTAGATGTTTTGTTTAAACTTTTGACAGGTCAGGATTATATCGGTGCAAATCCCGGTGTCTACAGAGAGCCCACACTTTGATCGAGTCCGAATAGGACGAAGGTCAAAGTAAACTTGGTGTCTGTCTTGATGCTGGCGGTGCTCTTTTATATGGCGACCAGGTGATGTTGCTGATGATGATGTCATCGGTAACCTTTAAGTGGCAACCGTTGGACGATTGATGTTAAGAATGTCGTTGGAGACCTTTAGGTGGAACCCGTTTGAACGACTACTGCTGATGAAGAGGTCGTTGGTAACCTTTAAGTGGCAACCGTTGGACGACTGATGCTAAGAATGTCGTTTGGGGACCTTTAAGTGGAATCCGTTTGAACGACTTCTGTTGCTAACATCGTCAGAGTCCTTTATGTTGAACCCGTTGGACGACTGTTGCTGACGACATCGTTAGAGGCCTTTAGGTGGCAACCGTTGGACGAGTGTTGCTGACGACATCGTTGGAGGCCTTTAGGTGGCAACCATTTGACGACTGTCGCTGATGATGCTCTTTTCTGTGGCTAACAGATGATAGATGGTCCCTTTTTAGCGGCAATCGGATGGTGGTGCTCTTTTATGCGGCAACCGGATGATGGATGGTCCCTTTTTAGCGGCAACCGGATGAAGGTGCTCTTTTATGCGGCAACCTGAAAATCATAAGAAAATTAAGTATTAGTTTTCGGAAATGCAAATGGGTTCAGATTTTTACCTAAATTTTGGAACCCTTGGGCCACAGTCTTTGGGTCGTCAGCTTTGGGTTGCATGGCTTGCTTCGAGTGGGTTGTGGGGCCTTGGGCCGTTGAATTTTGGCATCTATTGGTATAAAACCCGTGTGGGTTTTATAACCATCATTGGGCCGTTGGAAGGCGTTGTACCGTAGGAACGAGCGCGGGTTTTGGCTTTGTTTTCTGTTTCTTCTCCTCGTGAAGGGAATCCAAGGTGGGCCTAGTTCTTGTGTGGATGAAGATGTGCCACCCGACTTGGTCTCCTCTTTGGGTGGCAAATGGATGACCTTTGGATTTTCGACTAATGAAACGCATTTGGCATCTCGAGGCGGGTCCTAGAAACGAGCGGTTCATATTCACTCAACATTTCTATAAATACCAAGCCTCATTCACCTCATTCATTCACATCTTCAACTCTTCCTTATCTCTCTAGCTGCTTATTCTCTCTCTAGAAAAATTTGCTCTTTGAAGAAAATTTGAGTTCTTTAGAAAATGCATCCCCGAGGTCATAGGAATCCTCCTCTTCCACATGCGGCGACATGGTCCCACGAGATGTCTTCACGTCGCAATTTTATTCCGGGCGTGAATGCTGACCCTTCGAACCTTACTATCCAATCTTGGAACCATGCTTGGTTCTACCTCTCCCATGGCAAGTAATTTCCAAAACCTCTCTTTTTATGCTTAGTTTAATAAAGAATGAGCAAGCACGAATTTATTTTTCACGTCTTATCGATTTTTCATTATTTTAAACATGCTTTAAATTGATGCGTATGCATGTCTTCTTGATGGCCCTTTTTTTATTATTCTAGTTATTAACCCAATCTGAAAGACGGACCAAAACCCGACCCAAAGTTGACAGAAAATCACCGTGTGTGTTTTATGTTATTGGGCCTTTGCATGCTTGGCCCAGTCAACTAGGGCACGACCCACTAGCACGAGGAAAACCCTTGCAGGTTTTGGCGGCTCATGGGCTGGGCCTGGATGTGCGACCCACCAAGGATTTAAAACCCGTGCAGGTTTTACTTCTGTTGGGTCGGGACATTTGGGCCACGTTTGTTTTTTTTTCTTTTTCTTTCTTATGTTTTCAAATTTGTTTATCTTGTAGGCCATGGCTGTGAGCCCAGTGTTGGTGCTGGGTCCAGCTAGGGCCCGCAAGATTATGCCTCGGTCCAATGCCTTAGATGAGCCCCCAACTTTAACTGGCCCTTTCTATTTGCCTTTAGGAGGATAACTTGAAAACGCCCGGCGTCCTAAAGGATCCCCTTAAGGTACTAACTCAATTCCCGGGGACTTTGTTAGCAACACCTTGACCGCGCGCGGGACTTATGCCGTTCTGGAAATGCTTGGTGGGCTGGAAGGGTCGTACATACCGTGTTATAGGCCGTGCTGTAGCTGAAAAGTTTTGGGACACCACCAACTCCTTTCATTTGCCTGTGGGCGAGATGACGGTTACCCTACGGATTTCATTATGATCACTAGTCTTCCTTGGGGCGGGCGTGATGTAGTTTTCGACGCCGAGATTCCGCCAATGGTCTTAGATCTTCTGGGTCCAGTGTCAGCGCGCTTAGGCCAAGGACAGGGCCTTTCCAACCTCTCCTACGCTCACTTCGAGGTGGCCATTCGCGACGCCAACTTCCAGAATTTAGCCGGGGATCAACGCCGATTTATCTTCCTGGCGTACATCATTTCCGTCACCCTTTTCGCCAACCGGGGAGATAACATTACTTTGACGTGGTTTCGGAACCTTCTGGACTTGAATAATGTCCCGAACTTGAACTGGGGCAAGGCGGCTTATGCGAACTTCATCCTCTGGCTTCGCCATGGCGTCAGGCTCCCTGTGATGATGAGACTGATGACAAGCAAGACCCTATGCATTTTTAGACTTTTGTATGCAAGATGATTTTGTACTTTTTATTATTATTTTAATGCAAGACTCTTTATGAATTTTATTTTTATTTTATATGCAAGACTTGGTGAATGCACAAATTTATTTTATTAATGCATGTCTGAATGATTACATGACGAGATTAATCCCAAATTAATCCCGCTTCCCCAAAAAGAAAAGAAAATAAAAGAAAATATAAAACTTAAGTGTCAGAGTAAACTCGAGCAAAAATTTCAGAACCGAGCATCACTGGGTCAATGACAAGATCCAAAACATTAAAGATACATGAACGGACCAATTCAATTCACAGGGCCCAAATACAATCAGGAAATAGGCGGGTCGAGACGCGGAAGATGGTCTATTTTGCAAGAAAAACCCGCGCGCGAGTGAGGCGGTAGATGGGTCACAAGCATAATATCCCCAAGCTATTGTGTGAGGCTCCCGAACAATTAAAGCTTCGAAGTTGAGTGATAGAGTCGGGAAAGAAGGCCAACTCTTAAAGCCCCTTCAACGGTACACGTGTCTCATATTGTCGATGCTGATTACCATGGATAGCTAATTGCAGCTATTGAATCTCGCCGTGCTGGGGAAGCGAGAAGAAGGCAAGTATCTGCAAAGGAAAGACTGGGTCCCCATACATTGGTAAAGGACCGCCTCGGTGCAAAAGATTCAGTGAAAGATAGACTTGGTCCAAGAGTGGACACGCGAAAACCAAGCAGGCGGGTCTATAAGCCCAAAGACAAAGAGAAAGCCCTCAACGGACCTAGAGACACAGAGACTGACCATGAGACAACTTGCAAAGTAGGGAAAATGAAGCAAGATTAGAAGATGGACGGAAATGAAGGAACTGAAACTGCTTTGCCAGAATAGTTTTTTTATTTACTTATGCCTTTTGAATTTTCTTATGTTACAAGCAGTGTACTTGCATTATCAATTAATAAAGAAGAAATATTGTTCACAATATTTGCGTTCTTGCAAACTTTATTTTCTTATGTACATGAGCATTCATTGAATATATCCCAAGTGTCTGAAAATTGGTTTTCCAGTTGCTTGGTTTATATTAAGCATAATATTGCTTGAGCTGATCCAAATTCGTTGGCTGAATTATGTCTTCTCCATCCATAGTAGCAAGCCGAGCTGCTCCTCCTGGCAAAATGTCCTTAATCATATAAGGGCCCTTCAAATTAGGTTAAAATTTTCCCCTTGGATCTTGTATAGGTGCCCTCATCTCCTTAAGCACCAAATCACCCACTTGAAGTAAACGACCTTTCACCTTCTTATTAAAAGCACGAGTGATCTTGCTTTGGTATACTTGCACGTTATGTAATGCCCTTAAGCGCATTTCGTCCATCAGCATTAACTCCTCGAACCTTGCCCTAGCCCACTCTGCTTCTAGCAACTGACTTTCGGCCACTATCCGTAATGAAGGGATCGCTACTTCAATCGGTAAGACTGCTTCTATCCCATATACTAAGGAATATGGTGTTGCCCCCGTAGCAGTTCGTATAGAGGTTCGGTATACCCACAGGGCAAATGCCAACTTATCAGGCCAATCTTTGTAAGTGACAACCATTTTCTTGATGATTCCAGCCACTGTTTAATTGGCCGCTTCTACGGCTCCATTAGCTTGAGGTCGGTATGGCGAAGACCGGTGATGCTGAATTTTGTAAGTGGCGAGCAAAGTTTCTACTTCCTTCTGAATATGGCTTCCATTGTCACTAATGATCTCATGAGGCACTCCATATCGACATATGATGTTTTGAAGGATGAATTTGGCCACTTGTTTGGATATGAGTTTGGCAAAAGAGGCCGCCTCTACCCACTTAGTGAAGTAATCGATGGCGACCAAGATGTATTAATGTCCTCCTGTTCCAATTGGATGTATCTTGCCAATGATGTAGATACCCCATACTGAGAACGACCATGGAGATGTCGAAGTAGTTCGGTATGACGGGGGTTGATGCTGTAGATTGGCATATTCTTGGCATTTATGGCATCTTCGAATGAACTCTAAGCAATCTGCCTCCACAGTGGACCAATAGTAACCAGCCCTTTGAATCTTTTTTCGCCAACATACGTCCATTCATGTGAGGCCCACACTGTCCTCCATGTACAGTAGCCATGAATAGCATCGATGCATATTAAATTAATGCCCGTATGTGATTTTTTTGTAAAGACGATCTTGGATCAAACAGTATTGTGCTGCTAGAGACCTGATCGCTCGTTGTCCTCGAGCATCCAACTCAGTCGAGTATTCTCTTTTCCGAAAAAAACTGTATATGTCATGGAACCATTCCTCGGCCTCTTCTTGTTTCTCCATATTGCAAACACATGCTGGTTCAGACTGTCGCTCTACTATTATTGGTAACTGTAGCGTGCCTGATGGTATTGATATCATTGAAGATAACTTGGCTACAGCATTAGCTAACTCATTTTGATCCCTCGAGAGGTACTGGAAGTTGATTTGCTCAAATTGGTTAGCAAGTCCCAAGAGCTTCTGCTGGTATGCCATAAGACATTCATTTCGAACTTTCCACATGTTCTTAGCCTGATTGATGATAAGGCTAGAATCTCCAAAAACCTTTATATAGCGTATACCTAAGGCCAAAACAGCTTGTAAACCCTTGATGCATGCTTCATATTCTGCAGCGTTGTTAGTAGCATTAAAGTCCAACTTCACAGATACAGGGACATGTGCCCCTTTTGGAGAGATCAATGGTACTCATACTCCACAACCCGTTTGATTGGAAGCTCCGTCGAAATGCATTTCCCATGTTACTTCGTCAGTAAAGAATACATCCTCATCTAGGAACTCCAAGTGAGTTCTTGGAGGTTCATATGATGATGAAGCAGCGAGGAAATCTAAAACAACCCGTCCCTTGATGGATTTCTGAGGCAAGTACTGAAGATTGAACTCTGAAAGCATGACCACCCATCGAGCAATTGGGTTGTTGATGGTAGGTTGCTCCATGATGAACTTGATAGGATTATTCTCAGCTATGAAATATACTGTATGTGAAAGCATGTAGTGCCTCAACTTCTTCGAGGCCCATACTAATGTGAGAGCCATTTTCTCTATGTCTGCATATCGACTTTCATAGTCCAAGTACTTCTTGCTCAAGTAGTAGATGGCGCTCTCCTGACCTTTTACCTTCTGAGCTATCATAGCCCCCATAGCAGAGCTAGTTACGGTAAGGTAAAGGACTAAAGGCTCATCTGGTACTGGCGGCATAAGGATTGGAGGATGTTGTAAATATTTCTTGATTTTGTCAAAGGCCGCTTGACATTGATCGTCCCATTCTACTTTACTTCCTTTCTTTAGGTTCTTGAATAAAGGCTCACAAGTCATGGTGAGCTTTGAGATGAACCTGTTGATGTATTGAACTCATCCTAGCTAGGAAGCCTCTTATCTCTTTTTCTATCTTGGGTGGTTGCAACTCTTGGATAGCGTTTATCTTCGAAGGGTCAACTTCAATGCCCCGCTGGCTAACCACATAACCTAGCAGCTTCCTAGAGGTGACACCAAAGGTGCACTTTGTTGGATTAAGCCGCATCTTGTATTTGCGAAGTCACAGAAAGAACTTGCGGAGAATAGGAATGTGCTCCTCCCTCGTTTTGGACTTAACGATCATGTCATCCACATAAACCTCTACCTCTATGTGCATCATGTCATGAAGTAGGGTGTTGGCAGTTCTTTGATATGTCGCTCCAGCATTTTTGAGACCAAAAGGCATAACCACATAATAGTATGTTCCCCATGGTGTAGTGAATGAGGTTTTCTCCTTGTCTTCTTCTGCCATTTTGATTTGATTGTAACCGGCAAATCCATCCAAAAAAGATAGGAGCTCATGTCCGCAAGTGTTATCCACCAGTACATCGATGTGAGGTAGTGGGAAACTATCCTTGGGACTAGCTTTATTGAGGTCTCGGAAGTCAACAGACATGCGCACGTTCCCATCTTTCTTGGGTACCGGAACAATGTTAGCAATCCATTTAGGATATTGGACTGCTTTGATGAACTTAACGTTAAGCTGCTTGATCACTTCTTCTTCAATTTTCTTAGCCCATTCAGGCTTGAACCTCCTAGCTTTTTGTTGAACTGGTTTTGCATTAGGAAGCAAAGGTATGGTGTGCTCTGCAATTTCCTTGTCAATCCCAGGCATATCCTCGTAGGACCACGTGAAAACGTCCACAAACTCCTTGAGAAGATCCGTGAATGCTACCCGTTCTTCTGCTTTGAGTGAACTATCTAACTTCAACTCCCGAGGGTGCTTTTCCGTGCCCACGTTTATGGTGATGGTGTCTTCCAACACCGCCATTTTATGCTCATGTTCATTAGAAAATTCTTTTAAGGGTTCATTAAATTCCAGATTATTATTGGCGCAGCAGTTCAGGGAAGAGGGGAAAGAAGAATCAGAGTAAGCAGAAAGGTTCATCTTATTGAATGCAGAGAGGAATACATCGCCAACATACTCAAGACCAGACTCACTTGACTCTAGATCCTTAAGACCTGACCCTATGTCCTTAGGAACAGACTCTCCTACAGATAAAGCAAAATTATTCTCCTCAGCATCGACCCACGAGACCGCCTTTACTTCTCCGTCTTCAGTAATCATGAGACTTGGATCGAAGCTTGGGTTGGGCAAAGCAGCAACAACAACATTAGCTTTAGACTTCTCTTGGACAACTTCTTGTCCAAACAACATGCCAAAAATGTTGCTCCCAGCAAGATGAGTCCATTCTAATGGAGGCTGTTTGTCCTGAGCGGGAACAAAGACAGTAGCCGTATTAATGGAGCTATCATCAAAGACTTCCAATCCAGCCACTTGAATTCCTTTTTTCTTTAGATAAAATGGCTCAAGGAACCCATATTAGTGGAAGTGGACACCTTCCCTAACAAATTTCCCATTCAAAGTAAGTGGATAGGGCTTCATCTGGAATAAAGTGGGAGAATTGACCATCCTCTTTTGTTCGACTATTGCCACCTTTGCAAGCCTGACCTCCTTCTCAGTTGGCCTGTAACCAAAGCCAAACCTTCCCTTCTGTTTGAAGGTCTTGAACACAGGTGGAATTTTGTCCTTCTGATTCTTCCCTAACGGCATTCCAGGGAAATATCCTTGTTTCTTGAGCATGGCATGTACCTTGGGATTTGAGTAGGGATTGAAGTCAAAAGGTGCTTCATCCTGGCTCATCATCGCCACAAGCTCAAAGTTGTGGAGTTCTTCATCCATTATTGAAATGTGCTCCACTTCGAGAGTTAACTGTTTAGGAGTTAAAACAACACTAATAGACTCTCCCGAGATAGTGATCACTTGTCCTTGAACCAACATTTTCACCTTTTGATGTAGAGTGGATGCTATAGCGTTACACTCGTGAAGCCATGGTCTCCCTAATAGTAAATTGAAGGAGGCCGGAATGTCTAACACCACTAATTCCACATTCCGAGTGATGCTGCCAGTAGTAATGGGCAATACCATAGATCCGGCTGATCTCCGAGGTGAATTGTCATACGCCCTTAGTTGTACACCATTTTGAGCCAAGTGTTGTTGTTGAACTCCTAACGTTTGCGCCTTCCTCCAAGGGCACACTTTTACAGCTGAACCGTAGTCGACTAGAACCAGTGGGATAGTTTTGTTGGAGCATTACACTATAAGATACAGGGCTTTGTTGTGAGATGTTCCTCCTTGAGGCAAATCTTCAATCCTAAAAGTAATCATCTTCTGTTGGGTAGTCACATGAGCAACCAAGGATTCATGAGTTTTTGTAGATGGTACTGTGAGTGCTGTAAGGGCATCCAACATCTTTTGTCTATGAGCATGCGACGTGCATATGAGTTTCCATATGGTGACCTTCGCCCTGGTCTTTTTGAGTTGAGACAGTAGAGGATCTTCAGGGTAGACCTGATTGTCATTGTCGACCGTTGGTGTATGGTTAGGGACAGTCACTGGGGTGGTGGTGTGTTTGGTTGTAGTATTTGTGGTTTTATAAGTTAGGCTTGTCGGTCCACAGGGATGGATGTTAGGCTTATTGAGGTAATCGGTTTGCGTAAGGGGGTTTTTTCAATGCGGAAAGCTATAAATTATGTAAATTAAGCAATAAACTAACCTAGACATGATAATAATCAAGGAAGCAATAAAAGATGAAAGCAATTAAGAACAAGAAATAAGAAAGCAATAAAAAGCAATGTAATAGAAAGCAATAAAACTAATAATGAAATTAGGCACAAGAGATTATACCTTTGATGATCTAAACTTCAAATCTTCAATCTACCTTTGCAATTTCCCCCGAACAAACAAGAAATTGTTGATTGGATTACCAAGGATCCCCCAAGTTCTCACTAGGAAGTAGAATTGGAATTCCTTGACCCTCCTCCCCACTAAAAGATGGATTTGATTTAACTAACCCTAGAAAGCTTTTGAAATCAACACCAATGGAGAATAGAGAGAGAGAGAGAGAGGAAGAGAGAGAGAAAGCTTGTAAAACTTCAATGAGATTACTTGAAAGAAGAGTTTAATAACAATTGCAAGAAGACTTGAAGAAAGCTTGAAGAACAATGGAGAAAACTTGAAGAACAATTAAAGAAAGCAATTGAAGAAAGCAATTAAATCTAATCTAATCCTACTCCTAAAACTTGAATAAAAGCTAAGCTAAAAGATAAAAACTTAGATAATTAGTTCTGAATTACATTGGGTATTTATAGAAGACGGAAAACGAAACCCTAAACCCTAAAACTAACTCAGCAAAACGCGCATCAGCTTCGCAAATTTTCGCAGAACTTCGGGTGACTCGAGGGAGTAAATAAGTGACTCGGACGAGTCAGTGTTCTGTCCCGCTCCCTTAGCCTATGTCTTTGTTTCCCCAGAAGGCTGACTCGGGCGAGTCAGCAGATGACTCGGGCGAGTAACTGTTCTGGGCAACTTTTCCCTACCGACTACAAAAATGCGCATAACTTCTTCATCCGAACTCCGTTTTAGAGCCGTAAGATATCGATGGAAAGCTCTCGGTGTTTACTTTAAGCTCCCGAAATTTAAGACCAATCGGAATTGTAACAAAAGAGTTATGATCCAAAGAGTGAAGCCACACGTATTTCAAACCTTTGAGTCTGTATCGTTCCCCTGTTTTGCGCCAATCTTGACATGGAATTTCCGGCTTCGGTTTCGCCTCGGCTCTCGGCTCGGGTTGACTTAGTTCTCGCCTCGAGTTGACTTAGTTCTCGCCTCGGGTTGACTTGGTTTGACTCGGGAAATCGGTTGGGATTCCCTAAAAACCTTCAATTAAGCCCAAACTTCTTCTAACTCCTTATTTTCTTACAAAACACCAAATCACTATATCTAATATATACAAAGGGCTAAAATAAACACAAACACCCTATAAAGGAGATAAAATTCGGCTCGGAACGAGACCAAACACCACTCTAACACAAGGGTTTGCTTGCCCCGAGCAAACTAAAAACAAAGAAAAAGACTAGAAAAAGAAAACTAAAACCCTAACTCACTTTCGCAGGAATCGCGGATGCATTTGGCACATGCATCAAGCCCTTTAAACACCCTGGTAGCCCGGGTGGACGAGGTAGGTCTCGTGAGGGTTTATAGCAACTATACCCACAAAATCCATAGAAAAGGAGAGAGGGAAAGTGAAAAACAAAACAAGCTTAAAAAGAAAGAAAAGAAAACTACTCGTCTCAAGAATCAAGTTGTTTCAACCAAGAAAACGATATTAATCCTCCAAAAGGAACCGTTATGAGCATCTAACATACAGCTAACCCAAACAACTGCCAATCTTAGGGGTTTTCGATCGCTTACACCTCATGTAAAGTTAAATCCCACTTGCGTAAAAGTTTAGAAAGTTCTAACTTATTTCGGTCGACCCCAAAGACTCACGCCCGAGCTTAAAACAAACGAACAACAGAAAATAAACAAGGAGTTGCCCTCCCCCGTATTTGGTCGCCCTTGGCTTGGTGACGGCCGCAGGTGATGCAAGGAAAGACCCCCTCCCTTTATTAACACTTTAAACTTTCTTTTTGAGATGGATATTCTCAACAAAATTCTCTTTCTTCTTTTTCTTACGTTTTTTTTATGGTCGGTATTAACCTTATTTTCGGGAATTGGACGACCCAATATGGGGTTTACCCTCCCAACACAGTCTTTTCCATTCACATCTTCGTCGCGAACGATATAGAAGGAGGTTTAAGGGGTCATAGCGTCGTACCGCTAATATCGGGCCCGTGTAGGTTGGCTAAGTGTATGGTGGTTGATGTCATAAAGCCGACACGCCCCACTTAATCAATTATTTAACTTTGTTTCCTTTTTCTTTCTTTTGCTTTTGCTTTTTCTCTTTTTTTCTTTTTGGAAAACAAGCTCGGACATGAATCCCTAGAATCTCCTAATTTCAACTAGAACATAAAAAAAAAAATGGGATCTCGCTAGACATTGAATGAAAGGAATCTAATTAAGTCATGACAATCGCTCGAGATAGGGTCGAAAATGCTCAAACCGGTTTCTTTTAAAGAAAATTAAGAACGACTTCCCAATTTTTACAACGAAACCCAAGAAATGAAGCAAAAACAAAACAAAACGAAAAATGAAAACTATGGAGGTTTTTCACTCCCTTTTTTTTCTCCTTTTCACACAAAAATTTTCAAATTTTTAGACACAAACTACGAAAAACGAAAACAAAAGACTCAAAAACTAGGTGATCTACCCATGACAAATGGAAAATACCACCCCCTACTCCAACACAAGATATCACAATGTCTCCATCATGAGAAGGGTGTCTCAAGTAAGGTAGAAAACCTAAAAACACACAAACAAACACATAACAAACAAAATGGTGGCGACCCGAGCCCACACGGCTCCAACAACCATATATATCCAACATTCACACTCAAGGGGTTCGCCACCCAAAAAGAAAAACAAGCATGCATCATGGATCAATGATATATTCACATAAAGAGAGAGTGGAAAGAGGTTACCTCAGAATCTTCAATAAAAGCAACTCGATCCACGATCCAAAGAACATCACACCATAAGTTAGAAATAAACAAGATAAGCATATTATGTGTGATGGTTCACATGCAAGATCAAAAGGAAAAACAAACTATACAAGATACTAGGGACTAATGAACTAAAGAAAACAAACTAAAATATTTACTAAACGATTCTCACTCTTTTTTTTTCTTTTCTTAGACTTGAAAACCGGAATGCACACTACCCTCCCACTCCCACACAAAGAGGTTGTCGTGTCCTCAAATGGAAACAGAAGTAAGGTACGCAAGCACTCCAAAAAGGAAAGAAAAAGACACACTCAAAAAGAAAATAAATGAACAAAAGAAAGACAACTCACTAATTATACAAGAAAGGTGAGGAAGGATATTACCTAGAAGGCGTCTTATCAAGAAATTCACTCCTTCTCACCTCAAGATATCGAGCATCAAGTCAGAACCATTCAACGCCTGGAGTAACAAGTCATGCATCCGTGAATGCATCTCAGAGTGGAGATGACAAGAGCACACTCGCAATAGCACATCAACAAACATTAGTGCTCTTAACAGTTTATCAAATGCCTTAGAATAGTCAAAGAAAGAACGAACTACAAGAATGTACAAGACTTTCCTAGGCATAGTGAAAGAAGACATGACAAATGGATCCTCCCATTGACCCGTAAATGGAGATTGAGTATACAAATCAATGGAAGGAGGCAACGCAACACATTCCTCAACCTCTTCATGTAAAGACTTGGATGCAAACAACGACTCATAAAGCATATCACCATCAAAAATATCATTGTTACAAACCAAGTTCAAACACTTAGGATCAATCCCCATAGACTCAAGCTCATCATCAAAAGATTCAACATCAATGGATGCACATGAAAGGGTAGCTAATGCCTCACTAATGCAATGATTCTCAATGAAAGTGAATAAATCGGTATCAAGCACACATTCAACCACAAAAGATTCAATTTCACTCTCAACAAGATCATGCTCAATTGCATCAAAAACATCATGGCATTCAATAGACTCAACTTTTTCTTCACACAAAAGCATGGACAACGGTGTGGACAATGGTTCATCATCAAGCATATTATCATCAAGTTCTTCATCATCACACACAGAATCAACAATTTCCTCATGCTCACTAGTAGGGCTAGAGCTAAGGAATCATTAATCCTCCTTACAAAACTATGTCCATTACAGTAGTTAGCATCATAATCATAATCATACAGAGAAGAATCATCATGCATTTCAGGACTCAAAGATGACGAATGATCTACTTCAACATTCGAACTAACCAATTGTGCAAGATAAGTTTCTACCCTAGTTTTAAGCACGTGTTCAAATTCTTGCATGCATTCATTCATCCTATCTTGTAAACCATTTAATTAAGCACCAAGTTTATCTAGTCTAATGTCCATACAAGATTCGGAAGCATGAGACGGAGGTTCACAATGCACACACAAATGACGAGACTCAACAACATCACATGGAGAAAGATTATAACGTTTCTCATAGTGTCATTTAGCATGAAGAGCACACGGATTATCAAAACAAGAACCCGATGAATATAAAGTCTCCCCAAATTGGTGAGTGTCCGTGTACAGCCAATCGAATAATTCCAAAGCCTGATACTCATTTTCAACATTGAAATCAACGTAATTCAGAAGAAAACGGGTCTCGAAGTTCAATCCCTCATTAATAACAACTAACACTTCCCTATTAGAATAAATATAACCATGAGAGGCCCAATAAGCAAGATAATCATTTAATATATCATGATAATCACAAAATAATTCTTGCTCATTTTGAGGGAAGCTAAAACATGCCATCTCTTTTTTCTATTTTTTTCTATATTTTATTTCTCTTTTTTTCAATATTCAATTTTTTTTACTACATTTTTCTAACTCAATCAAGAAAGCAATTAAACTATTTACACACAAACCAATCACCTAATCTACCAAATAACGCCATCCCCGGCAACGGCGCCATTCTTCGGTTGTAATATTTGTGGTTTTATAAGTTAGGGTTGTCAGTCTACAGGGATGGGTGTTAGGCTTGATTGAGGTAATCAGTTTGCGTAAGGGGGTTTTGTCAATGCGGAAAGCTATAAATTATGTAAATTAAGCAATAAACTAACCTAGACATGATAATAATCAAGGAAGCAATAAAAGATGAAAGCAATTAAGAACAAGAAATAAGAAAGCAATAAAAAGCAATGTAATAGAAAGCAATAAAACTAATAATGAAATTAGGCACAAGAGATTATACCTTTGATGATCTAAACTTCAAATCTTCAATCTACCTTTGCAATTTCCCCCAAACAAACAAGAAAATGTGGATTGGATTACCAAGGATCCCCCAAATTCTCACTAGGAAGTAGAATTGGAATTCCTTGACCCTCCTCCCCACTAAAAGATGGATTTGATTTGGCTAACCCTAGAAAGCTTTTGAAATCAACATCAATGGAGAATAGAGAGAGAGGGAGAGAGACAAAAAGAGAGAGAGAGAGAAAGCTTGTAAAACTTCAATGAGATTACTTGAAAGAAGAGTTTAATAACAATTGCAAGAAGACTTAAAGAAAGCTTGAAGAACAATTGAGAAAACTTGAAGAACAATTACAGAAATCTAATATAATCCTTCTCCTAAAACTTAAATAAAAGCTAAGCTAAAAGATAAAAACTTAGATAATTAGTTCTAGATTATTGGGTATTTATAGAAGAAGGAGAACGAAACCCAAAACCCTAAAACTAACTCAGCAAAACGCGCATCAGCTTCGCAGATTTTCGCAGAACTTCGGGTGACTCGGGCGAGTCAATAAGTGACTCGGGCGAGTCAGTGTTCTGTCCCGCTCCCTTGGCCTATGTCTTTGTTGCCCCAGAAGGCTGACTCGGGGAGTCAGCAGATGACTCCGGCGAGTCACTGTTCTGGGCAGCTTTTCCCTGCCGACTTCAAACACGCATAACTTCTTCATCCGAACTCCATTTTAGACCCATAAGATATCGATAGAAAGCTCTCGATGTGTAATTTAAGCTCCCAAAAGTTCAGACCAATCGGAGTTGTAACGAAGGCGTTATGACCCAAAGAGTGAAGGCACGCGTATTTCAAACCTTTGAGTCTGTACCGTTCCCCTGCTTTGCGCCAATCTTGACATGGAATTTCTGGCTTCGGTTTCGCCTCGGCTCTTAGCTCGGGTTGAATTAGTTCTTGGCTCAGGTTGACTTAGTTCTCACCTCGGGTTGACTGGGTTTGACTCAGGAAATCGCTCGGGATTCCCTAAAAACCTTCAATTAAGCCCAAACTTCTTCTAACTCCTTATTTTCCTACAAAACACCAAATCATTATATCTAATATATAAAAAGGGCTAAAATAAACACAAACACCCTATAAAGGAGATAAAATTCGGCTCGGAACGAGACCGAACATGGTGTTCCTATGGTTGTGGCGGCCAGACCGAGTGAGAAACGCCACATCACCTGGTTCATCTTTCTCCATCCATTCTGTCTCCGAGTGCTCGTGCTCGTCGTCCTCATCAGTGACCCAAATACCATGGATGAACAGACCTTCAGGGAAACCAACTACTTCGGGGACAAGTTGACCTGTTTCTACAATTAAAGCGGAGGGGTCGATGCTGAAATCCCCACAGAAAATAGCATTCGTATTCTCGGGCATAGGATTACTTTGATTGTTTGGTTTCTTGGCAACTTTTGTTATTGGTAGCGTCCCTGCCCTTATCATATCTTCTATCTTGTTCCTTAAAGTCCAACATTTCTCAGTGTCATGCCCCCGGCAATGGTGATAGTGGCAAGATGTGTTGGCATCCCAGTTCCTGCCTTTGATTTCTGGCTCTTCTTTTGGTAAGGGAACAACCAAGATACCCTACTTGACTAGACGGTCGAGAGCCTAAGAGTAAGGAACATCCAATGGCGTATAGGTCTCGTACTTCGGTACATACGGCCCCTTGCGCTGGATAGAGTTAGTCTCCATAATTTTAGGAGCTGGCTAGCCGCACTAGTGGCCCTCCTATTGGAGCTGGACCCTTACCATCCAGGCGAAGTGGTCTTATCATTGTGCATCGCCTCTAATTGGACACAAATTTCCTTCAAGTAATCAAAGTCATTGACGACATGGTATCCCAAGTGCTTGGACAGACTGCTCTTGAGCCCTTGCTTAAAGGTAGACAGCTGCAGGCGGAGAGGGATTGTCTCATTGATGTGGGACACCTTTGTATGCCATATGTCAAAGTAATCTATAAAGGACTCATCATCCCGTTGCTTCATGGCGGTTAGGTCATCCACCGTAGCTTGTTTCTTCTAGATGCGGGTGTAATGGTAGATGAAAGCTTTGAACAATTCACTCCAGTTGGCTTTGATTTGAGGTGACAGTGCATGATACCATACCTTTGCTTCTCCATCTAGGGTGGATGGGAAGACGGTAGTGAAAAAGTCGACATCAATCAAGTTTAAAGGTGCCAGCCTCATGAACTCTTCAACATGATGAATAGGGTTCTCAGAAGGGTTGAACATAATATTTGGCACTTCAACTTTGTCAGCTATCTTCAGAGTTGGCTGAACAGGCAATGGAACCTCCAGGTACTTATCAGCGAAGGCCGAAACAGTACTCATTGCTTTGGTGAGGCTCTCTAACTTCTGCTCAAGGGCCTTAACAGCGGGGTCCCTTGTAGGTTTTGAAACTTCAGGCGTGTTAACCTTAGCCTTAGATATCCCTACTCCTCCAGAATTTGAGGATGTCTTGATGATTTCAGGTTCAGATTCATATCCTTGCATTTCATCGTCATCCTCTTCAACATCCAGCCCTGCCCTGCCCTAACTTGGTGTTGATCTTAATGATGGCCTGCAGCATACCATCCATCACTTGTTGTTGCTCATTCAGCCTTTTACTTATCTTTTGCTCCTGCTCTAGGGTATTAGCGAACACAAGACCTTGCATTTTAGTATAGAGCTTGTCCAAATGCTTCATGATGTTGGTTTCGGTGCTTTGGACCGGAACTTCTTGGAATTGCTCTCCAGACATGATGCAGTCACTAGTTGCAGATGGATCATAATGCGGATTCGGAATCAAACGACCAGTTCGTTGATCTCGAATGCGGGCTCGGAGTCGATCACCAATAATGCCTACATGGAAATCTAAAGTTAGAACACTCGATGACATACTCTGACACATACTACCCAATGCATGCATGTCCTAAGGGACCTTTATGATCCTAACTGACTCGACGCATATATGCTGACACAAAGGAATCACCCACTTTTTAGGAGTGCATGACCTAACTCTATATGGACCTATGGACAAAAGATTATAAAGGGACGAATAAAGTCAAACATAGCGAGCGAGGCATAACTTGATAGGTTCAAGTCAGTGTTTCTCAAATCGGATGGGCCCAAACCACAGGCCGACCGTTTTAAGGAAAATCCGTAACATGGCCCAACAACTTAGACAGCTCAAGCCATAATGACTATTACGCGGACTAGAATAATGTTCAACAAGACCGACGACCCTTTTTTTTTATGACCTTCTTTCTTTTTATCCTTTTTTTTATTTACCAATTATATATATATTTTTTTAGTCGAGGAAAACGGATATTGTAAAGGATTGAATAAAGCCAACAATAAGCGAGTCATAATTAATTTATAGGTTTAATCAACAAATCCAATATGGTCAGGCCTAATAACGGGCCGACAATAAATGCGGTGGATTTATTAATTAAATCGACAAATCAATTTCCTCGAGCTTAGTGACTATTATGCAATCTAAAACGCTATCCATTAACTTTGTTGGACTTTTAATTAATTTTTTTTGGACCTTTGTTAGGAGAATTTCGTAAAGGGCCATATAATATCATCAAAGGTGAGTCAATTTTTATTTATTAATTAAGATAATCATTCTTCAAACATAAATGGGTCCTTCCACTTGGGCTAACCATGATGCCATTTGAGTTAATTATTCTAATTAACAAATAATCATTTTCTCAAGCCAATGAATTTTATATGGACTAGAACAAAACCTCTAAACTAGGGTCGACTCTAAAACAAAAGGAAAAAGGGAAGGGGTAGCACATAGCACATAGCATACAACATGAAGGGATACCCTAAACCAAAGTTCTATGTTCATGGATTTTCTATGGTTGGATTACATGGCCTACAGCACGTTTTCATCTCCATGCTCCATACCCTTAGGTAAGGAGTGTGAGCTATTGCTCAAAGAACTTCAAGGAAGTCCTTTGAGTGTAACGCGGGGAGAGAGGGGACCAAATGCTTGGCGATGTAGGGTGCATCCCATAAGTAGTGGCCCGTCCGCTCTCAAGGGAATCACCTAGGTATAACCTAACCGTCGCCTTTGTGCTAACGTGTCAAAAGACGCGATTAGTGGCCCGGTATGCAAAGGATGCCTAAAAGAATTATAAAATCGCGAAATAAATCAACTTCTCCCTTTTACAATTTCAATTTAATTCGATTTTTTTTCAAGTTTTACCCTCTTTTTAAGTTTAAATCCCCAGTAGAGTCGCCAATCTATAGGACCCGGAAAATTCCCGTTCGGGGAAATTGTTTCGAATGCGCTACTTAAGTGATCGGGAGCCAACTAAGGTTGCTTAATCCTTAAATAAGGATATTTTTATTTTCGAAATTCATTTTCGGGGTGAGGTAAACTTTATTTATTTACAAATTTTTTATATTATTAAAATATCCAAAATTACACTAAATAATTTATTAATAAATTTAGTACCGACCCATTATTTCATCCGGCGCCAAGAACAATAGAGGGATCGTCATGAAACCATAAAACCCGCGCGGGTTTTATGGCACCATAGGCTGGCCCTGTGCAGCTTTGGCCCAGAGAAAATAGGGTGAAAATTAAAAAACCCGTGCGGGTTTTATTAATCTTCTGGCCCGTTTTATCTTGAGTGGCCTTAGATTAATAAAAGGTTGTACTAAAAATATTTATAATGAGTTTTGTGCAATTATCGTTTATTTTAAATAATTAAAAGAATTAATAAAATGATAAAGAGTCGCCAGCCGGCTTAAGAAAATCGACAAACCATAAAAATAATAAAAATAACTCCGGTCTACGAATCCGATTCTAAGTCCAAGGGCAAGGTTACGAATTCGAGAATTATAAGAATTCTCGAATTCGCCTGTTAGAAAACAGACTCTACTAAAATTGACATTAAAATGAAATGAAGCGGGGAGAAGTTTAATTAATTTCGTAAATTTATATTCTTAACATGCATTATAAAACAAGGGGTTTTTGGTTTACAAAATATGCACATATAACGTAAAATAAAATACAAAGTACATGATTAAATAATAATAACGAAAAGAAATGTAAAAGCGAACCTCTTTGATTTAGGAACCCGAATGCGCCGATCGAAACACCTTGACTTCCCTTGACTTGGTGGATGAAAGATGAGTATGGGAATGGTAGTAGGATAGTATGTGAGTGATGATTTTGGTAGAATAAGAGGAAGAATAATGAGAATAAGAGAGATGGTTGATGAAAGTTTAGGTAGAATAATGGTGTTAGTTGGTGAAAATGAATGAAATGGAGGGGGTATTTATAGGTGAATAAGGTGATGTTTGGAGGGAAAAAATGGGGAACATACCCCTAAGATCATGACATGCAATCATGAAGGTCAAGGGAAGAAGTCAAACACATGGGGCTAATATCAAGGGAGGGTGATCAAGTTTTTGGCGCCGGATTCTTGAAGATAAATCCCGCGCGGGTTTTATAAATCCCACACACTCATCGCTGACGTGGACGGAGCAAAACGACGAGCATTAGGTGATAGAAAACCCGCGCGGGTTTTGAAGTGACTGGGTCGGGGCGCGCCTTGGGCTTGTCCTTGTTATGGGTCGTTTCCTTTGATTAAAACCTGTGCGGGTTTTATCTTTGGTAGTGGGCCAACTTGGTTTGTCTTGTTTGCTTTGCTTGCTACATCGACCCAATGATGTGTCCGGCCCTAGATGTTTTTTTTAAACTTTTGACAGGTCGGGATTATATCGGTGTAAATCTCGGTGTCTACGTTGCGCACTTGTTTCAAGCTAAGAAGAATGGAAAGATTATATCTTTTGAGTTCTCTTTTTTCAGCTTTTAACATAGCACTCATCCACGCACTCAGTTTTTTCTCGAATGTCATACTTAGAAGATGAAAACAAAGGCAATGCGAAGAAGGTACTAAGGGTTCCTGAAAGAAAGGAATGCACGATTGGTTGCAGGCCACGCGGCCTGACTATAAAAAGCATAGGCTACGCGGAACCCTAAAAAAATATTACGGGCTAGAGCATGCCACGCGGCATGGCATAGCCCGAATCTGGATTTTTTTGGTGTTTTAATTCCTTTCGAAAGCCTGGTTGTGATGATCCATGCCTCGCAGTATTACAAATAATTTGTGCTCGTCGCGGCCCGGTTCCAATCATTGTACGGGCTATTTTTGACCTGTCATGAAATTTTAATAAAAATCGCTTTGACATTTAGGATTTCTTTTTTTATTTTGTTTTTTTCTTTTTGGAGTTGGGGCTGTTCGCACCACATGCATTGCATAATTTGTGACATAAAAAATAAAATAAAATAGAATAAAAAAATATAAGCATTGCATTTATTACATAAGTCCATCGAGTCTCGTACATTCTTGCATAAAAAATAAAAAAAAACATTGTTACATAAGCATTGTATGCATGAGACTGCAAGCATATCCCCTCCCTCCTAGCCATGGGAATAATGAGAAGACTCAGAGCCGGGATAACTAGAGCTCAGGCCACCTTGGCCGGGGTTTTCGCCTCCTCAGCCTGGTTGTTGATCGCCCCAAGATTGACCGCTAAAGCCTCCAAAGATACCATCAACGATAAAGTTACCAGTCGATACAGTAAAGTAAGGATCATCGTATCGTGGAGGCGCAGAAAGATTATCTTCCTACAAGTAGAAGACAAGCATTAGTCAAAAAATAGCTGAAACTGGGGGCTATTTTTTAGAAATCTTTGCAAGAAAAAATTTAAAATAGGAATGTCATCACATTCTTATTTTAAATTCTACTGCAAAGATTGGTATCAAATTTAAGTTTCAAGAACAAGGTTTAAATGTTGAAATTAACGTTCCAAAATCGTGATTTGAAAATTATTATTGAAAAGGTCTTTTAAGAAAAATTTAAAATAAGAGTATCTGATGCTCGAAATTTTAAATTTCACTTTAAAGACTGTATACAGCAAAATTTGGGATATCTAGAACTCCAAAATTGTTGTCTAGAATTCTAAATTCCACTCTAAAAATTTATGTCCGCCTTTCACAAAACAAAGTCGTCAAAACCGTAAGCAATTTTTTCGATTTAAGAAACGGTGAATTTATTTATTTATTCATCGTTCTTGGTCTTAAAATTAAAATTCACGAATATAATGTTCGAACATTGAATTTCTGCTTTTATGAGAAAAATTCAGTTTGCCAATAACGAAAATTTTTTTCAATATTCCAATCTTGGATTCCACTCTAAAGTGTTCGATTTATACCCAAGCAACAATCATATATTTCAAATGAGAAAAATTAAGAGTCTCATAATATTCGAGACTTTTAATTACACTCTAGAAAAAAAAACAACGGGTAATAATAGAGGTGGGTCGAAAAATTAAGCCACCGCGGAGCAGGGACTTGGCTTCACAACCCAACAGCAGCAGCAAGCCACGCGGCCTGGCCGATGCAATAGACCTGCTGGCGGGGCCTGTTCAGGTCTAATTTTTGGCTCGATTTTGGCTCGGTTTCAACAATAGTTTTGCACCTTACCCCAGATTCGAGCATGGTCTACGCAACTAAACAAGTTTCAAGTACAAATTTTGACATTATAAAAACTAAAAACATGCATATTTGGGAGTAAAAAACCATGAACCTCACATGTTATAATCTCAAATTTGACAGTTTTTAAGCTAAATGTCAACATTCCAAGCATGAATACTAGCTAAGAAACATCAAATGGAAGCTTAAAATTTCAAGTATTTAAAGAAGAACTCACGCGCATTGAAGATATTCGAGACCACATATGATGTTTTGCTCCTTGAGTAAGCCGGTCCGGGACAAAATGGCCTCTAGGATACCACTCCCTTGTAAAAAACAAAACCATTATGAGGTCATTCTTAAGCATGAGGAGCAACATAAGGTCGGGTTCTGTTCGATTGAAGCATAAAAACTTGAGCTTGAGGGTTGAAAAACTTTGAAGAAATTGAATTTTAGCTACTGGTTTGCAATATGAGAGGAAATTGGGAGCTGAAACCGCGTGGTATGCCCCATTGTGGACATATTTCCTCGCCGTTCGGGCTTCCGAACATCCATGTTAGGATTGGGGTGTGATTTGTTGATTCGTGCTGGGGTTTAACCTTTGAAAACTCTTTAAGGAAAATCAAACTCACATTTCATGAATAATATCTTGTAAAATCACTTTCCCTTTACTTAGGCGTTTTATGAGTCCTTGAATTAAACCTTTAAGAGTGAACATCCACTTGTTCCAAACTCTTCTAAATTTAACTTATTTGCTCATTTAAATGTTAGGCTCGGAAGAGAGTGGTTTTTGCAAATATTATTTAGAAATATAAGAGAGAAACCCTAAAGTTGCATCGATACATTGTAAAACCATGTTTAACCATAGTCTATGCAACCCTCGATGTGTTTTAGTTCGAAATGGGAGTCGCCACCCGACTTTTTAAGGGAAAAGCCAAGACAAAACCACAAGAAAAGAAAGAAAGACTCCGCCTGCGAAACCCAAGAATGGATTCAGGGGTAAGGCTACGAACTCGAAAAGTAAACTTTAAGAGTTCCCCTCTCACAAAAGGAAAGACTCTACTAACAGTTTAAAATGTGCTTTTGATAAAGTTTGGAAGGGAATTGAAGGAATACTTTATAAAATTACTTCATTGAACATGCAACAAGAATGTAGAACAAGATAAAAGATACAAATATACACTTATTTATAAGAGAAAAAGAACACTTAAGGGCTTACATTGCTACTTTATGGGAGAAGACCTTGCCTAGCCTTTGAATGCTTGATGAATCCTCCTTGATGCCTTTAGAATCCTCATCTCCAAGTAATGATAGAAAATGATGGAAAATGATGATAAGAAAGAGGGTGAAAATAGGGTATAAGAAGGCTTCTTTTTGTGGTTTTGAATGTGTTTAGGCTAGGGTTTTTTGTGGGGTTTTGATTGGATAAAGTAGGATATGTGTTTAGGCTTTTTGTGATGGAAAGATTAGGAAGATAATGATGGTAAGAAAGATGATAGAATAATAGGATGATAGTAGAATGATAAGAGAGACTATATAAGAGTATAAGAAGTAGAGAAAAGTAGAGAGAATGATTAGAGAGGGATAGATGATGAGTGAATTGGTGAATTGATGAGTGAGAATGACTTGGAGAAGAGTAGTATTTATAGGATTAGGAGAGAGTTGAGATACATATGCATGCATGCACACACATAGTAATCTCCGGCTAGGCACAAAACACTAGGGCAGTAGCGGGTGCACTTGGGGTGGACGGCAGCACGTAGTCAATTGACCACGTGTGGTTGACGTCGTGTAGGCGGGTCGGCCACTACTCCAGGGGGGGAGGGATCCATCCTTGTCCATGCATGCATGGACGGTGTGGTGTGAAGATATTTTGCCTAGGGAAGCTTCCCTTCACACTGGACGGAGATAGCTAATATTATTTGATTTTTGAGAATGTTTTTGAGTGCTTTTGTGAGGATTTCATCTCGCGACCTCTAGCTCTTGTTTGTAGGGTTTTCATGGCTCCCTTTTTATATAAAAAATGTGCATGTAGCTAGGATGGACTATGGACTACATGTGATCATGCATGTAGCTTTAAGTGAACAAATACATGTAGAATGCACGTATTTATTTGCTCTTCTTTTATCTCTTCCGCTCTTCTTTTTATGTTATTTTATGCGTCAAAATCTTGGTATCTACAGGAGCCCCCACTTTGATTGAGTCCGAAGACAGGACGAGAATAAACGTACCCTTAATTTGATGGACACCGGTCGAGGATATGACTTTGGGATGCAAAGCCTGAGGATATGACTTTGTCGAGTGCAAAGCCTGAAGTGATGCTTGGAATCTGAGCCCTGTATCGTGGTTATGGCGGTGTGCACCTCTTTGATGATCTCGATCAAGAATGATGCTCTACTTGAAGTGATCTCGGACGTTTGATGACATCCTACTTGACATGATCTCAGACGTTTGATGACATCTTACTTGAAGATGTGGGCTGACACTTGGAATCTAGGTCCTGTGTCGCGGTTGGTGAACTTGCGCCGATAGTTGATCTTGAGCAAGAATGATGCTCTACTTGTTGGGGAGACTTCATCGGCCACGATGCCGATGACTCTTGGGGTTGATTTTCTGGTCTTTCCCAGTGTCGGTTCCAGTCTTTCCCGGTGTTGATGTTGATGATTGTTGGCATGTTTGATGCCGAAGGACTTCATCGATCGCGATGTCGACGGCTTGGGGGTTGAGACTTCATCGAAACTCTGCCGATTGCTCAGGATTGGGACTGCATCGAAACTCTGTCGATGACCCTGGTTGTCAAGACTTCACCGAAACTCTACCGGTGGCTCAAGATGATGACAATGACGATGACGATGATGATGATGATGATTATGATGATGATTGCAATTTGATGCCGAGGGACTTCACTGGTCGTGGCCCTTATTTCCTCAAAAATGCAAAAATGGTTTTCGGTAGTCTTGGTGAATTATAAATTTCAGTCCAAGAAACTTACCTCGGGTTGCGGCTAATTAGCCATTGGGACTTGTTCCCTTTTGGGGAATGGATGCTTTTGACTTTGAAAAGAGCACCCTCTTCTTATTGGGCATGCCTTAGCTCGTTCATGCATGGCTTTGGGAAGATGCATGTTGTTGAGATGATGATAAAGGAGGAAGAAGACAAGGGATTCTCCGACCGGCCTACACGCTTGGGAGGAATCTTTTGGCTCGTACAATGCAGCTTTTTGCAGGCCATGCAGGAGACCATTTAACGCAATAATTGTGGTTGGTCTTGTAGGCCGATCGGCCTCCACTGGGAGCCAGTGATGAGCTGTCACGGGGCAGTGAGAGCTCATCCATTTTGCCTATAAATGGGTTCAGGCTCAGCATTCTTTCACCATTCATAGCCGACTTCCTTCTTCTTGGTTCTTATTCTCTCTCTAAAAAAATATATATCTTTTTGGGTGTTTTTGAATTTCTTCACGAGAGTATGAATTTCTTTCGGAGGGGCCGCAGATGTGCTACTCAGCCAGCGGTTCAAGAACGTCCGTACGTAAGGACAGTGTAGGAGGAGTATCCTAGCAAGGATTTCATTCCGGTTCAGTTGGTCTTTCGCCAAGATGAGCACGCATGGTTCTTTCGTTCTCATGACTCGGTATGCTCTTTCATATAGCATGTTTTGCTTTTGCAGCTGCTTTGCATGCTATTTGCTGTTGTACTTTTAAGTTGAATCCTAAAGCAACCTTAGCTACTTTGAATTTTGCTTGAAAGACTTTACACCTTAGATTCTTCTTTTGACTTTATATTAGGAAGACTCCTTCAAGTCATGTGGGAGCATTCAGGGTGTAATAACTTTGTCCTTCCATGCGAAGGTGGGCGCATTTTATTCGAGCGTTGTGACGGATGCTGGTTTTGGTCCTTTTCTAGACTGCTTGAGGGTATGGAAGATCCGTAGCAGCAAGAGGACATACGGCCGAGCTATCGTGGAGCGTTTTTGGGATACCACGAACGCGTTCCACCTCCTAGTTGAGGAGATGATGCATACTCCTTTTGACTTTGTGATGATTACAGGTCTTAGCTGGGGAGGTTAGCTACTGGAGTTTCAGAGGGATGTCGACCCTCACGTCCATGTGCTCTTACAACCCGTTGTCGCGCTGGCGGGACAAATTGGCGGTCTGCGGTACACGCATCTAGCGGCCGTTATAAAAAGTGAAGGATTTGAGAGCTTTCCTCTTCCTAAGCGTCAATTCATTGTGTTGGTGCACTTCATCAATGCAACAATTTTTGCAAACCGTGGAGACACCATTACCTTCTCCTGGGCGCATCATCTCCTGAATTTCGGCGAGATGAGATCTTTCAACTGGGAGGCTGCTGCTTATGCCCATTTGGTCAGAGGAATGGGGGTTGCCTGCTGGCCCACCGGCTGTGACACAGTGGCGCGTACAAGGGAAACGGAGGTTAAGAGGCTCAACATGGGAGGAGTCTTTGGCGAGTCTTGGAGGTATGAGCCAAGATTTTTCTATTTAGAAATTTATAAAGTGCAAATTTCCTTTTTACTACGAACCTTTCCTGGTATGCAGGTGTGGGTTATGGCCTATTTCCTGCCTACAGTTGGTGGAACCAACAATAGTGATATGCGCGTTCCTGCTGCTCGGCGATGGTCAGAATCATCATGCTACCGTCGGTCGAAATTCCATTTCAAGGATTTGAACGGGCTCAGAAGGATTATTGACAACCTCAGACCGGTATGTCTTACATTTTTTTTATTTGTCTTTTCCCTCTTCGAGCTTTTGGTGACGACCGTTGCTGCAGAAGGACATTGTCCAATTCCCATTAAATGAATACAATGCGGGGGACCTTCATTATGACATACGCCTTGCAAGGGAAGCAAGCGAGCGGCGCTTGTTGTTGGAAGGTCCTTCTGGTCTTGCTTTTTATTTGGGGGAACGGTTCTTCTTCCAACATACTATGCAATGGCCTCCTAGAGTGCCCATGGATCCTCCCGAGCTTATCTTTGATAGGCAAGGCTTGGCGGCGAATGAAATAACTCGGCTGATGGTTGGTGAACCAGCCGCCAATCTCGTGATACCGACAGATAACTTGGAAGAAGCGGCTCTTCAACATAGGGGACGCCTTGCTTTTACTCAGGTTTTAGCATTTCTTCCATTTTTTGTATCAACTAGTACTATGGATTTCTGGCATCCTAATGATGTTCGTCCTTCTGTAGCTAGAAGGATATTACGACCCTCTTCTGGACCAGCATGCAGAGGAACCTGAGTAGGCGGAGGAAGAAGATATGTTGTTCGGATTTATTCCTCTTGTGCCTAATGATCATGAAGTACTACAATTCTTTGATGCCATCCCGGTAAGTTGCATACTTGACCACCTTTTATCTTGCACCGTTTGATTCTTATGGATATCGCATCCAGTTCAGAATAAATTATTCTACTTTTCATACATCGAGTCTCGTCATTCTCAAGAAATTAGGGTATCGTATCAGCCTTCGAGACATCAGGTCTCATCCTTCACACATCATCAAGATATCGCATCTACTTCCGAGACATCGAGTCTCGTCATTCTCAAGGCATTAGGATATCGCATCCGCCTTTGAGACATCGGGTCTCATCCTACTCAGATCATCAATATATCGCATCCACTTTCGAGACATCGAGTCTCGTCATTCTCAAGTCATTAGGATATCGCATCCGCCTTTGAGATATCGGGTCTCATCCTACTCAGATCATCAAGATATCGCATCCACTTTCAAGACATCAAGTCTCGTCATTCTCAAGTCATTAGGATATCGTATTTTTTTAAGACATCGGGTCTCATCCTACTCAGATCATCAGGATATCGCATCCACTTTCGAAACATCGAGTCTCGTCATTCTCCAGTTATTAGGATATTGTATCCGCCTTCGAGACATCGGGTCTCATCCTACTCAAATCAAGACATCATCCGCCTTTGAGATATCGGGTCTCATCCTACTCAGATCATCAAGATATTGCATCCACTTTCAAGACATCGAGTCTCGTCATTCTCAAGTCATTAGGATATCGTATTTTTTTTAAGACATCGGGTCTCATCCTACTCAGATCATCAGGATATCGCATCCACTTTCGAGACATCGAGTCTCGTTATTCTCCAGTTATTAGGATATTGTATCCGCCTTCGAGACATCGGGTCTCATCCTACTCAAATCAAGACATCAAGATATCGCATCTACTCTTGGGACACTTTGTCCCATGTCATCGTTAGAAAATCGTGCACCATCAAGAACTACTTTGATCATCGTCTTACCCGGACTCGATCAAAGTGGGGGCTATCTGTAGACATCGAATTTTGTCAGTAATTTAGCGTCGGAAAATGTAGATTTTTTGTAATTATTATACATTTTATTTCTAGGAGTTTTGTAATTTTTAAACGCCAAAAGAAATGTGGATGCAAACCAAGCCTTCAAGCCAAAATTTGATCCGAAACCCACAAAAATTCAGCCCAAAAAACCCACAAAATAAGCCCAAAATGAGCATAAAATTGTCCGGACAGCATGCAGGCCACGCGGCCTGCCCGTTGGGAGTCCGGATCCGTCTTCCTTCATCCGGGTCAAATGTTGACCGAGAAATGAGTGTTGGGTGCCGCTAAGTCACACGGCATGCATAAAGGCCCACACTCTTATTTTACCCTACTCTTCACTCTCACTCTCACTATAAATACTCCACTTACTCCATTCATTTTCTTCACCCCGAGTTGACCTAGGAGTATTGACACTACGTCTACTCATTTCTTTTTTCCTCCCACACTCTTTACCTTTGCATCCACAACCTTTTGAAGTGCATTAATTTTAAGGTTAGAATATAAATTTTATTCTTCCATTTTATTTGATTCATGCATAACTTGTAAATCATTTATGTGTATATAAATGTCATTGTATTCATATTTCAATTTTCTTCGCATTTCTTATGATCGTATTTTATTTCATTTTGTATGGCCTAAATGATAAGTTTTGAAATGAAATAATAATAATTCTCTCTTCTTTTCTTTCTTTCGTCTTTTTAAAAACCGATGTAGTAGAGTCCGTTATGGATTATTCTTCCGAGATTGAATAAGAAATATTGGAATTCCAGTGGTTTTAGCAAGATTGGCAGTACACTTGGAATTCCGATAAAGACATGTAGCAGAACCAGGGAGAAATCGGATCTAACAGCTGCACGACTTTTAGTAGAGATGAATGTTGATGGTATGTTTCCTGAAACTGTGAATTTCGTAGATAATGATATGGTAATTTCGCAGAAAGTTGTGTATGATTGGAAGCCGATTAAGTGTAAGCATTGTCAGAACTTTGGTCATCTGGTGAATGATTGTAAGAAGAAGGTTGAGCAAAGGAGGCTGAATAATCACAATTTTAATAATAATGGAGAGCAAGCAGATCAATGTATATCACACCATTCATCTCCTCCTCCTCCTTTTATTCCCAAACAGCCGGTTGTAACTTCTGTTGTCCCCTCTAAAAGTCTGCCACCAACTAATGCCTCAAAGAGACCTCAAACTATCCTTGCTAGTGAGGTTCTGAAGGCATTTAGAAAGGCAGGTGGGGCTTTGCCGGAAGGTCATGGTTAACATTATTAGTTAGAATGTGAGGGGTTGTAGTCGTTCCAATAAGCAAGTGGATATTTGTTCTTTCTTGCAAGTTCATCAAGTAAGTCTTGTAGGCTTATTTGAAATAAAAGCAAAATTTGAAAATATGGTAGAGTTGGAGAATCGAATGTTTTCTGGTTGGTCGATGGTTTATAATGCTCCAGTGGGTGGTAAGTGTCGTATTCTTGTTGCTTGGAAACCTCAAGTGTATAAGGTGGATGTTTTGGATATTCATGGTCAGTGGATTCATCTATTCGTTACTAGGATGTTGGATGATATTTCTTTTCATGTTACTTATGTCTATGGCTCTAATCTTCTTCAAGAGCATAAAGCCATTTGGGAGAAAATGTGTGAATGGAACAGTAACATTCAGGAGGGGTGGTTGGTTCTTAGTGATTTCAACTCAGTATTATATCATGAGGATAGAATTGGAGGAACTGGAGTGGATTATTTTGAGGTGACTGATTTTCATGAGTGTTTGAATAGGGTCAATTTACAGGAGTAAGAGTTTCAGGGGTGATTACTATACTTGGACAAATAGTCATGTTTGGTCAAGAATCGACAGAGTTTTTTATAATGAATGTTGGTTGCTTCAGGTGAATTTTGTGCATAATGTGTTCTTACCTTTTGGGCTCTCTGATCACACTCCCATACTTTTATCCTTCTCTGAATGTCCAAAAGGCAGGAATTATTTCAAATATTGTAATATGTGGCAAAAGGCAAAGCAATATGAAGGCATTATTCGTGCTGCTTTATCTAGGGATTATTATGGTTGCAAGATGTATCAATTCCAAAGATTCCTTATTTCCTTGAAAGACCCTTTGTAGAAGTTGCATAAGAGCAAGTTTCATGTTATTCATGACCAACTGAAAAAGTGTAAGAATGAGCTTGAAGTTGTTCAATCAGCTATGTTTATTGACAAGGATAATAGAGATCTTTATTAGCATGAAAAAGATGAAAAGGGATAATTATATTCATGTCCTTAATTCTGCTCAGCAACTACTTCAACAGTATAATAAGGTGGAATGGTTAAACTTGGGAGATTGTCCTTCTCATCTGTTTTTTGCTAAAATGAAGAAAAGGCAGAATAGCTCGTTTGTGTATGAACTGTCTTATGAGGTTGGTACACATGTTATTGGTTTTGATAATGTAGCAAAAGTTGTGTTGGATTATTATGATGGTTTATTGGGTCAGCAGAAGTATGACAGGCAGAGTTTGAATAAGGATATTGTTCAGGATGGTTATACATTGAGCATTGAACAGCAGTTGAGGTTAATTAAACCTTTTCAGAAGGAGGAGGTACGTAAGATTGTTTATTCTATTCCTTCTATAAAAGCTCCTGGGCCGGATGGTTTTAATAGTTCATTCTTTCAAGTCAATTGGGATTTGATTGGTGATTTCTTTTGTGAAGCTATTTTTGAATGCTTGGATAATGAGATGATCCTTTCAAGTATTAATGATACTGTGATATCTCTTATCCCTAAGAAGTTGAACCCGATTAGTCCGGCTGACTTTAGACCTACTATATCTTGTTGCAACGTTTCCTATAAATGCCTCTCCAAGTTGCTTTGTACAAGGCTTAGGTCTGTGCTTCCTACTCTGATTAATCAAAGTCAAGGAGCTTTTGTTCCAGGGAGAGAGATTGTATACAATATCCTTTTATGTCAAGAAGTAGTCAGGGGTATAATAGACAGAATATTTCTCCCCGCTGTATCATGAAAATTGACCTTAAGAAAGCATATGATTCAGTGCATTGGGAGTGTATTGAGGAAGCCTTAATAGCCTTTCGTTTTCCTCCTAAGTTTATTCAGTGGATTATGATGTGTGTCACATCGGCTTCTTATTCCATCAATCTTAATGGTCAAGTTCATGGTTATTTTAAAGAAGGTAGGGGTCTTCGCCGAGGTGACCCTTTGTCCCCTTTATTGTTTGTTTTGGTTATGGAATATTTGTCAAGGCTGCTAGATAATCTAAGAATTGAGCAGAATTTCACCTACCATCCTGGATGCAAGAATATTTTGATCAATCATTTAATTTTTGAGGATGATTTGATCATCTTTTGTACTGCTGATTTGAAGTCAGTGGAGTGTATTGATAAGGTTGTGAAACATTTTGAAAAATGTACTTGTCTCTCGGCTAATCTGAATAAGTGTCTCTCGGCTAATCTGACTAAGTCTCAATTGGTTGTTGCTGGGTGTGACAACAATAGAACTTTCTGCCAATATATATATATATATACATATATATATATATATATATATATATATATATACATATATATATATATACATATAAATATATATATATATATATTTATATGTATATATATATATATGTATATATATATATACAAAAGAAAAAATCGATTTAAAAAAATTATATATATAAAGCTTAATCAAATTAGGAGAATACCTTATCTAATTAGAAATCTATCTCCCAACCCAATTAGGAGTCTAACTCCCCTAAATCTAATTAAGAATCTACCTCCCACCAAGTCTATATATCGTACATTCATACCCTTCACCAAATTGGTATTTCTTATAATTTTTGACACTATTTTTTTAATAGTAAATAGTAATTATCAATTATAAGAAATTTGGGATGCGTAGGTTGTGCCAATGAGCATAAATGATACTCTAATCGAATCAACTCCTTCCATTAAGCTTATTTTAAGTGTTTTTTGAAATATAAAAAATAATATATAAAAGTATAACTTTATTCAACTTATATGTAACAGTATAGTTATAGAATTCAATCATATCATTAAATTTCATCTTAATATATATAATATAGTTTTAATGACAAGGCAAGACACTTTTCCAAGACTCATACAATTGAAAATGACTTCTTTTTTACTTGAATAGAGGTATTGACATATTTATGTTTATTTTATTTATTAGACTATTTAAATATGCCATGCATCGCACGTGTTAAAGACTAGTTGGCTTTAATAGATATATAATAAGAGTTGGAAAGAGTTAGAAAAATCAATGACACTTGGAAGGAGTTGGAAGAAATTGGTCACAAAGGGGAAAAGTTGGAAGAGATGGAAGAAGTGTAAAAAGTTGGTAAAAGCTTAAAGAAATTGGAAGGAGTTGGAAGTTACAATTTCAACCCAAAAGAATATGCCCTAAATCAGATACAAAATAATAAATTTTAGTTACATATCTTAAAGCATTTTGAACAAAAAAAAAAGCACAAAACAATTTGAAAAGATATTTAATGAACTAACAACATTTAACCCATATCATATTTTGGGAAAAGAGGATTTTACCCTTAATGTTTATGAAATTACATTTATCCTACCTAACCTTTGTTGATATAATAAATATACACATAATCCAATGTGTTGAAATTTGAGACGAAATTACTCCACATTTTAATATGGATAGACTAAAGTATCCTTGATATTTTAAGGTAAAATACTACACTACCCTCCCCTGTTGGAACTAGGGTCAAGGACATCATCTCTATACTCATTAAGGACCTCCAACGGAGTTTTGATATGAAAGACAAAATTATGAAAGCAAGAAAAGAGGCAACTCTCACAGTCTCACAGCCACCCTATGGGTACAAGGCCCTCAACGCTACATTTCATGACGCCCTCACCGTGCTTCATCTGGAGGTCCTCCCAGTACTGGGACTTGGAGGTCCTCCCACTGGCCTTTTGTCGAAAGTGACAAAATTGCTGAATTAGTCAACGAAGTATCCAAATCTAATCAAATCTCCTATCTTTCCATCTTTATAACTTCTCCAATATCACATCATAATATTCGAACCTGCCATTGTAGATGTTGGACGAATATGACAAGGAGACAACTTTCAAAATATGAAGATTGAAAATCAATTCAGCAAAGGAAAAAATCAACAAAGCAAGGAAAGCCAATCAGGAGTCGTTGTAGCTGAAAATGTCGACTATAAAGAGTCTTGGTAGTCCTCCGCTCCTCCTGAAAGTGTATTCGCTTCCAAGGAAGTAATCGAAGTGAGTTGAAATTTTTGGTAGAAAAATTCTTAGTGTAACCACTAGTGTGATTAGTGGCGAGTTTTTTGTAACCAAAGAGTATTATGGTGAGGGCTGAGGCCCTCCGATTTTTCTGTAACTGAAGATCTTGTTAATTATTCTTCAGTGAGTGAGACCTTCATCAATCAATTCATGAAGGTTACCTTTTGAGATCTAAGTCTGTGATCCCCATCTATAAACAGCCTTGAGGCCCTCCAGTCTCTCCACCGCTGAGTTCATTTATTTCCATATGTTTTATAATGTCCTCAAGCTTCTGAATTCAATAAGAGATTAAAGTAATGTTTATTCATTGTGTTGTTGAATCTTGACAAAAGTCAAGATTAGTTTTTCTAACGTCCTCATTGAGTGTGCAGAATTTCAATAACCCTTTTCACCTCCCCTCTAAGTTCTATCATCCCCTTTTCTTTCTCTTATTCATAGTTCTACCATCATCATGCTCAACCTGTCATTCCTCCCATCATAAGTCTCAACATTTATTTTCTCCCTCCTCGCCTCCAAACCTTACCATCACCACCACAGCTACCAAGGACATGTCAACGTAACACTACCAACGACTTCAAGAATAGCAAAATGCTTAGCAGGATCTTCAACAACATATCGGAAAAGGCAAATCCTAGCTTTCCGGACCAAACCCATAAGCGATTTAAGGAAGAGTTAGTGGGGGACATCTTTCAATATCTCAATTAGCGTCTGAAGATGCGACCCAGGGTTGAAGTAAGCGTACACTTCTTCTTGTACGTCCTTGTTTTCCCCCCACATGTACTCCGACAAAGCTGCTGTTGCGACCTCCATATCCAGTGCCCCCTTCTTCCCCTTTCCTCCTATGGTGCATTTGATCTGTGAACGACTAGGGAAACAACATTAAACAGCCAAGGATCACAATTACTTTAGAGGTTTGAGAAAACCTCAAATTAGAACTCATATAACTACCACTAATTTTTAGGGTTTTTGAGATAGAGATAACAAGAACAATTAAAAGAAGAATATGACTAATGTAAAGAGTAATTAACTCACCCAATAGCATAAGAATCACAAGAGGTTACAAAGAAATTTTTCACAAGCATCCACTCTTGTTCTTCCATGAAATTCCACCAATAAGATGTTGAAAGATACACATCAAACTCACAAGTGAAGATAAATTGATTAAGCACTCCCACAAAGTATTAAGCTTGATTACAAAGAAATTAGGGTTCCAAATACCCTCTCAATAATTCATAAACACATGTGTTTAGTCTTCCAAAAGTTCTCCAAAAATGAGAGGGATTGGGGGTTTAAAAAGGGGAAGATCGAAAGGGGAAATCGTGCGACATCTGCAGGAAAAGATGGCTGAGATGCTGGCAGCGTCTCAGAGGCGCCGCCAGCGTTTCAACCAGAGAGAATGGGCGGAAAAGCTTGGCTAGGCGCTCCCAGCGTCTGTTGACTTCCAATGCACATAACTTCTTCGTTTTAACTCCATTTGGGCTTATAATACAAGATGGAAAGCTCTGGGTGTGTACTATAAGCTTACCAAATTTGGTGATCCTCAGAATTATATTGAAGGAGTTATGATCAAAAGAGTGAAGACATATCTTTTCTTGTTACCCAATTTTGCCCAAAAAAATGATATTTTTCAGCTTGCTTCTCTTGGCTTGGCCTTGTTCCCTCATGACTTCATTTGAGCCTCCTCGGGGTCAGCTTTCGGGGCTTGACTTGACCCTCCATGGTTCTATCCCAACCCTTGTGAAATGACCAAAACACCCCTACGCTTCCTAGACGGTCAATTTGGGGCTTCAAAAACGATCTAAGCTTGACTTGAAACAAAACTAGCTTGGACCCACTCCCGTCATTTTCTTTGATGCTATGGACCCTCGGTAAATATGGATCAACATCCAAAGTGGATTCAACAAAACTAAAGGACTTCTGATGAAACCTTTGCAGTCACTAATGAATTTTTCAAGGTCCTTGAATTATGGGCGATTTTTATGATTTTCTTTGAGTTCATTGATATTGTGAATGAATACCTCATTTCTTAGAAAATCTTCTGCCATAAATGTTTTCCATCGAAATTGAATTCAAATAGAAGCTTCACATACTTGTGCGCTCTATTTCTTTTTTTTTTGGGAAGGGGTGGATTTTCTTTGAGTTTACTTTTTGACTAATTTTTTTGGGGACAACATGGGGAGGAGTTTAGGTGGGGAAGGACATGTAGAGGTGTACAGAGCAAAGCTAAGAAATGGAAAAATAAAAGTGATTAAGAAGTTGATGACGACAACTAATGAAAAACCAACACCTTCCCTTTTCCCAGCTTAAGTAGCAGTGAAAGGAGTGGAGAGAGGGGTGGATTTTCACCGCTTTTGAAGAATAGATCAAAGGTGAAAGAAGAAAGGGAGATGGAGTGGTTTTTAATCTTTTAAAAACAAATAAAAAAAATTCTAGTTTAGGTCATTTATTTATTTATTTATTTTGAAGCAATAGTTTAGGTAATTTATAATAAGGGCATTTTGAACATTTCATGAAACAAAATAAATAAGCAAATCTAAAAAGTAGGATTAAATTTCTACTGTAAAGGTTGGATACTATATGATGTATAATGGCATCAAAGATTGGATCTTGATCAATTACACATCAAGGGGGACATGCAACCAATCTGAATATGGGAGGCTTCACGTGAACTAGGGCAAAAGTGAGGGTGATTCACGTAAGAAAGGAGGGTTCTTTGTGGAGTTTCGATGATTTGTGAGAGGCAAGGGATTAGGGTTTATGAAAGGATGAATCTTTGTGGAGTTTGAGAGGGATGGATGGTGATGAATGGCGTGAGGTAAAGGAGGGAGAGAGGGCTATTTTATCGTGAGGACTTTGAGAGAGTTTGAGAGAGGGATGTTTAAGAGAGAGTTGAGAGAGAGGGAGAGGGTGACGTTAGGTTTGAGAGAGTGGGAGAGAGTTTGACGAGAGGGAGAGAGAAAGGTGAGAGCTTTGAGAGATTGTAAATAGCCTTAGGGTTTGCTTTATCTAACTAAAGGATAGAAAGATAAAAAGTAACCAGGATAGTTCAAGGGATCTATCTTGATACAGAAACACCACAAGAAGAAACCCTAGGGCTACTTGTTCCTCCACCTATTTACAAAAATACCTTCTACGTTTCAGAGACAAGCTCTTCCTCACTACTTGGTTGCTAAACCAAGATACAATAGAAGAGATCAACGAGGTTCTCACGAAACACTCAATGGGTAAGCTAAAAGCTTGATTGTATTTATAATTCAAAATGGGGTGCCTTTGAAAGGCTACAAGCCTAGCTATTTATACTAACTAAGTCCTTCACATATTAGGACTCTAATAATACTACTCCTAGACGCCTATCTACTCCTTCTCCTCCTTGGATTAGGACTCCTTATCTTAAGGGGAGTTGGTTACAAAAGATAGTAATCCTTTTAGGTCTTGGCCTTCCTAATCCAAGATGGATTAGTTACAAATAAGCCAACCTTATCTAGGATTATAACAACCTTAGCGCCTAATCTAACTACATCACACACCACACACATGACCACACACCCTCTAGATCATTCTAGAACATTCTAGATCATTCTAGACTAATCTAGACTCCTAAGACTTGGTGTCCAAGTTTATATATATTACTTGGCACCTCAAACAGCTAGAAATGTAAAAAAACCTTAAAAATGTAAAGAAATACTTTAAAAGGCCAAAATTGTAAATTTCAAACTGAAATGGTCAGAAATGTGAAATTCATCTTGAAATGATCAAAACTGTGAAGTTCAACTTGGGCTTTGTATTTGGGCCTTTAGATGTGGACTTGGAGCTTCTAGGACGTTTGGACGTCCTCTTGGAATAAGGAGCACAAGATATGGGTTGGCCTTTGGGCCGCCACAATGTATTCTTCTCCTTTAGCCCGTTTTACCCTTTTGTAGTTGAGATGGATGTCCTTTATTGGGCCTGGCATGATGTCTTCTTCTATTAAGGCCTTTTCCACTTCCTTGTAATCAAAATCGGCCTCCTTTGTTATTGGACTTGGTGGGAAGGACAAGGATGGATTTCCATCATTCTCCATGAATCTTGGGTCTCCAAAGGCGAGCCCAAGGCTATGTGAGCCTCCATCTCCTTCCATGAACAGAGGGTCCCCAAAAGTGAGACCTAGGCTAGGCAGATTTATTTCAGACGTGGGCTGAAATAAATCATTCCCCCCTTGTTGGAAAAAGTTTTTCCTCAAACTTGATTGGAGGTATGAGATCTTCTTATTGGTTGAGCGGGTCTGGCCTCCATTATCTTCCATGAATCTAGGATCCCCAAAAGTGGAACTGAGGCTAGGTGAATTTCCCTCAATTAAGGGACGACCCTTTTGAAATAGTGCAGCGCCAATTCCAACTCTAGAAGCATCACACTTGACCTCAAACTTCTTATCAAAGCTTGGTAGGGCTAGGACAGGTGTGGTGCAGAGTTTATCCTTGATGATGTCGAATGCTTGTTGGGCCGCTAGAATCCATGAGAACTCCTTGGATAGCTCGATCACATGAGATAGAATAGTACTGAAATTTTTCACAAACCTCCCACAGAAAGAGGCCAAGCCGGGGAAGCTTTACACATCATGAATACTGGTTGGAGTAGGCCACTCCTTGATAGCTTTGACCTTTTCTTCATCATCCTTGATCACTTCAGTCGTAAGAGCATAGCCAAAAGAGACTATGTTGTTGATGAAGAGGTAACACTTGGGCATATTCCCATATAACTTTTCGTGAGCTAAGATCTCCAAAATAGGATGGAGGTGAAAAATATGATCTTTTTCACTCTTGTTATGCTCAAGTATGTCATCAAAGTGGACAACACACTTGCTAATAAGGGGCTTCAAAACCTGATTCATCAATCTCATAAAAATTGAGGGAGCATTAGTTAGACCAAAAAGCTTGACTAACCATTCATAGAGACCTCGTTCGTTTTGACAATAATATCCCCTTGTTGAGTTTGACCCTGATAATACCCACTTCTTAGATCAGCCTTTGAAACGACTTGGGTATCATGCAGCTCATACCCTAGACATTCAATTCGAGGAACCCTGTACTTGGTAGTGATCTCATTGTTGTATAGATGTTGGTTCCCAACTTCCTTTGTAACCACAAGGATAGGGATGGCGTATGGACTGAGGGCTTCCTTGACCATACCCTTATCTTGAAGATCATCAGCTTACCTTTGAACCTCTTGAATGTCACTAGGGTTCATGTGAGGTGTTGGTTCGTTATGCACAACAGATCTAGGAACAAGATCAGTTTTGAGATGGATCTCACGTTGAGGAGCGACGGGAAGGTGACCCTTTTCGAGGCTAGGGTTCTCGTTGGTGGAACTTTTGTGGTTTGGTTTTGTGTTTGGGTTTGAAGGAATGATCTCCTTATTCTCACTAAACTCAGGGCGTTCAGTGTTCATAGAGGTGATGAGGTTTGGATCATCCTTCTTGGGTGGGGACGGATTGGCTATTTTTTGTGGAGCTAGGGTTATCTTCTTGTTTTTCATGACAAGAGTATAGGTATTGGCTCTTCCGTTATGCGTCACACTCCTTTCAAATAGTCATGGTCTTCCAAGTAGAATATGACAAGCATCCATAGGCAAAACATCACACCATAAAGAATCTTGATAAGATTTGCCAATGGAAAAGCTTACCAAACATCGTTGAGTTACTTGTAAACCTTCACCTTGATTGAGCCACTGGATGGTATAGGGCTTTGGATGTGGACTCGTTTCCAGTTGAAGTTTGTCCACTATAGTAGTTGACGCCACATTGGTGTTGCTTCCTCCATCTACAATTAAAGAACAGACCTTTCCCTTGATAGTACATCGAGAGGGAAAGATGGTCTCTCATTGTTGTTGATCTTCATAAACAATTGAGCTGTTAAGAACTCTCCTCATAAGGAACATCTCGTGATCCATGATGATGGATGGATGATGGATTCGTGGTTTGGGACATGGAGGGAGATGTGTTTGGCTGTTTGTGGGGGTTTACGGTTGCACAAGACAAACCTAAGCTCTGATACCAAAATTATAATGTATAATGGGATCAAAGATTAGATCTTGATCAACTACACATCAAGGGTGATTCACGTGAGAAAGGAGAGTTCTTTGTGGAGTTTGGATGATTTGTGAGAGGCTAAGGATTAGGGTTTATGAAAGGATGAATCTTTGTGGAGTTTAAGAGGGATGGATGGTGATGAATGACGTGAGGGAAAGGAGGGAGAGAGGCTATTTTGTCGTGAGGACTTTGAGAGAGTTTGAGAGAGGGATGTTTGAGAGAGAGTTGAGAGAGAGGAAGAGGGTGACGTTAGGTTTGAGAGAGTGGGAGAGAGTTTGACAAGAGGGAGAGAGAAAGGTGAGAGCTTTGAGAGATGGTGAATAGCCTTAGGGTTTGCTTTATCTAACTAAAGGATAGAAAGATAAAAAATAACCAGGATAGTTCAAGGGATCTATCTTGATACAGAAACACCACAAGAAGAAACCCTAGGGCTACTTGTTCCTCCACCTAGTTACAGAAACACCTTCTAGATTTCAGAGACAAGCTCTTCCTCACCAGTTGGTTGCCAAACCAAGATACAATAGAAGAGATCAATGAGGTTCTCACAAACACTCAAGGGGTAAGCTAAAAGCTTGATTGTACTTATAATTCAAAACGGGGTGTCTTTGAAAGGCTACAAGCCTAGCTATTTATACTAACTAAGTTCTTAACATATTAGGACTCTAATAATACTACTCCTAGACGCCTATCTACTCCTTCGCCTCCTTGGATTAGGACTCCTTATCCTAAGGGGAGTTAGTTACAAAAGATAGTAATCCTTTTAGGACATGGCTTTCCTAATCTAAGATGAATTAGTTACAAATAAGCCAACCTTATCTAGGATTATAACAACCTTAGCGCCTAATCTAACTACATCACACGCCACACACACCCTCTAGATCATTCTAGAATATTCTAGATCATTCTAGACTAATCTAGACTCCTAAGACTTGGTGTCCAAGTTTATATATATTACTTGGCACCTCACGTAACTAGAAATGTAAATAAAATCCTTAAAATGTAAAGAAATACATCAAAAGGCCAAAACTGTAAACTTCAAACTAAAATGGTCAGAAATGTGAAATTCATCTTGAAATGGTCAAAACTGTGAAGTTCAACTTGGGCTTTGTACTTGGGCCTTTAGACGTGGACTTGGAGCTTCTAGGACGTTTGGACGTTCTCTTGGAATAAGGAGCACAAGATATGGGTTAGCCTTTGGGCCTCCACATTGTATTCTTCTCCTTTGGGCCGTTTTAACCTTTTGTTGTTGAGATGGATCTCCTTTATTGGGCCTGGCATGATGTCTTCTTCTCCTAAGGCCTTCTCCACTTCCTTGTAATCAAATTGGGCCTCCTTTGATGGACTTGGTGGGAAGGCCAAGGATGGATTTCCATCATTCTCCATGAATCTTGGGTCTCCAAAGGCGAGCCCAAGGCTATGTGAGCCTCCATCTCCTTCCATGAACCGAGGTCCCTAAAAGTGAGACAGACTAGGCAGATTTATTTCCGACGTGGGATGAAATACATTAATATATTTAATACAAATATTATAGGTTAGATAGATAAATGTAATTTCTTAAATATTTGGAATAAAATCTTCTTTTCACAAAACCTGATAGAGGCTAAATGTTATCAATTCGATATTTAATACTATCACGTTTTAAAGTTCATAAAACATGCTAGTAGTAGAAACACAATAATCATAGTCCTGGATCTGATAAGAAAACATGACATTGACAATCTGCGTAATTAATTTGCCCATGTTACTCCCTAGACCCCTTTCCATTTGGTATTTTGTTAATCTGGGAAGAAACCAACACAAATAAAAATTTATATAAAAATAAATTGAAATGATAAACGTGCATCTATCGCTAATTCGCTATTAAATTATTGATTTCAAATTTATTTATGACTTTTTGGATGATAATACACCAACCTTTAGGGGTGCTGGATTGTAATATACCAACATTTACTTTTGGACAACAATATCCCTGACCTTTATACCTAGGTGACATTATTGTACCAACAGTAACTAAGGCAGGGGAGCAATTGCCCCCTTTTGCCCCAATGTAGCTCCGTCCCTGTTGGTTGGTTGTGTTTCACATTAGTACAAAAGACCGGTTCACCCCCTCGTTAATCACTATATTATGGCCGATTTGTTTTTTAAACATGGGTTAGTGAGAAAAAACGGAGGGGTAAACAAGGTTATTGGGCAAGGGTCGGTCATTTTCCCTCCGTCTATCATGTCAGAATCGATACCAGTTAACCAGTCACCACCCCCTTAATCACTGTTGGTATAATAATATCGTATAAGTATAAAGGTTAGGGATATTGTTGTCTAATAATAAAGGTCGGTATATTACAATCCAATACCTTCAAAGGTCCGTATATTGTCATCCAATATCACTTCATTTATTAAGGGAAAAAATTGAAATTGTTACTGAAAATGTCAAATTATAAATAATTAGATAAAAAATATTAATTAAGTGGACGAATAAATGAAATAATTATAAACAAGTAAAATATAATAAACAATCCACTACTTTTAATTTTCCTCTATGTCATTCCGCATGAAACGGGCAGTATATCAATGTATCGAAAATCATATGAGTCTTGAGGTAAGATACGTTAAGTATTTTGCCCTACCAATAAAATTATATTATTTTATGTTAAAATAAAAGTAAATAATATAGTTGAATTCTCTAACAATAATATTATGTATCAATTGCATAAAATTTTACTTTTATCCATTATTTTTTATATTTCAAAAAATGCTTAAAATAAGTTCAATGGAAGGTGTTGATTTCATTTGGGTATAATTTATGTTCATTTGTACGTGTTCATTGACACAACCCATTAACACTATATTATTATATGTTAAAATGAAATTAAATGATATAATTGATTCTCTAACTATAATATTATGTATAAATTGCATAAAATTTAACTTTTATCCATTATTTTTTATATTTCAAACACGCTTAAAATAAGTTCAATGCAAGGCATTTATTTCATGAGGGTATCATTTGTGTTAATTGACGTAGCCTATGCATCTCAAGTTTCTTATATTTAATAATTAATATTTACTATTAAAAATTAATGTCAAAAATCATCAAAAATATTAATCTGATAAATGGTAAGACACATAAAAAATATCTTCAGGCTTGACTCATATCATCACCCATCAATGTATATGTAGACTGATGATACATGTCTTGCTCTTTATGAAATTAATACTTTTTATCAATTTTTAACCCTAATTTTTTTTATAGTTACAATTAGGTTTCATTCTTTTATACGGTTGGTTGCGGTGCGGTACCACACCGTACTCTTTAATTCCTACCACACTTCACCACACCATATTACAATCATTATCAACATATTTTTTTCACTTTTCTCTCTCCTCACTTTTGTTCTCTATTTTTCACATTCTCTCTCCTCACCTACTCACCTTCCATCACTCTCACCACAAATTTTCAAATTCAACCGTACCTAACGAATGAACCTTATCCGTTAGGCATATTTTATACACCTTTTTACAAATTTTAAAAAATATAGAAAAAAAATGTAATTTTATACAACTTATATGTATTATTATTATAGCTATATAAATCAATCATTTAATTTCTTTTTCAATTTAATTTACAAATATATAAATTTTATACAATGGTAAGACACTTAAGATATGTTCTTGTCCCAAGATGTTTATCATTTTGGATGTACAGAGACGGGCTTTCTAACGCCTAATAAGACACCATCAACAGCATAAGACGGTCCCTGCAAGTTGGGATTGAGAAAGACCAAGACAAGCCAAATTTCGATGGCCTACATCTGATCTAATGCTTCCCTGCTTAGTTTGTTAGGGGTTTGGACCCTTGTTCATGCAAGTACATAAAAAATTATAAAAAAAGAATACACGCTTGGTGTATATATACTTTCTTTGCCTTTTTTTTTTATTATGAATTTTGGTTTAAGACTTAAGATTGGTGTCACGTAGTAGTAGGTGAAGTGCAAAAGTTGGTGTACTGTAATTGGAAAAAAGTTCCAAATGCATAATAAACACACACTGCCTCCCATAGCGCTACCCTAAAAAAAAAAAAAAACGATAGTCTCCTAATTGTAAAGCAAAATTGTAAAGAAAAAGCATTCTTAATCAATACAAATACTGAGAATTTCTATTGCATTACAAAATAATACAAATTGTAAGAATCCTATTAATACTGAAGTCTAGAAAAAAAAAAACAAAAAGAAAGCTAGTACCCTACAACAGCTCCCTGTATTAACTGTACCAAAGAGGTATAGGTTCCAAAAGTTGCAATGAAAGCACTTAGCACCAAAGTAGCCAAAATTAACGCCAGCTCAAAGCCGCCATCGATTCGTGAAATCTTTAGGTAACACAGGCATGGGATGATGATTGAAGCAGTAACGCTTAGGAAAGCTCCAACCAGAGACATGAGGTATCCAAAGAAAGGAACAGCTAAAGCTACAAAGACTTGGGTAGCAACCAAGGCTGTTCTTATTAGGATTCTGACTGTCCTCTTCTTCTGATACCCTGGAAACATATTTTCTGTTGCACTTGAGACTGGATCTAGCATAAGTGCATATTTTGCTAGTGGATTCACCAATGTAGTGTAGATTGCAACTTTTGAGCTCAGTTTCCGGGTTGGGAGGTTCAGCGTAATTTGTGAGTCTACTTTCGGACCGAACATCAGGTACCCAATTACTGCCATAGAGGCGTAACTAATGGTTGTGCAGATAAAACAGAGTAGTAGTACCTATAAGGGGAGAATCCACAAATTCAGATTCTATTAGAATACACTTTACAGTAGACATGTTCTGATAGTTATTCGTCCCAGCAAGATAATTAATACAGTCATCCATTCGCAAAAACTGAAACAATTTTTAGAACCATATGGTAATTGCAGTCAGTTATACCTCACAGATGGGACTATCAAGGTAGGTCAAATAACTAAGTGGTATGTTGGTAACTGATGTATTCATGTTTAGAATCTTTGATTTCAGGTTAGGTCCAACAAGTTTCTTCACACACCCTGAATTGATAATTGGGTCAGACTGGGTTCTGCCATGTTTTATGTTGCTCAAGTCCAGTTACAAGCCTGCTGGTAATCAAACAGGCAGTCTACGATTCCATGAGGCCATCACTTACAAGAATCCGACATGAGCACAGCCAAGTTCGACCAATTGGTGAAGATTTTGCATGATATTGGCTTAAAATAAAGCAGTACCAGTGAGGCTACTAAGCAAAGGATGAAAGTTTAGAAGTATACCTTAGTGAAATGATGTTTTTTCTTCATAGAGTTGTAGAGGGTAGGAAAAACAGGATGAGCGCAGTAACAGAATCCGTATAAGCTTACAGAAGTTGGAATCCCTGACCAAGTAAGGAGTTCCCCTTTGTGATGGAAGCCAACCCCACTGAATGCACCAACCCAGAAGATGGAAACAACTATTATTACAGAAGCTATAACCCCAGTAGCAGATACATAAGACAGGATGCTCAAGTTGTCCAACCAAACTGAAGGCAGAATTATGAGTGCAACAATGATCACAAAGGTTGCTCGTCCTCCAACTTGAATTCCAAGCGCGTCAAATTGAACTTCTGGGAAGAGGTTATGCAGATTATCCCCTTCCAAAATCAAGAAACCAGATACTACCAAGTAAAGCTCAGTGTACATGAAAACTGCCACAACCGTTCTTCCAAAGTTGCCAAATGCACGTTCTCCAATGTCAGGGTAACTTCTGATCGTTGAGTCTGCTTCCATACATCGCTTTATAAGTAGACCTGCATAAAATGCTGCCAGGGCAATGGCAAAGAGCAATACCAGGCTCAACCAACCTCCTGATGCTAGTGCATATGGTATGGAGAGTATTCCCACTCCTGCCGTATAGAATTTAAAATTTTGGTAAATTTAAGAGAATAAGAGAGAGTTGAGACAAAAACTGAATACAACGACTAGCAAAAGAAACCATCCTGTGTAGGCTCTGCTGTGGTGGATTATAGGAATTCTAGAAGAGTTTGTCATATATTGAGATTCAAGGAAACGTTTAAAAAAAAGAAACAAATAAATATTAGTTATTTAGCTGGTACATGCTATATCCACAACCTTGGCCACGTAGAATTTACCATATTCAAGTTGTCATAATCTCAAGTGTCAAAATACCTGCTACTCTATAATTGAAGGGTAAGGCTCCTTAATCTGTCCCACCATGTCATATGCTTGTGTGGAATTGAGGTATGGGTTCGGAATTTTGGGTTTGTTCAAAATGTTATCTTGTTACATTAAAAGTTCTGCCAAGCAGAGCTAACTTGATTTCTTCATCAATGAAACGTGGTAATAATTATTTTACAGGTGCAAGAATTCCTTGAAAGGAAGAAAGTCATAGAACCATTTGTTTGTAACAAGGCACAAGTGAGCACATTCAACAAGACCTAAAGCAAATAACAGTGACCAGTTTTCTAGTCCTATCATACTAGCAACACCGGATGCTCAAAAACACATACTTGATCATAGACATTCCTGCTAGGATTGAGCCACAAGTTGTTCATTCAACGATCAAAAGCTAGGATTACTTTCCTCCATGAAAATCCATAAAGGTTGCGTGTCCAAAATGATTAACAGAAAGCAAAACAATATTGTCCCAGAACACATGCTACTCACAAAGAGTCAAAGAAAACCAGCTCGAAAGCACAAAATGAAAGCAGAAGATCATAGGCAAAGGATAGGCAAAAAGCAAAAAGAAATATGACCTTCAAAGTTCAAACATAAGTAGTCTCAATAAAGAAAGCCGCCATACACTTGAAAACAATATAAAACTGATTCATGATTAACATTAGATTTTTTAATTTCCTGCTCTGGACATTTATTTTTGTCATAAAGCAGCCCTCCCACCTTTACTGCTGGAAAGAATAAATAATGCCAGTTCGTGGTATAAATGTGAAATACCCCACCACCAGAATTAGGCTATTGAACCAAATTGTTGGCCCGCCATAACAATCAAGTTCAACCCTTGATGTCCCACAAACTGATGAAATTCTTCATAGAGTATGTTATGAACTAACTAAATAATTAGATTCTTGGAAATAATGGCTCACATCCCACAAAACTCTCGGAAGACAATGTACAAAAGGCATCAAACTTGTGCACATGAGATGCCATCAGACCTGCTGCACTGGGCAGTAATTGAGTCTTTGAGCACAGTACAAACAGCCAAAACAAGAGAAACAAAAACAAAGGAAACAACAAAGTCCGTGACAATTAATTACTGCTTTTATTTGGATAATCTTCTTTAATAACTTCTTGTCAACATTCCAATGTTTTTCTATTTAGAATCCTTGATATTCTTTTGCTACGTGTAGTTAGGTGTTCATCTTGTTACAGAGCAGCAGACGTAATATAACCAACCTATGGTTCTTCCGGGGACATGTAAGATAGGATACTTAGTAGGTGGGCAGCAGATGGCGTTATTTTATGTACTTTAAAATTTAAACTTAAGAGACAGTGTACAAATATGATTTTTACTAAACATTGGCAATAAATTTGTCAAGGGGTAAATTTTGGCCGAAGCTCATCACATTCTTATCATCTAGCAGGCCCTAGAGTCATCTTTACACATTACCCCAAACAAGAAGTTGCTTTGGCTATGATAATAGACAAGAATCTTGTGAGACAATGCTCAGTGAAAACGACTTTGGCAATTGCCACAACCAAACATGCATGTTTTGGGACGCAATTGAGTGTGAAAGGCCCAGTGATCTTTTAACTTTTACTGTGTAGAGGCTAATGCTTGGCATTTACACAGCCACTCAAGTGAACTTGTGAAGTGATGTTATTGGAAAGACTTTTTCTGCCACAATTGTGCAAGATCCATCTCGACCAAAAGCTTTGGAAACTTTGGTTTCAGCCCAAGGCTCAACAATAGTTTAACATTTGCTGGCCTTAATTATAAAATTCATATAAGAATTACATAAGAAAGAATCGTCTTTGATCACCAACTTGAACTTTCGCTAATGTTCTCCATCTAAGATTGAGTGTATTAGTGTATTCGCACATTATTTTCAAGAACTTTTTTGACACATTATTTTGAACAATTTTTGTATGATCTGCTTAATAATACGGATATTAGAAATTAAATTTGAGGCGATATGAAACAAGTGACGTATAATTTGAGTTTTTCACAGTTGGTGCACACTCACACATATGATTATTATATCACGTATTTCCCTTCAACATGGAAACCCATTGTGATTTAGTTAATATTTGAGAAAAGAAGATTTGGCATCATTTTCAGACTCGAGAGAGAAAGAGAGAGAGAGAGAGAACCTGAGAGAGCATTAACGCCATTAAAGAAGGTCTTGAAGAAAGAAGAGTTGGGTCCTTTAGGGTAGTGATGGAGGTTGGCCTCCAAGGCGGGGCCGTCGAAGAGAGGCTGCCTGAGCGATGATGAGTCTCTCTCACCGGATTCATGACGACCCTCCATCACCGCGCCGCCGCAGATCAGAGAGATAAAATGTCAAACACAGGTGAAATCTTGCAACTGGGCGAGCCAAGTATACTAACACTAATAACAATAATAATAATAATAATAATAATAATAATAATAATAAGGTGGACGTGTTCTCGTGTCCAATTACACCAAGTAGAAGAAGAGCAAGTGATTAGCCCAATGAGTCACTCACACAGGATTGAAATGAAACGTGGATGGCCGACTGCATGATCCCCATTTTATACACCAACCTCAAGCCTCAAGGGGCATCCACACCTATCATACAAAGTTACAAACTATACCCTTATCTTACAAATTCCACAATCATAACAATCTTCGTCCAACTCATACTTTTATTACTTTATGTATTTTACCCCCATTCTTTTTTGGAAAATTGGAAAAAAAAAATTAATTTATATATTTGGGATATAGGAAAAAAAATAATTTGAATTTATAACTTGGTTATAGATTAGTTGAACTTTGATCTTTATTATTTTTAATTTATAACTCGTCTGAAAAATAACATGGTAATCACGATATCATATGTGGAACTTTTTGCAGTTCAAAAAAAATGTGTGATATGACTATTACCACATCACTTATCGGACGAGTTTAATTACGTGTTAGATGCAAAAAATAATAAGGGTTAAACTTGAACTCATCCATAACAAAGTTGTACAGATTATTTTTTTCCAATCCAATACCATCAAAGAATGAATTATTTTTCCAATTTAACTTTTTTTTTATATATACTATTAATTATCAATTATAAAAAATTTGGAATGTGTTCCTACCCCAACAACTACAAATTACATCCTAATAGAACAAACCACATCTGAGGGGTATATATATTTCGTAAAATTTAAAGATCATAGATAAAAATATCATTTTACACAATTTATATGTAGTATTATAGTTATATATAGGGAAATTGGAATTAAATAAACCAACCTTTGGGGTGATTTGATATAACAAACCAACCTTGAACATTAATATTAGACAAACTGACCTTAATATGTTATTTTTTTTCCAGCAAACTGCCACCGAGTCAAACTTGTCGGAAATGTGACGTAGCGGTGGCGGAAGCTTACATGGAGGTTGTTTTAGCCACAAAAAAAGGAACATTAATATTAGTCAGTATGAGAAGCTTTCGCCACTGCCACGTCACACTTCCGACGAGTTTGATTCGGTGGAGGTTTGCTGGAAAAAACAACCTATTAAGGTCAGTTTGTCCAATATTAATGTTCAAGGTTGGTTCGTCATATCAAAGCACCCCCAAAGGTTGATTTATTTAATTCCAATTTCCCTTATATATAAGTCACTAATAACTTTTTCCAATTCAATATCTAAATATGAGTTTTATACCAAAGTAAGACACTTAAGAGGTATTTTGCCCCAAGACTCATATCATTTTCGCTTACAAATTATTTTCATACCTATTATATTTAAAAAGGACAATGCTACATATCTTAAATCAAGATTGTAAATAACCATCTTCAATTATTCATAATTCACATTTATGTAACATTTAATAATATTTTCTCTTATAATTATGTACATTTATCAACTATAAGAGTATAGAACTTATTCAAAGTAATGAAACATACATTTGTAATCATAATAAGCCTATATTTAATTTTTGAGTGATTTAGGTGAAATATAAGATGATTAATAACTATCTTGAATCAAGAAGTACATCATTTTGCTTTAGAAATTGTTCTTAAATATATTACGTAATTATTCTCTTTTAATAAATAAATATTTAAAAATATAATATCTAAAATTTATTGTTTGAAAATCACAAATAAACTTTTGCTATTATTTTAAAAAATATACTAATGATACTCTATTTTTCAAATATACTATACATTTAATATTATTAGTATAATTTATTATAAAATTATATTCTTTCCATATTTATCGTATAGAAATTGTAATTTATAATCATTAAAAAGTTAAGATTTTATGTACTATGAATTTTTTTACATCATATTTAGCAATTGAAAATTAAATTATTTGACATGCAAAATACCTAAACAATAAACTTCAATTATTATGTTTAATTATTATTACAATATCATGTAACAATACATATTGATTTTATCTATCAATTTGTTTTTATTTATTCAAAAAAAATATGTAACATTTTAAATATTAACATTTATGATACAACATATTTTATTTAGTTATATATGATGTTCTCAAATAAATATTCACATCCAACTTAAAGAACATACATTACTGCTTTAGTGTGTGTGTGTGTATATATATATATATATATATATATATATATATATATATATATATATATATATATATATATATATATATATATATATATATATATATATATATATATATATATAGGGAAATTGGATTCTAATAATCCCTATTTTTGCAAATTGAATGGCAATAATCCCTACTTTCAATTTGTATTCTAGTGGTCAAAAAAAAATAAAATTGTATTTTAGTGGTACCAAATCCATCACCACATTCTTTGTATTTTTTTATGCCTACCCCATATTGTTTTTGTTGTTTTCGTTCCTGCCCCCATATAGGTAATAAAGTGTAGTTGCTAAAACATTTTTTAAATTATGTTTTTGAGATTCCGAGCAATTATTATAATTTTTTAAAAAGACTAAAATTTAAAAAATCGTAAAAAAATAGAAAAAAAATTCAAAAAAATTGGGAGAAGTGTTGTAAATTTATTAAAAATAGTGGTAAAGTGTTATACAAATTTTTGAATCAAATGCAACACAAAATCTATGATATTCAAGGTATACTCTTAATTATGTCCCACTACAATACAATTTTAATTTTTTTTGGACCACCAGAATACAAATTTAAAGTAGGGATTATTGCCATCCAATTTGTAAAAGTAGGGATTATTAGAATCCAATTTCCCTATATATGTGTGTGTGTGTGTGTGTGTGTGTGTGTGTGTGTATATATATATATATATATATATATATATATATATATATATATATATATATATATATATATGGGTACAAAGGACGAGGATCGAAATATGTGGGTTTCAATGAGGGTATTTTAGGAAATTTGTATTGATGATTAAATTTATTTTTTAAAAGAATATATAACATTAATGTGTGTGCATTAATGTGTGTGAGTTTCAAAAAAAGAATTTGATATTGTTACAATTACTAGGGGTGGGCACAATATCTATAACCCAAGATCTAATTCAATTATCCGAAAGTCCGATTCGAATAAATGGATAATTAGTGGATAATTTTTATTTTCTTGGATCGGATATGCGATCCGTTATATTTCTCTGGATCATGGATCGGATACGGATCGGAAAATAAAAATTTCGGATATCCGAAAATCCGACTTTTTCCAACATACTCCTATTTATAGTTTTGCACCCCATAGTATTTACTCCTAGTACAATTCCCAGGCGGCCTATTTACTCATTTAGTCTCCTAAGTCCAACGTCTCTTCAGTCTTCACATTTAAAATATACAATGTCATTGTCCTTGTGTTTTATGTTTCTCGTCTTGCCCACTGCCCCGTGGATAATCCGTTATCCGATCCAAAAATTCAGTTAACCGTGACTTTTGGATCGGATACGGATCACAAAATTTATAATCCGACAATCCGGTTAACCAAAAATGCGGTTATCCGTAATTTACGGATCAAATACGGATCGGGATATTGACTATTCGATTTTCCGGTTATCCGATCCATTTTTATGCTCCGATCGGTTATCCGATCCGCGCCCATCCCTAACAATTATTACTAGCCTTTGACATCCCGTGCTATGCACGGGAAATTTTTTAATAATTTAGGTAATTTTTTTAAAAGTAATTTTATAATAATTATCATTTCAATCCTGAAAAAATTAATTTAATGATAATTAAAAAATAATTAAAAATTTGTGTTACAGTGGTATCATTTGAATAATTTGATGGTTGAACCATATTAAAATCCATATTATATTAAATATTTATACTTTATAATAATTATTTTCGATAAAAGCATAAAATTTTATTTCATAAATTCCTAGCATCATAAAATAATGTTTAAGTATTTATCTATTAAATTAAATATTTATTATATTTTAATCCTTGTCTAGATATTTATACATCTAGTATAAAATAAATTAGTTATATAGTAAGTCAATCTTGAAATTATCGATAAACATTTTATTTTATTTTCTTTATATGAATGATAATATTTATATAAAAAAAAGTTACAGCGATTATGATAATTCTATTTTCTTGTTTTTTTGGTTTTGACTTTGTGATTTTTTTTAACTTGTTCTATAATTTTTTTTATCTACCTTTACTCAAATTTCTTGTTCAATATCTGATGGCTTACTTATAATTTAAAATTTTATCTATAGAATATATATATATATATATACATATATATATATATATATTAATAGTGTTAATAAAAAATTTATTATTTAAAATAGTTACTAAAGAAAATAAAAATTAATAGTATAGATTTTTCATGAAAATTTTACTATAATGTCAATTATCGTTTATTTCTATGTTGTGATGAAATATTATAATATAAAATTAGAGAATATTTGAACTTTGTATTAAATTAAATATTTGTAACTCTGGGCATTAAGCGTTTTCTTTTTCAAATTATATCTATGAAAACATTAAATTGTGTAGGTTTGCAACGTAGTTTGAAAATAATAAATTTCCCAAACTTTTTCTTCTAGGTTTGAAATTCCCTTAGATACTTGTGTTTTAATATAGATAGATAGATAGATAGATAGATAGATAGATAGATAGATAGATAGATAGATAGATAGATAGATAGATAGATAGATAGATAGATAGATAGATAGATAGATAGATTATTTTGATAATTGTAAAGTTTTATACTTCATTTATTTATATTTATTTTCATAATCGTGTTGAAATTAAGAAATTAGTTATTCGATTATTGTAAAGCTTTATACTTAATTTATTTAAAATGATTTTCATAATTGTGTTGTAACAAAGTAGAAATTTATTTATTTATAGTGATTAAACTTTTGAAGAAATAAATTATCAATTAAATTTAGGAAGTTGAAGAGACTTCAATAATGAAGTTTAATTTTGCTTTTTAAAAAAAATTAGAATTCAATTTATTACATAAAAGTATCACATGACAACTTGTTAGACATGTATGTTTTGTTTTAATATATTAATAGATTATTGATTTTTAATTGATATCAATAAGGCTATTATTATTTGTATTGAATATCTATGGTAGTTACAAAGTATTTGTAATATATATATATATATATATATATATATGTATGTATGTTTTAAAATAGTTAAAAATTGTATATTAGTTTAATAAATTGTTTGAAAAAATCGTACATTGCATAAAAGCTTGCATATGAAAGGCTAAAACTTTTTTGTTTTACATATTGCAATTTGAAAGCATGCATCTTATAATGTTATATGATTGGAATATAATTTTTTTTCTTACAAAATTTAAAATAAAAAATTCTGTACAAAAGGATTATGCCCTATAATGTGAATATATTATTTTTGCACTTAAAATTATTATTTATAAAATCATTAGATCAAAAATAATTCTTTTTTTTTCTCTGTTGTTTCTCCCCATGAAAGAAAACCAAGAGATAAATCAAATGCTATTTAAAACTTGTTTATTTTATTATAATTCATAAATTCTTTCATATGTTGAAGATTAAATTATTTTATTGATATATAGTATTAAAAGATGGAAAATGTTAGGCCTACACCAATGTTAGGCCCAAAGTTAAGAATAACGTGCACAATCAATAAATGATAAAAAACGTTAGTAGTAATAATTAGTGCAATACTTATAAATATTGTAACCTACTGTTGATAGTAATTGGATTTTGCAAAATTAAAATTTGTAACTCATATTCTGTTATTATTTTGCAAAATAAAATAACTTTTGTCTTTTTTGTTATAGTAACTATTACCATTTTATATAAAGTTAGCCCTTGATGATAAGTTTTGGGAGTGTGAGTTAGAGATGTTTTGCTACCTCAAAAACTTGAGAGATTATATAGTAATAGTAATAGTAGAGCTTACCCCATATTTTTTTTTTGTAATAGTAAAACGTTGTAGTCCTATTGCTATGCAAGAGAAATATTGTTGATCAACAATTATTTTTTGTATATTCAAGATAGTAATTAGATTTTTGAAACCATTGGCCAGGTTGATGTGTTGATTTAGATATGTAAAATCCCGAAAAATTCGAAGGTGTTTACCGTTACAACGTTAATAATTTAAGTTTGACTACGTTAATTTCTGAGATTTTATCGGCGTTGTTCTGCTAACACTTGAGCTCGTAGGACCGCTGAGAGACTAACAAGGGTATTTTAGTTCTTTTACGGGCATAGGAGTAAGGGTAATTTAGTAATTTTATGTGGTTAATATTGTATGATTTTATGTGTTTTTCTTTTAACTATTATTGTGAATGATGTGTTTTAATTGTATTATTTTGTGGTTATTATTATTATTTAGAAAAGTAAAATTTATTTTATTTTCCTATACTATTATTTTTTTATTTACAAAATTATTCTAGTTACTTATTTTAGTTTAGTATATATACTATAGTTATTATTCATCAAAACCCTAAACGTAACCCTTACGTGTTCTCCCTCGTACCCCTCTCTCTCTCTGCTCGTAACTGCCGTCCTCCAACGCAACTGCCGCCGCCGGCGCCCTTCACCGCCGGCACCACCTGACAGTCCCGGAGCACCACCACAAACCACCACGACCTTCCTCTTCCTCTGTTTTCATCGTGCCTTCTCACCCTCGGTTAGACATTGCTGTGCAACACCGCCGCCACCGAGACCCTCGCAGACCGTCATCAACGTTGTCGTTCCACCGTACGACGACCTGTGACACCGCACCACCATGCTGCAACCGTCGCGTTCACCGGAGGAGTGCACGCCAATAAGAACCGAAGGGATCGACCCCCTGCTGCTGCTACCGCTGTGTTGACGTTGCTGTCGTCGCCGTTGCTCCGTTCCGACACTGACCACGACCCACGTCGACGACATTCCACCAGGAGACTACCGCTGCCGACGTCCGCCCGTTCTGCCGTTATTTTGCCCAGTTTTGCGCGCCTTCTAAACTGTTCGATCTAGTGAGCTCAAGTGTGTTCTGAAGTAAGGAGAAGAATTGTTAGGTAATGTCTATGTCCTAAATCCCGCTAGGTTGCACTTTAATTGTTTTGATTGATTTTAAGTTGTTTTGCGATTTGCATCCTGAAGGGATTTTATGGTGAAAATTTGATTGTCTGTGTTTTGGAGGTTGTTTATGTTTTTTGAGTTGGAAAAATGTGGACAGTCGTTTATGTGAGATTTGGAAATTGTTTTGAAAATTGGGTTTGGATTGGATTGGATTGTTGAGTTAGAATGGTATAATATTAAACTTGATTAATAATTCAAACGTGACGTAAATGCGGATTCGGGCAACACCCCCGAAGACCAGGTTCTGGGCATCCTGTAGGGGGGTTGTCAAGAGATAAGGGATGCCTGATAAGTGCTACTTCCCCGGGGTTAGTTTTATGCACGCGTGTGAAATGGATGGCCATCCGTATGATTGAGATTGTGATTGATTGAGATTGATATTGAGATTGTGATATGATTATTGTGAAGTCTTGGACTTCGAGGGCCAAATAAGCAAGGTCCGCCCGCTTAATAATTCTGAAAGATGGTATGGTTGGTTGGGAAAGAAAATCAATTTTGAAAAGATTTGACTTTTCACTCCCCCCGCAAAAATGAATTGAAATGGATTTTAAATTGTTTTAACGGTTAGGGGTAGACATTATTGAGTCATCCTCATGTTTTTAAATGTTTTGTTTTCAGGTGAAGAGTTCTGTGATGGGAACGGGTTTTAGAAGTGAGAACATCGAAGCTAGTCTTGAGAATAAGTTTTGTTTATATTTAGAACTGTGTTCGTAATGCTTAGTTTGTGTTGTTCTAGAATTTGAAAGTCTTTTGTTTATTAAATTGATGTAATTAATGATTAGTTGTTAGTTTTTCCTTTCTTGCCTTGTATTCCTTCGGGGATACGGCATTAACGCCCAATCAAAATGAAAAAAAATGAGTCTTCAGCTGTTAATGTTAGTCAACGTTTGACTTTGACCGTTAAGTATAGAATTAAATTTCCAGGGCGTTACAAGATACTTCTTCAAGATTGAGGAATGATATGTTTATAAATTCTTGATGTCATTGATAATGGTCGCAGAATATTTTACTATTGCGGTAAGTGCATTTTGCATTTCTATAAATTTTCTCTCCTTATATTTTAACCAAATTACTTTGAAATATTATTTTACTTTCTCCATCATATTATAATTAAAGAGGCATCATTGTAATTATGTTATTAGCAAATATGTTTACCAATAAAACGAATTCAATGAATTTTTTGTTTAAGTAATTTGATCATATTCTCTTTGCCATCTTCTTATTATTAGTGGTATTATATTTTTCTCCCATTTCTGTACTTATTAATGTTTTTGTTGTTGTCATTGTATGTGTTTTTCATTCTATTGTTTAATGACATGTACTACCCCCGTCCCAAATTGTTTGTCCATCTACCTAACTCCCTTGTCCCAAAATGTTTGTCTCTTTTATAATTTCAATGGTTGTAATTCCTATTATACCCTTAATAAATAATCTTTTGTTTCTTTTTTATTTTTCTTCACAAGAGAAAAGTAAGTGCAATTCTGATATATTACACATTTTTCACCCCATTTCCCATGACCATTGGACTTTTAAATATAGTTGGATGGACAAACAATAAGGGACGGAGGTAGTATTTTTAAAATTTTGACAATGGTATACAAGTAAGTTTAATTTATTTTATTTTTTATTTAAGTTAGGTCCTCCTCATAATATACTTATTGTAATTTAAGAATTTTCTAAAACTAAAACGAGTGATTGATTAACCAACATATTTAGTATAAAAATAGTGAAGTGTTGATTGCTAGATCATGAGTTTTTGCTGGACTCATAAAATTTGACTTTTTTTTTTCGCGGACAATGTAGAATAAATAGCCTATGTATGTTTGGAATTCCAAAAAAAATGGTTTCGTATAGTGTTTAACATTTGTGTAGTTATTTATTCTAATATTCCCACTCCTATTATTTAAGATATAGTTTAAATAATTTTTCAATAAATGTATGATTTTATCTTTGTCCCGTGCAATACACGGATATAAGAGCTAGTATACATTTATTTTGATGTTGATATTTTAATTTTTAAGTTGGGTTAATGTAAATTAAGGTTTTATTTTTTAGTTTTATTTTTGTAGTTATTTTATTCTTAATTAAAATTATATTTTTGTCACATTTAATCGTATTGCCAAATCATAAAGTATTGCGTGTTACTTTTTCAAATAGTTTATCTATTTCAAAAATATATTGATAGGGCCATGACCCTTATATTTTAGCCAAAATAAATATTTTTCAATACTTATTTATGATGGATAATTACAAACAAATCCAAAAAAAATTTAGCTCTCTTTTTATCAAGAAGAAATAATCAACTTTATTAATCATACACTACAGACAATTAACTTCATTAATCATATACTAGGGGATGACTCCTATAGTCCTATGGGATGAGATATCCCATGGGGATGGTGGGGACGAAATAATTTCAACCGTTTGTCCTATTTCTCATTAAACGATTGAATTTTGTTAGTATGTCATGTCACTTCTAAAAATATGTGTATTGCTAATCACTTTTTTTCAATAATTTAAAATAGTTGGAAAAATCAATCATTTTAGCAATAATTTCATATTTCAAATATTTGAAAAAAATTTATGTGGAAAAAAGGGTTAGAAATTCCAACCAATTTTACTAAAATGGTTAGAATTTTTTCCTACTATTTAAAAATGGTTGAATTAAAATTTTTTTTAGTAGTCCAACAATTTTCAAATAGTAGGAAAAATGATGGTAGAAAAAAATTTCAATCATTTTAGCAAAAGTGGTTGAAAAGTTTAACACATTTTCTTCAAAAAAATTCAGTCATTCTCGTATAAAATTTTTGAAAAATAATAGGAATATGAAATAGTTACTAAAACGGTTAGTTTTTCCAACCATTTTAATTTGGTGGGAAAAAGTAGTTTATAATACAAATATTTTTGGTTGAGGGCGAGTAACTTTTGTTGGCCTGCGATTTCAAGTTGAAGAAAAAAGAATTTGTTCGTTCATCAGATCCCAGAGACGCGCAACCTTCATTCAAGGCTCAAATAGATTGATTAACAGATCATTTCTATCCCTAAAATTCAAAACTTTCTTGACCTGATTGTTCTAGATGAGTGAATCTTAATCATTTATCTTTTTTCGCACCTGTATAGCATTTTTCTTCTCCAGTTTTCATTGTTCTGTTGAATTTTTGATTTAGGGTTTTGGTGTGTTCGTTTCAGGCTTTTCAAAATTTACTCCGTTTTGTTATCAAAATCCATCGAATTTTTGGTTTAGTATTTAGGGATTTCATTTTAGGATTTTGAGATACGTTACCAGTTAAGGCATTGTTCTGTTAAATTTATTGGATTTTTTGGATTTTGGACCCTCAACTTTGGGGGTATTTATTATTTGATACCACACTTTTCAAAGTTTATTATTTGGACCCTGTACTTTGTTTCCGGTGACATTGTGAACATTAATATAGCAGTCCGGTCAAAAAAAGCCCTTAATTAAGTTTGACTATTTTTTCCTTCCAACATTGCCCTTTAATTAATGATGAACTTCCAAGTTTGCCCTTGATTGATTAATTCTTTATTTTCCCTTCACTTATTTATTATCACCAAAATTCTCACAGTTTAAATTTTTTAGTTTAAAAATTGTTAAGATTTCAAAATTTTAAAAATTATAAATTAAAAATTAAAATAATAAAACATTTAAATAGTTAAAAAGTTTAAAAATAAAAATATTAAATATAAACTTAAAATTTAAAATGTTAAAATTTTAAGATTTTAAAATTTTAAAATTTTGAAAAATTTAAAATGTTAAAATTTTAAAATTTTAAATTTTAAAATTTTTAAATTTTTCAAAATTTTAAAATTAAAAAATCAAAAATTAAAAAATTGAAAATTTTCAAAAATTAAAATAAAAAAATCAAAAATCAAAAAATTTAAAAATTAAAAGATTAAAAAAATTTAAAATTTTAAAAATTTTACAATTTTAAAAATTAATAATTTGGAATTAAAAATTAAAAATTAAAATCAAAATGAAAATGATAATTAAAAACTTAAAAATTAAAAAATTAAAAAATAAAAATAAAAATATTAAAAATTAAAAATCAAAAATAAAAATTTAAAATTTAAAAATTTAAAAAATGAAAATTAAGAAAAGTCTAAAACCTTTAAAAATTGATAAGGGCAAATCAGGAATTTTATGTGTATTTTGGCCCTTTGCAGGAGTAAAAGTTAAGATTGAGTTAGATTTTTTGGGTACCCAAAGTACATGGTACAAAAAATAAACTTTGAAAAGTGTGTTACCAAATAATAATTAAATACCCCCAAAGTTGAGGGTCCAAAAACCAAAAAACCCAAATTTATTCTTCGTACTAGTTGAAATTTTTAATTTTGATTGTTTTCCAGATTCACCATATTTGTTTTTGTTATTAATTTCGTAATGTATTTCTCATATGTGCCGATATGGGGGAAATTAATGGTGATTTCAACTTGAATATACTTCAATACATGGATTTTTCCCAAAAATGTTAAAGTGTGGTTGTCAAAATAGCTCTATGATTTTGCTTCACTAATAGATGATTTTTGCATTCAACTTGTGTATTGTTTTAATGCAAATACCCAAATCATTGAAGTTAATCACACTGGCAAGTTGTTCCAAAGAATCAAAACGGCCAGTTATTAAAGGAATTCCTTGTCGGCTATCTGTGAAATATTCATTTGGCCGAGGACTTCAAACAACGATGTTCATATATTTACATCCCCTATTATTACTGCAAAGAAATAAAAATAAAGATTATGAACTTGTATCTGTTATCAAATCATTTCACCCTTTTCTATTTTGGTTACAGTGTTTAAGTACCTCTGTTTGAGCATTTTTCTGCTAGTTTTCCTGTGCTTATGCTCTTGTTTTGCATGTTAAGAACACATTCAGGAGTGTGGGATTCATGTCAAGTGTGTGGAGACCTATATGAGTTGGTTTGCCTCTAAAACATTCTAGAATTTGCCCAGATTTTTCAATACAGTCCAGATCATTTCGTTTGCTGTTTAGGTTGTTTTTGTTTGGTCTTTGGCGGTTTTAATTGACTTTTGATTTATGGGAATATGATTAGGGGTACGTGTAGAATCATTCGCTTGTTTTGCTTTATCTAATTCATGGGAAGAAAAGATGATTGTGTTTGCATTTTTGATAATTGATGACCCAACTTGAGATGGGTCTTATCTTTATCTAGGTTATAAGTTTTCAGGGTCAAAGTGGGTGAACATAAACATTAGCTTGTTGCTTTCTTGCATGAATCATTGTTTTTGATTGCCTACCAGTCATTGAATGCTTGGTTTGCTTTATCAAATTCATGGGGCAGAAACTCATGATTCTGTTTGCATTTGGGATGATTAATGACCCAACTAGAGAAGAGTCTTATCTGCGTTTTATGATTTTGGCGATGAAGTGAATGAACATAAACAATAGCTTGTTTTCTCACATAAATCAGTCAATGACGCTTACTTTATCAAATTCATGGGCTGAAACTTATGATTGGGGTTGTTAATATTTTTTTTTGAATTAATTAGATGATTTTTTATTTGCATTCTCATTCAATTATAGGGTTCACTATTAGTCTTTCATTCGAAAGTTTTCAAGATTTTTTCCATATTATTTGAACTTTCATCTAATTGTAGGTAATTCTCAATCATTAGCCATTGCATCAACTCAAGTAACTACCGACTCCATGATTGTTGATGATAAATAATGGATGTCCATATGTGATGATTAGAGCTTCATACCTAAGGAGGGTATGTTTTTTGACAACATTGAAGATTGCCATGAGTTATTAAAAAAAAAAAGATGTTGAAGCTAGATTTAGCGATCGTAGGGAATCTACTTCCACTAACAAAATGGGGATAAAGTGGAAGACATTTTACTGTATCAGAGAGGGTTTTAGAGGTACTAAAGCTGCTCTTCTGAGTGCCTGTTCCATGGTTGCAGGCATGTAACTAGGCAACCCTGATGATGATGGAAAACGTGCTAAACGTAAGCGTGCTGAGACAAGGCAAGGATGTAAGGAGTGCCTTGTGATAAAGTCAACAAGGAGGGCAAGTTTAAGGTCCTTAGATTCAATGAAGGACATGTGTGTGGGGCGTCCACTCCTAGCATGAAATAATTTCTGCTTTCCAACAGAAAAGTTACCAATATACACAAGGATATGGTGTGTAAACTAGCTAGAGCTAATATAGGACCAGCAAAGGCATATCACATTATGAAGGAGCAGACATGAGGCTATGGAAATGTTGGTTGCACACAAAAAGATTTGCAAAACTATCATAGAGAACTCAAGGATGCAGTAAAGGACACAGATGCTCATTTGTTTGTGAACATATTGAAGAAAAAGAAAGAACTTGACCCTGGTTTCCTCTATTCGTATGAACATGATGAGGAGGACCAGATGAGGAATGTATTTTGGGTCGAGTTTTTACGTAGAAGGAGCTACACAATCTTTGGGGATATTTTTGCCTTTGACCACCACCTATGAGATGAACCGGTATAAAATGATTTTCGCTATGGGGTTGGTGTCTTTTGGGGTTGGTTTCTTGAGCAGCGACGAATAGATGGAGACCTTTATGTGGTTGTTCAATGCTTTCCTGGAAGCTATGGGGACCGCAAGACTAGAAGTATAATCACGGATGAAGACAAAGCTATTAAGAAGGTCGTGAAAAGAACCTTTACCATATCCATCCATAGATTTTGCATGTGGCATATAATGAGAAAACTTCAGAAAGAGTAGATCATTTCTTGAATTCAAGTGATGACTTCATGGAATATGTCAAATATTGTGTGTGGGAATCAGACAATGAGGAGGAATTTGAGGAGTCTTGGCAAGCTATGTTGGAAGAATATGATCTATAGGATAATGAGTGGCTTCAATCTATCTACTAAAGATGCGAGTCTTGGGTGCATGTTTACTTGAAGGATGATTATTTGGGCGTCATCATGAGGATAACGTGAGTTTCAGAAAGTCAGAATTTGATGTTTAGCTCACTGACAAACTCTCGGTTGACTTTAGTGGAGTTTTGGGCCAGATTCATATATGCATTAGACAAGCGGCGACATAGGGCGAAAAAAGGCCGAGGAAGCATCAGTTTCAACTCTGCCTAAACATAAGGCAGATTATGATATTGAGAAGCATGCAAGAACTGTTAAACTAAGACTAATTTCTATCTCTTTCAGAAGCAACTTTGCGTCGAGCGTGTGAATTTCCATGTTATGGGAATTGGACATGCGGAAGCGCTTCGCACATATTAAATTAAACATGTGGTGAATAAATCCAAAAGTGATCGTGACGTTTTCCCAAATTGTAGACAAATGAATGCGTTTGTTCTTGCCACTAATTTGAATCCTAAGGCATACCTTGTGCTCTCATGCTTCTCATCATGACTAACAATTCTGTAAGTGAAATACCTGCTGAGTATATATATTGTGAATAGATGTAATGATGGTAGATAGAAGTAATGTACAAGAGGTAGATAGTCTTGGAGAGAAGGGTTGAAAGCAAGTCTCAACACAAGACAAGTTGATTTTTGAAGCATGGTCTTTATTCTATAATTGTACAGATTTATCTGGAAGAATATAGCAAAATTGGAACTTTTGTGTGGAACTGTTGACATTGAAAGTGTACAAAGAGCTCATTTCCTGAGTTGAACTAAGCTAGGTATTGGGATTTAGCTGCAAATTTTCTATAGGTTGCGGAGTAATTAATGTTATCCATGAAGTGTGTTTGCAAGGTAATTACCAACCAATTAAGAGGCTGAGGGGAGTCCATGCTGACCCTGTTCAAGTAGTTGTCCTTTCAGATATAGTTCATTTGCTTTGCTATAGTCAAAGAACATTGTTTAGAAATAAGCCTGTGAAAGAAGGACGTCATAAGATGCACGGTATGTTTCTTATTTGATATAGCCATGCTTAAAGAAAAGCCTTGATGCTGGTTCAGATATTTGTTTTTGAGATGCCATATGCTCTTTGATTTTATGATTTAAGGACCTATATAGATTGGATTGGTTCATATTTCTGTTTTTATGATGCCATATACACATAACCAAATAAAGTGTTTTGCTTTACCTTTTAGTTTGGCCACTCTCTTCTTCAACCTTCATCCATCCATCCATCCATCCATCCATCCATCCATCCATCCTCTTTCTCTTTTATGGATGCAAATGGACATGAGAATGGGAATGGGATCCCGTTGTAGACCCCGAAAAATTGATGACCTTTTTCGCGGCGCTACTTAAAAGTGATTGGGAGCCGACTAGGATTGCTTAACCTTAAATAAGGTTGAACTTTCAAGAATAACTTTGCTGACAGATTAAAAACGATTTATACGCCGTGACCCCAAGATTCACCTTTTAAGGAAGGAAAAAGGGAAAAAGACAAAAGGAAGGGGAAAACACCTGGAACCCGTCTGGGTTCACTGCTGGAACCAAGACGGGTTCGCGACTGCAGATCCCACGAAAAAGGGGAAAAACAAAGAGAAAAAAAAAGAAGAAAAGAAGGTGAAAACCCGTCTGGGTTCATGAAGTGAACCAGGACGAGTTGCTCCTTGCGCTAAACACAAATTAGGTCATAGAAACCATACAAAGGAAAATACCAAAGTACGAAAATAGAGTCGCCAGTTGAATTTTAGGAGAAAAACAACAAACCATTTTGATAAACAACTCCGGCCTACGAACCCAAAGACGGATTCGGGGGTAAGGTTACGAATTCGACAATTAAAATTGTCAAATTCGCCTATTCAAACGAATAGACTCTACTAGAATTAAATCAAGGAGAAAAAAAGTTGAAGGGAGGAATTAGATATAAATTTCACAAATTCATCATTAAAATCATGCAAAACATTGAAAATAAAAAAAAAAATGAATTCGATAGATTATGCTACATGGTTTACATCAACTATGCTAACCTTTAGTGAAGCAGCATGCAAAGGGAGAGAAGAGGTGGAGAGAATATGCTAGTGTCAATACTCTAGCATACCCTGGTGTGTCTATGGAAGGGAAAAAAGGGTTTAATTTATAGTGGAATGGGGGGAGTAGGGGGTGCGTTTAGGGTTAGCATTATGGCCGCGGAACCCAGACGGGTTCGAGTGAATCGAGCTCGCCCGAAAACTCACCGGCTTGATCCGAAATGAGTTATGTTCGCCCACCGAACCTGACGGTTTGTCCGTAATAATGGGCCATTATGCTTGTTTTCGGGCCAGAAACGAAATGGGTTTGCATGCTACTAAACTACTCGGCTAACTTATTTTTACAAATAACTAAAACTAATACCGGTACAAAATCCGGTGTCTACAGATAGCCCCCACTTTGATCGAGTTTGAGTAAAACGATGATCAAAGTAGTCTTGATGATCTTGGATATGAATCAGAAGCCTGTTCTGAAGCTGGTTGACGCTTGGAAGCTTGGTCCTGCGTCGATTTTTGGTTGGCCTGCTTAGTTTCTTCCGTAAAGCTGACCGAATTGATCCGCCTCATTTCGTGTGAGGTAGATCAAGGTCATGCACTTCATTTCGCCGTGGAGTGCAAGACCGTGTTCGTGGGGTTGACCGCTTAGTTTCTTCCGTAAAGCCGGCGGGTCGATCCGCTTCATTTCGCCGCGAGGCGGATTCGGGGCATGCTTCATTTCGCGTGAAGCATGACAGGATGATGGGGTGGTCTACTTCATTTCGCCGTGAGGCGGACCGAGGCGACGCTTCATTTCGCCGTGCGCGTGTGATGATGAGGTGATCCACTTCATTTCGCCGTGAGGTGGATCAAGGTGGCGACGCTTCATTTCGCGTGAAGCACGCCGTGATGATGGGGTGGTCCACTTCATTTCGCCGTGAGGCGATCGAGGCGACGCGCTTCATTTCGCCGTGAAGCGCGCGATGATGAGGTGATCCACTTCATTTCGCCGAGGTGGATCAAGCGACGTGCTTCATTTCGCCGTGAAGCATGCCGTGATGATGGGGTGGTCCACTTCATTTCGCCGTGAGGCGGACCGAGGTGACGCGCTTCATTTCGCCGTGAAGCGTGCCGTGATGATGAGGTGATCCACTTCATTTCGCCGTGAGGTGGATCGAGGTGACGTGCTTCATTTCGCCGTGAAGCATGCCGTGATGATGGGGTGGTCCACTTCATTTCGCCGTGAGGCGGACCGAGGTGACGCGCTTCATTTCGCCGTGAAGCATGCCGTGATGATGGGGTGGTCCACTTCATTTCGCCGTGAGGCGGACCGAGGTGACGCGCTTTATTTCTCCGTGAAGCGTGCCGTGATGATGAGGTGATCCACTTCATTTCGCCGTGAGGTGGATCAAGGTGACGTGCTTCATTTCGCCGTGAAGCATGCCGTGATGATGGGGTGGTCCACTTCATTTCGCCGTGAGGTGGATCAAGGTGACGCGCTTCATTTCGCCGTGAAGCGTGCCGTGATGATGAGGTGATCCACTTCATTTCGCCGTGAGGTGGATCGAGGTGACGTGCTTCATTTCGCCGTGAAGCATGCCGTGATGAGGAGGTGGTCCACTTCATTTCGCCGTGAGGCGGACCGAGGTAGCGCACTTCATTTCGCCGTGAAGCGTGCCGTGACTTGTGTCTTTGTGCTGAAAAGGGTGTCATCGCATTGTGAAGGCCCGATGACGGCCACCGAAGATGAGTTCGTCTTTTTGTAACCATCGACGACCGACGATCTCGTGCATTGTTCGCAAAACAGAAGGAGGGCATCGCTTTATCAAAATCAAAGCGAGTCGAGAATTTACTCGCGCTTGTGCTTTAGCTTTCGGAAATGGGCTTAAGTTGGCTATTGCTTCACGGAAATGCTCGAATTGCATCGAACTGGGCCTGCTTTCGCATGTAAAACCCGTCTGAGTTGGGCGCCGAGATTGCTTTTGGGCTTGAATTGGAGCGGCAATTTGGGCGGTATTTTGGCTCAGAAACCCGTCTGTTCTTGCATTGGGCTTGCAATTGCAAGGCCCATTTTGGTCGCGATGAGTTTGGGCCGCATTTTGGCTCGAATGGCTCGCGAACCCGTCTGGGTTCCTGCATTGGGCCTGCAAATGCAAGGCCCATTTTCTGCGACGCATTTGGGCCGGTATTTTTTGGCGCAAGGAACCCGTCTGGGGTCCTTTCTTTTCTCTTTTTTTTCGGCCAATGCATGTGATTTTAGGATAGATTTTAGGATAGATTTTCGGCCAATGCATGCCTTCCATGATCCTATTGCTGGGACCCGCCGGTTGGCCACTTGTGTGGTGTGCATGCATCCACCCTCCTTATAAAAGGGTCCTCTATACACCTTCAATTACACATCTCATTCTTCCACTTCCTTTTCTTGCTCAAAAAAAATCATTCATTCACTAGTTAGGAAGCAATGGTTAGAATATGGCTGTTCAGCCCGGCGAGCATGAAATGTCTTCCCGGCGAGCATGGACTCCTAGGCCGGGTTGGGAACCGTCGATACTGGTGCCTGAACCGTGGATTCACATATGGCACAAGCATTCACATGTCCGGGTAATGTTTCCTTCCTGACTCTGCTCTTTAATTATAGCATAAATTTGCAAGTAGAAATGTTTAATTCTAGCTTGTTGATTTAGCTAATAATAATGAAGTAATTTATGTCGATTACCCGTATTGTTCAAATCGAGCTTTAGATAGGCCGATTTTTTTAGAATGGAACACATAGTGAGCCTGTCTGAGGTTGCTGCGTGAGAGGCCCAAACAGGTCCTATTTGAGTTAGTCCGAAAAATGAGCCCGTCTGAGTTAGTCCGAAAAATGAGCCCATTTGAGCTAGGAACCCGTCTGGGTTATTCCGAAAAATGAGCGGCCCAACCTTTTTCTCGTGAACCCATTTGAGTTGGGCTGGAAAATGAGCGGCCCAACGTTTCCACGAGCCCGTCTGAGTTATTCTTTGGGCCGAAAAAAAAGAGAGGCCCTCAACTCGTGTTGGCCCTTTTTAGCCCCTAAACTGGTCCATTTTTTAACAGAGAACTCGTCTGGGTTGGGCGAAAAGAGAGGCCCAAACCCCTTTTTTCTTGGAAGAACTCGTCTGGGTTGGGCGAGAAGAGAGGCCCAAACCCCTTTTTTGCTGTGAGAACCCGTCTGGGTGGGCCGAAAAAGAGAGGCCCAACCCTTTTTTTCGCTGATGTGAACCCGTCTGGGTGGGCCGAAAGAGAAAGGCCCAACCCCTTTTTTCTCTGAAGTGAACCCGTCTGGGTGGGCCGATGCGGCCCAACTTCTCTTGAACCCGTCTGAGCTTCGTGATACGCCCAACCTTTTTTTTGTGAGAACTCGTCAGGTGAACTCGTGTGGGTTGATCTTCTGCCGAGAGCAAAGAAGCCCTCAATTCGCCTTGGTTGGGTCAATAATGATTTTTAGCCCCCTAATTTAGTGGAAGTTAAGTTTAGTTTTGCTAAACTAGGGATCACTTGATAGTTTGCTGTAGGGACTTGTCTCTCTTTTTTTTGAATTTTTATGGTGGATCCTCAGGAGGATTCCCTCGTAATCGTGGCACATACGAAACCGATCAAGGTGGTGGAGCATTTCATGGAAGATAATTGGGCGCTTGCACTTTTAGAAGAGTCGGATTTGACCTCTTCTCGAAATGTGTCAAGGCCTGGAACCTTGTGCACCACGGTGATGGGGCAAGGCCGCAGAGATTCTCGATTCCACTAACACCTTCCACCTCCTCAGAGGAGAGATGGCCATAACCCGCCGACTTTGTGATGATTACCGCCACGCTGGTGGTCAAGATGTCGAATTCGACCACTGTAGCCGGATCGTGTGATGGAATTATTAGAGCTCGTGCTCGAACGGCGCCGATTTGGTCGAAAGATGAAGCTTTCTTACGGTTCCTTCGAGGATGTCATCACTTCGCCGACTTCACTCATATGGATGAGTTTCGTGTCGCTTTCATTTTCTTGGCATATTTTATCTTCGCCACGATGTTTGCCAATCGAGGGACGACGTTTATTTGACTGGATGAAGAATCTCCTTGATCTAGAGCAGTCATTCATCTGAATCGGGCAAAGGTCGCTTATGCTAACTTCATTCGTTGGCTTTGGTGTTCGGCCCGCACCGGCGATGTGGACCCATTCTTTGCACCGGAGAGTCCGCGGGAGATGAGCGGTCCGAGCATGTGGAAGGTGCTCGAGGTAATCTTCGAGACGCTTCTCTTTTACATGCATTTCTCTTTTTTAGATCGTGAGTTTCGGTATTGACATATTTGCAGGTATGGGGGTATGAGTACATTAAGGGATTCACTATCCCTACCCGACACGTCCAGACAGTGCCGGCAGCAGAACGGTGGCACAAAAACTACCTCGAGCAAAAGAAGAAACCATTTGGGAGCTTAGATGAGTTGCGCCGCATCTTGGATCACCTTGAAGAGGTACATCTTTCATGTAATCTCTCTTACATTTCTTTGGTGCTTATGTTTCCTTTACTTGTGCAGGATGATGTCAATTGGAATGCCTGGGTTGGCTTCGAGATTCCGCAAGACTTTATTCCCTCACGAAATGCGGCGCATAGGGATAGTACCCTGCGCTTGGTGATGGAGAGTCCGTCCGGTTGGGTCTGGAGTCTTGGTGAGAGACTTACAAGGCAAACCCTGGGCCATGAAAGGTAGATAATACCATCAGACCCTCCCGAGACCATGCATGATCCGCGAGCCTTGCATGCCGAGGCGTTTGTAGCAGCTAAGAGAGGTTCCCGGTATACTAATCATGCATCGATGGTATCGCCCGACCAATTCTGGGAGGAATGGGAACAATATCGGGACCGCCTGGCCTTCAGAAAGGTGGGGAAGAAGACCTCTATTTACTCTGTTCATGTTCCTTCTATTACCGCCTAATATGACCAATTCTTTGCTTGTTGCAGTTGGGGCCCTATTGCAAGGATAACGAAGAGTCGAGGCATTCTAGGGACACACATGCTACCCGAGGCGACTAGTGAGGACATCAAACCGAACTAGAGAAGATCCCGGAAAGCCGTAAGTGAGCCCCTTTTTCTTTGCTTGCTTGTACCTTGCTCAAACTTTGACCAATTTTCCGTATTCTCGTGCAAAGGGCGATGGAAACAAGCAAAAGGCTTCTCAAAAATTACTTCACACTCAAATGGGCTCGAGAAAGACCTTGCAGGTTCTGTGGTTGGGGACGCAAACGTGGATGATGATGCACAGTCTCGTCCTGTGGATCCTCCTCGCCATTCAGATGCGCACGTGCCTCGTGGCCGGTCAGAGCAGATGGACCTTCCTCGACATTCTTCCTTCATGGCCGACGCGAGGGTCTTATGGGCGAGGTCGCTCTCCAAGGCACGGAGAGGAGAGGAGCGAGCGGCATGCCGGCTCACGATGACCGTGGGAAAGGTATTTTACTCGAGGATAGTCATTCAACCGCCCCACTACGGAGACACGGGTTTTGGCCACGACTTTCACGGCCTCGGAGAACAAAGATATCCTCCATGTCTTTAGGTGAGCACGGCATCGTGAGGTCTCATGATCATGGAATTCTCGTCGAGCCGCGGTTCGTCGTGGTACCCCAGTTTGTGGTGGAGACAAGCTCGAGTCTAGCGTTGGTGGAGCCGTGCGGCGAGCAAGAAGGCATTTCACCGCATTTAGGTACTCCTTCGTAATCTCATCATTCGGGTCTAGGCGTCAACCTCTCATCCTTTGCCTCGCACTTTGTGGAATGCCGGGTATGTTCCTCGCTCTGCAATGATCGCGTGGATTTAGGTTATGGCACTTCCTTTGCGCGGTCGATCCTACCGTGGTACTTGCAGCGATTCGGTGCATCCGGGGTATAACCGTGCCTCTCGCATGACGCCTCATCAATGCTTCCGTCTCAACCCGTTGTACCCTACTCTTCTCGCAAGGAGGTTAGGAGTCGCCTCAACGCCCTGGATGGGGAACACAAACTCGTGAATGGTCGGGATGGCTCGCCCTGAGCCCGTAGTAAGAACTTCTTGCCCGCTTCCACGGTGGGTGGCTCGAGGTAATCAAGAGTGGCAGGTTCCAGAACACTCTTGGCTTAATGCAGGCAGTACTGAAGTGTTGCACTTATCTGGCTCAGGTGGTGATACAGAGGTGGTAGACTCCTCCTACTATCAGTGGGACACTTACTTTGGAGCTGGTGGAAGCGGAGCCCATGGGGCTGATAGCGCCAGTGGCGGTGGTGAGGATTGAGAAAGATGCACATGCAGGGTCTTTATGCAACGAACCTATGTAATGCTATGTATGACTCTTTATTATGCACTTAGGACAATGCAATGCAATGATGAAATAACGTTTTTTTTTTGTACTAGTGCGAACTACTGATGTGACGCTTATGCAATAATGATGCTACGTAATGCACTTCTTTTATTTTCATGTACCCTTATGCACAATAATGCAATACGATATGCAATCTACATGGGATTACTCCCACTTCCCAAACGAGAAAAAAGACCAAAAACGAGAATTAAACGCTACAAGTAAGTTCGAACTACGGTTTGGGCGCGAATAACCATCTCGGACCCGCATTACTCCAAGATGGAGGCGAAATGGTTTTGTGAGATAGCCCAATAACCTGGCCCAAACCCATCTGACGTTCAAGCCCAATGGGAGCTTCACCTACAGAAACTGGGTCGAGAAGCGGGGCAAAGGAGGCCCATAAACCCGTCTGGGTTGCATAGTTGTTTTTCTTCTTTTTTTTGTAAACTCAATTCAACAAGCAAGCACAAAGATTAATCTGGACAAAATCAAAACTTAGTTCGAAAGAGATAGGAAGAAGTTTTCGAATCCCAAAGGAGAGAACAAGTACTTCAGAGGCATAAATCCGCCAACAGTCTTAAGAATAATGCAAATGTGCATGTTAGTTATGGACGAGGTCGCTTAAAAAGAGCAAACCTCACATAGGAAAGAACAAACACTCAAACACTCAATTTTGAAAATGTATGTGTGTTTTCTCATACTCAAACCAATAGAAACAAACTACCATAAGCTTGGTAAGAACCTCACTCTCCACTCATCGATATGCAACGCACAAGTGACAATCAAAAGACTTTTTCGTTGCAATGGGGCTTAGGTTAGGGTAAGGAGCGGTAAAATTTGGGAATGAGGAGTTAAGAGCCATGCTTGGATTGATTTTCAATGAAACACTCTAAACTCTCCTTCGCTTAATGTATGCAAGGCATTTCACCTTTCACCTGAAACATCTCAATCGAATACAACCGGTCAAAGTTTTCAACTTTAAATTGAATCTCCTAATCACCCTTTTATTTTGAAACTCTTTTTCTTTTTCTTTTTTTTGGTGGGTGATCGGGAGAAGAATATCTATGGAATTATAACTTCGACTTTGATATAATATATGAACAACATAACCAAATACCAATCGCTTCAAGATATGGGACTTTCAGATTCTCCCAAACTTCCAAAAAGACAAACTCTCATCCAACCAAGCAAGGCAAAGGGATACTGGATATCGAGGCCAAGGCTCGATTGTGTGGTTCAATCATGAAAAAGGATAAACAAAGGCTAGGGCAAAAAGAACGGTAAATATAATGTAAGGAAGGCTATTTAGCTATGTAGCTTATCAAAATAAAATCGAATGCCTTAATCACTTTGTCACGTGCAATGCAAATGTGTAGTCTCAAGCAAGATGCAAAACAAGTTCTAGAGATGCAACTAATGGGTGAGTCACTCAGGGATCATGGAATTGATAAAAGTGATCAATTCAAAATTTAGGCAATGTGGACTCACGGATGGGGCTCAATCAACTAAACTTAGCCCAAAGATTTGCGCACGCACATTTATACTTTCTAAGATAGTCAAAGCAATGATACAACTTTCATAACTTGTCTCAAAATCGGGTTTGAAGGAAAAGGTTTTAAAAAACTTTTGAGATCTCGTCCAGATTTTTCTAAGTGAAGCAAGTTAAACTGAAAGTAAGAAAGGTTTACGGCCTCCGTTGGATGGAATTAGTCTCAACAGTTTTCTGAGGGGGGCTAGGCACGCTAGTGGTCATGGTGGATTCACTGGATTGGGCAGGCGGTCTGTAGTTGGGATTGTGAATAAGTCTGCCGGTTTGTGGATCACGGATGCGGGCTCGGAGATGGTCTGTTATCTTGCCTGCATGGAAACTGACTAGTGCTTGAAAGAACCTTTACGCCACCCGCCCAATGCATGCATGACTTAATAGACCTATATGAACCTAGGACATGGACATGACGCCTACATGCTGACATAAGGGTGACTCACCCACTTTTATGGGAGTGCATGTCCTAACTCTATATGGACCTAACATGATGACTGACAGGACTGATACTGACTCAAGGGGCGTCATAAAGGGCCGAATAGGATCAATAGTAAGTGGATTGGGCCGATCGCAGATCGTCAGCTTTGGCCCGATGTGGAAGGAGAAGAAAAACAGGCACAAACCCGTCTGGGTTTAAACTGTAATTCCTCCCTTTCAAATAGGCACAGACAGGATTCCACAGTGGGTCCAACTAGGCCAGGCACGCCAAACTCGTCTGGGTTTGAGCCAGTCCATCTCTCATTTGATCCTACGCGGGCTAGAATGATGTCCCACTCATGTTTGGGCTAGACACTTGGACTTCAACTTTTACAGGATTAATTTACATGGCATACAGATGCGGGATGAGCCTAACCATGGCTTTAGATCCAAGGTTTTTCTAGGTTTAGGGAGATGAATGAAGCACCACATGTTCTCGCCCCGGTGCATTTTCCTTATATGGAATTCAAGGAAAAATGTGTGGGGTGTTGCTCTTTGGGTTTCAAGGAAACCTTTAGAGTGTAACACGGGTGAGACGAGAGATCAAATGCTTGGCGATGTAAGTGCATCCCACAAGTAGTGACCTCCCGCTCTCGGGACTGATTCCTAGTTTTAAAACCTAAACCAACGCGTTTGTGCTCCCCAGCCATAAAGGCCCAAGAGTAGCCTGGTATGCAATATGCCTAAAAATGATAAAAATGTGAAATAAATTAATTCCTCCCCTTTTACAAAAAACACTAAAATTTAATTCTTTCAAGTTTTACCCTCTTTTTAAGTTTAAGTCCCCAGTGGAGTCGCCAATCTGTAGACCCCGAAAAATTGATGACCTTTTTCGCGGCGCTACTTAAGGAGTGATTGGGAGCCGACTAGGATTGCTTAACCTTAAATAAGGTTGAACTTTCAAGAATAACTTTGCTGACAGATTAAAAACGATTTATACGCCGTGACCCCAAGATTCACCTTTTAAGGAAGGAAAAAGGGAAAAAGACAAAAGGAAGGGGAAAACACCTGGAACCCGTCTGGGTTCACTGCTGGAACCAAGACGGGTTCGCGACTGCAGATCCCACGAAAAAGGGGAAAAACAAAGAGAAAAAAAAAAGAAAAGAAGGTGAAAACCCGTCTGGGTTCATGAAGTGAACCAGGACGAGTTGCTCCTTGCGCTAAACACAAATTAGGTCATAGAAACCATACAAAGGAAAATACCAAAGTACGAAAATAGAGTCGCCAGTTGAATTTTAGGAGAAAAACAACAAACCATTTTGATAAACAACTTCGGCCTACGAACTCAAAGACGGATTCGGGGGTAAGGTTACGAATTCGACAATTAAAATTGTCAAATTCGCCTATTCAAACGAATAGACTCTACTAGAATTAAATCAAAGAAGAAAAAAAGTTGAAGGGAGGAATTAGATATAAATTTCACAAATTCATTATTAAAATCATGCAAAACATTGAAAATAAAAAAAAAAACATGAATTCGATAGATTATGCTACATGGTTTACATCAACTATGCTAACCTTTAGTGAAGCAGCATGCAAAGGGAGAGAAGAGGTGGAGAGAATATGCTAGTGTCAATACTCTAGCATACCCTGGTGTGTCTATGGAAGGGAAAAAAAGGGTTTAATTTATAGTGGAATGGGGGGAGTAGGGGGTGCGTTTAGGGTTAGCATTATGGCCGCGGAACCCAGACGGGTTCTTGAGTCGAATCGAGCTCCCAAGAACTCACCGGCTTTGATCCGAGTGAGTTATGTTCGCCCACCGAACCTGCACGGTTTGTCCGTAATAATGGGCCATTACGCTTGTTTTCGGGCTAGAAACGAAATGGGTTTGCATGCTACTAAACTACTCGGCTAACTTATTTTTACAAATAACTAAAACTAATACCGGTACAAAATCCGGTGTCTACACCTGTAAACACCAATCTCTTTCTAACATTCCCCCCTCCCCTCTCTCTCTCTCTCTCTCTCTCTCTCTCTCTCTCCCCCTCCCTCTCTCTCTCTCACTCTCTCTCTCTCACACACACAGCCACCAATAGTATATATGGGAGCACACTATCCAACAACTACTCAGGATGTTTGAAAAAAAAGGGCTAAATAACTAGCTAGTGAATTATGGCATCACTTGTACTGTTAGTTTTCGATTATCTTCACCCTCTTGACTTGAAGGTCATGGATTGCTATAGAATATTAGGTATTGTATGTGTTCTGAATACAAGGTATAACCTCTATATATAGAGGAAATGGAAGGGAAGGATAAAGAAACCTAAAGTAGAGAAAGAAAGGAAAAGAAAAGAAAGGATACAGCCTAACATACATTAACTAAACTAACTAACAACTAACTAACATATAATCTGTGATATATTTTACACCCCCTCCCTCGAGGTGGAGTGGGAGGAGTTTCAACCAAGCCCATCCTTGAAGATAAACAGTTGTGTTGTATGGAGCTCAAGGATTTGGTGAGGAGTACAGCAACTTGTTCAGTAGATGGGACATGTGCAGTCTTGATCAATCCCTCTTAGATTTTGTCACGAATGTAGTGACAATCAATTTGAATATGTTTTGTCCTTTCGTGAAATACATGGTTTTCTGCAATGTGTTGGGTAGCCTTATTGTCACAGAACAAAGTGATGGGAGTGGTGATATTGACTTGAAAATCTGAGAGAAGCTGGGTAAGCCATTCGATTTCTGAGACAGTGGCAGACATAGCCTTGTACTCAACTTCAGCCGAGGATTTTGATACTGTCTTTTGTTTCTTTGTTTTCCATGAGATAAGGGAACTACCAAGAAACACACAGTAACCAGTTATTGATCTAGCTGAGAACTTATAGTTGGCCCAGTCTGCATCACTAAATGTTGAAACTTGGAAATTATTCTCAGAGGGATAGAACAATCCTTTGTTGATTATCCGTTTTAGATATTTGAGGACGTGAATTACAACTTCTTAGTGCTTTTTGGTGGGGCTTTGGAGGAATTGGCTTAAATGATGGACTGCATAGCTAACATCTGGTCGAGAGAGAGTCAAGTATAATAGTTTTCCAATGATCCTTCTGAAAACTGAGACATCTTCTTGTTGTTTGCCAGAATCAACGGGGAGGTTGAGGCCTTGTTGGAGAGGGAATCATGCTGGCTTGTAGGAGGTGAGACCTATATCAGAAAGCAAGTCAATTATGTATTTTCTTTGATGGATAAAAGTCCCTACAGGAGACCTAGCAATTTCTAGCCCAAGAAAATAACGAGGTATCCCCAAATCTTTGATAGTAAATGCATCATGGAGGGATTGCTTGAGTGTGTTGATTCCTTCATGATCATCACTTGTGATGAGCAAATCATCAACATAGACCAAAATGTATATATGGCCTTGATTAGTATGCAAAGAAAATAATGAGTAATCGCATTTAGATTGAACAAAGGCTTGTTTGAGTAGGAGTTTGGTAAGTTCAAGGTTCCACTGTCGTGAGGCTTGTTTCAAGCCATATAGGGACTTTGCTAGCTTACAAACCTGTCCTGGGGAAGCCTTATGATAGCCTTGTGGAGGATACATGTAAACATCTTCAGCAATATATCCATGTAAAAAGGCATTGTTAATATCTAGTTGATGGAAATCCCAATTCTTGGTAGTAGGTAAAGCAATGAACACACGGACAGTCCCTAATTTTGCTACAGGGGAAAAGGTGTATTTGTAGTCTTTATCTTTGATCTGTAAAAAACCTCTAATAACAAGATGAGCTTTGTATCTCTCAACAGATCCATTAGGTTTATACTTGATTTTATAAACTCATTTTGAGGTGAGGGGAGTTTTTCCTTGAGGTAACTCTGTGAGGATCAATGTGCCATTGTCTTCAAGGGCTTTGAGCTCTCTGTCCATGGCCTGGACCCACTTACGATGTTGTTTGGCCTTAGTAAAAGAGTTGGGTTCTAGAATTTGGACAATAGCTGTAAATGATGTGATGTAATCCTGAGAAAAATAAGAGAAGTCCTTAGAAGAAATTAAAGGATATGAGATTGAAGCAATAAAGATATGAGAGGTAGAGGAGGAGAGGTTTTTGTTACTCCCTTTGTGTTGAACATAGTCCTTTAGCCAAGTTGGTTACCCTACTGGATTTCCTGCAGGGATGAGGTTCTTGAACACTGTCAGAATCATGTATTGGCTCATTGAGAGCATTGTGTGTAGATTCTTGAAGGTTATCTAGAGAATCAGACATAGTAGGGAAGTCAGAAGCAGGAGATCTAGTTGGGGAGACAAGTCTTATATTGGTAGAGTCATACTCAGAGTATCTTAGACAGTCTGACCATATGGGTCGATCATGGGAATCAGTGGGTGATTCAATTAGATTGTTGAATTTAAAAAGGAAATATTTGTTCCTGAAATAGAACATCTCTGTTGTAAAGTATCTTGTGGTGTTGGAGATCATAGGCAACTTCAGTAGATTTGTAAGAAGTCCTTTGTTCTGTCACAGTGGTAGGAGCTTCGGAAATATATTCCAACTTGTATAGGTATGCATTAGGAGAAACTACAACTATTGTTTCTTTAGTTGTGTGGTCCCGAAAATGGCAAACATTAGTATAGAAATGAAGGGAAAATTTTTGATCATTGATAAGCCTTGCGATAGATAGCAAATTATATTTAAAACCAGGTACTGTAGGACCCCGAGAAAAGCTCACCACTTTTTCTCGTGGTGTGCTACTTAATGATCGGGAGGCGACTAAGGTTACTTAATCCTTAAATAAGGATATTTTTATTTTATGAAAATCATTTTTGAGGGGTGACTTTAATTCGTTTAAGAACCACTTTTTTATTATTCACACAATTGAAATTATACCGAATTAATCTACAAATGACTCAATACGAATTCCAATTCAAACCCGGGCCAAGAATAGAACACATGGGCCAGCAGGACCATCACTGGCCGCGTGGCCTGTGATTTTGCCACTGTTGGACATGTGCTTCTTTGGCCCAACAGAAAATGTTTAGAAAAATTCAAAGGCCACGTTGCCTATGATATTTTCTTTGACATTTTCTCTTGAGCTAACTCCGGATTAGAATATGGGCGTATGTAAGTCATTTTATAAAATTTCGATATAATAAACATGTGTGTTTAACAAAAAAAATGGAATAAAGGAAGAGTCGCCAGTATATTTAAGGAAACCGACAAATTGAAAAAAGAAAAAAATTACTCCCGTCTACGAACCCGAATTCCGAACCCGGGGCCAAGGTTACGAATTCGAGAATTAAATAATTCTCGAATCCACCTGTTTAAAAAAAGACTACTAAAATCTAACATGAAATGAAATTGAGAGGGAAGAACTTTAATAAATTTCACAAAATTAACATTCCGAACATGCAAATAAGAAGAATGGAGCTTTTTACAAAATGATATACAAGTAATAACACTAAGGGATGAATTACATAATGAAATACTAAAAGTACAAACCTCACTTTAAGCCTTCAAAGACGGATCCTTTGTGATGAATGCTTAAGATCGGGCACGTATAGATGACGAGATCGATGCTTGAGGATGATGGATGTATGGATAGTATGGTGGTGGTAGTGATGAAGGATTGAAAGGAATGATGATGATAGTAATTGAGGGAGAGAGTAGAGAGGATGGATAATAGTAGAGAGTTGAGAGGTGTTGATGATGATTGTTGGTGAGAAGAGTTGATGAAATGGCTGAGGGAATAGGGGGTATTTATAGGTTAGAGGTGAGGTGATGAAGAAGGAAGGAGGGGAGGCATGATCCAAAGATCATGCCCTCCATGCAAATAGCAAAGCCATCTGGCGTTCCTCAGGTCAAAGGTAAAATAGTCAAGGCTGTGATCATGGGATCACAATTGCATGGGAGGGAAAATTTAGGCGGCAGAATCTGGATCCCCGAGCAAGGCCTCACGGCCAGTGAATTTCCTTCACATGGATTGCTAGCGTAGCAACCCGAGAAGCGGGCTGTTATCATAAGGAATTGCCAGTAACAAAACCTTCACATGAATTTCCTTTTTTTCTTTTGGACTAGGCACACTCTTGGGCCTATTTTTGGTCCTGGGAGTTGAGCAAGGCCGCATGGCCTTGCTATTTGGCTAAACCAACTTCAAACGGCCATAATTTCTTCGTCCGGACTCCGATTGAGGCAATTCAAAAGGCGTCGAAAAGCTTATGATGTGTACTTTGCTCTCATAAAAAGAAATAGGGCCAACGAGACGTGTAGAAAAAATGAAATTAAAAAATGGTGGGCATATGTATGTGGAAAGGGCTAAAAATGAAATCTATTGTGGCGGGTTGGCCCAGTAGCTTTTGATTGAGGAAAGCCCAAATGATTTGCCTTCATTCTAGCCTCCTTTCTTATTGTGCTTGATTTGTACTTGACACTTGTCCCGGTAAAAAATTAGATGTCTATAGAGAGCCCCCACTTTGATCGAGTCCGAATAGGACGAAGGTCAAAGTAGCCTGATGTGTGGCCTGCTTGTAACCAAGAGATGGGTGTTGTCGGTGCTCTTTTGCTGGTGACCAGATGTTGAACGATGTTGGTGCTCTTTTAACGATGACCAGAAGATGGACGTTGTCGGTTCTCTTTTAATGGCAACCGAAAGGTGGATGAGGTCGGTGCTCTTTTAACGGCAACCGGAAGGTGGCAAGGTCGGTACTCTTTTAACGGCAACTAGAAGGTAGACGTCAACGACCTTTTAGTGGCAGTTGAATGATGGCGGTGCTCTTTTAACAGCAACTTGAAGATGGATGTCAGCGACCTTTTAGCAGCAGTTGGAAGATGTCGGTCCCTTTTGGCGGTAACCTGGTGTCAACAACCATTTAGCGGCAGCTGCTTTTAGCGGTAGCTGGAAGATGGCAGTCCCTTTTAGCGGCAATTTGGTGTCAGCAACCTTTTAGCGGCAACTGGAAGATGTCGGTCCTATTTGCGGCAAGCTGGTGTCAGCAATCTTTTAGCGGCAACCTGGTGTCAGCAATCTTTTAGCGGCAGCTGGAAGATGTCTGTCCCTTTTAGATGCAACCTGGTGTCAGCAACCTTTTAGCGGCAGCTAGGAGAAAGCGGTCCCTTCTAGCGAAAACCTGGCATCAACATCCTTTTAGCGACAACTAGGAGATGGTTGCCCTTTTTAGCAGCAACCAGGTGTTAGCAGCCTTTTAGCGGTAGCTGGATTTTGGCAGTGCTCTTTTAGTAGCAACCTAAAGATGGGTGAAGGTCAGCGCTCTTTTAACGGTAGCTGGAAGATGATGTCCCGGTTTTCCCGGTGTTGGTGATGGTGAAGGTTCCTTGCACAGAAACCAAAGCAGAATGTCAAATTATTTTGAACAATGGCTGGAGATATAGCGAATTACCAGTCTGGCAGATTGATGATGATGCCCAACGGATTTTCCCGAGGCAGATCGGATTTTCTCGAAGCAGTTGATGGTGCCCAACGGATTTTCCCGAGATGGATCGGATTTTCCCGATGTTGATGGTGCCCAACCGATTTCCCAAAGCAGATCATATTTTCCCGATATTGGTGATGCCCAACGGATTTTCCCAAGGCGGATCAGATTTTCCCGATTTTGATGGTGCCCAACAGATTTTCCCGTGGCGAAGCAGTTGATGATGCCCAACGAATTTTCCCGAGGCGGATCGGATTTTCCCGATGTTGGTGACACGCAACGGATTTTCCCGAGGCTGATCGGATTTTCCCAATGTTGATGGTGTCCAACGGATTTTCCCGATGTTGATGATGCCCAACGGATTTTCCTGAGGCCGATGGCGCCCAACGGATTTTCCCGAGGCAGATGACGCTCAACGGATTTTCCCGAAGCGGATGACACCCAAAGGCAGATCCGATTTTCCCAATGTTGATGGTGCCCACAAATTTTCCCGAGGTAGATGACGCTCAACGGATTTTCCCGCAATAGATGACTGTGTCGGTGGCGTCCATGGCAGACTAGAAGATCGTCATAAGGATGAGTTTTGGACGATAGTCGCTTGAGCTGGATAGATATCATTCAGACTGTGATTAGAACTCCATCTAATCTTGCTTTTGACTATTAGTAGTCGAGTCTGAGCCTCTGTGCAAGATAAAATTCTTTGATTCTCCTTCTTTTCTCAATGAGGATGCATGCACTTGGTCTTCTAGACTCTAGACTCTTATGAACTTATGCATGATTGTTGGCTTTATGCATGACCTCCTGTAGGACCCCGGAAAAAAGCGACCGCTTTTCCCCGTGATGCGCTACTTAAGTGATCGGGAGCCGACTAAGGTTGCTTAATCCTTAAATAAGGATATTTTTATTTTCGAAATTCATTTTCGGGGTGATGAAACTTTATTTATTTTATTAATCCATTTTTATTATTTAAACACTTGAAATTACGCCAAAATATATTAATAATGACTTAAAATCGGCCCAAGCACCAAATTCAGGCCCAAAAGAAAGCAGGTGGGCCACCAAGAACTACCAAAACCCGCACGGGTTTTGATGATTCTTGGGCCGGGCCACCTGTTTCCTTGGGCCAGAGAATGAGGGTTGAAAACAGTAAAACCCGCGTGGGTTTTATTGTTTCCTGGCCCACTTTCTCTCGGTTTTAACCTTGAATATGATAAGTGGGAGATGTTAAGTCATTTTTAATTATTTTAATGCAAAATCTAGTATTAAATAACTAAACGGATTATAAAAAGAATGAAAGAGTCGCCAGTCGATTTAAGGAAACCGACAAACCATAAAAATAATGAAAATAACTCCGGTTAACGAAACCCGATTCTAATTCCGGGGGTAAGGTTACGAATTTGAGGATTATAAGAATTCACGAATTCGCCTGTTAGAAAACAGACTCTACTAAAATCGACATTAAAATGAAAAAGAGCGGGGAGAAGTTTAATTAATTTCGTAAATTTATTTTCTTAACATGCATTATAAAACAAGGTTTTTGTTTACAAAATATGCACAAGTAATAGAAATGAAATACAAATTACATGATTAAATAATACAACGATAAGAAAATGAGAGCGAACCTCTTTGATTTTGAAGCCCGAATGCGCCGATCGAAATCTTGACTTTTTCCTTGACTTGGTTGATGTAGATTTGGTCCCAAATATACATCATGGGAGCCAAATGGTTGATTTCATACAAAAGGAGCTTCAATCACTCATGTTAATCAAATGTCCAACTAGCTTCATCAAGGGTGGTTTGGTAATTTGCTCAATAACTCAAGATCCATGAAGATGTTGTGAAAGTCATCCTAGCATCAAATGATCTACAGCAAAGGAGCTTCACAATGGCTTTTGAATCTTTGAATTTGGACAAGAATAGAGCAAGTTATCATTGTTTTAATCTAGCTTATGTACATTTGTTTCTTTATGATGTCATACTTGTATTAGATGATGTAAGCTAGATGCACCCTTTTTCTTGATTTGTACACGCCAAGGGGGTCCCTCATTTAGTATAAATAGACCCCTTGGGTGCCTTGTAATCACACATTATTCAATAATACAATACAAATCAAATTCAACATGTTGTTTTTCTCTCTAGCTTTTGTGCTAGTTTTGTTTCTCTTGAGGGAAAATTGACTACTTCTAGCCTTGGGTTGGCATCCTTGGTGGTGATAGGTAGCATAGAAGAGTTCTTGAAGGTGGTGTGACTATATCCTTCCAAGATCCTTCTCACCATTATCAAAGTTCATCAAACATTCATCGTCCATTCGTGAGTTTCTCTTGTGTTTCATTGATCTTGTTTTGTTTCAATCTCAAGATTCATTTGAATATCATTCTATCATTCAAAGAAACTTACATCCCAACCATCTTTACATTCATTTCCATTCATTTGTTCGATCATTTCATCCATCCATTCATCCATTTCAATCGTTTATCCATCCATTCATACATTCATTCATACAAACTTAAAGAACCATGTTAAAGATCCTTAGCTTTTGTATAATTTGATCATCTTTGGTCTTATTATACATCAAAATTGGTATCAGAGCCAAGGATTTTGAATCTTGTGGTTCTTGATATAATATTTTACAATCTTTTTAATCACAAATCCATTCCCCATCATCTCTATTCTCGTCCCCCATATAAAACTCCACAAAGAACCCCCTAAACCTAAACACAATCTAGCCTAAACACATCCAAACTCTCGTCCCTAACCCCTAACCCAAACCGTGAGTTTCTTTGTGAACTTTTTGAAACAAGATTGATGGCTAGTGGAAGTAATCCATCGGATCCACCCACGACTTCCCAAGAAGAAGATATAGAGTACATGAAACAAAGGATCGTTTACCTCTCCGATCAATTAAAGAAGTATATGCATCTTCAACATAGAGAGATGCCTGATGATTCTTTTGTGAGAAAACCTCAAGAAGATGAGGAGGATGCTCAAAGTGAACGAAGTGCACGTCCAAGGAGGGAGGAACGTTTTGACTTCAAAGTGGAAATCCCCAAATTTGATGGTAATCTTGATCCCGAAAACTTCTTAGATTGGATGCAAACTGTTGAACGTATTTTTGATCTTAAAGAAGTTCATGATGAGAAGAAAGTGAAGTATGTGGCCCTTAAGTTGTGAAAACATGCGTCCATTTGGTGGACCAATTTGCAAAAGAAGAGGCAAACTAAAGGGAAGGACAAGATCAAAACGTGGATTAAGATGAAGAAAAAGTTGCAAGAAAAGTTTCTACCACCAAGTTATCTCCAAGATAAATATTACAAAGTGCAACGTTTGGTTCAAGGAAGCAAAATTGTTGAGGAGTACACAAAGGAATTTGAACATCTCCTTTGGCGTTGTGATCTCCAAGAAGATGAACCACAAACTTTGGTACATTTCTTATATGGTCTTAATGATTGGATTCGCAATATTGTTGAATTACATCCTTACCAATCTTTGGATGAGTTGAGTTCTTTGGCCTTGAAAGTAGAAAGGCAAAGAAAAGAAAGAGGAAAAGAGACCATAAAGTACCAAACATCCTACAAACCCCCACAAAACACACGATCCTACACTCCACAATAAAAATCCACATTCCCCACAAAACAACCAAACACAAAAGCATCACAAAATCAACCCCCATCCATTCCCAAACCCCACGTCCAAGACCCAAAACCCTTAGCCCCAAGAAGGTGTTTTCGTTGTCAAGGCTTAGGACATTATGTCTCGGAGTGTCCTAATAAAAGAGTTGTATCTTTGGTGGAATATCAAAGTGCTTTGTATGTTGAACCGGAGTCTCATGAAAGTGAGAATGAAGAAGAGGAAAATGGCACCATTGACGTGAATGAGGAAGAAGCAGAGCAGGTGGATGAAGGTGAAATGCTAGTAGTAAGAAGAGCCTTAAGTGTTGCTTGTGTTCCAAACGAGCAAGAACAAAGGGAGAACATTTTTGACACAAGGTGTACCATTCAAGGCAAGGTGTGTTCTTTAATCATTGATGGAGGAAGTTGCACTAATGTCGCTTCAACAACCATGGTGAATAAGCTACAATTAGAGGTTAGCCCACACCCATCCCCCTACACAATTCAATGGTTAAGTCATGGGAAGGGAATTCGTGTGGTTCACCGAGTACTTGTAAGTCTTTCCATTGGTAAAAACTACAAAGATTCTATTTGGTGTGATGTAATTCCAATGGATGCTTGTCATATTTTGCTTGGGAGACCTTGGCTTTTTGATAGGCATGTCACGCATGATGGAAGAATGAACACCTACTCGTTTGTTCTCAACAAAAAGAAGATCACATTGGCTCCTCTCTCACCATCATCGATCATACGTCCCCAACAACAACCACAAAAGGAGGAAACTAACATTGTGACATTTATGAAGGCCGAATATCATGAATTCCAAGAGCATAAAGATCTTATTCTAATAAACTTGGAGGAAGAAGAAGCGACCCCAACACATGAGCATGCACGTCTCAAACCTCTTTTGGAACGTTTCAAACATTTGTTCCCAAAAGAGATGCCGAATGGGTTGCCACCAAGAAGAGATATTGAGCACAAGATAGATCTTGTTCCGGGTTCTATGCTCCCCAACAAGCCGGCCTATCGTATGAATCCAAAAGATGCTCAAGAAGTTCAAAGGCAAGTGGATGAACTTCTATCTAAAGGCTTGGTTCGTGAAAGTTTGAGTCCATGTGCCGTTCCGGTCTTACTTGTTCCAAAGAAAGATGGATCTCAAAGAATGTGTATGGATTGCCGAGCTATAAACAAGATCAAAATCAAGTATAGATTCCCAATTCCATGTCTTGAGGATCTACTTGATGAGTTACATGGAAGTGTTGTATTCTCCAAAGTCGATTTGAGAAGTGGATATCATCAAATAAGGATTCATGAAGGAGATGAGTGGAAAACGGCATTCAAAACGAAAGAAGGGTTATATGAGTGGCTTGTGATGCCATTTGGTCCTACAAATGCACCATCTACTTTCATGCATTTAATGAATCATGTATTGAAGCCTCTTATTGGCAAATGTGTTGTAGTTTACTTTGTTGATATTCTTGTGTATAGTAGAAGTGAGCATGAGCATGTGAAGCATCTAGAGTTGGTTATGTACATCTTGGAAAAGGAGCAACTCTACGCCAACATGGAGAAATGCCACTTTTTCTCATCCAAGATTGTGTTCCTTGGATATGTTCTCTCAAAAGATGGCATTCAAGTTGATAAGGAGAAGGTGAAAGCTATTCAAGAGTGGCCTACACCAACATCTATTCATGAGGTACGAAGTTTCCATGGTTTAGCTTCGTTTTATAGAAGGTTTATGAGGAATTTTAACTCCATTCTTGCACCTATGACCGAGTTATTGAAAAAGAAGGAGTTTTCATGGAGTAAAGGTGCTAATGAAGCTTTCGAGTTGATTAAGGAGAAATTATGTCATGCACCTATTCTTGCATTACCTTGTTTTGATAAAGTGTTTGAAGTTGAAGTTGATGCAAGTGGAGTTGGAATTGGAGCCGTGTTATCACAAGAAGGCCGACCTCTTGCTTTCTTTAGTGAAAAGTTGAATGAAGCCAAAAGGAAGTATAGTACATATGATAAAGAGTTCTATGCAATTATAAGAGCTCTTGAACATTGGCGACACTATCTTCTAAGTGGTGAGTTCATTCTACATAGTGATCATCAAGCTCTTAAGTTCATTCAAGGGCAACATAAGTTGAAGCCAAGACACGCCAAATGGGTTGAGTACATGCAAGCGTTCCATTTTGTGATTAAACATAAAGCGGGTCATCTTAACAAAGGAGCGGATGCTTTGTCAAGAAGGTACTTACTCACTCATATTCTTGATTCAAGAGTCCTTGGTTTTGAGCATATTAAAGAGTTGTATGAAAATGATGAGGATTTCAAGGAGGTTTATGAGTTATGTAAGAAGCATCCCCACCAACTCTTTCATATTGAGCATGGATTTCTTTTTAAGGGAAATCAACTTTGTATTCCAAAGAGTAGCATTCGAGAATTATTGATCATGGAGGTCCATGGAGGATCTTTAGAGGGTCATTTTGGCATTGAAAAGACATATCTTATGATGAAGGAGCATTATTTTTGGCCTAGCATGATCAAAGATGTTGAGCATATGGTAAAGAGGTGTAATACTTGCAATATTTCAAAGGCACATGCTTTACCACAAGGCTTATATACTCCTTTGCCCATTCCACATAGTCCTTAGGAAGATGTGAGTTTAGACTTCGTTGTTGGTTTACCAAGAACTCAAAGAGGCAAAGATTCTATTATGGTGGTCATTGATAGGTTTTCAAAGATGGCACATTTCATTCCATGCCATACCATCTATGATGCTACTAAAGTTGCAAATCTATATTTTGAAGAAGTAGTGAAGTTACATGGTATCCCCAAGACCACGGTCAGTGATAGAGATTCAAAGTTCCTTTGTCATTTTTGGCTAACATTGTGGAAGAAGCTTGGTACAAAATTGAAATTTAGCACCGCTTGTCATCCACAAACGGATGGACAAACCGAAGTTACCAACCGAACTTTGGGAGCTCTACTTCGAATCTTAGTGAGCAAGGATAAGAAAGGGTGGGATACTCTTTTATGTCATGCTGAATTTGCTTTCAATCGAAGTCCAAGTAAACCACGGGATTGTCACCTTTTCAAGTAGTTTATGGAAGGAACCCTCTCCAACCTATGGATCTTACACCTATTTCTACTTCAACAAAGTTTAGCTTTGAAGCTACCAAAAGAGTGGAAGAGATTAAGAAGCTACATGAAGAAGTTCGTGAGAAAATCTTGAAGTATACACAAGATGTAGCTAGTAGAGTGAATAAATTAAGGAAGAAGGTTGTATTTAAACCGGAAGACCTTGTTTGGATGAAGAAAGAAAGATTTCCTTCTAAGAGGAAAGGTAAGCTTGCACCAAGAGGAGATCGTCCTTATGAAGTTTTGGAAAGGATTGGTGATAATGCTTATAAGTTACAACTTGGTGAAGACTATGAAGGGAGTTGTACTTTCAATGTGAGTGATCTCAAGCCCTATTATGGAGATAATGAAGAACTTCCTAGTTTGAGGACAAACTCTTTTCAACTAGGGGGGAATGATGTAGATTTGGTCCCAAATATACATCATGGGAGCCAAATGGTTGATTTCATACAAAAGGAGCTTCAATCACTCATGCTAATCAAACGTCCAACTACCTTCATCAAGGGTGGTTTGGTAATTTGCTCAATAACTCAAGATCCATGAAGATGTTGTGAAAGTCATCCTAACATCAAATTATCTACTTCAAAGGAGCTTCACAATGGCTTTTGAATCTTTGAATTTGGACAAGAATAGAGCAAGTTATCATTGTTTTAATCTAGCTTATGTACATTTGTTTCTTTATGATGTCATACTTGTATTAGATGATGTAAGCTAGATGCACCCCTTTTCTTGATTTGTACACGCTAAGGGGGTCCCTCATTTGGTATAAATAGACCCCTTGGGTGCCTTGTAATCACACATTATTCAATAATACAATACAAATCAAATTCAACATGTTGTTGTTTTCTCTCTAGCTTTTGTGCTAGTTTTGTTTCTCTTGAGGGAGAATCGACTACTTCTAGCCTTGGGTTGGCATCCTTGGTGGTGATAGGTAGCATAGAAGAGTTCTTGAAGGTGGTGTGACTATATCCTTCCAAGATCCTTCTCGCCATTATCAAAGTTCATCAAACATTCATCGTCCATTTGTGAGTTTCTCTTGTGTTTTATTGATCTTGTTTTGTTTCAATCTCAAGATTCATCTGAATATCATTCTATCATTCAAAGAAACTTACATCCCAACCATCTTTACATCATTTCCATTCATTCGTTCGATCATTTCATCCATCCATTCATCCATTTCAATCGTTTATCCATCCATTCATACATTCATTCATACAAACTTAAAGAACCATGTTAAAGATCCTTAGCTTTTGTATAATTTGATCATCTTTGGTCTCATTATACATCATTGGTGGATGGAAAGGTGAGTATTAGGATGATAATATCGATGATAGGGTTTGGAGAGAATGTTAATATGGAATTTGAGTGGAGTAAGGATTTGAGTATAATGGTGATGATTGATGAGAATTTAGTATAGTAAGGGTAGTAGAGGGTGATGAAATGGAAGTAATAGAGGTGGTTTATGAGAGTAGTTGGTCCTGAGGGTGAAATGGAGGGGTATTTATAGGTGAGTGAGGTGGTGTTTAGTAGGGAAATGGAGGGACACATCCCAAGGATTATGCCATGCAATCACAAAGTCAAGCTTAAGGGTCAAAACACATGGGCTAATATCATGGGGGTAATCAAGATTTTTAGTGCCGGATTCAAACATAAAACCCACGCGGGTTTTATAGTATCTAGGCACACGGATCGCTGACGTGGACGGCAAAACGACGCGCTTAGGCAGTAGAAAACCCGCGCGGGTTTTGAAGTCCTTGGGCTGGGGCGCACCTTGGGCTTGTCCTGGTTCTGGGCCGTCTCCTTTGATTAAAACCCGTGCGGGTTTTGTTTCCAGTAGTGGGCCGCCTTGTCTTATCATGATTGCTTTCCTGTTTTCATTGGCCCAATGACCCATCTTGGTGTCCGGCCCAAATGTTAAACTTTTGATAAGTCGGGATTATATCGGTGCAAATCCCGGTGTCTACCCTCCTGATGCAATGCAATGACTAGGAGAATATGTACATGAACGTTATTTTACAATGCATGTGACTCAATATGCAAACAGCCCCCAATCCCAATACTAGAACGATGATTCCCTAAGTGTCAGAGCAACTCGACATACAATTTCAGGACAGGGCAAGATAGGTGAGGCTTATGACGAGGCCTGATGATGAAGGCATTGTCCTGGATGACTTGTCTTATCCTGTTGCTTTCTCGAATCATTGTGGAGATAGCTAGAGCCTTGCTGCAGGTTATGTGAGGGTTAAGGGAGCCCCCGATTCAAATGAACTCTTCTCTTGAGTCGGATGTTGTTCGCAATTAGACATTGATGTGGCTGAATTTCTCGTCCTTGGCGGATGGGCCTTTGCTCAGGTGTGCTGAGAACAGGCCTCAAAATATCAAATATTGCACTTGCACTAATGACCGAGTAAAAGAAGCTCAGGTGGCATGGGAAAATGAAAAAGGTTGGCAAAATAAGGTAAGTCTGATGATGGCCAGACGGGTTCATGAGGCACTTGCTGAAAAGTGAGATGATGGAAAGTAGGGTTCGAAGGTCGAATATGGGCATGTCATGATTGACCATGTTTCTACTAAGGCTAGACGATTGACAAGGGTGAAATCTCCTCATTGAAGAATAGGTGAGGGAATGATCGAGATGGATTTCTGTCAGAGGAAGAGAAATGGTTGTCTATTCGGATGTGAAGGTGATCCAAGTTTGATGGAAAGAAGGTTAAGGAATTATGATGGTGGGGACATGAAAGAACTTCAACATCCATGATTTACTCTCCTTTTGCCTAACCTGCCCTGATGGGTTTTCAGGCTAGCCTCTCTTATTCTCTCACTCTCTTTTTGCCTAGCTTGGGATTCCAAGCTACCCTCTCTGCTCTCTCCTTTTTCCTAGCTCGGGGTTCTGAGCTAGCCTCTCTAATTTTTTTTTTCTCTCAAAGACTAAAATTTTGTGATAAAGGATGCTCCTTGAATTGTAGCGGTCGAGCCTCAAAGAGGTTCTCCTACGTATCTGATGTGGAATCAGGCCAGTCGTAGTTCATAAGGTGCATCTTCAAAGGATTGGTGCAAGGAGGGCTTGGTGAGGTAGGCTCGAGGATGCAAAGGCGTGATGACGACGTGAAGGCTTAGAGTGTAAGGCTTGAGAGAAATTCAGAAGGTTTATGAACGGTTTTTTGGTGTGCGTGACTATTAGCTCCGTCTCCGGTTTCTAACCCTCTTTTTTTTTCTTTTTTTCGCTTTCTTATTCCCCCTTTTTTTTGTGTTGGTATGCTTCGAGATATGGGCGACCCAAATAGGGTTTAGTCTCCCAGCATAGGTTTTTCCATACGCAAACAAAGTGCTTAAGGGACATGAGCGTCGTACCACTCATGCCGACCCATGTTGGTGGACCAACTAGGAACCCTCTCTTTTGTTACCTTTTCTTTTTCTTTTTTTCGACTTTCTTCTTCATGGGATTGACTCATGTTCACCTTTCTGATGTTATTAGTCAGAACACACCTTTTGGCTTTGGGGTAGATATGGAGTGGTTATGAAGAGAATGACTGTGTTGGTCAAGGCTAAGGGTTTTCGAACGGTGACTGTTATGGGTGATGCAAAGATGGATGACTTGGTGAAGAGGAACTTGGGATGGAGATATAGGTGATAAGTAGGGACAGATGTTGTGGGCGAATGGGAAGGTAATAGGTGATATATATGGGTGGTGAGGTGGTAGCCCCCTATCCTAGGCACATTTTGTTCATGCTGTTGGTCTAGGAGCATAGAGATGTCCACTTTCAAGAGGCCGGTGGTTTTGGTCTTCTCTTATTTTGCCCATCCTGCTTGATGAATGTAGACTGGCTTCTCTCTTATTTTTTTATTTTTCTCTCTTTTCTCTTTTTTTTTCTCTTTTCTTTAATGAAACCCTAGATTTGTAGGACGAAAAAGTTGGTTAACGGAAAGGTATATGAAGGTGATGATAGATGGATATGTCAGACTTGGATGTTAAGGCTAATGAATGGGTGAATGAACTTTTCAACTCAAGTTAAGAGTACAAGCACGAGATTCTCAAACAATCACAATCAAATAGATGCATCTTCAAGCATATCACGGACCGACTCAATGCCTCCCTTAACTGACTCTGGAACAGAATGCTCAATGGAATTGAGACCCTTGCTAACTTCAAATTCCTCTTCCTGCGGTGTTGTCTTTCCCTATTAACTGCTCTGTAGGCCGTTGCCCTTAGCTGACTTTCTGTGCTGCTTTCGGTAGGGGCAATTTACCTGACCGGATCATACCTTCAACTTGTGATAGTTGTACAATGCATTGTCATCCCTGCTTAGGTACTTCGTTTTTGGCCTTGGTCTTGGTAAAGGCAACTCAATCAGGTTTTTCCTTAAGAGATGAGCCAAAGCATCGACATAGGTGGTGTCGAGCGGGGTGTAATGGTCGTACTTTGGTTGGATTCCTGGCTGAATTACATTAGTCTCAATGCTCATAGAAGTGTGGTTGGGCGACCCAGTAGCCCTCCTACTAGGACTAGAATTCTTCCATCCTTGGGCCGTGGCCTTCCCGTTGTTCATGGTCTCGAGTTGGACGCAAATGTCCTTCAAGTAGTCGAAGTCCTTGATCACATGGTATCCCAAGTGTCGAGCCAGGCTACCCTTGAGACTTTGTTTGCAGGTGGATTGTAAGCGCAAGGGTATCGTCTCATTGATGTGAGACAACCACCTTTCGAAGTAATCCAGGAAGGACTCGTCTTCCCTCTGCATCATGGTTGTCAGATCATCCACTGTGGCTTGCTTCTTCTGGATACGACTGTAGTGATTAATAAAGGCTTTAAACAGCTCATTCCAGTTAGCCTTTACTTGAGGTGATAGGGTATGGTACCATACTTTGGCTTCTCCATCTATGGTGGATGGGAAGACTGTAGAGTACAAGTCAACATCAATCCTTTGAAGAGGTGTCAGTCGCATGAACTCCTCGATGTGGTGAGTAGGATTTTCAGATGGCTTGAACTTGATGTTAGGTACTTCAACTTTGTCGACCACCTTCATGACTGGATGTATAGGCAAAGGTACATCTGTGTACATGTCAACAAAGGCCTTAACAGCAGAATTTTCAGTGACTTTGGGAACTTCTAAGACCGCCTTGGACTTCCCTTTGAACGACCCTAAGCCCCTAGACTCATCTCCTGTAAGTGTCTTGACAAGTTCGGGCTCATATCCATACCCTTGGACTTCCACCACATCATCATCTCCTTCAGTATTCAGGCCTAGCTTCTCATTGATCTTGGTTATGGCTTGCAGCATGCCATCCATCACCTATTGTTGCTCGTGGAGCCTCTTCTCAATTTTTTGCTCCTACTCAAGGGAGTTTGCAAAGACAACGCCTTGCATCTTAGTGTAAAGATCCTCTAGCTGTTTTGAGATGTTAGCTTCAGCACATTGGACAAGGATCTCTTGGAATCATTCTTCAGCCATGATACAAACCCTAGCTTGAGTGGTAGACAGGTTGTAATTCGGATTCGGAACTAGTCGACCTGTACGTGGATCTCTGATGCGGGGCTCGGAAGCAATCTCCTATCTTGCCTATATCAAAATTTGTTAGTGACTCGACGATTAACTCTAACACTTACTTCCCGATGCATGCATGTCCTAAGAGACCTATATGAGACCCTATTGACTCGAAGCCAACATGCTGACACTCGTAAGCTGACTCACCCACTTTTTGGGAGTGCATGTCCTTACTATATATGAACCTGACAATAGAACATTATAAAGGGCTGAATAAAGTCGAATATAGCGGTTTGATCATAAGTTAGAAAGCACAAGTTAGTGTTTCTCAATTCGGATGGGCCCAACCTACAAGCCGACCGTTTTAAGGAGAATCCGGTGTCCATGGACGAACAAACTCACACAACTCGGGCTATACTAGCTATTATGCGGACTAGGATAATGTTCAACAAGAACGTAAGTCTATGTTTTTTTTTTCTTTTTGTTTATTATTCTTTTTTTTTACTCAAGGAAAATGGATATCGTGAACTGAATAAAGCCAACAATAAGAGGGTTATAATTAGTTTATAGGCATAATTGGTAAATCCAATATGGTCGGGCATAACAATGGGCCGACCATAAATATGATGGATTTAATAATTAAATCTATAAATTAATTTACCCAAGCTTAGTGACTATTATGCAGTCTAAGGCGTTATCCATTAACTTTGTTGAGACTTTTAGTCAGATTTTTGGACCTTCGTTAAGAGAGCCTCGTAAAGGGCCATATAGTATCATCAAAGGCAAGATAAATTTTGCTTTATAAATTAGAGTAATCAACCCTTGTACATAAATGGGCCCGGCCACTGGGTTAACCATAATGTTTGAGATTAACTACCCTAATTGATAAACCATCCTCTTTTCAGCTCAATGAATTTTATATGGACTAGAACGAAGCCTCTAAACTAGGGTCGACCCTTTTGCAATAAAGAACATATAACACGAGGAGTGTCCTAAACCAAGGCTCTACATTCATGAATTACCAAGGTTGGGATTGGATGAGGTACCACATGTTCTCGCCTCGGTGCACTTCACCCATATAAAGTTTATAGGTAAAGTGTGTGAGGTATTGCTCGTCGGACTTCAAGGAAGCCTTTGGAGCATAACATCTGTTGAAGACAGAGTCAAGGTCCTTCACCGCGCATCCGCGAAGGACCTTCGGTTTTGATGAAAGCGAAAATCCGGAAAAGGGAAGTTGCCTTATATTATATAATCTGATTATATATTCTGAGTATATAATACATATTCTGATTAAATACTCATATTATGTGTATATAATATATATATTTTGATTATATATTATATATTCTTATTATGGGCATGATTCTTGTAGATATAAAAAGCAAACAAAAGGAAACAAATCAAGGAAATCAATCATGATTGTTGTAGCAACAAAAGGGAAGAAATCAACACATAAGGAAAGTTACCGTAGGAAGGACTCAAGTCCAAGCATCCAAAGGCATCTATAAAAAGGACGATAGAAGAATTGAGAAGATAGGCGATTCCACGGAAGTAATCGCGGAGTAAGAAATCCGGTGGGATTTCTCCGAGTGTGTAACCAATGGTTCGGTGGTGAAGGTAGCCTGTAAAGGACCTCTGGTGAAGGTATAGCCAAGTACCTTGGTGAGCATTCGTTGTGTCCACATGTGGTGGAGAGATGGTGTGTAGCAGAGCCTTGACGGACTAAGGCTATGTGAGTGTGTGCTTCAATGTAATCCATCATGTTCCAAATCGCCGCTAGGGTTTTTCCTACGACGATCCTTATTTGTAGCTGTCTCAAGGACCTTCCGTCTTGGTTATTGAATCTATCAGTAACTACCCTCGGGCTGTTACTTCTTGTTTTGTTTAGTAAGTGTAACTTGTTCTTTGATGATATAAATATAATGAGGTGTTTCAGTTACACTATGTTTTGATCCTTGGTTTGAAACCAAGGACGTTTGCTCTAACGTCCTTACCTAGTGTGTAGATCTTAATTGTGAAATTCACCCCCCTCAAGGGCCTCAACAAGTGGTATCAGAGCAGGTCCACACAATAAGAGACTAACCGCTTTGTGGAAAAGATCACGGGGATAGTGAAAACAAAAAAAAATAAGTCACGGACGTAGATGCATTCTGCTACAAGGACATTGATAAAGAAAAAAAAAGGTTAAACCATAATCCATAAGTCCTTCATCCGAAACAAAATTTGAGGTATGTCATCTGTAAACCATTGATTGATCATATTGAATTATGGCATGAATTAAGGGGGAGGACCCTCTGTTAGTACTGACAAGTTTATCTAGCGTTGCAGATTTCTAGACAACCTCTAATACATACTAGATGTTATATCAACAGAGAGATTCCCTATTGACCTTGTGATAATCCAAAAAGGGAAATAGGATTTATTGTTGCTGAATTTTATCTTTTATAAAAAAGGGGGAGATTGTTGAAGACAGGGTCAAGGTCCATCACCGTGCATCCGCCGAAGGACCTTCGGTTTTGATGAAAGCGAAAATCAGGAAAAGGGAAGTTGTCTAATATTATATAATCTGATTATACTTCTGAGTATATAATATATATTCTGATTATATACTCAGATTATGTGTATATAATATATATATATATTTTGATTATATATTATATATTCTTATTATGGGCATGAATGCATGATTCTTGTTGATATAGAAAGGAAACAAAAGGACACAAATCAAGGGAAATCAATCATGATTGTTGTAGCAACAAAAGGGAAGAAATCAACACATAAGGCAAGTTACCATTGGAAGGACTCAAGTCCAAGCATCCAAAGGCATCAATAAAAAGGACGATAGAAGAATTGAGAAGATAGGCGATTCCACGGAAGTAATCGCGGAGTAAGAAATCCGGTGGGATTTCTCCGAGTGTGTAACCAATTGTTCGGTGGTGAAGGTATCCTGTAAAGGACCTCTGGTGAAGGTATAGCCAAGTACCTTGGTGAGAATTCGTTGTGTCCACATGTGGTGGAGAGATGGTGTGTAGCAGAGCCTTGACGGACTAAGGCTATGTGAGTGTGTGCTTCAATGTAATCCATCATGTTCCAAATCGCCGCTAGGGTTTTTCCTACGACGATCCTTATTTGTAGTTGTCTCAAGGACCTTCCGTCTTGGTTAGTGAATCTATCAGTAACTGCCTTCGGGCTATTACTTCTTGTTTTGTTTAGTAAGTGTAACTTGTTCTTTGATGATATAAATATAATGAGGTATTTCAGTTACACTGTGTTTTGATCCTTGGTTTGAAACCAAGGAAGTTTGATATAACCTCCTTACCTAGTGTGTAGATCTTAATTGTGAAATTCACCCCCTTCAAGGGCCTCAACAACATTGGTGAGAGGAGAGACCAAATGCTTGGCGATGTAAAGTGCATCACACAAGTAGTGATCGCCCGCTCTCGGGTAAAATCCTAGGTTAATCCTAAACCCTCGTTTTTGGGTTCCCGTGTCAAAAGACCCGTGGAGTAGCCTGGTATGCAAAATGCCTAAAAGAATAATAAAATCATGAAATAAATCAACTTTCTCCTTTTTACAATCTCAAATCCGCTCGATTTTTTTAAGTTTTACCCTCTTTTTAAGTTTAAGTCACCAGTGGAGTCGGCAATCTGTAGGACCCCCGGAAAAGCTCACCATTTTTCCTCGTGGTGCGCTACTTAATGATCGGGAAGGTTGCTTAATCCTTAAATAAGGATATTTTTATTTTATGAAAATCGTTTTCGAGGGGTGACTTTAATTCGTTTATGAACTACTTCTTTATTATTCACACACTTGAAATTTTATCGAATTAATCTACAAATGACTCAATACAAATTTCAATTCAAACCTGGGCCAAGAAGAGAACACATGGGCCAGCAGGGGCCATCCCTGGCCGCATGGCATGTGCTGTAGCCACTGTTGGCCTGTGCGTCTTTGGCCCAACAGAAAATGTTTATAAAAATTCAAAGGCCACGTGGCCTATGATATTTTCTTTGACATTTTCTCTTGAGCTAGCTCCAGATTAAATATGGGCGTATATAAATCATTTTATAAAATTTTTGATATAATAAACATGTGTGTTTAACAATAAAAAATGGAATAAAGGAAGAGTCGCCAGCCGATTTAAGGAAACCGACAAACCGAAAAAAGAAAAAAAATGACTCCGGTCTACGAACCTGAATTCCGAATCCAGGGGCAAGGTTATGAATTCGAGAATTAAATAATTCTCGAATCCGCCTGTTTAAAAACAGACTCTATTAAAGTCGAACTTGAAATGAAATTGAGCGGGGAGAACTTTAATGAATTTCGCGAAATTAACATTTCGAACATGCAAATAAGAAGAATGGAGGTTGTTACAAAACGATGTACAAGTAATAACACTTAGGGATGAATTACATAATAAAATAGTAAAAGTACAAACCTCACTTTAAGCCTTCATAGATGGATCCTTTGTGATGAATGCTTAAGATCGGGCCGGTATGGATAACGGGATGGATGCTTGAGGATGATGGATTATGGATAGTATGGTGCTGGTAGTGATGAAGGATCGAAAGGAATGATGATGATAGTAATTGAGGGAGAGAGTAGAGAGGATGGATGATAGTAGAGAGTTGAGAGGTGTTGATAATGATTGCTGGTGAGAAGAGTTGATGAAATGGGTGAGGGAATAGGGGATATTTATAGGTTAGAGGTGAGGTGATGAAGAAGGAAGGAGGGGAGACATGATCTAAAGATCATGCCCTCCATGCAAATAGCAAGGCCATCTGGTCTTCCTTGGGTCAAAGGTCAAATAGTCAAGGCTGTGATCATGGGATCACAATTGCATGGGAGGAAAAATTTTGGCGGCAGAATCTGGATCCCTGAGCAAGGCCCCGCGGCCAATGAATTTCCTTCACATGGATAGCCAGCGTGGCAACCCGAGAAGCGGGTTGTGATCATAAGGAAGGCCCCGCGGCCATCCTTTTTTGTTTTGGGGCAGGCGCGCTCTTGGCCCTCTTCATGGGCCTGGGAGCTGAGCAAGGCCGCATGTCTTTGCTATTTGGCTAAGCCAACTTCAAATGGTCATAATTTATTCATCTGGGCTCCGATTGAGGCAACTAAAAAGGCGTTGGAAAGCTTATAATGTGTACTTTACTTTTATCTAAAGAAATAGGGCCAACGAGACAAGTACAAAAAATGGGATTCGAAATGGTGGGCACATATATGTGGAAAGGGTGAAAAATGAAAGCTTTTGTGGTGGGTTGTCCCGGTAGCTTTTGATTGAGGAAGGCCCATTGGATTTGCTTTCATTCTAGCCTCTTTTCTTATTATGCTTGATTTGTACACTTGTCCCGATACAAAATCTGGTGTGTACTAGTATATATAGGACTCTTTGTAGATGAATATAATCTTTCAAAGTGATATTTCCCATTATTGTGACAGATTTTAAGGTGCCATCAGGTAAAAAAAAAACCTTTAATAGGATTAGGCAAGGTCTGAACATTATAAAAGAGAGTTAAATTATGGCACATATGGTCACTTGCTCCTGTGTCTATAACCCAAGAAACATATTTATGGCCTTGGACATTACAGCAAGTGCTAGAGTTACCAGGAAAATTGTTGCTATTTGTAAAGTGAGCAATGGACTTCTCAGCAACATTTACATTCTTGCCTTTTTGTATGTTTTCCACTTCTTGGGCTGAGGCTTGAATGAAGGAGCTGTCAAATCTTTCAAACCTTGATTGAGATGATTTTGGTATTTGATTTTGAAGGTTTTCAAGAGGAGTGTCGTGATTTCATAAGTATTGACAGCAATAGCACCCTTGGAGGGAATGTATTTGTTTTTGACATCTCGAGGCCCTTTGTACCAGTCAAGATATCCTATGATTTGAAAACATTGGTCCTCAGTATGTCCCTGTCTCTTACAGTGATTGCAGAACCTCTTTGATTTGTCATCTTTCTTGTTCTTGGATGAATTCCTAGCAAGAAAGGTTTGCAAAAAGTCCATGTTCTATGGCACCTCCATTATGGCCTGTTGAGTAACTTACAGCAGATGCCAAATCTTTTGTTCCGCCAAGACAATTAGTGATCTGCCTTTGTCTTTCTACTCTTTGTATCATATTATATGCTTTTTTCAGACTAGGTAGAGGTTCTAAAAGAAGGATTTGTCCACGGATAGCATCATACTCATCATTTAATCTCATTAAGAATTGCATTAAACGTTTGTTTTATCAATGTCATAAGATTGCTTTATGTAGGGGCAAGTTTCTTTGCAAGTACATTTGACATGCTCAAAAACATCATTCAGCTCATCTCAAAGTTTCTTGAGCTTAGTGAAGTAGACAACTACTGGATCATTATTCTGATGTAACCCACTAATTTCTTTTTCAATGTGAAAAGAAGGGGTCCATTAGGTTGGCCAAATCTTTCACTCAATTGATCATATCCCAAAGTTCTTTTGAAGTCTCAACATAGATGAATGCATCAGATAAGTCAGAGGTCATAGAATTGAGAAGCCAACTTACAACCATGTTGTCTACTTTAATCCATTAATTGTATGTAGAGCTCATTGCTGCTCGTTTGGGGATCTTTCCTTCAATGAAGTCTAGTTTGACCTTGATCTTGAGGTTTATCTTGACAACCTTACTCCACTTTTGAAAATTGGATCATTGAACTTTAGGGTTGTAAGAGGGATGCCAGGGTGATAAGCACTTGAAAGCAATGGGGGGTCATTATTGTATTCCTCAGTCCGCACCCTTTCTGCAGTTATTAAACTTGTAGCCATAAGAGCAGCAAGGATACTTGAGACCAATTGAAACTTGTCAGAAGCTTCTTGCAAAGGATATATCAGAAAAGAGAAAATCAATCAGAGAGGTAGAACCCAGAGGGTTAGGATCGATTAGAATGAGTCGTAGGCTCTGATACCATATAGAATATTAGCTATTGTATATGTTCTGAATACAACGTACAACCTCTATACAAAGAGGAAATAGAAGAGAAGGATAAAGAACCCCAAATAAGAGAAAGAAAGGAAAAGAAAAGAAAAGATACAGCCTAACAAACATTAATTAAACTAACTAACAACTAAGTGAACTAACTAACTCACATACAATCTGTGATATATTCTACAATCACCCTCGTTTTTTGCTGGGTGGAATGCAGGATGACACTGTTGCTGAAATGCAGAATCACATCCTTTTTGGGGGGTTTTATTGGGTGTTCCCTTCTTTTCGTTTTCATGCATTTGAGGTTTTGCATCCGGGGTCTGGATCCATCCTTCTTGGGCGGTTTGATAAATTTATGTGGTTTGTGTGATTGATGGGATGTATACATATTGTTTGATTAACCCTTTGCCTCTTATCTTAATTAACTTTTATCAATTTTCTCTTATCTCTTCTTAATTGTCCTTTTCTGATCTCTAAGAATAATTTCTTGGAGATGCATTTATCTTAGCTTAAAAATCTTTGTCTTCCACTTGGGGAAATAGGAATGGAAATGCACCTCTGGGAGGTTAAATTAAGGATTTTGATGTAATTTATGCAATTATTGAAGCATTTTTACCACCTTTAGCTTTGGTTATTGTGTTGCTCTATGAAGCTGGGATTTTGATCTAGTCCTGGGTTTCCTATGTCTTGAATGAAAATCTCATATTATTAGCGTATAAGTTTGATTGACTACGTTTGTTTCACATTGAAATATGATGAAATATGTTGTTAGTCAAACAACATTGTTTAGATATAAGCCTATGTTAGGGTGTTCCATGTGTTCAACTTTCAATCAAAGTAGGTTTCGTCAGATTTTAGTGTTGACATTAGTGTAGTATTGAACTTTTATTCATCTTGCCCTACAAGATACTGATAGGGTAATGACATTATCTGCCTCATGTAGTAAACTTTAGTTGATTTAAATGTGTCAGACTCATGTAATGCTTCCTGGGTTTAATAGACTATTGAATGTTGTGTTTTTTTTCCTATCCAAAATTTTTTTGATTATTTTCGTCATGGTGATGCAGTTGAATGGGTGATTTCGACGTGCTTGTTGTACAAGGGAACAAGAGAAAGAAGAAGGAAATTATAAATTGAGTGAAACAAGAAATTAGAATACAAACTCAAAAACTAGTTTTTTCTTTGAACTTTTTATTGAATTAATCTGGAAGTTGCTTATTATTGTTCTAAATAGACACAAAAATTTGTTCGGAGGTACCCCAATATTTGGGGAAACTATTTTTCGCTACCCCAACTTTTCAAAACTCATTTTGAGGTACCTTTAATTTTTGGGTTAGTAATTACTAGGTGTTTTCCTAGTCATCAATTTTACTAAGTGACCAAAATACCCTTGTTCTTCCATTCTTGAAGAAATACCCTTGAAGAAGAATAAGGGTATTTCCGTCACTTAATAAACTTGATGGCCGGAAAAACACCAAATAATTACTAACCCAAAAATTAAGGGTACCTCAAAATGAGTTTTAAAAGTTGGGGTACCGAAAAATAGTTTCCCCAAATATTGGGGTCCGAGTAATTTTTTGAAATAGACGGGGAAATTATTTTTCAATACCCCAACTTTTCAAAACTCATTCCGAGGTACTCCTAATTTTTGGGTTAGTAATTATTAGGTGTCTTTTCGACTATCAATTTCATTAAGTGACCGAAATACTCTTATTCTTCTTTTTCCACTTCCTCCCTATCTCCATTAATGAAGCTCAAAAGCAAAATATTTTTTAACTCTTTTATTCCTATTCCAAAATTAAACTTCCTCATTACTACTCTGAGCATTGTTGTTGATGGGCAGTGCTATAAGCTACAAGTTTAACATTGGCCTTACACTTGGAGTAACCCCATTACCATTGATGTTTGCTAATTTCTTCTTACTTTCTGCCCCAATTCTCTAGGTTGACCACCATCTCTCTCTTGGCGATCAGGCCACCAGGCGGTCACCATTCTTGGTGTACGCCACCATAGACAGCGTGGTCCGCGGCCCGAGCTCGATCCCCACCACCTTCTCGCTCACCACCTGCGGTACATGGCGCCCTTCGAGTCTGGAAGCCATCGCCCACTTGGATTTGATGAAGGCAGCGAGAGCTGGTTGTTGCGTGTGCTGGTGAAGCCGAACTTTGTGGCGGTAGGGATGTTGTTGGTAGGAAATTGGATTTGTGCTGCTGAGGCTGCCATGGTTGTACGGTTCTTGGGTGTTGTTTGGTAATAGAGGATTTGTATTGGCAGATTGTGAGATTGATCACTTGATGCAAGTGCAAGGCAAAGGCTGAATTTGCAGCCTAGAACACTACCCATCAACAATGCTTATAATGATAATGAGGAAGTTTCAATTTTGGAATGGAAAAGAAAAAGGAATTTAGAAAAATTTTGCTTTTGAGCTCCATTGATGGAGAAGGGGAAGAAGGGAAAAATAAAGGTATTATGGTCACTTAACAAAATTAATAATTGGAAGGCACCTAATAATTACTAACCTAAAAATTAGGGGTACCTCGAAATGAGTTTTTAAAAGTTGGGGTATCGAAAAATAGTTTCTCCAAAATATTGAGGTATCTTCGAGTAATTTTTTGTTCTTTTTAGTACATTGACAAGTAGACCTGAAGTCAAGTTGTCCTATATATACATATACATAATTTTTACAAGTGAATAGTATAATGAAGGATATGCATTGTATAATAGGTTTATGTAGAATCAAAATATTAATTGAGTGCTCAAGACAAAAAGGTTTTCCATAATTAAAATATGTAATTATATGAAAATATTCATTTTTAAAATTTCATGTCATAAATTTATCAATCATTATTGTTCAAGATAGAATTCAATTTATAAAATATCTTTCTTCATACTCTGTTACTTTCAAATTCAATTCTTCAAAAGAAAAAAAATGCATCTCCTAAAAACCAAAAAATTGTTGGGAGGTGCCACATAATTCTAACAACTAAATTGAAGGGGACCACTTTTTTTTAATGCACTCAAAGGGGACCACATCTTTAAAGAACTGGTTGCTGGGTGATTTTTCGACCATTTTGACTAAATTCCGACGATGTATATATGAAAAGACAGAAATACCCCTATGTTGTTTTCAAATAATTGTGCTAGGAGGTGCCATATGTTTCTAAAAACTGACTGGACGGGGACCACTTTTTTCACACCTCTTTTCGACGCTTTCTCCTCTCCCAAATATCAATACAATCAACCCATCAAAACCATAAACAAACTCATCTTCTTCTTATTCTTCATTCGTCCACCATCCGACCTTCATCACAACTACCACTCCAACCACCAACAACACCACCATCACTCGATTCGGCACTCAGCCACCACCGAGAACCACCATGACTATGTTAAATCAAACCACAATCTAAGTTTGACACAACTAAGCATAAATCTCTCTCCTCATTCCATCAACATGTCAATCTCTCAATCTGTTTTTTTGTTTTTGGGTCTTAACTCAACCCATCAAGACCTAATACCAAGCAAGTAAGGAGAGAGAAGGAGGAAGGGCATCAGGGGTGGAGTTTGGTTGTCGTGGGTCTGGCCATCGGTCAATACAGATCACTAGCAACAGCCTCGACGATAGCTGCGGGTCTGGTCGCACGAAATAGAGGAGAAACAAGGATGGTTCAAGGTTGAGTTCGGGTTCTGGGGGTGTTTTTGGGTGTGTAATGCCCCAAGTCGCTTAGTCCCGAGATTACTCACTAGTTACCAAGCAACCCCGAGATTAGCGTAGCGGAAACTCCGACTCGGGGTATTACCGCCGTCCACGTAAGCAGACAAGGCCAAATAAAGTCATATTGCCCAAAGTCATATTGCACTTACAACTTACATAAAGTCATATTGCACTTACAACTCTTTAACATCATAACCAACAACCCCAAATAAAACACAACTTAAGGTTTACATCCATTCATCAAAATATTAAAAACCATTCCTTATTCCAAAAGGGAGAAATTCATCATCATCATCCAAGCGGGAGGGTTCTTACTCTTGCTACCGAAGGCCTACCTTAAATTGGAATGGACACCTCAATTTCTTCTACGGACCTGGAGGCTTGTGGCCCTTGGGGGAAGCACTTCCTAAAATAAAACAGAAAACTTCGTAAATGAGTTGGCTAGACTTAGTACACATACCCCTACAGTGTAAACTTTTCTAGTTCAATTTATTTCGTGTGTTTTTATCTCTTTTGAAATGGAAACGCAACCTTGTCATAAAAACCTTGAATAGCCAAGGAAAGAAGAAGAAAAACGAAATAAACATTATCATCAGAAACATCATTATCATCATCATAGAACTCAATAAAGACCTCATCATAGACACTGACCAGGTCGTGTGAAAGATACCCGTCGACATCGAAAGTACCTCAAGTGCGATTAGCACAATATAACAATAGACCTCATCATTGAAAGAACGAAAATCATAAACTTTCCATGAGTTAGACATCATGAAATCATCATCATAATTCAACATCATCATTAAAACACGCTTGTTGAAGGGTAGGCAATATGCGTACCTTGAGAGCGTAGGACCTGAATCGAGTAAACTCGCGTGGGCAAGGATCTCGAACGTGGACTGGCAATGACCGTACGTAACGTGTGGGAAAAAGAGACATAAAATATGAAATTAGTTCTTGCTTCAATAAAAAGGAAGCTTCCAACTAAGTAAAAAGAGTTTGGAAGTCAAAGATGGAAAATGGGAAAATTCAAATTTTTCCGCATTTCATATTTTGGCCCTATCTCCATGTAGGAGCGTCGAAATGTTCTAAAATAGGACTTTTCGAAAAGGGAAACATATTTTCTACAACTTTCCCAACATGGCCAAAGGTAAAAGGCTTGGAAGGGCCCGAAAATAGGCGTTTTACATTCTGGTTCACTGTAGAATTTCCGGCAGTGAACACGGTGAACAAGGGGATTTTCACGGATGTATAACTTCATGAGTACAAGTCGGAATAGGGCAAACAAGTAGTCTATAGAAAGCTTGCGGATCATACTACACCCCCAAATGGTTACGTTGGACTTATAGTAACTTTCAGACCTCCCAAAGTGGCCCCAAATAAGGCTTGCTCAAGTTCGTAATATGGTTTTGGGGGCTTCTTTAAGGGGGCATAACTTGAGTTCTACACATCGGTTTTGGGGGAGATAAGGCCCAACATGAAACTTACATGAGAGGCTATCAAAAGATATGGTTTCTTTAGACTCGGGACACTTAAGACAACAACCATTTCCATCCCTTTTACTTGCTCTATTTCATCATGAATACTCATCCATAACTCTATCAAATCAGTAAGTATGGTCTCCATGCCATAAAATCCAACATGCAACCTCTCCATGACATTCAAGAAGTCATTATCGGCCTTTACACATAATGTTTAGGCACTTAAAACCATCATGCAAAGTCACATTAAGTATCCAAAGCATCATCCAAGCTATTCCACATCCATAAGCAACCAATAACAATCGGTTCTTCTATGAGGCATTTCATCGAACACCTTATGTGCATCATAATATACCAACCCTTTCATATCCATAAATTCATCTCTACCACTATGACTATTTCAATAACTCAACTCAAGGTGATTTTTAGCTTACCAACTTGCCATCAAACATCACATAATCCACATGCATGCTTACTTTAAGTGTGATCAAGTAACATCAAGATGATCCATAACATTATAATTCCACTTCACATCAAGAATTCACATACTAGCTATCGTCCACATAATCTAACATCATCTAATATGAATTTACTACACAAGTCAATATGGTTCGTTTCTCACTAGAAATTGACATGCATAAACAAATTACAACATTCAAGCACAATTCCACCATTTCTTATTTGATTCATCCAATCTTCAACATACTTACTCTTTAATTATAAATAAAAATCCAAGATTAAAACTTTTAATCTTATTACTACCCAAAACAAGTAATTATACCAAGAAATTCACAATAATTGTATCATCCAACCCAAAGAACTTGATTTGAGAAGTTACAGTTTAAAAATTACCTCAAAAAGGGAAAAGAAGACAGAAGTGGAATGGAAGAGGTGGCGATGCTGGGGAGGAGTCGCCGGTGGTGGCTCGCCGGAGCTTGGCGCTGGCGGGTGGTCGTCGCAGCAACACCCACGACAGAGGAGGGTCAGAGGGAAAAGGGGACAGTGAAGAGAGAGTGGGAAGAGAATAGTAGATTTTGTTCTGCTTTGTGAAATAAGGAAGATAATAAAAAGAAACCAATACTAATTGCTAATACAAATGGAGGAGAATGTGGGCTTAATTACTTATAAGGCCCAATCAATCTACCTCTCATTATACCTCTCTTTCTTATAATTATTTCTCCCTTAATCCGATACTTTTAATTTGAGAACCCGGGTAAACCTTTACAAGATTAAACTATAAGAAACCTCAATAATCAAAATTTCATGAGTACTCATGTTTCTAATAATTAATAAATCCGAATAAACCTGAATGAGAAATTGTCAGACAAAATATCTAAATGTTCTGGTTACTAAGAAGGATCGGAAATACTACTAAAGGAGTATCTAACGAATGTACTACCTTAAAGAATCGATGGTCGTTGCACTGTTCGAGACCTACAAAAACAGTGACAACAATTAAAGAATTTAAAAAGCGCGAATTAATTCAATTACGTTTGATTAGCAAAAGTAATCATCATGGATTAGGGCGTGTTATTACAGGGTGGATGGAGTGATTTTTTCTAGTGATATTTGGGTTGTAAAAGCGGAATCTAATTGGTGGTCATGGTGTAGGTGTTGAATTCAATTTGAATCAGGGAATGGGAAGAGGGATTTGTGCTTTGTTTTGTTAAACTTAAATTGGGATTGATTTAAAATGGTCATGAATGTTCTCGGTGGTGATGTTGGTGGGGGTTGGACTGGTGATAGTAGTGGTGATGGGGTGGTGGACGAATGAAGAAGAAGAAGAAGATAAGTTTGTTTATGGTTTTGATGGGTTGAGTTGTATTGATATTTGGGGAAGTAGAGAGAAAGTGCAAAGAAGACATGTTATAAAAGTGGTCCACTTCTAATCAATTTTTAGAAATGTACGACACCTTCCAACAATTGTTTGATAAAAACCTAAGAGTATTTTTGTCTATTTATATATACATCGCCGGAATTCAGTCAAAACTGTCGGAAAATCACCCAATAGTCAATTCTTTAAAGATGTGGTCTCCTTCGAATGTATAAAAAAAATGTGGCCCCCTTCTAATCAGTTGTTAGAAATATGTGGCACCTCTGAGCAATTTTTTGGCTAAACAACAACATTCATTTTTAAAAATATTAATATTTGTATTCTGAAAATATTCACTTTTGTAAAATTTCATTTCTAAATTTTAACAGTCATTATTGTTCAAGTTAAAATTCATTTTATCAAAAGGATTATTGGATGATAATACACTGAACTTTAGGGGTATTGGACAATAATGCACTGAACTTTTTTCTTGGACTCTAATACACTGAACTTTGAGGGTATTGGACAATAATGCACTCAGACCAATTCAGCTGGTAGTTGACGCGGTGGCTGTCCTACTTTGAGGTATCATTTTTATATTTTTTTCCAAAAAAAATATATTAGTCCTCCTGCATATGTGTACTTTCTTACATGGTAAAAGTTTTTTCTGAAAAAAATAGAAAAACTGCAACTCAAAGTAGGACAACCACCATGTCAACCACCAGTTGAATTGGTCTGAGAGCTTTATTGTCCAATACCCTCAAAGTTCAGTGTATTAGAGTCCAAGAAAAATGTTTAGTGCATTATTGTCCAATACCCCTAAAGTTCAGTGTATTATCATCCAATAATCCTTATCAAAATGTTTCAATTCATTTTCTATTACTTTCAAATTCAATCCTTCAACAAAAATTCATTTCCTAGAAACAGGAATATTCATTTTGTATTATTGTAATATGCATTTTGGTCATACCTTAATATTGATTTATTGAAAAAATATTGATGTCATTTTGGCCAATTAAATCATGCCACGTGTTATGAGTGACACATAAATATTTGTCCTTTTTTTAAAAAAAAAAAAGTTAAAGGATACTAAATGTTATCCCATGTTCTCTATAAATAGAGACCATTCTTCATCATTTGAAGAGGGTTGGAAAAACATCAAAAGAATGCTCAAAAGCTCTCATACTCTCTCTCTCGAAGACAAGAAGCACAACAAAGTTTAAGCTCGTGCCGTCCATTCGTGGGAGATCGAACCATTTCCTCTTGATCGGGATCAAGTCTCTACGACCTTCGTTCAAGGCCACATTCATCCAAGAATATATTCACTCAAGACTATATTCATTCAAGATCACATTCATCCAAAACCATATTCATTCAAGACTCATTCAAGTTCATTCAAGGAGATCGAATCGAAGGAGTTACATTTTCATTTTGTAACAAATACATAGAGATTGTACCCAAAATACTTTGAAATTAATATATTATATTTGTTCACTTATTTCTTGTGTTTATTTATTTAGACCCGGAAATTTGTGTTTTCAAATTTTGGCACGCTCGGTGGGACATCTCTACCTCTTATCCCTTTCTCCAAGAACGAACTACTCATCATTCAAGAAGATGGTGCCTAAGAACAACATCTATCATGCTTTGAAGAAAGTTCCTCAAGCCAAGTCACAAGAATCAATAATTAGTACAACATCTAATGGAGTAATCACAAGACGGATGACCAAGATTATCGTTGTGGAGGTCGAGGAACAAGTTGTTGCGAGTGCCCCGTTGCAAATCTTTAACTCCAACTTGTCGGGTGCAAATACTTCCACTCAAGTTGTTGACCCGAAGATGATGGTTCCTCAATGGATGTATGAAATCCGTCATCAACCATTGAGTGAAGAGGATGAAGACTATGAAGATGGCGAGGAAACGCCAAAATCACCAAGGGATCCGCTCTCCTCCGATTCTGATACCGACTCAATCAACACCGTCATTATGCCCGTCATGGTCACAGATGCTATTAACTATGAAGAAGAATTCAAGACTATGAAGGCCACGCTGGCAAGACTTGAGAAAGAAAGCGAGGAAAAGACTGAGCATATTAAGCGACAAGATGAGCGGATCAAGAAATTGACAAGGAAGTTAAAAAAGCTACCCGCTAGCAAATTTGACGAAGGTTCGGGAGATGAACATTCCGATGGAAGATCCAATCACGAAGACTCCAACGAAGAAGAGAAATATGAAGAATGTTCTAGCTCGGGCTCATTGTTTGTGGAGCAGATCCAAAAACTAGTAACCGATGCAATAAAAGCTCAGATCAAGGGAGGCTCTTGTAAAACTCAATTGTACAAGCAGCCTTACACAAAGAGGATTGACGCACTTCGCATGCCTTACGGCTATCAACCACCGAAATTCACTCACTTCAATGGAAAAGGGAATCCTAAGCAGCATATAGCTCATTTCATCGAGACATGCAATAATGCTGGGACTGAGGGAAATCGACTGGTGAAGCAGTTTGTTAGAACCCTTAAAGGAATCGCCTTTGATTGGTATACGGACTTGGATCCAGAGTCCATCGACAGCTGGGGAGAAATGGAGCAAGAACTCCTTAATCGATTCTATAGCACTCAACGCACAATCAGTATGATGGAGTTGACAAACACGAAGCAGTGGTACTGGGAGCCAGTCTTGGACTACATCAATCGTTGGAGGTCACTCAGCCTTGAGTGTAAAGATCGATTGTCCGAAGCCTCCGCTTTCGAGATGTGTATACAAGGCATGGAATGGGATCTGCTTTATGTTTTGCATATGAGTAAGCCAACAACTTTTCAAGACTTGGCAACGCGGGCACATGACATGGAGCTCACAATTTTCAAACATGATGCAAGAAGACCAAGTGTCAAGGAGAAGCAAACTTCACTCGGGGACATGTCAAAAGGAATTCTTTCATCCATGATTTTTGGAGAGAAAGAATATCCTTTCTCCGATGGTGATATATCTGAAATACTTGATAAACTTCTTGAAAAAGGAATTATTAAACTTCCAGAGTCGAAGCGTCCAAGTGAAGTTGGAAAAATCAATGACCCTAAATACTGCAAGTACCATAGGATCATTAGCCATCCGTTGGAGAAGTGTCAAACTTTTAAGGAGCTTGTCATGAGGCTTAAAAATGAAGGCAAGATCGTATTCGATGAAGATGAAAGCGATGAATCCGATTGAACTTATTGCAAGTTGTCAAGTCAAGTTTAAAAAAAAATAAAATAAAATAAAAACTCACAAGTCATCCAAATCAAGACTCACAAGCCATCCAAATCAAGACTCACAAGTCAAAATTCAAGACTTCCAAGTCATCCAAAAAAAAACTCACAAATCCAAAATCAAGACTTTCAAGTCATCAAAAATTGAAAAAAACTCTCAAGTCGAAGTACAAGACTTTCAAGTCATTCAAATCAAGACTTACAAGTCCAAATTCAAAATTTTCAAATCAAAGGCTCTCAAGTCATCAAAATTGAAGACTCTCAAGTCAAAGTTCAAGAATTTCAAGTCAAAGACTCACAAGTCATTAAGAAAAAGACTCTCAAGTCACCAAAATTAAAGACTTCCAAGTCAAAACCAAGACTCCCAAGTCATCAACACCAAAGACTCACCAATCCAAATTCAAGACTTTCAAGTCAAAGACTCATAAGTCAGCAAAATTAAAGACTTTCAAGTCAAAACTAAAGACTTTCAAATCAAGGATTCTCAAGTCATCCAAGTTAAATACTCCGAAGTCAAAATTCAAGATTTTTAAGTTTGAGACTCCCAAGTCAACAAAGTCCAAGATTCAAGTCATTAAAGAATGTTGAATTCCCAAGGTCGAGGCGTTCGCGACATCAAGGATCAAGAGAATCAAGTGTTCAAAGGCGTGATGCAGATTCATGTAGATAAGTTGTCTTCTGATCGCCAATACATACTCAAGACGGGCCGAATTGATGTCCACAACTGAGGAGGACAATCAAAGGTCACCGCTTGTCTTCTGATCGCCAATATATGCTCAAGACGGGCCGAATTGATGTCCCCAACTAAGGAGGACAATCAAAGGTCACCGCTTGTCTTCTGATCGCCAGTACATGCTCAAGACGGACCGAATTGATGTCCACAACTGAGGAGGACAATCAAAGGTCACCGTTTGTCTTTTGGTCGCCAATACATGCTCAAGACGAGCCGAATTGATCAAAGGTCACCTCTTGTCTTCTGATCGCCAATACATGCTCAAGACGGGCCGAACTGATGTCCCCAACTAAGGAGGACAATCAAAGGTCATCGCTTGTCTTCTGATCGCCAGTACATGCTCAAGACGGGCCGAATTGATGTCCCTAACTGAGGAGGACAATCAAAGGTCACCGCTTGTCTTCTGGTCGCCAATACATGCTCACGACGGGCTGAATTGATCAAAGGTCACCGCTTGTCTTCCGATTATCACCCTCGATATGGATTTATTAAAGGTTGCCCGACTTCAAAGTTTGCAGATTTCGCATTCAAAAATTATTCTTGATGTCCAGGTTTGTAAATTTGGTACAAGGCCACTTAGATTATTACCAATTTGGTCCAACTGTTGAGGTTTTCTCCGAACAGATGCAAGCCTACAAAAAAAACAAAAAAAAAAGGAAAGAGAAAAAAAAAAAGGGGACAAAACAAAATAGTGATTAAAAAAAAAGAAGAAGATGGAAGACATACTGCAACTGTGCAAGCATATCTGGAGTTAATGTTCGGCAAAACTTGTCTTTATTGAAGGCATGTAGACAACAAGCATAAGGTGGAGGCATCAAACGCTTTCCTTTAAGTTTTGATTGATTCTTTTGTGGCCAATTAGCATATGAATCCTAGAAGACACTAAGGCAGTGAATTCTTTTCTTAAGCAAAAGAAAAAAGAAAAGCTCACAGTATATATTATTGATGGTGGATTGATGATGGTGTCAGTAATCTTGTCTCACAATGAAAGTAATAGTTATTGTGCATCATGGATATCACCATTAAATCACTGATGAGATGGTAATGAAGACTTAGTCTTCAATCAACAAAAGAACCAATCTGGACAAAAGCTTTGCTTCAATCAAGACAGTCTGGGATACAATGAAACGATGTGCTGATGACGGCTGAACAAAGAGTGAAGAGAATGATGAGGACTGATCAGTGGCAATGATGTGTGGACGACATTCAAACTGATTAAAATAAAAAATTGGCCAGTGATGAATGGTTATTGTTTACTTCCCAATTTATAGAGTTACACAAGGTTTAATTAACCTATTCTTACGTCTCATTTTGGAAAAAATAATTCAACCAAATCAATTGAAGCTCAACAAGGAAGAGGAGGATAATTAGGTTGATATTTCCAAACAATGAGAGCAAAAAATCAGCTGAATTTTTTAGTGGAAAATAGCTTATTTTGGTCAACAATATCTCTCAATCAAGGATCCAATCTTCATATATTGTCTTGCGTCATATTTTTTGAGATTTAATTGGATAACTGAAAGAGAAATTATCATTACCCTATCAAGCCAACATCGGCCAGGGTAATATACAAAGTCATCTTGCAAATGTTATATTCAAGTTTCGAGACCCGACCGCGACCATTACTACAAAGCTGTAACGGCGGCCAACTCTCGAGGGGGCATTTGTAGAAGGAAAAAATTTGTCAGCCAATAAGAACTCGCCACGTGGAAATTAAATCTTAATTCGGCCAATTATAATCCGCCATGTGTCAAATTAATTATGGCGGATCATTTAATTATAAATTAAATGATATTATATTTTGGCCAATTAAATCATGCCACGTGTCATGAGTGACACATAAATATTTGTCCTTTTTTAAAAAAAAAAAGTTAAAGGAGTCTAAATGTTATCCCATGTTCTCTATAAATAGAGACCATTCTTCATCATTTGAAGGGGGTTGGAAAAACATCAAAAGAATGCTCAAAAGCTCTCATACTCTCTCTCTCGAAGACAAGAAGCACAACAAAGTTTAAGCTCGTGTCGTCCATTCATGGGAGATCGAACCATTTCCTCTTGATCGGGATCAAGTCTCTACGACCCTCGTTCAAGACCACATTCATCCAGGAATATATTCACTCAAGACTATATTCATTCAATATCACATTCATCCAAAACCATATTCATTCAAGACTCATTCAAGTTCATTCAAGGAGATCGAATCGGAGGAGTTACATTTTCATTTTGTAACAAATACATAGAAATTGTACCCAAAATCCTTTGAAATTAATATATTATATTTGTTCACTAATTTCTTGTGTTTATTTATTTAGACCCAGAAATTTGCAAAAAATTACTTAGGGGTACCCTAACTTTTGGTGAAATGTTTTTTTGGTACCCCAACTTTTAAAAACTAATTTTGGGGTACCCTAACTTTTAGAATTAGAAATAATTAGGTGAATTTTCGGCCAATTATTTGAATTGAACGGTGAGTTTTAGGCGGGAAATTGATTAAGTGTTTTTGTGGATGAAAATGCCCTTTATTTTCGTGGACGAAAATGATTTGAATCAATCGGAGTTTCGCCGGAAATTCACCTAGTAATTTCTAATCCTAAAAGTTAGGGTACCCCGAAATTAGTTTTGAAAAGTTAGGGTACCAAAAAATTGTTTCTTCAAAAGTTAGGGTACCTCTAAGTAATTTTTAGCAGAAATTTGTGTTTACAGGGTCGCTTCAGATAAACTAAATCATAGCTTGTTTGTTCTTGCGAAGGGTATGCAAACATGCTTGTTTTGTAAATGGTGTCATTTTTTTGAATAAGAGATGAGTTTTATGTGTGATATATATCTAACTAATCAATACGAGTTAATAGTTCAAAGCTTTTCTACTATTGTACTCAAATAATTGAATGGTCGAAGTGGAGATCTTGAGCTAATTCACTACTCTACGTCAGTGACTTCCGACAGCTCCGAAAGATCCCGCCTTGCTTGCCTGTGACACTCACCATAAGGGCCGAGCCCAGCCTCGCTCTTTGTCGAAAGATTTTATTTTCGAAATAGGATTTCTTAATTGCGAGTACTTCAATCTAAGACCGTCTTATTGGTCTCGTGTCACCTTGACCAGTATCAACTCGTTCCTGTCCAGTACGACACCCTTTGTTGAAAAAGAAGACAAAGCACGTCTGTCTAGAATTAGATGGGACTAAGTTGAGACAATTCTTATACAATAGTTGAAAGTTCCTTTTGGGAGATAGTTTCGTAACATATACTAACTCCTTAACTTCTTGGTTATTCATGTTATCTGGATAGTACTTTAAAGGGCGGGTGTAATTTTTAGCCCAATGTTTTCACAAAATTTTGAGTATTTTTATACTCTTTAAATGACGTTGGATCGTTGCGGAATTTCCAAAGCATAAAAGTTGGAAAAACACACTAAGACAAGCTTAAGATTGACTAGGACAACATAAGACGATTAAATTAAAAATGAGTTAATACGACCCGTGACTAAAGTGTCATGGGGCACGTCACCTTCAGAGAAGCGTAAATGGGGGGCTTGAGGAGTTGAGGTAGTCTTAGGCTTTGTTTATGTCAAAATTGGTCATGTCATACAAAACATGATCTATGTTAGGCCCTTGGTGGTTTGATTCGATCTTTGTGATTTCATGCCTGTGATTTGACACATGTGCTTAATTATCATGTTCAACAACAATATTAACTTGTCTTTCAATCAATTTTGAACTCTTTGATCATGCTTTTGACCTCTTGGATTAAGTCCTTGGATTATGCTCATTCAATGGGAAGGATTTGATCCTTCTCCCTTGTAAGTAGTGAGATGAATTTCATTCATCCTCACTCAACGCTTCGTTTATCTTAAGTGTTTGGACAAAAAATGTCACTCAACTTTTCGTTTTAATAAAATATGCTACCAGTCTTTTAAAACTGTTATTAATGTCACTCAACTTTCTAAAAAAGTAAAAAATGTCACTTTTACCTTCTATAACAGATTTACAGGTAGTATTTGAAACTTGTTACTGGTATTTTGGCAAAACTGTCACTCAACTTTCCCAAAATGCAAAAAATACTACTACCCTTAACTAAAATTATAAAAAGTGACACCACCTTTTAGGGCTAGCAAAAATTCAGGTCCGAGTAATTTCGGGTTCAGACAAATCGAACATCGGATGAAAATTTGATGTTTGATACTCAGTTTTTTCAGGTATTTTTCATGTCGGGCAAATTGGGCAAGTATAAATTCGGATCTAAATCGGGTTCAAACAATAGAAATTTGAAAAAAAAATTGTGTTTGAATTTTATGTCAATGTCAAAATTCGCACGAAAATTTGATGTCGACCCTACCCGATTTGTTTCGGGCCAGACAAATTTGGGTTATGGGGTCAGACAGATTTTCGCCAACCCTACCACCTTTAATTCATTTAAATTAATACTACCTAGCTCCATCCCAAAATGTTTATCATTTAATTTGACTAAATTTTGACTATTAATTATTCTCAAATTACAATGAGTTATAATATAAAATTACTGTCATTGTAATTTTTACTAATGTATCTTTCTAATGGCGGTATTTTCATATTGTGACTCATTATAATTTATGAGTAATCAATAGTTAAAATTTAGTCAAATGACAAACATTTTAGTACGGAGGAAGTATATAAAAATAAGATAACAAGTTACATAGAAAATACTATTATAATATTTTAAGCATAAAATAAGAAGTAAAATAAAATAAAATTTATTAGACAAAACATTAAAAAAATCGACATTACTAAATAAAATCCAAAATAAAATAAAAATAAGATAACAAGTTACATAGAAAATACTATTATAATATTTTAAGCATAAAATAAGAAGTAAAATAAAATAAAATTTATTAGAGAAAACATTAAAAAAATCGACATTACTAAATAAAATCCAAAATGTCAAATAATTAAATTATAATATATGATTTAAAAATAAAATTTTTATTTTCTAGGGAATCTCCATTTGAAACTTGAATATTTTTTTATATTAATTTAAATGAATGAAAGGTCATGACACTTTTAATAATTTTAATGAAGGTAATGATATTTTGTTTACTTTTTGAGAAAATTGAGTGGTAGTTTTGCCCAAATACGGGTGATAAGTTTCAAATCTTATTTATAAATCTTCCATAAAAGGTATGAATGTCATTTTTTACTTTTTTCTTTGAAAAGTATAGTGACATTAATGACAGTTTTTTAAAGAAAAGTGATTTTTTTTTTACTAATATGAAATGTTGAATGACATATATTTTTGTCCAAGCACTACATTATTCTCCTTCTCCTAAAGTTTATAGATATTTTCAACACACTTTTTGAGATATTACTGTATGCAGTAACATTCATCGAAAAATCTTCAAGAGGTATTGTGTTTTTTTTTAAAAAAAAAAAAATAGGTTTGACCCTTCAATTTTTTCACCAAGTTTATGTGACCGTATGAATGAGTGAGTAATTCCTATTTCAGCAACACTTGTTCCGAAAAATAAGAATAATAATCTTGAATCGCCAGTGAGCGCACCAATAAATGTAGAAAGATTAATCATATCATTTTTGTGTGTGTTTAGATGTAAATTATTTGAGTGAACCTATTGTTGACCCATAATAAAGAACTCCTCGAGTACGTAGCTAAGCACGTGAAATGGAGATAGAATAACATTATTAATGGCTCTTTTAGCATTGTAATCTTATGTTATGTTTATAACCACGTGCATTGAACAAAGCATATATAATTTTTGGCGGTTGGTCTTGAGAATGACCTTTTGTGCTATTCTTGTGCTTTGTCAAAGGAATTGAAGCTCTCTCTCTCTCTCTCGAAGCTCTCTCTCTCTCTCTCGCCCCCATAGGAAATGGAAGGAGAAAGAAAAAACGAGGGGCTTAGTAGACCTCTTTTGGAAGAGGTGGAGGCCAACAACCACTGTGTGAATATGAAAGAAGGAAACACAAGTTTCTTCAAGACTGTCTTCAATGGCCTCAATGCCATCACAGGTATATACCACTTCCTCAACTTTGTTTAACTATTACCACTTCTCTAGCATTAACCAATAAGTCTTTCAACTGCATGCCCTTAACTTTATCCATCTAAATACTTTATCTACTTTACAAAACTTATTATTACCGGCCATCTTAGTTTTCATATATGACTCAGTGTTGACATATCACCTAAATAAGATACTAATTTTCTATTTAACAATACTATTCATGGCCTCTTCCTTTGAGGTTGAATATTAACTTTCAACTCATTGCAACTTTTTTTAAACTCATTTTAGCGTTTATTATCTCTTCCCAACTTCTTATAGTTGCTTGCCGCTTTTTCCATCTTCTATTAACTTTGACATGTTTCTTCCAACTCTTTTATTAGTTTCTTCCAACTTTTTCCAACACATACAATTTGTTGAATTATTAATAGTTTAATTAGTAATATTTCTTGTATTTTTAAAAATTTATGTGACTATATGTGTTTGATAAGAAATACAATTTTGATTTCAAAAAATGACAAATTGTAAAATTTAATTTGTAATATCAATACTAGGTATTTTTAAGTAATTTGATAATTTTACTTGTCATTTTATCTTTTATTATGTGATAAGAGTTATAAATATTAAAATTTATTTCACAATGTGCGAAATTAAATATTAGATGAGAAATATTAAAATCATAATCTTATAAATTATGATGAGATAATTTAAATATAATAATCAAAGCGTCCTTATGTGATAAACTAAAATATTCTTATACAATGAAGGTTTTTAATTAAAATTTTGATTATCTCATTATAATTATAGATCCAAAAATTTTATTCTATTATTTCATATGGAATCGCATTATTATATTCCGAAAGTCAAAAGACGTTGTAGGAGATGTTATTTTTCACAAAGGATTAATTCAAAGTTTAATTATCAACATCTCAAAATAAATTAGTTATATTTGGTATACAATTTATGAAAAATAACAACATTTTGAAATGCTATATGGTCTTGTATTTATGTATCTAAGCTAATTTATTGTGACATGAAGGAAATGAGTTAAGATTAGCAACGTAACATTCGAAAAAAAAAAAACTAAATTACATATAATATTAGCTAACGAGCCAACTATCAAAATTTCAAGCTTTTGCTTTTGTCGGTTGTAATGTATAATTGTAACTTTAATAAGTTTTAAGATATAATTTTTATTGGCTATAATAAAATTGTTTTCAAATTAACCTGAACTTATTTGACTCGACCCAACAATGAATCAAATCCTGCTCAAACTTGAGTATGAGACGACCAACATTGACACGAAATCAAGCGAGCTTATTTTCACTTAAACCAAATCGTACCCAACCCGATATAAGATCGCGTACCAACCAATCTACTGTAGTATAATCAATTAACATTGACCTAGAATCAACCGATCTCGTTTATAACCGAACCACTTCGAACCCGTCCCGATGTCAAATCTTAAATTGAACAGAAACATACCCAAGCTAAATTAAACCGACTTTATACCCGACCCGGTAACCTAGTCATTGTAGCAAATATGAAATATACTCGATCCAATTTTCAACCGAATCGAACTCGAACCCAACTGGCACATGGCTAAACGAGAAGACCTAGACACGAGCTTCAACCGAACCGAACCGAACCGAATACATACCCGACCCGCATATTATATAGTCGAAGTGTATCTGAACCAAACATTAACCCGACTCGTATGCGACCTGAAATATCCGTTAGCCAGATCCAGCCGAGAATGATAATTTGTGCAACAGGATTTGTGTTCAAATAATGCAATTCACATATTTTGGAGTAATTTGGTTGTTTCTAACCCTACCGTGCAACTTTATAAGAGGTAGGGAGCGGATTACCTATTCCTTCCTTTTTCAGTTTATTTTTCAAATTTAATTTTATTATTTCTTTGATATTAAGAATAAAAAACGATTAAAAGGTCTTTCAAATTCAAATTTAATTTTATTATTTTTTTGACATTAAGAATAATGCAATTCAAATTTAATGTCTTACTTGGAGTCTTCTAATTAATTGTAATTTAAAATCTTATACCAATTTAATTTTTTTGTATTGAGAACTATTGGTGCTTAATCTCTAACAAAATTTTTACTCAAGTTTAAGAATAAAGAAACGATTAAAAGGCTCTTATATTTTGATTTAATTATTTTAAAGGCCATATATTTTGACAAATATTCCCTCCGTTCCATATTAATTGTCCCGACATATTATTAATTTTTCAACATATACAATGTTTTAATATACGAAAGTCTATAATTAGATTCATAACGAAAAGTATTATCATAAGAATATAGTTTTGTAATTTTTTAATAAAATATACTATAAAAAAATCTTAGTCAAAGTCGAAATTTTGGACAATTAATATGAAACGGAAGGAGTAATTATATAGTAATATTATTTTTGATGTAATTATTTATTGGGGATATTCCACCCTATTTTAGCACCAATTCTTATAATTCAACTGAAATAATGATATAAAAAGTTCTTTGTGTAATTTTTGATTCAATATTATTTTCATAGAACAGTGTGTAATAAATAGATGCTCCCTGAAATAATGTGATTGGTGAATGGTGACATATAGTACCTATAGAGTACGCACTTTCCGGTTGATCTCACGTGCTTCGTAATTAAACAATTAACACTGCTACGAGTATCATTATATGGAGAATCAACAGCGATAAATTCGGAATATGACAAATTGATTTTACATAAAAAGATCTTGTACTTTTGCGAACGCATTTGCGAAGGGGCGGATCGAGTCAACTGACTCTACTGAGATTTCAAAAAGAAATGGTCTGTTTTTGGAAAAAAAAAAACTATGTAGAGTTAGATTATATAATTTACGCCCGAGTTAGATTATATAATTTACGCCCTCCGTCCTAAATTAATTGTCATTTTGACTAAATTTTGCCGTTTACTATTCATAAATTATAATGAGTTATAATATGAAATATTCCTATTATAATTTTTATTAAAATATCTTTCTAATGACAGTAATTTCATATTTGTGAGCAATTAACGATCAAAATTTTGTCAAAGTGTCAATTAATTTGGGACGCATGAAGTAATGCGTATCAATAAGCGTGAAACTGAAATTAGTTTAGTGGTTGGCGCATACTCTTTCAAATAATGATGCGTGTGTTCAAGGGTTTGTGGATGCAAAATTGGAATTTTTTTTTCCAAAATTTCTATCCTTTCTCTCAATTCAATCTCTTGTAATTTATTATTGTAAATTAGTTTCTAAGTTTTAACTTTCTATTATTATTCATGATTCTTCCAAATTAAATGTGTTCTCAATTCAAGGCATTCTAGTATTCTCAATTTTTTTTGGCTAAATTAGGGTTTGTACTTTTGTCAAAAAAAAATTAGGGTTTGTACTTTAAATTGATTTGTTATTTGTTAAATGTGTGAATATAATTATATTAGGATTTACGGACCTATTTATGAACTAAATAACGTGAATATTGTGAAAGTACAATTTGTTAATTATATTGGATGCATAACTTACTTTTGAGATTGTCAATTTTTCCGAATCTTGAATACTTACTTGCTAGTTAATTAATTGAACTATTGAATGTCTAATTTGCCAACTTATGATTCAAATGTGGTTAAATTAGGTTTTAAGTGACTTGTTAACTTTAATTTTCACTTGTTGGTTTTGTAACACTCTCAATGCTTTGTTTTTCATGACTAATATTAAAACTCTCTATTTTACTACTCCCTTCATTCTTTTGTATCCATCATTCACACTTTTTTAGGTCTATCTTCAATCAATAATTTCTCAAACAATTTTTTTTTATATAAAAATACATTATTATACTTTTTTAATAATACTTTTTTTACTAAGATTGTAATAACATCATTTTTTTCAATAAATCATTAATTATGCAAATTAACAACCAGATTTTTTTGCATGGAAATTTAGGCTGTATAGATAAAAAGACACGAAGGAGGTAGCATTTAAGTTTTTCACTACTGTTATACTTTAATTTTTTTTAGCAAATTATTGTTGACTCCGCTGAAGTTGAATCCTGGATCCTCCACTAATTATTATGCATACCTACTCATGATGTGAACTTTATAAAAAAAACAAAATTAAAAAAACTCATGATCTGAACTGTTCAAAGAAAAGGCGTGGCTACTCTTTCAAAAATTACAATTTGTTGTAAAACGATCAAAACAATGCAGAAATAACATAATAGATTTTTCATAGATAAGTCTTGGGCAGTAATCCATTGTATTCATCAAGAGTATTTGTACTGTTTATATTGTACGAGTCATAATTAGTACAAACTTTATATATAAAATCCGATCTTTCCTTGTTCAGTACCTCAATCCCATTATTATTACTAGTGTTAAACCTGTGCTATGCATAGGTATACTAAAAAGTAAATGTCTAATAATTAAAAAGACAATTATAATATAAATGTATATAAAAATTATAATGGGAACTCATAAGTGTAAATCCTATAATATATATTTACTTGCAATAAGTATAACAATACTCGTAATTCACGAGTATATTAAAAAGTACAAATTTAATAATAAAAAGACAACAACAATATAAATATTTATGGAGATTATAAAGTCCAAATACATAAATAATATCATTAGACGTGGGTTAACATATAATCTATGTAAAAATTATGAAGGAGAAATGCAAAAATGATATCATCACATAAAAGAATGACATAATAAAATATTCAATGAAATTATATGCTACGAATGTTGAATGAAGTAGCGCCAATGATGAATCAAGTCATATTTCTTGCATCTGCAATTAAAATTTATCATTTATTCAGGTATATAATTACATGAAACAAATTATATAGATTGAATTAAATACGTGAAAGTTATATACCTCTTTGTGAAACTGTTTTTCCTCTTAATTTTGGGCCAATTACCATACTAATGCCCGGAATGAACAAATCTTAAATGAGTTGAAGTGCTTTATGCTCAAAAATTCATAAAATGGTAATAGAGAATTTGCTTCAAATACTAAAAGAGAATTTACAGTAAGAAACTCGAGTCTACAACATAATACAGTAATATCATTGCTATCTTCAGGTCAGTAGTAATATATCCTACAACATGGGTTGAAAGTACGAATTTGCGAACCATAAAATAAAAGCATATATACCGACTATCAAAATGCATGAGATATACATGAATCAACACCCATAAAGTAATTAATTAAAAGGAAAATTTTCCAACTATTTTTCCAATTTTGGATCCGAAAAATGATTAGAAATTCTAACCGCTTTCACCAAAATGGTGGGAAATTTTTCTATCGACATTTTTCCTACTGCTTCAAAACGGTTGGTGATTTTTTTCCTATCAATCATTTTTCCAACCATTTTCAAATAGTAGGAAAAATGTTGATAGGAAAATTTTCCACCATTTTGATGAAAATGGTTGGAATTTCCAACCATTTTTCGACCCTAAAATTAAAAATATTAGTTGAAAATTTAGAAAAATATGAAATGGTTAATAAAATGATTGGTTTTTCTAACCATTTTAAATTGGTTAGAAAAAATGGTCGGTGATAAAAACATTTTTAGTAGTGCATAGTACGTTGAAGATTACATATCAAAAAGAAAATTACACCAAAAAAAATTGGTTGGAAAAAAATTGTGACAGTTGTTTTAGGGTGATATGTACGGTGGAAATTGTCTAAACACACAACAAAAAAAAATTGGCACATCACACCAAAAAAAAATTAATTTAATTGATATTAGTTCGGTCTTGGGTTACTAATAAATATCTAATTCCAAAAGTTGCACTGCTATGAGTCAAATGTAAAGTTTAAAATATTGTGAGAGCATCAGCAATAGTGAGTTTCAATTCAACTCACTGCTGACATGACATGAAATGAGAATGGAATGAGGTCGTGTAGGACATTTAAGTGGTGAGAACGAGACTCGCCTCACGGAAATCTCACCCTCAGTCTCGCGAGACGAGTTTGAAAGTGAGTTTAACATATTAATATTTTAATCATATTTTTTTCTCTCTCCTCCTCCACCTCATTTTTTATCAATATAAACAAATTAATTATATTATTAAGTTGGATCTATTTACATTTTTTAATTAATATGAGTCAAACTCATGCTCCTCATTCGAAAGCAAGCTAAATAAATGGTTAAGTTCTGACTCTATTGATAGGGGTCCACAGATTTCACGTCATCTAATTAGTCAAACTCAAACTCACCGTTACGGGTGTTCTGATAAACAACCTCTAAAGTTCGGGATTTCAGAACCTAATAACCCAATAAAATTTTATCCTTATTTGTTTTAAAGATTATAAAAAGTTTCTAAAATATGCCTAAAAAATGAGGTTCATTCGATTAAGGTTATTTTTAATTGTTGACACAGCCACTGCATTCTAAAATTTTATAATTAACAAATAATAGTACCTATAATGTCAAAACTATAATTAGTATTAATTTTATGAAAAATATAATGCTAAATAGTGTCTTGGATAAGACATATCATCACCTATTGAATCTCAAAATAATACAAAGAAAGAAGACCCACATAAACGTTGATATCAATCAAGAAAGTACTATTTTTGTTTCATATTACTTGTCCATTTAACCAAAAATTAGAAAATCCATAAAATAAATTCAATTAAATATTACCTTACATGAAAAATTGTGAAATATTATTGTTATATTGCATGTATATCTTTCTCTCACTTTATCTAATTTTTTTCTAGGAAACCTAATAAAATAATTAGTTTGTTTGAAAAAAAAATGGATTAAAATCATAAGGTGACAAGTATTACGAAATCAACCCAAGTGTGGAAATTGGATTTAAATAATCTGACCTTTGGACCATAATAGACTTAATAATCTGAACTTTAGATTTGTTTTTGAATAATCGAAACTTTGGGCTCTTTGGATTCTAGTAGCACGCCACCGAATTAAGTTCAACTTAACTCGGTGGCGGGATGACGTGGTGGCGGTGGCATGGCACACCTAAAATGCCCAGGCACATGCCACTGCCGCCACGTCATCCTGCCACCGACGTACTACTAGAATCCAAGGGGTCCAAAGTTCAGATTATTCAGAAACAAATCTAAAGTTCAGATTATTAAGTCTACTATAACCTAAAGTTAAAATTATTTAAATCGAATTTTCCAAAAAAAGAAATAGTTAAAGTTGCAACTATTATGGAAGGGGGTGAATATTAACCATGTTGAGTGAAGACGTGTATATTATGGTATTCATGTTTGTTTGTTTGTAGTTTGTGTGATAAGAGAAATTAAGAAAGATGAAAGGGATGATTGAGGTGATTGATAATTTGATATGGTTGAGTGTTATTCAGGAATTGGAATTCTGTCAGTGCCGTATGCATTGGCATCAGGAGGTTGGGTGAGCCTGCTTGCTCTATCGGCTGTTTCCATGTCAGCAACCTACTCTGGTCTACTCGTAAAACGTTGCATGGATTCTGATAACACCATCAAATCTTATTCTGACATTGGAGAGCACGCTTTTGGTTGGATTGGAAAGGCTCTGTTATCCACTGTTTTATATGCAGACCTCTACATGGTTGTAACTGGATTCCTCATACTTGAAGGTGATAACTTGCACAATTTGTTCCCAGGACTTACTTTCTCATTGTTTGGAATCTCAATCGATGGAAAATCAAGTTTCATCATCCTCATCGCCCTCATTCTTCTGCCTACTGTCTGCCTTGATGACCTAAGCATTCTTGCTTATGTCTCTGCTGGTGGAGTTGTCGCTTCCTTTGTAATACTTGCCTCTGTTCTCTGGGTTGGTGCATTCGATGGTGTAGGATTCCATAACAAAGGAGATCTCCTCAACCTAGGTGGGATACCTACTGCTCTGAGCTTGTACATGTTTTGTTACAGCGCTCATCCTGTTTTCCCTGCACTCTATACATCCATGCACAACAAGCGCGACTTCTCTAAGGTAAACCCGGCCTTCTCTCATCTCCCACTACTACTACCTTCCATCTTACCATCCATCTTCTTCCATGGTTTCTTCTTGCAGGTGTTGCTCCTATGTTTTCTCATCTGCACTCTTAGTTATGCATTTATGGCGATATTAGGATATCTGATGTTTGGGAAAGATGTAAACTCACAAATAACTCTGAACCTCCCAACTGGAAAATTGGGGTCACAAGTGGCAATCTACACCACATTGGTGACTCCACTGGCAAAATATGCACTCATGTTAAAACCTGTAGCGATGACTACAGAGAGTTGGTTCCCAGCACACCAGAACAAGAAATCCTTCAGAATTATGATCAGGACAATCTTGGTTGCTTCACAAGTAGTAGTTGCATTGGCTGTTCCTTTCTTTGGGTACCTTATGTCATTTGTTGGAGCATTACTCAGTGCCACCGCTTCACTTACAATTCCTTGCCTCTGCTACTTGAAAATCACGGGTCCTACACACACACAGGAGTTGGCTTTCATCATAGCCATTATAGTCTTAAGTATATTCATCATCATTTTTGGTACCTACACCTCTGTGTTAGACATAATAGGAGCAATCATGCAATCATAGTTTCTCAGGTAAAAGCTGCACCTAGATGCACCCTACAATCTACTTCACTTCTTTCATTCTAATGTTTCTTTATTTGTACAAGTCTTAGAATTTGTTGCCATGTAATGGGAGGAAATTATAATGGACTAAAATAAGAGAAGAAGAATCGACAGATATTACTAGTTGCACATTGAATTGGTCTATGTAGCAAGACAATCATTCTCATACTGTTTTCTAGATATATAAAGAAAAGATATGAAGTTGAGGTTTTGCCTACAATTAATCATTACCGAGAGGATTGTGATTGGGAATAATTCAAAGTGACTTTTCGGTCACTGACAGTTTACTTTTTTTACTGTTTTATCAATAGCATTCCATAATAAATTTCTGGCATCGAAAAGCTGACGTGGACACCGGAGCACGTGGTCTTTTAATGAAAAGCATGTCAAAGTTATTCTATTTTATTTTTTCGCATTTAACAAAAGTCAAGTAATAATTTTGAATTTAAGTGATAAAAGACTTTGGGAGTGGGAGATTTAGGCATAGAAGGTGGGGATTTGGGCCTGGGAGTGGGCTTAGAATCCAATTTTATTTATTTTTCTTTTTTACACCACCAAAATTCAAAAGAAAAGTACGGATTATTCATATACCATTAGTAAAAGTAGGAATTATTATAATCCAATATATATATATATATATATATATATATATATATATATATATATATATATATATATATGAAAATTGGATTAGAATAATCCCAACTTTTACAAATTGAACAGCGATAATCCCTACTTTCAGTTTGTATTCTGGTGGTTCAAAAAAAAATTGTATTATACTGGGACATCATCAAGAGTATATCCTAAATATCATAGATTTTGTATTGCGTTTGATTCAAAACTTAGTATAATACTTTATCACGATTTTTAATGAATTTACGGCATTTCTCCCAGTTTTTTACAATTTTTTTCAATTTTTTACGATTTTTCACTTTTATTCCTTTTAAAAAAATCATAATAATTACTCAAAGTCTTAAAAAATAATTTAAAAAATGTTTTTGCAATTAGATTTCATTACCTTTTGGCCGCAGTAACGAAAAAACAAAAACAATATGGGATAGGCATAAAAAAATAAAAAGAATGTAGAGGTGGATTTTGTACCACTACAATACAATTTTTTTTTTTGACCACCAGAATACAAACTAAAAGTAAGGATTGTCTCTATCCAATTTGTAAAGTTGGGATTATTATAATCCAATTCTTATATATATATATATATATATATATATTGGGATTTCTATATCTATATATATCTATATCTATCTATCTATAGTATAAAAGAAAAATGAGAGTTCACCACCTTTATTTTGTTGTCGTGCTCAGCTGATGTTTGCTACCTATTAGCATGCTTGCTTGGTGGGCCCCAACTAGCATCTATCCTACTACTTACGCCTCTCTCTTCATGCTCATCTACTACCTCTTCCTTAATTAGTTTCAATTCATGCTTTTTCAATATTTTTTTTAATTTTCTCTAATTATTATCTTCTTCTAATTATAATTAGATACTAAGCCTTTTTTAAAGGAAATTAGATATTAACTTTCTCCCTCTTCCTGCTCATATAATACGTCTTTCTTTATTTAATTTCGTTTCATGCTTTTCCATTTCTCTTTTTAATTTTCTCTAATCATTATTTACATCCAACTATAATTAGGTTCTTCTAATTATAATTAGATACTAAGCCTTTTTTTAATGGGTATTAACTTTCTCCCTCGTCCTGCTCATATAATACGTCCTTTTTTATTTAATTTCATTTCTTGCTTTTTCATTGCTCTTTTTAATTTTATCTAATCATTATTTACATCCAACTATAATTAGGTACTAACTTTCTTACATGTATTATATCAAGTATTAATTTATACTTCAACATATAGAAACCCAAATTTATAATTTAACATAAATAAAATCATTTTCTTCTTCTAACTATAACTGGGTCAGATAACTAGGAAAAAATTTACATTTGAGTTCAGATAATAAAAATAAGAAAAATATTATATCTATATATAAAAAAAGCTCAGATGAAAAATCTTTTACCTTATCCAATCTTTCTAAATTAAACTAAACTAAATTTTTTTTGATAAAGATACATAAAATTTGTACAACTAATTTTAAATTATCCACTTCATAATAATCTATAATGTGAAACTATTGTTAAATTCGTAAGTAATATATATACCTACAATTTAAAAGAAATTTAAAATTTATCAAGTGATTTAATCGACCCGTGCCTTGCACGAGCTTTCCGAACTAGTATAAACAAGTGGGAAACTTTACACAGGGCAGGGGAGGAGGGCCGAGGCATAAGCTCAAGCATTGTTTTTACACACCAAGTTGAAAATACTATGGTATTTTTTCCTATTTCTTGTGTAAGAGATCACCCAATATCAGATGTCCATCTTGACTTGCTGAATATATACTCCCTCCGTTCCATGTTAATTGATACTTTAACTAACTTATTTTATTCCAAAATAATTGTCACTTTTCTATTCCCAATAATTAATTCAATTATTTTACGTTATTTATTAGAGAGAGAAAAGCTAAATGCAATTGAGGTTTGATAGTTATTATAGTTATGTATTGGTATATGTGAAGACTTCGATTCCATCAATTAATTTGGAACGAAGGGAATATATGGATAGGAAATTGATCCAATAATCATTGGGATTATATTAGGATGTGAGCATGGTCAATGTTAATCATTCATCTCCAAATCCATGGTTGAAATTAATCCACATCTTTTCTCTTTTTTGGGCTAAAGTAAGCTCCTCTAATGGATTAAGAGAGGAAAAAAATGGAAAATATGCTGATCGCAATTGTGTAGATGCCACATTCAATCCAATTTCCAAAATCCACAATATTTTGTTTTCTGGGTTGAGAAATTATATTGTTTTCTTATAACGTGATATTCATTTTCTTATAACTTAATGTACATTATCTTATAACTTAATGTTCATCCTCTTATAAGTTGATGTTCATTGTCATATACCTTGACATTATGGTATATCGTAATGGGCATCATGTTATAAAAATAACGAACACCAAAGTATATGGCCGTGAACATAAGTGTCTACCAATTGATAATCATAATGTACATTTGATTTAACCTGATGTCCATCTTAGCTTGAACATGATGTCAACTTGGTTTGAACTTAACTTCATTTGGTAAAAACATAATGTCTATTTAGTTTGAACATGATGTCTTGTAGATTTGCAATGCCAATCTTGGCACCATCAACAAACAAATTAAATAAGCCTTCACAAAACATGAACACGGCCAAAACAAGATACCGTAAAAAATCTGACAAACAAACCTTGGCAGTTGGTAGCATAGGAATACGGCCAAAACAAGACAGGAAAAGAACATCCATCTAGAATAAATATAGGATGACTTGACTGGCTGCACTCATCCAGAATAAGCACGTCAAAAAAAAAAAAAGTTACAGGGATTCAAATCAAAACAAACACCTAATATACACTATAGCAGACGAAAAAGTACTTTGACCATCCTATGTTAAAAAAGTTACAGGGACATGTAAAAGAAGAATATTCTAATATTCTATAGACTACAAAAAAATGTAGGTAAACATGAATCTATACTCTGCAGCACGCACCATGCATTAGGTCCAGCACAACCAACTTCTGGTTCCTCAAGGCACAAAAACCCCACTCGCAGGGTCACCAAAAAAATGTTTTATGCTCATCTTGAGCCATTACCCATTCACCAAACCATAAATGGAGCCATACTTCATGTCAATATCCTGACAAGTTCCATAAAAACAAAGTACGATTACCTTCATTGCAAAGCAAATTTCACGATTTTGTTGTTTTTATCGACTACTCATAAGCTTTTATCCTTTGACTTATAGGAAGTATGCAAAAAGGGACATATAAGAGAAACAAAATCACCATACCATTAAGCAGGTCATTGCCACCAGATCAGAAGATGACAAATCATAAGACGGCGTCTACTCCTGATTCTTGACACAAAGAGGGGATGAAAACAGTCCGGAGAAGCCTTTAGGAAGACACCCTTCAACAGCACAAGGAGATTTTGAATTATTCAATGGGCTTACTTTCAAAGTCTGCAACCCTTGTTCACACAGAGCATATCCAGGTAGATCCTCTTCATGATTTGCAAGCTTGTTCTGATGCTGCTTTCTTCTCTTGAAGTTGATTATGGAATTTATAACACTTGAGGGGCAAGAACTATACATATCTGAAGTTGTTCTAGTTGCATCATCATGACACTTTCTCTTCAAACCAGGCAAGTTCCTCAACCCTGTGACACATATGGATTACAACACCAATATAAGAGGTGAGGGATAGCAACTAATGCAGATAAAACCATTCTTGTAGATGGAGTGCCAAAGTAACTAGCAAGCCAAATTAAACCATCACGAAACTAGACCATCAATTTTCAGAGCATGGTAATCGCACAAAGACAATATTGGCAACTGCCTACACTTAATAGCATCACCAACCTGGGCAAGGAGGGTCAAACGTCAATGCCTCATCCTCAGGTTCACCACAGTTGCAAGTGAGATTGTGACTACTACAGTCATTGGATCCTGTGATCCTGTACAACAATATTAGGTCAGATCAGTGGCTCAGCAAATTGAATTCAATAGAATATAAGACTAACTCTGTTTAAACAAACCATAGTCATTGCTACTTTTCAGCTCGAAAAAGGCCTGTCGAATTGTGCTTTACTATTCATAGCAAAACAGATCAAACCATTCACTCTCAACCCTTATAGTCCAAAGAACACAGAAAGACAGACATGCAGCAGCATCAGCCCAAAGCAACATATTAGATAATGAACACAAAGGGCTTGTTCTTATGACTTTGAGTTCTGATTATTTTAAAAAATGAATAAATAGAGACTATAACTAACTAAACAAGCCCCAACATGGAGTAAAATAAGTTTTTTTTTTTCCATCAAATTTCCATTTAACAATGATAATGCAGATATCACGCCATTCACGCCCAGCTACAAGAACATATGGGATGCACGGAGAGGCAATCTTAAATTCAATGATAACATATCAACAACAGAGTTTCCAATATAGTTGCAAATGAGGAACGCACATTTCTTCCTGCTGTCAAGAAAAACCATTTTTAAAGGAGGCCAGGGGAAAGAGAAGAGAGGGGGAGGGGAGATGCATTTTTCTAATATATATGATAACTATTGCCATGTTTATACCTCCGCTTCAACAGTAATGATCACTATTGCCTCTGAGCATATCACATTAATAATGACCATTTTTCAAGCTCCCCTTACGAAACAAGATATCAGGAATCCTTGGTTTGGATTCCTTTAGATCTGGCATTGCATTATTTAGTTTTCTATTACAACTTAAAGTCTGTAATTGCATGTATAAACTTTACACCTGAACCATAATTAGTATTTAATAAGGCTTGGAACATATTATATAATCAATAATGTGCAGGTGACAATATCTGACGCATGGTCATTCGGGTGCATATAGAGAATTTAAAGCACAGATAAATAGGGCCATTTTTCTTATGGTTGGTCGGTTGGTGTTGGGGGGTGGGTTTGCACAAGGAAAACAAATAATGCACAAATTGCTAACAGTTGCATCACTTCGAAGGAAATTTAGGGACCTATGCGGACTTTTGGCCCAGGGCAAAAGCTATATTTTACAGAACCAGCTACTAGCAAGCCCATACCCTGAACTATGTCACTCAGACACTACTGTGGATGTCCGAAATGGACAAAAATACTGGTGCCAGACTTGGCTATTTCAAGAAATGTTGCAGATTTTCATCGTAATTTTATGTGCAGAACCACATAACATGTCTAGGTGTCGAGAGTGCGAGATGGGTATGGTAGGGGAAATAAAGAGTTCAAGTAACAAAGGCCCATCAAAAGAGTATCAATGCCCCAAAAGCCAATCAAACATAAAGATAACTCTTGCATGCTTAAACAACCTCAGTGCACATACAAGGATTTTCACAAAGGATGTGAAGACAACAAACCTGTACATATGCTCAACAAAATCATCAATTAATGTCGGCCAAGCACCTGTAAAAGAAATTTTTTAACAAATGACAAATTTGAGATTCGTAATTTTCCTAATTAGAAAAGAAGATAATGAAATCATAAAATTTAGAAATATACTAATTATAATTATTCCTAACCATACAAATACTCCATTCCATTGATCAGCTTTTGACTGAGTTTCTCATATGTTGAAACTATGCATTCCATTCCCCCAAAGCCCAACAACAAACTCTATAATTAGTTTGAACTCAATACTCATGTAGTCACACCCCGTTGCTTGCACAAAAGACCACCGTTAGCATAGCATAAAGAAATCACTACCTTCAGGATCATACCCTTCCAGATCCTCGTGTACGCACCGGCTGAATGCTAGAACTTGACGCCAAGTGTCTTCAGAAATGTTGTAACGTTGGTTTTTCTGAGATTATGCATGAAGCAAAAGTCAAAAAATCCTAAATACTGCAGTTTTTTTGCTTTACCTAATGTAAGAATATGAGAAAGCCAAAAAACCCCAGGCAGATGAACAGTCTGACATGAATGGACAATTGCCAATGTAAATTGGCAGGCTGCACAATTGTTATATGGTACACGATGGGGGACCTACATAGGTCCAGCAAAGTGTTTAATTTTTCAAAATAAATTTGTCAATAATTATTATAAAATTCATCATAAATTTATCGATATTATTACAAAATTCATCAATATTTTTTAAATTTATCAATCCTTTATGAACATTCATCACAAAAATTGACTTATTTTAATACATATGGTGGACTTAGGTAGGTTGACCACGGTGTATAGTATAATTTGCGCCTGTCACACACCAGCCTCTAAAGAAGGTTAATATCTGCAAGTCACTAATTGCCGTCCTCTCCTTTTCCAAGAATAATCATCGTTTATAACTCTAATCAAAATTTTCCTGATATGGACCAAGATTGCATCCTTAATTATTGGACATTTTCAGTATGCAGCTTTTGATCTCATTTTGGGTTTGGATTTTTGTTTCCCTTTAGAACCTACTCTATTCAGCGCCTACCATGTTCACAGGCCACAATTCGGTTGGTTATAAATAAACACTTCAATGACTTAATTTGATCTTCTCCTGCAACGATTTTAGAAAAGAGAGGGAACACATCACAGAATTTCTTCCCCTATATTGATGAATACATGAACTTGAGTAGGTGCACTATCCAATACTAAAAGCAATTTTTTCCCAATACAAAAATAAAGATAAATGTCCACTTAAAGTTTGTTTGCATATAGAACTTCAGAAACCTGGTTGCCCAACCTATTTATCAGGTGTTTCAACCACCCGATATTCAAGGATCTAGCCCACATCAAAATCTCGGCTAGATATCTCCATAGCCAGCTCCATATAGCAAACAATATTCCGAACAATGCCATGCTATGTTGCTCGGACTCGGGTACAGCATGTCAGACACAATGCCCTAGGCACAGGCTTCAAAGTGAAGGTGCGTGCTTACAATTCATTCCCAAGCTATAATATTTTGACAATAAGAGTGTGTTTGGTGGGGATGAAAAGCATTTTCTAGAGAATGACTTTCCCATTTTCCGGTGTTTCATGGACAGAAAATGGGAAAAACCATTTTCAAAGAAAATCATTTTCCCCCGTCCCTATGTAAATTATTTTCCTGAGTACAACCCTAAGAAAACCCATTTTCCTGGCCCAAGTTAATCACATAGCCCACATCTTCTCCCTCCCATGTCTATCCTGACCTTTCCCAAGTATCCTTAACGACCTCTCTGCCACTAAATCCTTCGCCGCTGCCTAACAGCCGCAATTGGCGTCAAGTAAGATATCATCTTTTTCATCATTTTCTAGGAAAATAGATAATGTACCAAACAATTGAAAATACCATTTGAAAATTCATTTTCTAGTAAAATCATTTTACAAGGAAAACTATTTTCCTAGAAAATGATTTTTCTTTGCACCAAACACACCCTAAGTTAGATAAGGCATCAAAGCAGTAATGAGTAATTACTTCACTATAACAATGAAAAATATTTGCATTTTTTAAGAGGGATAGAAAGAGAGGAAGAGACAAATATATTACCAAAAAAAAAACACAACAAAATGAAAACATGAGTTGATATCTTGGTAAAGCAAAAGTTTTTGACCCTTGGTTTGAAACACCAAAAAGCACAGGCCTTCCCATGTAAGGCACAATAGTTTGGACTTCACGCTTTTGAGCAGAAAATAGCTCTCTAGGCATGCTTTCTCAAACTAAATATTGAGGACAAAGGGATCTAAAAATGGGACATGGATACCAAGACAGTTCTTAATCAACATGGTTACACTGACATGGAATAAATATAGTTTTAATACCAGAAAATAAATGATTATTAGCCTAAAATATAACTGTAATTTGTCTCAGCCTCAGATGTCACTACAGTTTTGCTTTAGTCATTGAACAGCTCAGCATAACTAAACCTTAAGAATCTTAACCTGTCTCTACACATAGTAAAAAGCCCGCTCATCCTCAGCTCAATAAAGTGAGAAAATTTGAGTCTTCACCATTCTTCACTTCAGTGCTGTTGAAAAAAGGAGTTGGGTGAAGGGAAAACTTGGTGTGTTTTATGCAGGGTTCTCCTTCGATGGCTCCATCCACATCCTCCAACAAATTCACCAATATTTTCAGTTATGCTGCAACCCAACCCCCCCCCCCCCCCTCGGGTCCCAATCTTGTCCTCCACTTCTCTTCCTACGTCTTTTCCATCACCTTAAGAGACTGGTAAAATCATTGGAGAATGAGGATCGAGCTGTCGATGGAAAATGGAGATGAACACTACATAGGATTCCAATTTTCAGTAGCCGCACCCCCCCCCCCTCCTGCCCATTCTCTACCACAGTTCTATTCTAAAAAAGGAATGAGTTGTCAATAAGACACCAGACCCATAATAGAGATTAATATCATTATGGACAAGAATATGTACTACGCCTAAATAGCTACACTTATACAGAATACAACAACACAATACCAGCACCACTGTACCTCAACAAAGTCACACCACTGGTTAAGAAGCCGAAACCTTCCAGCAAGTACTAATTTCCATGCCGCAATCGCCCTGCTTACAGCTACTCACGCGCAGAGAAAAAACGCGGGTGGAAAAAGAAAAAGAAAGAAAAGATTTAGAAAGCAAACAACGCCTTCAAATCTGATCATCTCAAACAATAAGGAAAAGAAAGCATTACTCACTTATATTCTTTTGACCGTTTTCACGACACATGAAGAATACAAAGTCATAGAAGTTTGAAAATTCAGAGAAGTCACCCTGTGAGTCAAAAGAAAAGCAAAGTTATTGTCAAACATACATGAGATAGCACATCATAGGCACCTACATACTAATAAAATCCCAATTAATTGGTATGCACCTACAGAATATGGCATTTGATCAGTAATAGCAAAAAACACATGTTTAAATAATAAACAAAGTAACATCATACCATTAAATTCAGATGTAACATGAGCTTATGCAGTTCACCCAAAATCACAATTCTGCAAAGTACACAGTAGCATCAGGAAGTAGTTAAACAATGCCAATGAGAAGCAGGCAATTGATTCCATAAACGGCAACCAAAAGTGATCTGTCCACGCAAGACAATGCGCTAAAGTAGAAGAAAAATGCAACCATGCATGATTAGCCTAAGTATAAGCAAGTAAATAGCTGTGCAATTAACAATCATTGTAGCAAATAGCATGCAGTTAGGCAGCTCTGGTCTACTACAGCATAAATAAAGGATAGTCGTCACATCCCTGTGCTATACAAGCTTCTGCTTCTCTCTCTAAGTACATCATCTCCATCCTCAGTCTGGCTACCACACATCCACAAAATTACTTAGAGGTACCCTAACTTTTGAAGAAACAATTTTTTGGTACCCTAACTTTTCAAAACTAATTTTGGGGTACCCTAACTTTTAGGATTAGAAATTACTAGGTGAATTTCCGGCGAAACTCCGATTGATTCAAATCATTTTCGTCCACGAAAACAAAGGGCATTTTCATCCACAAAAACACTTAATCAATTTCCCGCCTAAAACTCACTGTTGAATTCAAATAATTGGCCGAAAATTCACCTAATTATTTCTAATTCTAAAAGTTAGGGTACCCCAAAATTAGTTTTTAAAAGTTGGGGTACCAGAAAAACATTTCACCAAAAGTTAGGGTACCCCTAAGTAATTTTTTGAAGTACAATTCATACCAAAGTAAGATGCCATCCTCACCATTAGGATAAACATAACCATAATGATTGACACTAATATCGACTTCAGCACCCGCCATCTCCCTCACATCTTTTCATGTCATCCTCTGAATGCTTAAATCCCTTCCCTCTTTCCTATTCATTCTTGAGATGCAATTAGGTCCGGGCCCTGATTTTGCTCATGTAATAGAACATACAGTTAACATATAAAGGGGATACACACAGATATATCCCCTATACAAGTTGACTGTGTGTGTGTGTGTGTGTGTGTGTGTGTGTGTGTGTGTGTGTATTCAGAATGATATAAAACATTGGCTAAATAATCTTTGCTTATGAGGAAAAGACTGAAGGTGCAGCTATATTGACTTTTCCATATGCAACTCTCAGAATGCAGCAACTGATGAAGTAACAAACATAATTCTTGAAGAGATTAAAAAGCTTCATAACATCAAGTACAGTATGGTGCAATCGTTTAATATAATACTTCATCTTATGTTCCATGGCCCTAGTACAAAGCATGGCTGGCAAGCTTCTATAAAAGCAGGTCACCTCCTCCTCAATACTTGATCATTATTGTAGTCCAAACAGAATCTAATTTTAACCAATTACTTAATGATCCACCGTGCTCTTTTCAGATAGACTAGCATAGCTCAAATCTTGGCTAAGATGTCAACATTTGCTGGGAATAGTATCACTCACAGTGTAAACTCAAGGACCTACGTTACGCCAACTAGGAAATCAGCTAATAAGCTTGAGTTGGCCTTGTAAAATACTTTCTTCTCTGGAAAAGGGGTGGGGGAAACCAAAGAAAATACCTAAAGACAAAAAATGAACGAAGGGAAATGTACCTCCCACTCACACTTAAGTCCACGAACTTCGTAAGTTGAGCCATTGCCTCCCTAGTGAACCTAGCCTTTTCAGCCTCGTCATTAAGCATGTCAAATTCTTCCCCGATAGAATGTATCTTCCCTGATTTGATGTCTGCAAAACAAGCATAAATGCAAAGTGAAGGCAATGCAAAACACTTACATAGATGCTTCTAAATAGGGTAATCATATTGTGTAATATCTCTGTCATTAAGAGCAGAATTTGTGCATAGAATGCATCAGTAGTTTTCCAAAACCATCCGCTAAGCATGCAAATATGCACTAATTCTGAAATATGGATGTAAAAAGGAAAAATTGATAAAAATGTCCTAATAGATACCTTGAAAGAATAAAGAACGATTATCTGCACCAGTGCCGGGTACAACACTCCACAATAGGACACAGGATACGTCTCAAACACGTGTCAAAACTCTTAAAGCGGTGAGGGTGAAAAACGATTAGGAATATAAGGTTTTTACCTTCTACGTTCATTAACTCTTAATTTTTATTTGGCATTTCATGGTTTGACGTGTGGGTTAACCTTAATTTATAAAATAACCTTGAATTATCAATACAAAAACACAATTTTTACATGTATCATGATTAGTTCCAATATCCGTGCCTGAGTTCTGGACACTGTCCCTGTGTCCCAAATTTCAGGGCTTAGGGAGTCCAAAACTTGACCAATGCCCTCACCTATGTCTGACCCTCATGCCATGAAGTTAGGTAACGTCATAACCACAAAATTTTCTTCATGATTCCACAAAAAGCAAGTTCAAGCCCATATTATATCCATTCTTGAAAGAACAATAGAAAGCATGCAAGTGGCAGATCCAAGCTTTACAGTTAGGGGTGTCCATTATATTATCATATTCATTTGGTAAACATACAATTCATTTTTATCCCAAAATATACTAAATTTTATTTTTTTTTTTTTTTTTTTTTGGGTTGAGGGTGGCCATGGCCACCCCTAACATCAATGCAGATACGCCTATGCATGCATGCCACTGAACAAGTAAAAATTCAACGTTTCCTCGTATTTACTCATTACATTTACAAGGCTTGGAACAAATACTCAAAATTTGTTAAGATGGATGCGATTCACTAATTCATCCTAACTTTTTAATTACTATGACATTATTAATGCTTTTGAAACATAAAACATTCATACCAACAGGCTTTCATTTATTTAGAATCATGGCATCATTAAGTAACAATACAATCATGACGAGGTATGAAAAAAAGTATTCTATGGTACAAATACAGGAACAGAAAAAGAAATTGAAATAAAAATGTATCACATCCAAAAGGAATAACAAACTGATAAAATAAGGTAGAGGGAGTGTAGCATATACATGCATTTAGTATGTAATCACAGGGAATGCAAGAAAGAAAGGGTCATTTCCCTCCATCCCCATGTTTGTAGCACATTTTGTAGACCCTTTGCCATGAAGGTATGAACAAGCGTCGTTCCTCAATTAACATAAAAATAAACACATATATTGATACTGTCATGGCATAGGAGTCCAATGCAGTGAAGAGTTCCAGCGCAGGAAAGTAAGTGTTGCAATCTCATTATGGTCTTATTCCACACCCTTTCCACATATATCTTCCATCCTCCAATCCCCATCTCTCTCAACCCGCATTGCAGCAATTCTCCAAGAATTCCGCTTTAACCCCAAACACAATATTACACGAATTAACTCTCCAGTATGACTTCCACTAATAAGGGGGACTCTTTCACCTTTATTGAGTTGTGTCATTGACAAACAAGTATACACAACACCATTATCCAACATTAAACTGCGTCGACAAACTGAATTAGCTTGAATCAAGTCTCAAATTTAACGCCAGGAACTATAAATAACATCAACTTGAGTACTCAATAACTAAAAAGAGATTACATGACAAGCCAATTACAAGAATCTAATCAAATTCCATTTAGACTACCCAGAAACCAAAACAAGGTCGTCTAAAATTACAGAAACAAACACACCGACATAGAAGAAGCCGAAAGAACGAAAGAAAACACAAGAAACAACAATTTACGCAGAGAAAACTTACCGGAGAAGCGACGATAGATAGAAAAGATGTCGAATTGAGTTGAATTGGTGAAATCCATCATAGAGGGGAGAGATGAATGAAATGAAGAACAACGATTTGGACTGATTTGATGAAAATGAATGGGAACCCTAAAAACCCCAGCTACCAAGCGCTATCTTCTGCTTTATCTCTCTAACAAATCCAGGATTGGTCTGGGGGGTATCAGGATCAAATATCACTTTTATATGCTCCAAAATTGAATTTCTGCAAGAGACAGAGAGAAAGAGAGGAGGAAGAAAGCCCGTTGGGGGTTGGAGCGTGGAGTGGCAAGTAATATGTAGTACATAAATGATTCCGTATATAATGGTGCACTGCTTCAAATATGTAAAGGCCTAATTTCCACCAATTGGATACTCGGATTTCTTCATGTTTTTCATTCTCATCTATTTATATTTTAAGAGCATAGGAGGAATATAAAATATGTAGAAATCAATCAAATTATGTAATACATCTATAAGGATCATATATAAATTAAATATAAATAATATCATCAACACGGATCAAATTGGACCTGGTACGGGTCTTATCACGATCGAGTAAGCAAGAAAATGGTGCACAAGCTTGACATGGATCGTGTCACTCACAACACTCTTGTTACTTATGACACGATTCGTGTCATTGCCTAGCCACCTAATCAATGCCCAACGGAACGGCTATTTTGATTTGGTTGTTCATTGCATAATCTCAATTAACCCCACACAACAATTTTGATTCAGTTATTCATTATATATTTATGATATAGCATGTGGTTAATTGATTTAGTCAAGGTCATTAAGGACCTTAATTACGTCATTGACAAAGTTTCAAGGGGGTGTAGGATGACTTCTATAAAGGGAAAATTACATTGTGATGTTGTCCAATGTTGGTAAATTAACGGTCACTTAGTTGATTAGTTGATTATTAGTTAATTAATTAAATAGACTCAATTTATCTAGAATAAAGTTTCTAGATAATAAGGAATTATAAATAGACTAAGACTTCCTATCTGATTAGTATTTCTACTAGGTGTTTGGGTATGTCACTAAGACTAACCTATACATATATAACTATGCGGTATACAACACAACACAAGTAACAACGAATCTAATCTATTCTCTCACAGGTAAACTGTCATCAAAGGTTAAGGGATTTGGGGTGTGAATATATTGGTGACTCCGTAATTGGTAGCCACCATTCGAGGCATTGCCTTGAAGGACTCAACAAAGGAGATTGTAGTATTCATGGGACAAGATTCAGCAATACATACCTAATCGCTTCCGCACTAAGGTATTTCGATTCCACGCTACAGTGGTATTAGAGCTTAATTGCTTGAATATGTTCTCGAATTAATCTTACCTAATCAGTTTAAGTTTAGATAATCTACTTAATAAAACTTAGTGTTTTCTTATCCCTGATTTGTATAACAACATGTTTATGTAATAAACCGACCCTAACCTAGTATGATTAAGTTAACTAATGAGTTTAATTAACTAAATCGTGCATTTCATTTCAAGTTAACCGCTTGTGTTTTTGCAGATCTCGAGCAGAGTAATGACCGTCATCAGTCTAGTATGTTCTTTATATATGTAAATTAACTAAGTAACAATTTCAGCTACTCAAATAACTCTCGAAAAACTCAGGTTACTTACCTGGCCAATTTACCAAGTCGACCGATTTATCGGTATTATTAAGATTAATAATAATAATATTATTATTATACCTCTTCATACCTTAATTTATTTAAATTTAATTTATTCTACCTCCTCATTTTATTTCTTTTCCCCGATTAATTCAAGATAATTACTCTTTATTTGTTTGTCTTGCTTCTAGAGTCATTGCAGTCATTTTCATTTCTCATCATCTTTTGTTAATAAGCAATGACACTTGACATTTACTCTGAACTTATAGATAATCCACATTTTACCATGAACTATCAAAACCTTCGTCTTAGAGCTTGACGCTATCATTATCTTTGAGATTTATATCCATCCCTACCACCTACCTCATCTTCTTGTCTTTCCATTACCCTATTTATTCTCTATACCAACCTATATCTTTTATGGTAATTCTCTCCTCTACTGTCAACATCGCCGGGGGAGGAGTGGTAGTATAAAACTAGTGAATTATAGGAAAATGAATGTCCTATGAGTAAATTTAATGAAATTTGGAGAGTAAGATACATAGCATTTTATAAGGGGATTTCGTGATTAATAGTGGAGAGTCGGGCAATATGGGCAATAATTTCTAAAGGAAAACATAAGTGCCTTTGGTTCTAGACAACTTGAGATTAAGTTGTATGTTGATTTAAGAATATATAGTATTTAGAACTGAGAGTGCTTGTGTCGTTTTAAAGAAGAGTGGAAGTAATGTAGACAAATTTTAGAGGTGGTACACTTCGTGACCCCTATTGTTTTACTAAGAGACGAAAATGCTCAATTCAAATAGTCAAGCTGATTAAAACTCAATGTTTTGGGTTAGCATGTAAGATTTGATATTCAAAGGCAAGATATTATTTGAATAGTATGTGAAAAGATTAGGTTGCAGTCCTATGAATAGCCGACTGAGTTACTTATTCAAGAATAGTGGCATTAAGTATGGTGAGCAATAAAACCGTAGCAACATGCCCAAAATTTGGTGTAAGATTCATACATTCCCAGTGAGTAATTACTTCTATCAAGTTTCGAGGATGAAACTTCTTTTAAGGGGGTAGACTGTAATTGTTGGAAATATTTCAAGAGTATAAGATAATTATATAGCCTAAAGAATTATATATATCAAGTATAAGGGTCATAAACAAGTGAAACGTCAAGAATATGATCAACACAGGTGAGTCTGGGACCAACACGAGTCGTGCTGGTCTCCAGAGAGCAAAAAAAACATTCCTGGGCTCAACACGGGTCGTGTTGGAACAACACGGGTCGTGTTGCTCCCAACACGGACCGTGTTGGAACCCAGAATCTGTTTTAATGGTTAACGGCTATATAATCTTATGTATTAAGTGTATGATATCAATATTAAGTCCGATATATATGTATTCCAACAGCTATATTAGTTGACCAAGTCAAGATCATAATCCATCATTAAGGACCTTAATTATGCCTTTGACTAAGGGGTGTAATTAGGGTTGGATTAGGTGTGGAAGTCTCCTATAAATAGGAGACATTCCCAAGCCATTTGAGATCATCACAAGCTTCTATTCTATTCTATAATCATATTCTCTCAAATATAGACTGCAGCTATACTTGAGAGAACCAAGAGAGAAACCTATGTCTTGAGTGCAACAAGAGCTAAGTTTTATCCCTCGGAACATTTACGGTACAGTAAATAGTTCTTAAGGAAAATGTATTTGTCTATGACTCTTAGCGATATCCAAACAAGTTTACCATTGGTTATTATGTCATATCTCCATCTTGTCATACATACCGCAAGAAGATCAAGAAGCCAAGTCAAGTGAAGATGATGAAGATTCAAGCCGGTCAAACATCATTTTCCCAACAATCTTAAGAACTATTTTACGAGACAAGATTGGAGGAGGCTAAGAGTACGTTGGACATCCAAGATTCAAGAGGGATTACAAAGATAAGTAATTTATATTTTACAAGTTTATTAGTATCAATTTTCTTATAAGTTTATTAAGTTTTATTGAACAAGTTTAATGATTAAAAGTTTATTAATCATTTGTTTATCTATATGTGTTTGATATAGATGAGAAATTGATACACTAGAATGACAATATAAGTACAAGATCTTGATGTTCATGATCAGAATTATTGCGTGATTATGCAATGAGATTTACATGGATTAAGGGCAAGATAACAACAAAGTCATTTACAACGAGGTCAAAGGTAATTAAGTTGTTGTTTATTTGGGGGTTATATGCATGTGCATTGACCATGTTTAAGTTGCCTCTTAATATTATCAAGTTAATACCAATGAATGTGTTTTACTACCTTTGACATGTTTAATTGGTTTATAAGAATTGCCATCAAGGATAAGTTTATTGAAATTCCATGATAAGGTAGTTGTTGAAGGATGGTGCAAGAAAAAGTCAAAATAAATATTTATTTATTATTAAGTGCACCATTGAACATCTACATAAGTTACAAATTTATTTTAGCCATATGTTTTAAATTGGCTATGATATTAAGTTACATGAAAGTTTCATATTTGTAATAAGGATGAGATTATTACCATCAAAAGATTCTTTGGTTGGATGTTTTTAAGTTACAAGTTTTTAAGGTGTTTAATGTGAAAATTCATTGTAGCAAGATTATATTTTGCTTCTCATAAGCTGAATTTTTTCCATGTTTATTCACATGTTCAAGTTTATTCCGCCTATTGTTTTTTGATATTAATATGAAGGATGAGTACAAATTTGATTAAACCTTTTATTAATATCATGATTGGAAATCTTGTTCCATGTTTATAAGTGATAGGTAAGAGTGATTTCATGCTTATTGTTTTGCCTATTGTTATTCAAGTATTGTTTAATAGCATGATTAACAAGTTAATTTTATATTTAAGTTTGAAGCATGAAAATAAAATATAAGTATTGGCAAAAGTATTATGTTTCTAATTTATAAGTTGCCATGAAATTCTATTTGGTTATCTCAAGTTTATGATACTATTCTTGATTATTATAATGAGTTTATGCAATTGAAAGTCAAATATGAATTTGTTATTAAGATAGGCTTTGCATATAAGTATAATTTTTATGAGAAATTATTTAAATGTATACAAGTGGCTTGTTTATTGATTTAAGTTTTTAAGAAATCCACTATAAGTTATGTGTCCATCAAGGTTCAAATTTCTATTATTATCATGAGTATATTTTTATTATGCTTATAAGTATTGTAATAAGGAAAGCATAATAAGTTATTATTATCATTATTTTACAAGTACATATATATGTGATTATATATGTTGATAAGTTACTTGGCAACATTATGTGGTTATTAAGATGAAATAGCAAGTTTGTGTACAAGAAGCCATATAAGTAATTATATATGAGAAATCATATGTGATTTATTTTGTACAATTAAGTTTGTAAATGGCTAATATAATTTCCTAGCTATTGGAAATTTAAGAGTACACAAGTAGATAAGAAAGACAAAGGATTAATCATGTTTATATGATTAATGGTATGTATAAATTTAAGGTACATACACACAAGTTGTCTAGGCTATTTCAAAATATTATTAAGTATACATAATATGGATTCAAGTATGTGAATTCATGATATGTATAAATTTGATAAGCAAGCTTTCTATGCTTATAAGATGTTGCATAAGTATAAAATGTTGTATAAGTAAGGACTCATGATTATTTCTAACAAGTTGAACCTATAAAATTATTTGACTAATTTTCTTAGCTAATTATGCAAAGGAAATTTCATATGTGTTCTTAAGTCTTTGTACAAAGTTTTGAGTCAAGTATGAAATTTATTTAAGTATCGACTTTCATGCATATTTACAAGTATCTTGCCATGTGATTCATGTTTATGAATGTTTATAGAGTTTTATGATTTATTCAAGCATTCCAAGAAGACATAAGTTTTGGTTTGTTTGATTAAAATAAGTATATACTCTATGTTGTTTATGACATGACAAGTTTAAGAATAATCACTTGATCCTATAAGTGTTTAAGACAATTTTGCTTCATTTTTCTAAGTGCAAAATTGATTCATGTGATTATATGAGTATGTAGAATCATAATTGTTAATTTCCTTTATTCATGGAAATATAAGTAGACAAGAACATGCTTTATTCTTGACAAGAAAATATGAGTGGAGTTTTATTCACTTAATATTGTGTTTATAAGTTTGATCATGCTAGTAAACTTAAGTATCACCAATTTTACTACATGCTAATTTAAGTAGTTGTAAGTCATGTACTTGCTACTATGTTCTTAGGTAATGCAAGTTATTCATAAGTGACATGGATATAAGTTTATCTATATGTTTGATTGTTATATTCTCATGTTATTCAATCATATTTTAATATGATAAGAGTTTATTAAGATTTTATGCAAGTTCATTATAAGATAAATTTCTTTATGAAATAAGTGAATGGATTGCGTAAGATATATGAGAAGATTTCATACTTTTGTATGGTTTATGTGTCAATATGTATATGTTTACATATATGTATTCATTGAGTAATGACATATAAAAGCATCAAACATGATTAGATAAGTATAAGATTGAACATGATTACTCATGTGTTTTAATGTATTCATAAATATAAGTTGAATACATGATTGTCCTTGTTAAATTTTTCAAGTTTATAAGAGCATGTAGTAGGATATAAGGAAGTTTTTCATAATGAATTATGCATACTTGTGATAGACTATAATTCATGATTATGGAAACGGTTATTCTTTGAGGTTTTACAAGTTCATAAGGTTTAATTTATGATCAAGGTTTCCGGATAATCATGATTGAGAGTGGTCTATGTTGTTTGCATAAGTTAAGTATGCATATATCAAGTTTATTTGCTACATAAGAAGTGTATAATTTTTATACATTTGATCATTCTAATTCATGATGATATATCTTTATCAATGGATTTAGTAATGATAACGTTTAAGTATTATGTTTTAAGTCTTCATAGCTAAATACTTTGAAGGGTGAACTTAAACATAAGAGGAGAGCATATAACCATGGTAATATGATGGTTTAATCATATACTGTACTTGGTAGTATACTCTACAACTCTACAAGATAATCATTCATGATTATGAATCATTGTTTATTCAATGAGTTAAAGTTATAAGTTCAAGTATGTAGCAAAGGATTGAGATGTAATGGTTTAATTACATATAAGTTGGAAATTCAATTTCTATATAAATCAAAGGTTAAGTGGTTTATCAAGTGCGAGGTTATTTTGTTCACAAGTTTGTATCCATGGTTTTTTGGATGATAAGCATATAAGAGGATCCATATCAAGTTTACACACGGTATAGTGTGATTATATCCAAAAATAATATGATGGTTTATGCATATTATGGTGAGGATATTCTTATTAAGGCCATGGTAAAGATATAATTATATATCTAGTGGACCTTATTGTTAGAGATGGGTTAAGTAGCCTAAATATCTACTACTTCACAACAATGACTCAACTTTACGAATTGGAATATCACCAATTTCTAAAGTTCAAATGAGTACGGAGCTGTCTAAAGTAGTAGGAAGCATCGATTTTATACATCTCAGGTTAAGTGATGCTTAATATCTGTAATGACAAGAGGTTGAGTGGTGACACTCTTAATAGACTTTGTGGAAAGCCTAATTACAGGGGCGGTATATTACAAAGTTTACCTATGTAAGTATAATGTGTGGCCGCATAAAGGAACTATGTGCTAAAGTTCCGAAATACTTACTAAGGATAAGGACACAAGGCCGGATAATAGTGTCAAAGTTTTAGCAGTTAAGATTTAAAAACAAACGTATGTGTATTACGAGTATAGTTGATCAATATAAATCCAAAGTTCAAAGACATGTCTACTTTGTGATTTGGATACAATTTTGGCTTGTATATACTAAGTGAAAAGTTCAAAGAGCAATCTACTTTTCATTATGCATATGTTTGTGGGTTTCTCATGTGATTACAAGTTAAGGTTTGTCTCAAATGGCGGGGGTGTTAACTCCTTAAAGTAAAGTTATTTCAAGGGTTTTATATACTCTTAATATAGCGGGGATTGTTGGAAATATTTCAAGAGTACAAGATAATTATATAGCCTAAAGAATTATATATATCAAGTATAAGGATCATATACAAGTGAAACGTCAAGAATATGATCAACACGGGTGAGTCTGGGACCAACACGAGTCGTGTTGGTCTCCAGAGAGCAAAAAAAACATTCCTGGGCTCAATACGGGTCGTGTTGGAACAACACGGGTCGTGTTGCTCCCAACACGGACCGTGTTGGAACCCAGAATCTGTTTTAATGGTTAACGGCTATATAATCTTATGTATTAAGTGTATGATATCAATATTAAGTCCGATATTATATGTATTCCAACAGCTATATTAGTTGACCAAGTCAAGGTCATAATCCATCATTAAGGACCTTAATTATGCCTTTGACTAAGGGGTGTAATTAGGGTTGGATTAGGTGTAGAAGTCTCCTATAAATAGGAGACATTCCCAAGCCATTTGAGATCATCACAAGCTTCTATTCTATTCTATAATCACATTCTCTCAAATATAGACTACAACTATACTTGAGAGAATCAAGAGAGAAACCTATGTCTTGAGTGCAACAAGAGCTAAGTTTTATCCCTCGGAACATTTACGGTATAGTAAATAGTTCTTAAGGAAAATGTATTTGTCCATGACTCTTAGCGATATCCAAACAAGTTTACCATTGGTTATTATGTCATATCTCCATCTTGTCATACATACCGCAAGAAGATCAAGAAGCCAAGTCAAGTGAAGATGATGAAGATTCAAGCCGGTCAAACATCATTTTCCCAACAGTAATAACCCGACGCTAACCTAGTATGATTAAGTTAATTAATGAGTTAATTAACTAAATCGTGCATTTCATTTCAAGTTAACCGCTTGTGTTTTTGCATGACTTGAGAAGAGCAACGACCATCATCAGTCTATTATGTTCTTTATATATGTAAATTAGCTAAGTGACAATTTCAGCTACTCAAATAACTCTCGAAAAATTCGGGTTACTTACCTACCCAAATTTTACCAAATCGACCGATTTATCAGTATTATTAAGAATAATAATAATATTATTATTATTATTATTATTATCATACCTCTTCATACCTTAATTTTATTTAAATTTTAATTTATTCCACCTCCTCATTTTATTTCATGCCTTCCTAACATTATTTTAACTTTCTAAAATATTATCCCAAGACTTTACATTAGTATTATTGGATTTTAGTAGGAATAAGATTAGTATAACTCATGCCTTAATATATCAAATCCATCAATCTCCCTTCATTTTTTCCTTGGAGCGATTGTCATTCAGCATACATTATACACACACTCTCTTCCCCACCTCTCTTACTGCTGCTCCAGTCTGCCTTGTCTCTGCCGGACCAACCGCCAACAGAGCCACCACTGGCACTGCCAGCCGCCACTCCAACCACATCACCGGCATCGAGCCACCCATCGTTTTTCCCCTTTCCTCTACTCTCTGTGCATCGACCCCCCTTTCTCTACCTAGGTTGCCAATTTTCTCCGGTAGTAGAGGTCGGACATCACTGCCGCACGAGGTCACCGGAGAATCCCGCCGGCGCAGGCCACCTCCATCCACCATCACACTTGGTTCTTCCTCTTCTCTTCTTCCCTCTTTTTCAAGGTAAACCCTAACCCCCTTTTAAATCATATTTTTGAGTTTTAATTAGTTTCAAAAGTTATTGTTTTTCTTTGATAATTTCAGTTTATAAGTATAATTTGGAGTTAGATTTTCAATTAAGGTTATATTGGTTGTGCTTTGGGAATGATTTCAGTTGAATTATTGAGTATGTGAATGTTGTTATGTGTCGAATGATAGTAGATGGTTTATGCATGTGAAGTTTGATGCTTGAATTCCTCATAATGTGAAAGTTTGCTATTGAAATCATGTAGTGTGTGGAATAGATGGGGTGGTGATCATTAAAGTGGTGTAATTTGAATGTTAGGGTGACGAATCAAGTAAAAGTAGTGCTTAATATGCTTGGAATTTCATACTTTGGGGCTTGCATGTGCTCTTGGTGAATGGAGTATAAGCTTATTAGAGAAGTGTGTACTATTTTGGTAGTTAAGCATCAAAGAACAAGCTTACTAAATAGTTGGACAATGTTAGATTTGTTTTGAATATCAAAGAGAGACCCAATACGGTCGAATTATATTTAGGACTTTGTTTGGTGTTTTCTGGGACAATTGGAGCGTACTTAATCAAAATTTTGATGAGTATGATAGTCTTAAGTAATAGATTTCATATGGATTTTGAATTTCAGGATTTCTATAAGTATAACTCAAGTTATAGTGGTTTTATTTTGGGTGTTCAGCTTATATACGATTTTGGGCAACAGGTTTTCAAGGACATTTTTAAGGTTTTAAGGAAACTTTATCAGCCTAAGGGTCCAACATAAGAGTTGTACTATACATTACAAGCTTTCTGGAATGGGGTTCTATGCGTTTATCGGAGGTCGAAGTGAAAAGTTATGACCTGCCAAAGTAAGGCTCCCAACCATGTCAAACTCGAATTTTAATTCACCGAGCTTTTTTCAAAGCCAATATCCGGTGGCTTCCAAATCTTTTCTGAATTTGTGGTTAACATAAAAGTTGTAGGTCACCCTTCATGATTTCCATAGACTACTAGCACACATTCATACGATGTCTACATCTTACATAATGAGTTCTCAAAGTTCCCTTCCCGAACTAGAATTTCTGCAGGCCAACCATCATGTTTGCCCATTTTCAAGTCTTTACACTTTTTTTTAGCCTTAACTCTTAACTAGAGAGTTGTGGAATGTATTTTTAGCTTTCCGAAAAGTCCTCTTATGAAATTTTTGGTGGTTTATAGAGGAAGTTATGTCTCCTGCAAATTTACTGCAAAGTCCCAAAAATTCTCCAATCTTTGAAATTAAAGTTAACTTTTATTAAGTTAATTAGGAGATCCCTCCTTACCAAGAATCCAGCTTATTTCACTTTAATGTTCTCATCTCAAGTGTGGTCCAAGAGGTCGTTGCTGCTCCCTGTTCGAGTCCAATCAAGCTTTCAAGTCACTTTGATTGCGGGTTCAACTTTAAGGTACGCATATTGCCTGTACTTTACCAAAACTCATTTATTTGAGTTCAAGTAAGTAAGCTTATTAAGTTTAAGTGTGGTTCAAGAGGTCGTTGCCTCGGACGTTCAACTTGTGAGGGAGCTTGACGCTCTAGGGCGAGGTTGTCAAACCGCGCCATAAGTGCTTCCATGTTGCGCTCGAGGGTGGAGAACCGATTGTTGAAGGCGGTGGTAAGTCGGTTCTCGAGAGCCCGAAGGTGAGGGCTACTCCGGGGGCTTAATTCCTCTCGTTCAGAATTAACTTCTCTGTCCATAACGAGGGGAAAAGGTGAGGGACGGTATGTGTTTGGGAATATTTTGTGGAGCTTGGGGTTTTTTTGTAGTTGGCTTGTGTTTGGCTAAGGGTTCTTTGTGTTTTTCTCACTTGGGCATTTTGTCGAACACCTTGTGGGCACAAATTTCCAACTCTTCCTCAAAGCTCCAAAATGCATCAAAATCAACAAACACAATAGCAATAGCAACTTCTCCAACACACTTTGAGGCACAAGGGATGGGGAACACCAATATTTCAATCAAAACCAACAATAGAAATCACTACTTGCAAGAACAAAAATGAAAACTCAAGCTAGAACAAACCGTAGCTCTGATACCAACTGGAGCGTGGCGCGGTGGGGAATGACGATTTTTTTTAGCTTGAGTTGTTGTTGAAGAGAGGAGAGAAATCCATGAACAAGGGAATAAGGGGAGAAAGATGAACATCTCAATCACCCATGCTTGAACTTCTCATCAATGACCTTGAACTTGAATAATAACAAGAATAATAACCAAAATCAAGCAATATCAATAACCTTGAACACCAAATGGGATTGGATATGATCTTGGATAAAGGTAGTCCACCACCAAATCCTAACACCCCACCATGACCATCATAAAGGAAACAACCACCAAATGATCAATAAAGGAATGACTAGAAACACCACCAAAAGATTGGATAAAGTAATCTAGATTTTAAAGAGAAAAGGGAGCAAACCCTAGAAATGCCTTAGCAATTCATTCAATATCATAATCTGCCTAGAAAAGGGTGCTAAACGAGCTATTTATACTAAAGCATAAAATTAAGCCAAAAACATCCCTAAATTAAGTCCCAAAGACGCGTGTCGCGAACGGCGGCGGCGAAGGCATAATCGACTTCGGGCGGTCCGTCGCATTCAACAGCTCGTCGCTGGACAATGCTGGTCGCGGGCGCGTCGAGACGGGTCGCGGGCGCGACCATCTCCTCGCAAGAATCGGCGCGGCGTGGCTCAGCGCTCGATCGTGGTCTGTCATGAAAGGCAAGTCGCGGGCGTGACGTGACTGGTAGCGGGCACGACACTTCCTTGCAGAAACTGGGCGTGGGCGTGGCTCCTGGCTGACTCGGTTGAGGCATGCTGCTGTTTGTCGGCGCTCATTCTGCCTCGACTTTTCAGGTCCTTGGGTACTCCGAGCCTCGACACTCTTCATTCCTGGGACGACCCAGCCCGGTCCCGAGGCCTCTGGGTCGGAAGCAAGTCCTGAGCCTCTCCAAGCTCGTCCAACGTGCAACTTGCCTAAGCCATTCCATCGTGACACTCATCGTCCCACCCTTTACAAAGATGTAACGATTCATGAATGCTAGAGGTCGGGTGGGTTTCAATCAAGATTGCGGGGTCGGGTTTTTATCCTTTAAGTCTCTTTTCACAAACCCGGGCAAGGAAGCTCGGGTCCAAACCCAACACGGTCCAATAAGGTTCCTTTGTTTTAAGGAAGTCATCTTTCACCTTTGGTGTATATGTTTGATAGCTTGATGTATAAGAGTCTTGAAGATATATGATCTTTGGATGTTGGGTGTAATATATTGTGCTGGAAGGGTGATTTGTGGATCCTAAGTTAGTATGGTATGTATGTTGTGATATATATTAATATGCATTTCAACTTTGGGAATGTTAAGTTGCAAACAGTGTCTTGTTATCCTTGTCCATGAACATGGACGACAATAATGCCTTCGGGTTATAATTTTCGCTACGCTAATCATTGGGTTATGAGGTATTTAGTAATAATCTGGTGATTATGAATCTGGGGGTGTTACAGTTATGGTATCAGAGCAAAAGATTCTGGAGTTCTTGTGAGTTATTTAGGACATGAATAAGGGAAGACATAGTATGTATGGCTTATCGTCCTTCGGATGTGAATTGCTACCTTTTGGGATGATTGAGTTGGCTGTATGCTAAGTAGAAAAGTGGAATTAAAGGTCAAGTTAAAATTAGAGTAAGCAAGTAAGATGTGAATAATAAGAATTGTGGTAGAAATCAAGAGTCGAGTTATGATTATGAGATATATATATATATACATGATTGGTTGATAAAGCTAATTATGTTTAGCATCATGACTTGAGTTGAAGGGTTTGTGTCTTATTTATATGGTCTTATGGGCTTTAGTGGAAAATCCCATCAATTAGAATGGGTAGAAAGTCAAATAACTTGGTTTTGGAGTCAATTAGCTAAGAGTATCGATATAAGTTATTAACATTGTTATTTTCTTTGGTTTGTTGTATTTTAGTTAATGACATTTCCAGGGTTGCTGAACCCCTACACGATCTCGATTTACTTTGAGGGTAGAGTTCTCTTCATAACCAGGCTTGAGAGCTCATAAGATGGATGTGGTTAAGCTATATATGCAGGAGTGAGCAACTCCCCTATTCTCTATATTGGATTAGCTTACAGTTTAAGATTTGTATTATAGACACAACACTTTGGTTTGTTGTTGTGGTTAAGTGGGCTTGTAGCCCCTTGTTGTATTATGTTGAAGTAAAAATTGTCATTTGTAGGTTCCTAATGGACACTTTTAAAATTAGGATAGTCCATATTACAGAGGAAACTCTGCCGAAGTTTCCCTAGGATATTAAGGAAAAAGAAGTGCTTATGGTTTCCCAATTACATAATTTGGTTTTAAGGGTTTTCTAATAGTGATCTAAGAGGTAAATTGAGGTTTGTATGGACATAGGATCTACTTTAGGAGCATTAGTATGAAACACGGATCTTGATTTTTTTTTCGTTGGGGCACTATTAATATTATGATATCTATGAGTAAGGAAGAACTATAGGGGAAAGACATAAACATCAAAATGAAGAAAAGTATGGATATGAAAATATATTTCTCTATGCACAAAAAAAAAAAAAACAAGAGAACGATTATATCATGTGGTTATAATTTATTTGAATGTACGGAGGAAATTACTACAGGTAATATCTAGCTTGATTTTGGGACTTAAAAACTCCCCTAACCCTTATTTAGTTTCCGGTGCTTACATTTCTAAATTATTTCCCTTAAATAGCTTTTATACTAGTCAAGTCTCTTTTACTTAACACATCGTATTCTATTTCCAGTACATGAACCGAATTTTTGTCTCATATTCATGCTATAAACCCTTATTTGTGAGTTTGTCCTTTACCATCATATTTGTAATGTCAAGTTAAGCATTTTATATCTTATCCATTTCACCTTGAATCAACTATTTCCAATGATCCTACTGGGAACCTAAACTCAACCTTCTATATTCATGCTTGATCTTTATTCTTTAGTGTATATACTTCACCAATTTCGTCGGCTTACCCATTAATCCGTATTGTATGCCTTTTTGCCTTAACAACATGTTTACTTCATTATTTTTCATGGCAATCCAACTTGAACATTTTATGTCATTGCTCCATGCGATGAAAGTTAGCCTATTATTGTATTGAGTATACACTCTTATTTTCAATCCCAAAGTACGTCCCTACTATTTTGTCATTAATTCTGATTAATTCTCTCATGGCTATTGTCTTTCTCTTTCAACTACTATCAATCCATATTCTCATTGCTTACCTTTATTTACGCCATGTTGTTTTCAAGTAGCATGGTTTTTCATTCTCATGATTAATCTCTATCCCTTCTAGCTAATTAGCGCATGGAATTCAAAATTTATTCTCAGTATCCATTGTAATTAAATGCAGGCTCAATATCTTACCTCCTTGTATCGTCTCAAATAGTTTATCGATAACTATCTTTTTGAGTAGTTCTCTATTTGTATTGAACACATACAATATAAACCTCAAAGTTTCAAATTTTCATACCCTACGTGATTTCTTATCACTCAAATGACAATTTTTGGATTTTATTTAGAAACGAAGAAATTATATTCAGTTAGAAAATAAAAAAAGAGAAAAAGGAAAAGAAAATACGCAAACCAAAGTGTTTCAGGATCCAAACCAAACCCACTAATTGGGTCACATACCTGAAGGCATGCTACTAGTCAGGGACTCGGGAACTTTTGACGAGGCTTGGTATTAGACACGAGCCAACAAACCTAGCAGAATACTTGGAGGCATGCTGTTGGTCTGAGGCTCGGAAACGATTCTCGAGGCTGGGGATCAGACTCGAGCAAACAGATCGGGCAGAATACCTGGAGGCAATGATATTACTCTGAAGCTCGGGAACGATTCCCGAGGCTGGGGATCAGACCCGAGCCAACAGACTGAGCAGAATACCTGCATGTATTCTATTGGTCAGAGGCTCAAGAACGATTCTTGAGGTGCCTCTATTGACACATTTTGGTTTTATTTCATCAATGTTTAATTTTCTGTTTGAACATGAATATCTAAAATTGAAATAAAATTCAAAAAAAAAGCCAAAAGAAACAAAATAATAAAATTAAACAAAGAATTGCCAATTAATTTTTAGGGTTTTTGGCCGCAAATAATCCGTACTGAGGGGCTTGTGACTGGAAATAATGGAAAAAATCCAAAGTGACTTTTCGGCCACTGGTAGTCTGTACCCTTTCACTATTTTCTCATAGCAGTCCAGAATCAATTTCCGGCATCGGAAAACTGACGTGGTGACCGGAAGTTTCCTTTTTGAAGTATGAATAAACATACTTTCTGGTCGCCACGTCAGCTTTCCGGTGTCGGAAATTGATTCTGGATTGTTATGAGAAAATAGTGAAAAAGTACAGACTGTCAGTGGGCCAAAAGTCACTTTGGATTATTCCCAGTCACAAGCCTCTCAGTATGGAATATTTGTGGCCAAAAACCCAAATTTTTATATGAGAATTAATAAACTCAAAATGAATTACTCCGCAAACCACGAACCATGAGATTCGGATGCAGGGGTAATTTTTATACGAGAATTCAACGAACAAACTCTAATAAACTGGTTAATTAAAGAAAAAGAGTAGAGATAGAGAATTAATTAGTGTAATTTATATTATTTAGTTACATATAAATGCAACATTAAATGCGAGAAATAAATAAATAAAAATCAAGATAAAGAATATATACAACTTACATTTACAAGCATCCAACATTAATTTGGCCGAGTTTATTTAATCATGTTCAATACAATAATGTGAATAGAGGGAAGAAGAGGGGAAGGAGTTAAATGTCAAGTAAATTAATGCAAGTGAATCAAATTCTTGGGACCAGGGTCAAGGTCCTTCACCTACGCATCCATGAAGGACCTTATATGAAACATACGAAGTTTTGAATGAAAGCCAAAATCACGCACAAGATTCAGAAAAGGGATATTTCCTTATATTATATATTCTGATTATGTGCATATAATATATATATTCTGATTATATATTATATATTCTGATTATAGGCATGATTCTTGTAGATACAAAAAGGAAATAAAAGGAAACAAATCAAGGGAAATCAATCATGATTATTGCTGCAGCAAAAGTGAAGAAATCAACACATAAGGCAAGTTATCGTTGGAAGGACTCAAATCCAAGCATCCAAAGGCCTCTATAAAAAGAACGATAGAAGAACTGAGAAAGTAGGGATTCCACGGAAAGTAATCGCAGGGTAAGAAATCGTGAGGATTTCTGAGTGTGTAGCCAATGGTTCCAAGGTGAAGGTAGCCAGTAAAGGACCTCTGGTGAAGGTATAGCCGAGGACCTTGGTGAGCATTTGGTGTATCCAAATGTGGTGGTGAGAAGATGTGTAGCAGAGTCTTGACGGAGTAAGACTTTGTGAGTTTGTGCTTCATTGTAATCCATCATGTTCCAAGTCGCCGCTAGGGTTCTTCCTACGACGATCCTCATCTGTAGCTGATTCATGGACCTTCAGTCTTGGTGAGTGAACTTATCAGTAACTGCCTTCAGGATGTTACTTTTTGTTTTGTTTTCTAAGTGTAACTTGTTCTTTGATTGATATAAATATAACGAGGTATTTCAGTTACACTGTGTTTTGATCCTTGGTTTGAAACCAATGAAGTTTGCTCTAATGTTCTTACCTAGTGTAGAGTTTATTTGTCAAATTCACCTCCCTCTTGGGTTCCTACAAGTGATATCAGGGCAGGTCCACTCAAGAAAAGACTAACCGCTCTGTGGAAAAGATCACGGGGGATAGTGAAAGCAACAAGGTAAGTCGCAGACGTTAATGCGTTATGCCATAAGGGCATTGATAAGATAATCCTTATGTTTTTCGTCTGGCACAAACTTTGAGGTATGTCATCTGCAAACCATTCATTGATCTAAGTTACTTGTGGCATGAATTGAGGGGGAGGACCCTCTCTTAGTACTGACAAGTTTATTAAGTGCTGCAGGTTTCTATACAACCTCTAAAATAGTCTAAGTGCTACATCAAGTGGGAGATTCTCTATTGACCTTGTGATAATCCAAAAAAGGGAAAAATGATTTATTGTTGCTGAATTTTGTCTTTCATCAAAAATGGGGAGATTGTTGGGATCAGGGTCAAGGTCCTTCACCTACGCATCCATGAAGAACCTTATATGAAGCATACGAAGTTTTGAATGAAAGCCAAAATCACGCACAAGATCCAGAAAAGGGATATTTCCTTATATTATATATTCTGATTATGTGCATATAATATATATATTCTGATTATATATTATATATTCTAATTATGGGCATGATTCTTGTAGATACAAAAAGGAAACAAATCAAGGGAAATCAATCATGATTATTGTAGTAGCAAAAGGGGAGAAATCAACACATAAGCCAAGTTATTGTTGGAAGGACTCAAGTCCAAGCATCCAAAGGCCTCTATAAAAAGGACGATAGAAGAACTGAGAAAGTAGGCGATTCCACGGAAGTAATCGCAGGGTAAGAAATCGTAAGGATTTCTGAGTGTGTAGCCAATGGTTCCAAGGTGAAGGTAACCCATAAAGGACCTCTGGTGAAGGTATAGCCGAGGACCTTGGTGAGCATTTGGTGTATCCAAATGTGGCGGTGAGAAGATGTGTAGCAGAGTCTTGACGGACTAAGACTTTGCGAGTTTGTGCTTAAATGTAATCCATCATGTTCCAAATCGCCGCTAGGGTTCTTCCTACGATGATCCTTATCTGTAGCTGACTCAAGGACCTTCAGTCTTGGTCAGTGAACCTATCAATAACTCTCTTCAGGCTGTTACTTTTTGTTTTGTTTTCTAAGTGTAACTTATTCTTTGATTGATATAAATATAATGAGGTATTTTAGTTACACTATGTTTTGATCCTTGGTTTGAAACCAAGAAAGTTTGCTCTAACGTCCCGACATAGTGTGTAGAGTTTATTTGTCAAATTCACCCCCATCTTGGGTTCCTACACAACTGAAGGAGGGAGAAAAGAAAAATCACATAGTGTCAATACGCTAGGGTGATTTAAGTGTTAAGGGTGAATGGAACGGGATGCTGGGCTTTGGAGGCGCCCATCAGCATTATTCCCTAGGTCAGCGCGCTTCCCGAGGTAACCCGGGTCGGGCATGACCCATCGGAATACCTACCAGTATGCTGGTCCTAGGAGAAGCCCAACTGCGCGCTTCCTAAGGTTGGCACGCTTCTCAAGACGACCCGGGTCGAGCATGACCCACCTGAATACCTGCATATAAGATGGGCCTAGCAGAAGCCCAACTGCGCGCTTCTCGAGGTTGGCACGCTTCTCAAGGTGACCCGGGTCGGGCATGACCCACCCGAATACCTGCCGGTATGTTAGGCTAGGGAGAAGCCCAGCTGAGCGCTTCTCGAGGTGACCCGGGTTGGGCTTGACCCACCAGTATACGTGTCGACAATGACTTTCTAGTCTTTCCTGGTGTCTATGTTGATTTTCCAGTCTTTCCCGGTGTCGATGATGATCTTCTAATCTTTCCCGGTGTCGATGTTGTTTTTCCAGACTTTCCTAATGTCAATGCTATTCCAGTCTTTCCTGGTGTCAACGATGAATTTCCAGTCTTTCCCGGTGCCGATGTTGATTTTCCAATCTTTCCCGGTGTCGATGATGATCTTCTAGTCTTTCCCGGTTTCGATATTGATTTTTCAGTTTTTCCCTGTGTCTTTGTTGGTTGTCCAATCTTCCTCAATGTCTAAGTGGATTTTTCAGTCTTTCCCGATGTCGATGTTGATTTTCTAGTGTTTTCCAGTGTCGAAGTAGATTTTCCAGTCTTTTCCGGTGTCGAAGTAGATTTTCCAGTCTTTCTCGGTGTCGATATTGACGGTCGGAAGCAAAAGTCCTACGTCTTTGTGACGCCTTGGAAACAATATCCTACGGCTAATAAAGAGAGGGCGCTTGGAAGCTATTGTCCTGCGCCTAATTTTACTTTTAAACTTCTGTCATTGCATTATAAATGTCCCACGACAAGCTTAATTGCCTTTGTATTATAAATGCTAATGACCGGCTGAATTGTCATTGTACTATAGACGCCCGATGCCCGATTGAATATGATATCGTCCAGCCCCCAGTGTGTAACACAGGGCTGTTCAATCGCCCAGTGTGCAACGCAAGGTCATTCAGCCCCCGGTGTGCAATGTAGGGCGACGATCTAAAAATTAAATCAAAATATGTCTCTGATCCAAATTATTTTATGAGTATATGAATGTTCATATTTCTCTTGAAAATGAAGTCTGTTACAAGTTTGTTGCTTCCTCCTTTACATTAATACATTTTTAAGTATATATATATATATATATTCAATCTCCATATTTCTTTTGAAAATTTTAATTTAACTTTTGACGCATCGCATTTCTCTTGAGGATTTAATTAATTTATTTTCACAGTATACAAAATTTCTTGTATTTCTCTTGAAATATTATAATTAAAACTTTGAGTGTGCGGTCTTAATGGTCAAGATAAACCAAAAAGAGGTAGGTGAAAAGTTGGGAAGAGGAGTTGAGTGAAATTAATCCACATGTATTTTCAGCACAAACTTGGTCTTCCCCATTTCCATTTTTCACTTTCTTTTTCTACAAAACTTGCAATTTCATCTTATTCCTAAGCTTAGGCGGACCAACACAGTGCGTCCTGAGCTCGGGTCATCTCGTTCGGATCAACACAGCACCTCGGGTCGAGACGTTCAAACCCGCTCGACCGTTTCTGGACTCGGGCCTTGAACTTGCCCGACCGCTTTTGGGCTCGAGCCTCAGGTTTTCGCGACGTTCAGACCCGCACATGGACATTTTGGGCTCAGCGGTTAGACCTGCACGTCAATTGTTGGGCTCGACTCCTGGCCCGGGTCTTCTCAGTTTAATTCGGAAATGAGTTATTTCCAAACTAATTCTCATAAAACATTGTGAATTGAATTTTTAGATTTAACTCAGAAAATGAATTATTTGCCAAACTAGTCCTCATAAAAATTTGCGATCCGAACTTTTAGAGTTTAACTTGGAAAATGAGTTACTTTTCAAATTAATTCTCGTACAACTCGAATAATTTCTTCATTGATAGCGTCCGTTGACCTTCTGACGATACGTCCGAAGGTGATCAAGATTCCAAGTGAGCTTGCTTAAATTCTAGCCGCCGTAACTGCATTTCTTTTGAGGCTTGGGCGGGAGACAGAGGAATGTAAATGTGGTCTTATGCATGCTACGCTGCATGAATTACGTGAAAATAATATGTTCAAGACTCCATTATGTACAACACAAGACTCTATTATGTGTTTTATACTACAAGACTCTTTATGCATGATTTTATGCAATCCTAATTCTAATGCATGATGTGACTTATTTATTATTTATTTATGCTATGCATATGACTCTTTTATTTTATTTGACTAAAAGAAAGAGAAAAAAAAGAAAAATAAAATAACTAATGTGACAAAATAAAAAAAAAAATGATGAAAGTTAATGTGACTCAAAGTAAAATGCACAAGTTTATGCACATGAAATGCATGAGGTCATGTGATGAGTCTCGATAGTAAGCACTTTATACATGAACGACGTAAAAAAAGTCAAAACCCTCAACAAATGAGGATATTATTTATGTGCATGTATGAGGTACGAACAACCCTGGCTTTTCCAAAAAATAGTAAAAGAGGAAGTATAAGTGTCAAGGGCGATTTTGAAGTGAGTTCAGGACATGACAAAAATAGGGAAAATGACGAGTTCTATTCTCGAACTGCCTTACAAGTTACCGTGATATGGATGTTGAGTGATGACTGAGCCCCCAGTTGAAATGGCACAAAATAGGATACAAATGGAAGACTCGGCCTACTTAAGCTCTTTGATGGGATGGTTAGGATGCTTAACCTTGATGACATGGTTAGGAACCCCAAAGCACTAAGAGGGATTAAGTTGTAAGCCATCTTGATTTCTCTTGCCTTTTCCTCTCTATCTTCCATGGTTCTTTTGTTTAGGTAGGAACATGTAAGCACCAATCCCTTAGTACTAGTGACGAATCTCATACATACAATAATGACCGAATCAGAAGAGCTCACAAGGTGATGGGGGTGAATATGGGAATGATGGAAAAGGTGGTGAAAGCTCAGGCCTCAATAGAGGGCGAGATGAAGTTGTGGGTGGTTTGGTGAGGGTAGCGATGAGATATAATAGACAAGGTGCTGAATGGATGGGTAGTTCGATGGATAGAGGATCGAACTGATGGAAGTGGATGAAATGGTCTATGGATGGAGTACCATGTTACATGGGTTTATCTTATAAGGGAAGAGATGGTCAAATGGCTATGGTTTGATGGATTAAGGTATGAAGGATTGTTAGAACCCCTCGAGGACCTCAACAGACCCAGGCTCAAGGACCTTGGCAGACCCAGGCTCAAGGACCTTGGCAGACCCAGGCTCATGGACCTTGGCGAATGGAACGATTTTGAATTAAAGTCAAAATTCGAATGTTATTGACATATAATCTGGATATCTTAGAGTGATACTTTCCTGATTAATTTGACAGATTAGTTACCTCGTTCCATGATATCAAAATCAATATCTAAATCCAATAATATGTTTACTAATTATTGGCATATCTCTCTTGGAAGGTATCAAACCATTTAAGGAAGGATTGATTGTTGTAATTCCAGCAAGTATCACGTGGCTCCTTTCTCTTCCAGCAGGAAATGAATGAGAAACCGATTTTGTGAAGATCTTCAACAATATCTTGCCAATTGAAGGCTCCTTTCAAATCCTTACAAGTCCAACATTCACCTCACCCTTTGGGTATAAAAAGAGGACGAAGACAGAGAAGAAAAGTGAGGGAAACACTCCATTCCACAAGAGAGATGCATCGTAATTTCACATCATTTAGTCTCTTGTATCATAAGGTCCTTGGTCTGAACATATAAATCTTGTAATGGGACATGTAATTAAGTGATTGGGAAACTCACTTGGGTAGCTAAGTATTCTTAATGCTTAGTGAGTTGTAGATCAAGGGTGTCGCCTTGACTGAGCTGTAGATCAAGAAGTTCGTGCCTTCTTGATTGAGTTCTTTGTAAGCTTGCCTTGGAGGTACTCAAGGGAGCCGAGATTGAGGACCTAGTTGTACTTCTTAAGTGAACAAGACGTGATGTGGTTCAAAAGCCTAAGTAAAGAGAAGCTTAGGTCCGGGGACATAGCACTATTTAGAAGGGTGAACATCTGTTAAATTCCTGTGTATTATCTTTTTTTTTATTTTCATCATTTACATTTCGCTTTCATACCTTGTCCTTGGCTATGCCAAGGACCTTGACTGACTTGTGTGTTATGTTTTGTAGCCTTGACTTAATTTTAGCCAACCACCTCAATCAACCCCCTCCATGTGTTCTTTCAAGGGTGATCTAAGTATGATGGGAAAAGTGGGTGTGCTTGGTGAAAGGAAATCTGACAGTTTTTCATTGTCCTTACAGACCAAGGTTCCCTCTCCTTTTGCCTAGCCCGCCTGGTGAGGTTTTCGGGCTAGCCACTCTTTAATCTATCTCTCAAAGATCGAATGATTTAATAATAGATTTTCTCTAAAGTGAGTTGTAGCGGCCGGGCCTCAAAGAGGTTCTCCTACGTATCTAGTGTGAAATCAGGCCATTTGTAGTTCAACAGGTGCAGCTTCAAAGGATTGATGCCTTGAGGAGGACTTTAAGACCAACTAAAAGGTTAGATGGTGAGAGGAGATGCGAAGTTTTGAAGTGACGGGATGTGTACGGGTGACTTATGTAGACCGACAACTGCCTCTTACGTCGTTTCTTCTTTTTTCTTGTTTTTTTTTGCTTTTTCTTCCTTTTATTTTCTTTTCTTCTACTCTTTTTTTTTTATTATTTTTTTGAACTTGACGACCTCAATCTATATTTCTCCTATCAATGATGTTTGTCACCCGCATCACATTATTTGGCTTAAGTCAGTTTAGGGATGAGGTGGTCATAAAATGAATGACTGGGTTCATGGTGGAGGTTAAAAAGAAGGCGTGTGAAGGTAATGATAAATGTAGATAAAGCGGCAAGGTGAAGGGGGTTATGGTATAGGTGGTAAAGGGTGGAAACCTTCTATCCTATGCATGTCCTTTTCAGCTGCATGATTTGTTAGAAGGGAGACTCACTTTTAGAGACTATTGGTCACATTGAATTCTCTCCTTTTTCCTAACCTGTTGCGTGAGTGTTCAGGTTAGTTTCTCTCCTCTTAAATTTCACTTGTTTACCTCTCCTTTTGCCCAACTTGTTAGATGAGTGTTCAAGTTGACCTCTTTTTTTTATTTATTATTATTTGTCTCTCCTTTTGCCTAACTTCGCTTTGGCGGTGAAGTTAACCTCTTTTCTCTCTGTTAACCTTGGACTCGGGGTAGGGAAAAAAAGCATTGAGAAAATGTGATAGAGATGTAAGATGGAGGAAGCGAGTAGATGGATGTGTCAGACTTGGAATGTCACATAGGTGGATGAGCTCTTCAATTCAAATCTGGAATACAAGCACAAGATTCTTTCTTTAACAGTTTAGAAACAAATGAGGGGTTGGGGAAGACAATAATCATAATGAAAATGAGTTCATCTTATTTAATACATTGAAAATCTACTATTGGATAAATTTTGACTCTGAAAATAAAACTTGCGATGGAAGACGCCTTACATCCAGAACTTCTAACAGGGTTTCTGCATTGTTTTTGGTGGTGGAAGTTCTCCTAATTGGAACATTTCTTCAAGTTTGTTCTTGAAGGTGAAGTAGTTTTTAGTATCATGACCTCGAAGTCTGTGATATCTGCAAAACTCGTTTGGTTCCAAAATTTTCCCTTAATTTCAGGTTCGCATCGAACAAGGGGAAGCTTGATCTTTCCTTCCTTAAGGAGACAATCGAGAGCCTCAACATATGTAGTGGAGATCAGAGCGAAAGACATGAGTTGCCGCATTTCAACATCTTTAGCAGAGGAACTAGGAGCCCTTTGGTGAATGTCAATGTCATATAATCCCATTGATGATGATGCTCTTCCTATATTTTCTCTGATGTGATGTTCAATATTAGTCATCCTTCTACCGTTTTGTAGAATCCAAAGGATCATATCCATTTTTCGATCCAGACCTTCCATGCGTGATTGCATTTGATTTATGGTGGTAAAGAGTTGGTCCATAAAAGAACTACTTTCATTCACTGAACACATATAGTAATCAACCATGTCACAACTGGGAAAAAAGAACAACATTCATAAAAAAAAATAGATGTCAAAAAGCCCAAGAATTCCAACTTGAAAGAAAATAGATAAGGGAATAAAGTTGAACCTTATGCTTGAGATTTTTCTAGTAATGCTTTCAAGTGAAGATCCAACTCCACGTCTCCCTAATAAAAAAAAACAAACATTGATTTTTATTAATGGATTAATGGATTTGGGAATGAAATTGAGAGGCAGGGGTATGTCAATTTATTTATGTCACAATAATATTTATATACATTACTAGAGTACTATCCAAAACCCCATATTTCTCTCTCTCTATGACATTTCCTCCTTGAACCCCAATAAGACATTGATTCACCAAACAAAACCTTGATCGAATTGCGAAGCTTAGAATGGATTCTATTTGTTTTTGTACATTTACTGTATTATTATTCTATCCCATTGTGCATGATCACTTTGTGTCACCATGTATTGCAACTAGGGCGTATTCATAACGTTCAAAAGGAAAAGATGCCATGGCTAAACCCTCAATTCATTCAACTTCTTGTGTTGGGAAGACCCCCTCAGTACAGAAGGGGAAGCTGCTTGAGACTGTCCTGGCCCTAGAATTGACTATGAATACCTCCAATCAAATTATGTTGCAAGCCAAAAGAAAAAATGGTGTCAGACACGAGGTCACTCAGGCAGATGCATCAAGTAATAAAAAAAAAGTATGGAATCCTGGAGAAGTATTTGGAAACAAACATTGAGCAAGCTAGAGCAGAAGTACTTGAATTCATCATAAAACAGGCAAGAATAGCACAATAGCAGATAGTAAATAACACTAACAAGCACGATCCAAGTGCTAGAGTCTTATTTCAGTAAAAAAATTATGCATGTAAACAACACAATACTTTTTGGTTATCATTATATACAAGTGGGTACATTCTAGACAATCAGTTTAGGATAATAGTGAACTAGAAACTCCAATGTAAAGCTAAATGTAACTCTCCCTGAGTAAGAACCACAATACTTTTCGGTTTTCATTATATACAACTCGGTACATTTTGGATAATCAGTTTAGGATGATAGTGAACCAGAAACTCCAAGGTAAAGCTGCACATAACTCTCTCTGGGTATTGGCATGCTTAGTTCTATTCCACTAATGAAGGAAACTATCCCTATAGATATGATTAACAAAGAACAAAGCATTCAATCTGGATAAAAATGCAGAACATAAATTTCCATGAAGAAAATTGTAGTCATAAGAATAAGAAGAAGATCAGTAAAGTACTTCATTAATATTTGTAACCCAACAAATGAGGAGTGAAAGAATGCTTACAAGACTGAGAGTGAAGAACAATGCTCAATGGATACATCATAGTGCGGGTGTAATTGTCGTATCCATAGGGAGTTAGGGCTTCCAAACCTAAAAATCTAATGTGCTCCCACCTCTAAGCTTACAGTTCGAGATTTTGGTTGTTTGGTAGATACATGGGCTAAAGGATAAAAGAAAAGCTACAATAAAAAGGGGAAAGAGCTCGAGGGTATTACCGCACCTCCTAACAAGAGAAAAGGGATCGATGAAGAGGTTTAGGAATGATTCATAGGCAAGTTATTCAACACAGGAATTAAGTGAATGAATTGGCATTGAATCCCTCTCTCCAAAGTTAGGGTTCAATGCCTACTCTCTAGATTCTATCACTATTGCCATAGAGATGGTTTCTAAATAGGATAATGGCCTAGTTCTCCTAATCAGACACTGATCACACACCAATGTAAATTGGTGTCCAGTTAATCCATCCATAACCCTCCAATTCGATGTTAAAAGATACCCCATAACCTCCCGACACCAAGAGTATCGACATCTAATGGATAGGTATGGTAAGAAGTGTTAAACAATTCACTGAATAATCTGAAACCACCCAACCTAACCTAAGCACGAGTTTCATAGTTTTAGGGTTGATCGGTATTCGGTTATCAAGTGCGAGGATTGCATACATAAGCTAACATCGATTTTCCTCTCTCGAGTGGTAAATCGATGCAAACTTCCCAAAGCCCGTCATCACTCTTGTATATGATGGACCTTGATAGTATTCAAACGTAATCCCGATTAATTGGTTCCAAAATTCCTCTCTCGAGTGGATTAGGAACAAACTAGTCCGCCCTAGATTCCCAACTCAATGTTTGGACCGGAGTATCATGAGAATGAGAGTGAAGAGGAAAAAGGAGTTGACATGAATGAGGAAGAAAATGTCGAAGAGGAATGTGTAGTGGAGCCGGATGATGGAGAGTTACTTGTAGTAGGAAGGGCCTTGAATGTAGCCCAAGTGCCGAATGATCAAGTACAAAGGGAGGCTATCTTTCGCTCTCGTTGTACCATCAAAGGGAAAGTATGCTCATTGATCATAGATGGAGGAAGTTGTACCAATGCCGCTTCTACAACAATGGTCGAGAAGTTGCAAATGGAGATTAGCCCTCATCCTACACCTTACACTATACAATGGCTAAGCCTAGGACAAGGCATTCGTGTGGATCAAAGGGTCTTGGTAAGTCTTTCAATTGGGAAGAATTATAAAGATTCATTATGGTGTGATATTGTTCCTATGGATACTTGTCATATATTGTTGGGAAGGCCATGGTTGTTTGATAGAAGTGTCATACATGATGGGAGGGCCAACACTTACACTCTCACCCTCCATCAAAAGAAGATCACTTTGACACCTCTACCACCATCTTTTAACCCTCGGCCTAAGGAGGAAGAGAATAACATTGTAACAATCATGAAGAAGGAATATCATGGGTATGAAGAGCATAAGGATCTTGTTTTTGCAAACTTGGAGGAAAGCAAAACAAGCAACCATACAATTTTGAATTTTCCAATGGAACGTATCTATCATGTGCACCCTAGAGATATCCACTTGAATCTTATGGTTGAAATGCCAAGGATTCGAAGAAGACAAGAGAATATAGTCACGGGAGATCATTCCAGAGTAGATCGCTTCATATCAAATGATGAAGGCCAAATTGTAGATTTTGAAATTTTAGAGTTTCATGGAATTCCTATTCCCATAGTGGAGTATCGAGAATCAAAGTCCAAAAGCGCCATTGGGCTATTTTTAAAGAAGTTGAAGAAGTTTTACAAGGGAGTCTATGATGACTTCAAAGCATTTAAGAAGAAAGACTGTAATTTCTTGTGAAGGAGGTGAGCAAGAGAGTAGATGTTCAAAGTTTGAGGACAAACTTTTTTTCAACCGGGGGAGTATGATGTATATTTGATGGCCATATACATCAAGGACACCAAGGAAGACATCAAATACTCACCTACATGGAAGAAGAGTTCAAGTCTCTTACATATCTCTCTACTAAGGAAGGATTCTACAAGGGTACTCAAGTAATTTGCTCCTTATTTCAAGAACCATAAAGCTATCATGGAAGACGTCCTAGAGTGGATTAATCTACATTCAAAGAGCTTTCATTTGGTTCAAGAATGTTGAGATTTGGCTAAGAAACGAAGGAGTTATCATCATTTGTAATCTAGCTTAGTTCATTTGTTTCTTTATGATGTCATACTAGTTTAGGATGATGTAAGCTAGATGGCTTGTAATTCTTGAATTTCACACGCCAAGGGGGGCTTCCATTTAGTATAAATAGACCCCTTGGGTGCCTTGTAATCTCATTCAATTCAATAAATCAAATACAAACACATGGTGTTGTTTTCTCTATAGCTTTTGCTAGTTTTTCGTTTCTCTTGTGGGAGATTCGATCCTATCTTCTTCTTCTAGCTTAGCGTGGCGTCCTAGGTGGTGATAGGAAGAGATTGAAGCATTCTTGAAGGTGGTGTGGCTGTATCCTCCAAGAATCTTCAAGAGCCAACTATATCATTCATTCATTCCATTCGTTCATTCAAGCATTCATCCATCTTTGATTGACCTTTCAAGCATCGATCAATACACATTCTCTCAAGTACCATTCGTCCATCCCATATTCATCCAACAAACGTTCAACGTGTCATCATTCATCAAACGTTCATCACTCGTTCATCCATCCAAGTCGCCAGTCATCCATCATTCATCAAAACATCATTTGATCTTCAATCTTAGTAAACGAATTCCACCCTCTTTTCGTTTATCTTCATCCCTTTTCATTCATTTTTGGATCCTTAAGAACTTTGAGAAGCAAGATTCTTATCTTGGTTTTTAAAGATCCTTAGCTTTTGTATAATTTGATCATCCTTGGTGTCTTTATACATCACGATCTCATCCATTCAACCCTTGTACCCTTCAACTTCTTATCGAATGCTGGTGGACTAATCAAATCTACTTTGATCTTATCGAATGCTGCTTGACACTGGTCATCCCATTCAACCCTTGCACCCTTCAACTTCTTAAACAATAACTCACAGGTTACAGTGAGCATGGAAATGAACCTGCTCAGATATTGAACTCGCCCTAGGAAACCATAAATCTCCTTCTCTCTTCAAGGCGGTGGCATGTCCTGGATAGCCTTGATCTTAGATGGATCAACTTCAATTCCTCACTGACTGACGATATACCCTAACAACTTTCCTGTGGTTACCCCAAACGCATATTTCTGCGGATTCAATCTCATGTTGTACTTGCGAAGTCTATGAAAGTACTTGCTTAACTTAGGGATGTGGTCTTCACGCCTTTCAGATTTAACAATCATGTCATCCAGGTATGCTTCAACCTCCTTATGGATCATGTCATGGAGTAAGGTAGTAACGGTACGTTGGTAAGTAGCACTGACATTTTTCAGCCCAAATAGCATAACAACATAGCAAAAGGTCCCCCATCGAGTGATAAAAGATGTTTTCTCCATGTCTTCTTTAGCCATTTTGATCTAGTTATAACCAGCATACCCATCCATAAATGACAGGAGTTCATGACCACAAGTATGATAAACCAGGACATCGATGTGCGGCAAAGGAAAGCAATCATTTGGGTTGGCCTTGTTCAGATCCCTAAAATCAACACACATCCGTACCCATTGTGGAAACTCAACAATTTTGATAAACCCCGCCTCCAACTGTTTCCGAACTTCATCATGGACCTTATCGGACCATTTATTCTTAATTCTACGCGGGCACTGTTGAACAGGTTTAGCGTTCGGATGAAGAGGTATGACATGCACGGCGATCTCTCGGTCAATCCCAGGCATGTCCTTGTAAGACCAAGCAAAGACGTCGATAAACTCTCTCAAGAGAGCGGAGAACTCCTGTTGCTCCCCTTGGGCTAATGATTTGCCAATTTTCAATTCCCGGGGAGTTTCAGGCATCCCCACGTTGATAGTGATGGTTTCTTCAACCGCTGACATATGATTCTCACGCTCATTCATAGCTCGAATTAATTATTTAAAATCTCTTAAAGGTTCAGCATCAAATTTGTGATTATTAGCGCAACAAAAAGAAGAAGAATAGGAATACTCAGAAATGTTCACTTCATTGAAAGCAGAAATAGATACAGACTCATCAGACATGGGGCTAATCCCAGCTGACTCAGACTCGACTATAGACCCTCTAGTGATCGACTCAGACAAGACCTTACAAGGATCTCCTAACACTAGGGTACATTTATTATTAGCAGAATCGACCCAGGACAACTCACAGTAGCCTGCATTTGCAGAAATCATGGAGCTTGGATCAAATTCAGGACTGGACAACACAACAACCATCGGGTCCACTTCTTTTCCTTCTTTTGCAGCGAACCTTGCTTTTCAACGCAGTCCTTAAAGTGTTAAAACTCTTTTAGTGCATTATCAAGAGCTTCTCGTTGTTGTTCTATTTGTTGATCTTGACGCTGAAGGTGTTCCTGAACCTTTTTGTCTTGTTGGATGGTTGCGTGCATGATCAAATCATGCATACTGTTCTTCAAATCTTCCAAATGCTACTGTCCTCCGAGATCTTCAAGGCTTTCATCATCACTCGCCCATATGCCATTGACAGTAAATGTTGTCAGATCTTCAGGAGGGAGTAAAGGTGCTCCCTTGTCCGTGATACACTCGGATGGGTTAAAAGTACCCTCTCCTACGAAAATAGCATGATTCGGGAGAGGATTGCTTTTGTTGTTGGGTTTCTTAGTAGACTTAGGTGATGGTAATTTTCCTGAGCGAATCATCTTCTCGATGAGGTTCTTAAGCGTATTGCACCGTTCGGTGTCATGTCCTCTGGTGCGATGATATTTGCAGTAGGCATTGTTGTTCCTTCCAGGTCCTTTGTTCAGAGGTTCCGGCCTAGGAGTAAGTAACCTAATTTTGTCAGACTTTAACAACCAGTCCAAGGCTTCAGCATAAGTCCTATCCAGCAAAGTATAAGAATCATACTGGAAGAATGTTGGTTTTTAAGACGACCCATGATTCACATTCTGGATGACATTAGTTTCTACTATTCTCGGAGCGCCAATAGTTTTCCTTGCGGTGCTACTCCCCTTCCAACTCTAAGATGTCGCGTTTCTCTCCTTTCGTGCCTTTAGTTTAGGGCACAACTTCTTCAGGTACTCAAAATTCTCCACAACATGAAAGTCTAATTGCTGAGCCAAATTTGACTTCAGATTTCGAATGAAGGTATCCAACTGCACTTCTGTAGGAATGACACTGGCTACTTGGGACATCTTAGAATGCCATCTTTCATAGTAAGCCAAGAACGACTCATCTTCTCTTTAGCGAATGTCCATGACATCAGTTAAGGTCACCTTATCCTTTTGAATATTGTTGTAATGTTCAATGAATGTTCGACGCAAAGCAGTCTAATTTCCCCGAGTTTGCAAAGGAACAGTATAGTACCAGTCTAATGCTTCATCATTCAGCGATGATAGAAAAAGTTTATTGTAATGTTCAGTGCTGATGCCTCGGAGCAGCATTACTCGGTTAAACTCTCATACATGATGTGTTGGGTTTGCAGAAGGATTGAACTTCTTCGGAGGTATATCCATTTTACCATTTATTTTGTCATTAGTTTGAGCAGGTGGTTAGAATTTAATGAATGATTGGTGAAGGTAGGTAATTGGCTCATAGCATTCTTGATTACACTCAACTGTGCCTTTACCTTGCGGATAGCAGAAGTGTCTTGCACTCCAATCTCAGTCTTGACCGATGCAACCTGAGGGGTAGCCACTGGAGGTGGTGGCTTAAGTGTGGAGTCATCTGGAATATGGATGACTCTTCTCAAACTGGAACTTTCCCCTTGTTTTCCTTTACCTTTGTCAATAATAGTCACAGAATTAGGGACAATTTCCATGGCATCATCATTGTTATTGTTCATCCCTATATGTGCGCTAATGTGGTGCACTGCTTCCACTACTCCATTCAAAGTTCCCTGTTGTTGCTCGATACGGCTGTTCTGCCTTTCAATGAGTTCTCGTTGTTGGGCAGTAAGCTCTTCAGCTTTCTTTTCTTGTTGCAGAGTGGCGAAGGTGATCGAACCTTCCATCTTGTTAAACCTCTCCTTGAGGAACTTGGTCAAAGTAGCATTGACCGAGTTGTCAGCTTGGTTTTCATTGGCAGACATGTCGAATTGCAGACGACGAGAGACCTTTGACTTGGGATTCTGCGGGACGTAATCTGGGTTGCGGATTAGGCAGCCTGACAGTTCTGGGATCCAAGCTAGACTCGGGTCTCCTATACTAACTAAGGAACAACACACAGCTCAGAGATTGATCTTTTCGAAAGACACAACCCCCCTATGCATGGACTAAACTACATACATGGGACTTCCTAAAATGCATGACCTGAATGCTGACGCACAAGGAGACTCACCGGGGGCACGAGTTTGCATGACCTAACTTTACATAAACCTAAGGACAACTTGATCACCATAGAGGACCGAATAAAGCCTAGTATAGCGAATCAGGACTGAATAGGGAATCACGTGTCAGTGTTTCTCAATTGGGATGGGCCCCATCCATAGGCCGACCATTTTAAGGAGAATCCGTAACTTGAAAAATTTATCAGTCCAACTCGAGCCATACCGACTATTATGCGGACTAGGATAATGGTCAACAGGACTGACAGTCTACTCTTTCTATATGTTTTTTTTATTATATTTACCAGGAAAGTGGGTATTGTAAAGGATTGGATAAAACCATCTACAGGCGAGTTGCAGTCAACTTATGGACTTAATTATCAAATCCAATATGGTTGGGCCTAACCACGGGCTGGCCATAAAATTCAGATGGACGTGGTAATTAACTCAATAAATAAACTTACTCAAACCTGGTGATTATTACACAACCTAGAACTTTACTCACTAACTTTGTTTTGACTTTAATCAGATTTCATGGACCTTCATTAAGAGAATATCGTAAAGGGACCATGTAGAATCATCCAAGGCGAGTTGAGTTTACTTTATAGACTAAGATAATCAACCTTATGGATAAATAAGCCCAACAACTAGGTCATCCATAATTTTTGAGGTTAATTAACCTAGTTGTTAACATGACTCTTCTCAGCCCATTGACCACTATATGGACTAGATTAACATCCCTAAACTTAGGTCGACTCTTTACAACAAAAGAAAACACATAGCACTTTGTATACATATGAACAAGGGGTAACCTAACCAAGGCTCTATGTACAAAACAGGGGTTATTGCTAGATAGGCTTATCGGCTCATATACTCGCCCTGGTGCATTCTCATTGTAAAGGCAACTTGAATGTATGGGGTGTTCCTCTTCGTGGCTCGTATGGAGACCTCGAAGAGTGATGCATGAGTGGATGTGGTGACTAATGCTCCTCCCGTGTAAAGGCACCAACGGAGTATAGCCGGTCCTGTATCCCATGGGTATTTTTAATAGTTTGAAGGAAAACCTAAATCGCCGCTTTAAGTGCAACCCAGCCCACATGCGTGGCCGAGAGGTAGCCCGATGCAAATGCATTTATGCATAAGAATATCCTAATACTATAAAGTAAGAATTTTTTTTCTTTCCCAAATTTTTAAAGCACACTAAACGTTTTTCATGTCTTACCCACTTTTAAAACTCCCCGGTGGAGCCGCCAACAATCCTGTGGACATTTTTCCTCGCCGTTTAGGCTTCCGAATGTCCATGTTGGATTGGGGTGTGATTCGGTGATTTGTGCTGAGGTTTGAACCTTTGAAAAAAGACCCTTTAAGGGATTTTAATTACACATTTCAGGAATAATATTTGTAAACTCACTTTCCCTTCACTTGTGCGTTTTAGGAGTCGTTGGAATTAAACCTTTAAGAGCGAACATCTGTAGGAACACCCCGGAAAATTCCCGTTCGGGGAAATGTTTTCTCGGATGCGCTACATTTGTGATCGGGAGCCGACTAAGGTTTCTTAATCCTTAAATAAGGATATTTTTATTTTTCAAAATTTGTTTTCGAGGTGATGAAACTTTATTTATTTACAAATCCGTTTTTTATTATTTAAATTATCAGCAATTACACAAATTAATTTAACAATAATTTAATCCCGGCCCACTTAGTAAATCCAGGCCCAAAAGAGAACCAGTGGGCCACTAGAATCAGCTAAAACCCGCCTACGTTTTAGCGGATTCCAGGCTGGGCCACTGATCTCTTCTGCCCTAACGGAAATTGGGTTGAAAATGATAAAATCCGCCTAGGTTTTATCATTTTCTGGCCCATTTCTCTCGGGACCCTCCTTGGATAAATGTTGGACATGAATTAAATTATTTTCTTAAATTAATTTTGTGTAAGAAATCGAATACTTTAAATAATTAAACGAGTTTATAAAATTGTAAAAGAGTCGCCAGCCGATTTAAGGAAATCGACAAACCATAAAATAAGAAAAAGAAAGACTCCGGTCTACGAACCCGATTTCTAGATTCGGGGGTAAGCTTACGAATTCGAGAGTTATAAGAACTCTCGAATCCGCCTGTTATAAAACGGACTCTACTAAAATCAACACTGAAAAGAAAGAGAGCGGGGAGAAGTTTGATTAATTTCGCGGAATTGTTATTCGAATCATGCAATATAAAACAATGCGGTTTTATTTTACAAAATATGTACAAGCACGGAATTAAAGAAGGAATTACATGATTAATTACAATAATGAAAATAAAGAAATCGAACCTTGCCTAAGATGTAGCGATGACGACTTTGATCCCTTGAGTTGCCCCTTGACTTGAAGCCCAGATGAGAAAATGTGGATGGTTTAGGAAAAGTGGTGTATGGATGATTGTATGGTTGTGAAGAATATGATTTGAGAAAGGGATTATGGGAGAAACAGTAGTATAATATGGATGTGGTGTGGGAAGGTGATTTTGTGATGGAGGATGATGGAAGTATAATATGGAGATAATAGGAGGATAGAATAATGATAGGAGATGAGGAGAATTTGAGAGAGTATAATATGGTGGAAGAGTAGAGTAAGTGTATTAGATGATGATTGTTGGTTGTGAGAGTTGTTGATGAGAGTTGATGAAATGGGAGGAGAGTAAGTGTATTAGATGGTAGTTGTTGATGAAATGAAGGTGGAATGGAAGGGGTATTTATAGGTGAAGGGTAAAGAGTTTTGGAGGGAATCCGTGGGGAGCATACCCCACAAATCAAGCCATTGAAGACCAAAACCTAGGCGGGTTTTGGGTGGTCAAGGGCAAAGTCAAATCACGTGGGCAAAAATTAGGGGATTGCATGCATGCAACGATTTTTTGGCGCCAGATTCATCAAAGCCTAGGCGGGCTTTGATAATTCCATCACACGGATCGTTGACATGGCACAAAACGACGTCGCGTTCAACTTCGCTCAAACCGTAGGCGGGGTTTGATTATTTTCTTGGCCGGATCAAACCCTAGGCGGGTTTTATTTGCTCTGGGCCCGGGCGCGCGGCTGGGCCGCTTCCTGTGTGGGCTGGTGAATAAAAAAATAAAACCCCTTTGGGTTTTAATTATTCCTGGCTTGATTTATTTTCTTTGGGCTCGGTTTATTGATCTTTTTGGGCCCGTTGACCCGCTTCACTTGCCCATCCGTCTTATATATATTTTTTGATGAGTCGGGTTTATACCGGTACAAATTCCGGTGTCTACAACATCCACTTGTTCTAGAATCTTCTAAATTTAATCCAATTTTCTCATTTAAATGTTAGGCTCGGAAGAAAGTAATTTATGCAAGTATTATTTAGAAATACATAAAGAAAAGCCCTTAAAGTTGCATCGGCATGTTGTAAAACCATGTTTTACCATAGTTTATACAACCTAATGTACTTTTAGTTCGAAATGGGAGTCGCCACCCGACTTTTTAATTGAAAAGCCAAGACAAACCAAAGAGAAAATAAAGAAAGACTCCGCCTACGAAACCCAAGAGTGGATTCGAGGGTAAGGCTACGAACTCGAAAAGTAGGAACTTTAAGAGTTCGCCTCTCACAAAAGGAAAGACTCTACTAAAAGTTTCAAGTGTTCTTTTATAAGATTTGGAAAGGAGAATAACTAGGAACTTTATAGAATTATTTCATAAGAACATATAATATGAATTATAAGAAAAGAAAGTACAACATTTACAGATTATTTACAAGAAAACAAAATAAACCTTAAAGCTTACATTGTGCTAACTTGAAGAAGAGGCCTTACTTTGCCTTTTTCCTTGAAGATGCTCCTCTTAGTACCACTTGATGCTACTCCTCACAAGTGTCAAAAATGAACCAAAAGAGATGAAGGAAAAGTGGTGAAGAATAGGATAGGAAAATGGTTCTTTTGTGGCTTTTATGGGTTTAGAATAGGGTTTTTTTTTTTGTAGGGTTTTGGAAAATGGCTTAAAAAAGGGGATTATAAAGATATGAAAGTGATGATAAGATTGTAAGAAAGATTGATGGAATAATGATATGAGAATAGAGATAATAAGAAAGATTAGAGAGAATATAAGAAAGAGAGGGGTGAACGAGAGTAGAAGGATGGATTGAGTGAGAGAGAAAGGATGGTTTGATGAGTGAATTGGTGTGTGTTTAGCTTTGAGAGGAGTAGGGTATTTATAGGAGAATGAGAGGTAGTAGAATACATGCATGTAATCACATACATCCATCTTCGTCCATGGGCAGTCAAGGCACAATTCACTAGGCAATAGGGGGTGAATTTGGGATGGACGGTGGCACGAGGTTAATTGACCTCTTGCGGTCGGTGGTCAAGGCCGACCGACCACCAGCACGTGGGGGAGGAACCTTGAACCGTATGGGGATCAGTTCACTTTTGGTTCATCTCTATCGGACCATTCCCGAGCCTTCTAAGGGGCTTCGGAACATCGGCAAGAATAAACAGTAGGCGGTGAAGGTGTTCAAAGGCTAGAAATGCGCGTGCCTTCACGCTTTCAATCATAACTCCTTCAATACAACTCCGATGGATTTGAAATTTTGGGAGCTTAATGTACACACCAAGAGATTTCCATCGATATCTTATGGGCCTAAAATGGAGTCCGGATGAAGAAGTTATGGGCATTGGAAGTCGGCAGAAAAAACTGTCTGGATGTCGTGCCTGCGAAAACCATTGTAGCGCCCGCGACCATGACCTGCTTGATTGTTGCTGCTGCGCCAATCACCCGGTAATGGCCGCGACACGCCTTGTACCGCCCGCGACCCCAGTAGCGCCCGCGACTTCTGGCGTAGCACCCACAATGCGTCTGAACGCTGCTTGGCTTCAACCTTTTGGAGGGGACGCTGGCAGCGCCTCCCCCCCTTTTCGCACAGCACACGTGTCTCTTCCCCCTTTTTATTGTTTTCTTTCCTCTTTCCTTTATATACTTGCTCCCCTTCCATTAGAGATAGTGGAATGAAGGTTTTAGGTTAGACACCAAAATTCCTCTCACTTGGAGAGTTTGTAATTGTGGGTTTTTAAACCCTAATTAATGAAAGCTAATCCTTTGAGTGGAAATTGCTTGGTGATTTCTCTTCTTTATGAGTGGGTGTTCTATCTCTACTCTTTGTGAGATTTCTTGGGTGTTTCAACACTATTTGCTTGTGGAAGGTCCTTGTGCTAGAGATTGAACATCTTAGTTCAATTGGGTGAGATTTCTCTCTTTAGAATTGTCCATATCTTTTAATTTCATGTTTATCTCCATTAATCCAAAACCCAAAAAAAATTGGTTTGTAGTGTTTATGAGTTCTATGGGTGGATTTCCATTATCCACATGATTTTATATAGACCCTAGGTCCCGACCCTCTCCATTTGGTATCAAAGCTAGGCATAAAATTCATAGTTTGTAGGAGATTTCTTGTTTGTGTCCGGAATTGATCTTGTTGTTGTTTGGTGGTGATTTTTTGTGTTCTTGGTGTGTTGTATGCAAATATTGGTGTTCCTCATCCCTTGTGCCTCCAAGTGTGTTGGAGAATCTTGTATTGCATTGTGTTTATTGATTTTGATGCATATGGGAGCTTTGAGGTGATGTTGGAAAATAATGCACGGAAGGTGTTCGATGAAATGTCCAAATGAGATGAAGTTGGAAAAAGTCCACGGAAGGTGTTCAATTAGGTGATTGATTGGATTTTCTTGAGTTGGTGGTTGTGTTAATGGTTGTTTTGTTGGTGGATATTGTTGGTGGTGGTTGTTTCCCCATCCGGGTGTGTTCTTCTTGGTGCATTCCCCTTGCTGGTTTCACCCCATTTTCCCAACAAAATTAGGCTCGCAAAAACCCCCTCAAAATTTCCTAGCTACAAAGAACCCAAACCTCCAACCACTCAAATTATGCATCCCACAAGAAAACCAAGCTCCACAAATGGCCTCCAAGTACTATGCTTCGGACAAACATGATGCTCCTCTTTTTCCGAAACCCAAACCCAAACCAACCTTCGAGGAGACTCTTCAACGTATTAAAGAGAAGATTCAAGAAGTGCAACGTCGAATGGATGATATACCTCGTGCTACGACCCCTACACAACTAGAGTCCTTGAAAAGGGATCGTGGTATTTCAACTTGGGCTCCTAGATCCCACCATAGTGGTTTTTCGCGGTATTTTGATGATTATCGACATGGTGGTTCTCAAGGCAGGAGAATGGAAGAGAAGGTTACTTCATAGCCTTCTAGGAAGGGAAGTGCTAACTCGTGGAGTAAGGTTTCATCCAAGGGAAGTCAAACTTCTAAGCTACCCAAACCATCTTCCCGAGCTCATAAGGAAAGTGCGGAATATATTCGAAAGCTCAAGGGTAGAAAATGCTTCACACGTCAGGTTTATGGCCACTACCAAGCCCAATGCGCCATGAAGATGGTTGAAAGTTCCAAAGCAAAAGAGGTAGCCACACCGGAGGCTCCAAAGACTAGTGTTGAGGTTCGCGCGCAAGAAGGGGAGAGTTCAACTCCTTGGCGATCCTTTATCATGACCAAGGATTCTCGGGATAACTCTCAACAGGAGAATATCTTCCGAACTCGGTTCACCATTGGCGAGAAGGCGTGCAAAGTCATCATCGACGGTGGGAGTTGCACCAACTTGACCTCTACCTACATGGTTGAGAAACTACAATTGTCGGTCTTGACTCATCCTCAACCATATAGCTTGAAAGGACTAAAAGATGGCAGCGACTTCAAGGTAACCTAACAAGTCTTGGTCTCTTTCTCCGCTGGTTCTTATGAAGATAATGTTCTTTGTGATGTTGTCCCCATGGATGCTTGTCATTTACTACTTGGTAGACCTTGACAATTTGATCGGCATGCTATCCACGACGGTCGGAAGAACACTTAAACTATTCATATGGGAGAAGAGAAACTCAAACTCCTTCCTTTACCTCCTTTCGAAACCGATACACCACAAACCCGGGTGGGAAGAGTTAGTCGAGTGGTTTGTAAGACCACAGTTTTATCGTTCTTCCACAGGGAGCTAGGGGCCTTAGCTGCAACTAGTTGACTCTAGGTATGGTTTACGATCATGAAAGGATGATAGAATTTAGGGTAAAAACAGCACAAACACACTATGTTCAGTCAAAAAGGTGAAACAATGGGTGCCGGGAGACTTTCGGGATGCAAACGGGGATGAGGAAATGGGTTTCGCAACAAGAGAGTAACTAGAAGGGGAAATCAAATGGTAATTCCGTTAGAAAAATACCCACCGGGCTTCCTCTTTCAAGGATAGTCCGGATTAACTTCCCAAAATCCATCGACAGACCCGGGAAAGTTAATAGAACGGAATTTCCTAGTTAGTTTCTAATCGCTTTCGCGAACTAGAATACTAACTATCCTAATTCCTACCTTCCAACAAGCGTTGGATGTATTCGGGATGCTTTCGCACCCAAATACATCCCACTTGAGGGAAGGATAGGGTTAGGAAGTTGATTTCCTAACTAGTTGCTCACTAATATTGCTAACCCAAACCTAATCACCCATTCACACCCTTAATATCTCCCTAACCCATTAAGGTTCTAGCCACTAAACATCCTAACTATCATGATAATAACATCAACAACTTCATTCATGCTTAAAAGAGTAAACAAGATGACAATAAACATTCAACAAGATCAACAATACCAACAATAACAAAAACAGAGATTAATAAATAAGCAATAAATTAGAGAGAGAAAAGTTAAGAAATGCTCATTGATTGTGATGACAAGGGAAAAAACTTCAGAATAATAAAGCTCCAATGCTCCAAAGTTGAGAAAAATCTTCAAAGTTCCAATAAAAATCAAGAGAATCCAATACAAGAACCAATAATCTCAGCAAAGATCTTCCTTAATCACTCTAATCTAAGGCTTAAAATGTGATAAAGTGTCCTAAAGTATCATAAAAGATAGATAAAAGCTGTTGTCTCGATATTTTGCTAAAATGACCTAAATACATTAAATAGTAATCAAGGTTGTTACTCAAAACTCATCATTTTACACATCAAACAAAACTGTCCCGCAGGGGACCGTGGGCACGGTCAAAGTGGCCATGGTCACGGTCCTGTGTAAGGCAGGCGATTCTTCTCTTCGCTTCGCATCACCGTGGGCACGGTCCCCATGTATCGTGGGCACGGTCTAGGCGATCAGGGCTGACAACTTTTCGCTCCTTCGCACCGCCGTTAGCTCACGGGAGACCGCCACGGCGTCTGTTCGCCACTTCTTCCTTAGGTAGGGTAGAGATCTCACCGTGGCTCAGAGCGACCGTGACCACGGTCTATCTCGTGGCAAGGTCTCTTCACGAGGCCATGGCATCAATTCGTGGCGCGGCTCTCTCGACCACAGTTTTCTTCAGGGCGCTCTTCAACCGTTGCTTCCGCTTCCGCTGCCTTTCGACATGACCGGTCCTTCTAATACGCTTCCTTTGACACGACCAGGGCTCGGGGAATCTTAGGGAATCTCGGGATTCCCAAGATTGGTGCAAAATTGGCCCATTTAGAATCGTTTTGAGTAAAAACTTCGGGAACTACAAAAGTAACCAAAACGCATTAAAAGTTAATAAAACAAGCTACGAAACAAGTCAAAAGCTTAAGGACTTAGGTGGTATTTAGACACGAAATCGGGTCTAAACACCCCCCACACCTAATCCTTTGCTCGTCCCGAGCAAAACAAAACAAAAACTAACTAACTAACAAAAACTCATCTGTTGTGGGAGAGAAACGGGTGCATTTAGCGTATGCACCAAGCTCTTTGAACCCCTCGGTAGCCCGGATGGACGAGGTGGACTCGTGAGGGTTTGTAGCGGCTGTACCCACAAAAGCCAAAGAAAAAGGAGAGAGGGAAAGTGAAAACAAAACCGAAGAAAACAAAAAGGAATGAAAAGCAAAAGCTTTGATTCACAAGATCTCGCAATCCAAACTAAGAAAACGTGATTAAACCTCCCAAAGTAACCGTTAGGAGCATCACACAGACACCGAACTCGGAAAAAGGTCGATCTTAAAGATTTCCAACTCCCTACACCTTGTAACAAGCGAAACCCCACAGCAAAAGCACAACGAGGGTTTAACGGGAACCAAAAGACTTTAAAAACTCGCGTCCGAATTTGAAAGCAATGAAACAACTGAGACGAGTGTTGCCCTCCCTCGCATTTGGTCGCCTTTGGCTTGGTGAGGGCCGTAGGTGATGCAAGGGGAGACCCCACTCTTTTTAGAAGCAAAACTTTTCTTTTCTTTCTTTTTTTTTTTGTTTTTGTTTTTAAAAGTCGGTATTAGCCTTACTTTTGGGAATTGGACAGCTCATATAAGGGGTATACCCTCCCAACACAGTCTTTTCCATACGCCTCTCCGTCTCAAGCGATATAGGAGGAGGGTTAAGGGGTATCAAGTGCCGTACCACGAATACCGGGCCCGTGTAGGTTGGCTAAGTGTATGGTGGTTAATGTCTTCAGCAACACGCTCCACTTATTCAGGTTATTATATCTTATGAAAGCTTTCTTCTTTCTTTTTCCTTTTCCTTTTTCTTCTTTTCTTTTTGCACTTCTTGCTTTTGCTAAACGAGAAACAAAACAGACTCAAACACAAGCCCCTAGAATCTCCGGGTTCCCAACAAAACGAGAAAAGAAACGGGAGTTTCACGAGATACTTAATGAAGGGAGTCTATTAAGGGTAAGTCTCGACTAGAACCCGAGTTAGGGTCGAAAATGCTCCAACCGATTACTTTTAGAAAGAAGTTTAAGAACGGCTTCTCAACTTGGAAAACGAGATCCAGGAAACAAAGCAAAACAAAAACAAAACAAAAAGAAAAACGAAAAGGTTTTCACTCCCTTTTTTCTCCTTTTTCACACAAACAAATTTTACATTTTTAAGCAAAAACTAGGGAAACAAAGAACAAAACGACTAGGTGATCTACCCTTGAAACAGAATATCTCCCCCCCCCCCCCCTCACACTTAAAACTCCACAATGTCCTCATTGTGGGTAGGTGTCAAATGAAAAGGGTAGAGAACCTACAAAACACAAACAAACTAAAACAACTAGCAGGTAGAAATGGTGGCGACCCGAGCCCACATGGCTCCAACAGCAATAGATATCCCAACACAGACACTCAAAGGGGTTCGCCACCCAAAAGAAAACCAAGCATGCGACGGATCATGATAAGAATTCACATAAAAAGAGTAAGGTGGAAAGATATTACCTCAAGCTCTTCATAAGCGTTAAAAATAGCGATCCGAAGTCGTCATTCAAGAGAGTCAGAACAATGTTAGAGTAAAAGGCGACTTTAGAACTATGGAATTCGCATGCGAGACCAAAAGTAAAAGAAAAGAAAAACTAACTTACAAGATTATAAAAAGAAATTGAAAAGATGAAAAACAAAAATATTATCAATATATACATTGCCAATGACTTACCTTATCCCCGAATCTCACTCATTGAGGCGGGAAAAAAGGGTGAAACTCGATACAGACTAACCAAACAACTAATTCATTGCATTCATCACAAAAACATTCGGTTACATTCCATCAATGCCCAAAATACAAACGAAAAATGCTTAAACAATAGTCCAACCACAAAAACAACCGACAAACAACCATCAAACAACCCGACTATACATGAAAGACAAGCAAGACAAGGAAAAACCCGAGCATCCTATCCGAACAACCCCCAAAATATGCTAGCTCATGCCAAAAGAAACCGAGAGATCATCAATCCCAAACCACCAGACATCGCATCCAAAACCCCGAAGAAGCACTCCCCCACACTTATACTTCACAAAATAAAGTAAATAAGAACAATGATAAAGGTCGGGTGGGGGGTGGAGTGCTTACAAACGGTCCTCAAGCGGATCTTCCCGGCGGAGAACGGGGTTGGAGTTGCGACTGGATGCTAGCCAGCGTCTCCAGTTGGATCTCGATCATTCCTTGCAAGTTTTCGATCAAGAGCTGCTGGTTTTGGATGAGCTCCCGTTGGACTTGAAACTCATCATGAAGCTCCTGGAGTAGCTCGCTGATACGCTCAAGAGCGGCGTCCCGTTATTGATTCGGCTCGGCGTCATCCCCTTGCGCTTGTTCACCCCCTTCTTCTTCTTCCTCATCCTCTTCTTCTCCTTCACCTTCCTCCGCTCGATCCCCGGGACCACCCAACACAAATCGATCCCCAAAAGTTTGGCGACACGACCAATTAAGTTGGTCGGAGACATCTAGACGTTGTTCGGCATTGTCGTCGCCCAAATGAATCACGACGCTATGGGGTTCGTTCCCGTGACGGTATAGTGTTCGCGTCTTGTGTTTTTCCAAGAATTCCTTCTTTTGTAGGCGAACACCGTCGATAGGATCGGGGAAATAGCGGGGGGTCCACCTGCTTAAATAGGACTCGAACCCTTGCTTCCGTAGGAAATGGGTGATGATGTGACCCATACCAATAGTCATGTTCCAGGTTTCGAGGCTTATTTCCTGAAGGCAATGGAGGATGCACGAGCCAGTGTTGACCCGGCGACCATTGATCACTTTATAGAGGACGAAGAGGTCATCTTTCCAGATGCTTGAACGCCCGGCGTCACGACCAAAAACAGAGTTCGAAATGATACGGTGGAAGATGCGGACGCTCAGATTACAGAAATCTCTGGCCTTAGAGTTGCTTGGGCAATAATACTTCGCCCGTTGCGATCGAATCCTCGGGTAACGTCTCCTCCAGCAAGTGAGTGCTTGCATAGCTTCTTGTTCATTGAACTTGACGCACTCGCCGAGGGGATGCCGTCCTCGGGAAGGCCTAGAGCGTTGCATAAGCCTTTGAGTGTACATTTGACCTCCTTTTTGTTCACGATGTATGAAAAAGAGGTGTTGGACGTGCCGTCTTCCTTTACCACCAAAGAGCTAAGGAATTCGAGCACCAGTTGCTCGATGATTGGTTCGTTGATTGTGGCGAAGACCTCCCATCCCATGACTTTTATAAAAAGGTCCATGCTCGGCTTACAAAAGACATCCTTTGCCGTCTCCTCATGATAGAGATCCGGAGCACAAATTTTCCGCTTCTTGAGCCGCTCATGCCGTGCCTTGTGCATATCGTCCCGAAAATTAACCTTAATTTTCGGGTCGCATTGAATAATCGAGGCGGTTGACCCTTGTACCGGGTTTTGTCCAGCTCAGCAGAGGTGGATGGGGCGGGTGTCGATTCCGGCTTGGTTTGGGCACGTTTTGCTCTACCCATTGAATAGCCACTAAAAATCACAACCACCACAACAACGAAACACAACACAAGCACTACCCAGAAATCCCGAGCAACCACGAATTCATGATCAACCACAAAATTCAACCCAAAAGTTCACCAATAATACTCCCAAACTCAGCAATATCAACCAAAAATTCAACCCCAATTCAACCTACTCGTCCAACCAAACCCAGCAAGCAATTTGCACAATATTCAATCCAAATAAACAAGAAATCGAGTGTTTAAGCACCAATAAATCAAGGAATACCTGGATCGAAGTGTTGGGGAAGGTGGAGAATGATTTTCGAACCCCACTAGTGCAAAAACTCAGAATTTTGCTTGAAGAAGCCCCGAAAATGGCGAACACAACAACGTGGTGCAGCTAGGGCACGATTTGCAGGAGAGATTTGAGAGAAATGGAGGAATTTGGTGATGGGTTTGTCAAATCTTGGCAAGGAATCGGTGTTTTAGGGTTTTAGGTGGGTTTTCGAAGGTGAGGGAATGAAGGGAATTGAAAGAGAAATGAGGGAAAATGATGTTGAACCCCCGAAAATAGTCGCAGTTTTCGACAGATCGTGGCCACGGTCCATTTGACCGTGGGCACGGTGTGGTTCGGACTGGGTAAAAAGAGGGGAAAATTTTCAGGGTGGAGACCGTGGCTACGGTGAACACACCGTGGTCACGGTCCACTTCGGGGCCAAATTTTTCCAAGAATCAGCTGCAACGAGACCGTGGCTGCGGTGAAAGTCGCCGTGGTGACGGTCTACTTCGGTCTTATAAAACAAGGAGTAGCTTGTGTATTCTGACCGTGGTCACGGTCCAGGTGACCGTGGTCACGGTCCAGGTGACCGTGGGCACAGTCCCATTCGGTCAATCCTCAGCACCTACAAGGCTCAAGACTTGGAGAAAAATGTTAAGTCCTAAAATCTACCCTCTTGTCATCCACTCCCTTTTCTCTTTTCGCTCAATTATCATTCAAGGACACTCTCCTAACACTCGAAAACACTTTCAAATCCCGACCCTCATAGAACCACTCTCAATTTTTTTCTTCTTTTCCAATCTTTTCTGATTTTTTCTAATTTTTTTTTCTCAATTTTTTTTTCTAATATAAAACAAAGGAAAAAGATAAACACTAAAACAAGGGGAATAAAAATGAAAGAACTAAAAATTGAAAGAAAACACTAAAAGAGGGGGAAGTAGTTCATACCTCTCCCGGGTGCTTGTTTTGTAGGTCCTAGCTCGACCTATCCCGATGCTTTTCAATATTCAAAGTCCGCGAGGTATGCCACAATTGTCCCGACATATTCCTCGCCCATGATGTATGGTTTGAGTTTCGATGAGTTTGCTTTGAAACAATTTCCTTGTGCATCTTTCAATTCGACCACTCTGGCGGGAAGAATTCTCACAATTTCAAATGGCCTGGACCATCTTGATCTCAATTTCCCAGAGAATAACTTCAGCCTTGAGTTGAAGATGAGAACCCTATCGCCTACCACAAACTCACGTCGGTTGAACCTCTTGTCATGCCATGCTTTCGTTCTCTCATTGTAGATCTTGTTGTTCTCATATGCATGACGCCTCAACTCCTCAAGTTCTTCCAATTGAAATAACCAACTACCTCCGGCCGCCTTGAGATCGAAATTAAACTTTTTGATTGCCCACATGGTTTTGTGCTCAAGTTCTACGGGGAAGTGACACGCCTTCCAATAGACAAGACGGTAAGGGGTAGTACCGATCGGTGTCTTGAAAGCGGTGCGGTATGCCCACAAGACTTCATCTAATTTTTCTACCCAATCTTTCCTTGAAGAGCTAACCGTCTTCTCTAAGATCTCCTTGATGGCACGGTTTGAGATTTCCACTTGACCTTGTGTTTGTGGATGGTAAGGGGGTCCCTTCTTATGCTTAATGTCGTACTTCGCCAATAGAGACTCGAATCTCTTTTCAATGAAATGGGAACCGTTGTCACTAATGATGACCCGTGGAATGCCAAATCTTGGGAATAGGGTCTTTTTCAAGAATTTCGAAACGGACTTCCCATCGCATCTTACACATGGTATGGCTTCGACCCACTTTGTGACATAGTCCACCGCCACTAGGATGTATTGGAAACCCATTGACGACGGGAAAGGACCCATGAAGTCCAATCCCCACACATTGAAGGCTTCCACCTCAAGAATATAGTTCAATGGTACTTCATTCATCCGGAAGATGTTACCGGATCTTTGACTCCTAACACATTGCTTGACATGCAAGTGGGCGTCACGAAAAAGTGTCAGCCACCAATAGCCGGTTTGCAAAACCCTCGCCGCCGTCTTTTGGGGGCCACCGTGACCTCCCACCGGAAATTCGTGACAACGGGCCAAAACAGATTGCACTTCACTCTCGGGAATACATTGTCGATACATCCCGTCATTGCAAAGACGGAAAAGGAAAGGGTCATCCCAAAAGTAATGCTTCATGTCGTGGAGGAATTTTTTCTTTTGATGATGGTTCAAGTGTTGAGGGATCACTTCGCTCGCCAAATAATTCACAATATCCGCATACCAAGGATGAGAATTGATAGCCAAGAGTCGCTCATCCGGGAAAGCATCTACAATCGGTTGGGTGTCTTCCAAGTCGACAAGAATCCTCGAGAGGTGATCGGCTACGACCTTCTTCGTACCCGCCTTGTCGCGGATTTCCAAATCAAATTCTTCCATAAGCAAGACCCACTGTATAAGTCTTAGTTTTGTCTCCTTCTTTCTCATCAAGTATTTGATAGCGGCATGATCCGTGTAGACTACCACCTTAGAGAACATGAGGTATTGCCAGAATTTGTTGAGCACAAAATCGATCGCTAAAAGCTTCTTTTCCGTGGTAGTGTAGTTCCTTTGGGCGCTATCAAGCGCATGGCTTGCGTAATAGATGACCCTTGGCTTCTTGTCTATTGTTTGGGTCAAACACGCTCCCACGGCGAAGTCGCTCGCGTCGGCCATAATCTCGAAGGGTAGCGTCCAATCCGGAGGTCAATCACGAGCGAAATCAAAGCTTGCTTCAACCTATAAAATGACTCAAGGCACTCATCAGTGAAAATGAAAGGTGCATCTTTGCACAAGAGATCAGTTAGAGGTCGAGCAATTTTTAAAAGATCCTTGACGAACCGATGATAAAAGCCGGCATGGCCAAGGAAACTGCGCACCCCCTTAACGGAAACTGGGGGTGGTAGGTGCTCTATAACCTCAACTTTAGCCCTGTCCACTTCGATGCCCTTAGAAGAGATTAAGTGACCCAGAACGATACCTTGTTCCACCATGAAGTGGCATTTCTCCCAATTCAGAACTAGATCCACTTCCTCACAACGAGTTAACACTTTCCCCAGATTTAGCAAACAATCATCGAAAGAATTACCGTACACAGAAAAATCATCCATAAAGACTTCCATTCATTTTTCAATGAAATCGCTAAAAATAGCCATCATACAACGTTGAAAAGTCCCAGGGGCATTACATAAACCAAATGGCATGCGACGATAAGCAAATGTCCCGTATGGGCAAGTGAAGATGGTTTTTTCTTGATGTGAAGGGTGGATTGGAATTTGAACGAACCCCGAGTACCCATCCAAAAAGCAAAAATGCGAATGAACCGCCAACCATTCTAACATCTGGTCAATAAAGGGAACGGGGAAATGGTCCTTCTTTGTTACTTTGTTTAATTAGCGGTAATCGATACACATCCGCCAACCGGTGACGGTCCGGGTACTAACTAGTTCTTTCTTGTCATTTTCAATTACGGTTATTCCACCCTTCTTAGGTACACACTGAACCGGGCTTACCCATTCGCTATTTGCGATGGGGAAGATGATCCCACCAGCTAGCAACTTTACTACTTCCTTTTTAACCACTTCATGCATGTTGGGATTTAAACGACGTTGGGGTTGCCTAGTAGGCTTGGCATCTTCTAGCAAGTCAATCGAATGCATGCATATGGAAGGGGATAAACCTTTCAAGTCTTCTTTTTTATAACCTAATGCACCCCTATGTTTTCTAAGCAAATCAAGCAACTTGGACAATTCAAAATCATTCAAATTCGCATTCACAATGCCAGGATAAGAGTTCTCATCATCCAAGAAAGCATATTGGAGGGAAGGGGGTAAAGCTTTAAGCTCTAGAGGAGTAGAAGATTGAATTTGAGAGGAAGACATACCTTTGTAGATCGCATCTTGAATCTTACGAAGGACCTTTCAATGACCCCTCAATTTGAAAAATAATGCTTTCATTCCCGACATTCAACGACATGCTTCCATTCTTCACATCGATAATTGCTCCCGCCGTAGCAAGGAACGGCCTTCCCAAAATAATAGGGATGTTGTTGTCTTCCTTTATCTTCAAGATCACAAAATCACAAGGAATCAAAAACCGCCCCACTTGGACCGAGATGTCTTCCAATATTCCCAAAGGTCTTCGCACAGAACGATCGGCCAATTGGAGGTTAATTGTTGTAGGAGCTAGATCGTCGAGATTCAACTTCTTACAAATCGAATAAGGTGTGACGCTTACACTTGATCCTAGATCACAAAGGGCACGACCAATCCACATATCACCAATGGTGCATGGAATAGAAAAACTTCCGGGGTCGGCTAACTTCTCCGATGATTTGTTATCGATAATTGCACTACAATCCGCTGTCAAATGGATCGTAGATTTCTCTTGAATCCTCCTCTTGCTCGTGAGAAGCTCCTTCTAATGCTTCTTGAAGGACGAGACTTCAGAAATGGCATCAAGAAATGGAATGTTCACTTGAACCTTCTTGAGCATCGCAATGAATTTTGAAAACTTTGCATCGGATTTTGGCTTTGCTAACCGATCGGGAAAAGGGACCGGCGGTAGCTTTGGCTTCTCAATAGTTTGGATTGGGTCTTCTTCCACCATCTTTCCTTTCCCTTTCCTTAACTTCTCCATCTCCTCTTTTTCTTTACTAGATTCTCCCAATTCATCCTCATATACTCCCTCAATTCCCTCACTCAAGACTAACTCACTTTCCCGCTTCTCCATCAAATCTTCCTCCTCCGAGACATCCACCACATCACCTTCTTTGTCACCCAAGACTTCTTCCCCCACCATCCTAGGGCCATCAATCTCCTTGCCACTCCTCAATGTAATAACATTAAGTTGTCCCTTCGGGTTAGGTTGGGGTTGGCTAGGCAAAGATTGGATAGGTTGAGATTGTTGTGCCAATTGAGCCAATAGTAACTCGAGGTTCTTAATGCGAGTTTGGTCTTTTTCTCGATCTAAGGCCATCTTTTCTTGAGATAAGGCTGTCTTTTCTTGAGATAAGGCCAACTTTTGAAGGGTTTGGTCAAGGGTTTCTTGTTGTGGTGGTTTAGGTGCTTGGGAGGTTTGACCTTGGTGAAGATTTTGGTGGTGGTTTTGGTGGTATTGGCGACGATTTTGATTTGGGAAACCGGGGGGTGGGTTTTGGTTTACTGGAGCTTGTTGGTTGTAGGCGTAATTCCCACGAGAACGAATGGGGGTTTGATTGGTATATGAGAGGTTGTTTTTGGGATAGATGGCTTGGACTTTCTCGATTTGATACTCTTCACATCGCTTCGAAGAATGTGGCCCTCCACAAAAATCACATACCAAGACTCGGTCATCCGGAATAAGTATAGGTACTTCTTGGGCCGCCTTTACTTACTTCGTGGTTTCCTCCAAAGCTGTCTTTTGTTGCATCTCAAGAACGACATTCATGAGAAATTTAATGGTAGGATTGCTTTCTAGAGGAGGACCATCTCTTGGACCACGGCCGCCTCCCCAATGAGGAGAGTTTTGAGATAGCTCGTGAAGAAATACGTTTGCTTCCTCCGCCGTCTTCTTGAGGAACATGCCCCCTGAGGCATGATCGATGGATTCTCGCAAAGAGCTACTGAACCCGGAATAAAAGTGATGCAATAATAACCAATCCTCAAGATTATGGTGTGGACACCTCCGTTGGAGACCTTTGAATCTCCCCCATGCTTGGAATAACGACTCATCGGGCTCTTGCTTAAAGCTCATGATGGCTTGCCTCAACCGACACGTCTCATCATTGGGGAAAAACCTTTGAAGAAAGTCGCGACTAAGGGCATCCCATGTTGAATAAGTTCCGGGCGGACACGTGTTAAACCATAATAGTGCTTTCCCTTTCAAAGTAAGAGGGAAAAACTTCAGGTTCATGTATTCGGCGGAAACTCCATTCATTTGTACGTAGTCGATGCGTTGTTTGAATCTTTTAATATGATCAATAGGATTTTCATGCTCTCCTCCATGGTACGGAGTGTTCTCAAATATCTCCAACAAATATGGCTTGAACTCGAACGATGCGTTCGGTGGCAATTCTAGTAATGTGATGGGGTCGCCTCCCGTACCCGACGATGGTAAGGAATATGATGCTAAGGTACGGGGTGGAACTTGCTCTCCTTCAGCCATTGGAATTTCGATCGTCTCTCGCTCCCTTTGTTGTCTTCTTCGTCTCGAGCCGGCGTTAGCTTGGCGAATAATACTCTCCGGATTCGGGTTCGGTGGAGTTATAGGAGTTTGGCCTTGTCGAGAGCGAGTCCGCATGCACAAAAGGAACAAACAGAAGAATCAAATTTCCAGTAACCAAGGATAACAAAATCTCTAGCAGTGAAATGATCTTAAACAACCTAAAGACAAAGAGCTAAGCTAGGTGCGCTGTCTCCAAGAACGGCGCCATTTTGTTAGTCGAGTGGTTTGTAAGACCACGGTTTTATCGTTCTTCCACAGGGAGCTAGGGGCCTTAGCTGCAACTAGTTGACTCTAGGTATGGTTTAGGATCATGAAAGGATAATAGAATTTAGGGTAAAAACAGCACAAACACACTATGTTCAGTCAAAAAGGTGAAACAATGGGTGTCGGGAGATTTTCAGGATGCAAACGGGGATGAGGAAATGGGTTTCGCAAAAAGAGAGTAACTAGAAGGGGAAATCAAATGGTAATTCCGTTAGAAAAATACCAACCGGGCTTCCTCTTTCAAGGATAGTCCGGGTTAACTTCCCAAAATCCATCGACAGACCCGGGAAAGTTAATAGAATGGAATTTCCTAGTTAGTTTCTATTCGCTTTCACGAACTAGAATACTAACTATCCTAATTCCTACCTTCCAACAAGCGTTGGATGTATTCAGGATGCTTTCGCACCCAAATACATTCCACTTGAGGGAAGGATAGGGTTAGGAAGTTGATTTCCTAACTAGTTACTCACTAATATTGCTAACCCAAACCTAATCACCCATTTACACCCTTAATATCTCCCTAACCCATTAAGGTTCTAGCCACTAAACATCCTAACTATCATGATAATAACATCAACAACTTCATTCATGCTTAAAAGAGTAAACAAGATGGCAATAAACATTCAACAAGATCAACAATACCAACAATAACAAAAACAGAGATTAATAAATAAGCAATAAATTAGAGAGAGAAAAGTTAAGAAATGCTCATTGATTGTGATGACAAGGGAGAAAACTTTAGAATAATACAATGCTCCAAAGTTGAGAAAAATCTTCAAACTTCCAATAAAAATCAAGAGAATCCAATACAAGAACCAATAATCTCAGCAAAGATCTTCCTTAATCACTCTAATCTAAGGCTTAAAATATGATAAAGTGTGCTAAAGTATCATAAAAGATAGATAAAAGCTACTGTCTCGATATTTTGCTAAAATGACCTAAATACATTAAATAGTAATCAAGGTTGTTACTCAAAACTCATCATTTTACACATCAGACAAAACTGTCCCGCAGGGGACCGTGGGCACGGTCAAGGTGACCGTGGTCACGGTCCTGCCTAAGGCAGGCGATTCTTCTCTTTGCTTCGCATCACCGTGGGCACAGTCCCCATGCACAGTGGGCACGGTCTAGAAGATCAGGGCTGACAACTTTTCGCTCCTTCGCACCGCCGTGGCTACGGTCATGGGAGATCGTGGCCACGGTCCTGTTCGGCCAGCTTCTTCCTTAGGCAGGGTAGAGATCTCACCAAGGCTACGGTCAGAGTGACCGTGACCACGGTCTATCTCGGGTGGCAAGGTCTCTTCCTGAGACCATGGCTTGGTCACACCGCGGCTACGGTCTCTCGCCACGATCTTTCTTGAGCGCTCTTCAGGCGCTTCAACCGTTGCTTCCGCTGCCTTTTGACATGACCGGTCCTTCTAATACGCTGCCTTTGTCACGACTAGGGCTCGGGGAATCTTAGGGAATCTCGGGATTCCCAAGATTGGTGTAAAATTGGCTCATTTAGAATCATTTTGAGTAAAAACTTTGGGAACTACAAAAGTAACCAAAACGCATTAAAAGTTATTAAAACAAGCTACGAAACAGAACAAAAGTTTAAGGATTTAGGCGGTATTTAGACACAAAATCGGGTCTAAACAGGAAGTGAGAAGAGACACCTCCAAAAGAATGAAACACTGGATGAGAGTGCTTCGAGTAAAGGAAAGCCACATCTGGCTTTACTTTTGCGAAAAAGCGACCTTATTGAGGTTGAGCGAACCTTCGCTCCACAGAAATTTCCAACCTCCCTCCCTTGTCCCTCACCCTTACCCAAAACTCCTACCGAGCTCCGTATAGAGTTCCCTAGTGTTGAGTCGTGCTCAATCGCTCCCGAGCCTTGCCATGGAGTTGAGTTGCATGAGTACACGTCCATGACTACTCACCCGAGTTCCATTATTTCCACATCGAGATTGAACGAGGAAAAGGTTGTCTCCATTAGCCTTGACCCCGAGCTCTCAAGTGACGAATTCCTTTTTGCTTTCAACAAGTTGATGAGTGCTAGGCGTGTTCGGGTCCTTCGCGATGTTGACTTGGCCCCTCCTTTCCGCCGGAATTGCTACATTTTTTAGAAGGACGGGTTGATGAGCGTCACTCTACTTCGACTGTTGAAGTACATACTTTTGGGTTTGCACGGGTATGCGGTTAATTTTGAACCCCCAAGAGTTGAGGGCAACTCTTTTCGAAGAAGGGGAGTACCGTATGGGGATCGGTTCACTTTTGGTTCGTCTCTATCGAACCATTCCCGAGCCTTCTAATGGGCTTCGGAATATCGGAAAGAATAAACACCAGGCGGTGAAGGCGTTCAAAGGCTAGAAATGCGCGTGCCTTCACATTTTCTATCATAACTCCTTAAATACAATCCGATGGACTTGAAATTTTTGGGGCTTAAAGTACACATCGAGAGCTTTCCATCGATATCTTATGGGCTTAAAACGGAGTCCGGATAAAGAAGTTATGCGCGTTTGAAGTCGGCAGAAAAAACTGCCAAGATGTCGCGCCCGCGAACATCATTGTAGCGCCCGCGACCATGCCCTGCTCGATTGTTGCTGCTGCGCCAATCACCCGGTAATGGTCGCGATACGCTTTGTAGTGCCCACGACCTCGGTAGCGCCCGCGATCTCTGGCGTGGCACCCACGACCCGTCTGAACGCTGCTTGGCTTCAACCTTCTGGAGGGGACGCTAGCAGAGCCTCCCCCCCCTTTTCGCACAGCACACGTGTCTCTTCCACCTTTTTATTGTTTTCTTCCCCCTATCCTTTATATACTTGTTCCCCCTCAATTAGAGATAGTGGAATGAAGGTTTTAGGTTAGACACCAAAATTCCTCTCACTTGGAAAGTTTGTAATTGTGGGTTTTTAAACCCTAATTAATGAAAGCTAATCCTTTGAGTGAAAATTGCTTGGTGATTTCTCTTCTTTGTGAGTTGGTGATCTATCTCTACTCTTTGTGATATTTCTTGGGTGTTTCAAGACTCTTTACTTGTGGAAGATCCTTGTGTTAGAGATTGAACATCTTAGTTCAATTGGGTGAGATTTCTCTCTTTAGAATTGTCCATATCTTTTAATTTCATGTTTATCTGCATTAATCCAAAAACCCAAAAAAAATTGGTTTGTAGTGTTTTTGAGTTGTATGGTTGGATTTCCATTATCCACATGATTTTCTATAGACCCTAGGTCCCGACCCTCTCCAAACCTCCTCTCGTCCATGCATCTTTTGACGGTGGGGGGATGAATGCATTTGCCTAAGGAATGGGTGTTTCACACTGGACGGTGAGATGTGTTTCCATTTGATTTTTGTGAGGTCTTTCTAAGATGTTTTTGTGAGGGTTCGAGCTTGTGACCTCGCGACATTGGATTGGCATGGCTCGCATGTCTTGCCTTTTACGTATACATGTTGCATGTGATTTTGCATGCAACATTAAAGCACATTTGTACGTGTAAAGTGCATGTATTTTAGCTTCTATCGTCCGACCTCTTCTTCTTTATTTGATTGCTTTTATATAATATATATATGCTATATAACTTGTGACAAAATCCGGTGTCTACAAAAACTTGTTTTTTTATTTGTTTTGAGATTAATTTTCTGAAATCCAAAATAAAACCCAGAAAAAGAAGAAATAAAAAGAAAGAAAGAAGTAAAGAGTCGCCAATTAATTTTATAAGAGAATTAATAAACTCGAAATTAAAGACTCCACAAACCACGAACCTTGAGATTCGGATCGGGGGTAAGGTTACGAATTCGAAAATAAAAATTCTCGAATTCGCCCGTTCAACAAGTGGACTCTACTGAACCAGTTAATTAAAGAAAAAATAAGAAAGGAGAAGAGAAGAGTAGAAATGAAGGATTAATTAATGTAATTCATCTTATTTAGTCACATGCAAATGCAATAATAAATACGATAAATAAATATACGATAAATAAAATAGAATTAAACATGAACGAGTCTTATTTACAAGCATTCAAATTTAATTAGGTCGAAGTTATTATTTAATCATGTTTCAAGACAATACAAGTGAAGACGTAGAGGGAGAGAGAGAGAAACTAAAATGCCAATTAGATGTATGCAAAAAAAGAGAGAGAGAGAGGGAGAGAAGAGAAAAAGAAATCACCAAGTGTCAATACGCCAGGGTGATTTCGGTGTAGGGAATGAAGTGGAAATGGGTAGGGTATTTATCGATGAAATGAGGGTTGGAAATTTAGGTCAAAGAAATGAGGGAAATTTCGCCAGGTTTGAGGGCTTTTCTAGGAGTCCAGCTGCTCGTGGCACGCATCCCTAGGCATGCAGAGGCGCCCCGGGTTGGGTAGAAACCGCCCCTAATATGCCCAAGCCTAGTCTACTTCTACACCTTGGGTCGCGTGCAGAATTGGAAAATGGGCTGCTTTTTGCTGGGTTTTTTTTTTCTCTCTTTTGCATTTCACCTTCATTGGCATTCTTCAAAAATAAAATTACATAATTATGAAACACTTATCGAGTGACTACAATTAGCCCCACTTTGATCGAGTATGAGTAAGACGAGGGTCAAAGTATTGCACAGTGTTTTTCGATCTTTCTCGATGTCGCTCAGTTTTTCCCGATGTCCTTCAGTCTTTCCCGATGTCGTTCAGCCATTCCCGATGTCGTTCAATCTTTCCCGATGTCGTTCAATCTTTCTCGACGTCGTTCAATATTTCCCGATGTCATTCACTCTTTCCCGATGTCGTTCAGTCTTTCCCGATTTCGTTCAGTCTTTCCCGATTACGTTCAGTCTTTCCCGATGTCGTTCAGTCTTTCCTGATGTTATTCAGTCTTTCCTGATGTTATTCAGTCTTTCCTGATGTCGTTCAGTCTTTCTCGATGTCGTTCACTCTTTCCTGATGTCAATGTAGGTGTTCAAGATGATGTAGGTTGAATTAAAATTATTTTCTGAGTTATATGGAGAATATATTCCAGTATTTTCTCTTGATAATAACCAATTTAAATTTTCATTTTTTGAAAGTACACCTCCTATTTTGGAGTATTAAAAAAAAAGTTTTAAATTTTCCTCATAATACTTTCCTGGTCAATGCATGCTAAACCGTCAAATGATTATTTATTTGTATTCAAGAATGGGTAGGTGGGAGGTTGAGGAGTTGGAGGATTGGTCTTTAAAAGGGGTGGCCTCTTCACTTTCATCCATACACCTCCATCAGCTCCATCCTCTCTTTCTCTCTTTAGGAAGGCCGAGCATCCACCCCAATGGATAGAAGGATAGTGCCAGGTATTGCACGGCGTCCGCTATAGGTTTGCTGTGAGCGAGAGGTCAAGGTTCTGTTTCCGGCAGCCTTTGACGCTACGAATCCGGCCATACCACCAGGTATTATAGTATCTGAGCTTGAATTTGGAATTTCCGAGCTGAAATTTTGAATCTTGAAGCTGAAAAATCAGACCATACTGTCAGGCATTACCGGGAATTCAGATCTGGAAATTTCGCCTGAGCTTGAAATTGGAACTGCAGGCAGACAAATACCGCCATCTAATACCGCCAGGTATCTTGGTCATTCCCTTGCATCTGAGTTTAGAGTTTTCAAGCTCCATTTTGAACTGGAACCTGCAGGCCGTATTTGTAGACACCGGAATTTGCACCGACACAATTCCGACCCGTCAAAATTTAGCTAGTCAATTGGACCGAACACCAAAATGGGTCATTGGGCCCATGGAGTTGACAAAATAAGCCCAACAAGTTAAAACAGCCCGCATTACTACAATAAAACCCGCGGGAGTTTTAATAAACAGAAGCAGCCCAAAACCAGAGCAGGCCCAAGACGCGCCTTCGGCCAAGGTGACAAAACCTGCAGGGGTTTTAAGCTACGCAAAACGCTATCATTTCGAGCAAGCCACGTTAGCGATCCATGTGTGATAATTTAAAACCCGCGGGGGTTTTAATTCCAAAAGATGGCTCCAAAGGCAATCCATGCAAACCCCATGATTTTAGCCCATGTGGGTTGACCTGCCAAAACCCGTGGGGGTATTATGATTGCATGGGATAGAGGGGCATGATAATGGGGATGTGTCCCCTCCATTTTCCCTCCTAAAACCTCCCTTCCTAACCTATAAATACCCCTTCACTCTTCCACTCATTTCACCAATCAACTATCATCATCCATACTACCAAAACTCTCTCAAAGTCCTCTCATACCTATGTCTATTACTTTCTTAAACCCTTTTCTCTAATCATTCATCCAATATCAGTATCCATTCACTTCATCCATAAATTCTCATATCCAAGTCCTATCCTACCATACCCAAATCTCCACTTCATTCAAGTGTCTCTTTAAGGATTTGTCAAGAGAAGTTTGGTCCATCCATCGCCATACCAACATTTTAAGTGAGGTTTGACTACCTTTTATTTCAATCATGTAATTGTATTCGTTTATCGCTTTACAGGTACATTATTTTGTAAAACATTTCTTTTTTTTTCTCTACATTTCATGTTCGGAATATAATTTTGTGAGATATATTAAACTTCTCCCCGCTCTTTTCATTTCAAAGTTCGATTTTAGTAGAGTCTATTTTCTAACAGGCGGATTCGAGAGTTCTTCTAATTCTCGAATTCGTAACCTTACCCCCAAACTTAGAAATCAGGTTTCTACACTGGAGTCATTCACTTTATTTTATGGTTTTTCGGTTTCCTTAAATCAACTGGCGACTCTTTAATTCATTTTTGCAATCAGTTTAATTATCTACAATATTCGCATTTGCATAAAAATAATTTAAAAAATGATTTCATACATTCTTCTCACCAATTCAAAGCTAGACCCGATAGAAATGGGCCAAAAGTTGATAAAACCCGTTCCATCCACTTTTCTTTGGGTCGAGGAAACAAGAGGCCTAGTCCAGGGACTGTCAAAACCCCTGCAGGTTTTGACAATTGCTGGTGGCCCACTTGCTCCTTCTTGGGTCTGGATCTGGTGTTTGAGTGTTTGGGCCGGTATCAAATCATTATTAAATTATTTTATGCAATTTCGAATATTAAAGTAATATAAAATGGGTTGATAAATAAATAATGTTTCATCACCCAAAAACGAATTTTGAAAATTAAAAATATCCTTATTTAAGGATTAAGCATTCTTAGTCGGCTCCCCATCAATTAAGTAGCGCATCTGAAACAATTTCCCCGAACGAAAATTTTCCAGGTACCTACAGTTCTGACATATCGCCAGGTATTGTTCTCCGTCCCTCGCGATTTTCTACAGTCTGGAGTCACCGCTTTGTCAGAGTTGTAGCTGCTTCTCGCCGGAAAACGAGACCATACCGCCTGGTATGTCTCTCGGTCTAGTGTTATTGTTTCAATTCTGACATTTTGCATGTCCCATTTGTGCACCTAGATATGAACCGTGTTTACCGAGCTTAACTTTAGATTATGCATTTCTCTGTTTTTTTCATTGCATTACCCGAATTCCATCATGAACCGAGGCAGACCTGAGGCAGACCCGAGGTATGCGCTTGGATTCAGTCCCGAGGCAGACCCATACCTGGCGGTATGGAGTCAGCTTCAGGCCCGGGGCAAACCCACTCTGGCTCTTGGGTCGCTTTTTGTAACCCGGGGCGGACCCATACCTGCTAGCACGGTCTCGGATCTAGAACTTGGCTTAGTTTCGGGATCTTGAATGCGTTTCCAAATTCCATGTATGTTGTAGCTTTTACGATGACTCAACCTTTGAAGCGTTGTGGTCATATAGCTCCTCATGCCGAAAATTAGGTTCATCATTCATTTTTCGCCAAGGAATTGTTCCCCGAAGGCGGGTTCAACCCGGCGAACCTCACACAGTATCCGAATGAGCATGTGTGGCTTCGTAGGTCGGAAGTGCCGGTAAGACTTTCATGCTTTTTATGTCTCTCTCAACTTTTGGGGTTGGTAATTTGCATGCATGGGCCCAATTGTTTTTGGTGTACGTTGAAGCCTCCTTTGGCCCAAAAATAAGTGTCTCTTGGGCTCGTATACATCTTGTGGACTTTGTGGCTTGGTACTATTAATTTTAGAGTTTAACGTCGGGATTGACTATTTTCCCGAGGTTTTTCTCGTAAAATATTCTTCATTAAAGTTTAGAGTATAATCCAAAAAGTTATTCGAATTATGTCTCATAAAATTTCCATGCATTAGTTCTTGGTATAAAACCCACGAAAATGTCGATGAATTTAAACTAAGTTTGACTTGGCGAAATAAATTATTTGGCCAAGTCGATACTCTTAACGTTAAATTCTTAGGATTTCATAGACGTCTGAATTTTCTTTCAGACACTAGCGTCTTTTTTCGATGCGTGCAATTAATTTTGACGAGTATTTAGAAAATTTTCCGTGACTCGAAATTTCTCGTGAAAATTCATATTCCGACCCGACGAGTGTAATTCGAAAAATTTGGACAATGTTTTTTCGGATTTCAAAAAATTTGGACAATGTGTTTCCGGATTTTTCTCGCCAGATCCATATTAGCCCCCAGTGTTTGATGCACAATTTTCTTGTTCGTAGGATGATAGTATGAAGACTTGTTGCTCAATTACGAAGATGATGGCTAATTTAAAACTTCGTTTTGGCCTCGTTCAAGATCTTATGCAACATACGGGCTTCTTCCCATTTTATCAGCGTTTGGAGGCTTAGTTAATGCCTCGTTCTAGGCGTCCTGGTAGAGCTTTTGGTGAGCCTTTCTGGGACACTACTAATACGTTTCACTTCCGGTTTGGAGAAATGACTGTTACTCCGATAGACTTTGTTGTAATTACTGGTTTACCTTGGGGAACTCGACGTCTGTTTTTCAATCGTGCTTTTAGGAGAGGTACCCCCCCCCACAGGCGATGGAACTGTTTGGGCATATGATGCGAGGGCCTGAGTCGAACCGTCCCCTGCGCTACAAACACTTCAGGGACGCGATTCGTTCACATGGCGTTCCAGCTCTTCCGTTAGACCAACAGACGCGCATTATCCTTGTTTATTTCATCGGTGCGTCCTTTTTTGCCAATCTAGGGATGATGTTCACCTCTTCTGGCTGGAGAATTTAGCGAATATAAACAACATAGGCACTTTGAAATGGGGAGAAGTGGCCTATGCTCGTTTTATACGAAGTCTCCGCATGGGGTGCATGCCGAACTTACCGAATAGGGAGTCCCGATTTTACAACTACAACCCTTGTTTTTGGAAGGTCTTGGAGATAACCGATCACTCAAGACTCTTCTTACTTTAAAGTTTCATGACTGTCTTGCTAATTTTGCCCTTATATGTGCAGGTGTGGCTTTACAAATACTTCCCTGCTCTGGCTCCTATGACCAGAGCGACCAGAAAAGTTATTCCCGCAGCTATGCGGTGGTCAAAGGCGATGGCTTGTCCTGACAGGTAGGGTTCGAACAATCTCTAGAACTTACGTGCTCTTTTGACCGATGCGATCCCGGTATGTCTTTCTTTGCATTTGATTTATTTGTCGGATCTCGTCTCACAATTTCTCTTTTGAAATCAAAAGGATATGAATTGGAGTCCTTAGGATGAACTGGATGATAGAACTGGGTTGAGGATCCATGCATATGGCATTACTACGTCAAGGATCCTCTTGGAAGGCCCCTATGGCTTCTTCTGGTTCTTGAGCGAGAGAGTCTCTCCCAAATCCTGGGTTTCTACGTTCCCTGGATACCCGTGGACCCTTTGGCCGTGATGATGGCCCCTCGAACTTTGAGTTATGACGATTGGGTAGTTGGTTGTCGCGGGACTCCATGGGGTACATTGGCTACATGCTATGATGATGAATATCACCCCGGGGAAGTGGAGCTCTACTTGGATCACTTGGCTCATCGACACGTAAGTGCTGCGTCGTCCACTGATTATCTTTACTGAACTCATCCACCCCCCTTTTCTTGCAGCTGATGGATCCTGCTCTACAGCATGAACTACCGGGTTTCATCGCCCTGGTCCCCGAGGATAGATATCCCGACCATGATTCGGAGGCTTCTCCACCAATTGTTATTTCTTTCTTTATTCGGGATCCTTCTGCTGAATTTTCTCTTGTTCTCTCTTTTTCAGCCCTCCCTTTAGAGCTTCAGGGGATTGATCCAGCTTTGTGCCTCCTATGGAAGACACATACGAGGTCGATTTTCCTTCTCGGGCCACTACCGGGGGCCACCCAACAATTTTGACTCCAGCCACAATGAGTATCGGTCTTCTGGTGCGGACAAGTCTAGTTCCTATGAGTCGCATTCTCAAGGCGGTGATTGGGGTTATGGTGGAATTCCCCGCCATTCCAATGTCGAACGTGGTCCTCATTCGCGTGCTCCCGAACCTCCTCGCTTTTCAATTGGGGATTTCTGCAATCTTGAGCTTGGTGAATCTTCCCGTCGCCGTGTCACTGCTGGACAATCGACTTGGACTGTTAGTTCGTCCGATGACGTGCTTTTACAGGAGCGATTTCGTGATATACAAATGTCACGTAGAGGAGGTAGCATTCATACCAACCATTCCCAGAATGACAGACAAGTTCCAGGGTTGAGTGGAGGCCACAGTCCATCTCACGGCTATGGTTATTCATTTGGAGGGGGAGGCCCTGATCCAACACCTTCTAGTTGTGGTCAGTCCTTTGAGCGACAAGATACGAAGCTTTTGACTTATTCAGACTATCGCTCTTCAGGTCGTTCTATTGGTTGTTCCAATCATAGGTCGAGTCATCATACTGAGCGCCATGTAAGCCGCTGTAGACACCGGGATTTGGACCAATATAATCCCGACTTGTCAAAAGTTTAAATAAAATATTTGTGCCGGATACATCATTGGGTCAAGGTAGCAAGCTAAGCAAACAAGACAAACCAAGCCGGCCCACTACCAAAGACAAAACCCGCACGGGTTTTAATCAAAGGAAACGGCCCAGAACCAGGACAAGCCCAAGGCGCGCCCCGGCCCAGAGACTTCAAAACCCGCGCGGGTTTTCTATCACCTGATGCGCATCGTTTTGCTTCGTCCACGTCAGTGATCCGTGTGTGGGATTTATAAAACCCGCGCGGGTTTTATTATCTTCAAAAATCCAGCGCCAAAAACTTGATCACCCTCCCTTGATATTAGCCCCTTCTTCCCTTGACATTGGTGATTGCATGGCATGATCTTAGGGGTATGTTCCCCATTTTTTACCTCCAAACCTCACCTCCTTCACCTATAAATACCCCCCTCCATTTCATTCATTTTCACCAACTAATACCATGATTATCACCTAAACTCTCTTAACATTCCATCATCCATATTCACTCTCTAATTCTCTTCTAATCACTTTTGTCACATCCATATCATCACCCTCATACAATTCTTCTAAACCACTTGCACCCTTCCATCTAAGTTCCAAGTCAAGGCAAAGTCAAGAAATTCAACCGGCTTCGGGCTCCTAAGTCAAAAAGGTTCGCTTTACGTTTCTTTTTGTTATCATTATATAATCATGTAATTTGTACTTTATTTTCATTACTTGTGCATATTTTGTAAACTAAAAATCACATTTTACCTTGCATGTTAAGAATATAATTTTGTGAAATTAACTAAACTTCTTCCCGCTTTATTTCATTTTAATGTCGATTTTGGTAGAGTCTGTTTTCTAAAAGGCGAATCCGAGAATTCTTATAATTCTCGAATTCGTAACCTTACCCCCGGACATAGAATCGGGTTTCGTAGACCGGAGTTATTTTCATTATTTTTATGGTTTGTCGGTTTCCTTAAATCGGCTGGCGACTCTTTTATTCTTTTTATAATATGTTTAATTATTAAATATTGAGATTTACACTAAAATGATTAAGAAATGATTTAATACCTTCCTCTCACCCAATTCGAAGTTAAAAACCGAGAGAAAATGTGTTAGGAATCAACAAAACCCCCACGGGTTTTATTGTTTCCAACCCTTATTCTCTGGCCCAGGGGAAACAGGCGGCCCGACCCAAGAGTTGTTAAAATCCTCGCGGGTTTTGGCAGTTCCTAGCGGCCCGCCTGCTTCCTTTTGGGCCTGAATTTGGTGTTTGGGCCGATTTTAAGTCATTATTAATATATTTTAGCGTAATTTCAAGTATTTAAATAATAAAAACAGAATTGTAAAATAAATAAAGTTTCATCACCCCGAAAATGAATTTCGAAAATAAAAATATCTTTATTTAAGGATTAAGCAACCTTAGTCGGCTCCCGATCATTTAAGTAGCGCATCACGGAGAAAAGGGTCACCCCCTTTTCCCGGGGTCCTACAGATTGGCAATCCACTGGGGACTTAAACTTAAAAAGAGGGTAAAACTTGAAAAAATCGAATTAAATTGAAATTGTAAAAGGGAGAAGTTGATTTATTTCCCGATTTTATAATTCTTTTAGGCATCCTTTGCATACCAGGCCACTAATCACGTCTTTTGACACGTTAGCACAAAGGCGACTGTTAGGATATACCTAGGTGATTCCCTTGAGAGCGGGCAGACCACTACTTGTGGGATGGACCCTACATCGCCAAGCATTTGGTCCCCTCTCTCCCCGCGTTACACTCAAATGGCTTCCTTGAAGTTCTTTGAGCAATAGCTCACACTCCTTAACTCCTTACCTAAGGGTATGGAGCACGGAGATGAAAACTTGCGGTAGGCCATGTAATCCAACCATAGAAAAATCCATGAACATAGAACCTTGGTTTAGGGTATTCCTTCATGTTGTATGCTATGTGCAATGTGCTACCCCTTCCCCTTTTCGTTTTGTTTTAGAGTCGACTCTAGTTTAGAGGTTGGTTCTAGTCCATATAAAATTCATTGGGTTGAGAAAATGATTATTTATTAATTAGAATAATTAACCCAAAAGGCAATATGGTTAGCCCAAGTCGAAGGGCCCATTTATGCTTGAAGGATGATTATTTTAATTAATAAATAAAAATTGACTCGCCTTTGATGATATTATATGGCCCTTTACAAAATTCTCCTAACGAAGGTCCAAAAAATTAAAAAAAAAAGTCCAACAAAGTTAGTGGATAGCGTTTTAGATTGCATAATAGTCACTAAGCTCGAGGAAATTAATTTGGCGGTTTAATTAATAAATCCAGCGCATTTATGGCCGGCCCGTTGTTAGGCCCAACCATATTGGAATTGTTGATTAAACCTATAAATTAATTATGATTCGCTTATTGTTGGCTTTATTCAATCCTTTACAATATCCGTTCTCCTCGACTAAAAAAAAATAATAATATAAAATAGGTAAATAATAAAAAAGGGTAAAAAGAATGAAGGTCATAAAAAAATGGGTTGTTAGTCTTGTTGAACATTATTCTAGTCCGCGTAATAGTCACCATGGCTTGAGCTGTCTAAGTTGTTGGGCCAAGTTAGGATTCTCCTTAAAACGGTCGGCCTTTGGTTTGGGTCCATCCGAATTGAGAAACACTGACTTGAACCTATCAAGTTATGCCCCGCTCGCTATGTTTGACTTTATTCAGCCCTTTATAATGTTCTGTCCATAGGTCCATATAGAGTTAGGCCATACACTCCCAAAAAGTGGGTGAGTCCTTTGTGTCTGCATATAAGCGTCGAGTCAGTTAGGATCTTATAGCTCCCTTAGGGCATGCATGCATCGGGTAGTACGTGTCAAGGTATGTCATCGAGTGTTCTAACTTTGAATTTCCATGCAGGCATCATTAGTGATCGACTCCGAGCCCGCATTTGAGATCCACGAACTGGTCGTTTGATTCCAAACCCACATTACGATTCGTCTGCGACTAGTGACTGCATCATGTCTGGAGAGCAATTCCAAGAAGTCCTGGTCCAAAGCACCGAAGCCAACATCACGAAGCATTTGGACGAGCTCTGCACCAAAATGCAAGGGCTTGTGTTTCCTAATACCCTAGAGCAGGAGCAGAAGATGAGCAAAAGGTTGAATGAACAACAACAAGTGATGGATGGAATGCTACAGGCCACCACTAAGATCAATACCAAGTTAGGGCTGGATGTTGAAGAGGATAACGAAGAAATGCAAGGATATGAATCTGAACCTGAAATCATCAAGACATCCTCAGATTCTGGAGGAATAGGGATATCCAAGGCTAAGGTTAATACTCTTGAAGTGACAAAACCTACAAGGGACCTCGCTGTTAAGGCCCTTGAGCAAAATTTTGAAAGCCTTATCAAAGCAATGAGCTCTGTGCCAGCCTTTGCTGACAAGTACTTGGATGTCCCATTGCTTGTTCAACCAACTTTAAAGATAGCTGACAAAGTTAAAGTGCCAAATATCAGGTTCAAACCTTCTTAGAACTCTATTCGTCATGTTGAGGAGTTCATGAAGCTGGCACCTTTAAATCGGATTGATGTCAACTTATACTCTACCGTCTTCCCATCCACCCTAAATAGAGAAGCAAAGGTATGGTATCATGCGCTGTCACCCTAAATCAAAGCCAACTGGAGTAAGTTGTTCAAAGCTTTCATCCACCATTATACCCGCATCCAGAAGAAACAAGCTACGGTGGATGACCTAACCGCCATGAAGCAACAGGATGATGAATCCTTTATGGATTACTTTGAGAGATAGCATACAAAGTTGTCCCACATCAATGAGACAATCCCTCTCCGCCTACAGTTATCTACCTTTAAGCAAGGACTCAAGAGCAGTCTATCCAAGCACTTGGGGTACCAAGTTGTTAAAGACTTTGATTACCTAAAGGACCTTTGTGTCCAACTAGAGGCGATGCACAATGATAAGACCATTTCGCTTGGATGGAAAGGGTCCAGTTCCAACAGGAGCGCCACAAGTGCGGCGAGCCACCCTCCTAAGATTATGGAGACTAACTCTATCTAGCGCAAGGGGCCTTATGTACCGAAGTACGAGACTTATACTTCATTAGATGTTCCTTACTCTCAGGCTCTCGACCGTCTAGTCAAGAAGGGTATCTTGGTTTTGCCCTTACTGAAAGAAGAGTCAGAAGTCAAAGGCAGAAACTGGGACGCCAACCAATTTTGCCGCTATCACCGTTGCCGAGGGCATGACACTGAGAAATGTTGGACTTTAAGGAACAAGATAGAAGATATGATAAGAGTTGGGACGCTACCAATGCCGAAAGCTGCCAGAAAACCAAACAATCAAAGTAACCCTATGCCAGAACATGCGAATGTTATTCTCTGTGGCGACTTCAGTTTCGATCCCTCCGCTTTGATTGTAGAAACAGGACAACTTGTCCCCGAAGTAGTTGGGTTCCCTGGAGGTCTTTTTATCCATGGAATTTGGGACAGTGATGAAGATGATGAGCATGAGCATTTCGAGACAGAATGGGTGTAGACAAATGAACCAGGCAATGTGGCATTTCTTACTCGGTCTGGCCGCCACAACCATAGGAACACCACCATCCCAGTGGCTGCTCCTAACCACACACCATCGGTTAACAATGACAATCAGGTCTCCCCTGAAGATCCTCTACTGTCTAAACTCAAAAAGACCAGAGCGGAGGTCACCATATGTCAACTCATATGTACATCGCATGCTCATAGACACAAGATGTTGGATGCCCTTACAACACTCACAATACCGCCTACAACAACTCTTGAATCTTTGGTTGCTCATGTGACTACCCAATAGGAGAAGATTACTTTTGGGATTGAAGATCTGCCTCAAGCAGAGGCATCTCACAACAAAGCCCTATACCTTACAGTGCAATGCTCCAACAAAACTATCCCACTGGTTCTGGTCGACAACGGTTTAGCTGTAAATGTGTGCCCTAGGAGGATGACACAAAAGTTGGGGGTTCAATAACAACACTTGGCTCAAAACGGGGTACAACTTCGAGCCTCTAACAATTCACCGCGGAGATCATCGGATCTATAGTGTTACCCATTACTACCGGCAGTGTCACTAGGAATGTGGAATTTGTGGTGCTAGACATTCCAGCCTCCTTCAATCTGCTACTAAGGAGGTCGTGGCTTCACGAGTGTAACGCTATAGCATCACTCTACATCAAAAGGTGAAAATGCTGGTTCAAGGTCGAGTGATTACCATCTCGGGAGAGTCTATCAATGTTGTTTTCACTCCTAAACAGTCAACTCTCGAAGTGGAGCACAGTTCAATGGATGAAGATCTCCACACCTTTGAGCTTGTGGGGATGATGAGCCAGGATGAAGCACCTTTTGACTTCGATCCCTACTCAAATCCCAAGGTACATGCCATGCTCAAGGATTATTTCCCTAGAATGTCGTTAGGGAAGAATCCGAAGAACAAAATCCCTCCTGTGTTCAAAACCTTCAAGCAGCAGGGAAGGTTTGGCTTAGGCTACAAGCCAACTAAGAAGGAGGTCAGGCTCGCAAAGGTGGCAATAACTGAACAGAAGAGGATGGACAATCCTCCCACTTTATTCTAGATGAAGCCCTATCCACTTACTTTGAATGGGCAGTTTGTTAGGGAAGGTGATGACTTCCCCTAATATGGGTTCCCTGAGCCATTCTATCTAAACAACAAAGGAATCCAAGTGGCTGGATTGGAAGTCTTTGATGATTGCTCCATTAATATGGCTACTGTCTTTGTTCCCGCTCGGGACAAACAGCCTCCATTAGAATAGGCTCATCTTGCTGGGAGCAACATTTTTGGCATGCTGTTTGGACAAGAAGCTGTCCAAGAGAAGTATGAAGCTAATGTTGTTGTTTCTGCTTTGTCCAACCCAAGCTTCGATCCAAGTCTCATGATTACTGAAGACGGAGAAGTTAAGGCGGTCTCGTGGGTCGATGCTGAGGAGAATTATTTTGCTTTATCTGTAGGAGAGTCTGTTCCTAAGGACATAGGGTCAGGTCTTAAGGGTCTAGAGTCAAGTGAGTCTTGTCTTGAGTCTACTGGCGATGTATTCTTTTCTGCATTCAATAAGATGAACGTTTCTGCTTACTCTGATTCTTGTTTCCCCTCTTCCCTGAATTGCTGCGCCAATAATAATCTGGAATTCAATGAACCTTTAAAAGAATTTTCTATTGAACATGAGCATAAACTGGCAGTGTTGGAAGACACCATCACCATAAACATGGGCACGGTAGAACAACCTCGGGAGTTGAAGTTAGGTAGCTCACTCACGGCAGAAGAACGGGTAGCATTCGCGGAGCTTCTCAAGGAGTTTGCGGACGTTTTCGCATGGTCCTACGAGGACATGCCAAGGATTGACAGGGAAATTGCAGAGCACACTATAGCTTTGCTTCCTAATGCAAAACCAGTTGGACAAAAGGCTAGGAGGATTAAGCCTGAATGGGCCAAGAAAATTGAAGATGAAGTGATTAAGCAGCTTAACGCTAAATTCATAAAAGTCGTTCAATATCCTGAATGGATTGCTAACATTGTCCTGATATCCAAGAAAGATGGGAACGTATGCATGTGTGTAGACTTTCGATACCTCAATAAAGCTAGTCCCAAGGATAGCTTCCCATTACCTCATATCGATGTATTAGTGGATAACACTTGCGGGCATGAGCTCTTGTCCTTTATGGATGGATATGCTGGTTACAATCAAATAAAAATGGCGGAAGAAGACATGGAGAAAACGTCATTCACCACACCATGGGGAACATGCTGTTATGTGGTTATGCCTTTCGGTCTCAAAAATGTCGAAGCGACATATCAAAGACCTGCCAACACCCTACTTCATGACATGATGCACATAGAGGTAGAGGCTTATGTGGATGACATGATTGTTAAGTCCAAGACAAGGGAAGAGCACATTCCTAACCTCTGCAAATTTTTTCTGCGACTTCGCAAATACAAGATGCGGCTTAATCCAGCAAAGTGCACCTTCGGTGTTACCTCTAGGAAGCTGCTAGGTTATGTGGTTAGCCAACGTGGCATTGAAGTTGACCCTTCAAAGATAAAGGCTATCCAATAATTGCAACCACCTAGGACAGAAAAAGAGATAAGAGGCTTCCTAGGACGAGTTCAATATATCAACAGGTTCATTTGAAAGCTCACCATGACTTGTGAACCTTTATTCAAGAAACTAAAGAAAGGAAGCAAAATAGAATGGGACGATCAATGTCAAGCGGCCTTTGATAAAATCAAGGAGTATTTGCAGCATCCTCCAGTCCTCACGCCGCCAATACCAGATGAGCCTCTACTCTTTTACCTTACCGTGACTAGATCTACAATGGGGGCTATGCTAGCTCAGAAGGTTAAAGGTCAAGAGAGCGTCATCTACTACTTAAGTAAAAAGTTCCTAGACTATGAAAGTCGATACGGAGACATAGAGAAAATGGTTCTCGCATTAGTATGGGCCACCAAGAAGTTAAGGCATTACATGCTTTCACATACAGTGTATGTCATAGCTAATAATAATCCCATCAAGTTCATCATGGAGCAACCTACCATCAACCACCGCATCTCTCGATGGGTGGTCATGCTTTCAGAGTTCAATCTTCAGTACTTGCCTCAGAAATCCATCAAAGGACGGGTTATTTCAAATTTCCTAGCTGCTTCGCCATCACAGGAACCTCCAAGCACTCACTTGGAATTCCCAGATGAGGATGTATTCTTCACTAACGAAATGTATTTCGACGGAGCTTCTAACCAAATGGATTGTGGAGTAAGAGAACTACTGATCTCTCCAGAAGGGGCACATGTCCCTATGTTTGTGAAGTTGGACTTTGAGGCTACTAACAACGCTGCCGAATATGAAGCATGCATCAAGGGCTTACAAGCTGCATTGACCTTGGGTATACGTCACATAAAAGTCTTCGGAGATTCTAGCCTCATCATTAATCAGGCTAAAAATACATGGAAGGTCCGGAATGAATGTCTTATGGCATACCAACAGAAGCTCTTGGAACTCACTGACCAATTTGAGCAAATCAGCTTCCAGTAAGGGATCACAATGAGTTAGCTGACGCCCTAGCCAAGTTGTCTTCAATGATATCGATACCATCATGCACGCTCCAGTTACCAGTAGTAGTAGAGCGACAGCCTGAACCAGCATATATTTGTAACATGGAGGCACAAGAGGAAGAAACTGAGGAATGGTTCCATGACATGTACAATTTTCTTCAGAAAGGAGAATACCCAGCTGAATTAGATGCTCGAGGAAAACGAGCAATCAGGTCTCTAGCAGCACAATACTGCTTGATCCAAGATCACCTTTATAAGAAATCACCTACGGGCATTAATTTATTATGCATCGATGCTAATAGCGCCAAGGAGGTCATGGCTACTGTACATGGAGGAGAGTGTGGTCCCCACATGAATGGACGTATACTGGCGAAGAAGATTCAAAGGGTTGGTTACTATTGGACTACTATGGAGGCGGATTGCCTAGAGTTCGTTCGGAAGTGCCACAAATGTCAAGAGTTTGCCAACCTACAGCATCAACCCCCATCATATCTAACTACTTTAACATCTCCATGGCCGTTCTCAATATGAGGTATCGACTTCATTGGCAAGATACACCCAACTGAAACAGGAGGACATGAATACATATTGGTCGCCATCGATTACTTCACTAAATGGGTAGAGGCAGCCTCTTTCACCAAACTCACATCCAAGCAAGTGGCCAAATTCATCCTTCAAAACATTATATGTCGATATGGAGTGCCTCATGAGATCATTAGTGACAATGGAAGCCATTTTCGGAAGGAAGTAGAAACTTTGCTTGCCACTTACAAAATTCAGCATCACCGATCTTTGCCATACCGACCTCAAGCTAATGGAGCTGTAGAAGCAGCCAATAAGACAGTGGCTAGAATCATTAAGAAAATGGTTGTCAATTATAAAGATTGGCCTGATAAATTGGCATTTGCCCTGTGGGGATACCGAACCTCTATACGAATTGCTACGGGTGCAACACCATATTCCTTGGTATATGGGATGGAAGTAGTCTTACCGATTGAAGTAGCAATCCCTTTGTTACGGATAGTGGCCGAAAGTCAGTTGCCAGAAGCAGAATGGGCTAGGGCAAGGTTCGAGGAGTTAATGTTAATGGACGAAAGGCGATTAAGGGCATTGCATAATGTGCAAGTATACCAAAGTAGGATCGCTCGTGCTTTTAATAAGAGGGTGAAAAGTCGTTCACTTCAAGTAGGTGATTTTGTGCTTAAGGAGATGAGAGCAAATATACAAGATCCGAGAGGAAAATTTACACCTAATTGGAAGGGTCCTTACATGATTAAGGACATTTTACCAGGAGGAGCAGCTCGGCTTACTACTATGGACGGAGAAGATATAACTCAGCCCACGAATTTGGATCAACTCAAGCGATACTATGCTTGATATAACCAAGCAACTGGAAAATCAATTTTCAGACACTTGGGATATATTTAATAAATGCTCATGTACATAAGATAAATAAAGTTTGCAAGAACACAATAATTGTGAACAATATTTCTTCTTTATTAATTGATACTGCAAGTACACTACTTAGCTTGTAACATAAGAAAATTCAAAAGGCATAATTAAATAAAAGACTATTATGGCAAAGAAGTTTCAGTTCCTTCATTTTCATCCATCTTCTAATCTTACTTCACTTTCTCTACTTGCCAGTTGTCTCATGGTCAGTCTACGTGTCTCTAGGTCCGTTAAGGGCTTTCTCTTTGTCCTTGGGCTTATAGACCCCCCTGTTTGGTTTTCGTGCCTCCACTCTCGAACCAAGTCTATCTTTGACTAAGTCTCTTGCGCCAAGACGGTCCTTTACCGATGTACGAGAACCCAATCTCTCCTTGATGGATGTCTGCCTTCGTCTTGCTTCCCCAGCACGACGAGATTCAATAGCAGCAATCAGCCATCCATCGTAATCAGCATCGGCAATATGAGACACATGTATCTTTGGAGGGGCTTTGAGAGTTGGCCTTGTTTCCCATTATTTCAACCACGACTCAATCACCGGGCTTCGAAGCTTCAATTGTTCGAGAGTTTCACACAAAAGCTCGGGAATATCCTGTCTATGACGCATTTGGCGCTTCACTCGCGCCGGAAAATAAAAGGTCATGTGCGTCAAGCCGGCGAGACATACATAGGCATTGCGGAAGTCATGGGTCACATATTCGGATATGTGCCACCATTCGATCCACCATAAGACCTCTCGAGGCTCCTTTAAGAATGTGATCCATTCCGTTACCGAGGGAAGATCGGTGTACTTCCTCTTTCTCTAACAATAGTTCGCCATCGCCGAAGAAGTCCGGGGTTCTTCGATGAGACCCTAGTGCTCCATTAACCAGATCTATCCAAAAGTTAGCCAGTTAGATTGCACGCCAATTATCCCAAACTAAAAAAAAAATGCAAAAACCTGCGTGGGTTTTGCAAGACAGTAGGGGCAAAAAGTCAACAGAATAGGGGCGGAGGAGTGAAATACCTGAAGTAGCAAGGGGCTTCCTCGGAAATCATGTTTTGGATTCGGATCATCCAAGCCCATCATGGTTTCCGCTAACATTAGAGGCACGGGATTATAGCCTCGGGATATGTATTCGACGATTTGGGTCAAATTTGCCGGTCCGGTTCTTTTGTCGCCATGGTAGAAACAAAACTCGCCGAGGAGACATAATACGAGCGCTTGCGCTTTTATCACTGGAACATATTCCAAAGTATCGGGCAATTGAAAATATTCAACAATTGTTTGAAAATGTACCTTTTCGCAAAATATTGCACTTCCGATGACCCGAGAAGGAAGGCATAAGAGCTCCTTGTATTGCTTGGGGATGTCCGTTAGCATTGGGGGCGACGTCGGCCGTGCAAAGTGATTGGTCCCTAGGATTGAGGACCATTCCTCCGGAAGCGGACATAACTCTTTCCAAGCAAAGCGGAAGACATGCATCTTCGGATCCCAAAAAGTCTACGCCGCACGGAGAAAGTCGTGATTAATCCTCACTTGCTGAAGACTCATCAAACTTGTTAACATGTATCTTTCGAGCTCTTTTTCTCTTCCTTAGACAAGGTGTTCATCCAAGTTGCAAGTTTCTTCTCGAATGCCATGAGAATCGGGAGTTTTCTTCTTTGTGTTTTAGGAGAATATGTGATGAAGGATTTGAAGTAATGGTGAGTAGTGATGATCATAGACAGAACATGAGGTATTTATACACCTTCATGCATGATCAAATATGGAGAAAACAATCAGCCAACAATCACATAGTCGTTGCCCTCCATATCCCATGATTTAAGCTCATCCACAACGGCTAGCAAAAAAAAAAAGGAAAAGAAAAATCAAAACCCGCGCGGGTTTTGATGTACCGAGATCCACACGCGCGCCTCTCCAAGCCCAGGCCCATGGTCTACTGAAGAGGAAAACCCGCGCGGGTTTTCTGGCGAAATGGGCCGCCTTCCGCGGCTCCGCTCATCTGTTTCTGATTGTCTTTGGGCCTTGTGAGTTGAATTGACCCGTTCATGTATCTTTAATGCTTTGGAACTTGTCATTCAGTGATGCTCAGTTCTGAAATTTTTGCTTGAGTTTACTCTGACACTTAGGTTTTTGTTTTCTTTTATTTTCTTTTCTTTTTGGGGAAGCAGGATTAATTTTGGGTTAATCCCGTCATGTAGAAAGTCGTTCAGAAATGCATTAATAAAATAAAATCGTGCATTCACCGAGTCTTGTATATAAAATAAATAAAAAATAAAAGTCATAAAGAGTCTTGCATTAAAATAATAATAAAAAGTACAAAATCGCCTTGCATACAAAGTCTAAAATTGCATATGGTCTTGCTTGTAATCAGTCTGATCACCACAGGGAGCCCGAATCGCCGCTATCTTAAACCGGGTTGTTACCAGCATGAGAAGTCCCAGCATTGGAGGCACCAGCCATGCCGAAATAGGTGTCCCAAGAATAATAGCTAGGACCAGGAGCCGTCTGCGGTGGCCCAGACAAGGGAACTTCAGAAGGATGCACGCTCGACGGTGATGATATGGAATTCTCCTACAAACCGGCTAGCCATGAATGGTCAGGAATGTGCCACTCAACAGAAGGGGTGGGCCATACAGGACCAGTTCTGTAACCGGGGGCTAGCCAACCAGAAGAAGCAGATCCTCCTAGCCAAGAGTGTTGAGGTGCAGACCACTCTTGCGTCCTCGCAGGCCATGAAGGACCCATTCCAGGGGTCAGAACTGGCCATCCAGCAAAATAAGAGCCAGAGCCAAAAGAGAAGGCGTTGTATGGTGCAGGACGTAAAGTAGCATCATCCGCCACGGCTTGACCGCTAGGATAGCCCACGGATGCACCTGAATCATGGTCCCTCATCACAATCTCCCGACCACGTCGAGCAAAACGCACTGAAACTGGAGTGCGGTGAGAATGAGAAGGCATGTTAGTAGAACTCGACTCCGAAGCATCTTCCTCCCAATAGGAATGGGGCTGGGTGTCACCACCATACCCAACACTGTGATGTGACCCCCCTTGGCCAAGTTGTTGCTCCAAGGACATCTAAGCCATGTCCTCTTCCATAGGACGATGATCTTTGCTACCGGATCTGCTACGATGGGACCCAGTTGAATGGTGACCCTCGATCATGATGCCTTTACCGTGACCCTCTGACACAACTGCTAGAGGAGGACGAGAAGACCCATCAACCTCTTCCCGAGATCGGCCCAGGGAAGAATACTCCCCTGCCGAAGGACGACGTGGGGGCTCAGTGTAAGGGACCCCTGTAGTAGAACGCCGAGGTGGATCCCGAGGAACAAACTCTGCATCGGCTTCCATATAAGCCCTTACAACAATACTCCCGCGATACCTGCCTGAGCCGGTGAATGCCCGGTCAATGTGCTTCAACATAGTACTCCACTCTTTGGTTATTTGTCGAAAGAAGGCCCATCTTGGATGAAAGATAATGAGACTAGGGTTAGATATGCATAAATGGCATATGGAATAAAAGGAAGCAACATGAAGATTTACTGGTTTCTGATCAAATGCCCGGAGTGCAGAACATTGACTGATGGTCTCCACATCCAAGAAACCGCCGATCCTTCTTCTCGTCAGTGGGACCTCTACCTCAGCGGCTCTAGCATAGGGCCCCAGCTGTAAACATTATGGTTAGAAATCAGCCAAAACATGACAGAAATAAGGGAAAAAGATACGAACCACCCGGGGCGCTAAACGACTCAAGTAGTGCTAAAATTCCTCATCAAATTGCTCCTGTGGGACGTCATGCACAAAGTTGTCGGAGTCTTGGCCGCGAATCCAATCTCCCAAGGCACCCGGAGCAATACGCCATGGCTCGAACATGTACTCCGGAGGATCCTGGGGTATAAGATCGGGATATCCCCCAGGATTTGCCTCGTAGCTCTCTCTCACAAATACCATATGAAGCCCGAGGGTCCCTCCATCAGAATGCGGAGGCGAGTATCATGCTCCACCATTTGCAAAGGGGTGGGCAATCCGCCCAAGTTGAACTCCACCCATGGACGCCAATTCACTTGATCCTGTGAAAGAAAGAAAGTCACTTCGAGAATAGAAGTAAAATAAATAAAGGCGTTAGGCATGAAGAAATACCGGGGTGAGGTCATCCAACACACGACGAATACGATCGAGACTGCCTGATTGGAACTTCTTCCCACGAACGGCCTCAGTAGTCTAGCGTTCAGCAGCAGGGATTGTCTTATTCTTCTTGGAGCGAATACCCAAAGGCAGAAGGTACTCGTATGCCCACGACTACATGAACACAAGGTCAAAGAAAGAGCAAAGGAGTAGCAAAACTACAAAAAAGAAGCGTCTCGAGTACATACCTCGAGCACCTTCCACACAGAAGGGACGTACTGATAGCGAGTATGAGACTCGTGGAGGTAGACTGGATCATTATCCTGAGAAAGTCTGACACTGCCTCGAAGCCACAGGATGAAGTTCACATAAGCCGCCTTGCCCCAGTTCAAGTTCCAGACATTATTTAAGTCCAGAAGATTCCGAAACCACGTCAAAGTGATGTTATCTCCCTGGTTGGCGAATAGGGTTATAGAAATTATGTACGCCAGGAAGATAAATCGGCGTTGATCCCCGGGTAAATTCTGGAAGTTGGCGTCTCGAATGGCCGCCTCGAATGCAGTGGAGAGGTCGGAAAGGCCCCGCCTCGCCTAAGCGCCGACCTCGGACACGTGAAGATCCAAGACCATTGGCGGAATCTCGGCATCGAAAACTACATCACGCCCGCCCTAATGAAGACCAGTGATCATAATAAAATCTCTAGGGGTAACTGTCATCTCGCCCACAAGCAAATGAAAGGAGTTGGTGGTGTCCCAAAACCTTTCAGCTATAGCACGACCTATAACACGGTATGTACGACCCTTCCAAGCCACCAAGCATTTCCAGAACGGCATAAGTCCCGCCGCGGTCAAGGTGTTGCTAACAAAGTCCCCGGGAATTGAGTCTGCCACCTTAAGGGGATCCTTTAGGACACAGGGGGTTTTCAAGTTATCCTCCTAAAGGCAAACAGAAAGGGTCAGTTAAAGTTGGGGGCTCATCTAAGGCATTGGACCGAGGCATAATCTTGCGGGCCCTAGCTGGACCCAACACCAACACTGGGTTCAGAGCCATGGCCCACAAGATAAATAAATTGTAAAACGAAGAAAATAACAAAAAAAAACAAAAAAAAGAAAGAAGAAAGCCTCAACACGGCCCAAATATACCGGCCCAGCGGAACTAAAACCCGCGCGGGTTTTAGTTTGCTAATGGGCCGCACATCCAGGCCCAGTATTTTTTTAGGCGGTCTGTAGGCAGGAAAACCCGCGCGGGTTTTCACTACTCTAGTGGGCCGTTTTCTTTGTCAAATGGGCCGAGCATGCATAAAACCCACACCGATTTTCTCTTGGGTCGGGTTTGGTCCGTCTCTCAAATTGGGTTATCGTTGTAATGCATAAATAAATAAAGAAAGAGCCATCATAAGGACATCCATACGAATGAAAGCATGCTTAAAATAATGAAAAATCGACAAGATATGAAAAATAAATTCGTGTTTGCTCATTTTTTTATATAACTAAGCATAAAAAGAGAGATTTTGGAAATTACCTTGCCATGGGAGCGGTAGAACCAAGCATGGTTCCAAGACTGAATAGTAAGGCCCGAATGGTCGGCATTCGCACCTGGAATAAAATTGCGACGTGAAGACATCTCGTGAAACATGTCGCCGCATGCAGAAGAGGAGGATTTCTTATGACCTCGGGGATGCATTTTATAAAGAACTCAAATTATCTTCAAAGATCAAATGTTTTCCATAGAGAGAAGAATGACCTTGAGAGATAAGGAAGAGTTGAAGATGTGAATGAATGAGGTGAATGAGGCTTGGTATTTGTAGAAATGTTGAGTGAATATGAACCGCTCGTTTCTAGGACCCGCCTCGAGATGCCAAATGCGTTTCATTGGTCGAAAATCCAAAGGTCATCCCTTTGCCACCCAAAGAGGAGACCAAGTCGGGTGGCACATTCTCATCCACACAAGAACCGGGCCCACCTTGGATTCCCTTCATGAGGAGAAGAAAAAGAAAAAAAAAGAAAACAGAGCCAAATCCCGCTTGGGTTTTGGGCGATCTACAGGCCCGTTCCTGCGGCCCAGCGCCTTTCAACGGCCCAATGAAGGTTATAAAACCCGCACGGGTTTTATACCAATAGATGCCAAAATTTAATGGCCCAAGGTCCCACAACCCACTCGAAACAAGCCATGCGACCTAAACTAACGGCCTAAAGATTGTGGCCCAAGGATTCCCGAAATTTAGGTAAAAATCTGAATCCATTTTCATTTCAGAAAACTAATACTTAATTTTCTTTTGATTTTTCAGGTTGCCACATAAAAGAGCACCATCATCCGATTGCCACATAAAAGAGCACCATCATCCGGTTGCCGCATAAAAGAGCGCCGTCATCCGGTAGCCACATAAAAGAGCACCATCATCCGGTAGCCGCATAAAAGAGCACCATCAGCGACAGTCGTCAAACGGTTGCCACCTAAAGGCCTCCAACGATGTCTTCAGCGACAGTCGTCCAACGGTTGCTACCTAAAGACCTCCAACGATGTCGTCAGCAACAGTCGTCCAACGGGTTCCACATAAAGGACTCTGACGATGTTAGCAACAGTAGTCGTTCAACGGATTCCACTTAAAGGAATCCAACGACATCCTCAGCACCAGTCGTCCAACGGTTTCCACCTAAAGGTTACTGACGACATCATCAGAAGTAACATCACCTGGTAGCCATATAAAAGAGCACTGCCAGCATCAAGACAGACATCAAGTCTACTTTGACCTTCAACCTATTCGGACGTGATCAAAGTGGGGGCTCTCTATAGACACCGCGATTTGCACCGATATAATCCCGACTTGTCAAAAGTCTAAATAAAATATCCGGGCCGGATACATCATTGGGCCGAGGTAGCAAGCAAAGCAAACAAGACAAACCAAGCCGGCCTACTACCAAAGACAAAACCCACAAGGGTTTTAATTAAAGGAAACGGCCCAGAACCAGGACAAGCCCAAGGCGCGCCCCGGCTCAGAGACTTCAAAACCCGCGCGGGTTTTCTATCAACTGATGCGCGTTGTTTTGCTCCGTCCACATCAACGATCCGTGTGTGGGATTTATAAAACCCGCGCGGGTTTTATCTTCAAAAATCCCTCGCCAAAAACTTGATCACCCTCCCTTAATATTAGCCCCATGTGTTTGACTTCTTCCCTTGACCTTGGTGATTGCATGGCATGATCTTAGGGGTATGTTCCCCATTTTCCCCTCCAAACCTCACCTCCTTCACTTATAAATATGTAACACCACAACACTCTTAACCACAAGATTATCATTAATCATGCCATAAACTTGTGATTAGCGCAGCGGAAAAGACAAGTATTGAGGCATTACCGGCGTCCCCACTCGGAACAAGGCACAAAACCACCAAACTATACATAAATCACCAAATGAACGCTACACTTAAACCCATACATAAATAATCACCAAAAACATATATATTAAGCTTTATAGACCCATCAAAGAAATATATATATATATATATATATATATATATATATATATATATATATATATTAAACTTCCTCCCATATAAATCAATCTCTGGCACCATGAAGACCACCGATGTCGGCCAAAACCGCCCTTTAAGACTACCTTGTACGCGGAAGTTTTACTTCTGCTTATCCTTGCCTTTACTTTGGGAGCTTGGACCGCCTAAAAACAAAACATTGAAAACATACGCAAAGTGAGTGGGGAAACACTCAGTACGCAAACCTCCAACACGACAAATCGTTCGAAAACGGTTTTAGTGCCGGCATTTAAATTCATTTTGAAAACGGGAAAGGGGAAAAACAAGAATAACTGGAATTCATAAACATAAGAGAGTAAGTACATGAAATGAATATAGACGGTTAGATTTAAATATTTGGTCTCTTACAATCGATGCAATTCATCTCACACACGCGCATGCCCAAACCGATCGAAGTTTGGAGTGGGTGACTGCCGAGCAGTCGACACAGGCCAGGTCTGGACACTCTCATCAGGAGTATCATACATAAAAAGAGAGCTAGCACCTATAAGTAACTAGCACGAAAACACGTAAAATGGGACCCTTTAAAACCGTAAATATAAACATTAGTTCATAACATAAACTTGATATAACCATGTTAAATGTTTAAACGATAATAAAGGAGTGAAAAGTTGGACAATTCGCGTACCTTGAAAGGTAGAGTTGCTTGGTGGCGTGCTTCGGGCTCGGGACGACTTGGGTGACTTGGGGAACTATAATAAAAGTGTAGGAAATTGAGAACTGAAAGACGTTCTTACAATTATATAAACCAAAGTAAATTGCGACTTGGCAATTTAAAAGAAGAAAATTCAGTTTCTTGATCACACAGTCTTTTGATGATAACTTGAGCTAGAAAACTCGGATTTTGACATACGAGTACTTTTCGGAAAGGGAAAATCACACCCTACAACTTTGTCAACTGGCCCGAAGGCTAAAAATGAGGGGAAGGGCTTGGAAAATGGCCCGGACAGAAGCAGAACGCTTAGAATGAATATGCGGCTTGAAACTTTAGAGTGAAATTCTTATCAAGACTTGTATAAGATCGATGCAAAGATTGTGAGTTGAGGTGTAACCTTAAACACCAACTTGACTTATTTCAACCTAGAAAACACCGCCAAGCCACCCTAACAATGATACAAGGACCACCATTTATTTAGAACTCCTTAAGAGATCCTATTTCAGCCATAAAATTAGAATTAATAACTAAAATTCTGGGCAGAACCTTCATTAATGTCCTTCAGTTAAGACCCCATATCTCACTCACCCGATACGCAAATCTTATGTTTCTGGAAAGCTTAAAGAGTGAGCTAAAATTCTTATGTTCACCATTAAAACCAACAAGGTCTCCAAATGGACGAAAAAGTAGCATTTAGCTACTGACTCCAGAAAACGTATATAAAAACACACCTTCACGGTTTTGGTTACAACTCGGGCTATACATATCGGAATCCCGAAATTCAAAAGCCGAGGGTTAGCTAACAACCTTGGCTATCTTTTAAAGTAGGAAACAGAGCTAAACTCATATTTTAAGTCTCCTGGAACTTTCAGATTACAACCTGCAGCAAAACCAACTCTGGATTTCTCCTTAAATGCATCTTTTGGCCATTAAACCTATACTAATCCAAACCTAAAGTCCAAATTGAACATTACTCTTGATTTTCCAGAATATCAACCCAGAAAATACACATCATCTTCCATAAAAAATTCACATGCAACCATAGATAAATATAACCAACACTTATTCTAGCAATTCCTCATTAAAATCAACATTAATTCAACCGAACCAAGCATAAAATGACATAACCAATATTTCCAGAACTTAAATCAGTCCACTAATCTTATGTTTCTCTTCTAAAACAACATGCAAGTAAGTAATTTCATCATCCATCAATAATCTAGCAAGAGACTTATCAAAACCCATTCAAAATTCACATGCATCCACTCTAGAATCAAACCCTAGTTCATCTAATTTAACCCCAACATGAATTCACGCTTAAAAATCATAAAAGAGATGGAAACCAACATGATTAACATAAATTGAAAGTGAAACTCAGATTAGGAATTAAAAGAATTGAGTTAGGGTTTGAGAGAATACCACTTGAGAGAGAAATTGGAGGAGAAAAACAAGAGAAAAGTGAAGGCTGTGCTTGGCCACCTCCTGGTGGTCATGGACCGGCCGTCGGCCACCGGAAACCGGCCGGAAAATGGGCAGGGGGGGCTGTTCGGCTGGCAGAGAGGAGGAGAGGGAGAATGGGGAGTGAGGTGTGTCTTGAAATGAATTAGAAAGAATTAGAAATAAACCCCCCAACACTTATATAAACTCCTTCTTCAATAACTTAAACATTTAATTAGTAATTAGGCTAGTTAATAGTAAGAGAAATTAAGCTAGGTAAAATAATTAGTAAAAGACTCGATAAAAATTAATTCACATAAACTTGATAAAATAGTTTAGTATAAATCTAGATAAAACTACTTGGAATTAACTTGGATAAAATTTGCTAGTATCGAACCACATAAAAAAAATAAATTGGTAGGATAACACTAATAAAATAAATTGAACGATAAAATGAAATTAGGAGGGTTGGATAACATAAATCGTAACCGAAATGGAAATTAAAATTAATAAAACCTTCCTCAGTTAAAAGCGAAAAATTGAGAATAATAAAATAAATTATATAACTTATTGTAAAAATATTCATAAACTCATAATAACATTTATAACTTTAATTCTGAGATAACATATAATCAACCCACTTAGCCATCACCTTGCCCGAGACCTGTCACGAATAAATAAACGGTAATAATAAGGTAAAATAGAAAGAAAAAATTTAATAGCGTATTTGGGCTAATTACCGTAATTAGGGTCTTAATTAATACGGGTCTAGGGCGGGTCGTTACAAAATACCCCCCTCCATTTCATTCATTTTCACCAACTAATACCATGATTATCACCTAAACTCTCTTAACATTCCATCATCTATATTCACTCTCTAATTCTCTTCTAATCACCCTCATACAATTCTTCTAAACCACTTGCACCCTTCAATCTAAGTTCCAAGTCAAGGCAAAGTCAAGAAATTCAACCGGCTTCGGGCTCCTGAGTCAAAGCGGTTCGCTTTACGTTTCTTTTCGTTATCATTATTTAATCATGTAATTTGTACTTTATTTTCATTACTTGTGCATATTTTGTAAACTAAAAATCCCATTTTACCTTGCATGTTAAGAATATAATTTGCGAAATTCATTAAACTTCTCCCCGCTCCGCTTTATTTCATTTTAATGTCGATTTTAGTAGAGTCTGTTTTCTAACAGGCGAATCCGAGAATTTTATAATTCTCAAATTCGTAATCTTACCCCCGGACTTAGAATCGGGTTTCGTAGACCGGAGTTATTTTCATTATTTTTATAGTTTGTCGGTTTCCTTAAATCGGCTGGCGACTCTTTTATTCTTTTCATAATCTGTTTAATTATTTAATATTGAGATTTACACTAAAATGATTAAGAAATGATTTAATACCTTCCTCCCACCCAATTCGAAGTTAAAAACCGAGAGAAAATGTGTTAGGAATCAATAAAACCCCCACAGGTTTTATTGTTTCCACCCCTTATTCTCTGGCCCAGGGGAAATAGGCGGCCCGACCCAAGAGTTGTCAAAAACCGCGCGGGTTTTGGCAGTTCTTGGCGGCCCGCCTGCTTCCTTTTAGGCCTGAATTTGGTGTTTAGGCTGATTTTAAGTCATTATTAATATATTTTAGCGTAATTTCAAGTATTTAAATAATAAAAACGGAATTGTAAAATAAATAAAGTTTCATCACCCGAAAATGAATTTCGAAAATAAAAATATCCTTATTTAAGTATTAAGCAACCTTAGTCGGCTCCCGATCGTTTAAGTAGCGCATCACGGAGAAAAGGGTCACCCCCTTTTCCTGGGTCCTACAGCCGCCAGTCTGGTGGGACATCTGGTTGACATTCCACTGGCTCTCGGGCGACAGGTGGTACTTCTGTCCATCCTGGTGATACTGAGGTGCTCGCTTCTTGGCAGTTTTCAAGTAGTGAGATTATCGGCGGTCCAGGTGATGATGAAGTGCTTGGGAGTCAAGCGGATACAAAGGTGCTTGACAGTTGTGGTTCTCCTCGAGATGTTCCATCTTCATCATGAACCTGCTCCAGGTAGCTTGCCTCCTACTGCCCCAACAGGTAATGCCCTTTTCGGTGCTACTGGTGATCTAACATGGGGTGGACACCTTCCCGCAGGTGGTCATGATGTTGGTCCAACTGGTTCCAGCTCCATCCGTCATAGCTCTCGCCATTCTTCTTGCTTTCTCTGATGTGGGCTATGTTATGAATGCAGGATGAGACTTTATGTATGCATTATGAGACTTTATGTATGCACTAGCTAGGTATTATGCATGGGACTCCTATTCTATGTTTTATTATGAAGTATGCTAAACTCTAAGATGTTTTACACGAGAACTATTTGGTTTCCTATGTTATGACTCCTAGAATGCATATGCAAGTTGGGACGTCCAACCCCCACTTCCCAAAAATACAAAAAAAAAAACAAAAGAAAAAAAAGGACCCTAAGTGTCGGGACGTTTAATTGTTATTAATTTTGGGATAGGTCAAAAATGTTACACAAACCCTTCCTCTTTTATTATTATTATTACTTTTTTTTTGAAAAAGAGAAAAAAAAGAAAAGAAAGGAATAAAAGGGGGCAACGAAAATAAAAAATAAAAAGGGAAAATGAAGGAAAGAAAAAAAATAAATAGAAAAAAGAAAAGGAAAAGAAATAGCAGAAAGGAAATTAGAAAATAATGAGATCTAGAAGAAGAAAGAAGGAAAAAAGTTAAAAAAAAAAAAAGCAGACATTGATCTCGTGATATGCGAGTATACAGTTTCAGCCGGGCACATCTGTCAACGCCTAGGGTTCCGCGCCAGAAAACTGCTCCTCTGTCTTAAAATACCTGCAGGTATTGTAGGCAGTGTACTGCTGCTACGAGAACTCCTCCAAAAACTGTCTAGCTCCCTACCACGAAAAACGTGCCATCCAGCCTCAATTTCCGCGCCTACTCTCATGGAGTAACTGTCTGCGTGGTTGAGTGCGCTTTCCAAGAGCGAAAGAAAGGAACTTCAAAGATACAAACTTTCAATTTTCCTGAGTTTGAAACAAGTTGTTTTGTTTCCTGAATTTCTCTACGCATGTATTGCACTATGGGACCTTGAGATGCATGTTTTTCGCTTCGGGGATGTTGAATTGTGTCATATTGTTGGAGAATGGGATGCTTTGTTGGGTGTGGATTCCCTAGCTTGGCCTGCGCTCCCCATTCCCTTTGATGACTCCCCCTCTAAGTTTAAGCATATGTTGCGATTGCCCGAGAGAGTTTTAGGGAGTATTTTGATTGGTGGTAAGATTCACCTACTTGCCCTCTTAGAATATTTCCAGTCACCTGAAACCTTAGAGCTTGGTCCCGAGATTAGAGTTAGGGCGATGACTTTATGTATCCTGGGGAAATTTTGTTTCCACCATGGGGGTTCGGGGACTATCCCGGTGTGCGTAATCAATGTTTTAGATGACATGAGAGGTGAAAGGAACCCTACTCCCTTGGTATTAGGTGAAACCATCATGGGTCTGGCTGAACAAGACAAAACAGAAGCATGGCGCGGAAGTCCACTCCTCCTTGAGGTACAATTTCTTTTCTATCTGGAACATTGGCAGGCTGCCATGCCTGCAGGTATGACGCTTTGTCCAGTTTCTCTTTTTTTTTTTTTTTTGCGTGTTGTCTTGTTCGGGTCTGGTCAGGCTGTTATGCCTCCTGGTATGCAGCTCTGTCCAGTTTTCTCTGATCTTCTGTGCAATTTTCTCCTTCTCTTGATTCATGTCTAGTCAAGCAGTCATACCTCCAGGCATGTAGCTCTGTCTAGTTTTCCTTGATTTTTCTGTATAGTGTTATCTTTTTGTTGGATTTTGGTCTAATCAAGTTGTCACACGGTGAATCGAAAAGTTCATAGAATCCTACACCGCAAGTTTTACTTGGATGAGAAGGAGTCTATGGGCGCTTGGATCAAGCGCCTCAAGAAGAGTCCTCCCGTTGATTGGTGGATTGAGTGGTGGGGTGTTCATCACTATGTTTGCCCACAATATGGAACCGCTCATATGAGGTTGATCAGCGTCACCCACTACACCTACTACTTTGCTTTGAGGGTGATGAGGCAAATGAGGAGAAAGCAGCTTATTCCCTTGCTTGACTGTAAGCTTCAACAACTTCGTGAAGTCACTGATGTGGTGGCGAAGGGTTGGGCTACCTACTGGAGCAAAATTCCTACTATTCAAACCCCCAAGGATAAGACACAAGTTGCCACTACCTATGTGACCAAAGCCTTTATCAAATGGTTGACCAAAAAGGACCCGGAGGAGCCTAGGAAGCTAAGGGAAGAGGATGAGAAAGGACAACTTTCAGTTTTCAATAGACTTGACTTTGAGTACAAGAGGTTGAATATTATTTAGAAGAGAAAGAAGGATGAAGTTGATGTGAAGAAGCCCCTACATCGGCGCAATACTGGGGAGCCTGCATTTCCTTCTTTTGTTATTAGGGAGCCAAGGTCTCCTCCTCGAAGAGCTGAACTCCAGCCTTCAAGGAAGGGGAAAGGCAAAGAGCCTCGTGTTTATAAAGAGAAGCCTAAGAAGAGGGCACGCCACCCCCTAAGGACAAGGATGCTGGTCCTAGCAAGAGGCCCAAGAGAAGAAATATCGATTCTACTTAAGCCAATAGTTGTTTTATTTTGATGCTAAATAAAGTTATAAGTGTGTTCTTGCAATCTTTAGGACTTTAATTATTATGTTTGAATTTTGTTATTGATTTGTTTCTTAGGTGGAAACTAAAGCAATGTAACGAACTTATTACTATTAATATGAAATATTAATTTTATTACATCTGTCACTTTCCAACAAAGAAAAAGGGAAAATTTAATGATATGGGTCAGACCCTCGCGGGCTTCCTACTTATCTACAGGAGTAGAATCAGGCCTTCATAGTTCACCTCTCCTTTTTCTAAACATTGCTAATTTCTAGGTCGAATCCAGTGTCTTAACCATGTCACTCAGATCCTCAAGCATAGAACATTTTTAGTTGATCTAAGTTGGTTGGTTGAGACAATTCCTCCCCCTCGGGAGTGATTAAGATTGCAGCTCCTACCGGTAGTAAAGTCTTCATGATGTAAGGACCTTTCCAATTTGATTTGAATTTCCTCCTTGGATCTTGAACTGGGGCTCTCATCTCCTTCAAAACCAAATCTCCTTCTTTGAGATTTCTAGGCTTAACTTTCTTCTTAAAAGCCCTTGAAATCCTGTTCTGATAAACTTGGACGTTTGCATGGCCATCAACCTTCGTTCATCAATTAAGGTCAGTTCTTCATATCGAGTCCTAGCCCAATCTGCCTTGGGGATTTGGCTCTTGCCACTATTCTCAAGGAAGGTATTACTATCTCTACAGGCAGCACGACCTCCATCACGTAAACTAGTGAGTACGGGGTTGCACCAGTAGCTCTATGAATTGACGTTCGGTATCCCCACAAAGCAAAGGGTAACTTGTCAGGCCAATCTTTATAAGTTACTACCATTTTTCAATTATTCTAGTCAATGACTTATTTGCTGCTTCTACAGCGCCATTAGCTTGTAGTCTGTAGACTGACAATTGATGATACTGAATCTTGTATTTTTTAAGTAATTCAGTGACTTCTTTCATGAAGTGTTTCCCGTTATCACTTATTATTTCATGTGGTACTCCATACCTACAAATGATATTCCGCTGATAAACATAGCCACATGCTTGAAAGTGATCTTTGCGTAGGATGCTGCTTCAACCCATTTTGAGAAATAATCAATGGCCACTAATACAAATTCTTGGCCTCCAGTACCGGTAGGAGATATTTTACCGATGATATCTATTCCCCACATCGAAAAAGGCGCCTGGGAGGTTAACATAGTGAGATAGGCCGGCGGTTGATGTTTTAAGTTTGGGTAAATTTGGCATTTGAGGCATGTCCTAACGAAGGCATGGCAATCAGCCTCCATGGTGGCCCATTAATTACCAGCTCTCTAAATCTTTTTATTTAAAATCATGTTATACATGTGTTGGCTGCACTCTCTACTATGGATAGACTCCATGATTTTCTCAGCCTGTTCCTTGTCAACACACAGCAATGTCAAGCCCATACTAGTCTTCTTGTAGAGTCTATCCTGAATTATGCAGTACTGAGCTGCCATAAGTTGAATAGCCCTTTGTGCCCTGGGTTCGAGTCCGTCTGAGTATTCCCCTTTTGTCAAGTATATGTAGAGATCATAATACCAACAATTCAGATTGATCTCGCACGTATCCAAGGAGTGTACATATGGCGGTTTACTATTCCTTTGGACTACTATAGGCATTGCCTTTATTCCCTCGGGATGGCTACTAAAGATTAGAGATTTGCTAAGGAATCGGCTAACTCATTGTCATCTCGCTTGTGGTATGTGAAAGTGATGTAGTCGAATTTCTTGGAAAGTTCAGTCAAGTATGCTTGGTAGGTAGCCATATCTTCGTCCCTTACTTTCCAATTATGATTGGCCTGATTGATCACAAGGTTGGAGTTTCCAGAGACCCTCAACCTTTTAATGTTCATTTCCAGTGCAGCCTGGATGCCTAGAATACAAGCTTCATATTCAGTTGTGTTATTGGTAACCCCGAAGTCAAGTTTCACATATATTGGTGTGTGTGCTCCTTTTGGCGAGATTAGGATAACGCCGGCTCCACATCTTGTCTGGTTAGATGCTCCATCAAAGTGCATTTCCCATGTTTCATCATCTGTATTAAAGACTTGTTCATCAAGAAATTCTAATTCCACCAGATGAGGTTCACTTGAAGGTGAATCATCTAAGAAGTCTGATACAACCCTCCCCTTGATGGATTTTTGTGGTACGTACTTGAGATTAAATTCGGAGAGCATCACCATCCATCGAGCCAATCTACTATTGACTATTGGTTGTTCCAGCACATACTTGATTGGGTTCTTTTTCTGCTATGATGTGCACTGTGTGCGAAAGAATGTAGTGGCGAAGCTTCTTAATAGCCCAAACGAGGGCTAAGGCCATTTTTTCTTCTTCTGTGTAACGAGTCTCATACTCTAGAAACTTTTAATCATGTAATAAATATCCCTTTCTTGATCTTCCACTTTCTGTGCCAACATTGCTCCCATGGCGGTGTTAGTGATGGTAAGGTATAATAGAAGTTGTACATTTGGCATGGGTGACATCAACACTGGTGGGAGTGCTAAGTACTCTTTAATCTTGTCAAAGACATCTTGGCATTTTTCATCCCACTGTGGCTTTGTCCCTTTCTTCAATTTCTTGATTAACGGTTCGCATGTCATGGTTAATTTTGAGATGAACCGACTTATATATTGAAGTCTTCTAAGGAACCCTCGGATTTCCTTTTTCAGTCTTGGGCGGTTTAAGGTCTTGAATAGCCTTGATCTTGGCGGGATCTACCTCTATGCCTCGCGAGCTGACCACAAAGCCAAGCAACTTGCCGGACGTGACCCCGAAGGTACACTTTTGTGGGTTTAGCCTCATGTTATACTTCCTTAGTCGGAGGAAGAACTTTCTCAAATTGGTAGTATGTTCTGCCCGTTCTTTTGATTTGACAATCATATCGTCGACATATACTTCCACTTCCTTGTGCATCATGTCGTATAGTAAGGTCATGGTCGTTCTTTGGTAAATAGCCCCGACATTCTTTAACCTGAACGACATTACTACATAATGGAAGTTTCCCCATGGTGTAGTGAAGGAAGTCTTTTCCATGTCTTCTTCTGCCATCTCACTACTAAAAACTTGCCATATTGCGACGAAAATTGCGACGGAATTATCCGTCGGTCGGTCCATATTAAAATTAGGCTGAGTTGGCAAAACAAATGGACCTTGCGATGGACCTTGCGACGGAATCAGTCCGTCGCTCGGTCCATTTTTTTAAAAAAAAATTATACTGCGATTACTTCTCCATCTGAGGCACGCGAACTCCCCCATTCTCAAACCCTAAGCCTACCTTTCCCCGCCCCTCTCTCCTGCGCCCGCCAGATTCAACAAACATTAGGGTTTCCTCATGCTCTTCCTCTTTCCTCTTCAATTCATCACCCTAAGCATAATAGATTTGCATTGCATCCATCAGTTGTGTCAGAGTCACATTGAGTTAAGTTTATCATGCATAGAGTCAGTTTGTCATGCATAAAGTCCATAGTCATGCATAAATGCATAAGTGCATAAATACTTGTCTAAAAAAAATGCATTGTTTGTGTAAGAGTCTAGTAGACTAGCTGCATGCATAACGGCATATCAAAAAAATAAAAAATAAGCTGCTCCAGAACGCAACACTAGGGATTGGTTAAGGTCGTAGGCCATCTCATTCAGACCGGTCAACATGATTTCTTATCACTAAGAGCAAGATTGGAGCAACCTCTAATCCAACTCTAGCAAGTTAAGCTAGCATCCAATCAAGTCATAAATCGACTGTCTGACACGAAGGACTGAATCTTCATCATTCGCCAGACACAAATGGCAATTGTCCGACACGAAGGAAAGAATCTTCATCATCCGCCAGACACGAATGGCGATTGTCCGACACGAAGGACAAAATTCATCTTCATCCGCCAGACACGAATGGCGATTGTCCAACACGAAGGACGAAATCTTTCTCAGCCAGACATGAATGGCAATTATCCGACACGAAGGACAACATCCTCTTCAGCCAAACACGAATGGCACATGTCCAACACGAAGGACAGATTCTTCACATGACTAATACGGATCGGCGACCGGGTGAAACTCAACAATCCATGTTCCCCCAGTGCAATTCCAAACTCATGCAACCATGAGCAAAGAAGATGTTGGCATCTATGTGCTTAAAGTAAAATTTGAAGGATCATTTACTTTGAATTCAACTTAAAGTGCTAAAACAAGCAGTAGCATGCAAGTCGTTTCAACAACAATATGCTATAAAAATAAGCTTGTAGAAGAAATAAAGCATACCGAGGAATAAGAGCGGAAGCCATCACTTCTCAATAAAAGCCAAGAATACAAAAAAAAAAGAAAATCTAAAATACAAGAAGAAGGCCAAGAAGGAGCTCCAATTTGTGATCACAAGAGTTCGCTTCACACAGCCACGTGTCATGCCCTCATTTGCACAGGCTCAAGTTTGTTCGACCTTGGGGCTATCTACAATAAATGTGACTAGATTTGTCTCTTGCATGGCCTGCAAAAGCTGGAGCGAATGTAAAGATTCCTCTCTTCTCTCTAGTATCCGGCCGGCCTAGGGAAAGAAGGAGCCTTTGTCTTTTCTCCATGCTTGTTGCTAAGGGCCAGAGTAAATCCAAAGATTCCTCTATTCTCTCTAGCATCCGGCCGGCCTAGGAAAAGAAGGAGCCTTTGTCTTTTCTCCATGTTTGTTTCCAAGAGTTCAAGCTTGCACATTTTCAAGAAGGAGCACGGCTAGGTGTGCTCAATAGAGAGGGGTGGTCTTCTCAAGAAAGGTGCATCAAGTCCCCAAATAAGTGCATTTTCCCAATGATCACGCTGACATCGTCCAGAAGATGTGTGAGGTGGCTTTTATAGTTGGCCTACCTCTTGGCTTTTACGGATCCTGGTCACTTTTCTCGCTGTGCCACCATTATCTGGTTTGGTTGGCGGCAGAGTCTGAGGAAAATAAGAGCCATTGACATCACGATCGATGAAGTCTCCAGGCATTGAATTACCACTGTCCCTTTGGCCTCCAGAGTTGCGTCTGGTTGGTCGGCTTCCAGCCTCGCGTCTGGTTAGTCTGGCATCTGGCTTCGCGTCCAGTTTGTCATCGTCATCGTCAAAAAACCCAAAAACAGGGTAGCCCATCGACATAAGTCCCCATCAGCATCAGGGCCATCGGTAGAGTTTCGATGCAGTCCCAATCCTGAGCCATCGGTAGAGTTTCGGTGAAGTCTCAACCACCAGGGCCATCGACATCGCGATCGGTGAAGTCCCTCGGCATTGAATTGCCATCATCATCATTATCAATGGCTTTCAGCCTCGCGTCTGGTTAGTCTCGGCATCTGGCCTCGCGTCCAGTTCATCATCATCATCATCATCATCAGAAAAGACCAAAAATAGGGTCGCCAATCGGCGTAAGTCCCCATCAGCATCAGAGCCACCGGCAGCGTTTCGGTGAAGTCTCGACAACCAGGGCCATCGGTAGAGTTTCGATGCAGTCCCAATGCCCGAACCATCGGCCGCACGCCCGATGAAGTCTCGACCCCAAGGCCATCGACATCGCGATCGATGAAGTCCTTCGGCATTGAACATGCCAACAATCATCAACATCGACACCGAGAAAGACTGGAAACGACACCGGGAAAGACTGGAATCGACACTGGGAAAGACTAGAAAATCGACATCAATATCCACAAGTCGTTGGCATCAGGTTCGACAAAATCTCTCCAACAAGTAAGGCGTCATTCTCGCCTGAGAACACCTATCGGCGCATGCTTGCCAACCGCGACACAGGACTTAGCTTCTAAGTGTTAGTCCACACTTTCAAGTAGGACGTCCTCAAACGTCCGCGATCATATCAAGTAGGACGTCACCAAACGTCCGAGATCATCTCAAGTAGAGCATAATTCTTGCTCGAGATCAACCCCTACAGAGGCACATGCCGCCCAAAACTGCGATGCAGGACTCAGGTTCCAAGCATCACGCCAGGCTGTGCACTCCAAAGTCATATCTCGACCGGTGTCCATCAAATCAAGACTACTTTGATTTTTGTCCTATCCTCGGACTCAATCAAAGTGTGGCTCTCTGTAGACACCGGGATTTGTCACATAAATATATAGCATATCTATATATACGAAGCAAAATGAAGAAGGAAAAGTCGGTTGATACACTAGATTTTAGCATAGTCTTTCATGCACTTTTAATGTAATTTTTATTATTTCTTTTTATGTATTTTTTTAGTTAGGAAATTAATAATTAGAAAATAAGGGAAGCCAAGCCATGCAAGCCTTAAGATCAAGTATTAGAGGTCGCAATATCGAACCTTCACAAGAGCACTCAAAAACACCTAAAAAAGTTAGCTAAACACATGCTCATTTCGTCCAGTGTGAAGGGGAGCTTCCCTAGGCAGGTTGACTTCACACTCCACCGTCCATGGATGCATGGACGAAGCTGGTGCCTCCCCCCTGGCGTAGTGGCCGACCGGCCTACACACACCGACCATACGTGGTCAATTGACCACGTGCTGCCGTCCACCCTCATACACTCTCCCTATTGCCTAGCTATCTTTGCCTTGACTGCCTTCGACGAGAAGTGGGATGTATGTGATTGCATGCATGTATCCTACTACCTCTCATTCTCCTATAAATACCCTACTCGTCAAAGCTAAACTCACTCATTCACTCATCCATTCTTCCTCCTACTAATTCTCTCATCTCTCATCTCTCAAAAACTCAAAAACTCTCTCTACTTTTTATACTCTCATATCATCTTTCTTATCATCATCCTACTACCATCCTTATTATCTTCCATCATCTATCTTACCACCATAATCTTCATCCAAACTTCACAAAAAAACCCTAGCCTAAACACATTCAATACCACAAAAAGAAGCTTTCTTATTACCCTTTTTCCACCCTCTCTCTTATCATCTTTCACCATCTTTTCCATCTTTATCTTGCACTTGGAGAGGAGGTTTCTCAAGGCATCGAGGAGGACTCAACAAGCACTTAAAGGCTAGGCAAGGCTTTTCCCTACAAAGTAGCAATGTAAGCTTCAAAATGTTTTTTCTTCTTTCTTTGTAAATAATTGTATATTTGTATTCTTTACTTTGTATCTTTCATTCTTGCTGCATTATTCAATGAAGTAATTTTATAAATTATTCCTTCAATTCCCTTCCAAACCTTATTAAAAGCACATTCTTAAACTTTTAGTAGAGTCATTCCTTTTGTGAGAGGCGAACTCTTGAAGTTTACTTTTCGACTTCGTAACCTTACCCCCGAATCCATTATTGGGTTTCGCAGGCGGAGTCTTTCTTTCTTTTTCTTTTGGTTTTGTCTTGGATTTTCCCTTAAAAAGTCGGGTGGCGACTCCCATTTCGAACTAAAATTCATCGAGGATTGCATAAGTTATGGTTAACATGGTTTTACAATGTATCGATGCAACTTTAGGATTTTTCTTTCTTATATTTCTAAACAATATTTGCATAAATTGCTTTCTTCCAAGCCTAACATTTAAATGAGCAAATTGGGTTAAATTTAGAAGAGTTTGGAACAAGTGAATGTTCACTCTTCAAGATTTAATTCAAGGACTCATAAAATGCACAAGTAAAGGGAAAGTGATTTTACAAAATATTATTCATGAAATACAAGTTTGATTTCCTTAAAGAGTTTTTCAAAGGTTAAACCCCAGCATAAATCACCGAATCACACCCCCAATCCTAACGTGGACGTTCGGAAGCCCGAACGGCAAGGAAAAATGTCCATATTAGGCTACGGATATCTCGCACTAAGGCTGAGAGGTCCGCCGCCGTAATACGTTAGCCATGAGTTTCCTGATCTTGATCATTGATTTCTGTCATGAATCGGATGGAATGGACACAATGTCGCTGTTTATGAGCGAGGTTTAGGAAGAGGTATCTAAGTTAGTGTCGGCGGACAGGCTCCGGTTCGGTGTCGTGGTCAGGATTAGTGAGTAACTTGACAGTCTTCGAGATCCAACTCTAGCCCAGGACTTGACTCTTGACTCTTTAGGTCCTATTTTGCCAGTATGGAAATATTATATTAGAACAACATTAACTCCCAACACATGCCTACCCGATGCATGCCATGACTTAATGACTTATATGAGACAACTTAGCGCAAACCATGCATGTATGTGATTCTTTTTTTTTTTTTTTTGGCTTGACTCACCCAACATTTGGGCTTACATGATGACCTCTAGCCTAGTGTGAGACTATGTACAGGGCAAGGTCCATCGGGCCATCATAAGATCGAGTCAAAGTCTAAATGAACTTAGATTTGAATAATGACCGGATATAGGCTTTACGGGCCCAAATGCAGCCAAGGGTTGGACAAAGTCAAGTTAAGATCTCGGGCTTGATCAAACCTCCTTGATTCAGGCCCAGGAGAGACCTCTAGGCCTTCTTTAACTTTTGCTTACTATTGCTCAAACTAAAGCAACATTTTTAGAGGGAATGAGTTTTGAGACTGACTCTTGCAAAGGGAAACACGTAGCACAAAATTTAAACATAGCACAACAAGAATGCACATAGCATACAAGTGGGTAATGCGCCTAACCGAGGTTCTATACTCAAGAGTTTAAGGTTGGATACCTAAAACTAACATACTCATGTCTCTCACGCGCCACAAATTCTATGGAGTTCATAATAATGTGACCTGTGTGTTTCTCGCAAAATTAAAGGGAAAATGTAAATTCATAATCCCGAAAATTTTGGAGTGCTTCACGAGTGAGAAAGCAACTTGCGATCTTCTTGAAATGTGGAGTTTTTTCCTTGATGAAGTCGGAAGTACACTTTGCCTGAGAAGGAAATTTGGATTAAAAACCAAGACGGTACCTTTGGATTCATCCCGATTTATAAAAAATCGAGATGGAGGTTCGTATGCTTGATGCCTAACTAAATAAAATAAATTACAAGAATTAATTCTCCTTTTCTACTCGAACTTTTTTTTTAAAAAAAAAAAAACCCGGCTGTTCAAGTTTTACCCTCGGGAATAAATTTCATGGTGTCCCACTCGGTGTATGACGAGTCGAAAGAGGTGTCTTTTCTTTGAGGGGATTTACTTGAATTTCCCAATAATTAAATGTTAAACTTAAGTAAACTTTTCTTTGATTTTATTAAAAGGTCTGAAATTTTATTTATTCAGAAAGAAAACAAAAAACGAAGTAAGGAAAAAGAAAGAAAAAAAAAAGAGAAATTCAAAGTCGGATCTGAGGTCATCGATCGAATACTGGCGTATTCGCGATGATGTCCGAGATGATCGCGAACCCGGAAGTTAGGATCCGAGCCTCAGGACCGGCCTGAATACTGCCAGGTATTCTGCCAATCCAGGGCTCGAGGTTGACTTTCGAACCTGGGAGCCTGATCCGAACCAGGGAACTGACATGAATACCGCCAGGTATTCTGTCTCTGATTCGGAATTTCTATGACAAATCCTAGTTTGCGCTTTAAATTCTGATGAAAACTCGCTTTTTTTTGTTTCGAGATTAACTTTCTGAAATCCAAAATAAAACCCCAAAAAAGAAGAAATAAAAAGAAGAAAGAAGTAAAGAGTCGCCAATTAATTTTTATAAGAGAATAAATAAACTCAAAATTAAAGACTCCACAAACCACGAACCATGAGATTCGGATCTGGGGGTAAGGTTACGAATTCGAAAATGAAAATTCTCGAATTCGCCCGTTCAACGAACGGACTCTACTAAACCGATTAATTAAAGAAAAAAAAATAAAGGTGAAGACAAGAGTAGAAATTAGACCTGGCAATTTCTGACCCGACCTCAACCCGCCCGAAATTTCTGGGTTTTGAACACGATTTTTTCAACTAAACTCGAAATACACCGAACCAGAAAATTAGCGGGTCAAACCTGACCCGTCCTTTGACCCGAAAAATGAACTTTTAAGTTTAACTTTATTAAAATTTGTGACTTTTCATTGGAAATATTAATTATTAAACTATAAGCGTAACTTATTTATTTGTTATTTCTCTAATTTAAGTTAAAATATTTATAATAATCTATCGTTACTAGAAGATAATCATATTTTATTATGTATAGTGTACAAAAAGTAGTATTTAGAGAAAATTTTTTAACAAGAACATACAGAAAAAGGTCGCAATCATTACCCATCGGGTTGACCCAAAACCGAAATACACCCCCCGTATTTACCCGAATCTGAAATACACTCGACCCGTATTTATCCGATCCTGATATACGACCGACCTGAAACCCGCTCGCCCGACCGTATTGACAGGTCTAGTAGAAATGAAGGATTAATTAATGTAATTCATCTTATTTAGTTACATGCAAATGCAATAATAAATACGATAAATAAATATATGATAAATAAAACAGAATTAAACATGAACGAGTCTTATTTACAAGCATTCAAATTTAATTAGGTAGAATTTATTATTAATCATGTTTAAAGATAATACAAGTGAAAAAGTAGAGGGAGAGAGAGAGAAACTAAAATGCCAATTAAATGTATGCAAAACAAAAAGAAAGAGAGAGGGAGAGAAGAGAAAATGAAATCACCAAGTGTCAATACGCTAGGGTGATTTCGGTGTAGGGAATGAAGTGGAAATGGGTAGGGTATTTATAGGTGAAATGAGGGTTGGAAATTTAGGTTAAAGAAATGAGGGAAATTCCACATGGTTTGAGGGCTTTTCTAGGAGCCCAGCTGCGCGTGGCACGCATCCCTAGGCAGGTAGAGGCGCCCCGGGTCGAGTAGAATCCGCCCCTAATACCTGGCGGTATGGGGCGGATCGCCTAAGCACAGTCCGCTCGCACCTTGGGTCGTGCGACTGGAAAATGGGCTTTGCTTTTCTTGGGTTTTGCTCTCTTTTGCATTTCACCTTCATTGGCATTCTTCATAAATAAAAATACATAATTATGAGACACTTATCGGGAGTCTACAATTAACTTTCTAATGGTGTAAGATTTAGAAGTCATTGGAGATAATTTGGATGCTCATACTAATAATAGTTGCAAACCGGTCCAATTATTCTCACGACAACAACTCCAATTTTACAACGGGCATAACTTGAGTTATACAAGTCCATTTGAGATGAGTATTGAGTCCATTTGGATTATAAAAAAAAAAAAAATCCCATATAGCTACTGGTAAAGTTTCATCAGAACCATCCCAATGGGAAGACCTAACTTGTAACCGACGAGATTTGAAGAATAGTTATCCTTGGATTGGATGATAGCAGTGCTATGATATCTTTTGCAAGTGAGAGTTTCGCTTGTGGCTTCTACGCTATAATGTGTTAAATGGGGGCAACATACCATGCTACCTTGGTTACCTTGCTCACTTGGTCATATGAGGTGTTGCCTAGGTAATTCATCAAGTAAGGTGTTGTCAACTTGTGAAGTGACTACTAGATATGGTAGAAGTAATTAATTTTCTTGTTTCCTTATGTTGTATAGCAAAGTTATATATCAAGGAGGGAGTAGTCATAATTTCAGCCTTCATAAGGCTCTAGTAACTCTCCAATGTAAAGAAGTTGGATGAATTTGGGTGAAAGAAAATGGAGTTATTAAACTCTCTCACAAAGTCTCAAATTTCTTTTATCCTTTATTAGTGATGAGTTTGAGTGGGTTCTTTGTTAGATTAGTGGTGATGATCTTTATCTAATCCTTTGGTGGACTCATTAGGCTTGAACGGTGGTCTGTCATTTAGTTCAAGTCATATCCCCTTAGGCTTGGTGGTGGTTTCACACTTTCACCTTTCAGCAAGTCATATCCTTGTTATCATTCTTTTGTTCATGTTGTCCTTATGTTGGATTTTGATCAAGATTGATTGTACTTAAGCTTTGTACTAATTTGGTGGTGTAGCATTTATGATTCGATCCTAGCTTAGTGTCATTATTCTTGTTTAAGGTTGAACGCTTTCTTGTTCTTTTCCTTGTTTTCGTATAAACTTGTGGTTCATAGGTGAAAGGGAAAATTCAAAAGGCCATGAACTTAGTTGATGATGCGAACCTTTATACTAGTTCTTGATTTTGGGGGCTTTACCTGTTCTAGGTAATTTATCTCTTGTGTATTTTTATTTTTTTTTTGTGTTGCTTTTTCATGAGTCCGTGTTTTCATCATTGTCATTTTTGTGTTCTCCTTCTCTTTATCAAACTCAAACTTTGTCTCCCAAGGCCCACTATAAAACGTTCCTCTTTTCTTCAACAATAGATGAATGATACAGACAAGCAAATATTTATGTTCACTTGTATAGATTACAAACAACAAAAGAACAAGAACCTAATTAGAACACTCAGTTTTTGAAGGATAAGTAAAAGAAGGTTCCCCATTTGGGCCTAAAATTTTGGTTATTGACTATAAAGGACGACCCACTAGCATAATTGACCATAAAGGATGGGAGGGATTGTGGAGTCCCAATTTGTGAAAAGAAGTGGGGCCCAACTGCTGAGTTGACCCTTTCTCTCTCTTTAATTTTTTTTTTTGTTTTGTTTCATCTTCTTCTTCCTTCCAACCCACCACCACCACCACCATTGAACCACCATCCACCACTCTCAGCCGCCACACACACCACCAGACACCACCATTTTCGACCACCCAAATGCCACCATAACCACCATACCTTCAACTCAAATCACAACCCATCTCAATTTTATCTCACACCCAAACCAAATCCGCATAACCATTATAACCACCAAAAACTCTTCGATTTCGAAGCCCAAAACTTATCATTCCTTGAGTGACTAAATATATCATGATCTGAATGCATCCTGTTGTATGTATCCAGGATGGGGATTGGGTCTAGGCTTTAACTTAATAATTCATTCAAACATACCCGATCTCCGCACCTGAATGACCAAAAGCTTGATCAGATTTTTTGCGTTGACTAGATTGATTGTTTCTAGATTTCTTTAATTTACTGTGGTAGATTTTCCACCTTCCCTTTTAATTAATATTAATTACCGTTTGATTCTCGCCCTTCATAATGATGCTTGTCTCTTTGGGTTTGTTTTCAAACAATCGTCTTCCATCTATAAATTTGATTGTTTTTGCTAGCTTAAAAAACACACCTCAAAAATACATACACTGTTGTCTCCTCTCCTCTCTTATCATTTTTGATCAATTAGATTCTCATGCTCCAAGTTCCTGACCATAACTGCACGTGTCTTGGGGCTAACTGAGTTAACCTTAGGGAGCGACCGTCGTATTCGATTGACACCAAGGTCGAGTTATAATTGCTTTTAATGCGTTGATCAGTCCATACCTCAGTGTTTGTCCTTTCCACGGCCTTGATTCAACCCTTGTTTTCCAACGCTAACATCAACAAACAATAATTGATTTTCGCATTGCAAAAAGTTGAAATAAGATGTGTCGTGGCATGCATAAAGCAATATTTTAGGCATATCATATCATAAAATTGAGTGTAATATCCAATTGAAAGAAAGCCACCGTACGTAGGCAGCCTTAAACTGTTGGTATTCTGCATCTCCACATGCTAACACTAAATGCAGCACAAGGTATTGAAATGAAATCCTATCTAAAGCCCACATGACAATGTATGCACTTAGATATTAATCATTTTGTGTTATAGCTGTTGGCACGTTCCTTCTTCTGCACGGATTAGAGAGAGACTCTCAATTTATGCTAGGGTCCATCACTATACTTGCATGCATTGTTAGACTTCAAAAGGGTAGGAGAAAAAAATTAAGTTCTTAATTAAGTCTAGCTAGCTAGGCCAGGATAATTAAAATAATTGGTCCAATAAAAATTATGAAAATAACAATATATATAATAATGACGGGTGATTCAATTCAATTAATTATTGCATCTTGGCCCCTTATGCTAGTTAATGCTTGTACAATATAACCATGGACCCTTAAAGAAATAAATTGAAGTTCCTATATAAGACCTTGTCAAATTAAATGACAAGTTGTTAATGCATTACTGTAGTCCTTCTCTACTTGGTCATTTACAAGTGAGCCTCATTGTAGATAATACGTATCCTAATTAAAAACATGGCAACTTGGAATAATGTGGTGTGAGTTAATTGCCCCTTTGGCTAGCCTGATGACTGAATTGTTGAGGTTACAGCATTTTAGTTTACTTGCTTTTAATTAATTTGAATAAATCAACGTTAAATATTGTCATATTTCCATCTTAAATATTATTGTTCATTTTTTAATTAAATTTTTTTTTTCATATACAATATATGGAGATGTCAGGACGACCATGGATGATGACAATTTCAAGGTCTACATATACCTACAAATAACCACGCTGTAATGCTCCTGTGGTACATATGTAATAGTTGGGTACGTAAAATTAATTAGGTTTGATTAGGTCTGAGTTATTAGCTAATTCATGTAAAAGTAGATAGAAATAAGTAATGAATTATTTTGAAAATAGAAATTTGTATAATTTTAATTAATTTATGTAGAAATAGTTAGAAGTAGGTAAAAATATCTTGTACCGTACTACATAGTTGACTCCTACGTACAAAAAATCATGCCCTAGTCATTAATGAATCACAATGCTTATTGTTTTGAGCATAGATGTATGAGTCATTATATTTGTCCTTGTTGGAAAGGAAAAAAAAAAACAAAAAAGAAACTTCAAACTCTGACCTCATTCTTTTTTATAATTGCCGTCATTAGACCATTTTATTCAACAAACTGTTGAGTTCAACAAATTTAAACTCTTTCGTTCAATGAACAAAATAGCTATATAACATATTTTTATGATTTTTCTGTATTTATAGTTTATTATCTAATATTAGTTGCAAATGATAGATCTTCGAACTCCATAGTTGCATAGATTCATTTGCTTATGAGGAAACTCTAAGTCTTACATGAGCTTGAACAGAATAGTGGTGCTCATTGGTGGTATCTTAGAGTTATAATTTGATTGTTTAAAAGCTTATTCCAGTTTTTGGAAATGGTACTTGTTTGTGTTCAAATTTTTGTTCCGTTCTCAGTCATCTCTCCATCTCTGTGCGAGTATGCAGCACGGATAAGACACAAGTGGTAAAAACTCGACTGTGCTAGTAGTAGAAAGTACTCAATAACATGAGAAAATGCTAGGATGATGGTTTGATTCTAGTTGGAGGGTATCCCTGCTTCAGTCCTCAGAACTGGAATTGCAATTTTATTCTTTTCAAAATCCTGCTTTGCATTAGCACCTTTTTATATCATAGCAGAAGTTTTCCTAAATCAGCATTGTCTCATACTCTATGTTCCAATTCCACCTTTCAAAATAATGTTCTCTTGCCATAGACCTTACTACCTACGCAATACCTTATTCAAAGAAAACACTACTGGATAACTCTAGATACTATAATATAGATATGAAATCAAGCTTTATTAATATAAAACACTTATGGGTAACTTAATAATTGGTGGATTTTTTTACATAACCTTCTACTTTTTACACATGATAACTTAGTTGTGTGGTGGATCAACCAAGGCAACGACATGTAAACTTGAGACAAGTGTGTATCGAACCTTTTTACATTTTCATGTGTTTTAAGTTGGAGTATCAATTATTTAACATATGTTCGTTTTAATATTATTTTAAGGGAAACTTTAACCATGGCAATCAACCGTCACGTGATATGTCATGTAGCCTCAAAAAAGCTAAGACCACGCAGGTTGAGTACGACACTTCTATTAATAAGATTGCTAGAATTGGCTCCCCTGTTGTATCTAAGACTATGTACACTCAGCAAGCACAAATTCCAATCAATGTAGAAAAAATGAAGGAAAGTATGCTCAACTTTGTGTTGGAAAAGGGGATCAATATGATTCATCATGACCTGAAAAGTAACCATAAGAAACTCATACAAGTCGGGTAAGTTTGTTGATAAAGTGTGATTTTTTTGTTACTGTTACATTAACAATCCTAATAAAATTATTTAATTTTTATGATTTTCAAGCTTGTTAATGGTGAGGTTTTAGAGGCAATTGATAAGGTGATTAAGGAAAATCCAAAAATGGTAAGGAATTTTAGGATTCCAAAGAAAAGACAAGTCGCTCATTTGTTTCTTGGTGGCATGATACTGTACTTTCCAACATTTCTTGTTTGATTGATCAATTGATATTTTGGTTTTAACTGTATCTAAAAGTAACATTTTTTTGTAGGCTTATAATGTTTGCAAACATAAGATAGACATGGACTTATTGAGCAATATCCTTTGGGAAAAGTTGATTGCTATACTTTCGAAAGCTGGTAAGAATATACTACTAAATTAATCACTGATTTTGGGTCCTAAAATCATGTGGATGTCTGAAATAGAATCCCTCTATTTTGGGCTTTTTTGGCTTGAAATTGGGTGGAATTTGATGCTACTTGCTCAAACTTTGGGTCCTAAAATCATATGGACTGTTCCTTGATGGATTCACAGGGTTTGAGATGAATTTTCAAGCTAAAACAAGCTGAAATCTAATAACCTTGTTGCACTTCTATTTTGTTGTTTTAAAGCTAAAACAAGCTGAAATTTTGGCTCCTAATTCATCCAAGTTAGCAAATTTGAACCTTAGTAGAGTATATTGCTTTTATGATTGCTAAATTCATAAATTGTTGACGGTTGGAAGTAACTTTTCTAGATTTAATTGCATTTGCAGTTTCAATATAGCTTCAGTGCAATTGCTTTGATGTTTTGTTGTTTCTAATTTGGTTCATTGGTTTCTAGCATCATAAAGATCTATTCGAACCTTTTAATTAAGGTTACTATTGCAATTATTTGTTTTATTTTTCGGCTTTCATTTTTTAATTGCTTTTTAATTAATCATGTTACAGGTGGTACTTCTAGGACTGCTGATTAATATTGATCTCGGTGTAAATGATGCGATATAAGCTTGACAATTATATACTTATTCATCTTCAAATTTACATTTTTAGAGTATTGTGTTTACCAAAGGTAAATACTTTTATATGTTGGTACATTGAAAATGAAAGCATTTAGTATAGAGATATTAACAATATTTCATTTGAAGTTGTTAGTTATGTAATGTTAGCGATAATTGTCTTCTTTAAAGACAGTTGGTGATTAATGATATATGTAGGTTTTGATTTATGTTAGCTATATATAGCTTTTAACACTTGAAGACAGTTGGTGATTAATAATATATACAGGTTTTGATTTATATATGTTATTGTGCTATAGCTTTTGATTGATTTACAAGCTATTTTATTTCCTTAATAAGATGTGCAAGATCCTAGTTGTAATTTCTATACAACTTGTTAGTTAGAAAGGTATGACAATTATTTATAGTTGTTTTATTTTTCTAATTAATAAGTTGTGTATTAATTACAATAATTTTTTTTTAAATAAAATAAAAGACCAACAACACGTGTTGTGTGCAGGGAATTCTATCACGCTACACTTTTATGGGTTTGCATAATTTGAAATGACCACACATGAAATGTGGGGTTAGTAATAACTCGCTACAATTGTAAGTGTGGGAAGTGGATCTGTGGCCACATTTTTAGTAAGTGTGGGGAACATTTCCACACACTTGTCTTCCCCACACTTACCTTAGGTGTGGGCAACTATTGTCTCTACATTTATAAATGTAGTTGGTAGCTAAATTAAGTGTGGAGAGAAGCAAACTTTCTTGTAGATATTTCACGATGTATTTTACTACGCAGTTCAAAAAGTTGATAATATTTACTTAGATTTTCCTCGTATCCTATAACCGGAAACCTAAGTAATCTGATTTACATCATCATATTGGGTAAATTTTAACTCATCTACTTAATAAAATATTATAAATGTAAGTCATATCTCGTTTAATGAACTAAAAGAAGTTTTATAATAATAGGTGAAATCTTACCAATAAAAATTGTTGGGGGTGCCACACATCTTTTTTAAGTGACTCGCGGGTCACAACTTTTTTTAATGCATTCTCAGGGGTCATTAAACTTACTTAAGTGTCTGGGGGGTGACATTCAAGCTTGTTTTGGCCCTTCAAAAATGAGTGAAGTGTCTGTTTTGCCCTTAATTTACCCTTGTTTTTGAATTAGGTCCCCCAAAACGATTGAATCTTTCCAGCTCTAGTTTTTGGTGAAGGAAAACTGCAACAAAAGATTGAAAAAATTTGGAATTTGGAGGGCATTATTTTTTATGGCCAGCAGCAAAAAAGCAAATTCAAGTTCAATAGATGCTAAACTAGGGTTTTTGGTGATGGTGAGTTTCCTATGAACTGCTCAACTTGGTATCTTTCTCTTCTGATACAAATCATTGAGGTGGGTTTTCTCTTCTTATTTTGATAAGGGTTTCATTGGGTTCCCCTTTTTTCTGCTTCAATTGTGTTAAACAAGTGATTTTGCATATTGCTCAAGTGTCATTAAGCTTAGATTGGCATCTGGGTTTGTGTTAATTGATAATTACTGGGTTCAAGAGGTGATAAAGTTGGATTCGTTAGATTTGGGTGTGGAAAAAATCATTTGGGCCTGCTTGATTGGGTTTGCTTCATATTGGTGAGTAGACTTTATTTTGTGTGGGATTTTCTGCTACAACTATAGCCTCAGTGTTTCTTAAGTTTCCCAAATGGATTGTTTAGAATTGGTTATGGGAAAGGGCATCTGGGTGTGTTTGATTAGGTTTGATATTGAAGATTAGACTTGATTTTGCAGAGCTGCACGTCTTCAGGTAGATCCGAGAAGGAGAAGGACCAAGTTTTCCAGACTGGGTCGGAGCAATTCGCCATGGAATTGGGGGATTTGCAGCTGAATTTCTAGGGTTTGCGAAAGGGTAGGGCTGGGGAAACCGAATTGAATTTGATTGAATTGAATTGAGAAGAGATTTGATTGGGAGTTTAAATTAAGAGTAAAAGCAACCGAGAGTTGAAGAATGGATGGAAAGAGAAGATTCGTGTGGAAGAGAGAGAATGATTCGATTTGGATGCATAAAATTAAATTATAGAAGATTAAATTATGGAGAAATAGGATGAAGAAAAGAGAGAAAGAGGGATGAATGGCACGGTAAGTTAAATTAGAGAGAAAAATAAGGGTATTTGCATCCTTTTCAACATATCTCGCCGGATTTCAGCCAAAATAACCGGAATGTCTCCCATGAGTCATTTAGTTAAATATAATGTCACCCGGGAACGCATTAAAAAAAGGTTGTGACCCGTAAGTCAGTTAAAAAAAATGTGTGACACTCCTAGCAAATTTCTGGATATCTAACTCACTTAATAATTAATCATTATAAATAAATACAAATATAAAAAACTAAAACAAAATTTCACTTTCTTTCTCTCTCCTATTTCCGATCCCTTCGCATGCTAAGGAAGTTATATACAAAAATAAAAGTACATGAACCCCACATATTTTTCAGTTGGCAAGTTCAATTTTTGAAGCGAGTAGAAAATATTTCCCCTCACCCATCCGATTCTATATTCTTCCTCATTATTCTTTGGATATCTTTCACCCATTTTTTGTGCAAGTGAGAATTTTCCCATTATCTATATAATACTAATGGGAAAATATGTGGGCCCCACTAAATGGAGTCACGAGAGTAATTTTAGGGATATTCACTAATCATCTTAAAGATAATTTCTTTTTTAACAAATAATTTATTTCGTAAATTCTCATTATTTAATTGTCATTAATAAATAGTAATAAATAATTAAACTTCAATTATATATTGTAACATAATATTCATGCTAACCCCATGATATTCAATAACTGAATCGGTTGACAATCCATACAACCCACACTATATTAACATATCCCACGATTTTTAATGGCAATCTAACCAACTTCACCAAACCCTCACATATCCCACTATAAAAAAAAACACCTGCAAAACCCTAACATTATCTATATACTAGCCTTAAACCCGTGCGATGCACGGTGTATGATAAAATAAATATTATTTTTAACAAAAAAGAACCTAAATTATTATCGTACATATAAATTAAAACAACCACAACATAAATTATATAATTAAATTAAAAATACGAAAAGTTGTTCAAATAAAAATATATAAAATTAAAAATACATGTAGGTCAAGAGTTTAAGTAAAAAAACGTACAATAACAATCAAGATTCTTAATACAACAATCAAAATATATGTAGACCAGGAGTTTAAGTAAAAAATATCGATGAATTTTAAAATAATATTGAAAAATTTACATTAAATTTTATAATAATTATTGATAAATTTATTAAGAAAATTTTAACACTTTGGTAGACATAAGTAGGTATTACATGGTGTACCATATAATAATAATAATAATAATAATAATAATAATAATAATAATTATTATTATTATTATTATTATTATTATTATTTTGCCAAAATAATTACTGATATTTGGACCAAAATAATTTAATTCAGTATTTATCTATCTTCTGATTGGTCGAAATCCCTACAATTAATCTTCTTTCTCCATTCAGCGAGGCCAAAAACTTTACTATTAATATTATATAGATTATTATTATTATTATTATTATTATTATATAGAGTATTATTATTATTATTATTATTATTATTATTATTATTATTATTATTATTATTATTATTATTATTATTATAGGCAACACCAAAATATTACTGTTATTTGCACCAATATAATTTAATTCAGAGTCCAAAACAGTTAAGGATTAGTGATACTTTCTGTTTGTTTTAAATTTTAAAATAAAATTCGGATTGAAAATAAAAAAAATTGAAATTAGAAAAAAATAATAATTTTCTACGTTGTGATTGGCCAATTCCTTTACAGTCACTCTCGTGGCTATATTTCGTGTGGGACCCACAATGATTTCTATTATAATATATAGATTATAGGCAACACAAAAATATTTACTGTTATTTGCACCAAAATAATTTAATTCAGAGTCCAAAATAGTTAAAGATAAGTGATACTTTCTATTTTTTTAATTTTAAAATAAAATCCGGATTGAAAAAAAAAATGAAAATAGACAAAAATAATAAATTTCTAAGTTGTGATACTTTCTGTTTTTTTTAATTTTAAAATAAAATTCGGATTGAAAATTAAAAAATTAAAAATAGAAAAAAATAATAATTTTCTACGTTGTGATTGGCCAATTTCTTTACAATCACTCCCGTGGCTCTATTTCGTGGGATTCAAAATGATTTCTATTATAATATATAGATTATAAGTAACACCAAAATAATTACTGTTATTTGCACTAAAATAATTTAATTCAGAGTCCGAAGCAGTTAACGATAAGTGATACTTTCTGTTTTTTAATTTTAAAATAAAATCCGGAAAAAAGAAAAAAAAATATTTTTAATTTAAACTCTTGACCTACATATATTTTTAATTTATATATTTTTATTTGAACAATTTTTCGTATCTTTCATTTAATTATATAATTTATGTTGTGGTCGTTTTAATTTATATGTGCAATAATAATTTATGTTCTTTTTTGTTAAAAATAATATTTATTTTATCATACACCGTACATCACATGGGTTTAAGACTAGTTATAATTAGTAATAGTCTTATGTCAAGTATTTAGATTGGGATATTAATCTATCATACCACTATATATGTCACACATTAGTAAAGTTTAGTGATTTTGACATGCATATAAAACCACACGTTACGTCACTTTTCATATTGATTAGCATCGACAAAATGATTCACAATAAATTGTACAAGAAAAAATACGTAAGAGATAAGACTGTCAGTTATCAGACAGGTAAACAACTAGGGAATCGGCAAAACAAAGAAAAAATGCATAAAACTATTTAACTATTTCTAAATTGTTTAAATGTGGTCATTGTAGTTAATAATTAGAGCGAAATTAGCAAAATTTATAATTGGAATTTAAAGTGATAAATAATTATTAATGTCAAAAAAATAAAATTAGTTTAATGAAGGTTCAAAAACGGATGGAGGGTTTCATAAAAGAAAAAAAAAGGGGATGGAGGGACTACGTACTTGCAATGGTTCAGTCAAGGCGTGATTTATAGGCGATGAATTCTTTAATAAAAAATAACAAAAGAGAATAGAGTTTAATTGGAAAATTGAATTCTAAGAATCTCAAATTTTTATAATTGGACAAAAATAATTTCTTCTTTTATTCATCGTTAGTGGGCTCAAAAAACAATATTATATTTTTTGCACCACTATTGAGTGTATATATCTTAAATATCATGTATTCCCTATTTGTTTTTTGGATTATTGGATGATAATACACTGAACTTTAGGGGTATTGGATAATAATGGATTGAACTTTTTTCTTGGACTCTAATACACTGAACTTTGAGGGTATTGGACAATAACGCACTCAGACCAATTCACCGGTGGTCGACGTGGATCGCCCTATTTTGAGTGTCGCTTTTCATTTTTTCAAAAACTTTTGCCGTAAAGAAAGCATACATGCGGGATGACTAATATATTTTTTGGAAAAAATAGAAAACGATACCCAAAGTGGGACAACCACCGCACAACCACCACTGAATTGATTCGATCAGATTATTGTCCAATACCCTCAAAGTTCAGTGTATTAGAGTTCAAAAAAAAGTTCAGTGCATTATTGTCCAATACCTCTAAAGTTCAGTGTATTATCATCCAATAATCTTTGTTTTTTTAGCTAATGGTCCAAAAAGATAAGATTGTATTTTTTTTGGATCATCACTGAGCATATATACTAAATATTATGGATTTGACTTGCATTTATCCTCAAATTTAGTACAATATTTTCTTATTACTTTTAGTAAATTTTACAAACTTTGTCCAAAAAGATTTCGATAGTTTTTTAAAACTTTTATGATTTTCCCTTTTTATTCTTGTAAAGAATCATTATAATTGCATGGATATCTCAAAAAAAATCTAAAACTTCTTTTAGTAAGTACACTTTATAACCTTTATAGGGGGCCAAGATTGACACGTTAGAATCTTTAAAATTTTAAAAAATCCCCAAAGTAAAAATATGGAGGTATATTTGATACCAATTTTTTTTTTTTTTTTTGTGATCACTGATATAAAAAATAGATAATTTTATCATCCCGTTGTCAAAAATTAATACTATTAACATTCATTATTCCCTTAAAATTTGCCTGCATTAATTTCTATACTTTCAAAGCTTGGCCAAAATTTTTTTAAAAAAAATGAATAAGACAAATAATGATGTCCACAACTTTTTTGTGTTCCAATCCAAGAAGAATGGTAATATAATTCATGAGGTTCTAGGCCCTAGACAACTATACCTCTTGACCTTTACAGTTTGGTAGAATAGTGCATGGCCAAAATTCATTGAAAATTTTGGTCCTAATAAATACAGAAATAAATAAGAAAAATAATGATAAGGCAAAAAACATAAAACCTCAGAAAGGAGAAAACAGTTCACATGGAGGGTATTCAAAGCCATTCTGCACATTCTCAATAAATTCCCATGATCCAATCCAAAGCCCTTTTTATGGGGTTTTGAATTCAATTCGTTACACTACTATTTCATACACACATACTCAAAAGAGTGAATGTCCCCTCTTTATTTTGATGCACACCAGTTGTATCTTGTGATTTCTTTATGTTCTTTCATCCAAAGCTAATGTTATTCCAACCTGTAGTTCTTTTAACTTTGTATTCATGAGGGATATGTGGTAATTTCTCACGAACAGCTTGACATTCATTCCATAATAAATATATTGTCACGCCTCGAAATTAAGGGATGACTGACGCTGCACACCTGTAGGATAATGCCCCACAAGAATGTAAGGCTCAAAAGATCAAACAAACCCAAAATACAAGAATAGACCTAACTTCGAAACGAGTATTTGATTAAACAGTCAACTAAGGATGATACTTAATTACACAACAGATACTACAACAAAAGATATTGAAAACTTCCAACTCACAAAGCAACTGAAAAATAATAGAAATCTTATCCCACACAACCTCTTGGCCCACTACGCTTCACTGCTAAACTCTGATACCATAAAGAATCCGAACACTACCAAGAAGCGAAGAATCATAACCTGAAAAAAATTTTAAGATGAACGGATGAGCTCGAAAGCCCAGTAAGTAGCATAACGCCCCCTTAGCTGGGTTTGGCATGCAAGTAAAACATAGGCTGGGTCAGAGTTAATAAATACATGAATAAAACACGACTGAGTTTTCAAAACACTTACTTAGCTAAAACTTCCCGAAATACACGAGAATATTTATTTACAGTTGAAAAGCACAATACATATCAAAACTTAGCAGTCGGAACCACAAAATGCACTTTGGGGCTAAGGCCACTACTAGCCCAGTGGCATGAGCAACAGACAGCCGCTACTAGCCCAGCGGCATGGGCAACAGAGACCACTATTGACCCAGTGGCGGGGCAACGATGAATTGGGCCCGACGGAACACATACACATATCAGAATACACAATAGCGCGCATACAAGTTGATCGACAGGTCCAGTGCATACCTTAACTGGCTAAGGCAGAAAACATAGCCCAAAAACAAAACCAGTAACTTAAGTGTCAAATCATACAGAACAGAACCCAGTCAAGCAGTTTCAAATAACAATAAATTAAACCAACAAAATCACTTAGAAACGGAAGGTTCAAATAATTCTAATATCAAAACTATTATGCAAAACGGCCAGTTTACATATACAAAAATCAAATTATTACATAAATCTCACATGGTGTATAAATGGAAAGATATGAATCAACTTATAAAATTAAGTTCAAAAGGGGTGCTTTATAAACACAAAATCAATACAAAGTCAAATCAGATCTTTCGGATAAAAATATAACCAAATATAATACACTTAAACAATAGCATGCCAACCCGATTTAATAAAATCACTTTAAAAAAAAAAACTTTACAAAATAATATTTTGGGCATGAAGGAAGACTAAAAGAATATTACACCACTTACCTTAAACACTATTGTAATAGGCCAACTCGACCACTTAGACAATACCTATAATCCATATGAGAGACTTCTAAATCAACATACACTCAGACTAATACATAATATAATTACTACAATTCCCAAAAGTAGTCCATGAAAGCGTAACCCTCAAAAACTATAAAACCAGTGAGATTACGAAGCCGAACAATAGGAGGGGTCTTAAAATATGGTATGACCCTGGAGGTAAAAAACAAAAAATAAAAGGCTTTGTAAATATAGCCCAGGGGTCATTAGAGAAAAACAATGAGTATGGTAAGTGACTTATTCCGTTAATTAACCATAAACCATGTTTAAGAAGAACGATTTAAAAATACATGGAATGCGTATATTACCCTACAAAACTTATGTTTTCAACATAGAATAAAAAAAAAATAGTGTTTGTGACTAACTCAAAGATATACAGATAATCCAATTATAGTATAATTATTTAAAAAAAGAAATGAAATATACTAGATTGAAAATTTATCAAAACACTGTATTAGAAATCTAGAGGTTTGGCAAATCCAACAAATAGTGCTAGCTAATTATGCTCAAGAATCTAATTTGCAAACACCACGTAGCAAAACATCATTTGACCAATATCAAATTATCTAGGGAAGGGGTTTTATTAATGGAAAATTACAATAGGTAAAAGGTATTAATTCTAGTAAAACAATGGGTTAGATCAAAGTGTCAAATTCCTTAACAATTAAGTTGTAAAATTAGGGTAAAAAAGTTGTAACTTCAAATTTTCCTTACGAAACTAATCGAATATAGAATACGAAGAAGACGATTATTGTGTTTGACCAATGATTAGCACCTACCCTTAATCAAGCTCTAATGAAATTACTTAGATTGAACCGGAGGATGTTTGGGTACCAACCTTAGGTTTCTTTGCAGATGAATTCGCTTTTTCTCGTCGGCCATCTCTTCCTCCCTAATTGGATGCGGGAGACCCTGTATTATTTTCTGTGGAGGCGGGTATAAATAAATAGAGAGTCTAACTAAGTTGATTAGGGTTTGACTCCCACAAAAATTATAAAAGGGCTAAAAGAAATAACGATAATGTTACTAATAGGACTCTTGTATATATTTTTTTTTGTCCTTTTTATTTTTGGACGGGGTATTTCATATATACAATTCTCTATTTATTGGTTTATCAAACAAACATGGAGGTTTAATATTACAATTTTAAACAGGTTTTTTAATGTTAAATAATCTGTACTATAGGCCTTCTGATTGAAAATAGTCGGAGCTTACTTTTTGGCCTCCAATAAGTTGAATTTTTACTATATTTTCCAAATTAAGTTGAAACCAAACTTGAAAATTGAAAAACTTATATGGTTTTGGTATCACATGCTAAGTACCGATGAGCTGGCATCGATTTTTTCATTACTAAGCACGTGCTATTGATGCCACATTAGTTTTTTGCTCAAGAACTTAGTGCCGACATAGTATGGAAAAGTATGATAAAAATTCAACTTATTGCTAGTAAAAAGGTCAGTTTGGATTATTTTTAAACACAAGTCTTATTCTATGAATTACTTAGTGCCTTAAGCCCTTTCGAAACTGGTATGCTAAATTAGGTGGTACGATTCCCAACATTATCCTACTACCTTGAGAATTAGAACTTGTGATAATAATTAGAATGACTCATACTACTCCATAGAGTCTAGGAGATGTATATATAGCCAATTAAAAAAGTCTATTTACAGCAAAAATCTCACCTCTATTACACCCCCTCAATTTGTACGACAAGAGAATGAATAGATAAAGTGGACTTGATAAATAAAAATTGACTAATAGACAACTCTTTGGTAAAAAAAAAAACAATCCGCTGAAGCTTAGTGGAAACACTATGAATAGTGATCTTCAATTCATGTGCAATACCCTAACAAAAAATACTAGTCAAACGCAATATACTTACTGCGCTCATGATAGCTAGGATTAGCAGCAAGGTAAGTGGTAGTGATGTTGGCACATAACACCTTATTGGGAGCAGAGAAAGATATACCCATGTCACAAAGTACCTTCCATAACCAAATTGTCTCTAAAACAATATAGACAACAACCTTATATTCAGCTGCATTAGAAGCTTTAGACACCATGAGTTGCTTCTTCGTTGCATGAGGGCGGGGCCAAAGAACACTGCATAGCGAGTAGTAGAACAACATTAATCTTTGCAACCTGACCAATTAGCATTAAAATATGCGACAATAATAAAAGAAGTAATGTTTAGACGGAGAAAGATCCCATGATCACCAGTACCCTGCAAATATTGAAAATGGGCTTGATAGTTGTACAACTCGAAAAATCCACCACTCGTCTCAGGGCGAATATTCTTTTCATTGTGCGAGAGTGGGAGTCGAATGAGATTGTTAAGACTTAATAAAATCTAATTAATGATGACGAAAGAATTCTGACTAATCTTAAAATTTAACCATATCTCGAATTATAAATAGAAATTCATAATTAATTACAAAATTAGAATTATTAAGACTATTAACAAAACCAAAACGAACCCATGAACCAATCATTGGAGTGGACAACTAACCAACTAATTAGTCTATCCACCGCTGGTAACATGGCCTAATCGACGACCTAACAGGAAAGGAGCCTAGATATCTAATAGGCTGGTTAGACAATCAGACAGAATTGAATTTCGTAATAATCTGCAAATTCCGACTTTATAAACTTATCCTAAATTACTAAAAAAATTATTCGAGACAAAATAAGAAGAAATAGTAGTCAGCTAATTTTAAAGATAAATTCATAAAATAAAATACAAACTCCGGCCTCTGAATCAAAAATCAAATTTAGTAATAATCTGCAAATTCCAACTTTACAAATTAATAATGAATTTCTAGAAAATTAATCGAGACAAAATCAGAAGAAAGAGGAGTCAGTTAATTTAAATATAGATTTATAAAATAAAACACAAAATCCGGCCTTCGAATCAGAATTCTAATTTGACGGTAAGGTTATGAATCATAAATAAAAAAGTTTCTTGTTTGCCCATGTATAAAACAGACTCTACTAAAATCAGGTTTTATTTAGAGAAGAGCAGAAGAAGAATAATTTAATGATTTCATCAATTCAAATTATTATGCAAGCAAAATAAATACAAAGACAAGAATTAAACAAATGTAAATATTATACAAATAGAAGCATCAAGTTAAGGCTGCATAATGAATATAATAATAAAAGATAATAAGAACAAAATCTAAATTTGAATTAGTAAAAATGCAATTAGCACTCAGAGGAAAGACGAGAGAAAATCAGAAGAATTCCACAGTGTCAATATTCTTGGGAATTCTGCGGTGTAAGATATGATTGGGTGGAAGCCTATATTTATAGGGGTTTAGAAGATAATATCTAGTGGATAAAATAAGTCGTTTGCATGCATAAGGGGGGGAAGGTCACTAGGGATGGCAATGGGGCGGGGAATCCCCGAACCCGCTGGGGCCCCGCCGCGCTCTGGAGAAAAATCTCAACCCCCATTGGGGATGGGGATGAGGATGGGGACGATTTGTCAAAATCCAGTCAGGGATGGGGACAAAATTTTCCTCATTCCTGTCCTCATTTTCCCCGCCAGGGAAAATTCCCCGTCCCCATCCCCGAATCCCCGTCCCCGAAAATTTTAAAATTACCAAATAACTTTTATTCTAATTCAATATATATATTAATAGCACTTGAAGAAGATGTATTATTGTATTTTTTTCTGAATAACACTTGTTGATGTTTTATTGTTTGATTTTAATGTATTATTGCTTGGGCAAGTTAAATACGTTATATTTTGAATAGGTTAAAAACTGGGTCCGATTAAAAATCGGGTTCGATTAAAATTTGGTAGATTTTGTATAGCTTTAAAAAAATCTCCGTTGGGGATGGGGAATCCGCGGGGATGGGGATGGGGCAAGAATCATTCCACGAAGCGGGGATGGGGACGAGTTTTGGGAACGGGGATGGGGACGGGGATATACTCCCCCATCCCCGATCCGCCCCGTTGCCATCCCTAAAGGTCACCATGGGCTTGCGATGTGGGTGCACCACCCAAGTAATGGATGCCTTGTGCTCGAGAATGGTAATTAAAATTTTTTCCTCTGTGGCATCCCTTGAGTACTCCCTTGTGATTAAGGGAAAAAGAGTAGGTCGACTATGCAATTTATTCCTAAATATAGTAAAAAAAAAAGATAAAATCTTTTAACTTTACTCTAGTAAAATAAAACGAGAACGTAATTTTTTTTTCATATTTTACCATCTTTTTAAGTTTTAGTCTCCAATGGATTCGCAAATCAATGGACGTCAAAAATCCATCCCCCCTTTTCAGTGGAAATGTTATTTTTATTTTGCTACTTTGAATGGAAGTCGAACGAGATTGCTCAGAACTTAATCCAAAACTAATTAATGATTAAAAATGAATTTTGAAAAATCTCAAAATTTTTCATATCTCAATCATAAATAGAAATTTATCACTAATTGTAAAATCAGAATTCTTAAGACTATTAATAAAACAAGGCCGAACCCACGAACCAGTCATTGGAGTTACTGGGTTGGTCGACGGCCCAACAAGATCGAAAGGAGTTTGAATATCTAACTGGCTGGTTAGACAATCATACAGAAGCTTAATTTCGTAATAATCTGCATGTTCCAACTTCATCAATAAATCCTGAATTTCCAGAAAAATATTTGAGACAGAATAAGAAGAAAGATGGCTAGCTAGTTAATTTTAAAGACAAATTCATAAAATCAAATACAAACTCTGACTCCGATAGAAATTGGATGTGCGGGTAAGGTTCCTAATCAGAAATAAAATATCTTCTTATTTGCCCGTGTATAAAATGGACTCTACTAAAATAAGATTTTATTTAGAGAAGAGGAGAAGGAGAATTTAGTGATTTCACCAATTTAAGCTATTATGCATGCAAAATAAATAAAAATACAAAAATAGAGAAAATACATATATTATGCAAATAGAAACATCAAGTTAGGGCTACATGACGAACATAATAAGAGTGAAAAATAATAAGAACAAAACTAAATTTGAATTTGAATGAGCAAAAATGCAATCATCACTCACACGAAAGGAGGGAAATGATAAGAAGAAGAATACAATATCAATACTCCTGGAAATCTCATTTGGTTATGTCTTGGGTGGAAGCCTCTATTTTATAAGGGGTGAGAAGAGAATATTAAGATAAAATAAAATATTTAGAGAGATTATTTGGTTAGGAAAAGGGAAAAAACGAATGAAATAAAACAAAGGAGGATTTCATTTGGTTATGTCTTGGGGAAATAGAATAAATATGATTCCCAAATTGATATTATTACATTATAATTCAGACAGTATACTATTCTTAGGAATTATTACGGAAAGAGGAGAGGAAAATAAAATATTTCGGAAGATCCCTTACGACTATAACTAGCCGGTTTGTCATATGGGTTCAAGGTTGACTCATGTTTTTAGATCCAGGTGAATCGAATTGGGTTGGGCCTAGTAAAATACCATCTAACTGGCAGGTTAGACGAGAAGGCCACTGCGTGAACAACTTAACTTAAAATGGTCTTATCTCCCTCGACCGACCTCCGATTGACTTGATCAGTTGATTAAACCAATTTTACTCTTCTCTCCATTAATAGTTAACTCAATTCTTTCAAGCTTTACCCTTTTTAAAATTAAGTCCCCAGTTGAGTCACCAATTCAATAGGCACTGATCCTGCCACATTAGGATCGAGGTGTCCCACATCATTATTGGACGATTCAAAATGGTTTGCTTAACCTTAAAAATTACCTAAGGGACAAGGGACAATTTTAGCTATTCTTAGGATTCATCCAACCTCACAAATCATATTATCAAACTAGTGTTGATAATTCAAATAAGTAAATAATCTGAAAAAGAAAATTAAGTTAATACATATAATCATGTCAACAACAGACAAAACCTTAATGAACATTTTGGAATCGGAGACCGCCACTGGTTGGTTATATTTTGAACCCAGAAATGTAACTGATTGACTGCGTTTAGCGAAATCTGAACTTGCCAGTTGCTCTCAGAAGTTTTCAGATTTCTTCCGACCGTAACTTAAGTTCAAGTTAACCCATTTACTTATTTCCAATTATTCACTAGTCGAATCATTAAACACAAATTCAAGAACATGATTAAACAGGTTTGATAAATTAAAGAGTCGCCAAATATTTTTAAAGAGATACTAAAAAACATAAAATAAAACAATTATGGCCTGCGAACCTAGACCAAGTTTGGAGGTAAGGTTACGGATCTGAGGCAATTAATTCCTCCAACCCGCCCGTTTAATAATTACGATCTCTACTAAAGTCTGATTAATTATATAATGGGGAGAAGAAGTAGAATAAATTTATTTGATTAGTTTAGTTATTATGCATGTAGAGTCAAAGGAAAATAAAGCAGAAATATAAAGAATTACAGTTTATACATTTGTGTTAATAGCATGATGATTACAAGAGGGAATAAAAGTAACAAAATAAAAAAATAAAATACTAACCTCAAAAGCAAGTAGTAGGCAAACAAAAGAAGGGGAGTGGGTTAGAAGAATTTTCTCAATGTCAATACTCCTAGGAAAGTCTAGGGTGAGGATTGATGTGGCCTTTGGGTTCTATTCATAGTGGAAGTACTGGAGGGTTACAACTCTTGATCAAGAAAATAGAAAATGGCCTAACCAGCCGGTTAGTGAAGAGATTCGGTACCCATCAACAACCTCGAGGTCCTATGGGACGTCGGGTCATCCCGGGAGATCGAGATTATTTGGCATCGAGGGTCAAACATGGGCCCGGGTGAATAAAACACAAGGCAAGGAAGGTATTCAAGGGCTAGAAAAGGGCGTGCCTTCACTCTTTCGACCATAACTCCTTCAATACAACATTGATGAATTTCATATTTTGGGAGCTTAAATTACACACTGAGAGCTTTCCATCAATATCTTTTAGACCTAAAACGGAGTTCGGATGAAGAAATTATGCGACTTTGAAGTTGGCAGAAAATTGCCCAGAAAGGTCGCGCCCGCGACGACACTGGGAGGAGGAATTGAGAATTGGCCAGAACGTCGTGACACCCGCGACGACCAGGGTCGCGCCCGCGAAGCCTTGTGCCCAGAAAAATCGCGCCTGCGATGCCCCGTTTTCTCACTTTTGCCCCGCTCGATCGCGTCGCGCCCGCGACGACCCAGTTTTCATGACTTTTTTCGACTTAAACGGCTGCATTTAATGCCCTAATCACCTTGCATTAAATACGTTTTTCTTCATTTTCAGTGGTAGACTTTGATGCTTAAGCTAATGAAAGATAGGGTTTCCCTAATATTCTTCTCAAATCTTATTTTTTTACTTTATCCATTGTTAATGGTGGTGTTAGCAAGTCATTTCTTTATTGATTAGTGGTGGATTGTCCTTTATTTAATCATAGTGGAATGCTAGTCCTTTGGTGGTGGAATTTCCTTTATCCAAGGTCATATCCATGTGTTCTTGGTGTGCAAGCTATGTGTAGTTGATTGATTTTGGTTTCTTTTCACTACTAGTGATCATTTGTTAAGAATATTGTTATTGTTCAAGCAAGGGTTGAAGAAATTGCATCATCCATCAATTCTATTGTCATGGGTAAGCAAGGGAGTTCCTCATTATCGTACTTCTAAAGCTATTTAACTCAAGCTCTTGTAATCCACCGCGCTTGATACGCTCCATTTGGTATCAGAGCACCAGGTTAGAGTTGTAGCTTGAGTTTTGATTTCATTTGCAAGTTAGGGTTGTGCCTATTGTTGGTTTTAGTTGGATTGGTTGCAATATTGGTGCTCCCCATTCCCTATCCCTCCAAGTGTATTGGAGTATATTGTATTGTGTTTGTGCTTGTTGATTTTGTTGTCTATTGGAGCTTTGTGGTGAAAGTTGGAGATATTACACGGAAGGTGTTTGATTAAATGTCGAGGGATATTAGCCTTAAAGAACCCCAAGGCAAACACTAGCCAACTACAAAAAAACCCCCAAACTCCACAAAATTTCCTCAAACACAATCTGTCCTCACCCTCCTTTTGATATGGACGAAGAAATCAGTTCCAATGGAGTGGAGTCAAGCCACCGCCGCAACCCTCATGACACGGGTATGGAGTCACGAGTCTCCTCCCTCGAACGAACTCTTGAGGCCCTCGTGACTTAAGTGAACAACATTTCCATAAACCTTCAAGATCGACCCGGTGACGAGCGTCGGTGACACACCTAAAGTCCTATCTGTCCTCCTCCTACCTTTGAATCGAGTGATGAAGATATAGGCTCCCTTCGACGTCGACGCCGGGACATGGTTGAGAGGCACCCTCGCGATGAGTTCCATGACGTCAAGATCGATATTCCGGAGTTCAGTGGCTCCAATGATCCCGATGATTATCTTGAATGGGTACAACTCATGGAAAGGATTTTTGAGACCAAGGAGTATAACGATGAAAAGGCATTCAAGATCGCTAGCTTGAAACTCACCAAAGTCGCATCTCTTTGGTTTGAAAACGTCAAAGTGCAAAGGGCTAGGGAGGGTCGAGCAAAGATCACTTCATTGGCAAGGCTTAAACAATTGATGAATGGTCGATTTTTGCCTAACACTTACAAGCAAGACGTCCTGCGGAAGTTATATGCCCTCACCCAAGGGAAGAGGAATGTGAGTGACTACATCCAAGAGTTAGAGCAACTCCTCATCAAGAGTGATCTTCAAGGACCCGAGGAGCAAACCATGATGAGGTTCTTGAATGGGTTGGTGTAGACGCTAAATTTTGGCACTCAATTCAGCTTTAGAAATATTGTAATTTATTTTTATTTTATTTATTTTAATTTAGGAAAATGCCAAGAATTTTGAAATGCAAAAAGATAAACAAATGAAGGAAAAACCCAAAAAAAAGCCATCACAACAAAGCTTAACCCAAACAACCCAAAAAGTGAAGCCTCGGGAAGCGTGGCCACCTCGAGATGCGTGCAACTGGGCTTCTCCTAGGCCCAATATACTGGCAGGTATGTGGGTGGGTCATGCTCGACCCGGTGTCACATCGGGAAGCGTGCCCGCCTGGAGAAGCGTGCAGTCGGGCGTTTCCAAGGCCCAACATACCGGCAGGTATTCAAGTGCCTGACCCAGATTACCTCGGGAAGCGTGCCGACCTCGGGAAGTGCGTAGTTGGGCTTTTCCCAGGCCCAGCATACCGCCAGGTATATGGGTGGGTCAGGCCCGACCCGGGTTGCCTCGGGAAGCGCACTGACCTAGGGAAATGTGCAGTTGGGCTCCTCCAAAGCCCACCATGCCTGCAGGTATTGAGGCTGCTGCCCTTTTTTTTTTTTCTTTTAACCTAAATTCCAACCCCGATTTCACCTATAAATACCCCATCCTATTTCATTCACCCTTCACACCAAAATCACCCTAGTGTATTGACACTAGGTGATTTTTTTCTCTTCTCCCTCCTTTATTTCACTCATTTTGCATTCATCTTAATTAGTATTTCATTCTCTCTCTCCCCCTCTATTTCTTTCACTTGTATTATCTTGTAAACTGAGTTAATAATAAACTCGACCTAATTAAACTTGAATGCTTGTAAATAAAGATTCGTTTAGTTTTATTTTGTTTCTTGTACATTTATTTCTCGCTTTTATTATTGCATTTGCATGTAACTAAATAAAATAAATTATATGAATTAATACTCCGTTTCTACTCTCCTTCACTTTTCCTTTCTTTTTTTTATTTAACCGGTTTAGTAGAGTCCGTTCGTTGAACGGGCGAATTCGAGAATTTTTATTCTCAAATTCGTAACCTTACCCCCGGATCCGAATCTTTTGGCTCGTGGTTTGTGGAGTCTTAACTTTTGAGTTTATTAATTCTCGTTCAAAATTTAATTGGCGACTCTTCTTTCTTTTTCCTTGTTTTTCTCTTTTATTCCTTTTTTTTAGATTTTATTTTCTGTTTCGGAAAGCTAATTCAAGGGTAAAAAAGATTTCATTTTTATTTTAATTTCGGGCGTAAATAGCGAAAAAATCTGAATCAGAGACTGGCAATACCTGGCGGAATGCATGCCATTTCCCTGATTCGGGTTCGACTCCCAGGTTCGGAAGCAGACTCCGAGGTCGGGACCGACAGAATAACTGGTGGTATTCTAGTCAGCCCCGTGGCTCGGATCTGACTTTCAGATTGGGGATCATTTTTCAGGGCCACTGACTGGTAGAATACCTCCAGGTATTGCCACAGTCAGTAGTTCCGATTCCTGTCCCGAGTCTCTCTGTTGGCTGTCTTTTTTTACTCCCCTTTTTTTTTTTCTTTTTTCAGTTTTCAGTTTTCTTTCCTAATTAATTAAATCTCAGATTTCTTACTCTTAAAAAAAAGAGTGTTTACTTAAGTTTTAACTTTAGTTTATTTAACGGAAATTCATGCAAATCTTCTCAAAGAAAAGACACCCCTTTCGACTCGTTGTTTACCGCGAAGGACACAACGGGGATTTTCCCGGGTCCCACAAATGGCGACTCCACAGGGACTTACTTTAAGAGGATAAAACTTGAAAAGCTGGTTTTTTTTTTTAAAATTTTTGAGTAGAAAAGGAGAAACTAATTTTTGTAATTTTTATTATTTAGTTAGGCATTAAGCATACGGACCTCCATCTTGATTTTTTTAATAAATCGGGATGAACCCAAAGGTACCGTCTAGGATTTAACCCAAATTCCCCTTTCGGATAAAGTATACTTCCGACTTCATAAAGGAATAAACTCCACATTTCAAGAAGATCGCAAGTTGCTTTCCCACTCATGAAGCACTCAAAAATTCTCGAGATTATGAATTTACATTTTCCCATTAATTTTGCGAGAAACACACGGGTTACATTACTATGAACTCCATAGAATTTGTGGCGCTTGAGAGACATGAGTATGATAGCTCTAGGTATCCGACTTCAAACCCTTGAATATAGAACCTTAGTTAGGTACATTACCCATTTGTATGCTATGTGCATTCTTATTGTGCTACATGTAAATTATGTGCTATGTGTTTCATTTTTTTTTCATTCTAAGAGTCGATCTCATAATTCATTTTCCCCCAAATGCCGCTTTAGTTTGGGCAATAGTCATGCAAAAGTTAAAGAAGGCCTAGAGGTCTCTCTTGGGCTAAATCAAAGAGGTTTGATCAAAGCCCAAGATCTTAGTCTGATTTTTCCAGCCCTTGGTAGCATTTGAGCCCGTTTAGCGTGTATCCGGTTGTTGTTCAAATTTGAGTTCATTAAAACTTTAATGTTGACTTGATCTTATGACAACCCGATGGACCTTCTCTTTTCCATGTACATAATTTCATATTAGGTTAGAGGACTTCATGCAAGCCCAACGTTGGTTGAGTCTGACCCAAAAAAAAAATGAAAAAATTCATCATATAGGCATTGTTTGCATTAGGTTGTCCCATATAGGTCGCTAGGTCTTCGGGTAGGTGTCAGGGTTAATTATTGAGGTTTATGGTTTCCATACAGGTAGAATAAGGATTTGGTGACCAACCTTGAACTCGGATTAAACAAGTTGCCTTCTTTGCACTGTTGCCCCTAATGGCCTCCAACGGAATACCTAGCAACAGTGAATTCTATCTCCTCATCACCCAACATTGGACTGAAATTTCACAGCTAATGCGAGGCATAACTGATACTATGGCTACTTATAATGATAGGAAGATAGATGAAATCATCCATACATTGGCAAAGATGAATGATGAGTTGAACCTTCCTGATGAAGATGAAATCAACAATCATCATAGTCAAATAGCAAGTATGCATGAAACAGAAAGAGAGAACCCTATGTCTGCAAATCACTATATGGGCTTGGGACTGACTTCTGTTCATAGCATCGAACAACCATTTCAGTTCAGCTTACCAAGGAAGAAGCTCAGAACTGCTCCAAGTATTTGCGGGACCCACCCTTAGCCACAAGAGCAGATCAAGAAAGAAGATGTGATGAACGAGAAAGTTCTTCTTTGGACCAACTCTTCACCACAATAAATCAAATGCAATCACGCATGGAAGGTCTGGATCGAAATATGAATATGATTCTCCAGATTCTACAAAACGGTAGAAGGATGGCTAATATTGAACATCGCATCAAAGAAAGGATTATATGACAGTGACATTCGTCAAAAGGACTCCTAATTCGTCTCCTAAAGATGCTAAAATGCGGCAACTCATGTCTTTTATTCCAAACTACACTACCTATGCGGAGGCTCTTGACTGTCTCATTAAGGAAGGAAAGATCAAGCTTCCCCCTATCCGATGCGAACCTGAAACTAAAAGAAAATTTTGGAGCTCAAGTGAATTTTACAAATATCATAGACTCCGAGGTCACGATACTGAAAACTGTTTCACCCTCAAGAAAAAACTTGAAGAAGTGTTCCATAGGTGAACTGCCACCACCGAGGACAATGCAGAAATCCTATTAGAAGTCTAGGTTATAAGGGATCTTCCGTTGCAAGCTCTGTGACTCCAGGTTACATCAGAATGGAAGAAACCAATGGTCAATTAGGAGATCTTCTATTATCATGTTATTCCTTTCCTTTCTATGAAATTTGACATTTATTTTCATAGTCAAACAGAATTTATCTATTTTTAATGCATTTGTCTTATTTACAGTCAATAAAATGAACCCTTTCTGATTATGACTCTTGTATTCCCCGACCCTTCATTTGGTTCTAAACTGCTAAGGAAAGAATCTTGTGCTTGCATTCCTGATTTGAATTAAAGAACTCATTCACCCATATGACCATCCAAGTCTGACACATCCATCTGCTCGTTTCCTCCATCTCACATCTCCATCACATTTTCTCTATGCTTTTGTGCCCTAACCCGAGTCCAAAGTTAATAAAGAGAACAGAGGCTAACTTCACTGCCAAAGCGAAGTTAGGCAAAAGGAGAGATAAATAAAAAAGAGCGAGGCCAACTTGAACACTCATCTAACAAGTTAGGCAAAAGGAGAGGTAAATGAGTGAAAATTAAGATGAGAGAAGCTAACCTGAACACTCACCCAACAGGTTAGGCGAAAGGAGAGAATTCAAAGCGACCAATAGTCTTTAAAAGTGAATCTCACTATCAAATAAATCATGCAGCTTAAAAAAGACATACCTATGATAGAAGGCTTCCACCCTCACCACCTACATCATAACCACCTTCATTTTCACTTCGCTGCTTCACCTACATTTCTTCACACATCATCTTCTCAACCACCATCATGAACCCGGTCATCCATTTTATGACTACCTCATCCCTAAGCAAACTAATGTGTTGCGGGTGACAAATATCATTGATAAGAAAAATATAGATTGAGGTAGTCGAGTTCAAAAGAAAAGAGAAAAAAAAAAAGAAGAAGAAAATAAAGAGAGAAAAGAAGAAAATAAATACAAAAAAAAAAAAAGAGAAAGAAGAAAGCAAGAATAAGAGGCATAAGAGGCAATTGTCGGTTTACATTGGTCACTTGCACACATCCCAAAACCTTTTCGTCAAACCTTCACACCTATCCTTCCCATTAAACCTTCGACCTATCTCAAAGTCCTTCTTGAGGCATCAATCAAAGTTGCACCTGTTGAACTACGACTGGCCTGATTCCACACTGGATACGTAAGAGAACCTCTTTGAGGCCCCGCCGCTGCAATTCACTTTAGAGAAAATCCATCATCAAATCATTTGGTCTTTGAGAGATAGAATAAAGAGTGGCTAGCTCGAAAACCTCACTGGGCGAGCTAGGCAAAAGGAGAGGAAACCTTGGTTTCTAATGACATTGACAAGCTGTCAGATTTCTTCCACCAAAGCACACCCACCTTTTCCCATCAGACTTGGATCACCCTTCATACCTAAATTCATCAAACCATAGCCATTTGACTATCTCTTCCCTTATGAGATAAACCCACGAGACATGGTACTCCATCCATAGACCATCTCATCCACCTTCACCAGTTCGAACTTCTGCCTATCGAAATACTCATCCATTCACCATCTTGTTCATCTAATCGCTACCCTCACCGAACCATCACAACGTCGTCTCGCCCTACATCGGGGCCTGACCTTTCACAACCTCTTCCATCATTCCCATATTTTCATCCCCATCACCTAGTGAGCTCTTCTGATTTGGTTATTAATGCATGTATGAGATTCGTCAGTTAATCCTCGTTTTCAGAATACCTGAGTGAGGGATAACTTTGTTAGCAGAACAAGAAGGCAACTGCATCAAAATAGTTGCTTGAAGGTGACACCCACCTAGGTTGATCTTTCTAACTCATCTGAAGAACGTTTGTTCCCTGGTACTGGGGGCTTGATGCTCACATGTTCCCAGCTAAACAAAAGAACCAAGAAGAATAGAGAAAAGGCAAGAGAAATCAAGACGACTTGTCGCTTGATCCTTCTTAGTGCTTGGGATTCCTAACCATGACATCAAGGTCGAGCATCCTTACTATCCCATCATGCAACTTAAGCAAGCTGAGTCTTCCATTGACATTGTCTTCTGTAACAGTACACTGGGGGCTCGCTCATCACTCACCATCCGCATCATGGTAACTTACGAGGCAGTTCTAAAGGAGAACTCATTATTTTCACTATTTTTTTTTTTGCCTTGTCCTGAAATTCACTTCGAAATCACTCTTGACATTTAGAGTTTTTGATTTACTTTTTCCTTATTCTTTTTTTCTCCTCGGGAAAGTGGGGGTTGTTCATATCATGCAACAAATCAATGCCCTTTTTTTTGTTCTTTTGTTTTTAGGTCATGTGCATTTTTCATTTTTTTTTTTTTGCATTTTGAGTCACATTGAGTAGTTTTTTTTATTTCCATTTTGAGTCATGTTAGTTTTTTTTAGTTTTTATTTATTTCCCTTTCTGGAGTCAAATAAATTAAAAGAGTCACATGAATAACATAAAGTCGCATCATGCATTAGAATTATGATTGCATAAATTCATGCATAAAGAGTCTTATAGTATAAAGTGCATAATAGAGTCATGTATTGTACATAATGAAGTCTTGTACATATTTGTTTCCACGTAATTCATGTAGCATAGCATGCACATGACCATATTTGCATTCTTCTGTCTCCCGCTCGAACCTCAAAAGAAATGCAGCAATGACGGCTAGAAATCAAGCAAGCTCGTTTGGAATCTTGATCATCATCGGACATATCACCAGAAATTCTAAGGACGCTATCAATAAAGAAATTATTGGAGTTTTACGAGAATTAATTTGAAAAATAAATCGTTTTTCGGGTTAAACTCTAAAACGGATCGCAAATTTTTATGAGAAATAATTTGAAAAATAATTTATTTTCTGAGTTAAACTCTAAAAATTCGATTCACAATGTTCACGAGAATTAGTTTGGAAATAACTCATTTCTGAATTAAACTAAGAAGACTCGAGCATACGGACAAACCCGACCCATACTGCCAAGAACAAGCCAGGTCTGGGTCTTGCAACCAGGCACCATACCGCCAGGTATGGCTCGGACCCATACCCAAGGTTCCGAACAGGAGAAGACCCGGAAAACTCGGTGCCATATCGCCAAACATGGTCTGGACCTGGGTTCCACATACAGCACCACCAAGAAAAAAATGGACCCGATGCGAAAAAAAACATTGGGCAGAGCGCCATGCCTGCAGGCATGGCAGTCTGTCTAGGGTTCTGAACAACAAGTGAAACCCGGCTGATCGACCCCGGGCTGGACAAAGCTGCATGCATGGAGGCATGACAACCCGGCTAGACCCAAAGCTGACAAAGTTGTGCGGAAAAACAAAGAAAGTTGAACAGAGTTGCATGCCTAGAGGCATGACAGCCTGACTGGTCCCAAATATGACGAAACTGTGCAAAAAAAAAAAAAAAGAAAGAAAGCTGGACAGAGCTGCATGCTTGGATGGATGACAGCCTGACTAGACCCGAATTGGGCAAGACGGTGCAGAAAAGAAAAAGAAACTGGACAAAGCACCATGCCTGCAGACATGACAACCTGCTCAGTATATCGAACAAAAAAAGTCGTACCTTAAGGAAAAGAGGACTTCCGTGCCATACCTCTGTCTGGAAAATAAATGCGGTGTGTCAAAAATTTTCAAAAGAAATATGAATATTCATATATTTGGAAGATGTATTAATGTAAAGGAGGAAGCGGTAAACTCGTAACAAGCTCCACTTTCAAGAGAAATATGAACATTCATATACTCAGAAAAATAGTCTGGGATTGGAGACACATTTTGATCGTCATCCTATGTTGCACGCTGGGGGCTGAACGATGTCATTTTCAGGCAGGTGTGGGGCGTTTATAATACAATGACAGAAGTTTGAAGTTACAATTAGGCAAAGTATAATAGCTTCCAGGTGCCGCCTCTTTATCAGTCATAGGATATTACTTCCAAAGGCGTAACAAAGACATAGGACTTTTACTTCCAAGTGTCAAAGGACACCGGGAAAGACTAGACGACATCGAGAAAGATTGAACGACATTAGGAAAGACTGGAGGACATCGGGAGAGACCGAACGACATCAGGAAAGACCGGACTACACCGGGAGAGATTGGACGACATTAAGAAAGACCGGAGGACACCGGGAAAGACTGGATGACATCGGGAAAGACCGGACAACATCGGGAAAGACTGGACAACACCGGGAGAGACTGGACGACACCGGAAAAGGCTGGACGACATCGGGAAAGACTGAACGACATCGGGAAAGACTGGAGGACACCGGGAGAGACTGGACGACACCAGGAAAGACCGGACGATATCGGGAAAGACCGGACGACATCGGGAAAGACTAGAGAACACCGGGAAAGACCGGACGACATCGCGAAAGACCGGACGACATCGGGAAAGATCGGACGACATCGGGGGAGACCGTACGACACCGGGAAAGACCGGACGACATCGGGAAAGACCGGACGACACCGGGAGAGACTGGACGACATTGGGAAAGACTGGATGACATCGGGAAAGACCGGACGACATCGGGAAAGACTAGAGGACACCGGGAGAGACTGGATGACATCGGGAAAGACTGGAGGACACCGAGAAAGATCGAAAAACATCGTGCTATACTTTGATCAGCGTCCTACTCGGACTCGATCAAAGTGAGGGCTAACTGTAGACGCTGAATTTTGGCACTCAATTCAGCTTTAGAAATATTGTAATTTATTTTTATTTTATTTATTATAATTTAGGAAAATGCCAAGAATTTTGAAATGCAAAAATATGAAGAAATAAAGGAAAAACCCTAAAAAAGCCATCACAAAAAATCTTAACCCAAACAACCCAATAAAGTGAAGCCTTGGGAAGCGTGCCCACCTCGAGAAGCGTACCCACCTCGAGAAGCGTGCAACTGGGCTTCTCCCAGGCCCAACATACCGGTAGGTATGTGGGTGGGTCATGCCCGACCCGGTCTCACATCGGGAAGTGTGCCCGCCTCGAGAAGCGTGCAGTCGGGCTTTTCCTAGGCCCAACATATCGGCAGGTATTCAAGTGCCTGACCCAGATTGCCTCGGGAAGCGTGCCGACCTTGGGAAGCGCGTAGTTGGGCTTTTCCCAGGCCCAGCATACCGCTAGGTATATGGGTGGGTCAGGCCCGACCCGGGTTGCCTCGGGAAGCACGCTGACCTAGGGAAACGTGTCAAGCGCCTCAAAGCCCACCATGTACTGCAGTATTGTGGTCTGCCCTTTTTTTCTTTTAACCTAAATTCCAACCCCGATTTCACCTATAAATACCCCATCCTATTTCATTCACCCTTCACTCCAGAATCACCCTAGCGTATTGACACTAGGTGATTTTTTTCTCTTCACCCTCCTTCATTTCACTCATTTTGCATTCATCTTAATTGGTATTTCATTCTCTCTCTCTCCCTCTATTTCTTCCACTTGTATTATCTTGTAAACTGAGTTAATAATAAACTCGACCTAATTAAACTTGAATGCTTGTAAATAAAGATTCATTCAAGTTTTATTTTGTTTCTTGTACATTTATTTCTCGCTTTTATTATTGCATTTGCATGTAATTAAATAAAATAAATTACATTAACTAATACTTCGTTTCTACTCTCCTTCGCTTTTCCTTTCTTTTTTTAGTTAACCGGTTTAGTAAATTCCGTTCTTGAACGGGCGAATTCGAGAATTTTATTCTCGAATTCGTAACCTTACCCTGCATCCGAATCTTGTGGCTCGTGGTTTGTGGAGTCTTAACTTTTGAGTTTATTAATTCTCGTTCAAAATTTAATTGGCGACTCTTCTTTCTTTTTCCTTGTTTTTCTCTTTTATTCCTTTTTTTTAGATTTTATTTTCTGTTTCGGAAAGCTAATTTAAGGGTAAAAAAGATTTTGTTTTTATTTTAATTTCGGGCGTAAATAGCGAAAAAATCAGGATCAAAGACTGGCAATACCTGGCGGAATGCATGCCATTTCCCTGATTCGGGTTCGGCTCCCAGGTTCGGAAGCAGACTCCGAGGCCGGGACCGACAGAATACCTGGCGGTATTTTGGTCAGCCCTGTGGCTCGGATCTGACGTTCAGATTCGGGATCATTTTTCCATGCCACTGACTGGCTGAATACCTCCAGGTGTTGCCACAGTCAGTAGTTCCGATTCCGGTCCTGAGTCTCTCTGTTTGTTGTCTTTTTTTACTCCCCTTTTTTTCTTCTTTCCGTTTTCTGTTTTCTTTTCTAATTAATTAAATCTCAGATTTCTTACTCTTAAAAAAAAAAGAGTGTTTACTTAAGTTTTAACTTTAGTTTATTTAACAGAAATTCAAGCAAATCTTCTCAAAGAAAAGACACCCCTTTCGACTCGCCGTTTACCGCGAGGGAAACAACGGGGATTTTCCTGGGTCCCACAGTTGGACCCTTCCATCGCCAAAAAAATTGAAATCCAACCTTACCACTCCTTGGATGAGCTTTGTAGCTTGGCTGTCAAGGTTGAGAGGCGAAGAAAAGAGAAGGTCACCTCCACGCCAATGACTAGGCCCCTCTTATCATCTTCTAACCAACCCTCTCCTTACTCAAGCACTCCAAAGCCAAGTGAAACTCCAATGTTCACACCTAACCCTAAGACCAACAAGGGCAAGGGAATCGCCCTACCTTCTCCTACGCATATCTCGGAGGATGGAAGGCAAGAAATGCTTCAAATGTCAAGGGTACGACCACTTTCAAGCGGATTGCCTAAACCAGAGAACCTTGACCCTTCAAGAGGTCCATGAGATTGATGATCAGCTTCAAACGGTACAAGATGAGCCGGAAGTGGAAGTGGAGGAAGAGGTTGATAATGAAGCTGGAGATGTCGCTCCCACACCGTCCGTATATGGTGGTGCACTTATCTTGAGGAGGGTATTGCACGCTCATGAGTTCCCTCTTGACAAGGCCCAACAGGATATTATTTTTCAATCACGATGCTTCGTGGGAGGAAAGGTGTGCAATGTCATCATCGACGGGGGGAGTTGCACCAACATTGCCTCGACTCTTATGGTCGAAAAGCTTGGCTTACCATTGTTACCTCACCCTAAGCCTTACTGCCTCAAATGGCTCAACAATCAAGGCAACATCAAGGTAACGAAGCAAGTCCTTGTTAATTTTTCTTTTGGCCCTACTTACGAAGATTTTATTGTTTGTGATGTTGTCCCGATGAGTGCTTGTCATATTCTTTTGGGGCGTTCATGGTAATCCGACAAGCGCACGTTGCATGATGGATTGGACAACATATACTCTTTTACCCATGGAGTTAGGAGAGTTAAGCTCACACCTTTAGCTCCACATGAAATTTTACCTCTAAAACCCCGGGTAGGAAGTGAGTTGAGGAACCTACTCCTTGAGTGAGAAACACGGGAAGAGAGTACCAATGGTAGGGATGAGCATCCTTTGGCCCTATCCTTGCCGTGTGGTGAGCCTAAAGTGAGTGAGTGTACCTTAACTCCTCAAAATTTTCTCATTTTCCTCCTTACCCTATATCTCCAAGCCCCAGGCCCCCTCTTGATTTGAATTTTCACGACGAAGGGTTTGTGCTGGAGTTTGATGTGAGTCTGGTGCCTACCCAATTTGAGTTTTATGGTGCGAGGGATAAGCTATCGTTTCAACAAGCATTGGGTGTTGTGCTCTCTTGTAAAGATTACATCGTGGATTTTAACAAGATCATTAGTAGAGGAGCTGACCGGGACCAACGAGCCGAGTCCGCTCACTCGCATATTCTCAAGAATTGTTGTACCTTCAAGAAGGGCGGGGTGGTAAGCATCAAACTAGCATGGCTCTTTGGAGTTGTCCACTACTAGAGTCCGATCTTTTCCGCGGTTGTCTCTAACCCCCTGGATTTGAGGGCAAATCCTTCTCAAGAAAGGGAGAATGAAGAGATTCAATATCCATCAACAACCCCGAGGGCCTATGGGATGTCGGGTCATCCCGGGAGATTGAGATTATTTGGCATCTAGGGTCGGACATGGGCCCGGGTGAATAAAACACACGGCAAGGAAGGTATTCAAAGGCTAGAAAAGAGCGTGCCTTCAATCTTTCAATTATAACCCCTTCAATACAACTCCAATGAATTTCATATTTGGGAGCTTAAATTACACACTGAGAGCTTTCCATTGATATCTTATAGGCCTAAAACGGAGTTTAAATGAAGAAGTTATGTGAGTTTGAAGTCGGTAGAAAACTGCCCAGAAAGGTCGCGCCCGCGACGACAGTGGGAGGAGGAATTGAGAATTGGCAGAACGTTGTGACACCCGCGATGACTAGGGCAGCGCCCGCGAAGCCTTGTGCCCAGAAACGTTACGCCGGTGACGTCCTCGGTCACGCCCGCGACGCCCTGTCTTCTCACTTTTGCCCCGCTCGATCACCAGGAGCGTCGAGCCCGTGACGACTCAGTTTGCCGACTTTTTTCTGCTTAAACGACTGCATTTAATGCCCTAATTAGCTTGTATAAATACGTATTTCTTCATTTTCAGTGGCAGACTTTGATGCTTAAGCTAATGAAAGATAGAGTTTCCCTAATATTCTCCTCAAATCTTGTTTTTACTTTATCCATTGTTAATGGTGGTGTTAGCAAGTCATTTCTTTATTGATTTGTGGTGGATTGTCCTTGATCTAATCATGGTGGAATGTTACGACTTTGGTGGTGGAATTTCCTTTATCCAAGGTCATATCCATGTGTTCTTGTTCTTGGTGTGCAAGCTTTGTGTAGTTGATTGATTTTGGTTTCTTTTCACTATTGGTGATCATTTGTCAAGAATATTGTTATTGTTCAAGCAAGGGTTGAAGAAATTGCATCATCCATCAGTTCTATTGTCATGGGTAAGCAAAGGAGTTCCTCATTATCATAATTCTAAAGCTATTCAACTCAAGCTCTTGTAATCCACCACGCCCGATATGCTCCAGTTAGGGGCAAGGGTTTTCTAGTAAATTGGCTAACCGAGCAATTGGGCGTCAAATACTAGAATGAAAAATGGGTAACCAGCCGGTTAGCGGCCATGCCCTAAAATGCAAACTAGGTCACCGGGCGGTTAGGCGCTAGGCCTGAAATGCAATTTAAGTAATAGGGCGGTTACCGCTCGAGGGTTGTGGAATAAAAGAGAAACCAGTCAATTAGGAATTTTTCCATTTAACCCTAACCGTCCAATAGTGCTTTTGGTTTTGGTCACGATTCTTTTCTTTTTTTTGGTTTAGTGGGTTAATGGGCTTGGATATAGTTTGGGATGGTCACTTTCTTTGAGGAACTCATGAAATAAAAATAATGATATATCAAAATACTTCACAAATTCGGACAAAATCCAGTATCTACAAGTGAAATAATGGAGGACCAAAAAAGAGCTGAGTGAGGTCATCCAACGAGATTTTGCACATTCCTACTTACAGAGGACATGACTTAGAATTAGAATTTGTGAAGGTTTAGGATCAATGTGAATATGTGATGACTCCATTTTGACTGCTAAACTATCTTTTACCACAACAGAAGTTATACTTTGCAGTTATATAGTTAATTAGCATCCAACTGGATTGTGGGAAACATGGGTTTGGTTTCTTAGTAACTCTGATGTAAGTAGATTCAATATTTTGGATAATAATACCATGATGACAGTGTAATAATTTTTATTGTTGCTATGAATAAAATATGATTCATGACATTTTGTTCAAAATTTGGTTAGAAATCTTATGTAAATTTGAGTTTATTAGATTGGTGAATATTTAAATATGATTAAAAATAAGCTTAGATGACTCAAATGTATTAATAAACCCAAGTATTTTGGGCAATTAAAATGTTTGGAGCTTTAAGAGAAATAGGTATGTGCTTCTTGAACAACTTGAGTCTCAAAGACTTTGGCAACAAAAAAAATGGTAGCCAAAATTCACTATGGCAAAAAAAAAAACATTTGGTTGCTCACAAAATCTAGCTTGTACTGCCAATTTCATTAATTTTTCCTTGACATTAGGCTTCTAAGATAATGCATCAAATTTGTGACAAAATATTCTTGTAGCCCAAACTTAAAGGACTACGAAAAAGCATCTTGGGCAATAAAACTTTTTGGTGCTTTATTGTGATTGCTTGCCACCTCATTGTAGAAATGTTAAGCCAAATTTTTATTGTAGAAAAATAATAGTTTTCATTGGGATTATTGAAACTATTTCCTATGCGTAAAGTGTAGCTTTCAATGTGTATGTCTTAATATAATGTACGTAGTATGTTACCCTTATTAAGATCCAAACCCGATAATATTATTAGTAGATTTTGTCGTCTATCTCCCGTAAATTAAGAAAAATATTGGGAGGCGAGTCAAGAAAGAGAGAAATCTTGTTACTAGTTGCCAATTAATAATGGGATCTAAACACAGTACATATGGATAATTCAACATTAAACGTATTGATAATGATATGTCGATGGAAATTAAAGTTCAATTTTTATGATGTTTTCTAAGATATTTTACAAAAATCTTTTCACATTAGTGATTCGACTTTTCTACGATGGCTTTTGAACCCTTCAAAATTAATAGTGTATATGTGTATAGTTCAATGATGTTGGGCATGATTAATGTACTTGTACATGTTAGTTATCCTTCGAATTTTTGATAAAAGCGCCGAATATCTTTATTTTATGATTTGTGCGCTACTCTCATGATTAGTACTTATTAAAATTCTAACTTAAAGTTCCTACATTAGACTTTATGCTCTCCTTGCAACTTCATTTAATGTTGAAAGAACCCTAGAGGGGGGTGAATAGGGTTATGAAAGTTTCTGCACAAATAATCACTTGTAAAGAACGTTAGGTTCTTAATCTAACTAGATTAAGATTCAATATAATGCAGGAAGAAGATAAAGGACAATAAGCTTATACTGAACAACTTCCTTTATTATATTGAAACAGAATGAAGTAATACAACCTGAGATGAATGTCCTTAGGTTGTACACAGAACTGAGCGCCTTGCAGAGGACGCTTCTTATTTTATGAATAATAACACACACCAAATTCACCCTTTGGTGTTTACTCTCAATCGATCCTAAGTCCGTCTAGGAATCGATTTCACAAGCATCAATCAACCCTAAATCCGTTAAGGATTGATTACACTCAACTTCTCACAATCACCAAATCTACCAAAATAGAAAACGCTATTTCTATTTCGAACACCCGATTTCTTCCATGGAATCGTTGATTTTCCTTGAGCAAGATGTCTTCTTTTTATGTAGCTTCCAGACGTAATAGAGCCGTTGCAATTTGGATTCCTTCCTTCTTTGTGTTGAATGATAACTTCCTTAATTGTTGTTTCCTTCTTGGTCTCGATTCAGAATATCTCTACTTCAATCTTTTCTTCTCTTTCCTTGATTAGGTGTTTCCTGAAATAAAGGGATCAATTAGTCAATCTTAAATTAGAAAATAGGTGGCCAAAATTTCAGAGAATCAATTGAGAGATACTTCCCTATTTCGACTGCGCTTTTCAAAACTCCTCGCATATGGTGAACGTCCTTATGCTGCCTTGGGTGAACGTCCTTATGATGCCTTGGGTGAATGTCCTTATGCCTTCTTGAGATTTCTTTCCTTGCGCATTATATCTTTTCTGGATATTCGAATTTTGACTTTCATTCAAAACTGATCTAGTCGCCAAGGTCCTTGAGCCTGAGTCTATCAATGTCCTTGAGGGGTTCTAACAAATGTATAGATCATGCACCAATAATTAGCCAAACTACGTTCGTGCAAACAATAAGCACTTACGAAATAAATAAGCAGATAATTTTCGCATAAGTGGTTTATATAACAACTATAAAATGAAATAAACATACATTAAACTAATTTATACGAAGGCAATAATTGATAGATAAGTGAGATTCAAACTACTCAAGGGGTCGGATGAATGATCTTCCTTAGCCCTTGAAATTTCTTCTACTCTTAGATCCTATTCAACTCTTTAGGCAAAACAATGGATGATTTATGGCTCGAACATGAACGTAAAAGTGGAGATGATGGATTTCTCAGTTGAGAGAGGGATGAATAGGATGCCTTGGAAGCTACCTCGAAGATACTTTTTATAGCAGACAGTGAGAGAGAGAGAGCCTATTAATAATCTGTCAAGCTTCCGACTGAACATAGTTGGAGGTTGTTGGACATAACCACCAGTGGCGTTAGGCACGACCGTGTTGTCCTAAATGAATGTCCATGTTGGCCTACTTATATAGGATTCCTTACTCTTAAGGTTTTTGTTGAGAAATTGCACAAAAATACTCAGGGATTATAGAGTATTTCAGCTTATATAATGTATTTTGGCTAACACAAGACTTTAGTTCAACCTTAATTTCAGCAAAAACTATAGTTTAGAAAGTAACTAAGCTAATTAACTTAAGCGGAATCTCTTATAAACATAATAATTTTATGAAAGTAGTTAGAGAAAATAGGTTCAAAAATAATGGATCAACACAATTTATAAAAATGTTAAGAAAAATGTGATAAATTTAACTAAAGAAGGTTCAAATTAACTTTTAAGTAGATTTTATTAACAAAAATGCATTAAGTAACTAAGTATATATCTACCTATGAAAGTGGACACTTTAACATGAAATTACTAGTAAAAGTAATAGAAAACGAGCCCTAAAACACTATAAATTTTGGGTTGATATAATTTTCCAATGTTAAAACCTTGTTTGTCTTTAATTAAAACAAGAAAACCTTTCTTGTTTCGAAGGAATTCCTCAAGTGAAGTCCAAAAGGAATTGTAGTTCCAAGTAGTAATAGTCCAAAGTATTCTGCCATAAGCATACCAAAATCATTTCAAAAGAAAAATAGGAAAGCTTTCAAAATAAAATTCCAGCATACTCAAAGGTAAGAACGAAATGTCAGCTCATAGCATAAGTATACCAAAAAAAAAAAACGTTGAAAAAAAAGCATGCATCTCAAGAGACTGGTGAATCCTCACTTTAGGGTAAAACTAATGGAAAGAATGCTCAATTCACTCATGTGTATATTGATGAGGCTTCGCTGAAGCTTTCTTTCTACACAAGCAAACTACATTAGGCTTGGACATTGATCTCATCCTCTACTTTTAGAATGCAAAACCAGAAACCAAGAATGCTTTTATTAGGATGTAATAGGTCTAAAGGTTATGGGTAACCAGCAGAGATTCAACCTTCTTAATACTACTAGTAAAAGTATTAGAAATTACAAATAAACGTAATAAAAATAAAGCCTAAAAACACTACAAGATTAGTATTGATCAAAACAATCTTCTAAAATTTGGAGTTATCCTTTTTTTACCATAAAGAGATTCAATTAATTAGCTTAATATTATAGAGGACGAGGTTGATGCAGAGGCGGTGGATTGCGCTCCTAAGATACATCCATGAATTTTTGACATTGGAGTAAAAAACTAGAGGAAGGCAATAACCATTTCAGGTGGAAAGAATTCAACCTAGCGACTTCTGCTTATGATATTGTTTTTCAATACCTTAGCATTGGGGAACCTACATTCGTGACACTGATGACAGGTTTGGTTGTATCATTAAGTTTGAGCTCAATTGCATGTAGCTTGGAGTTACGAAAATTCAACGTACCGAACTATTTTATTAGTTATAGCTATGTTATGGAATTCGTTCTGTAATGTACGCATGTGTGCGTGTGTGTGTGTTTTCGGACGATTACTTTAAGAAAGTTGAAGTGTGCTTGTAACGCCCCGACCGATAATCAGGGGATTACCCATATTTTATCTTAATTAATGTTATTTTAGCGGAAGCTTAAAAAGCCGAGAGTGTTACCGCCGCTTCTCCAATAAGGAAAAGCAAGGCTTTTCTAAGATGGCAAATCGAGTAACAACAACAGCAACCAATAATAATAATAATAATAATAATAATAATAATAATAATAGAAATGGTAATGAGTTATGCAAATAATAAGAATGATAATAACAATAATAATCATGAAAATAGTAATAATGAAAATGATAGTAATACAGGTAATAATGACAATAGTACTAATAATAGTAATAAGCTGTGAAAGTAATAATAATGATACTAACTTTTAATAAACAGAAATGTTGTTAATAATAACTTAGACATATAAATATGTACATGTAACGTTTGAAAATTTTAGAGGATATTAGGACATGCATATATAATCTATTAAGCAATTATCACATTGAGATAAAACACACTTTTATATAAATATTCAAAAGTCAACATAACATGCAACGGAAATTAAACTTAATTATAACCTAAAATAGTCATAAAGCATGAAATGTATAACATAAACACATCAAAATATGCAGACAAAAGTAGTGAGCCGACTCTAGTGGATTTTTATAAGCTTAAGTATCTGCTAGCCGACACATTTCAGATTGGAGCTTGTGTTTTCCCTTTTCCCTTGGTACCTAAAACAAAACATATTTTAAAAAAAATAAAACGTGAGATGGAACTCAATATAATCCGACAGTATAATGTAAAAATAAAATAATATTTAGGTGAGCTCGGTTTGAAATTCATTTTATTTTGAAATGAGGGAGAGAGGAAAATATTATGAAAATTTGCTTGGTCAATTATTATTATCTGAGTGGAAACCCCCGATTGGTTCTTAGGCCAATCTATATGATATGATATGTTGTAAAGCAACCATAAGATCCTGTCTTTAACTATGCGCATATCTGAGTCTACATTAACTCAGCTCGATCAAGTGTCTTGATAAGGGTCCACAATTTAATATGACAAAAATATATTATGAAGCCAAGTAAATGGTTATTGAGCATGTATGTACTTGCATAATTGAATAAAATTAAATAATTGATTTTAAAAGATATAGTCATCGAATTATACCTTTTTCTTCCCGAAATTTGGTGAATTTCTCCTTACTTTGGACAATGAAATTAAGTAGCCAAATCTGAATTTTAATAGAAAAGGGAATTAATTTATTTTAAGGAAGAAGAATAATTAGGGGAATTAGGAAATAGAAGGAATTTAAGTATTTAGAAATTACCACAAAGAGAATTGGGTTGTTGATAAGAGGCCCAATATACTTGAGAGTTAATAAATACAAAAAAGGCCTCCCTTCCTCCTTTTATTTCAACGTCAGAGAGGACAAAATATAAGAAATAGAGGACGGTACCCAGGGCTTGAACGACGACGGCAACACCCCCAGCAGCGGTGACCGGTGGTCGGAGGTCGAAAACGGCGCTAGTGGGTGGCGGAGTCGGGCCTCGTAGCTGACGGAGGGGCGGTCGGAACAGAGGAGGCAAGGTTAGGTAAGTCTTTTGTGTATTTTGGATTGTTTTAAATGGACGGTTGCCGGTGGGTTACTCGGTTTTGTGGCGGTAGTGGGTGGCGGTTGTGGTGGTTGCGATGGCGGCGGGGCTGTTTGTCGGAAACAGGGAGGAGGGTGAGGGGTTGTGTGTTTGGGTTGTGATTTTCATGTTGGTTTTAACTTTGGGGATGCCATGGTGGTGTTGGTAGAGGTGGTCGAGTGGTTGTTCTGGTGGTGGGCTGGTGGTCTCGGTGGCGACAGGCGGTGTCGAGGGTGGTGGCTGGTGGTGGTGATTGGCTGTGATTGCCGAGAAGGAGAGGTGAAGGAAATTGAGGGTGTGTTTGATTGTTCTGATTTGTTTCCCAATTTATAAGTTCCCAGTCTGCTCAAAAGCCCCAAATTCATGGCTGAAAGTTTTGTATTATTTGGCAAAGTTGCCAACCATTGTAAGCCTTGTAACAATGGTGGGATTGGGACTTGAAAAAGGCTAGCATGTTGGGAAGGAGAAAAGCATAAAGCAGCTTCATTTCTTGTAACAATTCCCCTGTTTTTAGGATCTGGTTTGGAAAGGGGGTTTAGTATGTATTTTGTACTTGCAAGTGTCTACATACATATTTTGAAAGTATATTAGAGATTAAACTTGTTATTGGTGTAATCTCTCAAGATTAGTGGATGTTGATTGGAATGAAGGAGTAAGTAAACTCCATTTTGATTAGTAGAAGGAAAGGGAATTTATAACTGCATAAATTAATTTTGGTTTATTAATAATTTAATTCGGGAAGTATTGCGATATAATTTTATGACAAACAAATAAATAAAATCCGTGCATAAATAAACACCTAAATAAAATAACTAAAATTTATTAACACGAAATTTGACGGTGTAAAACACGATTTAAAACATTTACTAAAATAATTACGAATTACGCTTGCTAAAACTCGATTAAAATTTTTGGGGTGTTACATCCTTTCTCCCTTAAAATAAGTTTCATCCTCGAAACTTGAAATAAAATGTTTTTACCTTAAAACAAATGAGGGAATCTATTTCTCATGTCTTCTTTTGTTTCCCAAGTGGCCTCAAAGGTATTGTGGTGAGTCCAAAGGACTTTGACAAGTGGGATAGTCTTATTTCGATGTTGCTTGATGCGACGATCCAAAATTTGAGGCTTTCATCAAGGTCTATGGGTTCACAAGCTAAAGTGTTGCTTGGGTCGGGAATGTATTTTCTCAATTGTGAGAGGTGAAAGACATTATGAACATGATCAAGGTCAGGTGGTAAGGCTAAACGATAAGCAGAAGAGCTGATTTGTTCAATGATTTCATAGGGTCCCACATACCTAGGGCTTAGTTTTCCTCGGACGTTGAACCTTCGCACACCCCTCACCGGGGATACTTTGAGAAAGACTTTATCACCTACGAGAAATTCAAGTGGTTTTCTCCGAAGGTCCGCATAACTTTTCTGTCTCTTTTGGGCTGCCTCTATGTTCTTTTGGATAAGATTGACTTTTTCTGATGTCTCTTGAACTAAGTCAAGACCTAGAATGATCGGTTCAGAAATTTCACTCCAACATAGAGGGGTTCTGCATCTCCTCCCATATAATGCCTCAAAGGGTGCCATTTCAATGGTAGCTTGGTAGCTATTATTATAGGAAAACTCTACCAATGGCAAGTATTCGTCCCATCTCCCGGGGAAGTCTAGGATACAAGCTCTAAGCATATCTTCTAGGATTTGATTAACTCTCTCAGTTTGACCATCAGTCTCTGGGTGGTAAGCTGTACCCATGTTTAGCTTAGTGCCAAAGGCTCCTTGTAATGCTCTCCAAAACCTTGCTTGGAATCTAGGGTCACGATCGGAAACAATATCCTTAGGTACCCCATGCAATCTAACTATTTCCTTGACATAGATTCGAGCTAATTTATCTATTCCCCAAGTATCATGAATTCCTATAAAGTGGGCCGATTTAGTGAGTCGGTCAACTATAACCCAAATTGCATTCTTCTTCTCTATAGTAAGTGGCAACCCAATGATGAAGTCCATCGAGATGGAGTCCCATTTCCAAGTGGGGATCTCTAAAGGTTGTAATTCTACTCCAAGTCTATTATGATCAGCCTTAATCCTTTGACAAACTAAACACCTTTGGGCGAAATCTTCAATTTCTCTTTTCATGTTACACCACCAAAATTGTTCCCTTAAATCTTTATACATTTTAGTGCCTCCAGGGTGTACTGAGTATATCGTGTTGTGTGCTTCTTCTAAAATCTTTTTCTTTACTTCCTCATCATTTGGGACACACATTCGACTTTGGAATCTTAGTGACCCATCCTCATGTATTACAAAGCCAGGTGATTTCCCAATAGTAACATCGTGCCTCAATTTTTCTAAGTAGGGGTCACTCCTTTGTAAGGTTCTAATGGTATCCAACAATGTTGAGTTCACCCTAATCGCCATATAGTGTCCCTTACTTTTGTTATGAATGATCTCGAGGCTAACTCCCCTAGGGTTTTCTATGGGTGTAGGGTGAGGGGAAATTAGTGTATGGAGGCTATGTCGAGTTTTCCTACTAAGAGCATCTGCTACAACATTAGCTTTACCAGGATGGTATTGAATATCTATGTCATAATCCTTTAGAAGTTCTAGCCAACGTCGTTGCCTCATGTTCAACTCCTTCTGGGTGAAAATGTACTTAAGACTCTTATGATCAGTGAATATGTGACAAGGTACTCCATAAAGATAATATCTCCAAATTTTTAAAGCAAAAACAACTGCAGCCGATTCAAGGTCATGAGTTGGATAGTTCTTTTCATATGGCTTTAGTTGTCTAGAGGCGTAAGCTATAACTTTATCATTCTGCATAAGCACACATCCTAAACCATTTTTGGAGGCATCACTATAGACAGTAAACTCCCCATTTTCTGAAGGAAGGGTAAGGACAGGAGCAGTAGTTAAATGAGTCTTGAGTTTTTGGAAAGCGTGCTCACACTTAGGGGTCCATTCAAACTTTGTAGACTTTTTGAGGAGGTTAGTAAGAGGTAGAGTAATTTTCGAGAAATCCTTAACAAACCTACGGTAATAACCAGCTAACCCAAGAAAGCTTCTAATCTCGGTAACATTGGTAGGTTTAGGCCACTCCATGATAGCCTGGATCTTTTGTGGGTCTACCCTGACTTCTTCCTTAGATATGATATGCCCTAAAAAGGTTACTTCCTCTAACCAAAACTCACACTTCTTAAGCTTTGCATACAATTTTTGATCCCTTAAGGTTTATAGGACCAGCCTCAAATGATCCTCATGATCTTCCTTGGTCTTAGAATATATCAATATGTCATCAATAAATACCACAACAAACTGATCAAGATAAGGTTGAAAAATCCTATTCATTTGATCCATAAAAACAGTTGGTGCGTTGGTAAGCCCAAATGGCATAACCACAAATTCATAATGGCCATAACGAGTCCTGAAGGCAGTTTCTGGAATATCCTCAGGCTTAATTCTCAGTTGGTGGTACCCGGATTGCAAATCTATTTTGGAAAAGACACTAGCCCCTTGGAGTTGGTCAAAAAGATCATCTATTCTGGGCAAAGGGTATTTATTCTTAATGGTGATCTTATTGAGCTCCCTATAGTCTATACATAACCTCAAGCTTCCATCCTTCTTTTTAACAAATAAAACTGGTGCACCCCAAGGAGACACACTAGGTCTGATATATCCCTTCTTAAGCAACTCTTCTAGTTGTACCTTAAGCTCTTTCAACTCAGTTGGGGTCATACGATAATGTGGTTTGGATATGGGTTGTGCCCCTGGTACTAATTGGATTTCAAAATCTATATCTCTTTTTGGTGGTAATCCCGGGAGTTCTTCCGGGAAAACATCGGGAAATTCATTCACTACAGGTAATTCAGAAAGTTTTTGCTCAGGCTCAGCGTCACCTACTACACAACACAAATATCCTTCACATCCTTTCCTCATTAATTTCCTAGCCTTCATTAAGGATATAATAGGACATTCTAACCTAGCACCTTCTCCATGAAAGAATACTTTCCCACCTTTACTTCCTTTGAGATTGACACTTCTAGACTTACAATCAATACGAGCATTATACTTTGCTAGCCAGTCCATTCCTAGGATCAAATCAAATTCACTAAGATCAAATTGGATAAGGTCTGCAAGAAAAATCTCCCCACTAAGAGTGATTGGGCAATCCTTATAAATGACGGTGCACAGGATGGTTTCTCCAGAAGGAAGGCATATGGATTGCTTAGTTTGACCCTTATAAGATTCTAACCTTAACTTTTCAACCACAGATTTAGAAATGAAGCAATGTGACGCACCAGAATCAAACAATGCATATAAAGAGCTAGAATTTAAAGTAAGGGTTCCTGAAACTACCGTACCCGAGTTTGCCGCTTCCTTACGGTTCATGCCATAGGCTCTTCCAGTGTTGCCAACTCTAGAAGGTGGAGGTGCAGGGTTGTCTACCCGTAAGGGTCTCACATGACCTTGGGCCACAGATGATGCTCTCCTTGGACAGTTAAACACTTAGTGTTGTGGACTCCCACACCAGGTACAAACATTCTTACCCTCTCTACAGTCATGGGTTGCATGATTGGTACGCCCACATTTCTTACAAGGCTCAGAGGTTGGAGGGAGTCCTCGAAAAGGAGCATGGTTAAGTCTTTTGAAGGGTTGGTTAGCGCTAGATGCACTCCCTTTGGTATCCCATTTCCTTTTATTCCCATCCTGGTTGTCTCTTCTAAGCTAACCTTTGACTCTCTCCACGTCTGTTGCTCTATCAAAGAGGTCTTGGTAGGTTTTGATAGGTTGTCCTGCTAGTTGGTCTCGTATATAGTAAGATAACCCACCTCCAAACCTAGCCGTTTTCATTTTCTCACTAGCGACATACTTTGGGGCAAAGCGCGACAACTCCATGAACTTATCAGCATATTGCAATACGGACATCTTTCCTTGCTATAACCTCCTAAACTCATCCTCCTTCTGTTTCTGAACGGATAAAGGGTAAAACTACTCTCTTAGGATCTCTACAAATTTCTCCCAGTTAAACCCTAACTCCTTCTGTTTTTCCTTAACGGTATTCCACCAGATATCAGCCTTACCAGTAAGATAAAATGTTCCAATACTGACTTTCCTATGCTCGGGGACTTGGATAACCTCATATATTTTCTCCATTGACCTAATCCAGTCCTCTAATTCCACAGGATCCACTTTTCCCCCATATGCCCTCGGGTTCTGTTTAGCCACCCTATCAAATAGTCTACCACCATCATCCTCAACAACACTAACAGGTTGGCTACCTACCTTTTTCAATAATTCCACTAAAAGCTAACCCATGACATCAGGATCCATACCTACGGGGTTGACATTGTGAGGTCCTGAGGTATTGGTCAGGCTTTCTTGTTGGTTGGGTGAGTCTTGAAAGTGGGTTTGAGGGTCGTACACGGTGTGGATATGTCCATTAGCACCACTTTCTTGGTCTGACATCTGCGAATAAGGAATTAATCGCCTTAGGGTCGGGATTAGGGTCGCAACTTATAAACACTTAGTGACATGAAAATAGGATATAAAGACTTTTAACAAGTAAAAGGAGGTGAAGCAGTAGGTAAGCATATTTAAACAAAAAAAACTCAGTAGTTAATGTAAGGAAAAACGAGCTCACAATTAATATCGTAAGAGTGTAATATAAGAGTAAAATATTGCAAACGAAAGAAATCATGCACCCCTACCCTTTTATATTAATGCTCCTAAGTCTATATATTTTATTTATCGATTTTAGCATCCTAGGGCTCAAGACCATGTTCTGATACCATGCTGTAACGCCCCGACCGATAATCAGGGGATTACCCATATTTTATCTTAATTAATGTTATTTTAGCGGAAGCTTAAAAAGCCGAGAGCATTACCGTCGCTTCTCCAATAAGGAAAAGCAAGGCTTTTCTAAGATGACAAATCGAGTAACAACAACAGCAACCAATAATAATAATAATAATAATAATAATAATAATAATAATAATAATAATAATAATAATAATAATAATAATAGAAATGGTAATGAGTTATGCAAATAATAAGAATGATAATAACAATAATAATCATGAAAATAGTAATAATGAAAATGATAGTAATACAGGTAATAATGACAATAGTACTAATAATAGTAATAAGCTGTGAAAGTAATAATAATGATACTAACTTTTAATAAACAGAAATGTTGTTAATAATAACTTAGACATATAAATATGTACATGTAACGTTCGAAAATTTTAGAAGATATTAGGACATGCATATATAATCTATTAAGCAATTATCACATTGAGATAGAACACACTTTTATATAAATATTCAAAAGTCAACATAACATACAACGGAAATTAAACTTAATTATAACCTAAAATAGTCATAAAGCATGAAATGTATAACATAAACACATCAAAATATGCAGACAAAAGTAGTGAGCCGACTCTAGTGGATTTTTATAAGCTTAAGTATCTGCTAGCCGACACATTTCAGATTGGAGCTGGTGTTTTCCCTTTTCCCTTGGTACCTAAAACAAAACATATTTAAAAAAAAAATAAAACGAGAGATGGAACTCAATATAATCCGACTCTATAATGTAAAAATAAAATAATATTTAGGTGAGCTCGGTATGAAATTCATTTTATTTTGAAATGAGGGAGAGAGGAAAATATTATGAAAATTTGCTTGCTCGATTATTATTATCTGAGTGGAAACCCCCGATAGGTTCTTAGGCCAATCTATATGATATGATATGCTGTAAAGCAACCATAAGATCCTTTCTTTAATTATGCGCATATCTGAGTCGGTTACTAACTCAGGCCCCGGTACCGGGTGTAGGGATGAGGGTCCACAATTTAATATGACAAAAATATATTATGAAGCCAAGTAAATGGTTATTGAGATGGTATGTACTTGCATAATTGAATAAAATTAAATAATTGATTTTAAAAGATATAGTCATCGAATTATACTTTTTTCTTCACGAAATTTGGTGAATTTCTCCTTACTTTGGACAATGAAATTAAGTAGCCAAATCTGAATTTTAATAGAAAAGGGAATTAATTTATTTTAAGGAAGAAGAATAATTAGGGGAATTAGGAAATAGAAGGAATTTAGGTATTTAGAAATTACCACAAAGATAATTGGGTTGTTGATAAGAGGCCCAATATACTTGAGAGTTAATAAATACAAAAAAGGCCTCCCTTCCTCCTTTTATTTCAACGTCAGAGAGGACAAAATAGAAGAAATAAAGGAGGGTACCCAGGGCTTGAACGACGACGGCAACACCCCCAGCAGCGGTGACCGGCGGTCAGCAGCGCTAGTGGGTGGCGAGTCGGGCCTCGTAGGCGAGGGGCGGTCGGAACAGAGGAGGCAAGGTTAGGTAAGTCTTTTGTGTATTTTGGATTGTTTTAAATGGACGGTTGCCGGTGGGTTACTCGGTTTTGTGGCGGTAGTGGGTGGCGGTTGTGGTGGTTGCGATGGCGGCGGGGCTGTTGGTCGGAAACAGGGAGGAGGATGAGGGGTTGTGTGTTTGGGTTGTGATTTTCAGGTTGGTTGGTGGTGTTGGTGGAGGTGGTCGAGTGGTTGTTCTGGTGGTGGGCGGGTGGTCTCGGCGGCGACAGGCGGTGTCGAGGGTGGTGGCCGGTGGTGGTGATTGGCGGTGATTGCCGAGAAGGAGAGGTGAAGGAAATTAAGGGTGTGTTTGATTGTTCTGATTTGTTTCCCAATTTATAAGTTCCCAGTCTGCTCAAAAGCCCCAAATTCATGGCTGAAAGTTTTGTATTATTTGGCAAAGTTGTCAACCATTGTAAGCCTTGTAACAATGGTGGGATTGGGACTTGAAAAAGGCTAGCATGTTGGGAAGGAGAAAAGCATAAAGCAGCTTCATTTCTTGTAACAATTCCCCTGTTTTTAGGATCTGGTTTGAAAAGGGGGTTTAGTATGTATTTTGTACTTGCAAGTGTCTACATACATATTTTGAAAGTATATTAGAGATTAAACTTGTTACTGGTGTAATCTCTCAAGATTAGTGGATGTTGATTGGAATGAAGGAGTAAGTAAACTCCATTTTGATTAGTAGAAGGAAAGGGAATTTATAACTGCATAAATTAATTTTGGTTTATTAATAATTTAATTCGGGAAGTGTTGCGATATAATTTTATGACAAACAAATAAATAAAATTCGTGCATAAATAAACACCTAAATAAAATAACTAAAATTTATTAACACGAAATTTGACGGTGTAAAACACGATTTAAAACATTTACTAAAATAATTACGAATTACGCTTGCTAAAACTCGATTAAAATTTTTGGGGTGTTACAGTGCTAGTGAAGCACTTAAGGATTTAGAAACATCTGTAATGTCGTTTGACCTTGATAAAGGAGAAATGTATAAAAAAGTCAAGCAAACTAAGTAAGACCGTAGTATTACAGACCACCAAGAAAGATTGGCGACTGCTAAAAGTAATGTGGATATTATAGAAGTAAACCCGGTAGGATAAAACTCATGGATATTGTTGTGTTTTCGGCAAAGGATATCATGTTATAGTATGCATAAAGGAAGAGGTTGTTGAACACTTTGAAACCTCCAGCAGCTAATGTCGATAATGTTCGCGAGGTAATAATATTAGGATTCATAGAGGAGGATCAAATAGTAAATGTCTATTAGGAAATTACCCTGGAGGGAAAAGAAAAAGAAAAGGAAGTCCATGGAAGTGAATTGTAAAACCAATCCAAGAATAGAAGAAGCATGTAAGGAGTCAAGCAGTTGTTCACTCCCATCCTTTAAAATTTATGTCCTATTCATGGAGGAATGGGCTAGTCCCTACCATGTTTATTAAAATCCCGGTCCCAATCAACAATTCTACGAGTTTACGATCCAAAAACCTTCCATCGATCCAACTCTTATTAGGATCTTAAAGTAGTTAGAATCTTACGATCATGGTTTAACTTGAATATTATGTGTTTGAATCGCAATACGATTCTATGATCCTACGATTCGATCCTTGATCCTACATGAGTTTAATAATGTTTGCGCACATTATCATCTTTAAAATTATAAATTTGGTACTAAATGTTACCCACTGAAAATAAAATTTAATGTATTACTTCATTACTAGTGAACATTTGTTAAGATTTTAACTATTATAGAACGTTTTCTAATATTTTCCTATTGTGTTCGAGTCTTACGAACCTCGATCCGATTCTACGATTTCGATCCTTACTACGCTCATCGATCCTAACTAGAATCCCGATTCTGATAACCTTGGTCCCAGCACTATACAATCTATCTCTTATGCTCATCTTCATTCTTAAAGGTATTAGTATGTATTCAAGTTCCGTAGTAAAATGTTTCAAAATAAAGGATGGTCAACAATTGCCATTGAATGTGTTCGAGTGTTACAACTTGTTCAAGTAAGCTTCATTGAGGTGTATACTCCAACATGCATGAGCTATATGAAAGTTTTAGTGAAGTTAGTAATACTTTCCATTGTCGAGCACAACTAGTTTACAACATGCAAACATCATTAAAGAGGAAAATGTGGTTGATGAGCTTGACTTGAACAACAGTACCTATTATGTGGCATCAGTGCAATTGTCAAGACATAAGTTTTTAACCCGGTTTCATAGGGTTTGTTAATCCCAAACATAAAGGTGGTAAAAGAGTTAAATAAGGCAAGAATCGACTTTTCTCTTGTAGAGTCAACCATGGGAACATTGCAAGCTATTAGAAACACAAATCTCTATTGGTGACCTTCAAGGAGCGTCAACCACTGAATTGAAGTAAAGGATTTGTTTTTTTATTAATCATGGTCTTTTGCCGGGTTCACTTATTCCAATAGTTGTTACATTATCTGGGATTGATTAGGGCTTTGAGGCATAATGAAGATCGCTATATTTAAGATAAGATTTGCTACTCATGTGAAATTGTGTCTCTAGAATACAACAAAACTTCATAGATTTGCAATTATATAATCAGTAATCTCCCCCTACAGGTTGCCTGCATTTGCTATCCAATTAACAAAAGTTGGATAAAATAACAGTCACAAAAACTATTAATAACAGTTTCAAAACGGTTAATAACCACTCATCAAACTGTTAGTTGTAATAACAAAATAATTATTATAAATAAGGGAAAGGTAATGTTGCTCCTTTGCTAACATGCTAATGTCACGTGCACCAAATAAGTGCCAAAAGTACCTCTAGCGCCGTACAACCTACTTTGTGCATGCGTGTGAGTGTGCGGCAAGTGCGGGTTAGCCCACACTATAGCTTATTTATTATTTTATAAACCCATAACGCTTTTTAACCTATAAAGAGCTAGAAGCAACCATATTATATCCATGTAGGACATTATTTATTTCCCATAGGAGCTAGAACCTTCATTATTCTATTCATGTGGGACAAATATTTGTTAGTAGCAACTTTTACTAACTACTCAACAACAACCACTTTGACCTTCACCGACTGCCTTGCTTCTGTCCTCTAAAGCAAACGTCTACTCCTTGCTACCTACATGAACGAGTCCTAGTGAAACGACAACGAATGTTTTTGGTGCACAACTTAGTTTATGAGCCGAGTATCAAGCAATCAGTAGGGTAGTTTTCTGGCTGATAGGTTTCACATTAAGTGTGTTGTTATTTAAACTTAAATGGGTTCAAAAATCTTACAACTCAAACTTAACCCACTTAACAAACGACTTTAGTGTTCATGAAACCATTTACCGTCCACATTTTAAATGGGTTGATCTTATGTTTACTTATTACCCATTTAAGTAAATTTGTCAAAATCAGGTTATCCACTTACAAGTGAACCTATTTATGCAAAGAACTCATTATGAGATGAAAAGTAATAACAGTATACTATAACACTTAGGGTAGTAAATTGAACTTAGAGTCATTATTTGTCCTAATGGTCATTCAAGTGCAAACCTTATGCATAGTGTAAAAGGTATTACAAACAACACATTATTCATGTAATAGTTTGGCATATCTAAAGTGTAAGGATAGGTCTTAAATCATAACAAATACAAGCTTAAGCTAAAATTACAAGTCCTATATAAATATTTCAAAAAGTATCACTAACAATACATTATTTTCACTTAGGCTTATTCATTAACGATTTAATCAAATTACTATAATTTGGTAAACGAATTGACCCATTTAACTTGTTTGATTAAAAGATAGGTGCTTTTTAGGGTCGAAAATCTGAACTTGAATCCTAACCAATTTAACTTTGGTATATAGGCCATATCGATCTATTTAGTTAAACAAGTTAAGAAAACTCCCCCCAAACCGGGGTAGTATCATGTTCGGTTTGGGTCGTTCATTGTGTCAATTTAGCTTTTCCCAACTCTGGCCGTTATTATTCATATTACTAAAAATAAGAAGAAAAGAATGTTGAAGGAACGTTTAGTTAGGGAAAGCAATCGGAGAAGGGGATAGACGAGTTCACAGAAAAATTTATGACAAAGAACTCTTAAACATCTATCTTGGACAAAAAAAAAATGAAAATAAGGTACTTATTTAATACTACTTGATTGTTAAATAATATGTACTCATATGATTTTCCTAGAAGAGAATTAATACAGAGCTAAAATAAAAGAAAACCCATCTCTTGCTCTTGTTTCATTTTCTTCCACAAATACCCCCAAGCTTGGCCAAACAATGTAACGTGATACTAGTCGAAAATAACATAAATTTTGCTCTTTCACAACACCTTAAAGAAACGACAAGTAGAAATATTACAGAAAGAAATTGGCAAAACTAGTGAAAAGGTGTTGAGATAAATGTATGAGGAAAAAGAATATATCTAGATTGAGTAAATTACAAAGACATTCAGGTACACTATAAGAATGATTTAAGTGCTAATTAATCTCCCTAGAAGGCGTAGATACAGGTTACAACACATGATAACCTCCCTGATTGACCCTATGTGCTTCTCATTTAATTAATTAAAAAGGAGAAAAAAGATAAAAGGTTACAAGCTAGGAAAATGAAAAAGATATTAGAAAAATCCTATTAATTAATATTATGAGAAGAAATTGGGGTTTTGTTGCAAGGGAATGGAATGGTGATCGTAATCATCAAATAACCATTTCTCAAGCATAGACAGCTTGTTCCAGCCAGCATCATCACAGATAGGCTTGGTTTCGTTCTCAAAAAAGCAACTTGTTTCTGGGGAGACTGCCTCATAATTAGACAGCTCTGAGTTTGGGGACTGAGTAGACCCATTGTTTGTCCCAAACAAAGCTTGAAATAACGACTCATTCTGCGACATTTCTTTACTCATCATAGCTTGATTTGTTGCACTACTTGTACATGTGACCGAGCTGGAGGGAGCCTCTTTCTTAGGGCAGCTGGTTGGACCCCAACTTTGTAGCAGCCTTGCTATGTTTTCAGCACTTGATGCATACACACAAGGACCACTTTTTTCTTCTTCAACTTTGCAAGGAGGGTTGGCTACTTTTGGGTCCATGTTTGACAAGGCATCACATAGAGCTTGTTTCGCCATGTTTATGTCTGTCTGAAGCCTTCTCTCCCACTGCCCTCTATTGCTTGTGCTATGGTACTCTGAAGATGATGATGGGGACGATGAAAGTAGGCCGTCTGATCTGGACCTGTTTTGATGTCCATGATCATCATACTCTGATGATGCTTGGAGTTTCCTTAGCTTCTTTTTCAGATGTGTGTTCCAGTAATTCTTGATGTCGTTGTCTGTCCTCTGGGGAAGGTAAGATGCAATTGCAGCCCATCTGCAACGCAGAAGTAATTAATTAAACCACTTCATCTATCTATATAAAACTCTTGAAATTTAGAGAAATAGTGAAGTCAAATTGAGTGAATCAAAGTACCTGTTGCCCAGAAGAGCTTGAAGGTGAATGATCATCTTTTCTTCTTGGTCTGTGAAATCACCTCTTTTTATTCCTGGCCTTAAGTAATTGGTCCAACGTAGTCTGCAACTTTTGCTACACCTTCGTAATCCTGACAACCACAATCAGCCAAGTAAACATATATCAGCTAGCATTCAAAATGAAAAACCGTACTAGTTTGATCTACAGTTTAGGTTAAAGTATTTTATTTGTTTAATTAACTCAGACAGAACTAGTAAGTGAATAAATTAAAAGAGTAAATGAATTGGAAGTAGCAAGGTAGTAACCTGCATTAGAAGGAACATTCCTCCAATTGGCAGGACCATGGTCTTGAATGTAAGACACCAACAAGATATCTTCTTCAGGAGTCCATGGGCCTTTCTTCACACCTTGTTTATCACAGCATGGTGGCCTTCCCATCTTTCTCGATCTGAAATCCTGCTTATCTTAATTTGGTTATCTTTCTCTTAGCTTTCTGGGAGTTTGAACTTTGTATTGCTTGGTTTGGTTGGTTTTCTGGAAAAGCTCAAAGTAAGATATGATCTGACCCCAAAACAACAGCTCTATAAATAGGCAGACCCCAAGAGAGAGAAACAAAGGGGTGGCTGACCTTGAAGAAGCAACAAAGAAAAAGGGAAGGACTGAGTTGGGTGAACAAGCTAGTGATGAGAGAAAGAGTCAAACCATCACTCTGCCCATATTAAATGCTATTTACTTGACGCCTCCAACACACATGACAAACAATTACATTTGTAAATTTATATAAACATTTGTCGAATATATATTATAAATCATAAATATGACAAACAATTACAGCGGCACTAGGAAACTATGGAAGGGTACTTATGAAACGTATTCACGTACAATCATCCTTATATTTACAATGCAATACATAATGATGATACAAGTTTACATCTGAAATATCTTGATAATGAGCACGAAAGTGTTAGGATTTTTAGGGCGTTGTTAGTAGATAAACAATAATAAGAGAAAAAATAAATAAAGATTTGACACAAAAAATTAACGTGGAAAAACCTAAAATCAGGAAAAAACCACAAACAATGCACTATCAAAAGAATACAAGTGTTTATCAAAGATTCTCAAACCTCCACAATCTCTCACAACCACCCTAGACTTACAACCTAAAAACTCAACACTCACAGATGAGGTGAGCCTGATCATATAACTCCCTCAGGGGCACAGAGATTATAGGTCAATCTCTTGTAGCCAGATGAAATTCTCTCAATTGCAATATCAATAGCACCTAACTAGGCTATATTAATACTACAAGCCCAACACAATTAATTAGGGTTAATAGGGTCTTTGGTAGCCAAGGAATTACAAAAGAGACGGTTGACAAATCAACAACTTAATTCTCACTCAAACTTTTCTACCTTGCTACCCAAGCCATAAAGACCAACCCAAAATTGATTTTCACATTCAACCCTACAGAAAGTGTATATAGGGGGTGTTTGGCTACCAAGCTTTTTGAATAGCTTTTAACTTTTTGGATATGTTTTAGCTTTTTGACCAAGGTTAAAAAGTTATTAGAGGTGTTTGGTAAGTAACTTTTTATATTAGCTTTTTGGACCCAAAAAGTGATGAAGCTTTTGAAGTAGCTTTTCACAAAAGCTATCAGCTAACAACTACCAGCTAACCCAAACAATTTTTCTGCAATCAGCTAAATCAAACAACTAAAGTAAAACAGCTAATCCAAAAAGTTATCAACTGACAGCTACAAGCTATCCCTCCGTCCCATATTAATTGACACTTTAACTAACTTATTTTATTCCAAAATAATTGTCACTTTCCTATTCCCAATACCTAATTCAATTATTTTACACTATTTATTAGAGAGAGAAAAACCAAATACAATTGAGGTTTGATAGTTATTATAGTTATATATTGTTATGTGTGAAAACTCCAATTCCGTCAATTAATTTGAGACGGAGGGAGTAACAATTAACAACTACCAGCTGGTTGCCAAATAGGGTCATAATCAAAACAATTTGATTTATGTCCCTCAATATAGCTACTGAAATCTTTATTTTTATAAGAAAGAAAGTGACCATGAGTACTTTAGGATAAATGAAGACAAGACATAATCTAATAAAACTAGCTAACCCGATTCAAATGCTGATCCAAATTCAATCTGTTCTAAATTTAAAAATTGAAAAATTAATTGAATTGAAATAGATCAAAGTCTAGAATGACCCAATATGATTGCATTTAAATTAATTTATCTTCTACCAAAATTATTTATTTTAAAAAAATAAATTTATAGGAGTAAAAATAACACGATTCAAAAATAAACCAATCTTTTTTCTTTACTTGAAAATAAAGCAACTTAAACTATCGGAATTTGAACATAAGCCAATTTATTTAATTGCCATGTCTACTAATATAGTAATCAATTTCTTCATTAATTTTTATTTATGACTTTTATACTCCTGATAATTAATATAACCATTTTACCCCTATTAAACAAATACATTTTTAGAATATTTAATGTTTCATTTTTGTTTTTCTCAAAAAAAAAAATTGTTTCATTTTTTGTTTTGTGCAGGGGTATGTTTAGGTACTGTGCAGTTTTTTCATCATATGATATTACGAGTACTCGGTGTTGACAAAATAGTTAGAGTGATAAATAAATAGGAATGGACCGGATACTTGACCTTTTTTTCTACCAGGGCTAAAAAAGTGATGAGAAATTGTCAAGGCAAAGTTAATTTGGTAGTAAAGGCTGAGTGACGACAATTACTGGTGCAATTACTACGGTGCTCCATCTTTTTCAACCTCCACTGTTGCCATTTCTCTCTCCTCCAGTTATTACGAACCCCTTTTTTTTCCTTTTTATTGGGTGCTTGTGAGCCTCGCAAAACCGCGTTGCATTCAATGAGGACTGAGTTTGAAGCTGCATGTAGATTACTTTGTCATGCTCTCATGCGTTCTTTCTTACCTTTTTCTTACCCTTCTTTTGATGATGGGGAGGAATTATATACCCCCTTCAGTCCCTCTTTATTTGTCATTTATAGTATGAATAATAAATAAATACAATATAAATGCCAAAGTATGCTTAATTAATCTTAGGTCATTTATTTTAAAGTCATTTATTAAAGATAAAAATTAGTATAAAATTGTTAGTAAAAATATAAAAGTGGCAAATAATTACAGATAACAAAATTAGGTCATGTCCTTTGGATTTGTTAAAATCAGGTTTAGATGGATTGGATTAAATTGGATTGATTTGCATAAATTATGATTCTTTTTTGGAGAATTGTGTTTCAAGAGATAATGTTTTTTTTTTGGAATTGTGTAAAATTTGAATAGGTTTAAATAGATTTGAATTGGATTAAATTGGATAATTGAACTAATCTAAAGAACAGGGCATTAGTCAAATATATAAATTATTAGGGACTTGAAGGAGTATAGTGTATATTAACATTAAGTTATAGGGTTGACTTCTCTATCTGACTGTGAAATTAGGGCATTGGGTTTGGGGATACCAACTAACCCTAGCACCGAAAGGTTCATTTCTTTTATTACATGTGCATTGGATAGGTAAATGGTTGACTATCTCATGGAATTTCTATCTTGCTCTCCTATTTGAAGTGTAGTACTGCCTTTGTTCTTTAACGAGTACTAATTTTTCTAATTATTTTATCTTTTTTTGTTTATTAATTTTATATTTCTAATAATTAAAATACTCATATTATGCTTAATTAATTTTATTTTTGTTTTATCTTTTATAATTTTCCTTTATTCCTCTTTCTCTTAATGAGGGGTACATTAGTCCACAAAAAATCTTTTGACTCTGTTTCCAAAGCACATTAGTTTTATAAAATTAGTTTTTGTGACCCTTAAAAAGAGACGGGGGAGTGTTTTGGTAGCAAAAAAAAAAATTGTCAAATATATATGGTGATACGTGTTAATCAAGAGGAAATATAAACTCTAAGTATATTTTGGATTTTTAAAATATAAGTAATATATTAAAAGTTGAGCACAAATCATATATGAGTGATATATTGATTTTCACAATGTCATATAGAATAGAAGAAAACTAAAAAAAGTATCTTAAATATTGACTACATAGAATAACATTAATTGTATTTAATAACAATTTTAAATTTGTTATACCAATTGTAAAATAATATAAAAAGGTAGATTTTGATGCTCGACAAACTATTTAGTTGGAAAATTATGTGTGTAAATTATGAGTTTTAGTTGTTAAATTATACTAGTGTTAAACCCGTGCTATGCATTGGTGTATTAAAAAGTAAATGTCTAATAACTAAAAAGACAATTATAATTTAAATAAATATAAAATTTATAATAGAAATTCATAGGTGAAAATCCTATAATAGATATGATTAGTTGCAATATGTATACGATATAACCAAGGGTACAGTGGTGATAAATTTCGTAAAGTGTTTATATTAAAAAATAGACATTTATTTAAAGTCATATAAACAATTATTATGTTTATAATTTATTTTTAAACATAAAGAAAAAACTATAATTTTAAATTATAAACAAATTTTTATATATAAACATAAAGAAAAAACATAAATTTTGTAAATTATAATTTATATAAAGATTATTATATAAAGATTATTGTTAATTTAAAGTCATATAAACTATAAAGAAAAAACATAAATTATAAACAAATTATTATATATAAACATAAATTATGTATATCAATGTTATAATTGTTTATGTGAATTTAATATAACTGTACATCAAGCAATTATTGTTAAATTATAGTTCATATGACTTTAAATTTCCTAAAGTGTTTATATAAATAATTATAACATTGATATACATAATTTATGTCTATTTTTTCTTTATAATTTATTGTTAAACATATAAACACATAATATAATTTAAAATCATGTAAACAATTATTATAATTTATGTTTATATATCCACCAATGATTTATAAAATTGATATAAATAAAAACAATACTTAGTATAATCAAAGCTATTAACTTGGAACAATATAAAGTAGTTAGAACAAAAGATAATTTTCTTTCGCACAGTCCTACAACCTTCTGCATCAAGGGCAAAACCATGTCAAAGTTATGCAATCAAGCTAGCAAAAATCAATAAATACTTCAACTAAATTGGATAACATTACAACAAAATTAAGATAGTAACATACAAAATCGCAATGGGCGACATGAATACATATGTTGCTATAGACCAAAATAAATGACGCCGCAGGCCTTTATTCCTATAACAATTTTGATTTTGATTTTTCTATCAGTTTCTATAAACAAATATATATTCTGTATTACCTACTTCAATTGTACGAAAATTAAAACATTTGATGTCAAAAATTTTCAAACAAGGTATTGTGTTTCTAAATATTTCAAATCCTAACACATAACTAAAGATAAGCCAGTAAACACAATAAAAGTTTTCAAAATGTTTCCAAAATAAAGTCCAAAAAGGGCTAGGTAGAAAGTAGGTGGTTGCACTTCTCAAAACAGTAGCCGAAGAATTCAATGAAGATAAGTAATCAATCCATAAATACACAATTACGACTGCAATAAGAGTAGATTCAATCTTTGTGAGGAGCTTGTGGAGGTCTGATTCCTACAATGTTAATAGTTGTGTAGTTGTGTGCATATATTGCAATATATATAATATGTTAGGCTGAAGTATAATGCATGTACTTACTGTAAACAAATAAAGTCCTTTGTCATTCCTTGCACACCTTGTGAGATAATGTGTGTGCTTACTGTAACTTCCTTAGAATTTTCATCCATTGGTGCTAGCAGAGTCTTTCGATCCAAACAATAGAAGAAAAGAGCATTGTTAGAAAAATGATACTGCCACAAAAGATTAAAACAAATAGAGGATAAATAGAGGGTCAAGGATTCTCAAACAAATCCTCTAACAAGGAATCAATTTCAGTTTAGTTTTTATTTCTGGTTAAATTTTCTGGGACTAAGGATACACACTCTTGAGCGACCACCGGAAAAACAAGTGCTTTTTGAGTTGCTTCAAAAGTTGGAGCCTAGTTGGGCGCAGTGGCGGATTAATTGTAGGTGGCGTAGGGGTGTCCACGGACAACGTAGTCAAAGCAAAATTTGTGATTCTCTAATATTATTCGTAAGAAATTTTCTTAATCGAAGCAAGTAGACACTGTAAAAAAAATACTAAAAAATATAATAGGGGTATCCAATTTAGCAGCTACTTAAAAATCTTAAAATAATACTCCCCTCTATCCTAAGTAAATTGTCCAAGTTGACTAATTAAAATTTTGATTGTTAATTTATCAAATTATATGTTGAGTTATTATACAAGGCTACCACTATTAGATTTGTGATGAAAAATATTTTTACCTGGATACAATATTATTAGTCTTGCTAATATAAAATGTGAAAAATTAGTGGTCAAAGTGTTGAATCGAAGACCGTGAAAAAGTAAACTAGACAAATTAATTGGGAGGGAGTACCAAGTTATTTTTTTATAAACAAAAAGTGTAAGTCAATGAATTGGCTAATTGAGTATCAATATAAGTTTGAGATATAAATATCTACTTAATATGAAATTTCAATTTATTTGGTTGGCATATTTATCTGATGATGTGAAATTTTGTTAAACTTGTGAATATATTTGTCATTTAATATTTATTTTTTATTTTTATTGTCGCTTATTTAAATTTTATCATTTTAATTTTCAACAGAGCTTATGTAATAATAAATATATTGGACACTCCTAAGTTGAATGTCTGGATCAGTCACTCTTGGGGGAGGTTTGCATGCATACAACAGGACTTGCACTTCCCTTCCCTTCAGATCCTTTTGCATTTTACATTTTTACCAAGATTGACTTTGTCCAGTTATTGTAGAAAGAAAGCAGGCTGCTTGTTGTTTGTCTTGTCCCACTTTATGGATAAATAAGAAACTAATGGATGGGTTTGCATCATAATATTAATTACATATTTGCGGTTAAACATGCATTTAATGAGTTGCTAGAACCTTGTTTTTGAACAAATCTATTCTTATAAGTCAACAATTACATAGACTTTGCAATAATTCTTTTATTATATTTTGAGAAAGTCTTATCTATTAATCGACTAGGACATTTCAGTCCTTGCCACTCATTTATTTATTTATTTTTTACCAGAATAGACAACCCAACACACAAACACACACGTATAACTAGTTAAACTAAAACAAAAGCACAAATATAAAAGCATAAATATAGATAGAAATCCAATGAAGAGCCTTCTACGCTTCGCTTGACTAGTTTCGCCAAATTCTGCGCCGATTTAATCTCATCACGGGCCCCTTCTAGATGATACCCCTAACCATACTGTGACAATCTTCTGGCGGCTCCCAACATACTGGCTGGTCACTTGCTTCCTAGTCACCTCAGTTAAGCTGCTTCTTCATATGTACACGAGCTACCCCGACCAGACATTCCTCATACAGCTTCCTCTTGGTACTTGCAACACACACATCTTGACACCTAGTAGTAAAGTCTGGCACCATTACGTACTCGATGGTATCTCCTTGAAACCTCGCGTCCTCCTCTAGATGCAGCAAACATAAAGAGACCATCCTTTGGATGTTATTGTGGGTCACTTCTCCAAACTTATCTGGCTCCTCTGAGGAAGTATCAACTTCCTGAGTGACTATGGCTCCCGTAGAGTATGAGTTTTGTCCCATATGAGTAGAGAGGACCTCATACACTACCATATCCTCTACACCTTCACAAAAGTTGGCGGCAATTCTCATTGTCATAAAGTTTATACTCCTTGGATCATAGAAGGTCACTGTCTTCTTCCACAACACCTCCTCATAAGTGTTGTCTGAGATGAACAAAGTATTGCTCCTGATACCTGTCTTGATAAACTTTTTAAATGATTTTGCAACTGCTCTGTCCTTTTTGACTGGATAGAAAGTTGGAGATTGTGTAGGACTTGGACAAGTCCTACCCTCCGCGCATAACATTGATGTTTTTCTATGGGACGGAAATGAATTCCCCTCATATCTCCCCATTTTTTCACTACCTTGCACCTCGGAGTAATTCCCCTGTACGCCACTTTCGTTGACTATATTTTATTTCTTTAGTCGTATACTTGGCAACTTAATTCCCAATTCCTTCACCATACTGATGCTAATTTTTGAATCGCCTTGCGAGTCGTGTATATGAGATGGTCATACATTCTTGTCCTTTTCTGATGAGAGGCTTGTGTTTGGTGCCTTGTTAGAGGTTCTCACCCGCTCTAGTTCTTTCTTAGCCTCCACATTTGAAGGATCTATCTCCAATGTCCGGGTAAGCGCTTTCCTCGCTTCATCCAAGCTTCCTAACTTAGCATGAGCAACACCACTTGGGTACAAAGCTTTAACATTGTTTGGTTCAAACTTTAACACAAACGTACACGTTTCAAAGACCTTTGAAAACCCTCCCAACTTCAATTCACAGGCAGCAAGTTTAGATTAAGCGACACAGCCAACTCCCACAGTAACAAGTACTCTGATTTGGATATTGGCTCGCTAACTCACACAAGTTATAGACGTTTCCCATACAAACGGACAACATTGTCAAACTGTCTCGTTTTGAATAATTGATTACCTTCCTCTTTAAACTTCTTCGCTACAAGGATATATAGCCTGACTAGGGTGCTCCATTTGCCCCAAAAGATTTAACACATCCCCATCAAAGTCATTCTCCCCTCCAAGGAGTATTCTCTTCCATCCTAAAACAAGACCACATCGAACTGACAACACCTCACACCTAGCTGCTATGGATAAGCTGAATCAACCCCGCCAACGGCAAGACCAAAGACCAACTAAATGTTCACCTTAGTTAAAGCCATAAGAAAAACTACCAAACAACCGCAACCAACCTAAAGATGCCTAACACTAGACAACAAGGACGAGACAACAGACCCCAGTTATAAACTAATGTCCAACATTACAGGTAATATGAGATGAAAAGAAAGAACAGTGCACTTGGTTCCCAAACTTAACGCAGCTCCCGAGCCTCATACTGGCCGGCCCCTCGCCGAATGCTGAACGAGCGGGATGGCATAACCCTATCGCACGACAACCCCGTCTTCCGACGCCCGACATTCCGTAACCTCGCCGAAAGTGTAACCTTTGCGCTAGTGGGAACCTTGCCGAAAAATGTCGGAACCGAGGACAACAATCCCCACAAACCTACCACAAACTTCCTTAAAACCCGACTAGAGAACTACCTAACAGAGAGAACGGTTTATGGGATCGGGTAGATCAGGCGATGGTGGTGCCGGTGACGATCGCTAGGCGGCCATCACCAGCACCGTCGGGCTGAATTAAAAACGGAGTGCCAGAGGTAGGTGGTAGGTGAGAGAAAAAGTTATATACAGCAAATAAGTAGCTTATTTTTGTCCTTCACGCTTATTGGTGTTAATGTGAATGCGTAGATGATCGTTGCATTTTACTAGCTAACTGGTTAGATTTAGGAGCTGATTTACTGTATTTTATCCGTTAATGCTTTTGAATCTATTTTACCTGAGTATTAATCAAATCACAAATATGAACGCACATGAAATGAAGACACTGTGAGAAGGATATATGCTGACCAAACCGGCTAAAACACACTGAGCAGTAACAAAACTGCTCCCCAAAACCTAGAAGTATCTTAGGCACCACATAAAGGGCTAAGCACATCATAAGGAGATCAAGAAAGAAAAATCATAAATGATTATAGCAAGATAAGTCTAGAGGTATCTCAAAGGATCTAAAGAAGGTTAAAATCTCATAAAAAAAATTCTCAATCTAAAATTACTAGCAAAGTAGAATAGAAAAGCAATATGATAAAGGTACTTAGATGCACATATTACCTTACAAAATTAAGTTGAATAACTTAGTATTTATAGGAAATTTAAGAAGCTCCGGTGGAACTTTGTAACCTCAATTAACTATATAATGATCAAGCTGTACCAATCACAAGAATAAATAAATAAATATTTATTTTAAAAAGTTAAGTTTGAATAGAATTAAAACACCACCAAACATGAAAACTTCCCTCACAAGTTGGATTCGAACTAAGGCTATCAATCTAGCTTTGTGCATGGAGAGATCAATGTGTTGGGTGGTGCTTGTCGAGTCTCAGCCCAAACTTCAGTCTCCTTTTCTCTAATCACTTAAAATCCACTATATAATCTTGAGACATGTCTCATTAAATTTGCATGTTTTTTTTATATATAAAAGATATAATTGAAATTATCATTGCCCCCTCTTTATAAAATATACTATGATACTCACCATATATGCCATGCAACATGGGTGCATAATCCATCATTCAATGAGTGTGTCTCTTGTGAAAATCACTATATCACGTTTCTTTAATTCTCTTTTATTGATAACAACGAACAATCAAATTTAGACCCCAATGTGTCCAAGGCTCAAACAAATTTCTTAAAACATACACCGGCAATAATTAACAAAATGCTTTAGAGTAATCCACTATTGACCAATACACACCTAGATAATAAAAACAAACACAAATAACATAAATATGATAAATTCTACAATTATACTACAATAAATATCAATGTGCATGACTCTACATACTTAAAGGTCTCACCTTTTTCAACAACTCACTTGGTTGATAAGAAAGATTAATTGGCTTGTACGTGGACTTTCTTTCAGGTTTTAGACGTTTTGCAATACTTGTAACGTTCAACTCCTTATCACCAATGACTCTCAATCCTAGTAAGATGCCTATCTCAACTGATCTCCTTTCTAACTATTGCAAGCTTTCATAGTTTAATTTTACATGTTTGAAAATTAAGCTTTCATGCTTGTCAATATAGCATTATCACATCTACAGACAAGTGTCTTGAACAATTCATTCTATTGAGTAGGCTAGCAAAATTTGTTGTGTTTTTTCGTCTAGCTAGTCGTGTCGAGCTTCTGGGAGGTACAATCTTACAATTTTTGTTACAAACTAGATCACAATTTTTAAGTATGACATTCTGAAAAACTCCTTCAACTCAAGCATCAGCCACCAAAGGGGTGTTTATCCAATCTACCATGGCCTCTCTGAGATATTTCCTTCGTGTACAACAACAATTTGGATCAATATTGATCAGGCAAACCTAATTGCTTTATCATAGTGAAATATAATGGAGCACATGATAATTTTGCTCCATTGAAATTTCAATATCCTCCCCCACCGATAAAGTCAGTAATTGTATGTTTTAATTTCAATATTGATATTAAAATATACATTAACTCTCCTTTGGTCATGAAATTTTGCATGTATTAGTCTTACTACCAAATAGTAAGGAGCAAGAGTATATCCATGACACTTCAGCAACTTGTTTATGATCACCATCTTCTAATCAATATTCAATTTCCATAACTATGAGATATACGATTAGAATTGTCTTAAAGCTTTGGATATTTGTCCCTCGACTCAGTATCTTTAATGCATAATAAGGACCTTGCCCTCATGCGGATCACTCCAATACGATACACATCGATCACTTCTCACTTGGATTTCCCACTACATGAATTTGTCAATGTCAAGAACGTTCTAGTTGACAAATATACTATTTCAGATAAGGATCTATTCTTCTCTCAACCAAACAACAAAAAGAAAAAAGAAAAAAAAAGAAGGTATCGTTTTCTTTTCCTTGAGTAAACTTAGAAAGGGTCCACAGCATGACCAAGTTGTTTGCTCCAAGTGATAAGGAAAGTGAAAGTAGACGCGGTCATCTCATATAATTAGCCCAAAATCTATGTATGCATGGAACCCACGAACCTTAACTTCAATTATTTCTCACAACTAAAAATACGTGTATTACCAACTACTTTTTCTAATCAATTTAAAATGGTTGGAAAAACCAACAATTTTATCAACCATTTCATATTCCAACTATTTTTCAAAAATTTTAGTGGGAAAAAGGGTTGGAAATTCCGATCACCTTTGCTAAAATGGTTGAAAATTCTTCCTATCATCATTTTTCCTACTATTTGAAAATGATTGGAAAAATGGTCAGATTACTAATAATTTTTCCAACCAATTTCAAATAGTTAGAAAAATGATGATAGGAAATTTTTTTAACCAATTTTAGCAAAAGTGGTTGGCATTTCAAACCTTTTTTCCCACTAAAATTTTTGAAAAATAGTTGAAATATGAAATGGTTGCTAAAATGATTGTTTTTTCCAACCATTTTAAATTGGTTGGAAAAAAGTGATTGGTAATAGACATATTTCTAGTAGTGGTTGCACGAATTATATATATTTTGCTAGGGTTATTTGTATTTTGGACCCTGAAGTATAGGGGTATTTATTTTCTGGTCCCACAGTTTTAATTGTTTATTTTTTAGACCCTAAAGTTTATGGGTTGAATAAAAAAAAGACCTTAAATTTTGTAGGTTGAAAAAAAAGGCCCGTGTACTATTTCTCTTTTTCTTCCTATGTTTGAATTTATCTCCCAATTAGCGCCAAACTTCAGGATTAAGGTTAAAACTAATATTAAAGTTGTAGTACACCTCTCTTATTCATGTAAGAACTACTTAGACCCTGGATAATTCAGGGTCTAATTAGTTCCGACACGAATAAGAGAGGTATTATACTAAACGATATCGATTTTGACCTTACTCTGGTTTGGCGCATAGGAGATAAATTCAAACATCAGAAAAAAAAGAAAAAACAGTACACATGCCTTATTTTCAACCTACAAACTTTAGGGTTCTTTTTTATTCAACCCATAAACTTTAGGGTCCAAAAAATAAACAATGAAAACCGTGGGACCAGAAAATAAATACACCTATACTTGGGGTCCAAATAAAAAAAAAAAACCCTATTTTCCTACCATCATTTTGCACATCGCTTTCTAGTTTTCTCCATTAAGGTCGGTAAATTAAAGAGTGTGATAATATCGCCTCCTATTTAATTATATACATATTGGACCTCAGGTATGGCAGATTGGCAGAGAAATTGAGCCATTTAGACAACCTAATATGAAGTAGACCTAAGCAAAGTGGCATATGGGGCCGCCACCTCTTGCCCAAATTGGAATCACAATGATATTGGATTACCGCTGAGCACTGCAAGAAAAGAAATCTAGGGTCTCCACTACATTTTGTAAGAGTGACAAATAAATAAAAAAAATACAGTCTTTGCTGTTATTAAGGAGTACTAGTCTTAAACTCGTACAATACCGGTTATATTAAAAAATAGATAATTTAATTAAAGAAAGAAGACAATAATAGCATAAAGGTACATGCAAATTAAAAATTAAAAGACATAAATAATATAGATATAAATAAATTATAATAGCAGAAGGCATAATTTATAACTAATATATAATCAAATAACAAACCAATTTAAAAGTATTAAAGTAGTGACCCATTCTCATTAAGAAATATAACATTGAAACAACACTTCCATTTTTTTTTATATAGGAACACCATTTTTTTTTTTTTTTGAAAGTACCAGCACTAATTTCTTTTCTTTTTAAAAAAAAAAAGAACCTAAACACAGGCATATAGATATTGAACTATATGCTTGGTGTTTCGCTTCCCCTTGAAACTTTCTCCTTTGCTTTACTTTATGTATCTTGTGTAAGGGGTGAAATAATGAGAAGACAATCCCAATGACTCTAATTGCAAGTCCATGTGTAGCATCATTGCCTTTGATTGCAAGTCCATATGTAACACCAAGACATGCATTTAATACCTGTAGATGTAAATTTTTCTTTTCAATTATTTTAGGCAAAAATGGCAAGACACAAAAATGCAAAAACTTTGGGCCACAAAGGGGAAAATGGGTCGTTTCAACCCAAGCTACAATCGGTAACTGAAATTCATTTAAGATTAATAAGTTAACAAATTCATTCAACCCATGAACCTTGAAATTTCAGTCACCCTTGCTTTTCTTTTGATTCACCATGATGCTCCATCTTCACCCTTTTTTATTTTTGCCATATTTTTCCATTACTGAATGAAATCAAGGTCATGCTCTTTAATTGAATTAGACCTAACCAACTTAACCTAACTTAATTTAACTTGACTTATCCTTACCCAACCTAAATCTAACCCAACTCCATAAAAAACACCCAAACCAAAACAACTTTTTATATCAAAAAGAAATTCAAATAATATTAATTTAATCTCAAATCATCTCACTTTTTCCAAACCCGGTAAAAATGATAAGGAAAGATTCAATGAGTGCATTTACTTTCCTCCATAACTTTGTATACTAGGTTAATTTAGTTGTCCAGACCTAGATAAATGATGATTTCACAAGTGCTAAGGCAGCTAGAATGAGGACTTCCAAACAACAGAATTAGAGATTAAGTTTCCTAGACATATGACACATCCATGACAACCTCCCATAAACCAACAGAAAATATCTTCCATCAATACCATTGCTACGCAAAGAATCACCTTCTAAATTTGCCATTGTATGCAGGCTCGAATAGAAACCTGAAAACTTGTCACGAAAGCCATGAAATTAAGTAAAGAAAATACAAAACAAACAAACAAACCTTCTCGTCCACTTTTTCTTGTTGTTTCCTCGCCTGTTCTTGTAGCTTTTTCAACCCCATGTTGACCTTTAGTTGCTTTTCCTATCAAAGTCTATGGCAAAGAGGTATCATGAAATACTTGCATTAACATAGCGCGCTCAACCCAAGTTGTTTCCTTCTATATCCACAATTCAAGTTGCGCATCACATATTCATTATAGTCTTTTAAGAATTCTCATTATAATGTATGAAGTTGATATATCTTCTGTACGTTTGGTTTCAATGAACTTCCTTATAGATGTCACCTGCAATTAACACCTGAACACCATGAACCTCATTGCATGTAAATAAAATGTTTCAATAAAAACTACACCAAACTATAGATAGAAAATGAAGACAGATGGAGGTGGAAGAAATGAGACTAATCCTAATCCCAAACCCATAAAACAGAAACTATGAAATATTAAGGGGACGTTTGGCAACTGGCTTTTTCAATTGTTTTTTTTCCTCCCAAATGGTTTTTTGATGGGTTTTGACATTTTGACTAAGCAAAAAGCTATTATGAGGTGTTTGGTGTGATACCTTTTTAGACTAGCTATTTACCCTCAAAAAGTCATTTTCTGAAATGCTACTTGGAGTAGCTTTTTGGAATTGGCTTTTTGAATTTTAGCCTTTTAGTGAATTTTAGCATCATCATCAAATTCTAATGAATCCAACTCTATTGTTGCTGAATCTGAGAAGACTATGAAGGAAACCAGAATTCTGTTTTGAAGGGACCGATGAAGCTAACCTATATCCCTCCAGTTAGGGTCAATGGAATAGTAACTCATCATCTCACTACTAAGGATTCTAAATGAGAGGTATTATACTGGTCTTCATCTGTTTTAGCCTTTGTTTTAGGGGCTAAACCTCCATTAACTATAACAGAAAAATTTGCAATGAGGATGTGGAGTTCGAAAGGTCTGGATCGTATTTTGTGGCAACCTTCTGGAACCTTTATTTTGACATTTTGCTCTACTGTAGATAGAGATAAGGTGCTGGATAGTGCTGGATAGAAGAGTATCTTATTTTAATAAAAAGCCCGTGATCCTCAAGGCATGGTCATTGGGTGAATCTACTGAACCAGAAGAAGTAGTGAAGGTACCGATATGGGTGAAACGGAGGGATTTAGATTGGAGATATTGGAGTTCATTTGGTTTAAGTAAGATAGAAAGCTTAATCGGGGAATCTTTGGAGGCTGATATACTCAGGAGAAGACAATGATGAAATTTCCAAAGTTAATTACATTTACCCTACGTGACATATGTGGAAATAATTTTTGCACACCCGACATTTGGAAAATAATTTTCACCCTACCTGACATTTAGTGAAAGTGGTTTTTAGTGTTAGAATCCGGTAACTTGTCATCGAAAATGGAAAAATACAATGATACCCCTATATCACTATGTGAAATTACGATGTTGCCCTTTAATTTGAGAAGGAAAAGACTGATGTATGTGCAGGCAAATCTAATCAGAGTGCACTTGCCTGGACAACACCAAAGGCCCTCCCTGACCATGATTGTTCAACTAAAGCTTTTCCTAGGGATGGAAAAGCATCAAGGAACGAAAAACAAATAAGAAAAGATAGAGAACCTGTGTATTCAACTGATACAGACCACACCTCAGTAGCAAACACAGGGGCAAAACTCAGCCTATGATCTGGATACAGTCCACACCACCAGAGCACAAACCAAGCCCTACTTAGCACCTTCTAAGCTTGCCAAAGCTTAGTTACAGACAAGTAGAAACAATGGAGAGTTTTTAGAGACACTCACAAACACACAAGAGAAAGCTCGACTGGTTTCTCATTCATTCACTCATAATGAACTCTATTACAACAGGAGCTACTTATATTTGATACTTTCAGCAAGTAGCTGGCTGTGACCAAGAGATTAAGGCTTTCCTAAGCATTAGGAAACCTCTAATCTATGTCTAAGCTAACTTAAGATACATAAGTAAGCTGCTTATAACTAATATATTGCATAATTACATCAGTTTGAATGAAGAAAAACAACAAAAGAAAATAAAAAAGGATGGCTAAATCCTGGGCTGCCACAGCTGCTTCTGACCAGCATTAGTCACACTTCCACTAAGCTGATTATCTCCCTTTAGCTACTGAGAATAGCTGAATATATTAACTAACAAAGGCATTCGATCATTAAAGGGGAAAATGACCAAATGACCTTGTCTTTGCTGGAAATGCCAAAACTGTCGAGCTGCTTGATGTAGCTTGTATTCTCTGAACTATACATATTGTAGAAAATGTCCAGAGACAGCAGACATCTGCACTCCTCGATCAGTGTCCATACTTGAGCCCAAGATTACATAGAAGCCACTAAATGCCATTGCCTTGTACTCTGCAGCTTGTATCAAACCTTGAATAGACCTGAACCCTTATTTCACAGGTTGGGGTTCTGTCAAGGTCCAATTGCATCAATTGGACTTTGTTTCTAAGGCCATAACTGCCCTTTGCACAGGCTCCTGGGGTGAACATCTTACTGCCTTTGAATGCTTCAAAATTCCTCTAGGACCTGTCTTTTTTGCTGCCTTCATTCTTGCTGCAAGAAGGACTTAATCCCTCCTGAGTTTCCAGCCAGGTCAAGGTGTATGTAAGACCTGCTGAGATCCTCAGGACAGAAAGTCATCCTTAGGCCCTCTAGACTGTCCATAAGCAATGCTGATGTAGATGGACCTCCATCATCCTCCTCAGGTTCAGAAAAGTTTGACCTCAAACTTAGCAAACCTTCATCTTCTGGATAATAAGGTCTGAGATCTGCCACATTAAAAGTTGCACTTCCTCCATAGTCCTCCGTCAAATCCAGTTTATAAGCATTCTCATTGATTTGTTCAAGCACCTCAAAGGGACCATCAGCCCTGGAAACAAGCTTCCCTTTCCTCCTGCTAGGAAACTTGTCTTTCCTGAGGTGTATCCAAACCAAATCACCTGGAACAAATGTGACTCTCCTCCTCTTTTGATTTGCTGTTGCTGCTATTTTCTCATTATACTTCTCAATTTGCTGCTGCACTTGTTGATGGGACTCTTTAATTTGCTTGGCCCTCAGATCAGCTTCATAGCTAAACTTGATTGAAGTAGCTTGAGGTACCAAATCCAAAGGAGTAGTTGGATTTAGCCCATAGACTACTTGAAATTGTGAATGACCAGTAGTTTTACTAGGGGCTCTATTGAAAGCAAATTTTGCCTGTGTTAGCAAAGTATCCCAACTGCCTTTGTTTCTTACCACCCAAACTTCTCAAAAGTGCACCTAAGGTTCTGTTGGTAACCTCAGTTTGGCCATCTACAGGTGGTGCTAAATTTGAGTTGAGTTCCCATCTTCTTCCACAATGTGATCCAGAAATGGCTTAGAAACTTGGTATCCCTGTCTGAAACCATAGACCTAGGAATGCCATGTAACCTGACTACTTCTTGAAAGTATAAATCAGCAACTTTCACAGCATCATAGGTAGTATTGCAGGGAATAAAATGAGCCATTTTTGAGAATCTATTAACAACAACCATAATAGAGTCTTTACCTCTCTGGGTTCTTGGGAGTCCCACAATAAAATCAAGGCTTATGTCTTCCCAGGGACTTCTAGGAACAGGCAAAGGGGTATAAAGCCCTTGGGGTAGGCTTTGACTCTTGGATAGCTGACATATGCTGCACCTCTTGATAAGATGCTCTACATCTCTTCCCATCTTTGGCCAGAAATAATGTTCCTTCAGCATAAGTAATGTTTTTTCTATGCCAAAGTGTCCTGCTAATCCTTCTCCATGTACTTCAGAGATTAATAATTCCCTTATACTGCTTCTGGGAATGCATAATCTGCTTCCTTTGAATAAAAATCCATGATTTGTATGATACAGACCCTGAGGATGCTGCTGACAAGCCAGAAACTTGTCTTTGAAATCATCATCTGTAGGATAAAGGACCTTCAGTTACTCAAATCCTAGGATTCTGGAATCCAGGATATGTAATAAGAAAAATCTTCTGGAAAGGGCATCAGCTCCCTTGTTCATGCTGCCTAATTTATGATGGATCATGAAGTGAAAGGATTGCATAAACTCAACCCACTTAGCATGTCTGGGATTAAGCTTGTGCTGTCCTTGAATATACTTTCAGGGCTTCATGATCACTATGCAGAATAAACTCTCCTCGAACCTAGTAATGCCTCCAATGCTCGAGAGCTCTAATAATCGCATAGAACTCCTTGTCATAAATGTTGTACTTCTTCTTCGCTTCATTTAATTTCTCATTGAAGTAAGCTATAGGCTTGCCTTCTTGAGATAAGACAGCTCCTATGCCAACTCCCGAGGAATCACATTCAACTTCAAAGACCTTAGAAAAGCTGGGCAATGCAAGTACTGGTGCTGTTGTCAGCTTCTCTTTGATTTGTTCAAAGGACTTCTGTACTGCTGGAGTCAATTGAAAAGACTTTCCTTTGATAACTTCAGTCATGGGTGCCATAATAGTGCTGAAATTTCTCACAAATCTTCTATAAAATGAAGCTAGCCCATGAAAACTCCTTACTTGCTGTATAGAACTGGGTATTGGCCACTCTTGAATGGCCTTGATCTTCTCTTGATCAACCTGAATACCATCTGCTGATACTATGTAGCCAAGAAAAATAACTTGGTCTGTAAAGAACTGACACTTCTTCAAATTTCCATATAGTTTCTCCTTAGACAGAATATTCATCACTTGCTTCAAATGTTGCTGATGATCTACTTCTGTCTTATTATAAACCAAAATATCATCAAAATAAACAACTACACAACTTCCAATCAAAGGCTTCAGTACCTGATTCATAAGTCTCATGAATGTAGAAGGGGCATTTGTGAGGCCAAAGGGCATTACAAGCCATTCAAACAGACCTCCCTTTGTTTTAAATGCCGTCTTCCATTCATCACCTTCATAGATTCTGATTTGATAATAGCCGCTTCTCAAATCTATCTTGGAAAATACTTGAGACCCATAGAGCTCATCAAGAAGATCTTCAAGTCTAGGTATTGGAAACCTGTACTTGATTGTGATTTTGTTTATAGCTCTGCAGTCAATACACATTCTCTGGCTACCATTTTTCTTAGGAACTAATAGAGCAGGTACTGCACAAGGACTCAGACTTTCCCTGATCATTCCCTTGTTAAGAAGATCATCCACTTGTCTCTGAATCTCAGCAGTTTCAGCTGGAGCCATCCTATAAGCAGGTTTATTAGGCAAAACTGATCCTGGAACTAGATCAATTTTGTGTTGGATGTCTCTCTTAGGGGGGTAATCCTGGGGGCATTTATCTGGAAATAAATAAGCATACTCTTCCAGGAGTGGGACAAGTAGGGGATGGTTATTTTGTGGGGTTTGTGGTTCATTAGGGGACAATAGGATAAGATCCTTACAAGCACTAAACTCATGATGCTCATCAGCTAGTAAAAGATCAAGGGTAGGCTCAATGTATAGGTTCTTTATGGGTTGGGTTTGTTTGAGTGGGGTTAAGGTTACTTTCTTGTGACTCACCACCAAGGTATAAGTATTAGCCCTTCCATCATGTTGCACAAACCTGTCAAACATCCAAGGCCTTCCCAACAACAAATGACATGCGTCCATAGGCAAGACATCACACCAAACAGAATCATGATATGATTTGCCTATTGAAAAACTCACCAAACACCTTTCTGTGATAGGAATGCCTCTGTTGGACTTCAACCATTGTATCGAGTAGGGTGCTGGATAGGACGAAGTCACCATCTGCAACTTCTGTACCATTTCTTGTGAAGCTGCATTTGTACAGCTACCACCATCTATTATAATAGAGCAGACCTTTCCTTTCACAGTGCACCTGGTATGAAACAAAGCTTCTCTTTGTTCATGTCCTGTCTCAACAGAAGAACTGGTAAGAACTCTTTTGATCACCAGTAGCTCTCCTTCATCAGGACCTTCCTCAACCTCATCATATACAGGATCAAGCATTTCTCCCTCTGGATGCTCTTCCTCCTTCTCCTCAACTTCTAGTTCAGCAAACCATGAAGCTTGATAATCAGCTAAGGTCACCACCCTCTTGTTAGGACATTCTGAGGCTATGTGCCCTAGTCCTTAACATCTAAAACACCTTTTGTTATCAGTAGGGATAGGGGTTAGGCTTTTTTGAGGAGCTGGGGGTTGTTTCTGTGGGGGAGTAGGTTGTTTTGTGGGATATCTTGGAGTAAATGGGGTTCTTAAGGTTGTGGGATAGGTTCTGGGATAGGTAAAAGGCTTGGCTTGAGGTTTATAGGGGGTTCTTGTCACAGACTCCTTCCCTTTAGTCCTTTTTTGCAGTTCTACCTTATGTGCCAGGGAACTGAGCTCATCCAAAGTAGTATATGGATGCAGTTCAACCACATGCCTTATATTCTCATTCAATCCTACCAGAAATCTCACCAGGACTTGAGTTTCATTCTCCTTGAGGTCACACCTCCATAAAAGATGCTCAAACTCCTTTGTATATTCCTCCACAGACCTATTACCTTGCACTAGCTGTTGCAATTTGCCATAGTTCTCCTTATGGTAGTTCACAGGCGAGAACTTAGACTTCAGCTTTTCCCTCATTTGTTCCCAAGTCTTAACTTTCTCTTTTCCCTTCTCTAGTCTCCTTTTCTGCAAATTAGACCACTAGATTGAAGCAATTTTCTTTAACTTTAGAGCAATAAGCTTGACCTTCTTTTCTTCAGAAACCTCCTTCAGATCAAAAAACCCTTTCCACCGTCTGCAGCCAGTCCAAGAACACTTAAGTGTCCAGCTGACCTTCAAATTCAGGAATTTCCACTTTGAAATCTAATTTGTCGTCCAGTCCAGCCTTCCTTTGCCTAGGCCTGACTTTTTTACTTCCACTAGGATCCTCTTCTTCAGCAAAATGATTACTGGAATATGTACTTCCTTCTTCTTCATATTCAGACTCATCTTTCAAATTCTGCTTCTTCAAATACAAATAATTTTTGAGCTGATCAGTCAAATATTGGACATGTTTCTCCAACTCAGCTTTCTCCCTAAGAGCTTGTTCAGCCACCTCTGCGGCAGTCCTACTAGCAGACATCTTGTAATCAGCAAGAAGCTTCACTAAGAAAGTCACACAAAGCTCTGATACCAAAGCTGATGTATGTGCAGGCAAATCTAATCAGAATGCACTTGCCTGGACAACACCAAAGGCCCTCCCTGACCTTGATTGTTCACACTAAAGCTTTTCCTAGGGATGGAAAAGCATCAAGGAATGAAAAACAAATAAGAAAAGATAGAGAACCTGTGTATTCAACTGATACAGACCACACCTCAGTAGCAAACACAGGGGCAAAACTCAGCCTATGATCTGGATATAGTCCACACCACCAGAGCACAAACCAAGCCCTACTTAGCACCTTCTAAGCTTACCAAAGCTTAGTTACAAACAAGTAGAAACAATGGAGAATTTTTAGAGACACTGACAAACACACAGGAGCAAGCTCAACTGGTTTCTCATTCATTCACTCATAATGAACTCTATTACAACAGGAGCTGCTTATATTTGCTACTTTCAGCAAGTACCTGGCTGTGACCGAGAGATTAAGGCTTTCCTAAGCATTAGGAAACCTCTAATCTATGTCTAAGCTAACTTAAGATACATAAGTAAGCTACTTACAACTAATATATTGCATAATTACATCAGTTTGAATGAAGAAAAACAACAAAAGAAAATAAAAAGAATCTGAACTCGGTCACAAGATGAGTTTTGACCAAAGATTAGTCACACTTCCACTAAGCTGAACAAGATAACTCAGGAAATCCTTTAAATTCTGATGAGGAAATTGGAGGTTTTTTAGCTGAACATTTTGAGAGCTTTTTCAGCAAACATACCTGTATTGGTAAAGTTAGATGGTCCACAATTATGCATGGAAAGGTATTATCTCAGGATCAAGCTAATCTTCTTCTTGCTCCAGTAATTGATTAAGAGATTCATGATATTATTTTCTCAATGGAAGGAAAGCATAGTCCGGGTCCTAAGGGTTTCAATGCAACCTTTTTCAAGAAAGCTTGGAATATTGTTGGCTCGGATGTCATCAAAGCAGTTAAGTATTTTTTTTTATACTGGATATCTTCTGAAAGAGGTGAATGCTACGCTTCTTTCATTGATTCCAAAGGTGAACCATCCGGAGAGAGTTAGTGATTTGAGGCCCATATCTTGTTGCAATATTGTGTACAAGGTAATTACCAAATTCTATGCTCATGTTTGAAATCTGTCCTCACTAATCTGGTGACTGATGAACAAGCAGCATTCATTTCGGGAAGATCTATTCTACATAATGTACTTATTGCATAAAATCCGGTTCGGTTCCATAACAGGAAAGGAGTGAAGTCGAGTTGCTTAATTAAAGTTGATATCCAAAAAGCATATGATAGTATTGATTGGTCTTTTTTGGAAAACTTATTACTGGCTCTTAACTTCCCTCATCAATTTGTTGGTTGGGTAATGAGTTGTGTATCGACTGCTTCCTTTTTTGTCTCTTTCAATGGAGGAACCTTTGGTTATTTTCGGAGTGGTCAGGGTCTCAGACAAGGAGATCCTAGTTCTTTCCTCCTTTTTGTACTAATTATGGACTACCTGGGAAGGGCTATAAAGGAGGCTACAAAGACAAAAGAGTTAATCTTCCACCAGTTTTCTAAGCCCCTATCTCTAGCTCGTCTTTGTTTTGCGGACGATTTGTTGTTTTTTTTGTAATGGTGATCTGGGTAGTATTCAAATCTTATTATCTACCCTATCACACTTCCCCGACTGCTCTGGGCTGAGACCAAACAAACAACAATTCGGATATGATATTTGCTAGATTAGATGAGCAAAATATTCAGATGATTCTAGAAAGGATTGGTTTTAGAAGAGGTGCTCTTCCTTTCAGGTTTCTGGGGGTTCCAGTAAAACCCATTAGGCTGAATAGACATTGATGTATGTTTATCACGCCTTGACTTGATTTTTAGAAAAAATTCACAGACCTCATTTCAAGTCCGTTTGGCTTGATTTTTGGCAGTCATGATCCTCATAATTTATCATATTTTTGAGCCAAACTTTAGGATTAAAGCTTGTGTGTATCATTCTCAGCAAAGCATTTTCCATACTGTTTTTGCCCAGAAAATCAGTTTTTACATGCTTTAGTGTTTTGCTTCGTACATGCTCATTTGGTATCCAAAATGGTTGATTCCAAAGCCATTGGTTCACTTAATGAGTCCTCTAACACGGCCCAAACAGTGCACGTGACTGAATTGGAGGGACATTTTCTACAGCCCAATCAGTCCGGGTATGTCAGGGAAGGGTCTGTTTTGGGCAACTTTGATCTTAAAGGGTTATTTGGGTCTTTTCACCTTGAATTAGACTTCTCCTTCACTTTGTCCCTAGGAGACTTTTGTAGTATGATAAATGAGCTTTCCAAAATGTCCAAGATTAAGCAATTTGGAGTTCATTTGAGTTCTACACAGCCGTTACAAACAGACCATGCGCTAAGGAGCTCTAATCTGATCTGCTTGGTATTTTGGTGTTTTAGCAAGGGCGTTCTGGTCTTTTCACTTGGGTTTTGGTTTTCTCATGTTATATAACAACCAAGGAAGGCTCCAGCTAAATGGGAAAGAAAACCAATGCGTGTCTTCTACTTGGAAGCCACGGATTGTAATCTGTGTGCTAAAGAGAGCCAATGGAGAGATACCATCTGCCTTGCTGTGATTGGTCCTTGCTGCCTCCCATCAGATTTAATACTTCATAGCAACGTTATGTATTAGTTTAATTAGTATCATATATTAGTTTAATTAGTATGTAATTAGTCTAATTAAGCTAGATTAGAGGTTACTTCATTGTTAGGAAACCTCTAACTAGATAGTTTAGTGAGCCACTTGCTTAGCTACTTGCTTGCTTTGCCGTCTATATAAGCACCTTGTAATAGTTAGAAATCAGTCAATGAAATATGACTGAATGTTTATGAAATCAGTAGAGCCTTGCTCTTGTATGTTTGTGAGTACCAGATAACTCTCAACCCTTGGTTAATTCAGCTCCTGTCACTGGATTTTGGCAAGAATCCAGCAAGTGTTAGCTGAGCTTGATCAATCTGTCTCGGGTGTGCCTGTACGACCTAGATTGTGTGAGTCCTTTTCCCTTGTTTGCAGCTGTGGTGTGTCTGTATCAGTTTGTAAGCAAGTCTATCTTTATTTTCCTTGTTGGTTTATCATCCATTCCAGCTAATTGCATCCAATTAGCTTGTTTTTAATACAAACAACTGTGTATGTGTGACTGTACGATGTTTGTAAGGTCAATACTCTGATCATCGGGGCCTTGCATACATCAGACAAGAATGTGCTCTTCTAATGACCAAAATGTCAAAACGTTTGGAGAGTTGGGCGATGAAGAAATTATCATATGCGGGAAGAGCTTAGATGGTCAATAGCATATTGATGTCTCTTCATACATATTGGGCACAGATTTTCATACTACCCTCGAGTGTCACTGAAGAGATTACAAAAATGTGTCGGGTATTTCTTTAGGGTGGAAGATCTAACATATCTCACCCGATTTCTTGGACTCACTGCTGTTTTTCCAAAAAAGAAGGTGGGCTTAACTTGAGAGATGCACATTCGTGGAACAAGTCAGCTTTGGTCAAACTTGTATGGCAAGTTATGATGGAAAAGGAGTCTTTATGGGGTCAAGTGGATACATCATCTTTATCTCAAACGCCAAGACATCTGGAAGTGTGAAGTAAAACAAAATGTAAGTTGGTATTGGAAGAGGTTATTGAGAATTAGAGATGATCTAGAACTGATTTTCAAGAACCTCAAGGAGAACAACAACCAATACCGCATCTTCATTGGGTATGATTCACATGAATCTCATCAGGAATGTGTGTCACGACATTCTTTAATATGGCATAAGTGGAACATTCCCAAATTTACTTTCACTTTCTAGATGTTAATGAACAAGAGGTTGGCTACTCAAGATAGACTCCATATATACAACTTACAATGGGTGAACTGTTCCTTCCTATTCTGCAAAGGTTGGGAGTCTAATGATCATCTTTTCTTTGAGTGTTTCTACACTACTCACATTGCGGCTGCAATTTTGTCTTATTTTTCATTTAATGATATAAATTTGCTCATGTGGAAAGAAGAGTTGCTGGATGGGAACTGTCAACCACGTCGCAAGAAAGCTTTGATTTTCTCTGGTATGGTTTATCATTTATGGCACGAGAGAAATCTTCGTATGCATCATAACCATTCTAGAGAAGATTTGATTTTGATTCAGATTATCTGTAATGATATTAAACTTCGACTAGCTTAGCTAGTTTTCTTTGATTTTCCTGGGCTTAATGTATCTAGTCGCAGTCATAGTGTTTTGTTGGTTTTGTGATTTCTGGGTTTATTCCCATATCTTTTGTAATTGGCTTTGTTTTTGGAATAATAATCAATATTTCCAATATTTCCAATATATATATATATATATATATATATATATATATATATATATATATATATTATTTTTTTTGCATAAAAGCAATATTTTCCCTTCAAGCCTCCCAAAAAACAAACCGGGACGACACTCCAATACAACCTACGCAACAGTTCTCAACGAGAGAACTAAGCAAGCATAAAGTCTATACAATCTAAGAACTTCTTAGATTATTTACATCTATGTAAAACCCTATATACCAAATGCTTTTTCATCCTTTTTTACAATCTCTTCAATATCTACAGTTTGTTTTCTATATGTTTATAGTTCCTAGCATCCCACACAGCACATATACACATGGGAATGCAAGCAGCTGCAATAGTTCTGATACCCTTCCTCCTCCTTTTCTTACTCCAATGTTGCACCCATTCCTCTAAATTCTGGAATTGATAAGGAATCCCTAACCATTCTCCAATTTCCTGTCTGATACTCATAGCAAAACTGCAATCATAAAGAACATGATCGATGTTCTCTTCATCCTTCTCACACAACAAGCACCTAGATTCCACATCACCTCCATGCTTCTGTGGGCAATTTTTTCAGCATCCCCATCCAAGCTATAAAAGATGTTCTGGGAAGAACTAATTTGTTACAAATACATTTATACCAATCAACTATCTGGTGATCTCCTATGTACCAAGAATATATGACAGAAATAGGTATATCTTGGCTGCTATTAATCTCCTTCATGTCGATCAAATTTCTGAAATCTCCTTTAATACTACATAACTTCTTCAAATACCAGCAACTGTCATATTTAGGGATATACTCCCACCAATTCCCATTCTGCAGATACTTAGAGTGTAACCATTGAATCCACAAACTATTTTTCTTTCGAGCTATGTCCCAGATTAATCTACCAGCACAAGCTTTGTTCCAAAGATTAGGGTCTTTCAAACCAGCCCCTCCAAATTTCTTTGGCAAACATTAAGTACTCCAAGACATAGCTGGAGAGCTTCTGTAATCCCCACTACCATTCCAGATAAAATTCCTGCATATTTTGATTATCTGCTCTATCACACCTTTGGGAAGGAGAAAAACTTTAGCCCAATAACCAAATATCCCCATGAGAACATAATTTGTTAAAGCAATTCTTCCAGCATATGAAATATTTCGAGAAGCCCACGTTCTTATTCTCGAAGTCATTTTATCCACCTAAACTGTGTACTCCAACTTTGACAATTTATTAGGAGTAATTGGAACTCCCAAGTATTTAAAAGGGAAATGGCCACCCTTAAAATTTGTAATATCATGAAGCTTCTTTTCAGTATCATCATCACACCCAGCCACCACCATCTGTGATTTATTATCATTTGCAGACAGCCCAGAAGCCATTCTAAAGGTACGAAATATATCCATAATTTTCTGTACACTATGATCATCAGCAACACAAAACACAATGAGATCATCTGCAAAAAGAAGATGATTTATCTTCAATTTTCTACATCCTGGATGATATTTGAAATCAGGATCCAAAGATAAAGCTTCTAATTTCCTCGACAAATACTCCATAACAATCACGAAAATTAAAGGAGATAGAAGATCTGCTTGTCTCGAACCTCTACCTCCTCTAAAAAACCCGTGAATCCCTCCATTCAATTGGATCGAAAAAGTAGTAGAAGTAATACACATCGTAATCCAATTTATAAACTGTGGAGGAAAATTAAAAGCAATTAAACTTTCTTCCACACATTCCCAACAGATTGAATCATACGCCTTCCTTAGATCAATCTTTAGCATGCATCTAGGGGGAATATTCTTCCTCCCATATCCTCTTGCAAGCTCTTAACATAGAAGAACATTGTGAACAATATCTCTCCTTTTCACAAATGCCCCCTAGTTGCAACTAATGATGTCTGGTAAAACTCTTTTGATCCTTTCACACAACATCTTAGAAATGCATTTAAACGACACATTGCAACACGAGATTGGTCTAAAATCCGCAGGAGATTCAGGGTTTATCACTTTAGGAATCAACGTGATATTAGTAGCATTAATAGCAGAGAGTAATTTACCTTCCTTCAAAGAACTCAGAATTGCTGATAAAACGCACTGCTATACCCGTCTGGTCCCGGTGCTTTTGAAGTAGGAATACTAAAGATTGCTTCCTTGACATCCTCAAATGTAAACTCTTTAATAAGGCCCAATTGGTGATTAACAGTAACAACCTTCCCCTGCCTAATAATGTCCACTTCAACAGAAATTCTGGAATAATTTTGAACTCCAAGCAAGTCATTATAATAATTCACCATAACTTTAGCAACTTCTTCAAAACTTGTCATCATATTCCCATTCTCATCTTTTATACTAAACACAAAATTTTCCATTTGTTTTTGCTTCATCTTAGAGAAAAAGATCTTTGAATTTTCATCCTTTCCCTGCATCCAATCAATCTTTGCTTGTTGACTCATCAGTGAATGGGCTGACTTCATGACTCTATAATACTGCATTCTAGCCTCCTTTTCCTGACTCAGAATATATGTATTGCCTTTATCAAGATGTAGCTTCTCTTGAATCTGCTACAAGTTCACTCCACTAATTTCCACCTGCTGATATATATCAAAGAATTTTGATCTGTGCAAATGTCTGAGGGGTTTCTTAAGATCCTTCAAAAATTCCTTGATTTGGAACATCAAACAACCATTCCTCAGTTTACCCAACTCATTTTGAATAATGTTCTCATACTCAGGATCAAATTGCCACATCTGACAATATTTAAACCCCGAATTGATCTTTGGAACATGGGGAAATTCCAAATGAATTGGAGCATGATCAGATAAAAGAAACTGTTTAAACTCCACCTTTGTAAACACAACATCAATATACCATTGAGCATTAGTGAACATCCTATCAATCCTTGACCACGTATGACCATTTGTCTAAGTGAAATATTTCCCGCTGAACCTCATTTCACTCAACAGACACTCATTGAGACAATCATGAAAATCAGTTACCTCCCTGCAATCTACATCCGCTCCACCCATCCTATCTTCTTCATAATGAATTACATTGAAATCACCTAAAACCATCCAAGCCTGACACATATTTACCTGCCTTAAGAAATTCCAGATTCTATTTCTCTACTGAGCCCCATTGTGTCCATAAACCCAGCTAACATAGAACTCCACCCCATCCACTTTCCTCAACACTCTACTATGAATCCATTGATCATTTACATCAATGATATCCACATGGTAACTCTTTGGATTCCAAGCAAGAATAATCCTTCCCTTTTCATCATTTGTTGCATTAGAACAATAGTTCCATCCTGGAAACGTTCTAGCAACCATATCCCCTTCATTTGCTTTCCTCATTTTTGTTTTCAACAAAGCAATCATCCCAATGTGAAAATTTCCCATATATTTTTTCATATCCTGTTGCTTATCCGGGTTATTAAAACCCCTAATATTCCAGCAAACAATATTATCCATGATCCATTCTGTTAGACCCCCCTGCTTTTGCATTCAACACCTTAACAACCTCCTGTGAAATCCAGGACTGGATTTGTGCTGTAATAGGTGATGAATCTGATAAAAGCAGTCTTTTAGAGGGAGTTGAATCAACCTTTCCATCATCATCTTCTGAAAATCTTTCCTTACCACCATTACCATTATCGCCTTCCATATGATTCTTTGGAATCCACATCTTTTTAGCGATTTTCTTCCTTTTGCAAATAGACTCTGTATGCCCAAACATACTACAATCCTTGCACTGCATCGGTTTCCAATCATATGACACTTTCTGAGATATAACGACCTTCTTATCATCTATAAACTCAATGTGCTCCGGAAAGCACCCATCTAACTTCATTTCAATCAACACACAAGCATACCTAAATGCAGTACGCTCTTTCGTAGCTTTATCCATCTTTATGGGAATTCCAAGAATGCTTGCTATCCGACTCAAACTTTCACAATCCCAATACCTCTGTTTCAGATTTGGAACTTTACCCAGATAGGTATAGATTCAAACAATTTCTTATCAATATGCCCCTCTTTATTCCAACTTGAAACAATGCACAGCTTCTTCCCAAAGTAATAAACTCTCCTATTAATGGCTTCTTGCATAAACCCTTCTTCAGAGAACTAAACAGAGAATACTCCTTTGTTGATTTGCTCAATCTTAATGACCTTCTTTCCTTGCCACAACCCTCTAATAAACAGCTCCATCACCCGCATAGGAGGATTGCAACCCAATATTTGAATGAGAATTGCATTCTCCCACCCGTCACTATATTCCCCATTTTCTTTTATAAGATTCTCACATTTCACTCCATCAATAACCTCTGTTGGAATGAAATGTAAAGATAAATCTCTATTTGAATCCACAAGAACTGAAAAGATAGACTTCACAAAATTAGGCTCCAGATTGTCATCATGTTGCTCCGTAACAGCATCCTGCTCCCGTACTTCATATGATTCAGACTCTGAATTTCCTTCCTACTCATCCAAAGCTTCTTCTCCTATATCCAATCTTCTCGAAAAAGATCTTGTAACTCTCATAGATTGATTATGTAACCTTTGAGAACCATTTTCCATCGATTTTTTCTGGTTTGATCCATTTTTCCTCTTTCTTCCAGCCATAGCCGAGACTCGCTTAGAGAGAGAAAGTCTCAAGAAGAGAGAGAAAAAACTATATTATATATATATATATTCAATAATGATAGTACAACTTTATTCAATAATTTTAGTTATTAAATGTATATTGATAGATAGATATATAATTTAGTCCCAAAAATAATTTTAGATAAATTAATAAAAATTGTACCATACATTGCACTAGTCATAAGAAGTTAGTTATTGATATAGTTATAACCAGTGGCACCAAATTTAAAATCAATTGCCATATGAGCACTCTCTTAAATATATGTAGTGCAGAATGTTGTAATTTCTATTTAGAATGTATTTAGTTGTTGATTATGCATGCAAAGGTTTGTTTGCAATATTGTATTTTTAGTACAAATTTATAAAATATCCACATTATGTTATAAAGGTAAATTGGCATAGCTTTTATCAAGAATATTCGGTAATGGATTAACAATTAATTTAGTTATTAGCCTATCAATACAAGTATTATTAATTTTTAGTGATTGTTTGTTGGTCACACAAACATAAAAAAAAGCCTAAGAATAAATATAAATATAAAAAAACACTGAAAATATGGGGGAACATAGCAATAAATAAAAAAAATAATGTTTAATAAATAGTAAAAATAAAACTAAGGGCACAACTGGAAATCAAACAAAAAAAGTCCTTGTACACACAAATTTCTAGTCTAAAATAGATAAAGACAGGAAATTGAGAAACAAATTAATTTAGATTAATATTCAAATGTATGCGGGTATAATCTCTATATTAAATACAATAAAGTAGTCCTCTGATTCGATCTCCTGAAACTTAGGTGAGCCGAGGGCGCGAACGCTTGATCTCGATCTCGAATGCAGGTTTAGTGGAAGAACTCTTGTAGTAGTTCTTGAGTTGAAGGTCTTAAGCGTTGATCTCCTTTATGCTTGGTAGCTTGACGTTGCTCGAAGTCTAACCGTCTGCAGGTTGACTGTCGGTTGCAGTTTTTCAAGTTCCTTGATGCGAGGGCTTGAGTGCTTGATCTCGATCGATTAACTATACGACGAAGACGACTGCAGTCTTTGATGTGAAGAACAGAAGTTGTTGAACTGCTCGACGTTAATCCTTGTCGCTTGTAGCTGGAAAGCATCTGTAGTTCGATCTTCTGAAGGCTTTGGAGGTCTTGCTGAAGCACACTGAAGCCGTTCTTGATCTTGACGTGGTAGAGGCTTGAAGAGTCGATCTTAAGCTTTTGCAAACTTCGATCCTTGGCGCTTGGTAGTTGGAGACTGCTGGCAGTTTGATCTTCTGAGCCTCTGGGGTGCAGAATGTTGAATGCCGCCAGAGTAGACTGCAGTGTCTTGAAAATAAGGGAGAGGACCCCTATTTATAGGCTCTGGAAGCCTAGGGTTGCCTAGGGTTTGAGTCGGCTTTAGGCTTGGGCCCAAATTAATTAATTATCCCTTTATTTTTAAAATAAAGAAATAATTACTATTTTCTGCATCATAATTGACGTGTGTCAGGATATTATTGGCCGTATGTATTTCCATTTAAAATTTAATTAAATGGACCGTCGTAATTAATTTTATACGTGGCAGATAATAATTGGCCAAATGAATTTAACTTGTTTTCCACGTGTCATTTCTTGATTTGTCAACAAATTTTTACCTCCTACAGATGCCCCCTTCGAGAGACGGACGCGGACACGAATCTTGAGTGTTTGGAGCGGTTGGGTCTCAAATATTTGATGACTGATTTCACCTAGAATTAGCTTTCCCTCAAGGCCCAAAATTATGAATTGGCAGACTATATCGACATATGATGTCCCCATTGCCCAATTTGGAGACGATTCAATTGCAGCTTTTCTTATTATATACACATGTAAAGTAATCAACCTTAACATATACATATAAGAAAACTGTTTCCACGTAAAAAGACTTTGTTGGGTTAGCCCAATAAATAGTTGAGTAGTGGCTGTAGGTTTAGGAAACACATGAAGCTCCTTTTTCTTTGAATTAAAATTTTTATTTTTCAGTTGACAATCTGCAGATCTTACAACAGAATCGACTTATCAGGATGGAATTCTTGATATCATAATTGGAATTGGAGTAGGATAACAATTGGAGTTGGAGTTGGACTAGGAGTTAGGAGTTGAAATTTGAATTAAAGTCGGAGTTGAAGTGGGGACTTGGTCGATGACTCATGTTATAAAAGGACCCTCCATAATTTTGGTAACTCACAACTCTTGCCCATCTTTTTTATTTTCTAATAGGGTCTCCTTCCTCTGTTTTGATGAGACGATATGGAAGCCTCATTTTTTTTTCCGGCTTTTGCAGATTTTGAAATTTTGGTGGAGTACTGAAGTTTAATGTGTACCTTAGTCTTTATTTTTTTTTCCACCAATGCCTAACCTCAACAATTCAATGTCTTGTCCCTTGTTCTTTTGTCTTGCTTTGATGTTGATAGAGGTACGTGGCCATCTCAAGCTTGTGAAACAATTTCTTGTTGAAAATTACTCCAGGTTGATGCTAGTAAAACCCTTTTAGTTTGCTGTAGCTACTCCACCAATTTGCTATGACAATGAATAATGATACTAGAAAATCAAACATGGTCTTTTTCCTTTTCTTCTCTTTTTTAATGTGTTAACTGCTTGAGAAGATGAAGAAGTAGTCCGATTCGTAGTCATGGTCGACCTTTTATTTAGAGACTGAACTGAAAATTGTTGTGGTCGATCTCTTGTCCAGAACTTGGACTGCGACTTTTCTTTTTTTTTTTTTTTAACAACCTATCAATCGCTCCTGAAGAAGGAAGGGAAATTGTGATCGAAATCATAGATCTCCATAGCTACGCCTTTCTCTTTTCCCAACAGCAAATTAATTTTCTTTGTTGCGTCTGAACTTGAAGGGTAACCACCGTCTTGATATTGGATTTGAGCTTTTGCCCGGGATTTTATGACTGTATTCAACAAAACAAAGCTGCAAGAATGATGTGATATTTTGACCAACAGTACACTGCCTCCTACTTTACAATTTAATGAACCTGTACTCAGTACTCACCAAGATACCAACTATCTTCTTTTTTTTTTTTTTTTTGGTTTATGCAAGTAATGAGCTCCATACATGAATAGTTGGGATTGATTTTGTTTGCTCACACGTGAGCTACAATTTACAATCCAACTTTCTTAATTTGCCCCTTTATTATATATATATATATATATATATATATATATATTTTGCACATAATTTTCATCACTTGTAATTTTTATTTTTCTTTTTTTTGTACAGGGAGTTGAGATTAATTGAAATCGCCTATTTGAAGTTGTCCTTCGTCATTGTTAGCGTCCTGCCTACTCCTCAGAATACTGACGTAGGGTAGTCCTAGACTACTCTCTTCAGAACTGTCTGGGTCGACAGTGTTGTCTTCGTGTTTACTCCTCAGGGACGTTCTGATGTATTAGACATCTCTGAGGTGTCTTTTTTCAGAATTGACCTGGGTCGATGGAGTTATGGCCTCGCCGCAACACTCCTCAGCGTACTGACATAGAGTAGTCACAGACTTACTCTCTTGAGGACTGTCTGGGTCGATTGAGTCATCGCTTGGCCTCAAGTGGAATACTCCCTTGGCTGCTGGCGTAGAGTTGTCTTGAACAACTCTCTCAAAAACAACAGTACAGTCAGGGTCGACTGAGTCATCACTTCGCTTTAGGTGAATTACTCCCTTGGCTGCTGGCGTAGAGTTGCCCTGAACAACTCTTTCAAAAACGACAGTACAGTCAAGGTCGACTGGGTCATCGCTTCGATTTAGGTGGATTACTCCCTTGGCTACTGACGTAGAGTTGTCCAGGACAACTCTCTCAAAAACGATAGTATAGTTAGGGTCGACTGAGTCATTGCTTCGCCGGAACACTCGTTAGCGTACTGACGTAGAGTAGTCACAGACTTACTCTGTTTAGGAATGTCTGGGTCTACAGTGTCTTCAACTTGACTTTCGAGGGTTACTCCTCCTGGACTTTTTGCTGTCTACGTGCTGTGAAGAGCAAACTTGAATTCTCTGTTGAGGCATGATGAGCCACTCAGACTTTTTTCTAAAGATCCACAATAAGCCACATAATCTGTCTTCGGCTACAAGCGTCATCGATTGACAGAAAGGACATTGCCATCTGGCATGCCCCGATCTGAATGAGGACATCGATGTCGCCAGCTTGAGAGAGTCTACCACTTAGCCAAGGGAATGCGCCGCTGATTTGAAGGATGATGACATCGTCTTGGAGCGGAAGTGGGCCGAAACGATTATGACCCCCCCTCCCCCCCCCCCGGCTGCATGCTTGAAGGAAGTTCTCAACCAGCCTGAGTATTTCATTGATGGTGCTGACTTGAAGTAAACTACAGACATGAAGATCTTGGCAAGCTAGAGTGTGGCTTCAAAGCCTACAATCTCAATGACTTGGAAGTCGGTCTATTTCTTGTACTTTTGACTTGAGAGTCTTTATTGTGATGACGTAAAAGTCTTTAAAATTTGACTTAGATGACTTGGTAGTCTTGAATTCGGCTGTCTTGGAAGTCTTCAATTTTTGATAACTTGGAAGTCAATGGGTTTGATGACTTAAGAGTCTTGAAGTTTGTTGACTTAAAAGTCTTTAGATTTGATGACTTGGGAGTCGTATGCATTGTTGTCATGGAAATCTCGAACTTGGAAGTCTTCAATTTTTGATGACTTGGAAGTCAAGGGGTTTGATGACTTAAGAGTCTTGAAGTTTGTTGACTTAAAAGTCTTTAGATTTGATGACTTGGGAGTCATATGCATTGTTGTCATGGAAATCTCGAACTTTATTGACTTGGGAGTCATGATATTTTCCTCGACTTGTGAGTCCTTGTGTTTTGTTGATTTGAATTTGGTTCACTTGTAAGTCTTTCATTTAATCGACTTGGGAGTCAGGAGACTTGTTGATTCGAGATTTGACTAACTTGGAAGTCTTTGTCTTGTTGTTAACTTGGCAGTCAAGGGACCTGGTGACTTAAGAGTCTTGAGATTTATTGATTTGAAAGTCTTGAATTCTTTTTGCTGGCTTAGAAGTCTTTAATTTTTGTTGACTTGGAAGTCGGTGAATTTGGTAACTTCAGAGTCTTGAAATTTGTTGACTTTAAAGACTTTTATTTGATCGACTTGGGAGTCCTTGACTTGAAAGTCTTTAATTTCGACTTGAGAGTCTTTAACTTTGGTGACTTGAGAGTCTTTGACTTGAAAGTCTTGAACTTTGACTTGTGAGTCTTGAATTTACTAACTTGTAAGTCCTTAGAGTTTGTTGACTTGAAAGTCTTGGAGTTTGTTGACCAGAAAGTCTTCAAAATTTGGTGACCTGCGATGGATTTTTTTTTCTTGGGTATGACTGTATTTGGGTCTAGACCCAAATTGCCTATGTACCTTAAGGGACAGGATAGCCATAAGGATCAAGCCAAACGTAGTTCAAATTTAAAGATGGAGAAATGAAAATTTTATTTATTAATTTAGTCGTACATAGTTTATACTCTTGCGGGCCAGGAGTACCACAATGATGAAATTGAAAAGAGCTAAAAAGAAAGGAACATTTTTTTTGGTAAACAGTTTAGGCTCTTGTTCAGGAGCTACATCTTCATTTTCCTAGATTTTGACTTCGGTAGAAGAAAACGTCTCCTCTTGCTCAGGCTCCATGTTGATGTTGTTTTTGCTTTGATGACTAGTGAAGATCACAATGCGTCTCTTCACTCTAAAGGACCCTTCTTTCTTTACTTCCAACATTAAACACCGCTTCATGCAAGATGGGATGGTGTTTTGAACTTCATTGATGACTCCAAGGTGGCTGAATGCAGAACTCCTTTCCTGGCTAGGTTATGAGCTTGGGACCTCTTCAGCCTGTTTGATCCTTAACAATATAGAAGACTTTGATCTCGAAGTATCCCGAATCCTGCTACACACTGAGGCTTTGCGACTTCATAGTCGCCCAATCCGCTCAAAGACAGAAGTTTGTCAGTGGGAAGCTGACCGTCCCAACCTGTCGAACACGGAGAGCTTTGACTTAGGCTGATACTTCTTTCTTTCGCTATCATCTTCTTCGATCTCGAAGCAGGAGACCATGTTCACAGCAGAAACATTGTTAACTTCTCCAAAGAAGTATTTCGGAAAGTATTCCTCCAGCGTGATAGGAACACGAGGGCCTCGCTCAGGCAACTCAGTTGAACCCACTCCTTGTTTCTTGATGACTTCAAGCCTCTTGCTCTCTATCGAGGCGATGTTGTTTTGACTTCACTTTTCCCCTTACCCTTCCTTCGAGTGGCAAAGGTCCATTTTCCAATGTCACCAGAAGTGATGGAATTCCTCCATCAGAAGATCAAGAACCAGCGCCAGAAGCAGCAACGACCTCACCAACACCAACTCCAAGGCCATCACCAACAACATCAAACACTGACATCCAAGAGTGTTTCATGATGGTCCAGCAAGTCATGGGGTCGTCCAACAACAACAACATCAGCATCAGCAGCAGTAACCACCCAGTGAGGCTATTTCTCAATTCCATTTCTTTGGATTGAGGTCCTCACCCATGTTTGAAGACTTCACTCTAGAGCTGTTGAGGACTTTCCAGCTCAGTGAAGATGTTTGCCAGTTCTGAGGTCCTCTTTGAAGACATCACTTCTGGACTGTTGAGGATTTTCCAGTTCTGTGAGGTGATCCTGCATTGAGGTCCTCCATGAAGGCTTACTTTCGAGCTGTTGAGGCCATTTCCAGCTTGTGAGGTGATATAACCGTTTGTAATAAAGAAAACGCGTTTATTAGAGTTTTATTTCATTTTATTTTGATGTTATCCAGTTTGTAATGAGACTTAATTAGCTTACTAAGTTAGCTAAGTAGCTTAATGCGTAATTAGGGAGTTTCTTGAACAAGGGGAAATCCTTAATCATCCAGCTCAACCCTAGCTTTATATAGCTTGTAATCGGCAGCTTGAGGTCATTATCTATCAGTGAAATTAATAGCATTTTGAGTGCCTTGATTGAGCCTCTTGTTTGTGAGTGACGTTAAACTCTCATTTTGGTTAATTCTACTACAGTAGCAAGGATTTGGCAATCCTTGTGGTGGGTGTAGAGCTTGATAATCTCGATGGTGGTGTGCCTGTATCCATTGAGGTCATCCAGTCCATTGCCCTTGATGTTCTAGGCATGGTGGGTCTCAGACACCGAGCCTCAAGACTATCTCGGTTACTGTTTGATTGTAAGTTTGTTCATCCAATTATCATCTTATCATAATCCATTTCATCCATTTGTTCATTGGTGTTCATACTCTGTTTTTGGAGGAGGTTATAGTTGTTTCTCTGTGTTGAGGTCTGTTTTGGGTGAATTTGTATTTGATTCTCTGTTTTGAGGCCAGATTGTGTGCGAATTGTGTTAATGTGGTGTACTGTGAGGTCAATACTCTGATCTTAGGACCTTGCATACATCAAGAAGCTTCTTCTTCTTGCTCATGTGCATCTTGAGGGGCCTGGACTAGTACAGCGAGAGGAATTGGTTTTTGGCATCCAAATCGGATCATCAAGACTTCATTTCTTTCGGTCGGAATTGGTCGTGATGAGACGTAATTGGCTTCGACATTATCATCCAAGTCCAATATTATCTTTCCTTCCTCAACTAGTCTCAAAATACGTTCCTTGATCATGATACACTTCTCTAAAGGGTGACTAACTACCCTATGATAACGACAGTATCTTGGATCGGTAATTCTTCCCACTTCTTCCGGCCTCTTTGGTTGTGGAACTTCGATAACTCCTGTGTCTAACAGGTTGTCGAGCATTCCTCACAAATCTGTGTCTGGAAATGGGTATTTCTTTTCTTGAAGCTCCTTCAGCGCCGGGTGCTTCCTTTCAACATCTTTCGAGGAAGTGTATTTCTCCATTTTAGATTTAGGTTTAGCAGAGATTCGCACTGGCTCACACATTGTAATAGCCATGGACTCCTCTGTTGAAGTCTTCGGCGACTTGTCATTCTTCTTATACCCACTAGCACCGTTCCTTGATTTGGATGAAGATGAATTCCTTCCCCGTCGACTTGCTATGGTGATCTTTATATCATGTGCTTTGGTCGCCAACTCCTGAAAGGTTTTAGGCTTGACCATCTTGAGAACGTAGAGTAACTCCCAATGCATACCTTGAGCGCACATATCGACAGCTGAAGCTTCGGTGAGGCGATCCTTGCATTCAAGACTAAGAGCCCTCCAACGATGGATATAGTCAAGTACTGGTTCGCCCTCCTACTGTTTGGTGTTTGTCAACTCTGTCATGCTGACGCCCGTTGAGCGTAGTAGAACCTGTTGAGAAACTCTTGCTCCATTTCTTCCCAATTGTTGATAGACTCGGGTTCCAAATCTGTATACCAATCAAACGTGATTCCTCTTAAACAGCGAATGAACTGCTTGACTAGTTGATCTCCTTCCATGTCGGCGTTGCTATAAGTCTTGATGAAATGAGCAATATGTTGTTTGGGATTACCCTTTCCATCAAATTGATTGAATTTTGGGGGTTGATATCCATGTGGCATTCGAAGAGTGTCAATCCTTTTTGTGTATGGCTTCATGTATAAGTGACTCTTGCCCGATCTTTCTCTGAGTTGAGCCTTCACTGCATTTACAATTAAGTTTTGAATATCCTCTACAGTCATTGATCCTGAAAATGAGTCTTTCTTTTCTTCCTTATCGCCATCACCTTTGGAAGACTCTTTGTCAGATTCTTCCTTGCCTGTCCCTCCATCAGACTCTTGATAGAGGTGTTTCTCTATTTTCTTCATCAGCTTTGCGATTTGCTCACTTTGTTCGCTGATCTACTTGTCTTTCTCTTCACTTTCCCTGGTGAGCCTGTTTAGCATAGCCTCAAGTTCAACTATCTTTCCTTCCATGTTGATGGCCTTCACATCACTTGAATCGAAGGTCAAATTTGACTTCTTGGAGAAAGAGATGAGAGGCAGAGATGTCCCACCGAGCGTGCCAAATTTGTAAACACAAAATTCTAGTCTAAAATAAATAAAGACATGAAATTAAGAAACAAATTAATTTATATTAATATTCGAATGTATGCGAGTACAATCTCTATATTAAATACAATAAAATAGTCCTCTGATTCAATCTCCTGAAACTTAGGTGAGCTGAGGGCGCGGACGCTTAATCTCGATCTCGAATGTAGGTTTAGTCGAAGAACTCTTGTAGTACTTCTTGAGTTGAAGGTCTTAAGCGTTGATCTCCTTGATGCTTGGTAGCCTGAGGTTGCTCGAAGTTAACCATTTGCAAGTTGAATGTCGGTTGCAGTTCTTCAAGTTCCTTGATGCGAGGGCTTGAGTGCTTGATCTCGATCGATGAACTATATGAGGAAGACGACTGGAGTCTTTGATGTGAAGAACAAAAGTTGTTGAACTAGCCGACATTAATCCTTGTCGCTTGTAGCTAGAAAGCGTCTGTAGTTCGATCTTCTGAAGTCTTTGGAGGTCTTGCTGAAGAACTCTGAAGCAGTTCTTGATCTTGACGTGGTAGAGGCTTGAGAGTCGATCTTAAGCTTTTGTAGACTTCGATCCTTGGCGCTTGGTAGTTGGAGACTGCTGGCAGTTTGATCTTCTGGAGCCTCTGGGGTGCAGAATCTTGAATACCGTCGGAGTAGACCGCAGTGTCTTGAAAATGAGGGAGAGGACCCCTATTTATAGGCTCTGGAAGCCTAGGGTTGCCTAGGGTTTGAGTCGGCTTTGGGCTTGGACCCAAATTAATTAATTATCCCTTTATTTTTAAAATAAAGAAATAATTACTATTTTCTGCATCATAATTGACATGTGTCAGGATATTATTGGCCATGTGTATTTCCATTTAAAATTTAATTAAATGGACCACCGTAATTAATTTTATACATGGCAGATAAAAATTGGCCAAATGAATTTAACTTATTTTCCACGTGTCATTTCTTGATTTGTCGACAAATTTTTAGCTCCTACAGTCCTACTACAAACAACCAACTCTACCAAACACTCTTTGCTTAACAACTAATACAAACTGCTAAGAAAAACAGCTAGCAAAACAATCAAAAGTCAAATAGCCAACTAAACAGCCAACACCTCAAAATAGCCAAGAGCTGGTTCCCAAACACCCTCTAAAACAATTAAAACCTAAATATTTCCATAATCCACGATTACCTCTGTCTCAACCCCCAATTATGAGGCACATCATTCTTTAAAAACTAATTTAAAAAGCCCCATTCAAAATGTCAACAAACTGAGTGATGTAGAACCAAAATTGTCAAAAAATAGAGAAATGGGGAAGAAAGTACAAAGAACTTACCCAGAATCATGCAACAAAATCCTAAAAGTCTCAATCATCCTCTTGGACCTTTTGTACCATTCCTCCAAACTACTCATGAATTCCAATTCTGCCAAAATATCTTCAATGCATCAGCTCCACAAATGTCTTCATATTAAAATCATTGCTTGTGTTTTGCATTTGGACATATTCAATATTCAGAGCACACCAAAATTGATGTCAGAGTGATGGGAATGTACGATCCATTAACATACACATCATAAACATGACTACGATTTTATCATGTGAAGACAAACTGATAAATAAATCTCACAACAAATGCAGAATCGAAAAAAAAAGCTAAACAAACCCAATAGCTAGAAAAATTGGAATACCTTGACACTATAACAAATTATTCGAATCATGTCATCACACAATTTTTCATAAACAAATTATTGAATGTTTGGAATACCTTGACACAACTGTATCTGATATCTTCCTCTCACTCGATGCAGATTCCAATGAGTCAATACGGTATTGGCTCGGTGGAGGGAGGTGGTCAGTGCCACGCATTCATTTTCCTCCTTGGTTCAGATGTGGCGGTGATGGCGAAATCGGAGCTGCCAGACAGAATACGGATTTGAGGACGCCGCCATCAAAGACAGATCGATACGACAAAATAATTACTGAACAAAGGAAGGTGGAGAGCTAGTTAGAGGGAGAGAGTAGGGAAACGCGGAGGCGTTTAATCGTGTGATAGATGCACCCGAGATTCTCGGTAAAGCAAAAACTGGCGCATGATCGCACGAAAACCAAAATAATTACTAAAAATACAACAAGATAATTAAATTATTGTTTTATCTCTGATTGGTTTCCTCTTCGAAAATTAATCTGGTGCCAGAAATTAGTGGGCCCCACAAAGATTGTTACAATTTTTTCATTCATCATCTAAATTTCGATCAAAGAAGACAAAATTTATTGTACGGGTATATTTCATTTCGGGCGACAAGTGCTTCATCGTAATCATATCTTTGTGTACAAATTTTTTTTTTGTGTGGCTATTAAAGACCTAATGGGGAGGGAGATATAGATCAATATTGTAATCTTATCTTTAAATATAAGGGATACTTGTATTAATGACTGAGTTGAAAAATTCTCGAAGGTGAGAGAGGACGAAAAGGCTCAATAAGGTCAGTTGGAAGGTGTTTGCTGAAAGGTCCAACGGATAATGGTTTATTAATGAATGGATAGGGAGACACTTAAGGATGACCGTGTCTTAGAAAGGAGAAGAGATGGTCAAAAGGATTAGAACCACCTTATGGGTAAGGTTTGATGGATGTTGAATGATCTCCAAGCCAAACAGAAGAAAAGTGGAGGGATGATGGATTGATGATGATGATTGAACCTAGAGTTTCCTCTCCTTTTACCTAGCAGTCCAAGTGAGGTTTCAAACTAGCTTCTTTTTTTTTTTATTCTCTCAAAGGCCAATTTCTTCAATGATGGATGTTCTCCAAAGTGAAAAGTATAGGTCGGGCCTCAAAGAGGTTCTCCTATGTATCTGAGGTGGAATCAGGCCAGTCGTAGTTCCGTAGACGCAACTTTGAAAGGTTAGTGCCTCGAAGAAGACTTCAGGGTTTAAAAATAATGGTTATGTAGGCTCATGAGCACATATTCAGGTTATGGACGATTATGGATACTTTTGAAGGTTATTGAAGGCTCAAAGGTTTGATGAGATGAAGGTTTGAGGCACAAGGCTTGAGATCAATTTCAAATATTTACAGGATTTTTTTGGTGTGCATGACTATTATTTCCACCTCTAGTTTCTCATTCTCCTTTTTGTTTCCTTTTTTTTTTGTTCCTTCCTTTTTTTTTGTTGGCATGTTTCGAGATAAGGACGCCCCAAATGGGGTTTACTCTCCTAGTACATGTTTTTCCATACGTAAATAAAGTGCTTCAGGGACAAGTGTGTCATACCACTCATTTCGACCCATGTTGGTGGACCAACTAGGAAGTCTTTCCTTCCTCTTTTTTTCCGACATTCTTCTTGTTGGGGTTAACTCTCATTCGCCTTTCTGATCATATTAGTCACAACATACCTTTTGGTTTTGGTTCATGGAGTAATGGTTATAAGGGGGATGAAAGTGTCTTGAAAAGGTTTAGGTATGATGACAAGGCCAAAAAATATATGTGGTAGATGACAAGTCGAGATTGGATGAAAATACAAGGGTAATGTTGATGGTGAAATGAAGGCGAAGTTGAAACCTCGTGTCCTCTACACATTTGCTTAAGTTGTAAGGATCCTAATGAGGAGTGTTCACTTTTGAGAGATTATTGGATTTGGTCTTTTCTAATGATGTTCTCTCCTTCTGCTCATTCTGTAGGATTGGGGTGCGGGCTGACTTCTCTCTTCAATTTTTTCTCCTTTTTTTTATGTTTCTCTTTTTGCTCAATTTGCTTCAATGATATTTTCAAATTCGCCACTCTATAATTTTTCACACCCTTTTTTTTTTGAATTTCTCTCTTTATCTCTCTAACTCTAGATTCAAGAAATTAGAGGATGGGAAAGAGGTATATGACAAACATGGATGAATAAGAGAAGGTGAATTTGTCATACTTGGATGAGCGAGAGCTTTTAACCTCAAATTAGAAGTGCAAGCATGAAATTCTATTTTGTCAATAGCAACAAAAGTAACTCATCTCATTCAATGTAAGAAATAACTTTAAATACAGACTTTCGGAAATGAAATGCTTGAAAACCAAGTCCTTAGCTAATTGTAAAGCTCATTTGATGTGATGCCCTCTTCGCCATGCTCTAGCTACTCCTTTGTGCTGCTTTTGGTAGGGCAGCTTCCATGACTAGATCACATCCTTAGTCTTATTATTCAGAATCCAACAATTCTCCATGCCATACCCCCAGGATCTGTGGTAGTTGCAGAATTTCCCGTCATCCCAATATTTTCCCTTTATTGTTGCCTCGAGCTTTGACCTTGCCACTAGATAGATAAAGGAAAGCCCACCCCGATTATGCATGTCCCACTTACCTATATGAGACTTCCTAAACTGTAAGAGACCTACATGTTGACATGAGAAAAGACTCATCCATGACACTGTGGACGTCGAATTTTGTACAGGTAAATCTCACCCGAGAAAATTGGGCCAACGCAGCCGGACTTCACCCAAGAAAAACAGAAGCCACGGGGCCTTGCTCATCTTCAAAACAGGCCCAAAAGCACGCCCAACCCATGGAAAATGGGAAGGTCACAAGGCCTTCCTCACTTCCCCAGCTTCTAGATGGGCCGAGGACGCGCGCCTAGCCTAATGGAAATAGGAAGGTCACGCGACCTTCCTCATTTCCATGGTCTGGCTATGAGATTGCCACGCTGGCAATCTGTGTATAGCAAAATGGATGGCCATGGGGCTTTGCTTTGCAATTCAGAGTTTGTCAAGTTGGTTTTCAACTTTAGCCTTGTAGTTTTTGAGCACGTCCAAAGACTATGATTTTTCATGAATGAGATATATGTAGCCATATGTAGAATAATCATCCATGAACGTTAAAAAGTATAGTTGGCCATTCCAAGAAGGATTTGGAAAGGGCCCACAAATGTCTGTATGTATAAGTTCTAAGACGTCTGTAGTTCTATTGGCTTCAAATCTCCTTTGGTTGGTTTGTTTGCCCTTTATACAATCGGCACACACATCAATGTCTATGAAAGTTAAGGGTTCAAGAATTCCATTTTTGATACCCGGTCCCAAAAAAAAAAGAAGGTATTATTATTATTATTATTATTATTATTATTATTATTATTATTATTATTATTATTATTATTACTACTATATTATACCCTATTTTTAGGAGGACTTTTATCATCCAGAATTTTCCCCCTCCTTAACTTCTTATGTCAATATAATGGTCGCTTATTCCTAAAACCCTACTTCCCATTATCACAAGCCTTCAAAAATTCACACGTTATTTTCTGCTGCCTTTAATACACAAGAGAAAAGCAATGCCTTTGTGTGGACATTTTTTTTCGCTGTTCGAGCTTCCGAACGTCCACGTGGGATTGGGGTGTGATTTGGTGGTTTGTGCTGGGGTTTAACCTTTGAAAACTCTTTAAGGAAATCAATCATACATTTCATGAATAATATTTTGTAAAACCACTTTCCCTTTACTTATACATTTCATGAGTCCTTGAATTAAACCTTTAAGAGTGAACTTCCACTTGTTCCAAACTCTTCTAAATTTAATCCAATTTGCTCATTTAAATGTTAGGATCGGAAGAGAGTGATTTATGCAAATATTATTTAGAAATATAAGAAAGAAACCCTAAAGTTGCATCGATATATTGTAAAACCATGTTAACCATAGTTTATGCAATCTCCGATGTATTTTGGTTCGAAATGGGAGTCGCCACCCGACTTTTTGAAGAGAAAAGCCAAGAAAAACTAAAAGAGAAAATAAAGAAAGACTCCGCCTGCGAAACCCAACAATGGATTCGGGGGTAAGGTTACGAACTCGAAAAGTAAACCTTAAGAGTTCACCTCTCACAAAAGGAAAGACTCTACTAAAAGTTTAACAATGTGCTTTTGATAAAGTTTGGAAGGGAAATGAATGAATACTTTATAGAATTACTTCATTGAATCATGAAACAAGAATAAAATACAAGATAAAAGAAGATACAAAATACAATTATGTACAACAAAAGAACACTTAAAGCTTACATTGCTATTTTATTGGGGAAAACCCTTGCCTAACCTTTAGATGCTTGATGAATCCTCCTCGATGCCTTTAGAAACCTCCTCTCCAAGTGCTAAGATGGTGATAGAAAAGATGGTAAAAGATAATAAGAAAGAGGATAGGAAGAGGGTGGAAAAAGGCTTCTTTTTGTAGTTTTGGATGTGTTTAGGATAGGGTTTTTTGTGGAGTTTTGAGTGAATAGAATAGGACGAGTGTTTAGGTTTTTTTGTGAGGATAAAAGATGAAGATTATGGTGGTAGAAAGATGATAGAAGTGATAGATATGATAGAGTAGAGGTAAAAAGATGGATATGATATAAGAATATAAGAGGTAGTAGAGAGAATGGATAAGAGATTAGAGAGAACTGGTGAGTGAATGAATGAGTGAGGGAGAATGAGATTGAGATGGAGTGATTTGATGAGTGAGTTTGGCTTTGTGAGGGTTGGTATTTATAGGAGGATGTAGGAGAGGAGATACATGCATGCATAACACACACATAGTAATCTCCAACGCAATACACTTCACTAGGCAGTTGGGGGAGCTAACCTTGCATTGACGGTGGCACGTGGTCGTGTGGGCGGAGCCACCAAGGCCGACCGGCCACCAAGATGGGGGATGTATTCTCCTCGTCCATGCATGCATGGACGGTGATGGTATGAAGGTAGACTGCCTAGGGAATGTGCTATTCACACTGGACAGAGTGAGCTTATATTATTAGTTTTTGGGAGTGGCTTTGAATGCTTTTGTGAGGATTCGATCTCGTGACCTTTGACACTTGATCTTAGGGCTTGCATGCCTCATCTTTTTATAAAAAAAAATGTACATGTAGCTTAGGAAGAATCACATGTGATCATGCATGTGAGTTTAGGTGGATAAAATACATGTAAATGCATGTATTTACCGATTTTCTTTTATTTCTTCGCTCTTTATTTTTATATTATTTATGCGTCCAAATCCCAGTGTCTACAGAGAGCCCCCACTTTGATTGAGTCCGAAGATAGGATGAAAATCAAAGTAGTCTTGATTTAATGGACACCGGTCGAGATATGACTTTGGAATGCAAAGCCTGTGGATATGACTTTGTGGAGTGCAAAGCCTGGGGTGATTCTTGGAATCGGTGTTCTGGATCGTAGTTGTGGGTGGCATGCGCCTTTGTTGAGGATGATCTCGAGCAAGAATGATGCTCTACTTGAAGCAATCTCGGACGTTTGATGACGTTCTACTCGAAGGTGTGGGCTGACACTTGGAAGCTGAGTCCTGTGTTGCAGTTGGCGGATTTGCGCCAATAGGTGATCTCAAGCGAGAATGACGCCTTACTTGTTGGAGGCTTCATCGGACATGATGTCGATGACCCTTGGATGTTGATTTTCTAGTTTTTCCCAGTGTCGTTTCAGTCTTTCCCGATGTCAATTTTGATGATTGTTAGCATGTTTAATGCCGAAGGACTTCATCGAGCGCGATGTCGATGGCCTGAGGGTCAAGACTTCATCGGGCGTGCTGTTGATGGCTCGGGGATTGGGACTACATCAAAACTCTGCCGATGGCCCTGGTTATTGAGACTTCACCGAAACTCTACCGGTGGCTCTGATGCTGATGGGGACTTACGCCGATGGGCTACTCTGTTTTTGGTCTTTTCTGGGGATGATCAAGATGATGATGACAAACTGGACGCGAGGCCAGATGCCAGACTAACCAGACACGAGGCTGAAAGCCGTTGATGATGATGATGACAATTCAATGCCGAGGGACTTCATCGGACATGATGTCAATGGCCTTTAGTTTCCTGCAAAATGCAAAGTAGCTTTTGTCAGTTCTGATGAATTTAATTTTTGGATCCGAAAAACTTACCTCGGGCTGCGTCAGTATAGCCATTGGGACTTGTTTCCTTTTGGGGAATAGATGCTTTGATCTTGAGAAGAACATCCTCCTCTTTATTGGGCACATTTGGTGTTTGATCATGCATGGCTTTGGAAAGATGCACGCCATTGGGAAGAGGATAAGGAGGAAGAAGACAAGGGTTCCTCTTTTCAAGGCCGACCGATCACCAACTCAAGAAGGAATCTTTTGGCTCGTGCTACTCAGCTTTTGCAAGCCATGCAGGAGACCATTCAATGCAATTATTGTAGGGGGTCTTGTAGGCCGATCGGCCTTGAATTAGGGCCACTGATGAGCTGACACGTGGCAGTGGTAGCTCACTCATTTTTCCTATATAAGGAAGCTTTGAATCTGGTCTTTGCATTGCATCTCAATTCGAGCTCCTCATCTTTAACTTCTTATTCTCTATCTAAAGAAATCCTTTTGAGTTTTTTGAATTTTGCTGTAAGAGAATGAATTTCTTTAGAGGGGACGCAGACGTGTCACTCAACCAGGGGTTTAAGAACGTCCCTATGCAAGGACGGTGCAACGAGAGTATCCTAACAGGGATTTCACTCCAGCTCAGTTGGTCTTTCGTCAAGATGAGCATGCATGGTTATTTCATTCCCATAACTCGGTGTGCATTTTTCGACCCTTATAGCATGTTTCTTTCTTTTTCTTTCTTTTTTTTTTTTTTGCAGACATTCTACATGCTATTTGTCGTGGTACTTTAAGTTGAATTTAAAGCAACCTTAGTTACTCCAAAATTTGCTTGAAGTACTTTACACTTTAGACTCTTCTTATTGGCGTGTTATAGGAAGACTTCTTCAAGGCGTGTGGGAGTATACAAGGTGTAATAACCTTGTCTTTCCATGCGAGAGCGGGTGCATCCTACTCGACCACTATGAGGGATGCGGGCTTTGGCCCTTTTTTGGATTGTTTGAGGGCATGGAAGATTCGCAGCAAGAGAACCTATGGCCCGACCATTGTGGAATGCTTCTGGGATACTATTAACTCATTCCACCTTCCCGTTGGCGAGATGATGCTCACTCCCTTTGACTTTGTGATGATCACCGGTCTTAGCTGGGGTAGCCAGTTGTTGGAGTTTCGGCGGGATGTCGATCCTCGCGTTCATGCGCTTTTACAGCCTGTTACTGCGTTGGCAGGACGAGTCGGTGCCCTGCGGTATACGCATTTGGGGGCAGTCATAAAAAACGAAGGCTTTGAAAGCCTTCCTCTTCCTCAACATAAGTTTATTGTGTTGCGAACCATGGAGATACGATCACTTTCTCCTAGCACATAACCTCCTGAATTTCGGTGAGGTGAGATTCTTCAACTAGGCAGCTGCTGCTTACGCCCATTTGGTGAGGGGAATGCGGGTCGCCTGCCGACCTACCGATTGTGACACAGTGGGACGTACGAGGCCAAAAGAAGTTAAGAAGCTCAACCTGGGGAGTAGTCTTCGGCGCGTCTTGGAGGTTTGCTCCAAGATCTTTTCCTCTTAGAAATTTGTGATGTGCAAATTTCTTTTTCATTAAGAACCTTCCCTGGTGTGCAGGTGTGGGTTTATGCCTACTTTCTCCCTACAGTTGGTGGAACCAACGTTGGCGATCTGCGCCTTCTGGCTGCTCGGCGATGGGCTAAAGCATCAGGCTATCATCGGCCAAAATATCATTTCAAGGACTTGAATGGCCTTAGGAGGATTATCGACAATCTTAGACCTGTATGTCTTGCCTTTTTCTTTGTTTCTTCCGAGCCGTTCATGACAACACTTTTTGCAGGAGGACATCATCTGGTTTCCATAGAATGGATATAGCTCGGAGGATCTCACTTCGACATTCGGCTTGCAAGGGAAGCGAGCGAGCGCCACTTGCTGTTGGAGGGTCCTTCTGGCCTCACCTTCTATTTGGGGGAACGCTTCTTTTTTCAGTATAATGGAGAATGGCCTTCGAGAGTACCCATGGACCCTCCAGAGCTCATCTTTGATAAGCAAGCATTAGAAGAGGGCGAGATGACCCGATTGCTGATCGGCGAACCAGCGGTCAATTTTATTGTGCCTATAGATAACTTGGAGGAGGCGGCTCTTCAGCACAGAGGATGCCTAGCTTATGCTCAGGTATGGTTTTTCATGCTCTTATGTTAATACTGCGGACTTCTGGGGTTTTAACAATATCATCCTTCTGTAGCTGGGTGGATATTATGATCCTCTTCTAGACCAGCATGCAGAGGAACCCGAACAGGCGGAGGGTGAAGATATGTTGTTTGGATTCATCCCGCTTGTGCCTAGTGATCATGAAGTTTTGCAGTTCTTCGATGCAAACCCAGTAAGTCGCTTATTTGACCAGCCTTTATCATGTAGCATTGATTCTCATTAACCTTGTTTTTGTACAGCAAGCGTATGCCCATATTTGTGTGCTACTAAGGGAGGGCATTACGGCCCGGGAGTTCATTGATCAGAACTTCGAGAATGGTCAATATCGAGGTCGTGTGTCGACTGCTGCTGGTGAAGACAATGAAGCTCATTCCCATGTGAGCTTGCCACGTTCTAGGAGCTCGTCGAGACGTCCTCCTCGCCATTCTTTGGAAGGAGAAACAGGTAGCAGAGGTTTTTGTGGAGATCCAGGGGCAGGACCATCTAAGCGCAGGGATCAAGATCTAATGAGTGTGCCTCGCGATCCTTATACTAGTTCCTCGAGACGAAGGTCTCCCGACATCCCGGAGTTCATGGTGGAGGATTGTTCGGAATCTAGTAGATTCCAAGGTCCGATGGATAGAGTGCCTAGTCCGTGGGCGCCTCAGTATCATGCTCAATCCACTGACCCTTACAGTTAGCCCCTTAGCTTCAGCCAGGATTATCCAGACTCTGGTCTTCGTGGCATGCCTTCCAGCCAATTCTTACCTGGTTCTTCTGGTACTCAAGATGAATCACAGTCGGACTCTTTCGCTGATGCAACTGTCAGGAGCTTCTTTGGTAGCGGCGGCTTTGGCGGAAACTACTAGGCATTGCGGCAAGGCTTCCCCTTTTCTTATTATTTTTTTTACGTAAAAGAAATGTCATGTAATAAAGAAATATGCAGTTAATGGAAATGCAATCAGGCAGACTCTATGACGTGATTTTGACTCTCTAATGATGCAACATGCAAGCTCCCAATTTTTTTATTTATTTTAGGTCAACCTCAGACTGTTTACATAAAAGAAATAATAATAAAATAAAAAAGAATAATATACAAAAGGAATTACACCTAATACAATTTCTAAACTAAAGGAAAAATAAAATTACATTTTTACATAAAAGAAGAAAAGACAAAAAAAAAAAAAACACGTAGCAAACCATGTTTTCTGCATGGATGCATGTACGTAGGGGTGTGAACTCACAAAACGAGTTCATCCCCCCTTTCTGGTGGTCGATCGGCCTTCACACAGTGGCAGCCACCGTGGTTCATCCGAACGCGTTGCTAGATGTTGCATACATCCCCTAGGGTCTGATTGAATAGTCGTGTACAGTACATCACCGAGGCTATATAAGCTTGCTTTACCATTGAGACTTCATCACATTCTCGTCCTCTCTCGATCCTTCTTCCTCACTTCAATCATGGATTTCGAAAGAAAACTCAACTCATGGATGAAAACACTCACTAAACCCGAAAAACGGCTCCTTACATACTACAACTTGTCCTTGATCTTAAGCCTGAAACAAGTGAAGATCGATTGGGTGTTCCTCAAGGCGGCCCTAACCTTTTGGGACCCCAAATTCCATGTCTTTCACTTCTCTTGGAAGGAACTGTGTCCTCTTCCCGAAGAGTGGGCTTGTATGCTCAAATTCGATCTCTATGCTCCACCTACTACTCCTCCTCTTGCTCACAATTATCGTGAAAAGTTTGAGGAACTGACGAACTTCAACCACCGGGCCCTAGGGCATATTTTGGTGGATAATATGGTCAACTTGCAAGCTTTAGTGGAGTTTTTTCAATCACCAGAGGCGCTCAGACTCAATCCAGCTTTACAAGTGCGAGGTTTGGTTTTCTGCATTTTGGCTGAATATTTATTTTAACATGGGGGTTCGGGTTTTTCACCTCTTTCTCTTATCCATATCGTAGATGAGATGTCCTGGGGTTACAACCTGCTCCGATGATGATTGCGGAGACCCTTCTTGGCCTTGATTTGTGGACTACCAAACAAACCTTCCGCGGAAGCCCCCCTTGCTCTTCAAGTGAGTGTCAGCTCTTTTCTTTTCCTTTTTCTTCTCCCTTTTTTTATTTATTAATTTTTTTTTCTGATTTTGCATGGATTACCCAAACAATCCATGTGGAATCATTTGCCGATTTTTTCCTCTTTTTTTTTCTTTTTCGGTTGTATTCCCTTTTTCTTCCAACCAAAATTCTCACTTCCTTCTCTTTGCTTGTAGATGTGGCTTATGGAACATTTGGACATGATTTTCTCTCCTATCACCTTCTCAGAACTAGCGAACTTTTGCCAACGCAAAAGAATATTTGACACCCGCTGCAACTTTCATGAGTGGGTCATTTTCCTCAAGAATCACAAGGAAATCCGTTGGTGGGTTCAATGGTGGAAGGTTCCATGCTTTTCGCGCCATTCTTGGAAGGCGGCACACATCACTCTCCTAGGCCTGACGGAGTTGACCTATTATTTCCCCGATCGAGTCATGCGACAAATGGGGCATTCTCAAGACATCCCCCTTCTTCCATGCGAGATTCCCGATCTCAATCATCTTCGAGGATCTGTAATTGAGTCATGGCTCAAATACTGGAAGAAACAAGCAGGAATGGAGGCACCTGCTCCGAACCGTATCTCTACTGTCTCAAAGGATGGATATCGAAGCTGGCTCTCTACTACCATCAGCGTTAGACATTGGCGTGAAAAGCAATCACGCTCACCTCTTCGGGACACTCCAAAATTAAAGAGTGTCATTGTGGCTAATGATCCTGGGTAGGGTTCCAAAGAAGAGATGCACACAAGAAAGGAAAAACAAGCAAGTCCAACCGAATGAGCACTAATGGGCCTAAACCGGCTCCAACTCAACTAGGACTAGACTTAGTATTAAATAAGTAGGATGGAGAGAAAGAAATGAAATGAAAGAAATGCGCGTGCTATGTATTTTATTATTTGATGCTTTTCCATTAGAAAATTAATAAAACAAAAATGTATTAAAAAGATGTACTCCTTTTATTGCTATAAGAAGTAAAATATTACATTATGTTTTACAAGAATCAACACAAGCCATGTTCTTCTTCTTGTCTTGCGAAGGCACATCTCCAACTGCAACACTTTTATTCTCTCCTTTTACCTATCTTGCCCCGAAAGATTTTCAAGTTAGTCTCTCACTGGGTAATGTGGAAAATGTACATCCTTAGGCTAGTAGCGTCAAAGCCACTATTTGCCCTATTAGTAGCGTCACTTGGTAATATTGATTCTTAACCAGATGATATGTGCATGCGTTCCGTTGGGCCCAATCCTTGTTTGCCCTACCACTGGGTTAATAGTGGTACATCGTTGTCCTGCCACTAGGTCAATAGTGGCTTATCATTGCCATTGCCACTAGGTAAATGGTGACCTTAGCCCTAACCACTGTGCTTTTGATTGTTATGTTTTGATGTGCACTTCATTGCTTTGACGGAAATCATTTTATCAATATTACGGTCTATTTTGGGAGTTTTGAGCTATGTAAAATATTTGTAAAACCCAGTCAGATTTTGCTATGTATTTAATTGTAAACTCTGACTCAACCTATGTTTTACCTGCATGCCTAGCCCAGCGAAAGGAATGTTACGCTACTTACTTGGCTTCCAAGCTCGTCCTTTCATTTTCCTATTTTTTTCAGGTTATGACTCTAGACTTCTTCGTAGTGTTCGAGTTCTATATGGTATCAGAGTTAGCAGTGAAACGTATTGGGCCAAGTGATTGTGTGGGTTAAGGCTTGTGTTACTATTTTAGTTGCTTTGTGAGTTGTACAATTTCAACATCTTTCGTTATAGCTTCCGTTGTATGGTTAAGTATCCTCTTTAGTTAGCATTCAATCAAGTACTCTATTCGAAGTTAAGTCTATTTTTGTATCTTGGGTTTGTTTTTGTCTTTTGGGGCTTGCACATTTGTTGGACCTTGTCTTATAAGTGTGCGGCGTCTGTCATCCCTTGGGTTCGTGGCATGAAACCATCAAACACGAGTTTTTCTATTCTCCTCTTGGAGATATGACCCAATCTTTATGCCATAGGGCAGCAGAATTCTCATTAGGTAATTTCCTCTTTATGCCTCGACTACTTACATGCAGGATTTCATTATAAGAAGCAACTATGTCAAGTTTGTATAGACTATCATTATCAGATAAAGAACCAATTCCAACTACTTTTAAATCATGAAACAACTTAAATAATCCGTTTCCAAATGAACAAATGTAACCATATGTTGTGTCCAACGAACAAACAAAAACTGAATTCTGCCTAAAAGACGGCATAACAAATATTTCATCAAGATCCAAATAAAAACCAATTTTTAACAATAATCTAAACTTGCCAATTGCCTTTACTTGAACTGACTTGTCGTCCCCAACACAGATGTATCTTTCAACATCACTTGGCTTTCGCCAACTCAGGCAACCCTGCATAGACACACTTATGTGAATTGTTGCAATAGAATCAACCCACCAAGTATACGTAGGAACTGAGGCTAAATTGACCTCTGAACAAACCAAACTAAGAAACGTACCTTTCTCAACATGCCAGGCATTATATTTGGTACATTCCTACTTCTGATAGTCCACATCACCACAAAAGAAGCAACCCTTATTTTCAGCATTAGTTGAATTCTTCTTCTGTTGCTTCTTTTGAGGTGCCTTATCTACAACTTCTTGACCTTTCACCCTTTTCCTCTTGGAATTAAAGGTCAAGGTAAGGTGAGCACTTTCAGTCTTTTCTAGTTTCGACATTTCCTCTTCTAGAACACAGTATGAGATGAGTTGATTCAGAGACCAAGTCCCTTGCTAGCAATTGTAGCTCACCTTAAACTGGTTAAAACTTGATGGAAGTGATATTGAAATCAAATGCACCAACAAGTCCTCAGAGAGGTCAAGTTTAAGTGCCTTTAGTTTCGAAACTAGATGAGACATCTTCATAATGTACTCCCTTATGTTTCCATCGCCTTTATACCTTATTGAAACTAGTTTGGCCAAGAGCACTCCAATTTCAACCTGTTTGTTCTTGGAAAACCTCATTTCAATCTCATCAAGAAAACCCTTAGCGGTAGTTACCTTTTCAGATACAATGCCTCTGAATGCTTCTGGAATGACTTTCTTCATGATCACCAAACTCATGCAATCTGACCTTTGCCACCTCTCAAGCTCCCTCCTTTGATGAGAGGAACTCTCATCAATTACAAGAGCAGGAGAGTCAATCCTTAAGGCAATGTCAAGATCCATGACGTCCAGAATAATCAATAGATTTTCTTTCCATGACTTAAAGTTTGAACCGTTCAGCATGAGAATAGAGTTAATGTTGGTGGTGATGTTAGCAGGATTAGAGGTAGCTAAATTAGAGAACAAGTAAACAGTTCAGTACATGCTTACCCAAAACCACAATCTTGATAATAACTGTAACACCCCGGATATATGGTTATGTGTGGCTTAAAGGGAATGAAATGACTACTTATATCACCAAGGTGCACCTTCTTTTATGGTAGCTTATCCGTTAGGAACACCTCAGTTAAGCGTGCTTGGCTGGGAGTAGTCTTAGGATGGGTGACCTCTTGGGAAGTTTTCCCAACCAGAGTGCGAGCGAGGATGGGTGACCTCCTGAGAAATCACCACGAGTCTTTCCAACGTGCTTCGTCCTCGCTCACACGCTGCCTGGGAAAACTTCCCAGGAGGTCATCCATCCTGAGACTACTCCCAGCCAAGCACGCTTAACTGAGGAGTTCCCAACGGATGAGCTACCATAAAAGAAGGTGCACCTTGGTGATATAAGTAGTCATTTCAATCCCTTTAAGCCACACATAACCATATATCCGGGGTGTTACAATAACAGTAAGTCAAATAGGGTCGCATCCCATCCCAAAATCAGGTTTCCATTAATATTCCATCTTTGGATGACAATAATCACACGCAAACCAAAAAAATTATCACATGTTTATAACCATAATCATTCATCCAATATATCAACATTGATCTTCCTTTGGGCCGAAACAACATTAATAGTCTTGCACGAATACTCATTTTATATTCAAGACAAATTAATTTTGACAAGAGAGGTCACTTAGGTGACATGTTGTTTTAATTAATTCATCGTAAATATAAAATAACCTTAGACCACATTATTTAAACTTAAAATTATTCTAAAATGGTGCATTTGACAACGTACAATATTTAATGTAAAAATCACTGAAATTACATAGCAATTAGCATGGACGATAAAAAAAACCATCAACTATGATAAATAAACTTCATAAAGAATGAAGAAAAATTTATCAAGTAACCTTATATTCATGAACAACCATAAATCTCTTCTTAACGAGTATAAGAGGGCCGAAATTTAAACTGTTTGAACGACAAAATTCAACCTGGATTTCGCTAAGCAGAAAAAGTTCATGAAAATCGAAATTAATTATGCACAAACATAATTCAACATATACACAACAAAAGCCCTAAACCAATTTAGTATAATCAACACAGATTAATTATCAATTAGCAATTAAACCCAAAAAAAAGCCAAATTGAGTCTTCAAGAATGGCCAGAAAAATTAAAGCATGAAACTCCAAACTAAAGGCACATAAACATGATTAACCATGTGGGAATCAAAAGCCTTAACATAATTTCAGCATACAAGCAACGAAAATAACCCAATTTCGCATAATTAGAACTGAAAAATTAGGGTTCATACCCAAATAATGCAAACCCGAAATTAATCAATGAATAACCAAATTGATTGCATACAAACATGATTAAACATGATTCTAACAACACTCATACATCAATTTGGAACAAAACAACTGAATTCATCCCCAATTGAACATAAGAGTCAAAAATAAAGGTTTATGCGCATGACGAACAATATCCACGAAAGTCATATGAATTCACACTATGAAAATCAGCATAAATCATGTAAAGGGAAATTGGACTCTAATAAACCGACCTTTGATGGTCCTTTGAAATAACGAACCAACCTTGCAAGTTAATTTATAACGAACCACCTTAACATGTTAATTTTTCTAGCGAACCTCCTGCGACTCCCACATGTCGGAAAGATGAGTTGGCGGTCGCGGAAGTTGAGTTGGAATATTTAAGAGCCAAAAAAAAAAGAAAAACATATTGTGGCATGTGCTGATTTTTTTTTTTTTTGCCAAATCACTATTCCCCTTTATTTATTTTTATTGTACACATCACCACCTCTATTAACTCCCCTTTTCTTTCTCTCTCTCTCTCTCACTCTCTCTGTCTCTCTCTTTCTAACACCCCCGACCCATCCCCCCCACCCCCAACCTCTCTCTCTCTCTCTCAACCACCCTCACCACTGCCACCACCACCTCCACCTCACCACCACCTCCATTGAAAGATTTCATAAATTAAACCTCAATAATCATTCAATTATGGAACATATTCATACAACAACAAAGAAAGAGACAGAATTATCGATGAATGAATAACAAGAAATTTACATAGAAGAGTGTGAGAGGAAGAGGTACAACACACTAATCAGTAGGGTATCTTGGAAGTGAACCACTCCATGACATGAAGAGGAGCTTTGATGAGCTCAAGCACCAACTCAACCAGCACGGTCACACACAAACAACACGGACATATGCAGCTCAACAGCAATCTGCGAAATTCGCAGCCCAAAACAACCAAAATCACCCAAAATTCTGGAAAATTTCGAAGAATTTATAGAGATTGAGATTGAGATCGAGAATTACCCGATGATCCAGATGACGATGCCGATGATGGAGATGATAAGGCATAGGAAAGCGAAGGGGAGACCGAGGAGGAAGCCGAGAAGTGTGCAATGACCGCAACACATGATTGATTGATCGATTGGTTGATTGATTGATTGAGCAAGTATGGTCGTATGAATCTGTTCCATAATTGCTTTATTACAGAGCTTGAGAGAGGTCCTTCAATGGCGGTCGGTTTGGGGAGTTTGGGTTTCTCTCTCTTCCCGGGGGATGAATGTTTGGTTTCAACCGAGATTTTTCTGGGTTTAGCTTGAAATCGAGTTTTCGAACCTAGGGTTTGCTCGAAAGGTGGGATTATGCAGGCAAATCTGCAACTTTTGAGCTGCAATGGTTGGGGGTGGGGGTGGGGGGTTGAGAGAGAGAGAGAGAGAGAGAAGGGGGGTCAGTGGAGGTTGTGGTGGAGATGGCTGGCAGTGGAGGTGGTGGCGGCAGTGGTGGGGGTGGTTGAGAGAGAGAGAGTGAGAGGTTGGGGGTGGGGGGATGGGTCGAGGGTGTTAGAAAGAGAGAGAGATAGAGAGAGTGAGAGAGAGAAAGAAAAGGGGAGTTAATAGAGGTGGTGAGGTGTACAATAAAAATAAATAAAGGGAAATAGTAATTTTGCAAAAAAAAATCAGCACATGTTACAATATGTTTTTTTATTTTTTTTGGCTCTTAAATATTCCAACTCAGCTTCCGCCACCGCCAACTCATCTTTTCGACATGTGAGACTCGCCGGAGGTTCGCTAGAAAAATTAACATGTTACGGTGGGTTCGTTGTAAATTAACTTGCAAGGTTGGTTCGTTATTTCAAAGGACCATCAAAGGTCGGTTTATTAGATTCCAATTTCCCTCATGTAAATTCACTAAATCATGATTCTATCAAAAGCCCTCAATCAATTTGAGAGGATAAACAACTAAACATACCCAATTGAATTCAATTAGTTCGACGAAAACGAACCCTAAATCGCAAATTACTCCCAAAATATGTCATTGAAAATTCAATTAACTTTGCAGATAGATACTTTAGAATGCAACAAACAAAAGCCCTTAAGAAATTTCGCCAAAAGAGAACGAATTGAACTTAACCTCAAGCCTGCAATTATGACGGCAAGGAAAGAACGAAAAAAAAATGAATTGGGAAAAATAATTAAGACCATATTAACCTTAATTATTCTAAAGATTCAACATAGAGATGGCTCTGATACCACTTGTTGGGATTAATCATAATTATAACAATCGTTATAAACCCAGAATCCAATATGCTGAATCAATAGAACATAAACATAAACAGGAGTACCTGAATCCATTGTAGTTGTTAGTCATCTTCAAGTGACGTGGTTAGGTCTTCTAGATCAACATCCACTTAGAAGAGAACTCGCAGAGAAGACTCTCTCTCACTGACGATGGGATATCAGGGAAAAAATAACCGTGTGTGTGACTTAGGGACCATAACCATATATATAACAGTAAACCTGCTTAGGGTTTTGACCTATTACTATTCTTCCCATCATGGAATAATAATAAGTCTCTGGCATCCACACATTAGAGCCCACATTTTATCTGATACATTAAAGCCCAATATATATACTTATTGGATCACTTTTAGTCGGGCTATAAACTATGACAGTTATTATGGCGTATATTCGTTTACATATAAGCTCATCGTCGGATTATGATCCAACATTAATGATTTAAAAAGATGTAAAATTAAATTTATTTTCCTTCCAAAAATTTAAAACACACCAAACTTTTTTCAAGTTTTACCCTCTTTTTAAAAACATTCCCAAGTGAAGTCGCCAAAATTTTGTGGATATCCCCGAGGTAACTGGTCACAGACCTCCCCGGGGCTTCCCCCTTGGATATAACGGGTCGCTGTGATCCCGCCACTTTTTGTTATCCTATTTTCGATTTTTTTTAGACTTGTTGATTTTTAACTTTTTCGAAGAAAATCTTTAGGAATTGTTTTGCACATTTTATGAATAGTTTAACTGTGAAATCACATTTCCTTTAGTATGAACACTTTGAAAATATTAAAACCAAATCCAAAGAGAGAGTTACCACTTGCTCTTTCCTCTTCAAATTTGATTTATTCTATTTTCAGAGTGTGGGGGCTCGGAAAAAAGCAATTTAGGCAATTTCAACCATTTAAAAATATATTCATTACGTTCCTAAAGTTGCATTAAACTCATTGTAAGACCATTACTCACACAAAATAAGTTTTAAGGATTTGAAAAATGTGGTCTATGCAACAAGAATAATGATTTATTTTGAAAGAGCCGCCACCCAACTTTTTAAGAGGAAAAGCCACGAAAACCCAAGGAAAAGACTCCGCCTACAAACTAGATTACCGAGTTCGGGGGTAAGGTTACGGACTCGAAAGGTAAAGACCTTTGAGTCAACCTCTCACTTGAGGAAAGACTCAACTAAAATTTTTAAAGTGTGTTTTTGTAAAATCTGGAAGGGAGATAAAATGAAATGCAACATCTGAAAATCATTTGACCATACATTGAAATGAAAGAAAAATGAACATATCATATTACTGCGACAAATCAAAGAAGGATTACATAAAAATAATAAACATGAAATTATATCTAAACCGAGAAGCACCGAGAACTTTTGCCTAGCCTCAAATATCCTATGCCTTCAATCTTCAAATGACTAGTATGGATGGTTTTTTGGTAGTTTTGGGATGATTTTGTGATATTTTTATGGTTTGTTTGTGAAAGGGATAAGAGATGAAGTAGGATGAAGTGGATTGTGTTTCGCTAATGAGAATATGGAGTTTTGATAATAAGAATAGAAGAATAAGATGGAAGAATAAGATGATGAGAATAATGAGAGAATAATGAGAAGTAAGAAGATGATTTTTTGAACTGATTATAGAGTGAATATTGAAGAGACTGGTCAAATGATGGGTTACTGAGATTATGAGTAAGTAGAAAGGAGGAGGAATAGCAGGGTTACTTGGTGTCATTTGAGCTAAAAGGGAGGGGTATTTATAGGTAAAGGCATGCATGTATTCGGCCAACTTGGATGCCAAGGTTTACATAAGCTTCATCGAAGTCAAGGTCGAACGTACAGACTTCCAATGCAACATGTGATTTTGACTAGATGGTGGGGCTGACTGAGTGGACGATGCAATTGATATATATATATATATATATATATATATATATATATATATATATATATATATATATATATATATGATAATTGGATTCTAATAATCCCTACTTTCCCCAATTGGACAATGGTGGACCGTACTTTCACTTTGTATTCTGATGGTCAAAAAGAATATATAATTGGATTTGAGTGGGACACCGCCGAGTTGAGTGGTGATGACTCGGTGGTTTTCTGACATGGCACATTGGACATGTGTTTAACCACGTTAACCATCTATGTGGATGCCATGTCAGACTAAAATATATATATATCCATATTTTTTCTTTTTTTTATTTTCCTAGTCACCCAACCCCCCTCCCCCCTCTCTCTCTCTCTTCCTGGCCGACCCCAACCCCTCCCTCCCCCTCTAATCTGGTTTTTTCAGCCCCTGTTTCTTAAAGCATAATTTGTTTTTTTTTCTCATTTTTCCTTCTTCTTCTAATCTTCTTCTTCCTATTTTCCCTTTTGTTGTGGGGTTTGTGAAATGGAGTTGGAAGAATTCACGAGAAAGATGAAGTTTGAGAATCAAGCATGGCAGGGGGTTGCAATAGAGAACGAAGCCATGGTGGCTACTCTGTCTAGCAAACTGGAAGAACTCAAAGAGCAAGCTTGTTGTCTGACATTATTGAGTACCAACGATGGTAATCCTAGCCTCCATTCCCGGCCACAACCTCTTCTCCTCCGCCCCCTCCGCCGCCCTCGCCACCCACAACCGCCCTCACAACCACCCTCCTCCGCCCATCTCCGTCCCCAAATACCCTCCTCCTAAACCCAAACCCAAACCCAAAACCCCTTCAAAATCCCAACCCTAACACCCTTCCTTCACGAAACTCCCACACAACCGCTCCAAATACTACAAACTCGTTTCCCAATCCGGGTCCCGGATCCAAACCTCCAAAGACCGAAGCATCCTCATCGGAGACTCCGTCGTCTCGTACCTCCTCCCCGGAGCTTTGTTCGAGTTTCAGTTCAGCTACTCCGAGACGCCCAGAGCTCGGGTCGGTGGCCATGCGGGAGCCGCCGTTTTTGCCCTTTGCGCCACCGTCGATGGACCGGAAAAGCGCCATTGAAGTCGAAGAGGGAGGTGGGTGGGGTGTTGGCGTCGGGCAGGAAGAGATAGAGAGAGGGGGCACAGAAGAGTTAGAGAGAGAGAGAGAGAGAGAGAGAGAGAGAGAGAGAGAGAGGGAGGGGTTGGGTGACTAGGAAAATAAAAAAGGAAAAAATATGGGTATATATATTTTTAGTCTGACATGGCATCCACATAGATGGTCAATGCGGTCAAACACATGTCCAATGTGCCATGTCAGAAAACCACTGAGTCATCACCACTCAACTCGGCGGCGTCCCACTCAAATCCAATTATATATATTTTTTTTGGACCACTAGAATACAAAGTGAAAGTACGGTCCACCATTGTCCAATTAGGGAAAGTAGGGATTATTAGAATCCAATTATCCTATATATATATATATATATATATATATATATATATATATATATATATATAGGGATATGATCATATGAGCATGGTGTTATTGTGAGCATGTGAGCACTACTAATATGGACCCTTGGATCTTAGATCAAGGGATGAGAAAAAAGGAAGACTTTAACTTTTTGTTTCAGCATTTGTTGGGGATGGCACCTGATGTTGGTGAGAAAAAAAAAAGAAAAGCATTAAACTACTCTCAATGAACGATGCATGGTCATCGTTTCCCAGAACTCAAAATTGAAGTGTTCAACTTGCCTCCAAACGAGTGACCATTCCTCTCCCTCAGTCACCCATAGTCGACGGCAACTGAAGAGCGAAATGGGAGGACTCGGTGGCGAACCGGACTTAGACGACGACAGCGAGGAAGGTGTCAGGTATGTGAAGTAGGGTTCCAGTTTGTAATTTTCGAATGTGATGTTCGGTGCAGTTAAAGCACCGAATTAGGGTTTTCCCTATGTAATTGATTGAAACAATTGTATGTTGTTCCAAAAACGTGAAATTCAAGTTCAATGGCTCAGGAAGGAAGCACGATGAATGTATGTGTTGGAGAAGGAAGTAAAAGATTAGTGTTTAATCCTGGGTGAATACGAATTTCCGATTGTATGTGATGTGTTTCGGAAACGTGAAATTTCCGAAGGATGTATGAGCGATTGTCGAAAGTTTTTTGTGAATGTCCATTGATGTATATTTGATGTCCACAGTTATGTGTGTGTATTGTCCACAGAGACATTGCCTGATGTCCACTGATGAAAAGTTGTGTCTTGTATAGGTGTTGACCACAAGGGCATTAGTTGATGTCCACTGATTAAATGTTTGGTATCAACATTGTTGATGAAGTGATTTGAATGTACGAATTTGTTGTGTATCCGACATTTCACAAGGATTGGTCTCCACAGTCATTGTTTAATATCCATAGTGGCATTATTTAATATCCACAGTTATGAGTGTGTGTGAATTTGTTATGTATACTGAAATTGTTGATGTCCACAATGGCATTATTCAATATCCACTAATGAAAGTGATGATGTCCACACTAACATTATGTGTTTTAAATATACGAATTTGTTATGGTATTGACGTTTGTTCGAATATTGATCGATTGTTTAGTGACATATGAGTGTCATGAACAAAAGTTTGATGGTGTTGAGGGTTTTTTCTCGTACTTTGTATTTTGCTCAGGAACCACCTTTAGTGATGTATGATACTATGTTAGTACTTGACGCATTAATGAATGAATGTCCACACTTCAAATGCGTACCGTCCACATTGTCACAGATAGATGTCCACAATATATACTTGTATCATCCTTCTTCATAATTCTAAAAAAATGTCATATAAGTCCATAATAGAACTGCCAATAACATGAGTGGTGACAATAAAATTACATGGCAATCACACATACCAAATGAATGAATCACATTCTACCTACCATTATATCCTAACCATTTTAATGATTTCTTGTTCTATGACAATTAAACCCATGTTAGTGACACATCTATAATGAATGCATGTCCACACTTTAAATGCGTAATGTCCACAGTGTCACATACAGATGTCCACAATCTATACATGAATCATCCCTTTTGATAATTCTACATGTCCTCATCTAATAATGTCGTATAAATAATCTAAAAAAAATCAATTAAATTGCATGCCCTACCACTATTAAATTTGATGCCAATTATATTGCTTATAACATGGTGGTGACAATAACACATCCATAATGAATGCATGTCCACATTTTAAATGTGTAACGTCCACGGTGTCACATATAGATTTCCACAATCTATACGTGTATCATCCCTTTCTTTTGATAATTCTACATGTCCACATCTAATAATATCGTATAAATAATCTAAAAAAAAGTCAATTAAATGGCATAAGTGGTGACAATAAAATTTTATTGCTTTCTTCTTCTATGACAGTTAAACTGCCAATAACATGAGTGGTGACAATAAAATTTCATGGCAATTACATTCTACCTACTATTATACCATAACCATTTCAATGATTTCTTCTTTAATGAGAATTAAACCTCATGCCAATCACACATCCATAATTAATGCATGTCCACACTCTAAATACGTAATATCCACGGTGTCACATATAAATGTCCACAATATATACTTGTATCATCCTTCTTGATAATTCTAAAAAATGTCATATAAAATCCATGATAGAACTGCCAATACCATGAGTGATCACAATAAAGTTACATGGCAATAACACATACCAAATGAATGAATGACATTCTACCTACCATTACACCCTAACCATTTTAATGCTTTCTTCTTCTATGAGAATTAAATCTCATGCCAATCACACATCCATAATGAATGCATGTCCACACTCTAAATGTTTAATGTCCACAGTGTCATATATAAATGTCCACAATCAATACATGTACCATCCCTTTTGATAATTCTACATGTCCACATCTAATAATGTCGTATAAATAATCTAAAAAAAAACTCAATTAAATTTCATATATACCCTGCCACTATTAAATTTCATGCCAATTATATTGCTTATAAGATGGGTGTGTCAATCACCAATATATCTTGCATGCACCCGGAGTACGTGCTCCAAATATTTACAAGTGAACAATCATTGTAATAAGGGTGAACAATCTAATATATATGGTGAACAATCTAATAAATGTAAGTGAACAATTATACAATCTGGAGCACGTGCTCCAGGAGCACCTAATAAATTGTAGTCAATCACACATCCATAATGAATGCATGTCCACACTTTAAATGTGTAACGTCCACGTTGTCACAGATAGATGTCCACAATCTATACTTGTATCATCCTTCTTGATAATTCTGAAGAAAAAAAAGGCACACAATATTTTGATGCCAACATGAAAGGAAGGCTAGGGGTCACATTGTCATTTTGAACATACTGAATGGACGAAGAAGGCAAAAGGAAGAACATAGAGAAAGATTCATCTGATCATAGGAAGGGAAGAGAAAGAGCAGGCAACAGAAAAAAAATTGATGTTCCTAATGGAAATACTTGATGTCCCTACAAGAAATACTTGATATCCCCGATGAAATACTTATGTCTCCAATGGGAAAAACTTGATTTCCTTTGTAATATTTTGATGTCCACAATGAAAATACGTGATGTCCACAATGAAAATATTTATTGTTCTCATAAGAAATATTATTAATTAATATTGATAATGGTTGATTTCTCCTGCTTGTTATACTTGTTCATTTTATTATAACTTGATATCCACTTGGTATGTAACTTGATATTCACTTTGTATGTAACTTGATGTCCGCATGTTATACTTGTTGTTGTACTTAATGTGCACGTTGGTATTGGTTTATGTCCACAGTAATAATGATTGACGCCCACTGTTGTCATGCTTGATGTCCACATCTACTTTGTTTGATGTCCATAATCATGATGCAATGTTCACTGTTTGTGTATGTCATTTTATTGTAGTTGATATGCACATTGGTAATGGTTAATGTTCATATTAATAATGGTTGATGTCTCATGTTTAATGTACACATCCATTTTATTTTGGGGTGGTTTTCCCATTATGAAATTGGTGTATTATATGGGTGTTGTCCACAGGAACATTAGTTGATGTGCACTAATGAAGCTGGTGGTGTCCACAGTATTGATTATATGTTTTGAATATACGAATTTGTTATGTAGTTGACATTTCAAAATGTTGGGTTTTGGGGGTGGTTTTCCCAAAACACAAAATTTTGAAATTTTAGCTACACAACAAATTAGTACATTCAAATCACTTCATCAACACTGTAGACACCCCTACTTACATCAGTGGACATTAACTAGTGTCACTATGGACATTAACTAATGTCAATGTGGACATTAAATAATGTCACCGTGGATAGCACCAGCTTCATCAGTGGACATCAATCACTGTCACTGTGGACAACGCTCATTTAACACACCAATTCCATTCTGGAAAACCCCTAACCAAGACCCCATCTTTATCAACACAATTGGAACCCTAATTCTAGACTCCCCGCCAAGACCATCTGGAAAACCCCCCGCCAAGACCCCATCTTTATCAACCCTAAACCCTAAAAGAACATTGCACCCAATTGGAACCCTAATTCCGCACCGAAATACCCAACCAAATCGCCTACCTGAACCCTAATTTTGTTGTTTTTCTCCTTTCCACTGCCTTGCTCTTCCTACGTGAATGGGAATGTGTTTGCCTGTTGGGCTCCCTACGTTGCTGCTTTCTTTTTTTTTTGGTTTCCAATGCTCTCTTCATCATTATAATTAATCACCATTTCCCTTCCCAATACAGCAAATGCATTTCCCTTTATTTTTTTTACCTCATTCACTTAATGTCTCACGTGACATCTATTGTTTTGTACAAAAAAAAGCTAAAGTCTTCTTTTTTTCCCATCCCTTGATCTAAGATCCAATGGTCCATATTTGTAGTGCTCACATGCTCACAATAACATCATGCTTATATATATATATATATATATATATATATATATATATATATATATATATATATATATATATATATATATATATATAAACACATAAGTACATCATATACTGTATTAAAATAAGCAAAAATCCCGGTGTCTACAAAGCGTTATTTGGGTTAGTTAACAATAACACCAAAAATACCGGTGCGAAATCTGGTGTCTCAGCTTCATACCCGCTAGTTTCGGTATGTTTTCTTTTATGTACTATGCACAACGTCGACTTGTTCCTTCCAATTCGACTTAGATTCAAACTCTTCATTAATTCGGAGCAATTAATCCATAAACCATTATTTCTCATTATTTTATTCACCCCAACACAACTACAAATGGAGCCCTCCGGCCTCATTATTCCACAACTCAAATTCCCAGAATTATTGACAGTGAGAAAATTATTTTCTTTTCTCCGTCCTTTTCTCCCTTGGTGCTATTTGTGTTTAATTGCTTTCGAGGTTAGATTTATTTCAACATTTTTATTTCTGTTTTTATTATTCTTATCATGTATCCATTATTCTGATGATTAATATCTGCATTAAATGTACATTATTCATTATTTCTTGTCTTTTATTTATGCCTTTATTTTTGTTTTGTTTTTATTCTGCGTGATTAATTAATCATTAAATTAGTAAAATAATGTTATTCTTTTTCTTCTACCCTCTTCTAAATTAATCTTGACTCACGTAGAGGTCGTCCTTTGGATGAGAAAACCAAAATGATCATATTTTAGGCTTGTAATCTAACCCAAACCTATCTTTTGGTTTGCATGCTGGAGTTAACAATTACAACTTGTTAATTTGCCTTTAAAATTAATTGTCGGCCGTTTTATTCATGACTTGCATTAATTAATCTTTAGTCTTGTATGATGAACTTTTTATTTTAATTAATTTACCTGACAAATCTTTTTGAATCATGTATACTTTGATTAATGTTATTATTCTATAATATTAGTCAAACAATATGCATAATTCAAGGACTAATTAAGTAATCTCAAGAATCATAAAAAGTGTGAAAAATTGTCCCTAAACTGCCCTTTGTCCCTGAACGACAAATTTAAGTCTAAGCAACCTCATTTGAATCATCTACGAAGTGTAAAGAACTGAAGAATGTTCATCGGGGTGAACTCTTCGTGGGCATCTACACCCCTCCTCACCTCACGTAGGTAGGGTTTCATAGTATTGGTATTGATTTTTTAGTTCGAATGGGGGGCGGGATCCGATGAATGCTAAAATTGTCTTTATCCATCACAATTGTATCGTTGTTATTGAGACTTCTGAAAGCCTCCATTAGAATTTGAAAACTATTGTGATCATTTAGCCCCAAGCTTCCCTTTTTGTATCAAAGGGAACCCTTACAATTTCAGCCTTAGCTAGTTGATATGGTTGGACTCCAAGAGAAATTGATATGTCTATTTGAATTAAGATGTGAGATTTCATAAACAGCTGGGAGATGATTAATGATTGAGAGAATAACACGAGGAATGTGGGGGGGGGGGAAGCAATGTGATAGGCCGCAAGTGCATGGGTGAAATTGTAGCATAAATCAAGGTCGTTCCCACATGGACTTTTCCTTTCAACGCACTGAACTAGCCTCCTAGTTGATCGCTAAGTCGATCCATTTTTTTGGTTTGAAGTAACTAATTCTAAATCTAATCACATTCAAGAACTAAATAAACTAATATTCACAAAACTATTCTGATTTAATCAAGGTAAAAAGGCGTTCAGGGGATGAAACCTAAGTCAAATAATGAATCAACAATGTGGATTGAACATTCATTTCATTAACTTGCACAATCAAGGTTCGATAATAGCATAAAACACTTCGCAATGAGATTTTGCCACTAGAGCGAATTGCCAAGACTAACCAAGCACCTACTTTCGTAGATATTTTGACTTAGTCAAGGTTAAAGATCTAATTATCTCAAGAACCCTAATTAAAACTTCTATGTCTAGACAATTTTAACTAGTTTAATCTAGGTTTTTGGGTAATCAAACTTCTCCTTTCGGTACTTCATTCAACAACCTATTAACATGCCATTGGTGATCAAGCAAAAGCAATAACAATTCAATTCAAAGACCAAATAGATTGAAACAAACTAAATTCATGATAATTCAATCCAACAAAGTCAATTCATCAAGCAACTTCAAAGGTTCATCCCCTAAACTAAAGAGAACTACTCACTATTCATGTTTAAAGCTACAAAGCAATTGAAATCTATTCTAGAAAGCATATGAAAATATATGAAAGAATGAGAAATAAACCCAAGTGAAGAACAATCTTGCTAGGAATCAACAATGGAGGACTTTTGCTCCTCCACTTCAAAGTATGTTCAAGTTGCTCTTCGATTTTCAATCTTCTCTCAATCTTCAATGATGGATGGAATATGGAATATGGATATGATTAGGGCATGGAATGAAAGATGGTGGAATGATGATTCTCTCCATAAACAGCCGGAAACAACATAATATAGGTAAATTGCAACTCAAAACCGCCGAAAATGAAAAGACACAGGTGACACGGACCGTGCCAGGGGTGACACGGACCGTGCTCCATAGTGACACGGACCGTGCCCCCTAGGCACTACCCGTGTCAGCTCCCTGCACAAATTTCTTCAAGTTCTGGTCATAGGCACTACCCGTGCCTCCTCTGGCACCACCCGTGCCAATGCTTTTTTCAGGCCTAGGAGTCCTTTGGGCCATTGTTTGGGCCTTGGGTGATCCAACATCTCACTTCTTGGTCCTTTAAGCTCATAACTTGGATCTACACTTGATTTTTAGCTCGGTTTACATCGATTCTTCACAAATTACCTACAAAACTCACCAAACTCCAAACCAAGCGTAATATGGGAAATTCGGGCATAAAATAATATAATCAAATCAAATATTCCCCAATTTCTCATCAAAACAACCAAGTATTCATATATACAAGAAGCACTTATCAAAATCCCCCATGCTTAGTCCTTGCTTGTCCCTAAGCAAGTCCAAACTCAAAAGAAAAGGCAAAGAAAGAAAATGAAAGAAAATAAAAGAAAACGGGACAAAAAGACTCAAAGAACTCAAAGCAAAAATAAAAAGACTCAAAAGTAAAAATTAACAAAAACGAAAATATTTTATTTAATTACAACTCCGCAGGATGACAATGATAGAACATTCAACCAACCCAATCTAATATAAAGTACAGCCGAAGAGTGAAAAAGAAGCCAATTTACACAAGTAAATGAAGACAAATTATTCAAGAATGGTACTCATCAAGTTCAACCAATCACTCTTAATCACCGAATGAGATAAGAAGGCACATGTTAAGCATGAAACTAGGTAAGAATGAAGAGCAAACTCACTTTCTGGGAATGTGGAAACACTCCTCTCATTTGTTTAAATATGGAAAAATCATTGAAAGTTCGCTCAAATACTCAAACCAAAGCCACAACCAACCACGTATTTGCTAAGAATCTCAACTCTCCACCGCAATTTGCAAAGCAACAATGACAATCAAGAGGACTTTCAAGGGTTGTAACGGGGCTAGGGTTAAGGTTAAGGAGTTGATAATATTTGGGAATTGTGGAGCTAAAAGCCAAAGCTTGAAATTATTTCGCACCAATTCAACATACATTCATCTCACCACTTATAATCAATCCAAAACAAACCCACTATCAATTGGAAACTCGACTCAAAACAAAAGAAACACAATGTCAAACACTTTATTCTCTTTTTCTTCTTTTTTTCGGAATTCTCCGATTTTTTTCTTTTTCACTTTTTTCTGTTTTTTTCTTCTTTCTGATTTTTTTTTTTGATTCAAACACACACACAAACAAACAACATCACACTTATATACAACTCACTAGGCAAGTTCCAATTCTACCCAACAATCTCAATGTACATAATTTGGGGAATCAAATAAATATTTACAACTCAAACCAATCCCCATCACAAACCAAACCACCAAAGTAACCATAATCAACCCAACTTCAAACTCAAAACATTTCAAGTAATGGCTTAAGGGTAGGAAATATATAATCGGCCAAGGCTTATAATGTGGGTTCAAGAAAAGAAATGGTCAAGGTAAGAAAGGGGCTAACTACGGATTTTCTAATATAATCAGGTGGTCAAGGCTTGCGGGTTCAATTCCTAATGCCTCTATCATCTTGTCAATGTACAACGCATAGCAATTTCAAGGAGATGCAAAGCAAATGAAGGAGGATACCACAATGGTGAGTCACTCATGGAAATTAGACTAATAAAAATGATTAGTCTTTTCTTTAAGGCTTATGTGTACTCACGGGTAGCGCTCAACAATCATTACCCAGTTTGAAAGATATGCATATGCACAACTCACTCTTAAAATAGAGACAAAAGTAATCGATCTCATTATCCTAGAACAATTCTCACAACATTTAGCTTCACAACTCATGTCAATTCACAGTCTTTCACAAACGGGCTATACAAGATCAAATCAAGTCAAAAGAAAACTATCTCGCCAAATCCTATATCAAACAGTTTTTTTTTAAATTTCTAATTTTTTTTTCAAAAACCTTTTACAAGACTCAAAATGAAAATAAGAAAATAAAAAAACGAAAACAACCTACGGAAAGAAGAAATTAAAAAACTACAAGCAAATCTAGAAAACAAAGAAAATAAAATCAAAACAAAAGAAAAAGACTCAAAACAAGTTAAAAATCAAAAATTAAAAAAGACGACTCAAAAACAAACATATCCACAAAAAGTTTACACAAATCCCCCCCATGCTTGAACCGAGCATTGTCCGCAATGCGAAACATCACCCGAGAAGCAAAGGAAGAAAACACAAATCTAGAAAAATCAAAAATAAAAAGAAGAAAAATAAGGAAAAATTTAAGAAAATCCTAAAAAAAATGAATATAAAATCGAAAAAGCTTGGGTTGCCTCCCAAGAAGCGCTTGTTTAATGTCCTAAGCTGGACAAGGTACCTCTCAACCCGGTGAATAGTCCATAACTCCATAGCCAAGGGCTTTTGGAGCTTCACATTGCATAGTACCTCTAAACATCTTCAAATTGACCCCACAGCTTGGGTCAAACTCATCACCTCCTTCAAAAATGGAGGGATCTCCATCATCAAACCTGAAAATCTCATCCAATGTACCCTTGTTAATAGCATAAGGCACGTTCTTGATGATGTTAGGTGGGAGTAAAATTTCTTTTATTCTCATCCTTGCATCGCCAAGTTCATGGCCTTTATCAATAAATAAACCACAAGAATTTGCAACAAAATGGTCACGAGATTTCTCAAGCTTTTCACTCTCCATTACATGCACACAATCATCTTTCTTTTCACAAATATTCAAACCATCAACATTCTTATCCTTCTCACCAAACACATCAACGCCAAAGCAAGGGGAAACGCCACGTGGCAAAACATCACAGAATAAATCAAACTCAAGTTCATGTTCCCCTATCCTAAACTTCATCTTTCCACATTGTACATCTATGACACACCCTACGGTAGCAAGAAAAGGTCTCCCCAAAATGGTTTGGGTACGGGAATCTTCGGGCATATCAAGGATGACAAAATCAATCGGCACATAGCAATCACCCACCTTAAGGGGAAAGTCCTCCTAAATACCCTTAGGGTACTTGATAGAACGATCCGCCATTTGCAATGACATGGTAGTTGATCTCAACTCTCCTAGGTTCAACCGTTCATACAAAGAATAGGGCATTAAGCTTACACTAGAACCCACATCACACAAACCTTGGTCAACAGTTAAGCTACCTAAGCCACATGGAATACTAAAGCTTCTCGGGTTCTTAAGCTTAGGAGTAAGCTTGTTAAGAACCACAGAACTACATTCTTCAGTCAAAGCAACTTCCTCAATTTCATCAATTTTCCTCTTTTTAGAGAGGATTTCTTTCAAAAATTTTGCATACAAAGGCATTTGAGATAAAACATCGAAAAACGACACATTCACATTCAATTGCTTTAACATATTAAAGAACTTGCCGAATTTTGCATCAAATTTAGCCTTAGCATATCTTTGAGGAAAGGGTAACGGTGGTTTGTAAACTCTAGGTGGAGATGAAGGTCGGGTTTCGGTGTTCTCTTTTGAATGCTCACTCTCAAGGTCTTTCTCTCCTTCAAAACGAACAACATTCTCACTAGGCTTCTCAACCTCTTTCTCAACCACTACTCCCCCATGCTTAGCATTTGGCACGCTAGGTCCCTCATATTGTGTCCCACTCCTCAAAACAATGGCATTACATTGTTCCTTAGAGTTAGGTTCGGGCTTTCCAGGAAGCATTCCCCGAGGGGTAGTGGAGGTACTAGCTTGAATAGAAATTTGATTCTCAAGCATTTGAGTGTGGGTGCTCATAAGGTCAACTTTAGTAGCTAAGGCCTTAATCATCTCATCTTGTCTTTTTTGATGCTCAAGTTGCCGTTGTTGTGTTGTTGTTGAGATAACATAAAAGCTTGTATCATGGTCTCTAGGTTAGGCTTTTGGGGAGCTTGTGGTGGAGGTGGTTGGGGTTGTCTTTGTCCTTGGGGTTCACCCATTTGGTTATTGTTCCGGTAAGAAAAGTTCGGGTGGAACCTAAAACCGGGATTGTAAGTATTGGAAAAAGGGTCAAAGTTTTGCCTATTAGAAGGGTTACCAACATAGTTAACCACTTCGGTCGATTCATTGCTAACCAACCCATTAGGACAATTCAAGGTCTCAAGCTCATATGATTGACACGACGCACATGGTTGGGGAGGGGGAGCATTCACATTCAACAAATCCATCTTCTTAGTCATGGCATCCAACTTAGCATTCAACATAGAAATAGCATCAACTTCATACTTACTTCCCGTCCTCTTGGAACGGGGCTTTGACCACTGGTAGCTATTGATCGCCATCTCCTCAATCAAAGTTTGAAGTTCCGCCACTGTCTTGGATATGATGTTGCCTATCGCCGCCGCCAAGATGTTGGCCATCAAGTTGTCATCCACCCCGTTGTAGAAGGCTTGTATCGGGACCCATGGTTCTAAACCATGGTGGGGGCATTGACGTAAGAGGTCCTTGAACCTCTCCCATGCTTCATAGAGGGACTCATCCGGCTCTTGGACAAATGTTGAGATTTGATTCCGGAGGCTCGTCAACTTGCTGGGAGGAAAGTACTTCGCCAAGAATAAGCTAGCAAGTTGGTCAAAATTGGTGATGGCGGAGCTTGATGGAAGAGCATCCAACCACTCCCAAGCCTTCCCTTCAAGTGAGAAGAGAAACAATCGCAGCTTGATTGCATCGGGCGTTGCACCATTTGCCTTAAAGGTCTCACATGCTTGGTTGAATAGGCGAAGGTGCCGCTTGGGATCTTCATTGGGGAGGCCATGGAATGGGTTGGCCTTCACCAAATTGATGAGTGAACTCCTCAGCTCGAAATCATCAGCGCCCACTCTTGGCGGATTAATGGCGGAGGGTTGATTTGTGACATTGGGCATCACATAAGAGCCAAGCGTGATTCTAGGCTCTTCGCCACCGCCGCCGCCGCCACCGCCACCACCAGACATGGTGTTCTTTCGCTTGGAGTCCTCTTCTTGTCTTCTCCGGGCGTGCTCTAACTTTTGCTTCTTTTGCCGGGAGCGAAAGGTTCTTTCGATTTCAGGATCAAACTCAAAGAGTTGAGCCTTTTGCATGCACGTAGAGTAAACCTGGCAAGACAAAAACCAAAACACCAAGGAAAATCAAAACAGAAAATAAATGACTTAGGCAACCTTAGGGTATTCGTTCAGTGGCTAGCTAGGGACAAAGTCCCCGGCAACGGCGCCAAAAACTTGATAGGCCGCAAGTGCACGGGTGAAGTTGTAGCATAAATCAAGGTCGTTCCCACATGGACTTTTCCTTTCAACGCACTGAACTAGCCTCCTAGTTGATCGCTAAGTCGATCCGTTTTTTTGGTTTGAAGTAACTAATTCTAAATCTAATCACATTCAAGAACTAAACAAACTAATATTCACAAAACTATTCTGATTTAATCAAGGTAAAAAGGCGTTCAGGGGATGAAACTTAAGTCAAATAACGAATTAACGATGTGGATTGAACATTCATTTCATTAACTTGCACAATCAAGGTTCGATAATAGCATAAAACACTTCGCAATGAGATTTTGCCACTAGAGCGAATTGCCAAGACTAACCAAGCACCTACTTTGGTGGATATTTTGACTTAGTCAAGGTTAAAGATCTAATTATCTCAAGAACCCTAATTAAAACTTCTATGTCTAGACAATTTTAACTAGTTTAATCTAGGTTTTCGGGTAATCAAACTTCTCATTTCGGTACTTCATTCAACAACCTATTAACATGCAATTGGTGATCAAGCAAAAGCAATAACAATTCAATTCAAAGATCAAATAGATTGAAACAAACTAAATTCATGATAATTCAATCCAACAAAGTCAATTCATCAAGCAACTTCAAAGGTTCATCCCCTAAACTAAAGAGAACTTGGTTCCTTGTCATCCAAATTGACAATTATATTCCTTGTCATCCAAATTGAGGAGAGTTGGGTATTCCAAAGTGTTGCAACTTCTCACCCAAATTTCTTCTTAAAATGTAAAGTATTTGATACCATTTATTTTTGGATAGCTAGATTTTCTTTCTAATTTTTCATATTAGGTAATTAGTCCATTCCCACACACAAACAACTTCTCCCAGGATTCGAACCCTGAAAGGAAGGGAAGAGAGACAGAGTAGATGCAAGGGTTGATTGGCAGACAACTAGATGATATGTAATATAGAATCAATGGTTACAAATTGGAAAAGCCTTGCAATCTCTCCTTCAGCCTTCATGTCAATCCTATTTCCCTTTCATAAGATATATAGATGTGCTTTTTAAAAGATAAGGTAAAAGTAGTTAAATATGAATAACTTTAGGTTGGTTGGTAATATTAAATAAATTTTGATACAATTAATAGAGTGGACCAGTAACTTTAGGATTGTGTTTGGTTGGGAAATCATTTTCTAGAAGAAATGATTTTTCAAGGAAAATGGTTTTCCATATTAAATTTTTCCTGTTTGGTAGAAGATAAATCGTTTTTTGGAAAATGATCATATATGTTGACGACATAAGTCGTGATATATGATATGATACAAACGAAAATAATTGGAGCTCAAAATTTGTATTTGAACTTTTTTTAACCATTTCTATCATATTGTAAACTTTCAGGACAAACCGATGAAATTAAATTTTGTTCTTAAGTTTCAGCCATATAATAACAGCAAAAAAATATCGAAAAAAACTGGCGATATATGTTATAAATGAAAATATTTGGAGTTTAAAATTCATATTTGAGCTTTTTATAGACCATACTATCAAATCATAAAGTTTCGATTCAAACAGTTAAGTTTGAATTTTTTTTTAAAGTTTTAGTTAGTTTTAGCGGCAAAAAATTCTGGTATATGTCGCGATAAATGTTATCAGGTAAAAATATTATGAGTTAAAAATTTATATTTGAGCTTTTTTAATTAAACTTTATCGTATTACAAAATTTCGAGCAAAGCCATTTATGTTGAATTTCATCCTCAAATTTCAGTTAGAGTTAGTAGTGAAAATCGATCCAACAATCCATGATGGAAAATATTTTTTTAAGTTGAACAAATGAAGTCAATTTCCTTCTTTTAGGGAAATATTTTTCTTTACAAATAATTTTCCAAACTTTTTTGTACCAAACACTAAAAAATTGAAAAAACATTTTTTTTAAGAGGTGTTTTCGCCCCTTCCAAACACACGCTAGGCAACTTGGTAATATGAATATTAATTGAAGATTTTAATTTCAATTATGAATTTTTCTAGTCTTAGGTGCAAAAGTTAGGGAAAAATATACTATAGATGGCAGCAAGTCTTGGGCATTGACCGAATGCGAGGAATAATTAACAAAGGCAATAAGGTTCCAAAAACTGATTTCCATTTCCACAAATTCCACTCATCATTTTCTCTTTTATATCTCCGGTTTGTTCCCACCCACCTTGTAATTCTCCCTCCCCTCTCGAGATCTGTTTTCTGTTAACTCTGGATTCAAGTTGCCAACTTTCTCCCTCTTCTTTCACAAATACTCAAACTCAACCAAGGTACATTTGTTGTTCCCGACTAATATGTTTCGATTTTTCTTTATGATTTCTATCTATCTCTACTGAGTTTTCTCACTCAACCCCTTCGTAAGTCGATTTTGTTGAAGCATTGATATTGTAATCTGCAGTGGGTTGATGATGGGTTTCCTTTGTGTGCCTTAATAAATGTGCCAATGTTGAGTTATTTGATCAATCCTTGGGCTCATATTGACCTATCTATGCCTTGTTAATGGTGGGATCATCAATGGGTTTTGTGGTTATGTGTTGTGGATTGGTGCATGTGAATTGGTGACGTTGTAGCTAGTAACTGAGAACAAAAAAGAAATTTCTGCATGCAGAATCCTTGGTTCTGTGCTCTTAAATGTGTTGCAAATTGAATAAGACAAAGCAATGAACGCAGCATGCTTGATCTCTGAACATTTTAATTTGGTATTGTTTGAATCTTTTTTCTGAAATTTTTCGTGGGTTTGTTTCTGTTGTTGTGCCATCAGCAGATTTCGGGGAACCAGTGGTATTTGGTGGGCACACATTTATCAGTGTTAGGATTGATTTGAAATGGCCTCCTTTACTTCAATAAATAACGCCCGATATACAAATTATAGTCCCCAACTTTTGCAAGCTACCCTAGACCATCATCATTGGCCATTCCATTTCACAAGATTGAAATCAAACTGTCTGGAAAGGCGTGGCAGAAAGAGAGACTTTGATGGTGTTAGGATATTTGCTCAAAAACCGGATATTGATTTCTCTGATCCTGACTGGAAAATGAAATACCAAAAGGAATTTGAAGCTAGATTTAATTTGCCACAGCTGAAAGATGTCTTGGATGTGAAACCTATGCCAACCACATTTTCTTTGATGAACAGGTGACTTCCTCTTCTGCTGTTCTTTACAGTCCTGTTCAGATGCTTGCTGCTCTGCTTTTATATTTTAATGTTTGGCCTTCCTTCCTAGTGGTAAGATTGGATTAAGTGAGGTGGCTTGTAAGTTTAGAGATTATTTGAATGATCACGTTTTCAGCTCCCTTCCTCCTTATATTCTATTCTATCTTTATTTTTTTTGGCAAAGCAATTTGGACCCTGTTCGATGCATTGAGTTCTTACTTTATTCTGCGTGGGCGACAGAAAAAGTGCTGGTTGGTGGGAAGCTGAAAATGAAGACGAGAATGCTGATACACCAACTGATAGAAAAAATGATTATGTAAACAATGATGATAGAGCACTTTTGAAGGTAAGCTGTCACCCTGTACATTTTGTTGGAATTTGAATCACATGGTAATATGGTATATCAATAAAGTATCACATGTCTGAAGTACATAAGTTCTAGGAAGACCAGCATTCAGCTACTTGTAGTTAAGTCTTCCTGAGGAATATCAATGATAGTTGGTTTTGTATGATCTATGTGGTTAGATATCTTTAGTTTTCACTGTACCTTATATGCAAATACTTTGTGAAAGGAAATTGTGGTACTGATGATGAAGTATTATGAAATTGAGGAAGATAACAAGAAAAAGAGTCGTAGTTGTCCTGGAAGCTCCCCAAGTTGCCACTCCTATTAGCTAAAAACCAGCCATAGGGGGTTTGCCAGAGGCCTGCGAGCCTTAGATCAATGGTCAGCCCTTGGCGATGAGTATGGTTGTGGCTTAGTTGGGGCCCATAGTTTGTAGCAAACAACTTTCTCTAGCTCTAACTTAGTTCTTTAACAATCCAAATCGCAAAGTGATTTGATGTGTAAACTACGTGGGATCAACTTCAACCAAGTAACATCTTTCCCATCAACATATAATTGTTAAGTATGATACTTGTAAGGTTGGTGATTTAGATAGGAACCTTGGTGTGCAGACTTTGGCGGTTTCGGATCACCAATAATACTGATGTATCCTTTGATAATTTAGGGCTTAGTGCTGGGGAACCACTGAAATCATGGTCAATCATGCTGAGTGTTCGGTTTATGTTTTTTTTCCCAAATAATTTTTATTTGCGATCATTTATTGTTAGGTTTGACTTAACCTTCAAGAATGGACTTGAAAAGAAGCACCCATTCTCAGTTGGTTTGTTATATCTTCAGTATCAATTCTAATCAATCATAAGCTGAATCAAACATATCAAGTTAAGAATGAACACCGACATTATGCCTCTTGTTTCTGTCCTTATTTTGTTGCATTATAGTGACCATGTTAGCCAATTTGGGACCAACCTTTAATTTCTTTTAGTTCCATTTAGTTTTTGAAAATATATGGTGTAATAACAGCAAATTTTGGTGAATATTAGCTCATTAAGTGGATTTCAAGGCAAAAGAGTTTATTTTCATGATACTAGCTCAGCGGTTTTCCCCCGGAAGAGAGAAAAAGTGAGAGGGGAGAAAGTGGCAATGGGGAAGACTTGTTGGCATACAGGCAAATGCGGCTCGGGGTTGGGCTAGGGTTGATTTGCTTCTCTTTTGTGCGTGTCACATGTGTGTTTGTGTTTGTGAAGGGACTTCGCAGATATGAAGCATTTGGTTTTGACTTTTGACTTTAACTAGGTTGTGATCATAAAGCTTAATCCAGGAAAGTAAGAATGAGAAACAACATAAGTAGAAAGGGGTAAAACCAAGTAAACAAGCTAAATTCCTGACGGCATATTGGTATAATGATAAATTTTTGTTCTATCTATTTGAACTTTATATTTAAAGTTGGTTTTTAGCTATTAAAATGATACCGGAGTGTGTTATATACATGAGGTGATGCAAGCATCAAAAACTAGTAAAAAAAGTTAAGGGTAAGAAAAGATAATTCACGATAGCTAAAGGTGCAAAAAGCTTTTAGCGCCTTCATTTGGTAAGCTAGAGTTGTTTCCTGGAGTGATGAAGCATAACGTGTTATCATTGTGATCTACCCAATTTTCTTGGAAGCTAAGTTTATTGCAACTTATTGAAGGACATCAAATATTCTTCACCTACTTCTGCTGGAGCTGAGTGTCTAGACCCTGATTGCACGTGGGTGGAGCAATGGTAAAATGTCTTACTCTGCTTCTTTAACTGATGTTCCTCATTAAGCCCTCTTTCAAAAGTCATTTTACAGTTTACTACATGTTTTTTACTGGAATCATGTCTTCGATGCCTCGTTTGCATGATCTTGTTTCCCTGATACAAATTTGATAGTATTAACCATTTCTTTCTTTCTTTCTTTTTATTTTACCATTTTCCTATTTGATCTCAACTGGAAATACTTATTGCTGCGGAGGCCTCATGGATCAGGGCCAGTGTTAAGGTTCAGATGGGTGAATAGGGTGATTTCTGGAATTAAAAGTAAATTTTCAATTGCTGAAATTAAATTGGGACGATTCTTACTACCTTAGCAATGTGTGGATGTTCCTCCATTCGAGCTGCCCTAGGATTCAATCACATTTCTTATTAGGATGGACTTTGTAACAATATTTTAGGGTTTCCCTATTCTTAAGATCCCTACCACTAAAAATTAGCCTCTCAATTTATGCCTAAGCGGAGTTAAACTTTCCAACTTCTAGTCCTCGACCCAATTTCTCCATCAAACACAATCTCAATACAGTATGAAAATAATAGTTAGTGTAAAATTTCTTTGACAATACCAAATGTAGTATAATTGTATAGTGGTTGGTCATATTTTTTGTTGTAATTTGTATTTTCCTTCAAAATTGATAAATAAATGTGAACTATTTGGGGGACTTGGCAATCTTGCGCTTTTTGATGAAAGAAAAAAGGAAAAATTTGAACTTAAAGAGTATGCATGTTGATGTGTTTCAAAGATACAAATAGCATATGAATGTGAAATGTTCTAGAATGCAGAAGCTTACCAAATATCAACATGCCACAGAGTGCTGGTGTATTTCTTTAATATAACGAAGTACCTTATATAGAAAGTACCCATCGTATCTATTTTGTTACTACTGCAAGTACCCAAAATTCCTGCCCCACATAAACTGAAATTACTTGGAAATAGACCTGGCAATTTCTGACCCGACCCGATAACCCGACCCGAACCCGCCCGAAATTTCTGGGTTTTGAACACGATTTTTTCAACTAAACCCGAAGTATACCGAACCTGAAAATTAGCGGGTCAAACCCGACCCGCCCGTTTGACCCGAAAATTTAACTTTTTGACTTTATTAAAATTTATGACTTTGCATTCAAATTTTTAACTATTAAACTATAAGCGCAACTTATTTATCTGTTATTTCTCTTATTTAAGTTAAAATAGTTACAATAATCTATCATTGCTAGAAGATAATCATATTTTATTATGTATATTGTACAAAAAGTAGTATTTAGAAACCATTTTTGAAAAAGAAAAAGCGAAAAAAGGTCGCAATCATAACCCGTTGGGTTGACCCGAAACCGAAATATACCGCCCGTATTTTCCCGAACCCGAAATACACCCGACCCGTATTTACCCGAACCCGATATACGACCGACCCGAAACCGCCCGACCAACCGAATTGACAGGTCTACTTGGAAAACACAAACTTTAGTTTGGAAAACACAAACTGAAATTACTAACAGGAAACCAAGTTGTTTCGTCTGGGTGATACTAGGGGGTTAGATTTATTCCTTTTTTAGATAATTTATGGTGGGAGGTACGGATTTGGTTAGTTTAGAAGAAGGGCCGAAGGTCTAACATCCTTTAGTTATTGCCAATATGGTATGTGATGTGCCTAAGGAGATGGCGGTGGGATTTAAAGCTTTAAACATTTAACTGAAATCCAATGTTTTTTGTGACGGTTGGATAACAAGAGATCTTCAATTGTGAGACTATCTGAAGATTGAGTGAGGAATTAGGGTTGAAGAAAAGGGAAGATACCCCTTGATGTGTTGGTACTAGAAAGGGCCAAAGGGAGAGTGAACTTAGCAAAGTTGGTGTGTGTGTGTGTGTGTGTGAGAGAGTGTTGGTACTAGAAAGGGCCAAAGGGAGAGTGAACTTAGCAAAGTTGGTGTGTGTGTGTGTGTGTGTTGAACAAATAAGCAAAGCAGTTAGAAATTAATGAATATGATCAACATGAAACTTTAACCTTGGAGCCATAAGGCCATACATCAATCTTGGTGGTGATGATAGAAAATGAGTTTCATCCATACTATCATAGCATGTCTGTACGTATCCACCTTGCAACACATTAGGCACACTAGACATATATTCTTAGAGGATTGATTGCAACTCGAATTTCATAATGTTTATCTAATTCTACTCTGCAGCTGGTGGATATTAGTTACTAGTTTAAAAATAGCAAATGTTGCAAGTTATGCTGGCCACTTATTTTCATTTCTTATAGGATTCATCGTGCAGGTCCACGTAAGGAGATTTTCTTTGAGCCTAAGAAAGTAAGAGCAGCAATTGTAACATGTGGAGGGCTTTGTCCTGGTCTTAATGATGTCATAAGGCAGGTTAGTCTGCTCATAACTTGCTGTGATATTACCTTTTTATGTTTGTTAGGTTTACATGTGAATTCCTGTACGTAAGTCATCTCTAAACAATGATTATGGCTATATTTTCAATTTTCTTGGTGCTTTTACCTTTTTTTCTATTGATCAAACTGTCATCTTAATTTTTCAGATAACCTGGTGAAATAGGGTATTTTTTAGCATTAGTTCACTTTCCATTAAGTTTTTGCCTGGATGGGCTTTTCTTAAGCAGGTTGGTACTAGGTCTTGCCTACCCTGGACTTGACCCAACTTGCAACAAACTCATGTAGGCCCCGACCTCTATACTTGCTTCTGTCTCGTATCCGGGACTCTATATATCATCCTTGTTCTAAAGGTAATCCGCAACAGTACCTATGAGGAAGACGTTGGACAGCTCGCGTGAGGGGGTGGGGGTGGGGGGGGGGGGAGGGTAGGTATATAGTGGAGAGAGAGAGAGTTGGAGGAAGGGAGTAGGAAAGAGAGGTGATCAAAAATTAAAATGAAGCTTTGTGGTTGGTTTTGGAGAAGAATGTATCTAGTGAGTAGTGATATTGCAGAAGGGATGGGGAAACAGATGCAGAAGAGAATGAAATGGACACTTGAAATTGGAAGAGAGAAAGTCAGAAAAAAGGGGATTGGGGGGGATAATTGGGCTTGGAGGGTTCTCCACCTTTCCTTGCCCCTTCCTCTCCTCATGGGATGAAGCATTCAGAAAAAGAACTGAATGAAAATAGAGGAAGCACCAAAGGAAGCTCATTGAAGGAGACTTGGTGAGAGAATAATCAAAGGAAGCATTTATAAAGTGAAATATGAGTACAATATCCCTTTTGCCAAAGTATCAGATCAAGGACCTATAACAATTAGGGCCGTAAGGGAGCAGTTGAGCGCTGCTTGTCATTGGGAACAATAGAGGAAGTTTCTGGTGGTGGCTTTATTAGTGTAGCTTTTGGAAGGAACACTTTGAGTGGATAGCAGAGAGTAGAGTAATGTCATACTGCATGACAAAAAGGTCTTTTGGGTTAGATCCTTGCTTTTTTGTCGCGTGTTTTTGGCTTAGATCCGTACCATTTAACTACTGGCTTTCATGAGGCTCCACTCCCACTTCTGTTGGTTTATTGAAGGTTAGAATTATGCAACCTTACCCCTGTATTCTTACTACAAATACTCTTTGTTTTGTGGCTTGAGCAGATTTTTTTTACCCTTGAAAGATACGGTGTTGAAAAGGTCTTTGGGGTTAGATACGGCTTTCGTGGATTCTTTGATCCAGATTTACCTATGAAGAAGGTAAGCCCTTAGCCCTGTCTCCTTAGTCATTTGACTTGTAGCTCTGGGAGTGCTCTTAAGTGGTTAAGGTACATTTATTTTATTCAGCTTACTCATGAGATGGTGCAAGACATCAATCTTGAAGGTGGAAGTCTCTTGGGAGTTTCTCGTGGTGGTGCAAGCATGAGTGACATTGTTGATAGTATAGAGGTAGTATTCTTTTCCAGTTATGCTTAAATTGTTAATGCTAAACATCATCTCCATGCTTCTTTTTGAGAAACTCTGGAATAAATACGACTGTATACCAATTACAGTGTGAGTGTTTTGGGTAGATGGTTTTCTGGGATAACTGTATTAAACTTACTGATTGCAGTCACTTGCAGGCCAAGGAGATTGACATGGTTTTTATTCTTGGTGGCAACTGTACACATGCTGGCGCCAATGCAATCCATAATGAGGTCTGTATTTTCTTGTTTGCTTGAAGTGAAACTTCAGACTAATATTGATTATTATTTTATTTTACAAATAAAGACTTTCAATTAAGCTAGTCGTTTACGTCAGACATGATTACTCGTGTAATGCCTCATATTTACATTCTGTTGGACTTATGTTTGGGCGTGTTTGCTGGGCCAATGCTATATACTTCTATTGGGATAACACTTGTAATGCTGGGACACTATTTATTGGCGTATAGTTTTAACTCAACAATTCACTTCATACAGTGCCGCAAGAGGAGAATGAAGGTATCAGTTGTGTGCGTCCCAAAAACAATTGATAATGACATACTTTTGATGGATAAAACCTTTGGATTTGACACAGCTGTTGAGGAAGCACAACGAGCAATCAATTCTGCATATATTGAGGTGAGTGCTAAATTGTCCACTCTGTTGCTAACCATTGAGCCTGCTTGTCACATATGATCTTGAAATCTTAAAAAGTTTAAGCCCAAATGGAATGTCTGCACAGGCACACAGTGCATACCATGGGATCGGCGTTGTGAAACTTATGGGAAGAAGCAGTGGTTTCATAGCCATGCATGCATCTCTTGCAAGTGGTCAGGTTGATGTTTGTCTGATACCTGAGGTCAGTTTCCAGGGACATGAATATCATCAACCATCAAGTCTTGGGGTTTATGCAATCCAAGTTAATGTGTTACCTTATCACTATTGTTGCAGGTACCTTTTACTTTACGTGGACCTAACGGTGTTCTCCAGCACTTGGAGCATCTAATCCGGACAAAAGGGGCTGCTGTGGTCTGTGTAGCTGAGGGTGCAGGGCAAGTAAGTTTCTCAAAGTTTGTCTCCGTAGTTATCTTATCTCACTGTCAACTGTTCCCTTTGCCTTCTAGTCTTTGTTATGAGTCATTTGTTGTTTGTTTAGACAATGTCATTATTTTTGTCTTACGCATGCTAGTTTGATGAATCTGATCCGGACAAAAGGAAGCAAAACGTTTTTGCATGCACCATTGTGATAAACAGTCACAAAACCATGAAAAGCTGAGCTGTTACCATCTAAATTCTTCTAAACTTAGTATAATACTCCCTCCTTCCCATTTATCTGTTGCTATGGTTTTCAACTTTTCATGTCTGTCAAATACGGAAAATTTTGGCCCTTAATCTCTTGACATTTACAATGATCTATTATATGATACTGTCATCATTAGATTCGTTACAAAAAATTACTATCGCAAGAATGCAACATTGTAATTTTGGTAGAATATTATGTGAGAAGTAATCAATCAGAGGATATTGAAGACTTTGAAAGATTTAAATAAGTGATAGATAAAATGGGAAGGAGGGAATAGTATGATATTCCTCGAATTATGCTTGCAAAATTTTGGCTATAAATATTATCATTTATAACTTGACATACCTCTGTATGTATGAAGGACACAGATTAAGGGTGTGTTTTGTTGAAAGGAATATGGTTTTGGAGGAAATATTTTTCCAAGGGAAATAGCTTACCAAGGAAAATAGCTTTTCATGTCAAATTTTCCCTTTGTTTGGTAGGAGAAAAATCGTTTTTCGGAAAATGACGATATATGTGGACATAAGTGGCAATGTACGTTACAAATGAAAATATTTGGAGCTCAAAATTTATGGTTGAGCTTTTTTTCACTCCACTGTATCATCTCATAAAGTTGTGATTCAAACAGCTAAATTTGAATTTTTCTTTAAGGTTTCAGTTAGTTTTAGCGACGAAAAATGTTGGTGTATGTGGCGATATATGTCATTAGATAAAAATATTTTGAGCTCAAAATTCATATTCGAGTTTTATTTAATTAATCTATCGTATTATAAAGTTCTGAGCCAATCGTTGAAACTGAATTTTTCTCTTAAGTTTCAGCTATATTTAGCGGCAAAAAATGTCGACATAAGTGGTGATATCTGTTACAAATGAAAATATTTGGAGCTCTATTCATACTTAAACCTTTTTTTTCTCCACCCTATCATACCATAATGTTTCGATTCAAACAGTTAAATTTGAATTTTGCGTTAAAGTTTGAGTTAGTTTTTAGCGGCAAAAAGTTTGGTATATGTGTTGTTATATGTTATCAAATAAAAATATTTTGAGCTAAAAATTCATATTTGAGCTTTTTTTAATAAATTTTATCGTATTACAAAATTTAGAGCTAAACTGTTAAAGTTGAATTTCACCCTTAAATTTCAGTTATATTTAGCAATGAAAAGTATCAAGAATAGTCACTATATACGTTGTGAAAAAAAAAAAAAGAGTTTAAAGTTCTTATTTGTACTTTTATGATCAACCCTATCATATTATAAAGTTTCTTTGGAAAATCAATCGAACAATCAAAGGTGGAAAATATTTTTCCTAGGTTGAATAAAAGAAGTCAATTTCCTTCCTTTAGGGGAAAATAATTTGCCAACCTTTTTTATACCAGATGCTAGAAAATAGGGAGAAAATGTTTTCTCCTTTACCAAACACACCCTAAGTAAAAAAATATGATGAATTGTATTATAACGGTCAATCTCATCAGAATTGATGAACGCATCAACAACAACAACAAACTCTAGGGGAAACGTGTTTGAATGTGATCTGGTGGATTCAAATGTAGGCAATGTTTCCCCATGAATTAAAGTTCATGAAGAGGCCGATTCCTGCGAACCCAAAGAAAACTTTCGAAATAACCACTATGAAAATTAGTTTAGACAAAAAAGAAACCCAACTTGAAACCTTTTGAAAAAACAATTAAACGAGTAAGATGTAAGGGAGTATAAGTAAGCAGATGCAAACCTGTGCGCTCCATGCAGCTGAGGAAGAACTTAAATAATCGTGGACAACATACATTTGTAGAAGACACAAGACAACAAACCAAGACAAAATCATAATACCATAAGCAACAAAGTTCATCCTAGCACCTTATTCTAGTTCTCCAAACTTTCCTACAATAGTGTCATGTCCTCCTCTACCTTCAAATTTGCTCTAATTACCTCTAATGGACTTTAGGTCTTCTACGTCCCCGACACCCATAGGTTATCCTAATCCCTTTACACCTTCTATTGGGGTATCCTCACTTCTCCTCAGCACATGCCCAAACCATCTTAGTCTAGTTTCCCTCCATTTGTCTTTGATAGACGTTACCCCTAGTTTGGCTCAACAAACAACATTCCTCATCCTAACTAACCTACTATAACCACAAATCCACCTCATCATCCTCATCTTCGGCACATTCGGCTTCTGCCATGAATCTTCTTAATCACCCAACACATTGACCTGTATAACATTGCCGGCCTAACCACACTACGATACACCTTACCCTTAAGCTTAAGAGGAATCTTCCTATCAAACAAAACTCTTGAGATCGTTCTCTACTTTTGCAACCAATCTTAATTCGATGTGTAACATCCTCACTAATTTCTCCATCACTCTATATGACAGAACCTAGATATTTAAACTTCTCCACCCGTGGAATGACCACCTCTCCAATGGTGACATCTTGGTTGTGGTCCTCATTCTCAAGTTCACTAAAATGACAACATATATTTCATCTTTGACCTACTCAGTCCAGAACCCTTTGAGTCCAAAGTATCTCTCCAAAGCTCCACCTAGTCATTTAACCTTTCGAGTATCCATCGTTCCGTCAATAAGCACTATATCAGCGGCGAAAAGCATACACCATGTTATCTCGTCCTGAATATCCTTAGTCAACTCATCCATCACCAAAGTAAAAAGAAACGGGTTAAGCGCAGACCCTTGGTGCATGCCGGGTGCACGCCTATATCAATTGGAAACTCTCTCGTTTGCTCCTGAACAGATTAGGTTGCAAAACACAAAAAAATGTTCATGGGCAAAAATGACCTAAAAGGAAGCGCATGCATTTCCCTTGTTTACAGAGCTTATGCATGTCTCAGTCTTGTTTTTTCCGAGATAATTGTCCTTCAAGTTTGGCACTGTCAGTTTATTCTAGTTACCTTTCTTGTCTAGATAGCTATATATCCAATCGGGATTTGTTATCAAGAAGCTCTTTTCAAAAGGAGAAATGCTTGAAAGTTGAAAATAAACAAGTAAACTAAAATATGTAGAAAGGAGAAGAATGAGAAGTTCCTTTTCATGCATGTCATGGCTTAGTTTTCAAAGGTCAGACCTTTTGGCCAAGCGTTAGTTGATGAACTAAAATTTCAGTCTGAATTAAGGGCATAATGCCCTTCTTATTGTATGTAAACTATTAAAATAAATACACATTCACAACTCTTTGGGGTCTTATGCAGAGTGTTTGACTCACTGCTGTGTATGGAATGTCTTTAACTTGTGCACACAAGTCATGTTTTAGGAGATGAGTTCTGTTATTCACAGTTTTGTTCAAATTCAGGAATTGTTAGCTGCACCAGATCTGAAAGATGCATCTGGAAATGCTATTCTGGGAGACATTGGTGTGCATATTCAACACGAGGTATTCAGTCACTTATCTTTTAGTCTTGTGTCTGCTTCATGTCCCTTTGAAATCAAAAAATGTGTACACCTGTCTTGCTTATGAAAATGTATACAGTTTACCCTTAAAAATTTATGAAACTCGACAGATCAAGCATTATTTCAAGGGAAAGGGCATCCATGCTGATGTCAAATACATAGATCCCACTTACATGGTGCGATCAGTACGTGCAAATGCCTCTGATGCAATATTGTGCACTGTTCTTGGGCAAAATGCTGTAAGTGCTACATTTCCCTTCATTCTTCTTAAGTTGCCCATATATTTTTTTGCCTCATTCAACTGTTGTCATTGGGCAGTCTGAGACTCACAAGTGTTTTTACAGGTACATGGAGCGTTTGCGGGATTCAGTGGGATTACAGTGGGGATTTGCAATGCACATTATGTGTACCTCCCAATTACAGAAGTGATCCATGCTCCTCGTATGGTGAATCCCAACAGCCGTATGTGGCATCGATGCCTCACCTCCACAGGCCAACCTGACTTCTCTCCCAGAAAAAGATGATCTCTTCCCACTTCTGATGTCCTCGGCGGCCGGACTATTTCCAGCTGCTGCTTCCTGGGACAGTCATTCTTATGCTATTTTTTTGGGTTCCAAACTGATATTATTACAATATTTATTACATTTTATGAATTCAGCCCTTTTTGTGCTGTCTTCAACTAGTTTACCACAAAAGCTGGTGCTATTCTTGTATCAACTATTAAAGCCCTCTTTGGTTCAAAGGAAATGGAAAGAAACTTGAAATCGGAAAGGAATGGAATTGAACTTTCAAGTTTCTTATATAAAAGGATTTTTTAATGCTAATATACTGAACTTTTGGGGTATTGGACAATAATACACTGAACTTTAACCTTGCACAATAATACACTGTGCTTTGGAGGGTGTTGAACAATAATGCACCCAGATCGATTCCGACGGTGGCTGACACGGTGACAATCCTACTTAGTTGGTAGAGGAGATGAATTCCAAAAATATTTAAATTTATGACATGTTAGCTAATTCACACATAAGCAAAGGGAATCAACTTTGAAAGGAGTAAAAAAACATAAAATCACATTTGCTTAAACGTTTTTTCGCTGAGAGATTGTTGTTGTAATTGTATAAAATCACCTTTTGGTTATGTAGATTAGCTGATATTTCATAAATTTAGATATCAAAAAATTACTTAGAGGTACCCTAACTTTTGGTGAAATGTTTTTTTGGTACCTCAACTTTTAAAAACTAATTTTGGGGTACCCTAACTTTTAGAATTAGGAATAATTAGGTGAATTTTCGGCCAATGATTTGAATTTATCGATAAGCTTTAGGCGGAAAATTGATCAAGTGTTTTTGTGGATGAAAATACCCTTTGTTTGTTAGAAAACAATAAAAAAGGACGTTAATAACCCCCCTCGTTTTGTTCTTCGTTTCTTCTTTTGTTCTTCTATTTCTTCTCTGTCTCAGATACAGAAAACTGTTAGCGTTGGCAAAAATTCGGGTATGGGTTAATTCGGGTCGGACAAATTCGGACAATGTCAAAATTCGGACGAGAAATTTATGTCCATACCCAGTTTTACTTCGGGTCGGACTGAGTCGGACAATTCAGATGAAGCTACAATCGGGTTCGGGCAATAGAAAAAAGAGAAATTTTATGTCCGAATATTCGATCAATATAAAAATTCGGACGAAAAGTCTATGTCCAGACCCGATTTTTTTCGGGTGGAACAATTCGGGTAATCTGAGTCAGTCAAATTTTTGCCAGCTCTAAAAACTGTGATACAAATACCCTTTTAATTTTTGATACTAGAGAATGCATTTCGAGAATCGGTATAACAGTTGTATCTTCAAATAAATATGTTATCCAATGATCTGACAACTATTTGGTGATGTTCATGTTGGCCATGCAAGTTTTTGAACTTGTTCTTGTCGTTTAAATAGGTGCGGGAGGAGGCTGAGAAACTTGTTCAGAAGTAGTTAATGCTATGGTGAGTCCATCCTTAGAAACTAATTAAGTATCTATTTGGCTTAGTTTCTAAAAAATATTTTTACTTCTTATAAACAGTTTTTATAAAAGCTATTCTTGGAAAGGCTGTGAAGTGTTGGCCTAGCTTATAACATAAGTGATTTTACTAAATTAAAGTGTTTGGCCTAACTTATAATACAGTGTTTTTACAAAATTTAATTTTTTTTAGCCTAACTTTTAAAAATTATCATGTGTTTTTCTGCAGTAAAATTATCATATGATTATTTACATTTTTATCTTTTTATTCATTTTTAAACATATTATCATATTTTAATTTTAACAATAATTATTGTAACGCCCCCAGGTTACTAACCACTAGATTATGCTAAAGATATACCTAACCCAATGATTAGCAGCGGATAAACACCTGGGAGTATTACCGCCGTCCACGAAGGTGGACAATGCTAAGACTAAAAGCCCAACTAAACAACCAAAACATAAACCAACTTCGAACTTTTATCATCAAGACCTAACTTAACTTAAACCACCTCAAGACAACATAACACAACCCAATAAAACTTATACAAGCCAAACTATCGTAAATTTCTCTTAAATCTTTCATACAGAGTCTTTAACCACCTTCAATCTCCTTAAGAAGCTCTAGGGTTTCCTCCTTCCAGGGCTTTTCCCTTCTCCTTTGCCGAGATACCTAAAACGAAAACATAAAACTTCGAAAAGTGAGTTTAACTCAGTATGTATACCCATAATAACGTAAGAGTCTTTTCATAACTCGTTTTAGTTATTTAGTGCGATTCCAAAACATTAAAAAAAACAATAAAAAAATGAACAAACAATAAAAGGTAGTAAAACTTACATAGCTTGACCATACTTAACCTGTACATGAAAGTATAACTTAACCTGTACTTAAATCACAACTTAAATGAAAATACTCTTGAGTTCTTCCTCGTAAAAGTAACATACGTAACCATAACCTTGGAAATAATATATCATTAAAAGTAATACAACATAGTTTCCAAAGAACCTAAATCACACACACATGCAAAGCCATAGCATAAACTTGACCTTAAACCCTTATAAACCAAAACCTTTAAAAAGTTTGGCATGTAATTCATGAAGCTTTACTTTGGTTCAAAAGACTTGAGTAACTTAAGAAACTTTAAACTTGGTTATCATGTTATTGCCCTGAAGGTCCCCTACTTGCGATCATTGGCTAAGCCTCCGTATGCGCATACCCGGACCGATCGGGAGATCGGGATGGTGGATAAATATCCTACTAGCCAGATTTTCATGGCGTGCATCTAAGGCACTAACTATAATCCCTTGGGTGCCCTAAGGCACATACATGATTTACATGGGATGCACTTTAGGCACCATAGTCATATTTTCCCTGGTGTGCGCAAGGCACGATCAAGCATGGGGTGCTCTTCGGCACGATTACGCATGGGCGGGGCCTTTATTAAAATTTTAGAAACTTGGAACTTAAACCTTGAAAATTGGATTCCATTAGACCCTTAACCAATCTTATTCATAACTTTGAAGATACCTCTAAAATCACTTGGATGTAAGTCACTCTTGTAATGGATAATAACTCAGGAATTACCCATAGTGTAAAAGTATTAACTTAACGTAAGATGTTTTAGCGTAAGAGATGTGTAGTATAAGACCTTAAAGTAAATTGTTAGTTAACTTGACAATTTGATCATGATTTAAAATTCATAAAACTTGCGTAAACTTTAAAAATTGGATTCCATTAGACCCTATAACCAATCTTATTCATAACTTTGAAGATACCTCTAAAATCACTTGGATGTAAGTTACTCTTGTAATGGATAATAACTCAGGAATTACCCGTAGTGTAAAAGTATTAACTTAACGTAAGACGTTTTAGCATAAGAGATGAGTAGTATAAGACCTTAAAGTAAATTGTTAGTTAACTTGATAATTTGATCATGATTTAAAATTCATAAAACTTGAGTAAACGTCGGACACAAATTATAAGAAATTTCATGTAGGCATGAACGATTAAAGACATATAAAACTTGGCATAAAAAGAATAAATCATGCAATTATGCATAAACATCAGGCGATATACATACCTGAAGATTTAAGAACACGCACGGGACGAGCAGGGACTTGAACAGTGGCGCAACGATCTCTTGAAGGGACTTAAAAGAAAAGAAATCATGAATTAGGTCCTAACTTAGTGAATTTTTCGGGGAATAATAATAATTATAATATCTCGGTTTCTAAGGCGTACTCCTAAGATCATAACTCCTCGTACAAGCATCGGAACATGGCATAAAAGAACTTTTCGGAAAACTTAGAACATGCACTCCAACTTTGTAGTTGCCCATGAGAACTAGAAACGTGGCTAAGAAGGTCAAAACTCTTGCGCCTCTAATCTGTCTAGAAAAATAAACATGTCGACCAAACTTTTTCGGGAGGCCATAACTAGGGTTATACTAATCGGTTTGGGGCCCGTAGATATACATGAAAAGTTCATGATTCATACTCCAACTTTCATTTTAACCACAGGTTGATTTGAGCATGGGAATGGGTCGGATTTCAGCCTAGAATAGAGTCAGTCACAAAAATACACTTTCTGGAAAACTCAGATTTTTGCCTTCTATATAAAAGCTCATAATGCTCCCTCCCGATATCCTATGAATGCAAATCATACCATTCTGGAAAGCCCAGAATGTCCCCTACAACTTTTATGTTCAGATATTAAACCATAAAAGCCTCTAACTATTGGTAAAATGTAAATTTATAAATTGACGTCAGAAATTCCCAGTTTTCGCGGCTTTACAAATTTGGCCTTAACTCCTAATATACTTATCGAAACGACGAACCGTAAAAAACCGGGTGTTAGGTAACACTTTTATCTACTTAATTATGTCATAAGATAGCCCAGAATCATATTCCTCATTTTCTGGAAAATTCAATTTTCATCCAGATTGCATTATCACTTCACAAATTCCCTTGCATGCATGTTTAGCTCACTAATTCACCTTAATCACTTTCCAAGTCATGCCTTCCATCCAAGAACACAAATTTCCAGAATTATAATCATCAAGAAAACCCTCGTTTGAGTTCGAATTAGGTGCATGCAAGGCAAATTCCACATACTTTAACTCTTCCATATAAAATTGAACATGCATCCATACAAGAATTCACTCACTTCATCAATTTACTCACTTAAACCATATCTACTCACATGCATCTACCTTTTAACTATAACTTAATCTTCCATAAGAATTTAAATTTCCTAAATCACATGCATGTCATAATCTATCAAGACAATACCAATTAAAAACACAATAATCAATTTTTCTTCATAAACTTACCCAAGATTTCTCCCTTTGGTGCTTGAATTCCTTCCCCTTTTTACTTGATGAACTCCAAAACTAATTGATTTACCTCTGAAATGACATAAAAAGTCTCCTAAAATCATATTATACCCATGATTCTCATAAGGAAAACAAGATAAGAGAAGAGGAATTATATTACTCTTGTTAAAGGAGGAAAGAATGAGGAGGGATGATGATGGAGGTGTGGCGCGGTGGCCGAAAAGTGGCTGGAAAAAGCTCACGGCTGGCTGGGTGGCGGCAGTGCACGGCAATAGCAGCAGCAGATGGAGGAAGGTAGGGGGTCATGGTGAGAGAGGAAGCAAGGTGAGGGTTTGAGTGAATAATGTTTAAAAATGAAGATACCCACCTAATATTATTTTATATAACACACCTAATATCATAAGGCACATGAAGCTTCTCCCCCTTTCTCTTAGGTTGGCCCAACCGGCCATCATGGCCCAAAACACCCTAAATTCATCAAATTTAATTCATCCATCGTATATTTATATCTCCCTAATTTCCTAAATTACCGAAAATCATTAAATCGTAAAAATGTTATCGGAAACCTAAATAAATATATCCAACACCTCCATAAAATAAAATTCCTCATAATTATAACCTTAAATTAATTTGAATAAAGAAGGATCCGGTACATCGATCTCGGTAAAAGAATTCATGTACGATCAGAACCATCATAAAAATTATCGGTAGCGATTTCTCAAAGAAAGAAAATAAAACTAAATCGTTGATGATCGTTGCACTGTTCAAGTCCTGCAAAACGTACATTGGGTTAGAAAAATGGAACACGCGCTTTTAATTAATCGCGATTTATCGTTAACCTTGATTAATGACACTAATAAGTATGTATTAAGGGGTGATTTTCTTCGGGTTGTTACATCTTACTCCCCTTAAAAGAATTTTCGTCCCCGAAACTTGAAAATACTACCCTCTTATCTTCGGTATCTTACTCCCCTTAAAAGGAGTGATATTCTTTGGGTACTTGTTTTGCATGTCTTTTTTGGTTTCCTTGTAGCGTCCGACATGGTGTGATTAGTTTAGAGGACTTTCAGTAAATGAATCTCCTTGGAACCTAAACGTTTGACTCTCCGGTCCAAGAATCTGGACTTCTTCGCATGACGAATTTCCCATGATGATTACCAGCTCAGGTTTAATTACATGGCATGGGTCCGGTACATGCTTTTGTAGTTTGTGAAACATGGAATATATTGTGGACATATTCTAAACTTGTAGGCAATTCGAGCCGGTATGCTACGGGGTCAATCTCTTCTATGCCTTCATATGTCTCGCTATATGGGGGACTTAATCGTCATTACAACTCGTACGACCTTGGTTAGTAAAACTCTAAGGAAAACTCTGCCCTTTGTTTGCATTCTAACGACCTCCTTCTCCTTACTAGCACTACTCTTTGGTCAACTTTGAGTCGTTTCGCTAAGTTGTTGGAGGACCTGAATCTCCCCATTGCATTCCTAGCCTGGTATGGTCTCAATCCATATCTTCCTTTCCTCTACTCCGGAGCGTACGCATATCATATCATTGTTATGCAATTGCTCTGCTTGGTTTCCTTCCAAGAGGAATGGATGCTTCTATGACTTAGTTACTCTTGATCTCACGTTTCTCTTTTGGTATACCACCTCTATTTCCAAGTCCTGCACATATGGTTCCTTTGAGGTCGAAAGGTGAGATGTGCACTTGAACTAGACTAAGTCTTTTCTTAAACTTCTTAAAGAGCTCCTTCACATTCCTCGATCTACCCATATTTTGGAGTTTTTCCTTACAACTTGGTTCGAGGCCGGGAAACATTTAAACACGTTCATGAGTGCATTGTTGACCACAATCTATTCTGCCTAATGACCTCTTACCTTTGAACTAATTGTTGATCTGGATTCATTTATAACTGTACCCACCCTTGTGGGTGACCTTGAGTACATTTTAGGTTGCTGCTTGCCCTAAAATGTCATTCCCTTTAACCAAAGTCCATACCTTGGAAATTTCGTAAATAATTGATGCTCCCTTGAGGTTTGTAACCCAATTTTAAGATGTGGTCCATGTCCTTCTTGAGTCTTTGAGTGGCCCAAAATGTTTTCAACCAGCGCAACCATAAATTGGTCTATACGCACCCATACCCTTGGTTCATGAAACCCATAAACATTGTTAATACGTAGGTAAGCTCAAGGAAAAATTAAGAGCTCATAATATCCATATCAAGTCTTAAAAAGCCCTATGTACACCTTCCGACTTGATTTTTACTTGATGTCACCCTAACCTCGAATCCACTTTCGGAATCATTTTAACTCCTGGGTAAACTGATTAAGCAGGTCGTCAATGCAAGGGAGGGAATACTTATTCTTAATAGTAACCTTGTTCGATATTTTATAATTTATGCACCATCTTAATCTGCCATCTCCCTTCTTCATAAAAAGTACAAGTGCCCCCCCCGGGGACATACTCTAGGTCTCATGAACTTTCCTTATCTTGGCTCGCAACTGAGTTTTGGACTCCCTTAATTCCATGGGTGCTATACTACCCAACATTTTTGAAGTTAGGTTGCGTTCTTGGAACCTAATGGTAATAGTCACCTCAAGGGATAATTCAACACCCCTTTTGTGTACGATGTCTTAAACTTGTAGTCTGTAGAGAGGCCATAACTTACCTATATCACCATATACCCCTTGTCCCTCACCTGGGACATTACCGAGATGCTAGCCCCTTCTCTGATTCATTCTTGAGACATGATAACGACACTTATTTCGCGCGAATATCTGACTTGCTCACACCCCCAACATTTTTCACGATCTTACTGATTACCGTGCCTAACCCGAAGGTCATTATTCATGCATAACTAACTAAGTTGGTTATTCATAGGACTGTGGATCTATATTTTACATAATTCTCCAAATATGCCCTTACCAGTGGACATTAATTTCTCTTAACTGCCTCAATACATTAGGTTTTACTTCTCTTAACTACCTGAACACTTTTATTCTTTCAGAAACAATAAGGTAATGACATGGCTCCCTTTTTACCAGTTCATCCATATGATGTTTATTCTTTTGCAAGGCGAGCTAATTCTTTTTCATGCACCATGTATTCTTAAACTAATAAACAACTTAATTCACAAGAAGTGTAGACTCACAAGTCTCTTGTATCTTTCTTTTAGAACGGTTTCCCATATTTCCCAACCTTTCCTCATAAATCATGGAAGCCCCATACGATCTAATACTATGCACTTTACCTTCCTGCTTATTGAATTTACTCCCCGACATCTATTTCCTATAAAAGGAATAAGTAGGTGCGGAGGGAAAACAGGGTAACAGAAGATATGATTGATACGAGATATAAGCATGAATCTTCAAACTAATGATGAAGCAAGGATTTACAACGATGGATTTAATATTTCATAGTGAAATATGGGTAATGCATTAGTTTAACGACACATATCTATATTGGATGAGAACGATGGTTACAAAAGATTAAATAATCGGTAATGATGGTGCTTCCAATGGTTTCATAAATTAAGGAGCTCGTAAGGAACACTTTAATGAGTGTGGGTGGGAGAGAAAGATTTTGGGGTAAACTTTTGATTCATGAATTATAATAATCAATATCTGGAATGCATGAATATATATATATATAATTTTTATTTATTTATTTTTTTAATTTTTTTCTGTAGCTACTTGGAGCGAACGAGGCATCCGTTATTGGTGTTGGATGGGCTATGACCATTATTGGATCTGAACTTTGAATCCAAGGTGTAAAACAATCACAGAGAATGATAATTACTTATGAAAAGAAAAGACATGCCAAGATAAAGGGCCATATGTAATAAGTGAAGTTCATACTGGAATGATGAATTGGCAGCAATTCAAAAGAAAATCAATGGCCATAAGAAAATTCGTCATGAATTCGTAACAAATTGGTGAAGGCTGATTTTGAATAGTCAGGAATAATTGGCTGATAACGATGATAGGATCTCATAAGAATTCTTGAAGATGAGTGCTGACGGAAAATGGTAGATTTGGATTCAACATTACGATAATAAGGGAAAAATTTATGATAAGGATGCATAATGTGAATGAGAGATAAAGGTTTGGTATCAATAATGATCCTGAAGTATGATGGTCATGTAAAAGGGATTTGATCCTCATAATGGCTGTTAGATAGAAAAGATTAGGTGGATTTCGGTACAAGATCATTGACAACGGAATAAAGGAGAGAGACTTCTAAATCCCTAATGATGTCGAATATCTCTCCACATAAATCCTCTCTACATATTCGGATGAACATGTTCACCTGACCTTATCACTCCTCTTTCTCCTGTTCTTAATAATAGATTTTTAACTCCAGTAATTTCCCTTTCCTCACTGTATTTCTTTTCCCTAACGTTCTTCCCAGTATAGTAAAAGAAAATTAATATCACCTTTATGAAAGCCAGAATCTCTACATTCGTACTAATTACTATTACCCCCTACCATGGATACTCGGTTCATAAAAACCTCTATTCACCTTGTTGACCATCATTAGCAAGCCCTTCAAACCAATTTGAATATTTGGAAAATCATACACTCTTCTTCCTCTTATCACCTCGTGAAAATTTCAGTAGTGTTGCACCTATAATACGGGCTACCTAAACTTGATTGTTCTTATGATATCCCTGCATACGTCGTGGTTTAATAAACGCTCTCAATTACTTAGAGTACTGTCATACGATGGACCAAGAATTCCAGGGAACATACTCAGATGTAAATTTGCTTACTTCCGGTGCTGAGACGCCAAACGTCCATATACTACTTGTTACGTACAACTTCCGTGTTACCACCACGTGTACTTACTTTTCTCCTGAACGTCAGTAGAGTCAGGCATATTTCCCTTCATCCCAAGTATTAGCTCGGGTGACAATTAAACATAGTTCAGTTGGTAGTATAGTCATTGCTTGAAGTCACCTCATAGTTACCAATTATCCCCGAACTGCCTATATATAAACAGAATAACTAAGCATCACTATTTCCTTACCCACATAAAACCATCTTTGCTACTTCTGACCGTCCTGGGTGGGGGTGTAGACTTCATCGTTTGAGCCATCATTTCTATTTTCAGAACTCGGGTCATTCTTGGCCCATTGTTGTCCTTACTTCCTGCTTGGTTCAAACTAACTTTTTAATTATAGGGTCCATTGCTACCTGTATAACCTTTATATCGTCAAAAGTCATACAATGGAGCTGAAGAATAGATTGGTGTCCCAAGAGATCACTAAAATTGGTACAGTCTCTTAACTGAAAAATTACCCTTGAGGTCTACGTACTCTGGAGGTTGCAACTTAAAGGTCATAGAGGTCTATACTCCTGAGGTTGGGAACCTTTCCTCGTGTATGTCCTGGTCATATGTGTAGAGGAAATCATGGTACTTATTTTGGAATGATGTACTTGGATGACTGGATGGGAGAATCGCCAAAAGACAATACATCATTCTCACTTGCTCATGGTGCTGAGATTATGGATTTTACTCTAACTTACTAAGGGCTTCTATCCTTTTAGAAACGTGTGTGGAGATTAGTTCCCCGAATTCCACATGAATAGCGTAAGGGTTAGGCGACTCCAAATCCGTTATTTATTATAAAGTGAAATGACTTTCACATAGGTAAATATGCTAGCCCAATCGAACTCCTGATTTTCGATCTTATAAGGACCTTCGTTAAAAGGACCCATATCTTAAAAACTAGGGCAAGAATCAATATCTCATTATTAACTCTAGATACACAGTTCAGTTGCCACATAGCTCATTACATACACCTTAACTAGAACTCCTTCCCATAAGGGTTAACCTTTACTCGAAACTTTTCGGTCAATCATCTACCATTAACACAAAAGAGATAAAATGAAAGTCATTCAACACCTTGAAGGTGATGTTGAGGGTGTGGATTCTCCCTTAATGTATGAAAACCTCCATTAACTTCATAATGTGTGAGGAAATGCAATCCTCCGGTTCCGTCAATATCGCATGGGGGGTTTGGCATTTTGGAATCGACCATCCAACATATCATATATCAATTTACGAATTAATAAAATAAAACAAACATTCTACCGGCGTAAGCTTGTATCATAAACTTGCCCGGATGAAACCCATACCTATATCAAGTCCTAAACAACTTTAGGTATCATAATTGATCCCAAACGTATAACATCACATCACTTTATATCTCAACATTTCTTATAAACATGCATAACATCATCATTTACCAATCTTTTTTCAACTTATGAACTTGTAGTAAATCTTGAACATAAACTTCAACCTATACTCAACTCTTTCCCATACTCATGCATAAATCTTTATTCCCTAGATCCTTTCACACCACTATGCATATACTAGGCTTTCTCACACCCCGAATTTCCTTGTTCACTTAGAACAAAACTCAAGCATTTCTTCAAGTACCGTATGTACTTAAATTCTAATAAATCACATGCATATAAACTCTTATCTTATTCATTATATTGTTGAATTACCTCTAATTTTATCATACACTTTTTACTCAAAGCCTAAACATATCACAAAGGTGTTTCTCCAATTTTTTTTGCTCTGATAGCACAACTGTAACGCCCCCAGGTTACTAACCACTAGATTATGCTAAAGATATACCTAACCCAATGATTAGCAGCGGATAAACACCTGGGAGTATTACCGCCGTCCACGAAGGTGGACAAGGCTAAGACTAAAAGCCCAACTAAACAACCAAAACATAAACCAACTTCGAACTTTTATCATCAAGACCTAACTTAACTTGAACCACCTCAAGACAACATAACACAACCCAATAATACTTATACAAGCCAAACTATCGCAAATTTCTCTTAAATCTTTCATACAGAGTCTTTAACCACCTTCAATCTCCTTAAGAAGCTCTAGGGTTTCGTCCTTCCGGGGCTTTTCCCTTCTCCTTTGCCGAGATACCTAAAACGAAAACATAAAACTTCGATAAAGTGAGTTTAACTCAGTATGTATACCCATAATAACGTAAGAGTCTTTTCATAACTCGTTTTAGTTATTTAGCGCGCGGTTCCAAAACATTAAAAAAAATAAAAAAAATGAACAAACAATAAAAGGTAGTAAAACTTACATAGCTTGACCATACTTAACCTGTACATGAAAGTATAACTTAACCTGTACTTAAATCACAACTTAAATGAAAATACTCTTGAGTTCTTCCTCGTAAAAGTAACATACGTAACCATAACCTTGGAAATAATATATCATTAAAAGTAATACAACATAGTTTCCAAAGAACCTAAATCACACACACATGCAAAGCCATAGCATAAACTTGACCTTAAACCCTTATAAACCAAAACCTCTAAAAAGTTTGGCATGTAATTCATGAAGCTTTACTTTGGTTCAAAAGACTTGAGTAACTTAAGAAACTTTAAACTTGGTTATCATGTTATTGCCCTGAAGGTCCCCTACTTGCGATCATTGGCTAAGCCTCCGTATGCGCATACCCGGACCGATCGGGAGATCGGGATGGTGGATAAATATCCTACTCGCCAGATTTTCATGGCGTGCATCTAAGGCACTAACTATAATCCCTTGGGTGCCCTAAGGCACATACATTATTTACATGGGATGCACTTTAGGCACCATAGTCATATTTTTCCTGGTGTGCGCAAGGCACGATCAAGCATGGGGTGCTCTTCGGCACGATTACGCATGGGCGAGGCCTTTATTAAAATTTTAGAAACTTGGAACTTAAACTTTAAAAATTGGATTCCATTAGACCCTATAACCAATCTTATTCATAACTTTGAAGATACCTCTAAAATCACTTGGATGTAAGTTACTCTTGTAATGGATAATAACTCAGGAATTACCAGTAGTGTAAAAGTATTAACTTAACGTAAGACGTTTTAGCATAAGAGATGAGTAGTATAAGACCTTAAAGTAAATTGTTAGTTAACTTGATAATTTTATCATGATTTAAAATTCATAAAACTTGAGTAAACGTCGGACACAAATTATAAGAAATTTCATGTAGGCATGAACGATTAAAGACATATAAAACTTGGCATAAAAAGAATAAATCATGCAATTATGCATAAACATCAGGCGATATACATACCTGAAGATTTAAGAACACGCACGGGACGAGCAGGGACTTGAACAGTGGCGCAACGATCTCTTGAAGGGACTTAAAAGAAAAGAAATCATGAATTAGGTCCTAACTTAGTGAATTTTTCGGGGAATAATAATAATTATAATATCTCGGTTTCTAAGGCGTACTCCTAAGATCATAACTCCTCGTACAAGCATCGGAACATGAGAACTAGAAACGTGGCTAAGAAGGTCAAAACTCTTGCTCCTCTAATCTGTCTAGAAAAATAAACATGTCGACCAAACTTTTTCGGGAGGCCATAACTTGGGTTATAGAATCGGTTTGGGGCCCGTAAGATATACATGAAAAGTTCATGATTCATACTCCAACTTTCATTTTAACCACAGGTTGATTTGAGCATGGGAAAGGGTCGGATTTATGTCTAGAATAGAGTCAGTCACAAAAATACACTTTCTGGAAAACTCAGATTTTTGCCATCTATATAAAAGCTCATAACGCTCCCTCCCGATATCCTATGAATGCAAATCATACTATTCCGAAAAGCCCAGAATGTCCCCTACAACTTTTATGCTCAGACCTTAAACCATAAAAGCCTCTAACCAATCGTAAAATGAAAATTTATAAATTGACATCAGAAATTCCCAGTTTTGCGCGGCTTTACAAATTTGGCCTTAACTCCTAATATACTTATCGAAACAACGAACCGTAAAAAACCGTGTGTTAGCTAACACTTTTATCTACTTAATTATGTCATAAAATAGCCCAGAATCACATTCCTTATTTTCTGGAAAATTCAATTTTCAACCAGATTGCAATATCACTTCACAAATTCCCTTGCATGCATGTTTAGCTCACTAATTCACCTTAATCACTTTCTAAGTCATGCCTTCCATCTAAGAACACAAATTTCCAGAATTATAATCATCAAGAAAATCCTCGTTTGAGTTCGAATTAGGTGCGGGCAAGGCAAGTTCCACATACTTTAACTCTTCCATATAAAATTGAACATGCATCCATACAAGAATTCACTCACTTCATCAATTTACTCACTTAAACCATATCTACTCACATGCATCTACCTTTTTAACTATAACTTAATCTTCCATAAGAATTTAAACTTCCTAAATCACATGCATGTCATAATCTATCAAGACAATACCAATTAAAAACACAATAATCAATTTTTCTTCATAAACTTACCCAAGATTTCTCCCTTTGATGCTTGAATTCCTTCCCCTTTTTACTTGATGAACTCCAAAACTAATTGATTTACCTCTGAAATAACATAAAAAGTCTCCTAAAATCATATTATACCCATGATTCTCATAAGGAAAACAAGATAAGAGAAGAGGAATTATATTACTCTTGTTAAAGGAGGAAAGAATGAGGAGGGATGATGATGGAGGTGTGGCGCGGTGGCCGAAAAGTGGCTGGAAAAAGCTCCGGCGGCGGCTGGCTGGTGGCGGCAGGTGCACGGCAATAGCAGCAGCAGATGGAGGAAGGTAGGGGGTCATGGTGAGAGAGGAAGCAAGGTGAGGGTTTGAGTGAATAATGTTTAAAAATGAAGATACCCACCTAATATTATTTTATATAACACACCTAATATCATAAGGCACATGAAGCTTCTCCCCCTTTCTCTTAGGTTGGCCCAACCGGCCATCATGGCCCAAAACACCCTAAATTCATCAAATTTAATTCATCCATCGTATATTTATATCTCCCTAATTTCCTAAATTACCGAAAATCATTAAATCGTAAAAATGTTATCGGAAACCTAAATAAATATATCCAACACCTCCATAAAATAAAATTCCTCATAATTATAACCTTAAATTAATTTGAATAAAGAAGGATCCGGTACATCGATCTCGGTAAAAGAATTCATGTACGATCAGAACCATCATAAAAATTATCGGTAGCGATTTCTCAAAGAAAGAAAATAAAACTAAATCGTTGATGATCGTTGCACTGTTCAAGTCCTGCAAAACGTACATTGGGTTAGAAAAATGGAACACGCGCTTTTAATTAATCGCGATTTATCGTTAACCTTGATTAATGACACTAATAAGTATGTATTAAGGGGTGATTTTCTTCGGGTTGTTACAATTATATTCGTATTATTATTATTATTATTATTGTTATTATTATTATTATTATTATTATTATTATTATTATAACTATATATGGTCTTACTTAACTATACAATTCTTTAAATTAAATATTTATATATCAAAAATTTACTAATACCATATTTGCAAAGCAATTAGATAATAAAAATGTCCAACATAATATTAAAATATCTAAATACTATCTTTATAAAAATCAGAATATTTATTTGAAATTATGGAAACTAATCATTAGAGAATCCTGTGGATTGAGTAGTGATTAGTGTGTAAGAAGCAGAAGCAGCAATTTGCTGCTTCTGCTTTTAGGGCTATTTTTGGACAAAACTGTTTTTGGAAAACAATTATTAGTTTCTTAAAAAAGCACTGTTTGGCTTAGTTTGTGCTTTTTAACTCCAAAAACTAGGTCAAACAAGCACTAAGTTGATTTGAAGAAATTTATGTCCTGGTCAACTATTGTTAACTTAATTACTACAGAAATGATGAATTTGGGTTCTGGGTTTTGCTAATTAGGGTTTTAGGGTTTTGGGATTAAGGTTAGGGGTCAATTGGGATCTAATCACTATCAAAAATTAAAAGGGTATTTCGGTCAGTTTACATAACCCATCGGACTTTGGCCGGAAAATCACCTCCTAATTACTATTCCTAAAAGTTGGGTATCTAAAAATTAGTTTTCAGAAGTTGGGGTACCAAAAAATAGTTTCTTTAAAAGTTAGGGTACCTCTAACTAATTTATCTTCTCGACCCACCCCATAAGATCACCACTAAGTCAGTCACCATTGAAATCGTATCGGGTGCATTATTGTCCAACACTCCTCAAAGTTCAGTGCATTATTATCCAATGTCAAAGTTTAGTGCATTATTGTCCAATACCCCAAGAGTTCAGTATATTAGCGTCCAAAAATCCAATTTTATTATATTTTTTACCACCATAATCCAAAATAAAATCTCATTTTAATGATCTTTATTGCACAACTTATCCAAAGAGTGATACAATTGAATATCAACCTTCTTGGCAATCGAGGGGACAAATCGTTCAAAAACTTCATCATAGTTTGTTCGGGAGGTTCTTGAAGCTCACTCTAGATCAATAATTGCTCAAAATCGTGAATATACTCAATAAAACCTCTCTTGCTCAAGGGCGAAGAGTCTTCGAAGAATATCCTGCTTGTAAGTTCTCGGTAGAAACCTCTTGTTTATAAGTTTCTCCCATGGCGCAATTTTCCTCCGACCATCCTGTGCTCGTTGTGCATTTACACTCACTAACCACAAGGAAGCCACATTCGTCAATTTCAAACTCGCCACCTTGAATGTCTTTTCACCACTATACCTTTTTGCTTCAAAGATGCACTCCACCAATTGTACCCACTCCAAATATTTATCCTGGTCAAGGGAGCCATTAAACTCTGGAAGCTTGACCTTCACATCATGTAGGTCATCCCTTGGTGGTTGCTCGCCTCTTCCCCTTTGACGGAACATGTGAATAGAGTCAATGTCATCATCACTCGACTCAAAGTTAGGAGGAGGACAAATAGGACTAGGAGAGGATCTCTCTCTTCTCACAGGTTGAGGTCGAACCTGGAGGTGTGCATCAATTTGAGCAAGTCATGTAGTAATGGAATCAAGGACATTTTCAATTTTTGAGAACCGGATCTTGTAGCTCGGATTAGGGGCCTCTTCGAGTGGGGAGCTCATAGGTGTCCTTTAACGTCGGCTTGATTCTTCTCGGTGGGGATCAATGACGTTATCCATACCAAGGAGAAGGGTAGGGGACAGATTGTGTTTGAGATTTTTTTGTGGAGCCAGGTTCTTTTGTAGTGACTATGTGTTTGGCCTAGGGATCCTTGTAGCTTTTGCACAAGAAAGACAATAAGGAATTTCAATTATAGGAGCAAAAACCAAGTCAACCCGAGCCAAGTTAAACCAAGTCAACCCGAGCCGAGAACTAAGTCAACCCGAGCTGAGAACCGAGGCGAAACTGAAGCCGGAAATTCCATGCCAAGATTGACGCAAAACAGGGGAATGGTACAGACTCAAAGGTTTGAAATACGTGTGCCTTCACTCTTTGGGTCATAACTCCTTCGTTGCAACTCTGATTGGTTTGAAATTTTGGGAGCTTAAAGTACACACCGAGAGCTTTCGATCGATATCTTACGGGTCTAAAACAAAGTTCGAATGAAGAAGTTATGCGCGTTTGAAGTCGGCAGGAAAAGCGCGAGCAGTGACTCGCCGAGTCGCTTCCAGGGCAACAAAGACAAAGCGGGAGCGATGGAACACTGACTCACCCGAGTCACTTATTGACTCGCCCGAGTCACCCGAAGTTCTGCGGAAATTTGTGAAGCTGATGCGCGTTTTGCTAAGTTAATTTTAGGGTTTTGGGTTTCGTTCTCCTTCTTCTATAAATACCCAATGTAATTCAGAACTAATGATCTTAGTTTTTATCTTTTAGCTTAGCTTTTATTTAATTTTTTGGAGTAGGATTAGATTAGATTTAATTGCTTTCTTCAATTGCTTTCTTTAATTGATCTTCAAGCTTTCTTTAATTGATCTTCAAGCTTTCTTTAAGTCTTCTTGCAATTGTTATTAAACTCTTCTTTCAAGTAATCTCATTGAAGTTTTACAAGCTTTCTCTCTCTCTAATCTCCATTGATGTTGATTTCAAAAGCTTTCTAGGGTTAGCCAAATCAAATCCATCTTTTAGTGGGGAGGAGGGTCAAGGAATTTCAATTCTACTTCCTAGTGAGAATTTGGGGGATCCTTGGTAATCCAATCCACAATTTCTTGTTTGTTCGGGGGAAATTGCAAAGGTAAATTAAAGATTTGAAGTTTAGATCATCAAAGGTATAATCTCTTGTGCCTAATTTCATTATTAGTTTTATTGCTTTCTATTACATTGCTTTTTATTGCTTTCTTATTTCTTGTTCTTAATTGCTTTCATCTTTTATTGCTTCCTTGATTATTATCATGTCTAGGTTAGTTTACTGCTTAATTTACATAATTTATAGCTTTCCGCACTGAGAAAAACCCCAAACACAAACCGATTTCCCAAATCAAGCCTAACACCCATCCCTGTGGACCGACAACCCTAACTCATTAAACCACAAAAATTACAACCGGACAAAGACAATAAGGAATTTCAATTATAGGAGCAAAAACCACACCAATTCCAATCATCACACAATAACCACAACATGATCACAATCCGACAAATTCCAACTCCAATATCTTATCAAATAATGCTCAAACCAATACAATAATAATTCACACTAGGAATGGGGGTCACCAATATGATCAAACAATATTCAACAACCAACCAACACTCCAAAGATAGCAACACAAAGGGCTATGATCAAACTCCACTAATGAGAAGAAAACTCCCACGAACATTCATCCCCAACAAAAATCAACACCCAACAATTCCAATAATTTCAACATGTTCATGAGCACCAACAATCACCAAAATCAATCAAGAACAACAAAACTTAAGCAAGAAACAACCTGGAGGCTCAAATACCAATTACGACGTGGTGCCATGGCAAGTTAAGACTTGCTTGAGTATGGATGAGAGGAAGATAATAATCTTGATCATAATAATAAATCCAGCTTGGTCTTGAAAGAACTTGACATAATACCTTAAACAATATGATCTAGGATAAAGAAGAATCACCACCTAGACCTTAGTCATCCCACCATGGTTTGATAAAGGATTCACTACCACAAACCAATAAAGGAATGACTTAATCCACCACCAAATAGTTAATTTGGATAACGAAAAAAGATTTTGAGAGAGAGTTGTTGAGTTGGTCTCAAACATACCATTCATTCATCAACTAAGTTAATTCTCTCTCTTTTCCAATCATCCATTTATAGGTAAGGAAATAGACTAAAACCCCAAGAGAGATTAACTTTAAAAGGGAAACTTAACCCAAGTAAATTACAACTTAGAACCAAAACTAACTTAGACATAAAGTGAGTAAAATTGGCTTAAAAACATAACTAAAAAGATTACATAGAAAAACACAAAGCTACCCTTAATTAAGACAAAGAAAACTCGAACAAGCAGGTGCATCGCGAGCATGACCAAGGGAGTCGTGACCTTGACAAGGTGCCTTCAGCAAGGGGTCAACTCCCACCGAGGTTCGTCGTCCCCGCGGGCGTGACGCCTGACATCGCGAACGTAACGTGGCGATGGGCGATTCACAACCCAATTTGTCTTTGCTGCGTCACGGTCACGATCTAGGATGTCACGGTCACGACGCTTATCCATGGAAAATGTGTCGCGATCGTGACGAGAATGTCGTGGTCGTGACAGTCGGGGACGTTCATTAATGTCGCGATTGTGATAGGCTTGTCATGCTCGTGACAAGCGTCTGACCCAAACTCCTCCAAATTTTGGCTATGGCATAGGGAAGGGGGAAAAGGGGTCACGATCGCAACCAGGAAGGTCCCACCCGTGATGTCCGACCTCCAGCTAAAGTGTCACGGTCGTGACCAGGGAGGTCATGCATGTGACAGGGAAGATGTCCTTCACCTTTTGAGGTCCTTCACCCTTAGCACCACCACTCAAATCCCCCTTCTTTGTTATTCGTGCCGAGAGAAAAAGAGGCCTATCTAGAGGTCATCCCGGCCTATCCATTAGATGATCGTGACTGTCCTTCTTGGGCCGGGGTCGAAACAAAACTGAACCTCCAAGGCTCTCCGTGGGGCGACCATCCAAAACGAAATAAATGAGATATGTACCCTTATAAACATGGGGAAATTGAGATATAATCCATGGAACCCAAGTATTATGGGGGGTTCATGGTTTAAACTACCACATTTTTTCATTGGGAAATCAGAATCTAATAAACCAACTTTTGGAGGTGCTTTGATCTAACGAACCAATCTTGAACTTTAATATTAGACGAACTGACCTTAACACCTTATTTTTTTCAACGAACCGCCACCGAGTCCAACTAGTCGGAAATATGACGTGGCGGCGGTGCTTGCTTATGTGGAGGGTGTTTTTGCCAAAAAAAAGAAAAATATTAGAAAATATTTTTTGCTGAGTTGGATTGAATAATCCAACATTTTGATTTTTTTTAAAATTCCACATCAAACCCCCACCCTCTCTCTCTCAACCCCCCCAGGCCCCCAGCCCTGACCTTTCCATCCATCCCCCCCACCCCAACCTCTCACTTCCTCACCACTGCTACCACCACCTCCATTGCCGCCATCTCCACCGCCACAACCTCCATCTCCACATTCTCTCTCTACTTCCCCCCTTTTCTTCTCCCGACCGTTGCCCACAAACTCCCAAGTGCTTTTTCTTCTTCTTCCACTTCATCTCCCAAGTTCTTCCTTGGTCTTCTCTCTGCTGCTTCTTCTTGTTCTGCTGCTTCTTTTCTTCCACTTCCACTTCCACTTCATCTGCTGCTTCTTCTTCTTTTGCTGCTTCTTCTTCTTCCACTTCATCTCCCAAGTGCTGCCTTGGTCTTCTCTTTCCAATTCACGCTAATTTCGTCCAAATTTTCTTTTATTTGAGCTTGAGAGAGAGATCGACAATCCCTAGATTCTAGATACGTTCGAGGTTTTCTTTGATTCTTTGCTCCCTGAATTGCTTGTAATTTGAACCTGCTTCAACAACGGGTTTGGGTTCGAGTTGTTTCTTCATTGGTTGGGCTGATTTGGGGAGGGGTAGAAGGGGTGGAGGAGGAGATGTTTCTGATTTGGTGGGAGCCATGGATTTGAGATGAGTGACCGCCATTGTTGGGCAGCTTCTTGTTCTACCAAGATTGTGGGCAACGGTTGGGAGAAGAAGAGGGGGGAAGTGGAGAGAGAGTGTGGAGGTGGAGGTTGTGGCGGTGGAGATGGCGGCAGTGGAGGTAGTGGTGGCAGTGGTGAGGAAGTGAGAGGTTGGGGTGAGGGGGATGGATGGACGGGTCGGGCCTAAGGGCCTGGGGGGTTTGAGAGAGAGAAAGATAGAGAGAGAGAGAGGGGGTGGGGGTTTGAGGTGGAATTTTAAAAAAAAATAAAAAATGTTGGATTATTCAATCCAACTCAACAAAAAATATTTTCCAATTTTTTCCCCTTTTTTTTGGCTAAAACATCCTCCACATAAGCAAGCACCGTCGCCACGTCATATTTCCGACAAGTTGGACTCGGTGGCGGTTCGTTGAAAAAAATAAGGTGTTAAAGGTCAGTTCGTCTAATATTAAAGTTCAAGGTTGGTTTGTTAGATCAAAACATCCCCAAATGTCGGTTTATTAAATTCCAATTTCCCTTTTTCATTCTACCACTATGTTTGTTTTTTTCCAAACTATCTCCCATTCTATTATTTTGGACCTTAATTATGACCAAGCAACTTGATGACCTTCATTAAGGTAATACTTATTTTTATCTTTATTTCTTTTTCATTAACTTGTAAAGTATTATTTATAGTTTGTTTCCAAATTAAATATCAAATTTTAATGTGCTAAAACATTTCAAAATACTTTAAAATTTAAAAGTTTAGGTTGTTACATGCGTGAAAATTGAAGAAAATCAATGATTTGAGATTCTTTTTGGACTATTTATGATATAAAAATTTGCAATCTAATTTACCAACAATGATAACTATTACTTACATAAGAAACAAAAAAAAATTTAATGGGAAAAAATAAGCATAACCTGCTTTGAAGACCATCTAATCTAATTGATTGGCAGTAGTTTAGGCCCAAAATGATAAAGTGGTACAAAAATAAAACAAAGTGGTAGAATGGAAAAGAATTGAAAGCTTAATTGTAGTTAAGCGATGAATCATATTAAGAGTGCTTGAGTTTGCAATTGCGCGCGCACGCACGCACACACACACACACAGAGAGAGAGAGAGAGAGCAGCAATTATATGGTAGGATCGAGTGTACATAGCATGGTACACTCGGTATATATATGGGTAGGGTTTATATACGCTTCACGTGAGATTTTGTAAGATTTTATTATGGACTCATTCCTTATCACGCGGATATTACTCGATCGTATCCTTCATTAATCAAATTTTCTCATTCTTGCACCGCCGTTGTTTGTCGTTCGTGTTCTTGCTTGGTCAACAATGGCAGGGAAACAGGGAACCATCAAGATCGAAGACGTTCCTGAATTAGGTAAACAGTAACCATTGACATTGCAATAAGAATACATTGGAGTGCTTGAATACTGCATCAAAGATGGGAAAGTATGCATTACATAATGGAAATTTTATCAACAAATTTGAATTATTGTGTTTGAATACTGCGTTGATGTTTTTGAAGAATGCATTCTATTTGGGAAAAAATGCACTACGCAGTGGAAAAAGTATGCATACTGCATTAGAGAAGATGCATCAAATTTGCGAAAATCTACATTGAATAAGGGAAAGTATGCATTGCAAAATGGAAATTTTATCAACAAATATGCATTCTTGTATTTGAATACTGCATTGATGTTTTAGAAGTATGCACTCAATTTGGAGAAAAATGCACTATCAAAGATGCAGTCAATAGAATACATTGGGGTGCTTGAATATTGCATCAAAGATGGGAAAGTATGCATTACATAATGAAAATTTTATCAACAAATTTGAATTATTGTGTTTGAATACTGCGTTGATGTTTCTGAAGAATGCATTCTATTTGGGAAAAAATGCACTACACAGTGGAAAAAGTATGCATACTGCGTTGGAGAAGATGCATCAAATTTGGGAAAATCTACATTGAATAAGGGAAAGTATGCATTGCAAAATGGAAATTTTATCAACAAATATGCATTCTTGTATTTGAATACTGCATTGATGTTTCTGAAGTATGCACTCAATTTGAAAAAAAAATGCACTACGCAGGGGAAAAAATTATCAACAAATATGCGCGTGGTTTTACTCTCCCATACACACTTAGCACCGTACACCCGGTGATATTTTATAATTTACGAGAGAGAGAGAGAGAGAGAGAGAGAGAGGATGTCCACTCCTAATACTGCAGAAAAGGTCTACTCCTAATACTGCAGAAGAGAAGATCAAGCAAGGAGGGTCACTAACAACTCTGCTTGTAGCAATGAAAGTGTTGAAAGAAATGCAAGATCAATCTGGTTGTTCTTCAACAATTATGCCGAAATATAACAACAACCATTTCATTAAGAATATTATGGTCATTTTCCTTTTCACCATTAAACATATTTTTGAAATCTCATCTCTCAATTTTTAGTGCTACAATGTACCAAAGCCCTAAAATAATTGGAATTGCTAATACTTTTGATCCATGACCTATACCTCTATTGGTCGAGAGGTCTTTCCAGAAAAAATTCCGACAAATAAAATCAATTTGGTGAGCAGAATCATTAGGAATTTGGAAACATTGTAAGATGTGAGAAAGCATAGCTTGTAAATGAGATTGGATAAGGGTAGTATGTCCCACTTTAGAAATAAATTTTGTTTTTCGAAGTTGAAGTTTATCAGTCGTTTAGGAGACAATTTCAGCGAAGTTTTAGTTGGTCTACCTTTAAAAACAGGGCAATCCAAGTATTTCCCAAACATGGTTAACTGAGAGATACCAAAAACTCCAACAATAGTATCCTTGTCATGAGAAAGAGTATTTTTAGCGAAAATCATAGCAGACTTACGAAAATTAATGAGTTGACCCGACCAGGAACAAAAGTTATCCATGATAGTTTTTAACTTAAGGCAAGAGTTTAGATTAGTTTGACAGAACAAAAGACTATTATCTGCAAAAACAAAAAAAAAGGTAAAAAATTTTCGAGGCACAAGAGCAAATTTTGATGCGATGACCATGACCACTTTTAACATTATTAGAGGAGTACCTTACCTGACGAGCAAGAACTTCCATACATAAGAGAAAGAGATAAAGGGAGAGAGGATCTCCTTGATGAATGTCCGAGAAGGCTTGAAAAGACCACACGATTCACCAATTGGGAGAAAATTTGTCAGCCCAAAAATTTGGACTGTTTACGGCTTCATAAAAGTGAAGCTGTTAATATTGCTTTTTTGTGTAAGCTTCTCTGGAAAATTATTTTTTTTGTAAAGGCATTTGGGCTGATCAGATGAGAGTTAAATACCTCAGTTCTCAGACCATTTTGACTATTCTCCAAAACAATATGATTCCCGCATTTGGAAGTCTATCCTTAGAGCACGACCTTATTTCTCCAAAGGTCTCCGATGGAAAGTTGGGAATGAGCACAAGATTAATTTCTGGAAAGATAATTGGTGTACGTCTGATAGTTTACTAACCATTAATAACATTTCAGACACCTCCAATGTAAATCTAAACCTCTCAATTGCTAACGTTATTCTTCCTAATAAACTTGGAATGCCAACCTTCTTCATTCTTTGTTAAATGACTCTTCTATTTATGGTTATTCTAAATATTCTTATTCCATTTAATAATTTAGAAGATGATGAATTATGTTGGGGGCTAACCAACATTGGTAGTTTCTCTATTAAATTAGCTACTTGGTTGGCTCATAATATAGCTCCCAATACTTTGCCTTGAGAGCTTAATTGGATTTGGAATTAAATATTCAACCAAAGCTCCTGTTATTTCTTTGGCAGACTCTGATCTTTGCGGTGTTCTTCCTCTGAGAGCTTGTATAGCTGCTCGTGTTATTGATCTCCAAAATTTGTGTCCTTGTTGTTCTAATCATTATGATGACTTGGAACATTTATTTTTATTTTGCTGCAGTCGTAAAGAAATTTAGGATTGTGCAGTTTCCCACGATTGGCTAAGTCATAATGATACTTCTACTCTTTTTAATACTTTCCTTGAATCTCTTTCTCATGTAAGGCACAATGTAGATTCTCTAATCTAGACCGGGTTAATTCTCTGTTGTGGAGAATGTGGAAGTCGGGTAACTCTTTTGTTTTCAAACGCAAGGCTCCTCTAACCTTGGTTACTCTCATCCGGGCAAAAAGACCTTTAATAGAGTGGGGGATCAAGGATAAATTGGGTGATCCTTTCCTTCCCTCGATGCAACCTTCGTCATCCACCACCTCTTCTTCGTCCATCTGGGTCTCCTGGTCTAAGCTTCTGTCGGAATCGTTCAAGCTTAATTTTGACGGGTCCAACTTCCAAGTCTGTAGTGCTGGTGGGTTTCTTCAGAGAGATTCGTTAAGGCATCTCCTAGTTGCGTCTTCTTTTCCTCTTGCTCGTTCTTCTATCCTAGTGACTAAAGTAAGCGCTCTACAAAATGACCTCCTTCATGCAGCCCAATTATCCCTTTCTTCTCTCTTTGTTGAAGGTGATAATTTAATTCTCATCAGAGCTATTAATGGGAAGTGTCATATTACTTGGGAAATTGTTTCTCTTTTCCAGGATATTCGCCTTCTTATTCCTATCTGTAATATTGTGTCTATTTGGTATATTTATCGATAAGGTAATAGGGTTGCTGACTGATTTACTAAGTTTGATTCGTCTTACCAATCTTTAGTTGTCTGGGTCTCAAGTCCTTCTCGTTCTTTTTCTTCTATTTTGTGTGATCATAATCCTCAATAGATACTGTTACCTAGGTTGTTTATACATATTATTATTTTTTTTTTTAAAAAAAGACCTCTCGTTCAACTTTCCCTAACATTTTTTTTTTTGGGGACAGAGTATTATAATTGTGAATAGTTGTGGCCCATTACTACGTTTGGTTTTGTGCGCTGCAATGGCAGCGGCACATTACAATTGACACACTTGCAGCACTCTTTCACCCCAAAAATCTCTGAACTCAACATCAAAGGGCAATCTAACATCAAATTCCCAGAAAATTTCCAAGTCTAAATTGAAGAGTCAATAGTCACGCAGCCAGAAATTCCAACTCCAAGGGCTCATCCTCCCAAGGATGAGCAGACGATTTTGGGGTCAGATTCTCTGCAGGTCGTTTCCTTTGCCTTCAATCTCGTCTTCGATAATCCCGTATCCCCATTATCTCTCTTTAATCTCCCCCCAATTCAAATTCTTCGTCAGCAACAGCAGCAATTCTTCCATTGAAGGTTTGATTGATCTGGGCACGTCCTCATCAATTGAGTCTAAAGTTGTCCCCTTTTCCAATGAAGAGTTCTCATTTTTGAACGACTGTATTGTGGATGAAGCAAAGCCAAGTAAGTTATCTGATGATGCTGTATCGGTTTCAGATGCTATCAATAAGAGTGAAAATGTTTTTGAGTTTAATACCCAGAAATGTCTTCGGCAGTATAGGAATAAGTTGAATGAAACTCTTGTGATTGATGTGTTGAAACTTGTTAAGAACCCTCAATTGGGCGTGCAGTTTTTTATTTGGGCTGCGCAGCAAGTTGGGTATTCTCATACTACCCCAGTTTATGATACTTTGCTGGGTATCATGGGGTTTGATAAGAATGATAGGATACCTGATAGTTTTCTGAGAGCTATTGGTAAGGATGATATAGAGGTTTTGGGGAAGTTGCTTAATGTGTTGGTCAGAAAATGCTGCCTCAATGGGATGTGGAATCTGGCATTGGAGGAGTTGGGGAGGCTGAAAGATTTTGGGTATAAACCAACAAGTTCCACATATAATGCTCTTGTTAGGGTGTTTCTGGAGGCTGGTAGAATTGATACTGCCCGTTTACTTCATAGGGAGATAATTAATGCTGGATTTAAAATGGACGTCTCTAATTTGGACCGCTTTGTTTATGCTCTGTGTAAGGATGGAAAGTGGAGGGAAGCTGTTGAGTTGTTTGAGAAGGAAGAGTTTGTTCCTGATACTAAACTTTATACGACGATGATATCTGGTTTATGCGAGGCTTCTCTTTTTGATGAAGCCATGGATATCTTGAATAAAATGAGGTGTAGTGCTTCTTTACCTAATGTCATAACATATAGGATTTTACTTTGTGGGTGTCTGAAGAAAAGGAAGTTGGGTAGATGTAAGGGGATTTTGAGCATGATGATGGCTGAAGGCTGCTACCCAAGTCGTAAAATATTTAATTCACTGGTCCATGCTTATTGTACGGCAGGAGACTTTTCGTATGCTTACAAGTTGCTCATGAAGATGACAAAATGTGGGTGCCAACCTGGTTATCTGGTGTATAACATATTAATAGGTGGAATTTGTGGCAGGGAGGAGTTGCCCAAGTTAGCGGAGTTAGAACTGGCGGAAAAAGCCTACATTGAAATGCTTAACTTGGGATTGGTGCTGAACAAGATCAATGTTAGCAATTTTTCCAAATGTCTTTGTGAAGCGGGGAAGTTTGATAAAGCATATAGTGTTATTTATGAAATGGCGAGCAAGGGTTTTGTGCCTGACTGCAGTACATACTCCAAAGTGATTGAATTTCTTTGCAATTGTTCACAGATGCAGAGAGCTTTTCTTCTGTTTGAAGAAATGAAGAGATCTGGCATTGTTCCGGATGTTTATGTGTACACAATACTGATTGATGGCTTCTGCAAGGCTGGTCTCATTGATCAAGCGCGTAAATGGTTTGATGAAATGATAAGGAGTGGCTGTTCTCCTAATGTGGTAACTTACACTGCATTAATTCATGCATATCTTAAAGTGCAAAAGACAAATGACGCCAATGAGCTCTTTGAGATGATGGTTTCAGACGGATGCGAACCAAATATTGTTACTTATACTGCTTTAATTGATGGATACTGCAAAACTAGAAACATTGATAAAGCTTGTCAAATTTATGCTAGAATGAGAGGACAAGAAAACTTGCCAGATGTAGATCTTTATTTCAAGCTAAGCTCTTCTGAAACGAGTAAGCCTAATGTATTTACTTATGGAGCCCTTGTAGATGGCTTATGCAAAGCACACAAGGTAAGTGATGCTAGTAGCTTACTAGATGCAATGTTAGGAGATGGCTGTGAGCCTAACCACATTGTTTATGATGCCCTAATAGATGGGTTTTGCAAGGCCGGGAAACTGGACAAAGCACAAGAGGTCCTTGTTACGATGTCTGCAAGTGGATATAGTCCTAATGAGCACACCTATGGTTCTTTGATTGACAGGATGTTTAAAGATAAACGGCTAGATCTTGCTATGAAGGTTATATCAAAAATGCTGGAAAATAATTGTGCCCCGAATGTCGTAATCTATACAGAGATGATTGATGGGTTGTGTAAGGCTCAGAAGCTGGACGAGGCTTATAAGCTTATGTTGATGATGGATAAAAAGGGTTGTCACCCAAATGTTGTAACTTATACTGCAATGATCGATGGACTTGGGAGAACTGGTAAAGTTGACAAATGTCTCGATCTGTTCAAAGAGATGCATGATAGGAGTTGTGCTCCGAACTATGTCACCTACAGAGTTTTGATCAATCACTGCTGTTCTTTTGGCTTTCTTGATGAGGCTTACAACCTTTTGGAGGAAATGAAGCAGACGTATTGGCCTATCCATATGGCAAGCTATCAGAAGGTCATTGAAGGATTCAACCAAGAATTTATTGCATCCCTTGGCCTTCTAGATGTTTTAAGTGATGATAAGCTTGTACCTATTGCTCCTATTTACAAAGTTCTTGTCGATAGCTTTTGTAAGGCTGGAAGACTTGAGAAGGCTACACAGTTGTGTAAAGAGATGTCAGCATTTGCCTCCTGTCATCTGGTGACTGATCTTTATTCTTCTCTGATAAAGAGTCTGTGCCTTGTGTCAAAGGTTGATGAAGGTTTCAGATTGTTCGCTGAAATGACAAGGAATGGGGCCGTTCCAGAACCAAGTGTATTTTTCCACCTCATCTTAGGGCTCACTAAACTTGATAGATGGGAAGAAGCTCTTCAAATTTCTCATGATGCATGCCTCATGGTTCGTGTTCTCTGATCCCGCTGTCTTGATCCTTTCAGTGTACATAAGTAGGCATTTGCTTGCATCTATATTTTATGCTACTATTGTATGTTAACCCCTCCATCCTATAGTATTTGTCTTTTTAACTACATTTTTCTTTCCCATGATATTTGTCATCTTAGAATCCCAATGGCATATTCCCATTTATCTTATTTATATACCGAACTTTAGGTTTTCATTTTATTTGTTGTTATTACACTACCATCTAGCACCAATCCCAAAAGCATCCCAACTAACTATGATTTATTGGTTTTTGAGCTTTTCTCCAAAGTGACTTATAAATGGGGTGAAGTATGTGATTAATTGATTTACTTACCTTGGGCAGTGCATCGTTAGAAAAGTACAGTACTTTGGAGTTTCTTAAATTGACCTTGAGGAACTGCTCAAAGGTGGAGACTATGCCTTCGTAAATGTGTAGCCTGCCATCCTGATTTCCTACACTGATCATTATATTGTTGCTAAACATTTCCATTATTGTTACTTAAGTCTGAACACAGATATGATTGTTTATGATACTGATATATGTGGTTTTCATCTCTGACGATGGTATGATCTGTACAGAGTTACATCACCCCTTATTTTACATTTTAATACACTTGGTTTGATTTCTGTATGACAAGTACATGTTTTAATCACTTATCCAGGGTATTAATTGGGCGGCTGAGGAGATGGCTCAGAGAAACCAATAAGCTTCTGAAATGATCAGACTTCAGTCTTGCTCAAAGAGGAATGCTGAATTGAATTTAACCGGCCTGGGATTTTCTGGAGTTATCATCTCCATGTGTCTCGGATGGGGGCCATCATCTGCATGGAGGACATGTTGCTTCTTTGAAAAAAAAAAAAAAAAACAGAAGAGGAGCAACTGAAAAATATGTTTTCCTTGGAGCCTGGCCCTGCTGGAGGAGCAATGCCATTTCATGAGTGGAGAAAGGGGGTACATGCTGCTGCTTGTCTTTAAGATCAAAAAGTTGGTCTCTAATTATTTCAGGAATGTCTTGGGAAATATTGCCCCCTTTCCTCAACTTGGGTCTTGGGCTCCCATCTTCTTGAAGCTCAAAAAGTTCTTCATTAAAGCTACTATGCTTTCCACCAAGTATTTACGCTGAAGAACAAGTAGAAGAATTTGGCAATGAAGAGAGGACATGGTTTAAGCTGTAATTGATGATGAATCACTTCTGCTCGCTGATCATTGTTTCTTCTACCATTAGCTTGATAGTTTCCCCTGTGATGCTGCTGAGCTGCCCTTTGGCAACATTCTTCAACTTCATCCATTATCTGCGGATTTCTGGTACCGTGCCTTTTATCCTTGGATTAGCAATAATTGATTACTTGACACATTGCAGTTCTTCTTTGGCCTTACTTCTGGCTGCCAGTGTTTGTCTTCTGACAGGTTTGTGATCGCAGAACTCTTTCCTGGTATTGGATGTTGTTTAATTCCTATCTATTATCTGTCTCTTTAAACATTTTTTTCCTTCCATTTTTCTTCTTCAGTTTCTTTTCCATGTGTTTGTACGACTTGTGTGGGTGGGTTGGGGAGCATGAAGGTATGGTTAGGTTGTGGATGAATCAGCTGAAACTATGTTGATATAATATACCACTCATTCATTGAGGTGGTGCTCTATGTGGTGAGCTTCCTAGTGTGCAGCAGAGTCATGGTTGTATGAAAACTGTTGTTTTTTGGAGGGTTTGTCAGTGATTGTTGAATGCATTTTCATTTAGGATTGCATTTGTCTCTGATGGTCAGGTGTGCATGCACTGACAGAGAATATGGGCGGATGTGGTTATTTGAACTTGGACATGAAGGCTACTAGAATCGAGTAAACTGGGGTGATGGAAAAGAAGAAGGAAAGAAACATGGGAGAAAAAGGTTACATGATAATTACAAATAAAAGTTTTTTTCAAGTTCCAACTATGGGAGAATGATGGAGAATATAATAGTAGTAAAGGAGAAAATAGAGGAAATATGGATATATTATGATAGTTACACATGTAATGTATTTTCATATTATCTTAGTTTCTTTTTTATTTCATTTTATTTTTTTTAATTAGAATGGAGCAATCATTCTTATTGAGCTAGCTATGGAATAAGTAAGCCCACTGAAATAATTTGAAAAATTTATGGGGGTTAGCTTCTAGCCCAGTTGCCTCTGTAAACAGTTGTAGCCCTTGTCAGCATTGAACTGCAGATTTCTTGGCTGCACAAAACAACATCAAGTCATCCTTGAACATCAAATGGGTAAGTATGAGGGCCTTGCAAGAAGGGTGGTAAGAGAATGTTGGCCTAGTTGTCACCATCTTGAGAATCCTCCAGAGGTACTCCATAGTGAGGACAAAGAGAAGAGGGCATAGGGTAACCTCTCCGCGTCCTCTTTTGCCTTAAAAGTAGACAAAGAGCTCCCCATTAAGGCAAATAGAGAAGTAAGAGTCTGAACACATGTTCTAGTCCTATGTCTAAGAGCACCCGCAATGGTAAGCATGAGTTATATTCACTGGATGAGGTGGTGGAAGCAGTATAACCCACAATGAGAGTTAGAGTTAGACAGTCCATATTAAGTTGCTTCACAATGGTAAGCGTGAACTTGGTTAAAATAATTAAAAAAAGAGTGTAGGCCCCTCATTTAATAATTTAAATACACTACAACCAAAATAAAAAAAGGGAAACACTACCGAGAATCTCGTCTTCGTCCTCGCACGCCGAGCATGAGTCTGAGTTATTCTCAGTGCAGGCACTCGTCCTCGCCGTTGCACTACCTTTCTCGTCCTCGCCTATGCCACATCAGCACCATGTCATTGTCAAACTAGCCGCTGTAGTTGCTGTAAAAGCTTCAGGGAACTGCAAATGCTCAAGGAAATCATCAATAAATTTCCCAATGCCTTGAATCAAAAGGCCTTCTTCAAGTCTATTATAAACATGCATCTGGAGAGATGCTCTTTCTATTATACCCCGTGACTAGCTCCTCAAAGAGTAACACATTATGAGGCATCAATCTCCTTTCAACAAAAGTTCCTTGAGTCTGCTCAACAAATTATGGTTAGACCTTTTTGAGCTTGTCAGCTTGCAAATGCATTTATACATAACATTGCACCAAGACATTGGTCCAAAGTCTCCAACCTGATTAAGATGGGCGATTGTAGGGATTATGACCAAATTACTAGAGTTAAAAGCTTTGAGCATTTTGCCTGTGGAAAGAATTGCACAGCCTCAATTACAACCGGGCCTATGTCATTCCAGCTAGACTTGTAAAAGCCACTAGTGAAACCATCAGGGTCGGGAGACTTACTGTTTGGGGAATTGAGAACATAGCCTTCTTGATGACATTATCACTGAAAGAAGAGCAAAGTTGTAGTTGCTGCTGAGGATTGAGCCTGTTACCCTGGTTAACAATCTCCTGTGCAACTGGATGCCTCCTGGCCACCTTACTCCCCAGAAAATTCTTGTAAAAAGAGTACATAACCTCAGCCACTTGGTCAAACCCCTGAACTTGGTTTCCTTGGCTGTCCAGAATAGAGCAAGTGTAGTTGTGGATCCGTCTTTGACCGCGCTTAGCAAAGAACAGTTTGTTACACAAAACTTGATCTAGTCTATTGTAGTTTGTGCGCCTTCATTTGCATAGCAAATTTCAAGTTCAGGCTGTGTCTGCTCTGAGCTTGTTTCTCTTGTTGCAGCACCAACTCATTAGAAGGGTCAGCAGCGAGTCTGAGCTGAGTTATCTCTAATTGGTTTCTGCTGAGAGTCTGCGGGCATGAATATCTGAAAAGCTGTCTCTATTGAGCTGCATCAAATTTGTTGCAACTTGGAACATTTTAGTGCCTTGAATCTGTGTCTGAAGTCTGGGCTTGATAATATCGTGGCATTTATCATCATTTGCCTGCATGTCACAGTGTGTGAATCTTGGCTTAGGTTGGGAAGCTCTGGGAATAAGATAAGAATGAGCGAGTGATCTGAAAGATGTGCAGGTAGGTATGTGATGTGCATACTTTCCCAAAGCCTGGCACCAATCAGAATTCACCAGAACCTGTCAAGCCTGGTCCAAACATGACCATCAGTCCAGGAGAAGTAAAGCCCTTCGCTCGGTGGTTCATCCAAAGAGTAGTCATCAATCCAGATTCTAAAATCAACCGTCTCAAAACTTTCAACTGGGTCACCACCTAATCTGTCTTCCTGGCAGTGTGTAGCATTCCTAAATCACAGCCTCTTTACCTTCCCCATTGAATCGTACTAAGTCCTTTTTGGACCAGGTTTTTTTTCTTTCTATATCATAGGTATGCCATATCCACTTGATGAATCCTTGGACATTTTCCAGGGGTGGAGTAGCTCCCAACACAGTACATAGAACAAATGTTTTGCAGAAGTCAACTTCATGGATAATATCCTCCTTCTCTATCTTGGTGCTGAGGACTCCCCCATTATCTACTTCTGGAACAAAAAAATTCAGGGCTTGATCATCATCTGGGTTAAACAGGGATGGCCAAGAGGATTTCTTACGTTTTCTTTTTCGTTCATGATAACTTCTATCACTTTTCCTGTGGGTTTATCTTCTTTTTGAACCCTAGAGGCAGTGGTAGTGACCACTGTTTCATTATTTCAGGACGTTTATGCAGCCTAGAATTGGGTTATTGCATTCTCTTTGAAATAGTTGATGATTTAGTAGTAGACGTCTTGGTGTGTAATGGTGGGAACACGTACACCTTTTTGTTTCTTGGTTGATGTTACCCCTTTGCTTCTTAACTTTGTGCATGAAGTAGGCGATGGTGTGTTTTGAAGTGTGAAATTGGAGATCTTGTGAAGTTTTGAAGATGATATTGAGCATTAAAGGTTGTTGTTTGGGGGGGGGGGGGGGGGTAGGGGGGACTTGAAAGAGTTTCTAGTATAAAGTTTACAATGTGCTTTAGTGAAGGCCAGATAATAAGAGTATACCCCTTTCCTGAGTATCTATCACGTTAACTTTCTACTTTCTGCAATCCATTAGTTTACATATTTATGATTGCTTACCACATTTATCCTTATAAGTTGCTACTTTCTACATTCTAAATAAAATTATTTAGTTAAAGTTAGGGTATTTTTGTCATTGAATAGGATTTGTATCATCAACTTTCCTTTTAGTATTTACTCGACCCTTGAAAGTCCTAAGTTACAATTATTGAGGAAAGGAGGGAGTAGGAGTATCATTTTCTGTTCAGTCTTATATTTCCTTGATGCAGTAGATCTTGCATATATAAGACCGTCTCACCACAAATTTATTGCGAGATGTACAATTTGTGGGTGGCTTTGTATGAATATAAGGGTGACTAAAATTTATTTGTGGTGAGCGTGATAAAAATTATTCTGGAATAAATTAGTTACATTCACATTAAAAAGTCATTATGGTATGCCTTATAAGTCATAGAAAAATCTTCAACAAGTCACCTCTAAAGGAGTCCATCTCTTCATAACTCTTAGGTAAGACAGTCTCACCTTGGAATTTGTGTCCTACTGTCCTTTATGGACAACAGTTTTAGATTACATTGTACGCTTTGCATGACTTGTTGTTTCGTGCATATTTGCGTGATGAATTCTGTAATTTTATCATCTGGAATCTTGTTTTTGTTTTGTTATCGGGATTTATGAGGGCTGTTGGTTACGTCTTATTTTTCTTCTTTCCGTTCTTGGATTTCCTTTTCCCACCTCGCTCTCTTAGATATCTTTGCGATGCAGCGAGGGGCTGGTCTCAAGATGACTAACATTTGTTAATTTATCCACATTCCAGATGGTTTTTGATTACTCTCATCCTGCTGGGGTTCAGCACTGTAGAAAAAAACTGCGACAAGACAGATTCATGAAGCTGGTTGAGAACAGCTAATGCTGCTTTCAAGAGAGGGTATGTTTTTCTAGCTCTTTCAAATAATGATTGGGTTTCTGGTTACCTTGATGCAGCATATTTGTATTGGCAACCTTCTTGGTGAATAGCAGAAGATGCAATCTTCTTGGTGATTAGAAAATGTAAAACCAAACCAAACAATCGGTCTATTAATCCTGGCCAGGGTAGATTGTCGAGGGCTATAGTTCAAGCACCATTTCCTGGCAATACCATGGATGCTTGGTTTGAAAAGCATTGATTTTTGTTACATAACAAAGGGAGTGGATGTTTGATTTAAATACATTTTGCTAATATAACATATTGGAATTGGGCATTCAATTGAAGTATTTCACCTCCTGGACTTGTAAATTTGCATTTACTAGCAAGTTGTAGGCATGGGAGGATGCAGATAATCTGAATTCAACTGATTTTTCACCTCCCCCCCCCCCCCCCATTCCCCCAACAGACACACAAATTTTAAAATTTAGCCTTCCCTCGGATGATCATTAGGAAGTCTCTTGCTCCTTTAAAGGTCTCTTTCTTTGTTGGGAAACTGCAAATGGGAAGATTCTGACCTATGGTAAGATAGAAAAGGGGAGAAGATTTAGGTAAATTGTTGGTTTGTGTGCAAGGGAGATTAGTAGACCACAGATCATTTGTTGGCATTTTTGCTTCATTGTGTGTTTGTGAGGGCTCTTTGGGAGCTAGCCTTCAGTTGCCTAGTTATTTGTTGGCCTCTTGGGTTGATTCTAGTCCATTAGGAGCATCTTCTAGCTTTTGTAATCCCTAATGTTATCTTTTTCCTAGTATGGGGAGAAAGGAATCAAAAGAGTCCGAGAGAGTTGGAACTCCTCTTCGGAACGTAAGATATTTTCATCAAGATCTCTTTTTGGGAAAGTGGGAAGTGTTCATTTATTTAAGTGATAGGTTTTGTGGATAACTTACATATTGGTTGTGGATACCTGTTGTAGGATGCAACCGTGCATCTGCTGTTTTGATTATATCTAGAATAATTATGGACGATTCTTGCATTGATTCTGCTTGTAAGCAACTGGGAGCATTAATTAGCTGTTAATCAGATGATATCTAGGTTGATTGTGTTTAGTAAGTCACAACGGGTCCTTCTGTCTCAGTCATAGCGTAAATGCTAGTGACCTTATTTCACAGCATGTTCTGAAGGTGCAGAATCACTGATGGTATCTAGGTTGATTGTGTTTAATAAGACCTTATCTCTTCCATTCGGTGGAACATATTGCTGTATACATCTGATGATCTGAAACAAACCCCAGCCCCCTCTCTTCTTTTGGGGTTTGTGGGGAAAAGAAATACGAGTAGAAGCAGGGTGAATTTGGGGGAATAAGGATTCTATGGAAATGGTTTTACAACTAGATTAAAGGAATCAAACTATTTTATGAAAGGTACAACGTAAAGGAAGTTGATACCATATGGGTATTTGACCCACAATTGGAGGAGTGAATGAAAAATCGGTGATGTTGGTGGACGGTTATTTCTGTCTTAGTCTCAGCACCTAACTGTTACATATGCTTTTACCCATTTGCAGGCTTTTATGCAGTTTAGGAATCAATGCCCAGATGCTGCTCAAGTTTATGGACATTGTAAAGTAGCACTCTTTCGTTCAGTATTCGGAACTTGGATGAATTTGTGAGAAAAGATCCATTGTAACCCAGTTTTTGTCTACTGAATGCAGGAAGTTGGCAAGTATGACACTATAGTGTACTGTCCACATCATATCTAAATCCCAAGCAGGATTTTTGATAGCATTTAGCAATTGGATTCTGTACCAAGTGCCAATTTCAGTAACTCCACTGAACCCATTTTTGTTAACAACTACAGTGATCGAAATGCCAGTGGGATTTGTAGCTCTTTTTACTTTATTTTTTTGACGGCAAGAGCAAGATTATGTACTTTGTAGGCTGCCCACACGGCTCTCTCTGTTCTGGAGTGCCTCGATAAAAATGCCACTAAACTTTTGAAAAATTGCAATTTTGCCATCCGGATTTTTTTTGTCATCAGAATGCCACTAAACTTGATTAACTCGGTTAAAAATGCCCCTTTACCTGATGTTTACCTGGAAGCAACCTAAAGTAGCAGGTTAATGGTGTTGGTGGTTGTCATTAAGGGAAATAAACACTTAATTAAATTAATAAACATCTTAATTAGATATTATACCCTAAAATTCAGTGGTCCCTCACTTGTTTCCCTCCATTTGAAAAAAACTCCCAGTAACGTTCACCCCCCTCTTCACTCATCATCTTCATCGCCATTTTCTTCAACCTCTCACCTTTGATTTCTGCGAATTGTTTGAATTAAACCCTAAATTGAACCACAATCAACAAAATCGCACACCTTGGAAGTGCTTTTGCAAGGATTGAAGGTCTATAAGGTTGACATTCATACCATGTTAGTTTGTCCAAAACCCTAATTTTCGCAGTGTTGAATTTTGGTCGATAATCTTGGTTTTGTTGTTGTTTTTGTTGTTGTTTAGTTGTATGAAGTCCATTTGAGTAGCTTTTATCGAAAAAAATTCTAGGGTTTATGTTCTGCAATTTTCCAGAATCCCAGAAAACCCAACCCTCTGTTTCTTGATTAATCCTAGGGTTTATGGGTTTGGTTGGTGTTTATGTGTTTGTTTAATCTAAATGTGGTTTAAGTATTTGAAATTGGCCTGATTTTGTTGTTTTAGGGTTTCTAAATGGGCAAATTACAAATATTTCATTGGGGGGGGGGGGGGAAGGGAGTTTGTATCAAACCCACATTTGGCTTACATTAACAGTGAGGTCACTTAATGGGATGTAGACCCTGATTTGTTAAGTGTGGATGATCTGATTGAATTTGTTGAGAAGGATGGGTATTCAAAAGATGAAATTCAAACCCTTTACATTAGCAAGCCTGGATGTAGCCTAGGCTTTGAGGAGAGTTTTGTTGAGATTAAAGGGGATGATGAGATAAGGACCTTGAGTGGTTTAGTGCAAAAATGTCCATTTGTTCGACTTTATGTGAAGCATCCTACTGATGTTAATAGGAATAGGGAGAAAGGGAAGGAAAAAGTGGTGGATGATGGTGCTGATGATAATGCTAATGCTGATGATGGTGCTGATGATAATGCTAATGCTGATGATGATGATGATGATTATGAACCTGATGGTGATGATGATGGTTCTGAAGTAGAGGATGAGGAAATGACACAAGTAATGAAGAAAAAAAATGAATTTGAGGGAGGATGAGATAGCTGATAGGACTGCATTGTTTGAGGGTGACAAAAGTTTGATTGAAGGAGGAGGAGTTGATGAGGATGATAATGGATGCGAGGATGAACAATACCATGACTCGGACAACCCAAGCACCCCTGAGAGTGAGAGTGAGGGTGAGGGTGTGCAAAGGAAAAGGCCTAGCATGAGGAAGCCCAAACCAAAGTGTCCTAGGTACAACCCTGCTATACCTAGTAGACTACTTGCTGAGATGACTTTTGCTGACAAGGATATGAAAAAAGCTGTTGATAACTATAGGATACTAGGTGGATACAATCTGAAAGTCAGCAAGAGTGACAAAGTGAGGTATCAACTGTTCTGCCAGGGTGAAGGGTGCAAGTGGAGGTTTTGGGGATCAAAAGTAGGCAAGGAGAAAAGCTATGTAGTGAAAACATTTGGCCCCCCTCACACATGTATTACTTTTAGCTTTGAGGATGGGCATAGAAACATGAGTGTGCAATGGTTAGCTGATCATTTTAGGAGCAGGCTTAGGATAACCCCATCCATTACAGCCAGGGACATACAAAGAATGGTGAAGGAAGAGTTGAATTACAATGCTGGGTTGTGTATGTGTTCTAGGGCAAGAAGGAAGGCACTAGACTCCATTGTTGGTGATTACAGGGAGCAATTTACTCAACTTAGAGACTATCTAGGGGAGATGATTGACAAGAACCCAGGGACATCTGTTGTTTTAAAAATAACAGAGGTCCAGGAGACAAATCAGAACGTTTTCAAGTTTCTTTATGTATGTCCTGAACCACTGAAGAAGGGTTTCTTGGAGGGGTGTAGGAGGGTTCTGAGCTTGGATGGTTGCTTTCTAAAAGGACCTTGGGGTGGAAAAGTTTTTGTAGCTGTTGGGAGGGATGCAAATGACCAAATGTATCCTTTAGTATGGGTGGGGGGTGGCTTCCACTGAATCAATGGAGACTTGGGATATGTTCATTTCACAACTTCAAATTGATCTCAACATGCGGGATGGCAGTGGCTGGGCAATGATTTCAGATCAACAGAAGGTATGTGAATTGTTGGTTCTTTAAATTGTTTATTCTTTAAATTGTTTAGAATGCTAATGTGAATTGTTGGTTTAATTTTGTTTGTTTTAGGGTCTAGTTGATAGTGTAGCAAGGATATTGCCTAGAAGTGAGCATAGGCTTTGTGCTAGGCATGTGTATCCCAATCTAAGGAGGCTTTTTAGGGGTGAGATGTACAAGAAACTATTCTGGAGGGTTGCTAAATCTACCACTGAGATTGAAATGAAAAAGAATGCTAAGAATCTGTATGATCTTGACCCACAAGCATGCATATTGCCTAGAAGTGAGCATAGGCTTTGTGCTAGGCATGTGTATGCCAATCTAAGGAGGCTTTTTAGGGGTGAGATGTACAAGAAACTATTCTGGAGGGTTGCTAAATCTACCACTGAGATTGAAATGAAAAAGAATGCTAAGAATATGTATGATCTTGACCCACAAGCATGGGGGATGCTTGAAAGAAAGGGTGTTGAGCATTTCTGCAGAGCCTTCTTCAAACCCCATGCCAAGTGTGACTATTGATTTATGAATATAGTTAGCCATTCATCCATTCATTCGTTCATACATTCATTCATAAAGAACCACTTAAAGATCCTAGTCTTGTTGTGTGATTTGATCTCTTTTGATCCTATCATACATCAAAAGTGGTATCAGAGCTCTAGGTTAGTGTTGAGTGTAAACCAAACACGTAACCTTCGATTCCAATAGCTTAACCTGCAAGTCCAAAGCTTAACCTGCAAGTCTAAAAGCTTGACCTGCAAGTCCAAAGCTTAAACCTGCAATACCAAACACATAACCTTCAAACCTTCAGTACCAACCTGCAACCCTAAACTCCACAAACAGCCCAAACACATTATTCCTTCCTTACCCAACGTCACTCTGGACGTTCCAAGCCCCTACCATGGCACACGAATTGCTCTTTATGAGGAGGATCCTCAGCAGCTCTATTGTACCTGAAGATCAACAACAACGAGAGGCTATCTTTCAGTCTCGCTGCACCATCAAAGGGAAAGTCTGTTCTTTAATTGTTGATGGAGGAAGTTGCACCAACGTAGCTTCAACAACTATGGTGGACAAACTTCAGCTGGAAAGCAGTCCACATCCAAAACCCTACACCATTCAATGGCTTCATCAGGGTGAAGGATTACAAGTGACTCAACGATGTTTGGTAAGCTTTTCCATTGGCAAGAATTATCAAGATTCTATTTGGTGTGATGTATTGCCTATGGATGCTTGTCATATTTTGTTGGGAAGACCGTGGTTATTTGATAGGAGCGTGATGCATGATGGAAGAGCCAACACTTATACATTCAGGTTCAACCATAAAAAAATCACCCTAGCTCCACTTAAAGTAACCCTACCGTCCCCACCCAAGGAGAATGATCCAAATCCCATCATCTCTATGATCACTGAACGTCTTGAGTTTAGTGAGTATAAAGAGATCATTCCCCCAAGCCTAAACACAAGCCATAGCCACAAAGAGCCAACCCACGAAAATCCAAGCCACAGCAACCCTCTCGTCATCCACCCATCCCAACGTGATGTTCAATCCGATTTGGTCCCTAAACCTGTCAAAGCAACTATACGCCAACATGGAGAAGTGTCACTTTTTCTCACCCAAGGTCGTGTTCCTTGGATATGTTCTTTCAAAGGAAAGCATACAAGTAGATAAGGAGAAAGTGAAAGCTATTCAAGAGTGGCCTACACCAACATTTATTCATGAGGTACGGAGTTTTCATGGTTTAACATCATTTTATAGAAGATTCATAAGGAATTTTAGCTCCATTCTTGCACCTATGACCGAATTGTTGAAAAAGAAAGAGTTTTCATGGAGTAAGGGTGCAAACGAAGCATTTGAGTTGATTAAGGAGAAATTATGTCATGCACCTATTCTTGCTTTACCTTGTTTTGATAAAGTCTTTGAAGTTGAAGTTGATGCAAGTGGAGTTGGAATTGGAGCCGTCCTATCTCAAGAAGGCCGACCTCTTGCTTTCTTTAGTGAGAAGTTGAATGAAGCCAAGAAGATGTATAGCACATATGATAAAGAGTTCTATGCAATCATAACAGCTCTTGAACATTGGCGTCATTATCTTCTAAGTGGTGAATTCATTCTACATAGTGACCATGAAGCTCTAAAGTTCATTCAAGGGCAACATAAGCTTAAGTCAAGGCATGCCAAATGGGTTGAGTACATGCAAGCATTTCATTTCATGATAAAGCATAAGGCGGGACATCTTAACAAAGGAGCGGATGCTTTATCAAGAAGGTACTTACTCACTCATATTCTTGATTCAAGAGTCCTTGGTTTTGAACATATTAAAGGGTTATATGAGAATGATGAAGATTTCAAGGAGGTTTATGAGCTTTACAAGAAGCATCCCCACCAACTCTTTCATATTGAGCATGGATTTCTTTTCAAGGGAAATCAACTATGCATTCCAAAGAGTAGCATTCGTGAATTGTTGATTATGGAAGTCCATGGAGGATCATTGGCGGGTCATTTTGGCATTGAGAAAACTTATTTGATGATGAAAGAGCATTACTTTTGACCTAGTATGATCAAAGATGTTGAGCATATGATCAAGAGGTGTAATACTTGCAATGTTTCAAAAGCTCATGCCTTACCACAAGGCTTGTACACGCCATTACCTATTCCATATAGTCCATGGGAAGATGTGAGTTTAGACTTCGTCGTGGGTCTACCAATAACTCAAAGAGGCAAGGATTCAATTATGGTTGTCGTTGATAGGTTTTCAAAGATGGCACACTTCATTCCATGCCATACAACTTATGATGCTACTAAAGTTGCAAATCTATACTTTGAAGTAGTAGTGAAGTTACATGGTATTCCAAAGACCATGGTGAGTGATAGAGATTCAAAGTTCCTTAGTCATTTTTGGCTAACATTGTGGAAGAAGCTTGGTACAAAATTGAAGTTTAGCACCGCATGTCATCCACAAACGGATGGGCAAACTGAAGTTACAAATTGTACTTTGGGAGCTTTACTTCTAGCATTGGTTATTAAAGACAAGAAAGGGTGGGATACTCTTCTATGTCATGCCGAGTTTGCTTTCAATAGATGTCCAAGCAAAGCCACGGGTTTGTCACCATTCCAAGTGGTTTATGGAAGGAATCCTCTCCAACTTATGGATCTTACACCTATTTCTACTACAACAAAATTTAGCTTTGAAGCTAACAAAAGGGTGGAAGAGATTAAGAAGCTACATGAAGAAGTTCGTGAGAAAATCTTGAAGTATACACAAGATGTAGCAAGTAGAGTGAATAGAACAAGGAAGAAGGTTGTATTTGAACCAGGAGATCTTGTTTGGATTCACTTGAAGAAAGAAAGATTTCCTTCTAAAAGGAAAGAGAAGCTAGCACCAAGAGGTGATGGTCCTTATGAAGTTTTGGAAAGGATTGGTGATAATGCTTACAAACTACAACTTGGTGAAGACTATGAAGGTAGTTGTACTTTTAATGTGAGTGATCTTAAGCCATATTATGGAGGAGAATAAGAACTTCCTAGTTTGAGGACAAACTATTCTCAACTAGGGGGGAATGATGTATATTTGGTCCCAAATACACATCATGGGAGCCAAATACAAGCTTACATTGAAAAGGAGCTTCAATCACTCACATCACTCTCACATATGGATGACTTCATCAAGTACAATCGGATACTTTGCTCTATATCTCAAGAACCATAAAGCTATTGAAGAAGACACCCTCGAGCCGAATGTTCTACATCAAAAGAGCTTTCCAATGGTTTTTGAATCTTGAAGTTTGGAGAAGAAACGAGCAAGTTATCAATGTTTCTTTCTAGCTATGTACTTTTTTAGTCTATTATGATGTCATGTTTGTAATAGATGATGTAAGCTAGGAGATCATTATATTCTTGATTGTACACGCCTAAGGGGGTCCTCTATTACTATAAATAGACCCCTTGGGAGGCCCTTGTATTCATTCAATATCAATCAAATACGAATCAAAAGACATGTGTTGTTTTTCTCTCTAGTTTCAAAACTAGAATTGTAGTTCTCTTGAGGGAGGAATACGTCATCTCTACTTCTATTCTAGGGTTGGCATCCTTAGATGGTGAAAGGTAGAATTGGAGGAACCATTGGAGTGGTGTGTCTATATCTCCATTGAAGAATCCAAAGTCATTATCATTTGATTCTATCATTCGTGAGTTTCATTCTAGTTTCGTTTGATCTTTGTTTTTGCATCTACATTGTTTCAATCACAATATCATTCGAATATCATCCTAAACATCCAAGAAACTTACGTTCATAATAGATAACAACATGGCTGAAATTTTCAATGCATTCATAATAGAAGTGAGGTACATGCCGATAGTTTCCATGTTAAATTGGATTTTCAAGGCAGTCATGAAAAGAGTTGGTGACAAGAATGTTTGGGCTTCTAAGATCAAAACCCCAATTCCTCCTAGGGATTTTGAAAAAACTTGAGAAAAAGATTGAAGAGTCAAAGACTTGGGAAGTTACTAGGGCTGCTAGGGGTGTGTTTAGTGTGAACAATGCATGGGCTGAGGAGTATGTTGTGGATTTGAGTGGGAAAACTTGTACTTGCAATTCATGGCAACTAAATGGGATTCCTTGTCCCCGTTCCATTGTTGTTATGAGAGAGGAAAGGCTGAAACCCTCACAGTTTGTCCATGAATGGTATGCAAGTGATAAGCTTGTTGCTACGTACTCTCACACTTTGAACCCACTGAATGGCACCAACATGCTGGCAATCGCCTGGTCAGACAGGATCGCTTCCTCTTCAAGCCAAAGAAAAAGACAACTACGAAGTACTTTAGAAGGCCAGAAGCAGGTGAGACAATCAGAGGTAAAAATGCCCAAGGACTCCACCAGGATTCACTGCTCACATTGTGGATTGGAAGGCCACAACAATCAGACTTGCTCACTGATTGCAAAGAAGTTGAAGGTATGCCATCCTACTACATGTATTTTATTTAGGGGTCAAGGGTCAACTTACTGTTTGACTTTTTTTTATTTTTCCCATGTTTTAGGGTTTAGGGTTTATGATTTATATGGTTTATGTTTTCAGGGTTCTGACTTTTTTACTTGTTTGATTATAAAGCCCAAAAGGAAGATCACAAGAAGAACTGTTGCTGCCAATGCTGATGCTTCCTCTGCTGGTTCTGCTGCTGCCAATGCTACTGCTGCTGCTCATGCTACTTCTTCAACTGCTGCTCCATGTACTGCTGCTGCTGCCAATGCAACTGCTGCTGCTGCTGCCCATGCTGGTTCTTCAGGAGGTTTTGCTACTTCTTCAACTAATGCTCCATCTACTGCTGCTGGATCAACTTCTGCTGCTGCCTCTTCTGCTGGATCAACTGCTGTTGCTGCTGCAACAGCTGGTCAATGTGATGAGTTGCCACTGACTGGATCACAACCTCAACCATCCCAGCCATCTCCTTCATCAACACCAACAAAGCTGACCAGGAAGAAGAGACCTGCACAAAAATGTGTGTTGCCCAAGGTCTCACCAAGGAAGAAAATACCAAGGATTAACCTAGGAAACTAGGTGGTTGTTTGATGTGTTTGTTTCTAAGCCATTTTGAACAATGCATGGCTTCTTTTGATGGTAATTACATTAGATAGGATGTAAATGAAGGTCAACATGTAAATGCCTTACTTTTGGGGGTAAAATGCCATACTTTTGGTGGGGGAATATGTCTTTTGTACATCTTTGGTTTGTACCCTGTTTTGCAAGCTTTAAGCCAAAATAGAGGAGTATGTACATCAAAAAACTAGATGTTGTACCCATTACATATTCCCTCTAATGCAAGTTACCTTAAGTTTATTTTCTGATTCTGTCTTCTTTTGCTTCTTCTGATTCTGTCTTATTTTGATTAGTTCAGTTTAGGGTTTATGTTTATGGTTTTTCACATTCATGTCTGTTTTTGTTCCTGTTTTTGATCAATTTTGAATTGCAATCTTGTTAAGTTCAGTTTTGTGACAGTTTTTGATTCAGTTCATTTGTTGAGACACAAAGAAGCAAACACAGCAAACACAAAAAGAAGAGGGAGATTGATCAAAGAAAGCATAACATTCAATTCATTCATTACAATTGATGTTACAATTGATCATAGTCATAGCCATTCCATTACAATTCACATGCATTACAACCCTAAACCCTAAACAACTGCCCTAAAACTACTGCCCTAAAACAAACAACAACAAATAGAGCTGATGATGGAACCCAAAAAATTTGAAACATCTGTGTGCAACAAGATGCTATGCTTAACCAACCAAGCTTACACCCTGATAGCAAAAAAATCATCCACATTCATCATCATCTACTACAATCCCACAATCCCACTAGGCCACTGCAACTTCCTATATACAACATCATCATCAGCTTACACCCAGCAAAATAACATCACCCACCAACCCCCATCACCACAAATCACTTACCAAAACACCCAGCAACAGCCCTCATGACAGACACCACCAGAAACATACTACCTTTCTTCTTCAGGCTCTGATTCTCCCCCCCTAAGCCTTTCCAATTCACCCATGAGGTCGTTGATGTTCGCTTCAGCTACATCAATGTCGTCTCTGTACTCATGCCTCTCCTTCTTGATAGCATCAAATTTTGCAACAAACCTTTTTGCAGTAATACCAATAGTGTTGCAAACTGGGTCATCAATCCACTTCATATACCCACAATCATCAACAGATTCCCACCTCATGCATCTTGCGAACCTCCTAAGAGGGTTATCGCCAGTGAATGAAGTGTATACAAGGCAAACCGTCCCACACCTACACTTGTAAAGAACATTCTTTGTACACGCACAGTCGCGGCATGCCCTAACTGGGGTGTTCGACACAGATGAGGATGAAGCCATGACAGATTTTGGGAAAGTTAGGGTTTTTAGGAGGCACAAAGAAGAAAAACCAGGGAAGCCCTAATTTTTCAACAGTAATCGAAGAACTCAGGGGAGCTCTTTAATGGCGGAGAAGAGAGGAAGGATGAAGATGAAAAGAAGATGAAGAGTTGAAGAGACTCAGTGGGGGGAAATGGGGATAGATATAGGCCGGTAAAAAATTAAAAGGGGGGAGGGGTAATTAATTTTGGTTGGTAAAAAAATTAATAAGTTAGGTTTAGTGTTTAATGAAGAGGTGACTGCCTATTCCAGGTAAACATCAGGTAAATGGGCATTTTTAACCGAGTTAATCAAGTTTAGTGGCATTCTAATGACAAGAAAAATCCGGGTGGCAAAATTGCAATTTTTCAAAAGTTTAGTGACATTTTTATCGAGACACTCCTCTGTTCTGGGTGTTGATAGATTTTCTTTTTAATTTTTTTTTATCAAGAGTTTTCGACCAAGTGCCCTACATTCTAAAATGGAGTAAATTTTTCTCCCCCGCGCAATGAAATTAGAATAATTTTTGGCAGCATAAATGTAATTTAAATGAATGCGATGTGGCACCTTTTTTATAAGGGAAAAATAATCTTAACTTTAGGTCATCGTAGACGGAATTGTCAAATTCATAGGTAAATTTAATTTACTAAAACTTACTAGTTTTTTCCTAAATTTACCAAAATTCATCAAAATTTACCAAAGTTAAAAAACAAAAAAAAAGTTTAATTTTGATATATTAGCATAAATTTGCCAAAAGTTACTAAAATTTATCAAAAGTTTCCAAAATTTAACTTTTATCCAATTGCTTTTTACCTATTAATTTTACACATCCTAAGATAATCTGAACTTTAGATTTGTTTCTGAATAATCTGAACATTGGGCCCCTTGGATTCTAGTGGCATGCCATCGAGTTAAGTTCAACTTAACTCAGCGACGGGATGATGTGGCGGCGGTGGTATAAATTTTAATTATTTTTATTCATATCTTTTATTGTCTCCTTTATTTCTGCATTCATGATAACTAAATTAATGAAATATATTTATTCTAATTCTTCCTCCCATTCTTTTAATTAATTTAGTTTTAATAGGGACCATGTTAGTTAAAGCGAGCAAGCCCGGGGAATTGTTTTCTTTGGATTTGTAACTTTACTCCCAAACCTGATCTAGGCAGGCTGAAGTTATTCACTTATTTCAGTTTGTTAGTTTTCCTTTAAACTGATTGACGACTCTTTAATTCGTTTAATTTGCTTAATCATGCCCTTAAATTCGTGTTTTAGTTGCGAGTAATCATATTTTATAAAAATAGAATTAGTTCTAAAATATGTTATGGTAGGAAGGAATCTGCCTTTCTCCTTAGCGTAATCGGTAAGTTGGAGTCAAATCTCATAAAAACAGTCATAAGGTGGCCCAGATTTGGGTATGTGCCACACAAGTCATGAGAGACAACTTCTATATCATGACCCAAAAGCATAAACGCCTGGGGCACGAGACTGTAAGCAACCGATTATGGCCTGTATAGTCCTACACGTAACCGACAGGTTATGCTATATATGTGGGTCGATCGACTTATTTTTCACGCGGCCCATTGTGACTCTTTGCAGCCCTTTACAATACTTATTCGCCTAGACCTATTTAGACAACCTGCCGTGACTCGATCCAATGGAGGTCCGGTTGGTGGTCCTTTGGCACCTATTCTAGGATCATATAGGAATAGAGTCATCATGCAAGCCTAAAATGTAGGTAAGTAAAAAAAAAAAAAAGTGTCGAGGTTGTCTTGTGAAGCCTTAAGTTTCTATACAAGTAGGGTATAAATCTCTTCACCATCTACACCTTCCATATCACATAACTTGCAAAAACTATAACATGCATCAACCATGGCCCAACATAGTGAGTGGCAGATACTTGAAGAAGACACCCTTAACTGCCAAACATTTGACTGAGAGTAGAAGAGCATTGACATGCTCCTCAAAATTGTCTTGAATATCAATCAAAAGTTAGGCCACTGTTGAGGGGAAGGATGAGGTAAGACCTAAGAGTGTTTCTAAAGGAAAGAAAGAAATGTTTGTTAATTACTACATCCATTTTAAGTATATTTCATTTAGATTAATTGATGATGTCAATGTACGAAATGATGTATAGGGCATTGGGTGAAATTGCTGACTTTATTTGTGGGGGGTGGGTAGGGATGGCAACGGGGCGGATCGGGGATGGGGGAGTTTACCCCCGTCCCCATCCCCGACCCCATCCCCGCTTCGGGGAATGATTCTTGCCCCATCCCCATCCTCGCGAATTCCCCATCCCCAACGAGGATTTTTTAAACCTCTAATAAATCTAAATAAATTTTGATCGGATCCGGTTTTTAATCAAACCCGGTTTTTAACCTGTTCAAAATACAACGTATTTAACTTGCTCAAGCAATAATACATCAAAATCAGACAATAATACATCATGAATAATTGAACATAGACATATGAACTAACACCATAGCATCATTCATTAGACCTTTAGTATGATTGAAGCATAAGAGCACGGTTTATAAATTGACACATAAGAGTAGTCCAATGCTTGCAAATCTTTCACCAACAAAACATACACACGATTCAGCAACCTAGTATAGACCATTATCCATAATACAAATTCCAATTGAATCCAGAAATCAGGCGAACAGATGACACCCACAATGGCTTAAGAGCACAGTTTCTCAGAAAATAACATATCAGCATCACTTACATAAGAAATTATATTGTAATTATATTGTGAGAATGAGAGTGTGAGAGTGAGAGACTGAGAGTTGAGAGAACGAGAAGGAGATATGAGAATGTAATAGAAAAAAAACAAAAGGAATTGATCGAGTGAGCAGAGATTCAGTGAACGAACGAACACACAAACTTGAGAGAACGAACGCACGCACTGAGAGGAGGGAGCAACGATTCAGCGAAGGCCGAAGAGTTTAGGAGGGAGCGGAACAGAGATTCAGCGATTCAGATTTCAGAGAAGGGAGGAGCAAGTGAGGCAGGCAGTGAGCGTCTGAGGGACCGAGTGAGGTAGTGAGAGATTCAGCGAATGGAAAATGGAGGAGAAGGGAAGCGGCTGCCAATTTAGGTTTGGGTTTCTGAGAATAAATTCAAAAATTACTATTTTGTCCTTCCTATTAATATATATATTCAATATATATAAATGTTATTTGGTAATTTTAACATTTTCGGGGACGGGGAATTCTCCCCTGCGGGGAAAATGGGGACGGGGATGAGGAAAATTTTGTCCCCATCCCCGCCCCATCCCCGAGCGAATTTTAGAAAATCGTCCTCGTCCCTGTCCCCGTCCCCATCCCCAATGGGGGTGGGGATTTTTCTCCAGAGCGGGGCGGGGCCCTGGCGGGTTCAGGGATTCCCCGCCCCATTGCCATCCCTAGGGGTGGGGGTTTGAAGTGTTTTGGATGTGCATGTGTTTACTTTGGGGTGAAGAGTAGTAATTTTACTTTTGCATATTTCAATTAGTTAATTGATGTTGACAGGTAGTTGGTCATTTCTAGAAATTGCTGGCATCTATTTCCGACTAATTTATATTCTAACTAGAGATTTAGTTTTCATCTTACCGTACGTTGCATTTTTTCTTGATTTCAAAATGAGGACAATATTTTTTTCCCTGTAATTCATGTTCTTATTTTATTCATTTGGGTTTAACCTTTATTTTTTGGGTCTTCATTTCACATCGTAATTAGGAATTTAACTTGACATTTTTATTAGAAAATGGGTAAGATGGTGGCAAGACAAATTGATGACTTTTGCTGCTGTGTTTTAGAGAATCATTGAAGGATGTTCACACTGTTGAATATGTATTTCAAGGTATGACAAATCACAATTACTCTGATGATGCTTCTGCCTTTTATTTTGCACTTTATAGAATGGTACATATAGAAAATACATATGCCTTTCTCTTAAGTTCATTAAATCAGTATTTTGTTTTCATATGAAAAGTAGGCTTATATGGTTAGAAGATGAGTTTGAAGCACAAGGTGTGGTCAAGACCAGTAGCTACTAGCTAGCGTGAGTTGCATGATTTAGTGCTTTATTTAGTGCTTTATCTGAGCACTAACTCCGAGCTTGCTCCCCATCAATGATCAAAGGGAAAGAAGTGGGCTTACGTTGTTTTTAGACAGACATTGAGTTTTGTTCTTAGTGTGGCTTAACTTCATTTATTTGAAAAATCTCTTTCCAAAATGTACAATTTACATGATGGTCAATGCTTAATTCTCAACAAAACTCTAGACTATAGTTTTCATTAGATAATATAAGGATATCCGCCGTTTTTTAGTTGCCTTTTAATTCTTTGTGTTTTAAACTTTTTCTTGATGATTGGCAAATGACAACCTTTTCCCTAGATGAGCTCTGTATTTTCCACAAAATTTCATTCATTTATTTTTTTGGTTAAGGTGTCTTCAACTGCTATTTAACTAAATTTTTGTTGGAATTTTTATGACATAAATTGAATGAGATCCATACAATTTTTTTATGGATTTGTGTGCGAACTGCTTTTAGATTCTTCCTCAAAATCTGTGTAAGTAAGGCACTTTTTTTTTTTTGAATTTCAGACCCTGAAGTATAAGAGTATTTATTTTCTGGTCCCACGATTTCCATTGTTTATTTTTTGGACCTTAAAGTATGTAGGTTGAAAAAAAGGCTTGTGTTCTGTTTTTCTTTTTCTTCTCACGTTTGAATTTATCTCCCAATTAGCGCCAAACTTTAGGAGTAAGGTCAAAACTGATAATGAAGCTATAATACACCTCTCTTATTCATGTCGGAACTAATTAGGCCCTGAAGTATCCAGTGTCTAAGTAGTTCCGACATGAATAAGAGATGTGTATTACAACTTTAATATTAGTTTTAACCTTAGTCATGAAGTTTGGCGCAAATCGGGGGATAAATTTAAACATAGAAAAAAAAGAAAAATGGTACAGGGGCTTTTTTTTCAACCTACAAAATTTAAGGTCCTTTTTTTATTCAACCCATAAACTTTAGGGTCCAAAAAATAAACAATGAAAACCGTGGGACCAGAACATAAATATCCCTATACTTCGGGGTGCAAAATATAAATAACCCAATATAGTGGTGATCAGTTTTAGGAACCACAGTAAGATTATGTGTAACGGTGTCTTTGGATTTGAAGGATGAGTGGGGTATAAACAGTGGAAAGAATATTATTTTAATGGGTGTTGGAGTATGCTATTGGTATTGGTGTCCTTGGGATTGGAGGATGAGGTGAAGAATGAGTGAGATAGGGAGTAATATTTTATTGTATTATGAGACCCACTTGTAGAGTATAATTATTTTCAATAATTGATTAAATTTTAAAAAATAATACAAACTCTAAATTATTATTTTTTTAAATTATATAATTTTTTTAAAAAAAATTAATACAATTACATAATTTTGAAAATTAAATTTACAATGGAAACAAAAAATTTAATTTAGTATGGAAACAAAATTTTGAAAAATATTACAAACTCAAAATTATTTTGAAACAAATTATATTTGTTAAATATTTCTTTTAAAAAAATCTTACAATTACAAAATTTTGAATTATAAAATAAAATAAAAAAAGAAGAAAACAAACTACAAAACAAAGCCAAAAGAAACGGAAAGAAAAGGGAAAAAAAAGAAAGAAAAAGTTGAGGCAGAGGCGGGTCCCATGCCACCTTCGCCTGACGCGCCCCACAGAGCGTGAATTGCACACGCCAGACACAAAAACAGGCTGTGCAGTTCACAGTTCCCTCCCACGACTGGACCTTGAATTTTGACCAATTAAACCCCAAATTTTCCCCAAGGATGCGGCTGCATCCTTCAACTTTATTTCCCCCCTTTTTCTTTTATTTTTTTTTCTCTCCTCCATATTTTTGGGTTTGGGTATGCCATTACACATGGCCTGACAAACCTTAATGGAGTAATGACTAATGAATAAGAGATATTAGTGCGCTACTAGTTTTCTCAGGATAGTGAATTCCATTCCCCTCAAACTGAAATTTTCTTAGGATAATGATAGTGAATTCTCACCGGCTAACTAGTTAGGAATAAGAATGGAGATTAGCTAGGAAGTTACTCCCTACGTTCTATATTAATTGACACTTTAACTAATTTATTTTATCTTAAAATAATTGTCACTTTCCTATTCCTAATGTCTAATTCAATTATTTTACATTATTTATTAGAGAGAGAAAAATCAAATATAATTAAGATTTGATAGTTATTATAATTATATATATTGGTATGCGTGAAAACTTCAATTCTGTCAATTAATTTTGGACGCAGGGAGTAATAATTAGAAGTGAAATTGATAAACTGTATACGGGAAATGTAAATTAGATAAGAACAAAAATAATTGGTCAAGTGCTGCACCTGAAGTACATTGAGTAGACGTGATTAATCATTTATCTATTTAACTATTTTTTTAATTAGTTGTTATTTTATATTTTCACATGCATATATCTTATCAATCATGACGTGTTTTCCTGGAACTAGCTTTTGTTGTTATCGTCATATTATCTATCAACCCTAATTAATTTTACCAATTTAAATAATTTTATAATTTTTCACCTAGTTTTAGTAATTATTTTAGTATTTGCACAAATAAATATAGACAGGATGGAGTGCATAGAGTTGAGCGTTAAAATGGAAAAACATTGTGGGCGGGGAGCTTAAATGGCAGCCCCAGAAGAGAAAAAGAATAATGAAGTTATAAAATAATATATTTATAGAAAGGTAGGTCTGAATATATAATTAGTGAGGAGCACGTAAAGGGGTGAGATGTCAAGGCCGGACGTAGTGGTATTCCACTCATGGCTTATGAAAAGTGATTGGTATTAAGCCAGTCATCGATCTTGATCAAGTTCGCTTGCATACAGAGAGAGATCAGAGAGAGAGAGAGAGAGAGATGATGATGATGAAGGTGTGTGTGTGGATGATGGTAATTGTGATGATGGTGGGAAGCAGGAGAGTGTTGAAGGTGGCGTTGGCAGATGAAAACTACGAGAAACAACAAGTGATGCATGTGGTTGGGAACGTCAAATGCCAGGACTGCTCCGGAACCTGGAGCCAATGGAATCAAGGCGCCCGACCTCTCAAGGGTACCCCCCCTCTCTCTCTCTTTCAATCCCCCTACCAATTAATTATGCGATAACCTCCATTATCTACGCTAACTTAAATGCTTCATTATCAATTTCTGCCCTCAACTGCTCAATTATTGCTTCAGTTTAAAAAAATGACTAAAGGGGTCTCACATTTTAGTGTAGTAATTTTAAGTGTGGGGTCACATTATTTTTTATATCAATATTTAGGAGGAACATTCCGACCAATTTCCTATTAAAAATGGCACAAAACAATGGGTTTAATGTTTAGGCGTGTTTTAAATTGAAGTCTATAGTTAACTATAACATATACAAACAAGTCTCTTAACGTGATAAACACATCTAAACATAAAAAACCCACTATTTCATGTCCTTTTTGGCTGCAAATTCATCGGAATGTCCCCCTAATTATTTATATCAAAAATAATGTCACCCCACAATTATTTTTTATAATATAAGATCTTTAAAATTATTACATTAAAATATGAGGTCCTTTAACCGTTTTTCGAATTAGTTTACATATCTTAATGAAATGTCTGTAGAATAGTGTGATTATGACCTATATTATTATATTTAATGTCTAAAGTTCACTATTCTTCATTTATATAAAAGTGGTATCCTGTGATAAAATGTCCGGACATTACCCCTAGTATGGTACGCATGCATGTATATATGTTTTCTCACAAATCTCTTTATATTGGTCCAATTTCTTTTTAGTCTCAATTTACGGTTTCTGACTCTATTTCCCATGTCATTCCGTGGCTCTACTATCTCTGTCCTCAATATTCTGTCATGGACATATGCTGTCAAGTTTTACAAAATTTGACTATTAATTATTTAGGCACCGTTCTTTTGTGCATTGCGGTTAGTTGCAGTAGATTGCGGTGGAAATAGTAAAAAAATAATGGTATCTTGCGGTAGATACGGTTAGTTGTGTTAACGCATAAAAATAATATCATATATTATCATAAAATAACTCTTATATAAATATATTTCTGTAATATTTTTAAATATATGGAAATATACTTAAAGATTAAAGTAATTTATCACAAATGATGATAAGCCAAAAGTCACATTTCACTTTAAAGAAAAACATATTGCGGATCGGGGGCCAAAAACTTACTAGTTGAAATATGTCTTTAGAATCCTTCATAATGTGTAAAATTTATAGGTAAAAAACAGTTGGGTAAAAGTTAAATTTTGGTAACTTTTAGTAATTTTCAGTAAATTTTGACAAATTTACACTAATATATCAAAATTAAAATTTTTTCGTTTTTTTTAAGTTTGGTGATTTTTGGTAAGTTTAGGAAAAAACTGGTAAATTTTAGTAAATTAAATTTACCCATGAATTTAGCAGGCCTCACGGAGTTAACATGGTAGGTTGCAATTGAGATGCAGGGTGCAAGGTATCAATTACATGCATGGGTGAGAGGAAGAGAGTGATTAACTACGGAAGCGATACAACTGACGAGGATGGGGAGTACGACATTTTGGTGGACAAGATGGTGCATGGGAAGAAAGTTGATCCCAAGGACTGCGTAGTGAGACTTGTTTCATCTCCAGATCCAACCTGCAATGTTCCCACAGACTTTGCCCATGGCAAAACTGGTGTCAACCTCAGGCAGCCTTCTGTTGTTTATAGGGACTTGGTCAAGTATTTTCTTGGTACTTTTTATTATACCACTTCCGAATGTGATGACCCTCACCCTGACAACTCCAACCAAGGCTCCTATTCATCACTTCCCTCTAATTAATTAATGCAATCTTCCTCTTTCAAATCATGCTAATATGGAACCAATTGATGCTAGCTTCTCTTTATCATTTTCCGAATGTATAAAAAGTACGTACATGTGTGTTGGATCTATTTTAACTTGTTTGTGAATTCATTAGTACCAAATCCGGGTAACATTAATTTGGGATAAAGCAACATAATTTCAGTTCACACAAACGCTCATGGGCCTAGGAAGTACTTCTTAATTATACTGGGCCAATCAATTCAATGAAATGCAATTCCATAAGACGACACAACACTGCAACCGATCGATCTCCTCATCAATCTTCTGATAATAGGAGCTGCTCGGCCTTTTTGCTTGTCGTTTCTTTCAAAAAACTAATAGGAGGTACCTCAATATTTGCAAAAACTATTTTTCGGTAACCTCAACTTTTCAAAACTCCTTTTGAGGTACTCTTAATTTTTGTATTAATAACTATTGGGTGCTTCTTCGGCCATCAATTTTATTAGGTGACCGAAATACCTTATTCTTCTTCTTCAAGGTTGTTTCTTCAAAAATGGAAGAATAAGGGTATTTTGGTCATTTAACCAAATTGATGACCGGAAAAATACCTAATAATTACTAACCCAAAAAGTAAGGATATCTCAAAATGAGTTTTGAAAAGTTAGGATACCGAAAACTTATTTCCCCAAATATTGAGAGACCTCTGAGCAATTTTCTTCATCGCAGATTTACAACATCACCTAGCCTGAGTAACTTGTTTTACCGTACCACCACCTCCATTGATGGTCTTATTGAATTGGTCTATGACAAAATGGTTTGCTCGTGAGAAAAGGTTAGACGAATACAACCTATGGAAGTTGGAACAATCATCATGGTGAAGACAAATCGAATTCTACTGCAATACCAACTCTTAACAACACACTTGCAATAGTGGGTAGTTATTTAAGTAGATCTTTCCATTTCATAATTTCTTTCATTTTAACTAATTCTTTTTCTCACAATGTCTCTCATTTTATATTTTTAAGGGAAATTAAATTCTAATAATACGAACTTTTGGTCATATAAAACTAAAATAATATGAACTTTCGATTTGGTGATAAATAATACGAACTTAACTCGATTGCGATTTGAACTGGCGGTGGAGATGTGTGACTGGGATGAGTTTAGTCAACTTTGATTTGTCCACTCAACATTCACCCTATCTCAAAATCTCTTTCCCTTTTTTTTTAAAAAAAAATTCTTCCCTTTTAATCTTTTCCTTTTTTTTTCTCTTTCCTCAAACACCCCTATATTCTTCTTCCTCCTCTTCCTATTCAGTACTGGCCAACATCCATGAATGGACCGATGTTGTAGAGCTTGAAAAAATATTGCTCTCTCTCATCCCACTCGATCTGCAGCTCCAATTTCACTCTCCTTCTTCACTAAATTACGGTCACACATCACCTCAAAATCCTTCATCATTCAGATCTAAACCCTTCTCTACAATGAAAACCCTAACTTCAACGATCTCATTCCGAAAACCCTGGTCAATCCCCAATTCCGGCCAATTCTCCCTCTTCAGAATCGAGTTAATCAGAAAGACCATTATTGATGCTCCATCTGCGCTTGCATCAAACAAGTCCATTCTTTTGTTGGAGATTGAAACCCTTTTTTTTTTGTCTCTCCATCTTCGAGTCTTCCCTTCATTGTTAATAATGCTGGCATTATCATCATAACTTCTACAGATCTCGGACCTCTGGGAAACTATCCCCAGTCACCATTTCTGCCCTCTAATTCAGACATATTGCTTGATTCACAATTTGGCTATTGGCTATGTATTCAATAGTTGAATCTCGCTTCTTTGTGGATCGCCTTTTGCTATTGGCTATTTTCTTAAGCTCTTTACAATTTGGCACTTATGATTCACCATATCAAGAAGGTTAGTTTCGTGAGGAGAAGAACAGGGGGTTGAAATTTTTGGTGGTGAACTGTGTGTATGTATGTATGTATGTATGTATGTATGTATGTATGTATGGGGTGAATTTCATAGGGTGAAATATGGTTTACTACTAGGGTTGAACTAATGATAGAGAGTGAGAGAGAGAGAGAGAGAGAGAGAGAGAGAGAGAGAGAGAGAGAGAGAGGTGGGAAAATGGATGGCGATGAACCAACGACAATTCCTTTCCCCTCTTCTCCGGAGGTCAGTAACATGGTGGTGGGAGGAGCAGGAAACACCCGCCAGTCACAGGGGGCTGAAGGTGTGCTCAGGATCCACCCGGAGAGGGCACCAAGTGGGTCGTCAAGGCTGAGTAGGAAATATCCCATTTTTCGGTGGTTTTGAGGGGTGAGGAAATTTGGTTATCTGGGAAAAGAGGGGCAATTTGAGGTTATTCATGTGAGCATTGGAAACGGAGAGCATGAAATTGAGTAGAGAGAGAGAGATTGACAAAGAGACAGAGGAGATCAGAGAGAAAGAGGGAGAGAGGCTATGGAGGGAGAAGGTGAGATTGTTAATGGTGAGGAGAAGAAGAAAAAGAAGAAGAAGAAGGAGGAGGAGTCAACTTGGATGACATGGCAAGGTCAACATATCATGGAACATACCTCTGCCACCAGCTCAGATCGCCACCGAGTTAAGTTCAACTAGAGCTGGGTAATAGGTCGTGCCGTGTCATTTTCGTGTTCGTGTTGGAGTTAAACGGGTTGAAGAACCCCAAACCTGAAACCTACCCCTTTAATAAACGGGTTGAAATTCTTTGACCTGGACCGTTTATCAAATAAACGTGTCGACCTTAATCTAACCCATTTAATTAAATGAGTTATACAGGTCAGCTTCGATTGATCTATTTACCGCTTAACAAACATATATTATATAATAATCATAAACTTAGGAAGACAAAAATGCAAAGGTTTCGATCATTTATTTATTATCTACCAACTCATTTCTTTAGGGTTTCTGTAATATTTATCATAACCCAAGTTAAAGTTTTGCTAAACAATACATAATAAGCCCAAGCAAAAGTAAAAAACATTATCTTACTCAAACGGGTTAAATGTATCATTTTTCATGTCGATTTTAGCACTAACCTAATTATTAAACGGGTTTAATGTGTCATTTTTCGTGTCGATATTCTCGACCCAAACCTAACCCAATTATTTAAACGGGTTTACCGTGTTAACCCATTTAACTAAACGGGTTGAAAATCTATATCCAAACTCATTTAACTTCGTGTCGGTTTCGAGTCGGTAACCGTGTCGGGTCAGATTTTCCCAGCTCTAAGTTCAACATAACTCGGTGGCGTACTGTCCAGAGCAACATGGGTTAAATTTCGTATTATTTATCACCAAATCGAAAGTTCATATTATTTAGTCTTATATGACCAAAAGTTCATATTATCAGAATCCAATTTCCCTATTTTTAAATACTAAATTACAAACTTATCTTTTTTAATTACTTTTACTAATCTTAAACCCATGCAATGCACAAAATATATAAAAAAAATTATTATTTTATCAAAAGAACTAAACTTAAATTTTTAACATAGACACGAACTAGAAAGACTATTAACGTAAAAGATATTATCACATGCATGGTGGATGATAAAATAAATATTTACAAAAAAATAAAAGAAAATAATCAACTATAAATAAATAAATAAACACAAATATTATCCTATGAAAGATAAAATAATTTGTTGCCCAAATATGATATGAAATAAATTTAAAGTAGAATATCCTTTGTTTAAGAGAAGATGAAATTGATAAATTTAAAACTTAGAGGGCGGTAGAATTGTTTACTAAGATAATCTAGATTACTAAAATTAACTACTCCATTCGTTCCTTAATGATCTTATCCCCTCCCGGATTCTCTTAAGAGAGGAAATTGAGTTTCCCATCCCGCTCGATGAACATTGGGTCAAATCGTGTGTGAATGACATCCAATTATTCACAAAGTACACTAGGGCTTCAATGTCGGGCCACCCTTGGTCTCCATGGGCTCCCGGGCTACCCCCAAGACTGTTTAAAGGGAAAGAACGGGTTGACAACGTCAATAATAACTCTCTGGTTCTAGTTCAGGCTCGAGCCCACTTTTTTCGCTCCGAGGCTCGGGTCACCTCGGAAAGGTTTGAAGAAGGCAAGGTGCATCAAGTGCTTAAGGGCAGAAAAAACTTATGTTTTTAGGAGAAGGCAAGGGCCAACATCGGTTATGCCTCTCAGGCCATGGACCGTGTTGGCTTCCAAAGAGTTGATCTGAATAATTCTGGCTCAACACGGACCATGTATCACCATGGGCCGCGCTAGCTCGCCACAAGTTTTGTCTTCCACAGTTCAATTTGTGCCGAAACCCAGGCAATCGGAAAAAGCAACTCGAGGGTCAATACGGATCGTGTTGCAATGCCATGGTCTGTGATGAACCTCGTTTTCATATCTGCGTGTTTTTTCGAGCTTCTTTAATTTTGTTTTCCCCCCACCTTCATATGTATATATGTATGTGTGTGTGTGTGTGTACACACACACACACACACACACAAACACACACACACACACACACACACACACACACACACATATATATATATATATATATATATATATATAGGGAATAGATAGGGTGAGAAGAGAGATTGGGTGAGAATGTGAGAATGACATTTACCAACCATTAGATTAGAGATCAATGGTCCATATTAAATAAGCACTTCTCCTTTTTTTTATTGCACATCACGTGACTTAAAGTGAGAAAAAAATGGAAAACTTGATGCTCATTAATGAAACCTTGGGAAATGCTACGCGTGGGATGTGAGGGCAGCTCATTTGAGTTTTGGAGTTGGAGTTTCTATGCTCTTATTGTTAAACTGAGAAGTGAATCACAAATGGAAGACAAAGAGTTGGAGACGAAGAAAGGAGTTAGGGTTCTGCATTCTGAGAAAGATTAGGGTTTCGGACGGTGAGAAGTGGGCAAATCAGTTGGGCTGTCGAGAATTCTGCGGCGACGACCATGGATGCCGACGGAAAGGTTGTTGATGAGATAACCCTTGAATTCTGTGGTGACGACCATGGACTATCGAGAATTTCAAGTAAAAGTTGGTTCATTTATGGTTTAACCCTTGAAGGTTCGAACAAATTCAACCCCTTACCTGTTAATTGGGACCTTTTGATAAGTATCAACTGTGTATCTTCATTAGGGCATGATGAATTTTATTGGTGTGTTGTTGATTGAACATAAATGGGATGGTAAATTGATGGTGTCTAGTGTATGCTTGATTGTGGTGTGTAATTTGTTGAAAGATGCCATTTTTATCAGCGGTTTGGTACGTGTTACCTGTGAGGTTGATTTCCATGATAGACATACATAATGTCATTGGTATGCGCACGTGATGACCATCTGTTTGTTATCTTACGACTATTTGGAACATAACGTCCTGTTTGAACGATCTAGGATGAGTTTTGGTTGATGTATTGTGTATATGCATTTAATGACCCAGTTTGGTTGGTGTGACGCGCATCGTATGTGAACGTGATGTCCTCTTACAAACTGTGTTGGACATGAACATTGGTTTAATTAATGATGTGCATATTGGATATACGTAATGTACATGTTGATTATACAGTTTGAAACGTGATGTACTATATAAACAGTTTGTGATGGGATTTTGGTTGATGTACTTTGTATGTGAACTTAATGACCAAGATTGGTTAATGTGATGCGCATCGCATGTGAAGGTGATGTCATGTATAAAAATATATATGATGAGCATGTTCTATGTTGACATGTACATTGGTTTATCTGGTGATGTGTATTTCGGATGTATGTAATATATATTTCAAATTGTTATGCAAGCATTATTGTGATGCTCATCGTGTGGATATGTTTAGATGGAGTAGTATAATGTAACGTCTATTCGGGTAGACCATAATGATCATTTTCTTATACATTGATGTCCATTTTGAGATACACTAAAATACATTATGTTTATATATGTTGGTGTGAAAATCAAGGGGTGAGATTCAAATGAAGATGTCGCGGAACCAAAATTGCCATTCCCAACCCCACAGGTGGCCCAAAAGTCTCCGCCAGTGAGGAGGGTTGTTAGTGACACTGCAGATAGGGTGGTCCCCGACGTGTCCTGTAATTTGTAAGTATAGCCTCACTATTAGACGGTTGTGTAAGTATAACCTCCCGTAATATGAACATCACATTTAACTGATATAAGCATGTGCACTAGTCATGTGAACACATTCAAAAAATTGATGTGCTGACTGATTATGTAGATACTTATGTTCGTTACTGAGTTGATCCAAATAATTTTGAATTTTACATGAGTTTTTCTGCACTAGTCATGTGAACATCATGTTTCACTGATATGAATTTTGTGCACCAGTCATCTGAACATCACGTTTAACTGATATGAGCATGTGCACTGGTCACGTGAACATATTCAAAAAATTGATGTGCTGATTGAATATGTAGATTCTTATGTTCGTTACTGAGTGGTTCCAATTAAGTTTGAATTTGACATGAGCTTTTCTGCACTAGTCATGTGAACATCATGTTTCACTTATATGAGCTTTACGCACCAGTCATCTGAACATTGCAATTTATTAAGTGCTCCCGGAGCACGTGCTCCAGATTCTACGATTGTTCACCCATATGTATGGTGTTGTTCACTCTGATTATTATAATTGTTCACTCTAATTCATATGATTGTTCACTCGTAAATATCTGGAGGACATGCTCCGAGTGCATCTAATATGTATTGTCTGAACATCACGTTTAACTGTTATAGGCGTGTGCACTAGTTATGTGAACACATTTTTATCCGTATTGATCTACTTACATTAGTTGATCATCACGGGTGTGTGGAATGAGCTTCCTGAACCAAACATATGAACATATATTTATTTGTATTTGTTCGTGCCCTAGTCACTTGATTATCTATATATTTATGTTTGTTATTGAGTTGATCCAATTAAGTTTGAATTGATACGATCTTTATGCACTAGTCACGTGAACATCACGATGTAAGTTAATTTTGAAATAATGTTGTCAAGTTTGATTCATGCGTA